>OY741979.1:4800000-6071797 GCA_963555595.1 Tethea ocularis
GTGTCCTTACCACACAAGCCTATCCAGACATTAAAAAAAATCTGGAATAGATACTAATAAAATCTAATGATTAATAAGAAAACTGATTAAAAAGTCCAATGGAATGGTATATTATGGTTTAACCATAGATAAACATTTTATTGCAGAAAAGAGTGACAATAACCACTTAAAATCAGGCTTGTATTTATTAAAAAATATTGAAATAAAAATATTTTATCTTAAGGATACCAATCAGCATCGAAGTAGTGTGCAAGGGACACTACTTCGATGCCGATTGGTATCAATAATGATAATCTTTAAAATCAATACCAGTGTTTAGGCCCCTATCAGTTTGAATTAAATGCCGACATATGTTTAGTGAAATGTGATATTTATAAGTTAGATAAAATTCTGTGAAGTATATGAATTTAGTTTAAAATATGCACTAATATTTAATAACGCGTTTGATTTAAATGAATGGTTGAAGAAACATGGTGTTTCTCTCGCTCTAAAATAATAAGAGTTATTTTTCATTGATAAGATTAGGTGTGTGTTTACCACCTTCGGTCGCATCCTAACTACTCACAGTGAGATTGTGGATAAATGACACTGGGAAAATACCTTTGAAGCCTATGAAGTGCAAGTTTCGGAAGGTAGCTTAATATTATGGGTGGATACTTTGAGAGGGCATATTTTTAAACCAATTTTATAATAGGATCATGTCTAACATGCAATAATAAAAATCTAACTTCATACTGAAATGTCAAAATAAAAATTCAGTCAAAAGAAAATTATAAAAAAAATAGTCGGTGGTTTTAGATTTAATCCATAGTAAATTTGACCAGCGTAGGTTTCGAAAATCCTCTGCCTCTTCAAAATATTAGTCCAGTTTTATTTATCAATATAAAAAATAGACCTTTGTTATTAAATCGTCATATTAGTGAACGAATTTTTAGATTCCTAAGAACAAAACAAAATGCAGTACCTTATTTGACGGCTGTCATGTAGTTACTAAAATAATGTTACCTATTGTTATGATATAAATTTTTGTTATTATACCTAAGTTTATTGTAAAGTCGTGCCAGATGTTCAAGCTTAACTGTATAAAATATATTGCACAAAAAAATTATACCAAGTATAACTTGCAATATAATGTGTATGATAGCTTGCAAAATAATTGATTATTATAGTTAGTAGGTCGTGGTGTGTCCTGTCAGCTAATAAAGAACTATTTCTTTTTAAATTTGTGTATTAACCAGGTTCAACAGTGAGATTTTGTTTAACTTATGTCTTAGTAGCTTCCGCCCGCGGTTTCACCCGCGTTCCCGAGGGATCTTATATTTTTCCAGGATAAAAAATAGCCTAAATGTTATTCCAGGGTATGATCTAGTTATGTGGCAAGTTTCATCCAAATCCGTTGAGTAGTTTTTACGTGAAAGAGTAACAAACATCCATACATCCATCCATCCATTCACAAAAACGTTCGCATTTATAATATTAGTAGGTTAATTGTGAAATAAAAAATATTGAGTTTGCTCACAATGTGTCAGAGGCTTTATGCAGTCTTATTCATTTATTTACTTATCCAAAAGTCATTATAATTATTATGACTCAAATAATTACGTTTTATTTCCTCAACATGAAA
The DNA here is from genome assembly GCA_963555595.1 of Tethea ocularis. Taxonomy (NCBI): domain Eukaryota; kingdom Metazoa; phylum Arthropoda; class Insecta; order Lepidoptera; family Drepanidae; genus Tethea; species Tethea ocularis. The sequence continues at coordinate 4,801,625 of OY741979.1, forward strand.
TACACATACGATGCTGACATAATTACTAACTTATATGAAAGTTTACTCCGAGTTTGTTGTAAAAAAAAACACAAATATATACTTAAGTATTGTACTTATATAATTATTGTTAATAATTTAAATTATCGTGGATAGCCAATCTCAAAGCTAAAGAAATAACTTGAAATAATTTAATTCTGATACTTTTATATTATGTGCTTTACAAAATATGTACCTATTTATTTTATAAATCAGGAAAGTACTTATTAATGCTTTTATTGTTACATTTTTACATTTGAATTTAGTTGTATCCCTGTGAATGAATCTTTGTTTAAACAGTATTTTATTTTATAACAAACATTCCTATATATTATATTTTTATTTGAAATGTGCACAAATTATGATAAATTGTATGTGAAAATATTAAAATAATGAAATGTGGGTGTAAATAAAGGTACAAATATACTTATTACAAATTGTTCATCTGACACGTTATGTGCTTGTACCTTTAAACACACTAATAGTTTGTCAGTTTTATTATAATATAGTCTAAATGGACTCATAAATGGGCTAGTTTTTTTGCAATTCATAGTTTTAGCACCGCCATTTTGTCACATTAAAAGCAGCAACATATTGTAACATATTGCAATGCTTCTTGCAGTTGATCTATAGTATTGTTACGTAGATTTGCAGATATAAACTTGTACAATTATTTGCAGCAGATGTATCGCCATAAATATATCGGGGTTATAAATACCATCAAGATTTTTTGTCTATGACAATTTATTTTTAACCTTTAATAATAGATAAAATATAAATAATATCACAGATAGTGAAAAAAAGTGTAAAAATATAAGTTAGATTCAGAAATGTTATTATAATGTAAGATGAATCCCAGTTGTGTTGAAATTAAAGTATTTATTGTACAAAATGTTTGCGCTTTTATTAATTGTTTGCTTGTCCGCAAAGAAATTCAAAGTAATAGAAAGGACAAAGCGTGTAAAATTGTTATCCATGACAATTCTTATCGGTAACAAGTCTTACGTGAGTGATGTAATTTATTTGAAACAGTATCATAAGCGCGAGATGATAGTTTCCGTATGAAAATCCCTACATTGTTCGCTCTATTAATAGTACAATAATTTATTCTCTTTGCGATAAAAAATGCGAAATTTTAAATGTAGTGTAAATTGTCTACAAAATAGGCCCTATATAAGTGTTAGGAAATATCACACAAAATCAGTTATGTCGTGGACAATTTAATAAATATACCTATCTACGGTAACTACTTACCATCACGTGGGCTGTATGCTACCAAAAGTTGTAGAAAAAAATCGCTCTTCATGAGCTTTGACTGCTTTTTTTTGTGGAGAATTCGTGTTCGTCTATACGACCCTTAGAGACCTCTATGGTCCCTGTCGTTTCAGTTTGAGTAATAAAAAAACCCGTAGGTACCAGGAAGCCAAATAGCCTTTGGATCGCAATCGACATCGGAAAGTTTCCGAATCCGAGTGTTTTAAAATAGCCCTGCTCTAGTATGGGGAAATCTGGTAGTACAGCGTACGACAAGGTAGTATGGGTAACGTAGGTAAGTAATAAAAGTATGCGGTATGCGGTATGCAGACGAGCGTTGTCTTCGTCACGAACACGAAGTTACTGTCTCTAGCCCTAGGTTAGTATCAGCTCTGTGCCTATCAAGCTTAATACTAACCTATTTCATCACAGTTGGCCCACAAAAGGTTCTGTTCCGATTGATGGTTCTGTCAAAAAAAAAAACAATCGTCATGTCGTACCCACACGATTTTAGATATGCGCAAGAGGCCTCATAATTATATAAAAATATGTTTATTCAAATAGACCTTCAAAGGCACTTGAAGGTCTATTTGAGAATGAGTCTAATGAAGAAAATATTGAGTTTATAAACAACTCACACATCGCTTATGTCATGAGTTAATAATTAACAAAATTCCTATACCTATACTTTAGATAGATGAACGACGCAAAAAAAAAAGGTTTACAACCATTGACGTTTAATAATACGTCAATGTTCATAACATACGATTTGTTATTATTGGTAGGCACCTAATAAGGTTCTTTCGAAATCTTTCTGTAAGGAATCAAAAGGAGATAGGTAGGTACCTATAATATTTAAAAACATGTATAATTTTCCATCACATGCGCAAAAGTATACCTACCTAATTAATTGACGACATTGACGACTGATTTTTTTAATTTAATTTTCAAGTCAAGTGCTTAAGACCACCCTAACCTCAAACGTCGTTATCCATCGATTTATATTCAAAACGTTTGCCGCATCGTCCAACAGAAGAAATCAAGCGAATAACTTTATAATTGTGTATTAAAATAAAAAGGGGTTAGCAGGAAACCGGATATTGCCTTCCGTGGCGCTGGCGACCCTTCGCTACCGTCGTTTTTTTATACTAGGTTTCAATGTAGAATAATGTTGTTGGCAATACCTTTACGAATCACGAGTTTCGATTTCGTCGCGGTTTGTTATTGTGAGTGTTACCTACTTGTGAAATAAAAGGTATGTACCTGTGATAATCCAAGTTAGAAAACTAGGGCTCTCGATTTCATTTTTTCAAGTAAGTAAGCAATAAATTGACAATAATATATCAGTTTTAGTGACTTCAAATGTCGTGACGAAGGTAAGTTAAGGAAACCATAACACGGGTGGTAGGTAGGTTACGCTGTAGTAGTACCCGTCTGGCTAGCTACTACCCTCAAGTTGAAAATCGGACACTAAGCATTTACCGGCGTGGTCCGGCATCTACACTTGAAAGCCAGTGCTCTTCTAGGCTTGTGTGCTTCCTTCGGCCACATCATCACTGACCGGTGAGATTGTGGCAAAACACAGGCATAGTTAAAAACCTCGGTTCTTTTTTCAATGTAAAGGGTGAACCTTCGGTTGGAGCGCGAAATTCAAATTTTATCACGTTTTTTGCAAATTACAGCTCAGTTATAGGTCGTAAGTTATCAACATGTTATTTACGAGAAGAATGGTAGTATATTTACTGATTAATAACAAAAGAAATCATCAACATATTCCTCCAAGGTATATTAGTAACATTTTCATATGTCAGTACCTACCTACAAAAAAAATATGTATTAAGTACCTACATACATTTTTTGTAGGTAGGTACCTATCCTACCCATTTGTATACAATTAAAACGCAAAAAATACCATTAAAAATTCAAAATGTAGCCTTTAAACCTTACTACTTTTTTAACTACCTGGTACTTACTGCAGGAAAATATCTTCCAAAGACGATATTGACCTAATTATCGTAACGCTCCATATAATTTCGATTGTATAGGTAGTTAAGTAATAGAATTACCAAACAGCAATGGTTGCACAATAGTAGACAATATGGAAAGCGACGGGAAATTGTGCGAGGACAATTTCGGCGAGATCTGTGCTCGAGCATGCATCACCTAACATAGGTACTGTCTGCAGAAGAAACCTTTTCTTCGGTTTTTCATTGTGATTCCTATCTTTTATATCTATACAAATAATAAAAAATTAAGGGTATGTTTGTAATGTCAAAATAGCTATTTACTAAATGAGTAAGTATTTACGGTACTTATTATACCTATATCGAAAGCAAAAAAAAACAATTATTAAAATTTTTGTTTGTCTGTCTGACGGGACTTTCACTGGCAGATAGCTCTATGCTATAAGGAGCAACTTAAGGCTACTTTTATTTTAGAAACAGAATAATTAGGATCGCAAAAAATTAAAACCCATGAAATTATAGGCTACTTTCTATCCCGGGAAAGCGGGTGAAACTGCGAGAGACAGCTAGGTTGTCGGTTTATAAAGTCAGACGAACCTACTTACCTCAAATAAATGTCCTACGCTTAAAAATAGCTTTATAGAGTCAAACACATAGCCAATCTCTATCACTATATGTACATATAGTTTAATATAGTAATATTTTCCAATAATGCTCATTAGTGCCTCAGAGCATAAATTAATGATTTTTGAGTTTGAGTTTGAATAACTGATTGGGAGCGAATCAGCGAAATCGTTCTTATTTCGATGGCAAAAAAAACATCAGTATATGATATTCAAAGTCCCTGACTTATCTATTACTGATTGAAATTATCGACGAACAGCTTACTTAAACAGCTGCTAATAGTCATGTTTGGTGGTCCCTTGTGAAATGTTAGTAATCGTTAAGGGTTTTTCGAAACTCCAATCCTAGATAGCTAAAAGGGTTCGCGAGTGAAACCGCGGGACGAAAAGCTAGTAACTGAATAAGGGGGATTGTTGGGTTTACATTAATATGTTGACAGTACCATATCTTGCGCATTAGACCCCAAGTTCAGTGCGCGGGCACAGCGCGAGCGTGAAATTGTCACACTCTTACTTTCTCGATGTCGTCTGATATGCGCGTTACAGGCGTCCTTCCTTTCGCTTTAATTACGACAAATCATCATTATTGTCGTTGTCGGGGTCTACGAACCATAATGTTTATGGTCTGTAATGCTATTCGGTAAATGAACTTGGTGGTTTCAAGTTTCCTATAGTTTAATTCGCATAGTGCCTAAGAAATTACATACACATATTATATAACTTGAGTAAAACTTGAAATTCAATCAGCCAGTACCAATTCAGAGCCCACTTAGTCGTTTTGTATGATTACCACCTTTGGCCACATTATCACTTAGGTATAGGCATTTGTCTTCACATGATGAGATGTTTGTCGAGCATAGGTTACCTACATAATATAAGTCTAAGTAGTCTTATGTAGAGTCAAAGTCAAAGTTTTTATTTGTTTAAATGTGGTTAGAAATAATGTTGGTCAATCTAAAATAGTACCACCAAATAGTAATCATTTAGCCTTTTAAAAATATAAATCCCAGTACTAAAATTTAATAAAAAAATAATCCAATATAATTACAGAATCATAATAATTGTTAATTACAGTCACCAGTCAGAGTAGGTAGATTCATCTCTAGATAAAGCCTGTCTTCGTCATGGGCGGCATGACCCCTCGCTTCACTTAGGACTCTACGCTCGAGAGCTAACTCGTGCCGCCCGTGACGTAAGACACTGCTTTCTCCCCTTGGTGCATAATCTAGGTACTATTGTAGGCCTCAAAATATAATTCTATAGTTTAGCTATATCATATACTGTGTAAAAGGTATATTCTTCACATACGGCTATGCGATATCTATTCTAAAATAAAGCAGTTTGTAGTTGCTAGCTATGGAAATCAAGAGACTGATATAGGTACTATGTAGTACCTATATCAGTTACTTGATTACTTGATACAACATTTTTGTAGTAAACACATAATGTACTTAACTACATATGTAAAGATAATTACATCCAGACTCAGGAAAAACAAACTTAATAAGTATGTTCATGTTAACAAATGTTTGTTCAAATCTACACTACGCCAATTTGGTCCGAGTGAAATGGTCGTGCGACGTGCGTGACCGAAGAATGATGTCAACGAAACTATAAGGATTCCTTGTTGAACGCTAAAAAAGGTTAAATTCTTAGATCGAGCAAGGTGTACAACTACAGTTAAGGCCCTGATAAGACACATGAATGTTACAAATTGACTCTACCACCGATTCATCATGATCAAGTCTGCCAAAAGACATCCACTGCTGGACAAACGCCTCACCCAAGGATCTCCACCACCACGATCTCCTTCTACACTCTCACCACCGATTCGAAATACACATCTTCAACAAAGTATGTCTTTATTATAATATGGTTATTGTAGTAGGACCTTATAAGGCGAGTAAGATTACTAGTTTTAGGTCCAAAAGATTTTGAATTCTAGGAGTTTGAAAGTAGCTCGGAATAATTCGTGTGAATAACACATGACAAGCATTGCCATTGAACATGCCTGGCCACACTGACGTGGACGTAATATATTTTTTTAAATAATTTTCTAGATATTTTACATACTAAAAAAGTTACTTTAGTTGCCTAAACTCTTTGTTGCCAAGCAAGTTACGTATCCTAATAAATTTCAGTAAACTTACGAGATTATTTACAATCTCTTTTATATTACTCACAATACTACGTCTCTACCAACTTACTGGACTTAAGTACCGGATATAGGTGTCTACTTTATAAAAGTATCTACCATACAGATGTTCTCCCAACGAAGTCTAACATAACTACGTTGATATTTTATATTCTTACGTGTTGTTGACGTTCACTGCAGAGTATGCGACCATTATGGGTGATTTTCCACTTTCACGACCTCCGAAACATGCGCACGCATCTATGCTCTGTACACACACGCTGCATGTTGGCTTTTCGGTTAACTATCTTTATTATTAATAAATAACTTTTAACAAAAAAAGAACCACCTTCGAAAACACTAAAATGTATAAAATAATAACTATGTAATTCATCCGACAGTTTTGATGTTAGCGAAAGTGTAGCCCGTGTTCCATGTAAAATATAAATATCATGATATTTAGTATCGTATATTTAGTAATATAATATACTAGCTGTTCCCCGCAGTTTCACTCGCGTTCCCGGGATAAAAAGTACCATATAACCTTCGGGGATAATGTAGCTTCCTATGTTTTTAGTGAAATAATTTTTCGAATCGGACCAGTAACTCCAGAGATTAACGCGTTCAAACAAATAAACAAACAAACAAACTCTTCAGCTTTGTTATTAGTATAGATATGTAAACCTAGTATCGTAGATTTTTTCACTGACTTCACTGTCAGATTAGAAGAATTCAGTCAAATTGAGAACCTCCTCCTTTTTTGAAGTCGGTCAAAAAATAGTTTCTCATTTTACCAAAGGTACTTATTCCGAAGCAGTGGTAGAGTCTATTTTTGTAACTTAAAAAACTTTCATACATTTTGACAGAACAAGATAGATGTTTTCTATGAAAAGTTAGTTTTTTTTCCGTGATTTCAGGGTTGGTCCTATAGTAAAAGTTGTTCATAATTATGAGTAAAATACCTATAAGGTAAGGTACAAGTGAACGTTCGCCTGTACATGGCTAGGCGTAGTTGACGACACAATCAAGATGTTATCTGGGGCGTGCACCTTAGGTACCTACCTACTCTAGGTTTCACACTCGTCGTCACTCATTACGAGTACATATTTTATTCCTTACTCTTTTATTTTCATCATCATGTCAGCCGAAAGACGTCCACTGCTGTACAGAGGCCTCCCAAGGATCTCCACGATGACCGGTCTTGCGCTACCCGCTTCCAGCTGTTTCTCGCGACTCTCACAAGATCATCGGTGCACCCTGTGGGGGGGTCTGCCCACGCTGCGTCTTCCGATTCGTGGTCGCCACTCGAGAACCCTTCTGCCCCAGCGGCCGTCGGTTTTATGACTGATGTGCTCCGCCCACTGACTTAATGAGCTACGGAGATGATAACCAAATTTAAATTAGATAAAATTCGATTCTTGATTTCACTGTATCTTTAATTTAATTTGTTTTTCTTTTCCTATTTAGTATTTGTTTTAATTTCGTTAGCATACCAATTAGATACCTACGTATTAGAATTTAGACATATCATGCAACTTACACGAGTTTAGGGTTAGCTCTAGTTTAGTCTAGGTTTAATCCAAATATATTAATAGTCTTAAGTCTTGTTGGCCCCGCTGGTACGCCCCCTACAAGTTGAAATCAAAAAGGTTTAAATCCAGATAAAAAAGCTTATAAGTCAGTTTAGCATTAAATAAATAAAACCCCGTAACTCATTCTCAAGGGAGCAGTGATGAAAATAGATTTTATTGACAAAAAATGTTTTGAACATTGTTTAAAATTTATCAAACTTTAAGTTTATTAGCAACATAGGTAAGTAGGTAGGTACCTAACTGTTATGAAATTAACTGGAATACAAATATATGTTCTTTTTTATAAAAATTAAGTACCTAATAATAAAGTCACGAGGAAAATAATATAATTGAAAAAAAAAAACAATCTAAAGTAGGTAAGTACCTGAATAAATTAATATATAACATAAATATAGTAAAAACTTATGTATTGCTTCGAGCTAAAATATGAGTACAATAATTATCTTAATACCTAAGTAAGTTGCTATAATCGTATTGCATAAGTATAATTTAATTTAAATAAAAGATTATATTACAAATTATTTCAGCACTAAAAATAAGTAGCTATAGGTATAAAAATTACAATAGTATAATTTAGAAATCACATTGAGTTATTATATTTAAATTCAAATAAAGAACCTCTAATCGTATCTGTTCTTATTATAAAAAAACACTTAACCAGTAACTCAATGACTATTAAAGCACCTTCATCTTTAACGCTTAATAAATAACATAAAAAAACTGGCCGCTATGTAAAACTGTTTGTAACTGACAATTTCCTCCTACCTACGAAAATTAACCGATCGCCACATCTGGGAAGATCCCATTAAAGCCACGTCTCCGTTTCGGTCCATAAAGATGTAGAAATCATATTGTCTCGCTCTAACACGTAAGAGGATAAGGTGTACGATAGAGACGAAATGAAAAGATGCAGTCGCGCAGCTAATCAAACGTGTCCACTGTCCGGCTGCGCCTACGCATCCCAAACCAAAATTATCTTATACATCACAACACTGAAGTATCAATATATTTTTCAAATCATTAATGTTTAATTACTAAAGCTATTTACAATTCAATGATATTTATAACTATGGGAACGTAGTTGCCAAAATTTACATAAGCTCTAGCTTTCGGTTTACTTGAAACTGTAAAAATAGAGACAAATATTTTCTGAAATATAACTAATAACTCTAATGGTAAAGTATAAAATCGATCGATAGCTATCAGATTCACTTACAACTTTTTGGAATTACGCCTATTTCTGCAAGGTCTCTGTGAGAAGACCTGTGACAATCGTGGCATCTTTATCTTACTAGTTGCTGCTATAACGAGAGAAAAAGAGCCAGATATAATATTCAATGTATCTGCTCGCCACTTGATGCATACATTCGCTGACACACAAGTATTACAAGTTTTAAACATTTGGATCGTCAGCTTTACTCTGTTTAAATATAACAGGAATAATATATTTTAACGAAAAACGCCTTACGATATTACCGTATTTATTTATTTTGTTTGAATTCAATAAATTTTGTTTTTCTAACAAATTCAAAAGACACAGTCATTCAATTTGTCCTAAATATTTGATTCACAAATAAAAATATAATTTTCAATTCCATGAAAAAAAAATTGTTACTAACCTTTCTTGACTCGCAATCCATAGCATCTAAAAGACTCTAGTTACAAAAGAATTGCTATCCAAAATATATTGCAAATATTTATGTAAAAATAACGAAAAATGTTGATGAAACCTGCGTTCAGCGCAGGCTCGGGTAGAGGTGCGCGTGCGCCTCCAGTCGATCGTGCTCACCCGCCGGCGCACAGTGATCGCGCTACGTAAATTATTTAAATTTAATTATTACGAACTTTCAACGTATACTTTGACGACGTCGTGTCACTTTTTCAGCCAAAAAACTAATGTGCAAGTGTCATAGTGTAAAGTTGTATAACTCGTGTTTTTTAAATTCCAAGTAAAATGTGTTATGTAGTAAAGTTTATGTGACAAGTTGCGGTTAAAGTTCGCTCGCTTATACTTTTTATGGATGTACTGGATATTTGCAAGAATATATTATTTTAGTGCTCAATACTCTCTTTAATAAGTTATTTATTAGTGATTTGATATAAAAACAATTGACTTATAGCGCTTATAAAGTCATCGTACGAGTTTATTTAAACAGGTGCGTATGTTTATTTTATTATTAGATAATTATGTAGGTAGGTATTTGGATAATTGTAAATAATTATTGATCTTCATTTATCTTTAATGTTCCATTACTTTTCAGATATATTAACATTCGATTCGTTATTAAAGTAACGTAACGAAGGTAATAGTCATTATTAATAAGTACCTATACATGGATTACACACATATAGACTATCAAGTTTAAATAAATTTATTAAATATTTTTTTATACTTGGGTAGGTACTTGTCAAAATTTGCAGTAACCTTTTGTATCCCAATAATATCTGCAATCTTTTAAATTTTCACAACAAAACACTGTTTACTAAAAATAATCTTTAACGTCTCATTAATTGAAACGTAATAGTCAAACGAAAGAAAAAAAAAGATTATTTAAAAAAAAATGTGATAAACCTGTATGATTTTTATAACATTTGTGAAAATATATATTAAACTAAAAACCGCACTTGCTAAAGGTTACATAGGATATCTATACAATAGATTTGTCGATAATGAATGATAATAATAATGTTTTTATTTACATAAAATACCTACATATTAAAATTACAAACGTCAATATCACAATATTTGTCACTTATTTTTTTAGGTAAAGTTTGTAACTAGTCGCAATTCATGCAAAAAATAATTTTAAAAACACGACTGCCTTTTACAAAGAGTCAACTAAATAATTATAGCCAGCGTCTGAAGAATATTTTAAAGTTATGATGGAATGGAAAAAAAGACACAAACATACATAATTATGAACCCTAAAAACATACACTCCTCTTTTGGGCAGTCTTCTAAAAAGGTAGCATGATTGGACTTGGCGAATTCTACCATGCACACTGATCAAATAAATAATTAGCTACTCTATGGTGTTGAAAGTTTTTAATTCAATATAACTACACAATCTTTAACTACTTATCAAAATGTAAAATAAAAACAAAATACCTATGATCGTCTTTTATTCATTAGTTGGACTTTAGATTTGGCTAATAAAGCCTACGTACTTATAAACCTTGTTTTTAGACCTGAATGCCTAGTGTTGGATTTTAATTTAAACAACCCTGTTCACCTTCATTTGAATATGCATTGGTGAGACGTCGCCATAGGTTGAATAAACTTAAAAGAAAATATGTGAGAAAATAAGTTTAAACAATTCTTTGGTCGGTTTTGTAAAAAATACAGATAGTTGTCTTTTTTTGTTTATTCTTCTATGGTAGTTTAGTACCTGTCAAAAATGTTCATTTTAAAAAATAAAATTATGTTTTTGGTAGAACCCACATTGGTTTGAGGTTATAGGTTGCGTAAAAGTAATAGATAGGTATTAAACAAAATAGTTATATACTTACATATTAAATATGTTTTAATTATAAAATTTAACAAAACTAACTCTTTAATTATGCAATAGCCAGTAAACCCCATAGAAGACCATCTAAAATATGTATTTAATCTCAATCTAATATGAAAAATAATATGAAATAACATATAAACTGAAAATCGATGATTATTCTAATAATTACCTACCTAGTTACGAGCGAAAAACTGCATTATTATTTAACATTCTTTTATAGATTTATTTATATTGAAAGGAAAAAGTGACTGACAGATAGTTCAAACAGAGTCTGAAAACATGAACATTTTCGCACAGAGGCTCTAATTAAATATTTATTTTTATATTCAAACTTTGTAATAAAAAACCTTCTGTATCACAATAATGTCTGCTAAATTCAAAATTTTCCAAATGTTATATAAAAAATAACCTTTAAAGTTTTCATAAATTTACATAATTACCTATTTATTGAGACTCAAGTAAGAAGCTATACATACCTACCAAGACATTTTTTTATTAAAAATAAATAAATAAAAACCTTCATGCCATTTCGGGGTGAAGTAGGTATTACGGGTTGATGAAAAATATGTGTAGATTTAAAATTAGCATATACTTGACAGTTGCAGTTTGCAGTACAATAGGTTTTTATAAATTCTATTGGTCAGCGCCACAACGTCATAACTGATAAGCTCCATTATTATTATGACGCTCGACCAAATGCACGTCACTTTACTATCTCGTTATTTATTAATAAAAATAAAATAGTAAACAGAAATGGAGATTGCTTAAAATTTGCGGGGCTACATAGTTACAGTAGTTCAACTTATAAAAACTCGAAAACTCTGAAAACATTTTTATTCTTATAAATTTATTTTTTGCCTGTTAACCCTAAAAAAATAATAGCTCCGTAGTTTTACTCGAGTTGTCGGGATGAAAAGTGTATATAGGTATGTCCATTTCCAAGACATGAAGTGATTATTAACAAATTTTATGAAAAAAAAAACAGTTGTGACTGGGTTGTGTGGTACCTAACTAAAAACTTTCACAATTTTTTATATTGGTAGCAAATCTACAAAAAAAGCCTTGTTCAGTTTCTTTTCGGAGTCTTCAGAGTTTCCGAACTTAATGTAGAGTCAATTCTTTCATAAATACCTTATCAGTTTGAGATATAATGCGAAAGCTTTTGTGAATGTTTATTACTCAATTAGGTACTCTTTAATGGCTGATTGAGATAACTTGATACATAGATAGATCGTACCCTGTAATTAAATATAGGATTCATAGAAATTCTAAGATCTTTTAGTTATTTTACATAATCGTGGTGTGACAGGAATGTGTCCGCTATAACCGTGATTTTATTTAGAAAATCTACAAAATAAAAGAAATACGTAAATATCATTTGCATATAAAATAATATCAGGACACTCGCAAATAAACTCTATTCATTCTAAATAATGTACCACTGAACATAAAACACTCAAAAAGTCATTGAAATAATCTCTCTTTATAATAATTGTGGGAAAAACCGAAGAAAATAGCGTCTGTAATTAAATTAGGTACTATTATTTGGCACGGCTTAAACTAACAATTTGTTCCATTGTTTTTCAAACCTATTAAAATTTAGTACTTATTGGCAGTCTAGATTTTATTTCATGTATTATTACTATTCAATTACCTATTTAGTACTTAGGTATTACAGGTTATTTATAGTAATAGTTCTCTAGACTATCAGTCATTATGATTTGATTTTTATTAGTATTTTGAAATTATTAATCTTCAATGGTTTTAACTAATGTAGTTTGAGAGAGCAGTTCCACGAGTACGAGTCTCACCCTACCATACTCACGCGCAGGTATTTAGCGAAAAAACGCTATACTACTTTTATAATAAACTAGCTTTCCGCCCCGCGGTTTCACCCGTAATCCCTTATTATTGTTGTATTAACAAAAAACTTTTCGTATTGTCTGTCTTCGTCATAATATGTCTGTATGCTAAATTCAATGAATGTACGAGTACGTCGATGAATCAGACGGTCAGGAAAACATATTATATGATGTATGTATAGATAGAACCGACCCAAAGTTATTCAGTTAGCAAGGTCTTATCACCTACAAGCTTCTGCCCAAAATCAGTTTTTAAAAACTTCGGCTACATAATCGTAGTAAGTAAATAACTAGAATTAAAAAAATTAAGAAACCCCCGAAACTCACTATAAAAATAATGATAATATCCAAACGGCTGAGCGGATTTTATTGACATAGCTAAGAACATTCTCGATTAAGACACCTTTCAAACAAAAAAAACTAAGTCGAAAGCGGTCCATCTATTCAGGAGCTATAAAGCCAAACAGATACAGTATGACACAACTTAGATGTAGCATCGGCAAATCGTTTTCGTACACTTCACGTCCGATTTACATAACTAATAAAAATCATTCATTATCGCGCCATTCAACGTTCAACAAGATCATTTTTTAACACATGAGTAATGTGGTCTTTTCGGGAATGATCGATTTTACGAATTTTGCCGATGCTTCATCTAAGTTGTGTCATACTGTACACAGATATTCACTACAAAATTATAACACCCTTCTTTTTTCGTCGGGGGTTAAAAAGAAAGACAAAGAAAAACAATGAGTGGTCACCATGGTGCATTCGTCAATGAATTGGTAGCTTTATGAACGAAATATACATACACACTCATAATAATAATGTAATTTACACATCGCACAATCCCACGGCGCGGATGTTTTTTTATTCCAACTGTTCATTAACCAAAACATACAGGGATGTTTTAGATAACACCTGTTAAGTTGTTTAGTTTTAATTTTATTAAGCACCTATAGGTATAGATAGCGCTTCCATTCTGAGAGGTTGTTTGATCCTCCTGAAACATGACCCATAGTTTATTTTGCTCATAGAGCAGGCCGCTTACGTTGTAGCTTCGTGCGGGTGGCATAGCCAGAGAGGTATGAAATTGAGTCTTAAGTCTTTGCAATAAAGTTCATCTGTTTAATCTCTTGGTTATCGGTAAATGTCTAATGTGATATGAATACCTAATATGAATATCGAAAACGCGAGAATAGGGCTCCAGCTCAACTGGAACAGTCTATCAATCTCTATATCTATGTCTGGAAAAATCAGAGACAAATCAAAAGCAAACTGACTAGATTCTTTGTGGAGGGGAAGTATGCGGTGTCAGACTCCAATGATCTGCGTTATATACCTACCTTCTATAATATTAATATATAATCTGAATCTCGGAAACGGCTCCAACGATTTTAATGAAATTTAGTAGGTATGCAGCGGGTTTCGGGGGCAATAAGTCGATCTAGATAGGTTTCATTTAAAAAAAACACCAACAATTTACCAAAAAAAAAGCAAAGCTCGGTCATCCGCGGCACTTATTATTTAATCACCACTCCATGGGGGTCAACAATCTTGTTTTAATATTTTAATCCTCCATGTAAAAGTTTAATCCTCGTGTTACTTTGGATTAAATTTTTTTTTACTTCCAACTTACAGAATACTGCAGCCAAATAATATAATGTCGTTTTTCTGCGCGTGATTAAGTTCGCCAGAGCTCATCGAGGAGGGAAGGAGTGCAAGCGTCTATAGACTTTAGTAACCGCTTAGGACCATGTGGGCCGTATACTATACTTGATTCGTTGTATAAAAAAAAGCATTTATGCCATTATTAGAAGTAGTCCTAGTAAAAGCCCTTATTCCTAATAGGTAACTTGTAATTTATCAAATCTACAATACGAACGGTACGTATGGCTCATAAGCAATGGGTTACCGAACAGTTCAATGAATAGACTTGAATTGACTCAACAATTTTCCACGATGCTTAAAGTGCAGTAACCCAAATTAAATGTAATTTTAGAAAAAAAAAACTAGTTATTTTGAATTTAGATTCTCGATACGCGACGTTCTGTCAACTCTAGCACAGATTAAAATCAAAGTCGTTCGTCTAGCGGTGTGACAGCGATTGTCGAAAAGTTCAGTAGCGAGATTATTATCGATATAGTTTGATGATTAACATCTGAAATCGGTAAGCAACTACCACGTTATATTTAATTGTAAATGTCAAAATATTTGTTATATATTTAACTTTTTATCAAATATTTCGTTATTACATCTAAAGTTTACTAATAAGAATAAAATAGGGTCTTCACTTATTACTATAGATGCTATGGAAGCCAGATAACTGATATACCTATTACTTTTTAAATAGATACTTCAATAGATTATTACACCAATCACAAAATGTGTGTCCTGGATGGGAAACGAACCCACGACCTGCGGCGTGATAGATGGTGTTTAAACCAATCACCCCAACTGGCCTTTCAGTATTAATACCTACCAGTAACTAAAGTAGGATAAAAAGCATTAGGTACCTACTTATCGCCAAATACACCAGAAACTATTGAAATATGTTTTTCCCTTTACCATATATGACCTGTTTTTGCTCTGCACAAATTCTCCAAGTTTGTTCTGATTGGTTGTCGTTCTGTTTTTGTATTGGTCAAAGTGCGAACACACACCTCTAACTTTTGACCACAATTAATTATTTTCTAAAGAGTTTTTTCATATTAGACTTTGTTTAGTGTGCTTAGAAATTTTGATCATATCACTCTTGGTATGAACTAGTTTTTATTCGTATCTGAACATAAATAAAGCAATAATAGATTATTAGAAGTTATTAGATATTTGTTTAATAATGATTCTACTAATATAATAAATTGACAGGTAAATAGCCGGGACTTTTCTTTTTATGTATACCGATTTAAAAATTTCCAACATACAAAACTGATCTTTGACATCTTTGACAGTTTAGGACTCAACTGATTTATTTAAATCTACCTACAACTTTGTCAAATATGGTTGCTATACTATGTTAATAGCATGATCATATAATTATGTGTGTGATAATAAATAAATAGTCATAATATGACAGCACTCCTAAAAAATTATAAAATGAAAATTTATAATAAATACGAATTATTTGGTGATTTTCCTTGTGTTTGTCGGTTTTTCAGAAGTATATCTAATGAGATAGTATTATTTGTAATACCTACGTAAGATTAATAAATATAGGTACCTACCTAACTGCACACACTAAACTGAACCACTTGACCACAAATTATCCACAGTCTTACCATGTTATTAAAATTTATGAATGCCGTCTGTTTTTAAATTTAAACATATAGGTAATCTATGCGGATTAGGATGCGGGTAGTGCAAGACCGGTCATCGTGGGTCTTTTTTGAGACCTTAGGGGAGACCTTTGTCCAGCATTGGACGTCTTTCGGCTGATATGATTAATTATTACTTCTAATTAGAAAAAAATAAAGTTCTTAGAAGTACCAGTACCCAAGTGACCCTGACAAAATACAAACATTCGAACTACGAAAAACACAAATTATTTTAACAAAGGAACACTTTTCTTTTTTTCAAAACGAATTAGTGGTGCGCCTTGTACCGTAGTGCGCAGGCGCGGCGACGCGTCGCAGTGCCGCCAACATTGACAGCTGTCAATCAGATTCAATATGGCTGCCGAGCCGGTTCCGTCGGGACAAACACGGCGCAGTATCTCCGTCAAATCTGATGCAGAATGGGCCCCAATGGTCGATGTGTTGAGATTAGAAATGAAGAACTTATTTCTTTTACAAAGGATACTGGCCACGTATTTTAATGGGATATCATCATATTTTTAATTTAAAAATGCGAAGTAGTTTTTCTTGGAGGCACTTATTAGTGGCCAGTTTCGAAATGTGGTATTTATATGCTGCTTTTAGCCCAGCAGTATGATTATTTAAATTTAAAAGAAAGAAAATAAAAAGTTTAGCAACATTATAAAAGGCCTTAATTTACATTTAAGTAGGTAATATTTACATACGCCAACAAAAGAACGAGTTAATTTGTTCTAAATCATTTTTAAGATTCTTTATAGTGAAAATACTACTATTATTAATCCTACTCATTCTATAAACGCGAAGGTTTATTTGTACTTAGGAGTAAGTATCTCTCTCTAATCGAAATAAGTAATTAGGAGTAAACCTACTAATGAACTGTCAATATTAAAATTGGCACTTCATTAATACAACATATTTTATGTAACAGAGTACCTACATATTATAAATTAAATTGATGTCGATTAGATCTCATTACTCCAAGATATTTAAAGGTTATATAAGACAGGACAATAGCGACATACGTCTAGCTTTTTTGAGACCTATCATAGTTATATAGTTACATGAATGTTGAAAATTTTCATTTTCATCAAACGTAAGCCTTTTTTTTTTTTTTTTTTTTTTTTTATTTATTTAAATGTTTTACATTCGTTTTACATAATCTTAGTACCTAAAAACCCTTGGGTTTGTGCAGGCACTGCACATTCGTCTTTACAAACATTTTACTACCTTCATAAAATGGTAAAACCGATATCTACACCCTGTAATAAGATTGAAGATTAGTTAGAGTGAAAATCTTACTAATACTATGAACGCGAAAGTTTATTTGTATGTTTGTTACCAGCTCTGTAACAGCTGAAGGATTTGAATTAAACTTGTAAGTTAGGTGGAAACTTGGCTTAAAAAAACATCTACCATTTCCTTCAAAATACATTCTGATACATATGGTTTGTGATCAGTTTTGGCTCTAAATATAATATGGTACAGACTCAAAACTCATTAATTGAGCTTAGGCCATGATAAGGCCTCATATGAACATCGAAAGTTACAATTGACTCTTCCTACCATTCTACAAAAGCCACGGTAATCGATTCTCCGGGTAATTTGACGACACTGATAATTTCTCATTTTCATTGAATAACCCGAAGTAAAGTCAGCAAAATCTAGGTATATCTACCAATACCAATAATAAAGCTGAAGAGTTTGTTTGTTTGTTTGAACGCGCTAATCTACCAGTCGAATTCGAAAAATTCTCTAACTAATAGGAAGCTACATTATCCCCAAGGGGACTTTATCCCACAAGGGAACGTGGGTGAAACCCCGGGGGACAACTAGTATATACTATATTTATATACACAGTTACATATATTTATACCTCCACACTAAACAAATAGATATGGACAAATATAATGTTTGTCTCGGGTATCTACCTGACTCACGACTTGCAGCTACCTGGGGTGAAACAGTGAGGATCTAACACACACCAACTGAAAGTCAAAGATTATATACTAAAAAATAAATATACCTTGAGAAAAACCTCTAGGCCTCTTGGATTACTGCTGGCTTAAAATACATCCTTTAAAAGTAACTACACAATAAAAAAAAACATATCATATAATAACCAAAGCTCTACATAGGTATTACGCTGTATTCGGAAATTTGGTTAGATAACACATTGATGAATATAAAGGAAAATTCCGTCTTGTGTTGATAATAAATTGAAATATTTGTTACTGAATTCATCAAAATATTGCATAATATTCAAATGTTTTCAAATAAATAACTTTACATCCTACTAGGTACTTAATAACATCTTTTTGTAAGAATTGTTCTTATTTATTTCATATGTAGTACCAACTTATAGGTTCTAATTACCTACTGATCATATTTATTTTTTTCATTGCTTTCCTTTTTTTTTCAGAAATGATACAAGAACTGCGACACCGCTAGTGATGTGACGCACATAATGTGGCAGCGCGTCACACCGACGCACACATTGCGGACTTTGATACACTAGTGTTGTGCGCGATACAATCGATAGTTTTCGATATTCGATAGTTTTGAATTGAGATAACCCCCACGGATGAACACCCTCATGCTTACGACCGGTGGAGTAGTGGACGACCAACCCTGTGTGGACAACAATATGGCTTTTTCTTCATATAAGTGAGTATTTTACAGATTATTTTTTACTAACTTTTCCCCGCGGGTTCACTCGCGTTCCCAAGATAAAAAGTACCTTATAACCTCCGGGAATAATGTAGTTTCCTATTAGTGAAAATTTTTTTCAAATCCGACTGGTAGATCCAGAGATTCGCGTTCAAACAAACAAACTCTTCAGATTTATTATACTAACTAGCTGTACCCCGCGGCTTCACTCGCGTTCCCGGGATAAAAATTAGCCTATAACCTTCGGGGATAATGTAGCTTCCTATTAGTGAAAGAATTTTTCAAATCTGACTGGTATATCCAGATATGTTGAAACAATCAAACTCTTCAGCTTTATTATACTAACTACTTAGTTCCTCATCATGATGGTTAATCCTAAAAAAATACATGCTAGAAAAAGCATGTATTTTTTTAGGAACAAGTCTTGTACGTCCGTCCTTACCCATATTCATTTGGCATAAATAAAAAATAGGACAGTTTAAAGGTACCTATATTATTTATAATATAAAAAGCATATTCCATCTTTTCATACCATCATCCTTCACCTGGAAAGCTTAGACCTTAGAATACAGGTTATCATCCCATCGACATGACTTGTAGTGACAATTCTAACTTTGAACCTTTTTCACCCTATTCCGTTTTAGTGCAAGAAATCTTGTTTGCCGTTATGCTCAGACATGACTGCCTCTTGTTATTTACGTATCAGTCCATATTCACACGAGGTTTGACCTGAAATGGCACCTAACTGTTTGAGGTCGAGGTGTCCTAAGGTTCATTTAGTTATTCAGTTTTATTCGTCGTTGATTAAATTAAGATAATTATGTAAATATTAATAGTTTTGGATAATGACTTAATTGACTCAATCATTATATTTACCACTAGCTTTCCATCCCGGGGTTTATGGGATGAATTTTCAAAAATCCTTTCCTAGTGGATACCTACGTCATAATAGCTATCTGTATATCTACGAAATTTCAGATAAGTAATGTAGCTTGGAATAGTTGAAAGATTTTTTTTAAACGGTTCAGAATTGTTTGAGTTTATCCACTACAAACAAACAAACATACGAAAATAGGTAGGTAGACGAACAAAATTATTTCAAAGACCCAAAAGCAACAGAGAAAAAATTTTTTGCAATGTAACACAACATAGGATGCACTAAGCTTTTTCATCAAAAAACGTAATGAAATTATCGTCATGAATCACGTAAAAACTCGTCATAGCCATAATACGGGGCCGATTTGACAGCGTCCCGTAGTGAGATGAAGCCATTTATCCAAAAACTGCACTGGGAACTTTCAACCAATCGCATACAGAATTCAGATGCCAAGATTACTTATACTTGGAAATCGACACAGGCCTCCGATGCATCATTAACAGCATTACTCGAATTAATTATACATTTTTTTGTGACACGACGACCAATTTCTAGACGTACGAACGTGCGTGCCGGTAAAAAGCTTATGAGTTCAGCAATAAAGCTATTGTATAACACTCCGAGTTGTACCGGTACCAGGTTATATTTCCCCTTTTTTCCGCAAGCCGTTCAAGGTGAAACTTTATTTGCGGTTTGACAGTAAATTCATATTTATTACTAGCCATATAAACCCACGGCGTACTCCAAATGGGCTCGTAATCTTAGATTAGAATCTCGTGAAGGTTCTGTCGGAATCTGAGAGATCGTTCGTTAATTTCATAACCTATAAAGTAAATACAGCAATTACCGAACGCAAAAAGCCGTTGACCAATGAATTCGTCAGGCGGTTACAGTCCTCAATCGGGCACCTTTCGTTTAAAAAAAGAACCATACGCCATTTCATGTCAATTTTTGAATTATTCATTGTGCGAATGCGCGAGCGCATCGATTGATGCAAACAAAAAGTGCGCGCTCGCTAATCTTCGCCCTTTTTCGCCGCACTTCGGGCTTCCTTGGGCCTCAGTGTTGCCAACCGACGCATTTATTATTCAACTAGTTTTTGCAGTCACGCTGCGCAAAGACATAACAGGGAATGCATTTTATTTGATAAATGATATTTTTTCATAAATCTCAAAGCGTCGAGCTTTGTTAAGCAATTTTTCGGTGTCAATATTGGGGGTATCTTTTGTTAATAAAGCGTGCTCCATTCACATCCATTCAATCAAAAAAGAAAACATAATGCTGTGTCATATAATCCGAGGCATTCTCATAACAGCGTTCTTAGAACCAGATCGAAGTATTAATTTTATACTTCTCATATTGATTTGACAAGATTAACTACTGAGTCAAAGTTTTTTTATATCACTACATTATAAGTGGCCGGCACAAATTATATCTGGTTATGATAACATCTGGCGCATTCGCTAGTTATCCTCTAATAATTTACTGGAACCTCCTTCATCTTGAAGTGCTAATATCTAGTTCAACGAGTAATAGGTTCGTCATAAATAATTAATTGCATTCTAAATTCATTATCATCGGCCGTCAAGCCAATTACAAGTATCATTGTGATGCTTTGAGTGCATTAAAAAAATAGTATTCGAATTTCCGAGCGTTCATCCCCCGCGCCCGCACGTCCGCCGCGCCTCGACGCCGCGTCTCGACTGTACGTGATTGGTTTATTAATTAGGCGAATCATCGTCGGGTTCCATTTTTAAAAATAGGCGGGATTCTTGCTGTGCGACTTTTCTTTTTAATTTCGGTCGGCGTTGAACGCAATTACAGTTGCCAGTATGACTTTTTGTCATAATCGCCGTTCGGCGATAAAAGTTCGTTTTAAATTCTGTTTAGGATACTTCATTAGTAACATTATCCCGTCGCCTTCTTCATTCTACGAGGTTAGTTAAAATTTTATCAACGTAGGTACGTTTTTTTGAACCAACTCTAGATAAATGATTAATTATTTATTTTTGTGGCATTAATATTCTCTAACTACAAAGGAATACGTAATACTCCTTTAGTATCTACAGAGAATTAATTATTTTATAGAGTGTAGATAGTAATTAAACTTTTGATGTTTATGTATGTATGTCCTGTTTTATTAGCGAACACCTACGATAATATTTCCAACTTGACCCTAGTGCAGCAAAATGTAAATTAATATTAAATTTAATTACTTTATTTTATATTACTTATTCATTGTATGCAGGTAAACGTCATGCAAAGTTTAAATTCATAGTTGCATTCATTGTAGGTATCGTAATATAGCTGTATAATACTGTAGCTGCTTACCTACTCAAAATTCGGACAGCAGAATTAATTACTGCTAGGTATGTACAAATACTCATTTTAAATTATGAATAACACAGAAAAGTATACATCAAGAATTATAGGTTTTATTATTAACATGTAGTACCAAAATTTATCTTAGTTATTAGTAAGATAATTGGCAGGTGTGCGTCATTTGAAATATTTTTATCCACAGCAATTTTTGAACGGTTTTATTTAGCTTCATTCTAGGTAAGTACAATTGGTACAAACAAGACTAGAGATCAAAATCTAGTCAACCTATTTATAAAAGAATCAAATTAAAAAGTTAAGATTCGAAAATCAATCGCGACCGAGTGAGGTCAGCAGAAAAATAACACAAAAAATATGTTCGCGGTCCGTCCGTCCCGGAGTTATGTCTCTTGTGAATACCGTTAGGATGCCTTCGAAACTTAAAACGAGAAAAAAAAGCAGAAAACTATTCCAATTGCCAGTATTCGGAATCCGTTTTGTGTGCTAGTGTTTTTGAGGTTGCTAAGCTTAATGTTATAGCAACACTGACTTTAGTCACTTTTGCTGCACGCAAATAAAAAGATTAATAGAACTTTAAATCTTTTAATGGTACCTAATGCTAGGTCCTGCATAAATTATTGAAACTACAGAAATATTTTAAGTAACGTCAAATTGCAATTTCACTGTGTACTCGGAGTTTAAGAACTCTTGAAAAAGATTAGTACTAAACTTAACAACAGAATTGGAACAATACTAATACAATATCTTTTCATATAAGTAGGTACTTATTGATTAGCTCCTTTTAAAAATTTAATCAATTATAAAAAAAAACCTACTACTAAACCGAACGTCAAGGTATTCGCAAATATTTTCTTCAAATACGTAATACTGTGAGTGTATCGAGCTCAAGTCTGAAATTCTGAGAGAACAAGCAAACATTTCTCCGACTCGCCAAACTCAAGACAAGTCGGCTGACCGCCGCTACTAAGTAAGACTGGGATATAAATTCTTCAAAGGGTTAAACAAAAATAAAAAAAAATCTCGAAAACCCCTTTAAGAGAGCTACCGAACTATAATTTATGGGAGTGGGCTCAGCGCGACGGCCATCGCTCGAAACAAAATTAAAAAAAAAAATGCAAAAAGTTTCCGAACGGAGACGCAAAACGGTGAAATTGGAAATAATTTTGCGATAGCATCGCGCTCGGCCGGTACCTTTCAATTTCTTTATACGTTTGCAAATTTGTTTTTTGTTTTGTCGCTACGTCGAGTTATGGCTGGGAGACATTGGGCACGACTGGGCATTCGCTAAATATTAGTTGAGCCCAAGTCGCGTATTTCTCTCAAACTCCTTGTACGATGACAAGCCACCTGCTGACTACCGATGTCTCTGGATTCCAGGAATATGTTTGATAAAGAGATTTATAATCTTCCAAAGATTAAAGCTTTTGATTTTCCAGCTTGTCATTGTTAATTCTCTCTTTGCGACTTTCAAACATCATGCTGACACTATGCTTATCGCATTTTTGCAGCAAACGTAGAGATGTATCCATTGAAACTCATTGAAAATACTCTTGTCAGGATCTTACTCTATTTAACAAGCATCATTGCAATCTCCCGCTTAATTCATTCTTGAGTCATTATATCGCTTTACAGTTATTAGTTCGACTACTTCATCTTCTACATTATCTCTCCCAATCGGCCGACAAAACAACAGTTTTGATACTGACACTAAATAATCTTAAATGGTGTTATCAAACACTACACCTATACTATATTTATGGGGCACAAAAGCAACAGCAACGCGACAAATAGTCGCACAGTTATAACAATGGCTACAATCCAGAAGCTGGTATCGCACGTGCTGCACCCGCGCCCGTGTCGTGACGACTCGAACCGAGATAATTTCCTACTGCCTCCGTTTAAGTTATTATATTATTTTTAGCTACAATTAAAGACATTTTTATGGTTGTACTTGTAGTTATATGCTAGAAGCGCTTTGATATATATTGAAATAAATGGATAATAGTTTCTGCAGTCTGTTCTTAGAAGGTAAAAAAGTGGTAGGTAACAAATTCGTCTCTGTAGCATAATACACTGTTGACCTTTGTTATGTATCGTTTTTTTAAACAAATCGATGTTATGTTTAGAAAAAAATACAAAAAGTCTGATAGAAATTTCCTTATTAAAAATGACTAACTTGCCCGCAGTTTTACCAGCGTCATCCTAATGCGATAAGGAACAACCAAACTCGCAAACTTTCGCATTTATAATATTAGTAGGAAGCTGGATTAGCATAGGAATTAATTTAAACCTTGTAAGTGTAAAAAAAAAACTTAGAGGCTATTATTTGACATAACAACGTAAAAGCCTTGCTTCGTTTTATGCCGGAGTCTTCTTAGTTTAAGTGTGGAATCGGTGGTAGAGTCAATTGTATCAGGGCCTTAACTGAATAAATGAGTTTTTAATTTAATCTATACTAATATAAAGAACCGAAGAATATAATACAATCTGAACTTACAAATCAGGTAATCTCCGGAGTCACTGGTCTAATTCTAAAAATTCATTGACTAATAAGAAGCTACATCCCCAAGTGCTATAGGCTACTTCGTATCCCAAGAAAACGGGAAAAAGCTAGCTTTGAATAAAGTTAGAAAAATAATCGCTTGATGTATGAATGTACACAACTTGAGGCTTCTCTAACATAATGATGATGGATGATATGAAAAATTGAGGCTTGAGAGTCAAACTAATCAGTGGGTGGCTATCAGTTGATTAGAAATGTAACTGATTCCAATACGTAGTGAATTGTTGGGGGCAATTGTAAAAGCATCTGGTTACTGTCATTATATATCACGATGCATCAATAACGATTTGTCAAAATCGCCCGAACGATTGCTGGCTGGCCCACTTTACTGGCTATTGTGCTTAGGTGTTAGGGTTCCATTTGTGTGGAGGAAAAACGACTCGTGTGCTGTTGTGAGGTTGTGAGGGTTCGAGTTATTTAAGATTTGGTATGATGTTAGAATGTTTATGGCATATGTTTGTTTAGACTATTTTTTTTTGTTTTAAACTTTTATTAGGTACAAAAAATTTACACTTTTAGCTAAGTTTTCTAATTTTTGTCAATAAATATCGAGCAGATAGATACTCATTGACAAACATTGGATATTTTGGTTTTTTTTTCTGGTAATAAAACTCATTGTTGATGTTATGTTTTCATCAGGAATTAAATAGATCTCGAGAAAAATATTATTGTTTAAATTATATTTTCGAGGTTCGTTTCACATGCTTCTTTGTGAGAATGTATACTAATTTTTGACAAATGTTTTTAATAAAATTTAATAAAAACCATAGACTTAAATAAATTATAAGCAAATCTATCCTAAAATGTATAAAAATAATATAAACCCACGGAACCATATAGTTGCATCGATAGGACCAAACTTAATTAATCTTATCAACTCACAAAGCTAGTTGCAAAAACTTTAATGTCTCGGAAGACACCGATATATTTTTTCCCCTACGGAATCCTCGACAAACTACGGACGGCTTTTGTTCCGTAAAAACTGGTCAAAGTTTTTAATACACCAATACCGGTTCTGTAAAATGTGAGTTATCCGCCACTAAACTGTAATGGAAAGTTAACCAATGGTTATTATATTTTTTTACGGCTATTTAATTACATAAGACTTACTTAAGTATAACTTAATTACTTCTCACATCTTCATTATGCCCAGGGTAACATTAAAAAAAAAACTTTGTTGCGTTTGTACGCATTTTTTTGTTATTATAATGGTTTAAAAAAATCTTAAAGGAGTTTCACTAGGTTGTCAATTGAGTCCTATTCTATTTATAAGATATAATCTTGATGTTACTCAAACGGTTTTATTTGACTTATAATTTTATTTCTACTCTGAATGCTATGTTTTTTCATTGCTTGTTTATCATTGCTTTAAAAATATAGTTATAATCCTTGTATATAAGACTTGTCTTCTTTCTCTTGCGTTGCCTTGAAAACATACAGTGGTAAACTGACGCACTTTTCAAAAATGATAAGTTGAGACAACATGATATCTATACTATTATGTGTAGAGTTTGTATTGGATGTAGGAACTCCTGATCTGATACTGAAGCTACTTCCACTACGAAGCTAAATTATCCCAGAATGCTGTAGACTACTTTTTATTAAATGCTAATAAGTCATTAAATGCGACAGTACTACAAAATTAAGATATCAGATGACTTCTAAATGTAATAATATAATATCAGAGTGATATCGCGCGTAGGAAGGACAAACCACCGACACTCTTTGCTTTGATAACAACTGCATACGATAAAGGCAGTGTTACACAAGTCTGCAAACTCACTGTGTCAATATGCATGCAGTCTTGCCCGCGTCAAAGTGGATCCATAGACCATTAAAAATATAGATGTTAACGGAAAAGTATCTAGTCCGTCATTGTATACATTACCTAGGAAATCCATACATTTCCTAAATATCTATCGGAGTACTACATTCGGTATATTTGTAAGGATAGCGGTATTTGGGGGGTTGTAAGTGAAAGGTACTTTTGTGCGAATACTTGTTATTCTATGCAAAATAAAAAAAATAACCCCAACCCATTTTTTTCAATAGTTTCTATATATTTCCAAGTATCATTATTCAATTATAATTTCCTAGGGGAAATACACAGGAATTGTATACAATTCCTGTATTTCATACATTTCCGGTGACATAGACACTGAGTTTTGATGGATAAAGTACATGTTGAAACATATGGAAATTAGTGCTTGTTTTTAATTTAACGAATGTTGATAGCCTAGATTTTTATTTATCGGATTATTAAATAAAAAAAATGTATGATCATGATGTTTTTTTGGAAGAACTATTAATGAATTGAGTTTTAAATTTATGTTTATGAGGTGGTTTTTTAAATACAAAGTTCTTAGATAGTATAGTATCAACTATCTTAATGTAGCCAATTCTAGTGAATAACTGGAGTGTAAAGTCTGTCTCACTAAAGAAGTCTATTTCAAAGAGAATAAGGTAGATTTCAATAAATTCCACGGGACTTCATTTGTAAAATGGAAAATTGTTTACTTAAAATTTATTATATTTTTTTGTACAGATAGTAAACTAAAATAATTTAAATGTCGAAACCAATCTGAACATGATTTTATCACGGTATTTGTCTCTGCAAAATAAGTTACGAATTTTTGCATGCTAAACGCATCTATGCTTTTTATGGTCTATGTAAAGATCGTAACTGCAACCAGTCATCCACTGGTTGCATTTGCCTCGATTCGAATACGCCTTATTATGTTAATCGTTGGTAAGTAGCGTGTCTATAACCATGTCAAAGTTTTTTTACCCTTTTTCTGAGTCCATCGTGGAGAGTAGAGCCTACTTAGAATGTAGATATCTCTTATATAATACGTACAGTGAAGTGACTGCAAATCACTATTTTAGAAAACTACTCATAAGGTAAATATTAAAAATCATTGTATAAATATTTATTAAGAGTTTTATAACTGTTAATCTCTATTATCAAGCTCAAGCTGTTAAGAAACATATATAGAAAATTTTAGTAATACGAATATTTACTAAGTACTCGGTTCCGCCCTGTGGTTTCACCCGCGTTCCCTTAAGATCTTATGTTTTTTCGTGATAAAAAGTATCCTATATGTTAATTCAGGGTATGTTTCACCCAAAATCCGTCGTCGACACGTGATTGAGTGATTAACATTCAAACATCCAAACTTTCACATTTTTAATATTTGTAGAATTTCATGAAATGCGTAGACAAAATAGAGAAAACTCGAATCATCGGCCAATTAAATCACATAAACATGACGTGATGAAATGAATCCACGATTATTATTGGTCGAAGTCTCCTGTCTTCTCTAGACTAGGTACGCTTGCCATGTTATGGGGCAGGACATTATTATTTCAGTACTCAAGAAGTCACCGATAATTTCCTCGTATTTCAGACCAAAATCTTCCAACATAGGTAGATATTTTCCATTATGTTTGAAAATCAGGTACAACATCGGATAGAGGCTAGATTCCAAAGGCGATGTTCCCCGAACCAGTTTGTTGACTTATCGAACTCCCAGTAGTGGTTGTGTTTACCGACTGCCGTTGATGTTGATGCGTGGCTTTATACAATGAGGTGTGTTGCTCCTCACACGCTGCTGTATGTAAACTAGACGTTTATTTATTGTTTTTAAAAGAGAATTTCTTGTTATATTTGCTGTAATATGTCACTTATCGATAATTTGTCACTGTTGCTTTTTATCATGTTTGAAACTGAATTTTCTATTAGACCTCTTTTTTTCTTATCA
The DNA here is from genome assembly GCA_963555595.1 of Tethea ocularis. Taxonomy (NCBI): domain Eukaryota; kingdom Metazoa; phylum Arthropoda; class Insecta; order Lepidoptera; family Drepanidae; genus Tethea; species Tethea ocularis. The sequence continues at coordinate 4,830,106 of OY741979.1, forward strand.
CATTATCTTTGCTCATGCTCCGTCAGCTCAGGCCGTCCTCTCCCATCCCAGAGCGTGTCACTCCTATAAACCACGCGCTCTTCGGTTTATCCATGGCTAATCCGATACAATTATTCGGGTAGCAGTTACCATAAACTGAATTAGTTGTATCGTGGCTGGTGCTCGAATGGTTGTAGGACATGGGTGGGTCGTTGTACTGGCTGAGTGTAGTGCTAATCGTCATCGTCGTTGTACACACGGCCACAGATTAAGCTACACACTGCGGCACCTTATGCGGTTGTAATAGGCGCTATTTTGTAAGTAACATGTGTAGCTTGATCTGTGGCCGTGTGTACAATAAATTGGTTTAGGCAGGCTGTTTTTTGTGACTTACCTACACATTCTTCTAATTTAATCTACGCTATTTTATCGACGCTATAGAATCCTATAATCGGCTTCTTTGTTATGTAGGTTTCTTTCTAGTCGAGACGTGTGTTAGGGTCAAACTTTTTACAATAAAAAAAACATAGAAATTCTGAAAACTAAACTGTGTTTAATGAAATCTGCTTCAAACATACATAACATTGTATCAGTAGGCAGTAGGTGCAATGTGCATTGCACTGATAACTTATCACAAGATAAGCGATCTTGCCTTTATCGCGGATGCAACGGACCGAGAACCTACTTAGAATCAAATAGTTTTAAACGGAATTAACTAAATCAAAGTTATTCATTCAATTTAGGTATTGGAAAGATAATTAGAATTTACAAATATTCTGGAAAATAAAACTTTTTATTAGGGATTAACACCAAATAAATAAATATCCTGGGACATTCATCACCCACGGTTATCTGATCCTAAACAGCTTGTACAATGGAAACTATAAAACAGATATACTAAGTACATAAACAATTTTTTTTTGTAACTACATACTTATATTGATAATTACACCCAGACACAGGACAAACAGACATGTTCATGCACACAAATGTTTGTCCTGGATGGAAATCGAACCCATGACCAGCGACGTGATAGGTGGTGTCTTAACCAACTGCGCCAACTGGCTTGTCGTGCCTTGTTGTTGATAGATTTATAAAAAGCTTTTATGATGCCAAAATTTCCATATCTTTTTTTATTTTGATTCTAATATAAACAATTTGGATACAAAAGGAACGTCAAATAACGTCAGCAGCATTCAGGTGTTATTGGCAAATGTTTTAGAATACTAAGTTGATATCATCCTACTGGTGCATGCAGGGGACTCCTGTCTTTAACAACCGCCTCTTTTGGTCCGTTGCCAATCTTGTCATTCTGCCATTCGTTCTCTGCTACATAACATCGTTTTAACTTAAGTATATAGTGTTATCCATGTTGCCAATGATACTCTTTGATCTAGCACAGGTAAACCTACAGTGAAATGAGTCTTTTGTCTGTGGTTAAGACTCAAAAGGCGGGTTTTTTTTAACTGTAGATATGAATGATTCATAACTTGTAACCGTCATATTTCAGAAACCGTTAATACTCATAAATGAGTCATAATTATTCCTTAATATTATACCAAAATTCCTGTTAAACTGAAATTAAGTTTAAAATAATTTACATATCATCAGATATAATTGAATCGAGAAAAGAATCGAGTGCTAAGCAAGCGGTTTTCACCGATATCTCGGGACGGGTCTTCTGAACGCTGACGATTCGTTTTGTCAACAATGGCTATTGTCTTGGTCGTTGTTTGAAAATAATGTTATGGACATCACCCTTTGGAAGTGCAGGAAATTTTCAAGATCGTCACGTCAGGGAGCTAATGATGATATCTTGCGATAATTGATAATCAATATTAACCAGTATTTTATTGTGCAGCGTAAGTTAAATTATAACTGAGCGAGGTCAAGTTTAGTGATGTAAATCAAATGATTCTGGTGTTCATATACATTTTATAACTCATAGATTTTTTAAATAGTATTAGGTAAATCAGAATAATATTTTGTTATTCTATTCAATTAAATAAATTACGTAATATTATACCTATATATAATTTCGAATATTGGTTACCTACTGGTTTTTATTTTTATATACGAAACGTAAATTGTGTTAATTTATTCAATACAACAATTTATTTTAATTTAAATATTTAACAGCGGCCGCCTCGATGTTGTTTTTTTATAAATAGTTTGTATATTTCTTGTAAATAATTATTTAAGTATATAATTTAATTATACAGTTCTAGCAATTTCCATTAATATATGTAGATATTACTTAGTAAATTTTGATGTCAGTATGTAATATTAGATAAGGCACTTGATAGTTTAATCCAATTAGTGATAGCAATAACATCTGCCACTTTAATAAATAGAGAAAATGGAATAAAAATCTTCCTAATATCCTTTGATACCTAAATTAGAATTTTTGATCGTGGCTTTGATCACGTACAACATAAGGTAAAATTCTAAAATATCCGCAAATAGGTACCTAATCTAAAGATATGTATCATATTTATATTTTAACTATCCGCCCCGCGGTTTCACCCGCGATCCTGTATTTTACTCCCTTAGGGGTTACATTTTCAAAAATAATTTCTTAGCGGATGCCTACTTCATAATAGCTATCTGTATGCCAAATTTCAGGCCGATCCGTCTGTGCGTTGACAAATCAGTCAGTCAATTAGTCACGCTTTCCTTTTATATATATAGATTTTAATTTAAAAACAATATTCATTTAAATTTTATTGGATTTCAAGTATCATTAAAAATACGTTGAGAGTTTCACTAGGGTGGCATTTGTGACCACTACTATTTATAATATATGATCCTACAGTTATCTTATCTATTAGGAAAGTGTTATGAGAGCCTATTCATAACTGACCTCAGTTTTATATTCCTAAACACATTACGAATCAAGAATCCAATACAATAGTAGAGTAAAAACATTAAATGTTATTTCTCATTCTTAGACATTTGTTTAGATCGAATGGAATGCGAGATTTCTAATGATGCGCTCGATTGTGTCAATGCGATCTTATTTATATTTACAAGATAAAACTGAGAAAAACAATAGAAATGTAGCAGCCACAAGCGCGTATTTACATTTTCAAAGAGAAAATAATGCCACTGATGGAATGAATTACGTTAAAACAGTAAATAAGAGAAAAATGCACTTGAGTAATGTCAACTATCATTTTGATATTAGAAACTAAAATACTTAGGTCTTAGGTACAAGTACAAGTCGTTCAAAAAAGGTTGTTGGTACTTGAGTTTTTAATAAAACAACTTTTATAGATATCAGTCCATACAACGCAAAAAAATTGAATAATATTTTGCTTCCCTTTAAATAAATATATGAAAAATAACAAGTATTAGGTATTATTAACAATGGCAGTCAGGGGATTTTGCGGTAGTGTAAAGCACTATAGGAAAATCCAGGATAGGTGTACCTACTTTATCGTGATCGTTGATAGACAGCACTAAATTATTTTCGAAACATCGAAATACATTCAATTAATCCTATTATTATATAATATATTTATATTAGTGTTTATGGATGTTTGTTAGAAAATAACATCATAGTAGTAAAACGAACATTTACCCTCGAATCCCTTTTTTACGCTCAGATATAAGCCACCACATCTCTATGTCTTTCTAGAAAAACAGAATTTAGCATGGAGTTTATTAGGCCGTAATGTACTATGACGTAATATCTATCTATCTAATCGCTAATTAGTACTACCTACCTATTATCTAAGACCAGAATTAGGGTTCGTAGAATTAGAAGCTTGACTCTACATGATATCTGATAACTTTTTGATAGTGGAACCCATATGGTCTTGGCTTGGCAACATTTTATATGAAAATGTTTTTGGTGGGATTGAATTGAAGTCATAATTTTAGATGTTGGTCTTTTTTCGTCGTACCTATTCAATATAATGTTATTAAAATTAAAGTCAGTAACCGCCAAACAACCAAAAAATTACGTCAATCTATACGATGATATTTTTTAGTTGTTATATATTTTTTTTAAATAAATTAAAACATTGAATAAAATATATCTAAAAATATATTCAACTAATTATGTTTATTCTATTTTACATTAAACAACTATTATAACATAAATTAAATATTAAATTAAAATTAAACTACAACTATCTATCCTATATACAGAGTAACTATAAATAATAAACCGCATTTAAATCGCCGCCCGCAGGCAGGGTTCCCAAAAAGCTGGCAACGTTACCTCGTTGAATTGCGAGGCTGATGCGCTGCCCGAGGTAAGTGCCAGCTCTTTGGTCACCTGTGGTATCAATAAGGCGTCTGGACAGCTCCCTAACCAAACTGCGAGCATCTTGACCCCAACTACCCATAGTTTCGACCCCAAACGGAAGAAATATATAACTATCTCCAAGACAAGTATATTTCCTCCGCTTGAGGTTTTCCGCAGCGTTTGCGGCAGCGCCCGCCACCCGTGATGAATGTTGGACGTGGGAGGGTGCAAGGGTGTCAGCACATGTGGCGTCCCATACCAGCGGCCTCCCACGACTCCAAGGAATCAATGTCATACCGTCAGGCCTCTTAATATCCATTCTTCACATACGGTTATATAATACAAAAATATTTTTTGGAGAAAACTCCTACGCATACTAAAACTATACAATCTACTAGCCATAGACCATAGGCGACAATAATATATTTATAATAATAAGTTAAATACATCATAGCTAAATAATAACTATTACTTCAGTTCCACATCATACTAATAAATACATAAGGAAACAGTATTATTCCTGTTTCACAACTGAATATTTTTTTTTATTTTTGACTATAAAATACGTTTGTTAGGGCCGGTAGCTCGTACATTTTAGTTAAAGTTATAGTCAAAGTTAACTTAACTATTACCATGCTTTGCCCGTAGAGTCACTTTGACGATGACCGATCTCCCTCGGTCGATTATGGTTACGGTTAAAGTGACACGAGCAACCCAATTTGCTTTCTTTTGGCGGTTAAAGTTAACTATAAGCGTAACCTTACTATGACCGCGCTTTACGCAACCGACTCGAGTCACAAATTAGTGATAATGTGCCGAATTTGGTAGGTGATATGATGATGATCTCTATGGGAATTCAGAAACACAAAATCTTCCTTATCAAGTAAAAATGAATGGCGTTGTTTGGCCCAGACCTTGTTAGGAACTTGTTAGGAAATTCCCGTAATTCAGGAAAATTTAAGTTTTGTTACTACAAATCATTTCATCATTACTTTTGTTAGAGAGAGGAACGTAACTGCTTATGTACCTACATACTGGTATGTTTGTACATTTTAGTACAGTATGACACAACTTAGATGTAGCATCGGCGAATCGTTTTCGTACACTTCACTTCAGATTTACACAACCAATAAAAATAATTCAGTATCGCGCCTTTCAACGTTCAACAAGATCATTTTTGCCGATTTTTTTTAACTCATGAGTAATGTTGTAGGCACACTCTTTTCGAGAACGATCGATTTTACGAAGTTTGCCGATGCTTCATCTAAGTTGTGTCATACTATACCCTTTTTTTTTAGGTGCTTTTTAAAATTAATACCTAATTGATATACCGATTGTGTTGTATAAATAAACCCAGTAAGATTTAACATGCTATGTAGGTAATAGATTTTTTTTTCTAATATAAAAATAGAATTTAGAAATTTGAGTTTGTGTAATCTTTAATATAAATAAATCGCTATAAAAATGAATATCATATATCCTATTCCGAATCGAAAGCATGTGAAAAGCTCAGAATTATTAAGTTGTTCTACACCGGAAAGCAAGTAGTAAATTATAGCTAACTTAGACCAACTAAATAGCTTAGTTAATAACATGTTACGAAGTGCAAATTGGTAGTACGTCTCATTCTTTCTTGGGGTTTTCTTTTGTTAATCGAATCAAACTAACTGTACGAAGTAACGTACTTAATATCTTGACTGTTATACTATGAACCGTATTAATGAAGCAAAAGTATCGTAAAAGTAGGTAGTTAACATGTCGAGAGATGAAAGAATCAAGTGAAATCAGTGGAACAATGCTGTTGGTTCCCACACGGTGGCGCCTCTGGCGGCGTTCCGAGAAACTAAGGTATCGCGTTGACGACGGCAGCGGCGCCTGCGCACTTTCCTTTAAATTTGGAATTACTCATTTGTTGGGTCGTGTCGTGTTACTTAAATATGTGAAGTATTCTTCTGTTACTTAATTATTCGATTGTTACGTACTTTAAATTCGCTAAAAATGTATGGCTGTTTTATTTTCCAATTTCCTCATTTTGTTTTACTTAAATCTTGTGATAATATAAGTATCTTGTAAAATACCTACATAATATTCTCGCAATAAGTAAGCTGAATTCACCTGATGGAAAGTAACTACTATCACTAAAATAAGGTTTCCTTTATTTGTGGAGACTGTAGGTTACAATACAGATGATACAAAAATAAACTTATAAAGGCCTATAGCAAACCAAACTCAAATTCAAACTCACTTTCGAACGTTACAACTGACTCTATTAACTCTACTACTCTATTGACTCTATAACACAAAACCTAGAAGGCAACTAGCTATCAAGAGTAATTGCTGGAATATACTGATAAGTGTTTGTTGACAGGTTCCCAACAAAATAACTAAGAATAAAAAAAATATCTGAACTGGGGGCTATCAGGCAACACAGACGTCAAACGTGTCGAACTTTGAACAGATTCCACAGTTCGTGTTGACGACAGACCACGGCTAGACACGAGCGATCAGCCTCATATGGCAGTGTCAATTGATTACCTATAATCGCTATAACGATAAGCTATCGGGCTCGTCTTACCCTGTTTCCTGCCACCGGGTGTTTTCAAGCTAACTCGCTATACTAAGGCAAACGACACCGGATCGCGGATGATTTTTCAAATTCCATGAATTCTGTGCCCGAGACTCTGCTTTCTATGTAGATATTAAAAAGAGTTGCTACTTGCATCTGTTCTTTGAAGCAAAGATAAAGGCATCCCTCTAGTTTGTAAAATATACCAAAAACGCGAGTGATAATCTTGGTGTTGGAAGTGTCTATAGGCTACGGTAACCGCTTACCATCAGATGGGCTGTATGCTTGTTTGCTATATTAGTAGATTAAAAATAATATACAGCTGATAGCAAAACAGAAATGACGTCTTGTTTCATTTAAAATAGTGGTAAAACACAGAAATATAAATACTGTAGGTACCTACTAACTAACCAAAGTCCATCAAGTTAAAGTTATGAAAAAGAACTATTCAGTCATTCCGTATTATAAATACATAGGGAAAATAAATTAAATTATATTCGAAACGCAGCATTCGTAGAGGTAGCATAGTGCCAAGAACATCTCAGTAATTTTAAATATGTATAATATGAAATAAAATTAAATCCTTAACCTACTCTATTGACAAGTAAAAAAGTTGTGCCAGATTGCTGCCCTGAGTGAACAATAATTATGTTACTGTAAGTAATTTCGAGGTAAAAAAATGAGAAAGACTTGCAAAAGCATTTAAAAAACTGTATGTAGGTACTTATACATTTTTCGATTACACTATATTAATATCTCAAAATCTTCCGCAGCATGATGGACACAGGAGGAGCAGGAATAGCGGAATCACCTCCCACTTACCATCGCACATATGAACAATACGTCCAAGGAGCTGTCGAGAATAGCGGAGACTCAGCCCAGGACCAGACCAGCCCTGAACTCGTCGTCTGGTCTACATTACCATATGGCATAGAATATAGAACTCCATATGACTACAGAAGCCCATATGATACTTCGAGGGATTATTCCACGCAGCAATACGCCAGAGCACCATTTACCACAAAGATGGGACAGGCAAAAGCGTTGAAGGAGGCCAGGATAAGGAGGCCTATGAATGCTTTCATGGTGTGGGCGAAGGTGGAGCGCAAGAAACTGGCTGATGAGAATCCTGATCTACATAATGCTGATCTGAGTAAAATGTTAGGTAAGTGTTTCTTTTTACATTTTTGATGAAGTGATTTTGAACTTTGAAGTGTGACTTTTCAGGTGTTTTTTTATTTGAATTTTATTTGATCCATACGACATTTTTGATCTACAACAAATAGAAAATCTAAGAAACATAATGGCTGTAATTATTATTCGATAAAATTTAAATGTTTTCAAAAAAAATATTTTCACTTTCATCGGATATCTTAAAATGTTTTTGAAGAGGCTTTTTTTTAATCATCACATCGTGTATTATTATAATATAGTTTAGAAAACTAATTCCGACTCCCAAAATAAAACAAAAATTGAATAAGGTACTGGGTGAGTCAGCAGTAAAGTGCAGTCTCTACTCGAGACAATTTGAATTTCAAATATCAAATACAACATGGCAGCTCAACTTATATAGGTTTACATAATTTGTGGATTGAATTTTAAAAGTGTTAATTTAATTTGGATTGCAAGTTATTAAAATTAACTTACAAAGAAGACAAACATAAAGATATTTACAAAAATAATTAAAGAGGTTCCTTTTCACTGCATAATTGAAACTTTTTGCTTACAAAATAAATCTTTTCTCTCCGAGACAAACAACCGCAACGGAATACGTAGAAATTCATGTGAAAAAATTACTTAAGATCGTCATATAATTCCTTATTAGTGACAAGTGTTTCAAGTCGCATTCTCGGAGCATAAATGGTTGGTTCAGCGTCCACTTGCGATGGTTGACAACTTAATTAAATATGAGCGAACGGCAATACAGCTATTTGCTCTGTTCTTAAGGCGATGCTATACGTGAAATGATGATTCTAAAATGCATTTTTCTCTGTATTCTTTGTTTCAAGAGATTTGGAAAAAATATATGTAAAAATAGAGAAAAAGAGACGGGGAACAGTTTTTTTTTAAATTGAGATTTTTCATTAGTAACGTCAGAAAAAAATCGAACATTATGTCTCTTTTTACAACTAAAGAATGCATTCTTCTCTTATTTGGGTCATCCAAACAACTTGAAAAATATTAACATACATTCTGAATTCCATTAGAAAGGGAATAGCTTTCTTACTTTAAAAAAAAAAAGCTTGTTTCTTTTTAAATACCATGAAACCATATTTTTAACTAAAATTACGTCTCTCCTGTCTCGCTTGTCTCCGTCAGTTTAGTAAGGGATGGAGTCATTCGCGGAGAGCCTCCTCTTAAGGGCCACGTGCTTATTTACGGAGCGGTCCGCAAACTGCGCAAGTCCACACCACATCGCGATGTACGCAAAAGATTTTCTTCTATTGAAAAAACTTATAATGTTAATTTTTAAGGATGATTAGTAGTAGGATCTTATACGTAATTAATCCATAATTAAGACCTTGTTCAAGTGATTTTTTATTATAACGTTTTATGGCCTGAAAGATCAAGAAGTGAAACATGTTTTTCTTTCTATCAGGTGTATGGATTATCAATTTAATTTACTAAGTTCGTAAGTAACCGTACTCGGTGAAAATGAACGAAAAGTTTTTATTATTTCGTAATTTCACAGTTGGTTCCATTGTAAAAGTTGTTCATATTAATGAGAATTTCCATTCCTTAAAGCAATTAATATCAGCCGAAAGACGTCCACTGCTGGACAAAGGCCTCCCCCAAGGATCCCCACGATGGCCGGTCTTGCGCTACCCGCATCCAGCGGTTTGTCCAGCAGTGGACGTCTTTCGGCTGATATGATGAAAGCAATTAAAACTACTTAAAAATAACCTTGTATATTTAAACGTGAAGCCCGTCTCCTTTCTATACTAATATTAAAAAGAGAGTTTGTGAATTTTGGGAGTTATTGTGTCTTTATGAAGGCTTACTGGAACTACTAATCAGTTGTTCCATTTCAAAAACTACATTATCCCCGAGTGTTATAGTCTACTTTTCATCTCAGAAGGTCGCTGAAACCGCAGGCGTGAAATAAATATTATTAAAGAAATACTCATACAAAAAATCTTACCTACGTATATTTTGAACTACAATTACGTGCGTAAAATATTGAGTGGACATTATAACATGACATGGTACAGATATTGTTATAATTACAACTAGCTATGAACTTTCTCCTTGAGATAAGACGAGGAGTCGAGGACATGATCTGAGCACCGCGTGTCCACGATGCGGACGCAATGAGTGTAATGTTGCGTACTGTCGCCGAGATAAATGCTCTAATTTATGTCCATTTTGTGATAACAAAGGGGACATACAAAACAGCATTTTATTTTTGACAAGCCAGTTGGCGCAGTTGGTTAAGACTTAAGACACTACCTGTAGCGACGCTGGTCGTGGGTTCGATTCCCATTCAGGACAAACATTTGTGTGCATGAATATGTCTGTTTGTCCTGAGTCTGGGTGTAATTATCTATATATAAGTATGTATTTACAAAAATGTAGTATATTAGTTATCTGGTTTCTATAGCACAAGCACTGCTTAGTTTGGGATCAGATAACCGTGTGTGAAGAATGTGCCAGGATATTTATTTATTTATTAGCGAACTAGCTTTTCACCCGCGATCTCATATTTTACGCCCTTCATTTTCAAAAATGCTTTCTTAGGGAATGCCTACATCATAATATTTATCTGTATGCCAAATTTCAGCTCGTTCCATCCAGTGGCTTGAGCTATGCGGTTATAGATTAGTCAGTTAGTCAGACACATTTCCCTTTTATATATTTAGAAATGTCAACGTTGCGATTTTGAACCTTAATTCAACTTAAATTCAGGTAACAAAAAATACTTGTAATTTTCTCGAGATTGACAAGTAAGAAAGGGCTATTGATAATGTTATAAGTAATAACAAGAAGCTGTAAGGTTTATCTGCAAAGAGAGGACGAAAAGTCGAATACATGAACTGAGTATCAGATGTATGTCCATAACGCGGACACAAATGTTGCGTACTGTCGGCGAGATAAATGTGCTGTGTCCATTTTGTGACAACAGGAAAAAAATACTAGGTTTTGTTTTTCAATCTTAATTACACTCTTGATAACATAAAATGGGGATACCCCGATTTGATCGAATTACCTAATTTTGGGGAATACATAACCTGATAAGTTTCACGTAGGTATATACCTATATTTACTATCATAGTGTATTTGTATAAAGTCAATTTGATATCAATATTATATTTAGCTATCTTTGTATCTATAATCTGAGTTTAAAATAAAGCGTTTGCGAGTACTTATTACAAATATTAACAATTATTTATTATGTAAGCGCGACAGCATAAGTGATATGCCAATCAAAAGTTTGAAATCATCCTCGGTATACCGACGTACTCAAGTAAAGAAATAAAGGTCACAACTAACGGTATCGATTACCTCTTTTGTCCGCAACTGTACCGAGCACAGAGTTTAGACACAGGTTTAGATATGGCAAGTCATTATGTGGCCGCGTGGGTGGCTCGATGGTATCGCTCTTAATGAAATAAAACTCTAATAAAAAAAAATATAAAAATAAAACCAGCCTGCCATGTACCCGTAAATAGTAATGCATAGGCACAAACTTATTCATATCACTGTCAAATTATTAATTTTCTTTATATCTTTTGATTTAAGGTGTGGTTTTGTTTGTACATTTGTTTTTGAATGTCATGTTTAAACGTAGGTAAAGTTTAGTCACGAACAATTATTGATGAAATTATCTGGATTTCAAATAAATGTTTATGCTCGTTTTCGTTTTAAATTGTTTATTTGTATGTTCAGTAAAATTTCGACTCTATCTCAGCTGCATGCAATTTTCGGATGATAGGAAATCGGGGATAATTCTGAACAATAAAGCTTTAGCTTTTAGAAGTGTAAAGATGTATTCGAACGAAATAATAAAAAAAACATCACCGTTTGTAATATGAAGAAAATGGAAATAACGTGTGGTGAAAATTTAATGAAAAGAACACTAAATAGTTATATGGACCATAAAACGAAAGAAACAAATCAGTAATATGTATCACAATCAGGTTTCCAAATTATTCACCTCTTTTCGTACCTACATATTCGTGACACTACAGAACTTAGGAACGTAAACAACAAAAAATTATATACCTATACCAGCACTCAAGAATAATGTAGCTTCCTATTAGAGATAATTTTTGTTCGAATCGGGTCAGTTATTCTGAACATTAGTTCTATATCTAAATAAGCTTGTATTTCTAAAAAAACCTAGTATTCAACATAAGTTAATAATAGTTTTCATAGCACAAGCTCACCTAGTATGAGATCAGATAACCGTGAACTGTCCCAGGATATTGAATTATTATGTACTATACCTACCTAGATATAACATAAAATAATAAAACATAAATATATGACGTAATTAAATAAATGGGTTCAAAACATTGGCTTTATGACGACAAAAATGACAAATCCGCTCTTTCCTCCCGTGACGTCGAATGTTGCTCTATACTGCCGCATGGAGGTGTTATCACTACTAAATTGGAATTCCCACAAGTTTATTCCATGTAGGTAGGTACATCTATAAATACACTATATATACGTAGTTTATTTATTTTTCATTACGTTTATTTCGATGACGGAATACTTCTTATTTTCGTATATTTACCGTGTTTTGATACAGTTTTCTGTGGAATCTGTGGGTTTTTCGTTTTGATAAGACATTTTGATTGTTTTTGGGTTTTTACATCTTTAAAGGTTTTAAGTTTTAACATAGGTATTAGTGATTTGATTTTATTATCTGAAAAAGAAATTTTATATAACTGCATGGTTCAAAATTTATAATACACAATGTACTTACATTACATTACCTACATTCTCTGACCCAAGTATACGCCAGGATTCTGGTCACCAGGCGTTTTCAAATTTCTTTAAAAAGATGGTGGCCCCTTGACCTCCACGGACCGACAGTTTCGACCCGAAACGGCCTAAAAAATGTGGCTCGAATGTAAGCTACTATATTTGCGCTGCTTGAGGATCTCTGCTGATATCAGCAGCACCCTTATTTTTGCCTCTGGAAGATGAGACGGTGCAAATTGTAATGATTTTTTTTGTAATTTGATGGACTATAGTTTGGATTTAGAAATTGATATTTTATATCAGTAGGTATATCAGGTACCTACCTACATCCAAGTGCGTTAATTAGTAATCAATATTATTTTGATATTGAGTGGTATTTTCCTAAATCTAAATAAAATTTTATAACTTCTATTCTTGGTATTGTATCTATAATATGTACTAATTTTCCTGAATCAAATGCTTTCTTAGTAGTGCATTAATTTATAAGGATAAAAAAACAAGTTTTTTCATCTACAACATAGTGATTAGCTTTTCCCCCTCAGTTTCACGCGCGATACCCTATTTGAACTTAAGAAGTGGATTTAAAAAAAAAAAGTCTGCAAATATTTTTGTCTCTCACTCAGACTACTCGCTGGCATCAAAATAGGGTAAAGGATGGTTTTAAATGTTTCCCAAATTCAAAACTCATTTATTCAGATTAGGATTAAACGCTTTAATAACGCCAGTTAGCGCGGTTGGTTATGACACCTATAGCGCCGCTGGTCGTGGGTTCGATTCCTATTCAGGACAAACACTTGTGTGCATGAACATGTCCTGAGCCTGGGTGTAATTATTTAATATAAGTATGTATTAACAAAAAAAATGTAGTATATGTAGTAGAAATCTGGTTTCCATAGTACAAGCTATCTGTTTAGTTTGGGATCAGTTAACAATGTGTGAAGAATGTCCTAGGATATCTATTTATTTAATATTCAGGTCTGTTGACCACTCAATAACTAGCGGGCGACCTTGAGCTATCCATCCTTCGTTAATTGGTTAAATTGCATACCATTTAAGGCGTGGTCACACTGCGATAATGACATCCTTGTATCTCAACGTGCTCGATACATACATAGTGGTCTTAATTAAATGTGTACCCGCCTTAATGGGTGGTTTGACTCATGGAATAACTCACTCTAATGGGGATGGGTAATGTTGGATAAATCCTTCAATTTGATGATGTTTTTAAGGTGTAGTCTAGTTTATTGTTACATAAACAAAACACGTGCTTGTGTTTGTTTTTTACTTCATTTATATAGGGTCGGTTGCTCGTACCTGCATTTTATTTAAAGTTATACTTAGTCAATGTTAAATTAACTATTACCATTCTTTGACCGTAGAGTCACTTTGACGATGACCGATCTCCCTCGGTCGGTTATGGTTACGGTTAAAATTTTTGTTAAAGTGAAACGAGCCTCAGTTTGCTTTCTTTCGGCGGTAAAAGTTAACTATAACCGTAACCTAACTATAACCATACTATGATCGCGCTTTATGCAACCGACCCATAGAGTGATTTTCACCTCACCCTTCAGCTAACTGGCTCGGCAACTAATCAACTGCTTAGTGCAATATTCATAAAAATAAAACCGCCTTCAAAGTATGAACTAACCATGTAAGAACTGTAATCTGACACTGTTTGAAGTCACAGTTTGCGGTCGATTATCAAAAAAAAGGTCGGTCAAGTTGTGATGCAAATGTCTCATAAAAGTACCTACCAATTCCTCATAACCACAAGCTCAAATAGGTAAATTAACTTACATACGTACTGCGACCACAAATTTATCAATCAATGTGACTACTGTATTTCTACTCGTACGCAATTAATATGAACTGTGACGTGTACCTATGTGTTTTATATGTATAACTATAACAACCCGCCCCGTCTTCGCACGTTATGGGAGGATTGCTTGCTCAGCGAGTTTTACCCACGCGGCATGATTTTCGGTATTAGTCGGAACACTTGGCGGCTGATTTTTAACTTGAATTTGGTATATATGAACAAGCCTTTGCCCTTTGCTTCACGCCCATGTTTATGACAGGTCAATTGGCGTAGTTACCACCACCAAGTATTTATATGCTTGTAATTATGTCTATTTGTCCTGGATATAGGATATAATTTTATTTACAACTAACTACATATTAAAAAAAACCTCGAGGCGGCCGCTGCTGCCAATCAACGGCAAGGTATAATCAAATATTATAGACACGAGAATTTATTCGTTTGTTTGTTCTTCTATCACTCAGCAATGGAGCAAAGGTTAGTCGAGAATTATTTCAGGTATGAAGATAGGCATATGCAGTAAAATATCTTAGTCTATAGAGTTTTTATATAGTGAAATCTTCGTTCACGATATAATCCTGATCAAATGATCTCCACGATGAATATGTATGGATAATACGAAGCTAATTTAAAAAGCTTATTTTTTTATTAAATCATGTTAGATCCTGCAATTAATATTACTATTTAAGTATGCCTAAGCCTTTTAGAGCAATATAGTTTATATACTTTGATGCCTTATATAGTTAACCATAATTAGTATTTATTTGTCGCAGAGTTACGTCTCAATATACATTCTCATAATTAATTGTATTTAAATGATTTAATGGACATATGTTAGTTGATTTACTGGATAAGGTATTGTTGATCTATATGTAAGGCAGCACTTTGACGATAAGAAATGGTTAGGTTTTTTTTTTGTTAAATCTAGATAGCTATAGCTGGTTGTATAATTGCAATGAGTTGATGATTAAATCAATAAAAACGGCTGCCTTTTATAGTATGACACAACTTAGATGAAGCATCGGCAAAATTCGTAAAATTGATCGTTCCCGAAAAGAGTGCGGCTACAACATTACTCACGAGTTAAAAAATGATCGGCGAAAATGATCTTGTTGAACGTTGAATGGCGCGATAATGAATGATTTGTATTAGTTGTGTAAATCGGAAGTGAAGTGTGCGAAAACGATTTGCCGATGCTACATCTAAGTTGTGTCATACTGTACAAAACTTTGTACCAAATAAGATTGATGTTTTATATAAAAGTTTTATATTTTTTTCAAGATTTAGGGTTGGTCCTATACTGGATGTTTTTTATTAATCACCATCTAAATTTTCTACTATTGGTTCAACCCTGTAATCACGTCAGTTAGTTGTTCATAATGATGAGTGCAATAATTCCTGAAAAAATTGCCTGTGAAATAAATTTAAATAAAACTGACAATTTCTCTCGGATTCCGTATCTGAAGGGTCCAAATTTTGAATTCCCTATTACATCCAACTTATATTTTATATTTAGCACGGAACCCTAAATGTGCGAAGTCCGACAAGCAATTAGACGGTTTTTTGTCATGTATAATGTCAGTGTCAAAATTTAACGGACATAGGTACCTATAAAGTTAACCATTATTTTGAAATATTAAATATCGCCTTTGAGACGCAAGGGTACTTCGACCTTAATAATGACTTCTGTATTTAAATAAAATCTGTTCGGGGCACTTCGGGCTTATGATTAATTAATTTTGGTAGTACAATACAATTAATTGTTATTTGACTGTTATTCGTTTATGCTGAGGTACCTACCATTGTTTAAACATTGTTTAGAAAATGTTAAAAAAATTGAATATCCTGGATGGGCATCCAAACTACGATCTGCGACACGCCAAATCGCTCGTCGTTATTAAATGTCCCTCTAGAATCAAAACTAAATACTGAAATCGAAACTCTGGATTCGTGGGGGTCGAGTGGCCACCATCTTTATAAAGAGATATCAAAACGCCTGGTCGAAGCATCTCATGACCAGAATGCTGGCATATACCTGGGTCAGAGAATCAGCATTGCCATCCAACATGGCAAGGCCGCTAGAATTCTGGTAACGATGCCTTCTGACAGCGACTTTTTCATTTAGTTTAGTCCTTTTTATATATGTAGTTTTTAGTTTATTTTGTTGTGATTAAATATTTAAAGTGTAGGTGTATTATGTGAATAAATTAGTTAATGTTAATAAGTACTTAAATGGCTTTGAAACGAATCTCACTTTGATAGTCTCTCCTAACGTGTTAGGTATGTACATAGTTAATTATTAAGATAGTAGTGTAGTTTCCTGATTTCAAGGGAAAAACATGGGTTAAAAATTGGGTAAAAAACATGGGTAATACCAAATATTGCACGATATTTAGAAGTAATCACGCCTATCTTTAACATTGAACTTCAAAATGAAATTAGATTTGTTTCCAATATATTTTTGAATGGGTAATTCCTAGATAGGCATATATTATTAAGGCGATGATTGCTCAGTGGTAGTGACGAAGATCGCGGGTTTGAATCCTTAGCTTGAGCTTTTGGTGAAGGAAAATAACGTAAGGAAATCATAGCACGGTGGTAGGACACGTTGTAGTGGTCGCCTGGCAGGCTACCACCCTCAAGTTGAAAATCGCAACAGGCGCCCTCCGGTGTGTTCCAACATCTGCACTTGAGTGCCAGTTCCCTTCTTGGCTTATTGTGCTTACCACCATCGACCACGGTGAGATTCTTAGGCTTATACATATTTAGTAAAAAAAAATAACACTTTATAGGTGTTTTTATAAACTACGTATTAAAAATAGTATTATTGTTAACTAGCTACCGCCCCGCGGTTTCACTCGCGTTCCTGTGATATCTTATGTTTTCCCGGGATAAAAGTAGCCTATATGATTACTTTTCTAAAGAGAACTTGGAGCTCGGAGATTTTTTATCCCGAAAACGAAAGTCGAGCCGTGGAGCATAGATAGTCAAATATTCTGATATCTTCTGTTATTTTTATACCGATAATAATCAATCAAATCAAAATCAAAATCACGGGTCAGTAAGGGAATAGTTTTATTCGATTTGTGACATTTCTGATACTCTAACCTAAGTTGGCCCCATAGAACCTTTTGATCCTTGTTGGAGACAGGATTGATAAAGCTAATAAAATTATTTTCAAAAATCGCCGATTTCTCGCTGACTGTAAAAATCTAATACCTTTAAACAAGCAATTCTTGTATCTCGGAAACGGCTCCAACGATTTTCATGAAATTTATTATGCGGAGGGTTTCGGGGAAGAAAAATCGATCTAGCTAAGATTCATTTTTAGAAAACGTCGTTTAAAAAAGAACTAATATAATTACATAGAATAAAATGCTTTAAATAAAAAAAGAATATAAAGAAGCTTTAAAGTTGAATGAGCCTTTGCTTGATCCATCTTTTATTTATTCCTCAATCTTCGCCTTATTAATATTCTAACGTCAAAAAAAGCCCCTCGCCATATTTGGATTTATGGACGCTATTACCTGACAAAACCTTAGCCTCCCTTCACTTCGCCTAATGAAAACAGTCACATATATAATATTTATAGGTATAATTAAAGCACAGATTACTCCCAAGTGGCATATCTTAGATATTTTCCACTCAGCTGTCTGTTTTTGGCTTTATCTTGAACGGTGACTACCATGTTAGGGCATCGACAAGTTTTTACACCCATTTTAATGCGGGCCCAAGCACAGTAATGGAAAAATTAATCTTGATGTATATTTTTGTGTCACTCATTTAAACTGGTTAGGATTTGAGAGGAAAGTTGGTGTTAGTTAGCGTCCATAGACTACGGTAACCACCTACCATCAGGTGGGCCGTATGCTTAATTGCTGCCTTAATAAAAAAGTTTATGGAAGCACATTCGCTTGAAAAAGAAAAAAATGTTGAAGAATAAACACGTTTTTGTTAGTACTAATTTAAATGCGAAAGTCTGTGTGAGTGTGTGTGTATATGTTTGCCATCATTCAGCTCCGTAACGGCTGAACGTTACTCCATGCGAAACTATTATTTCTATATGTCTATGGTATTTTTAACAAACTGTATTTGTATAAAGAATACTCTGAGTTTACTTTTATAAATTTTATTGAAATAAATTTAATATGCTTTAGTTATAAAATTGTTGTATGGAAAGGCAATAAAGTTTTTATTTTTTTCGGGATTCCATATAGTTAGTTGACCTACAACGAAATAGTGTTTTATATAGGTTTAAAACCTTTCCTTAGATTGGCATGGTGTTCATAAAAATCTAAATGTAAAAATACCTAAAATATTAATACTGATTGAATACTCGTAAATAAATATTAAAGCTGAAATTCATTGATAATATAATTTAACAGCTGACAGTTAAGTTAATGGCGCCAAGGTTTATCCGTATGAATATTGAGGAAAACCTAACCACAAAGGTCTGTTCATATAATATAATATGTGTTGCCAGCTCACAATAATATGATCGATATAACCTAACATGTGGGTGATAAGGCGATGATAGCTCACTGGTAGTGACGTCAAATGCCGAGACGAAGGTCACGGGTTCGAATCCTACAATGATATTGAGTGGTGAAGCAAACAAGAAACCATAACACTATGGTAGGGTATCCTAATTTGTCGCCAAGCACCTACCAGTGTGTTTCCATTGCTGCACTTGAGAGCCTGTTCCCTTCTAGTGGTCAGCGCAGTATGTATATATTCCTCTTCCATTCAGCCCTTTTATCCTTCATATTAGCATTCACTCCTTTCTTTCTCATATCATTCACATAATCCATTCACTTTCATATGTAGTCACAAGACCATCATAATTATCCCATCTCATAAAATGTCCATACCACGACAGATGGTTCCCTCTCAACTTATAATAGGTATGTTTATGTTTAGGTTTCATTAAAATATGTTTATATAATATCCTGACGTGAATAAAACTTGATATCCACATATTATGACGTCACAGAATGACGCTGGCTCTTATCCTAATGCAGGCTTTTCCCAGTGCGTGGCAAATAGCGATCGGCGTACAGTGGGAGTGTCATAGCATAATATGTATTTATAACAGAGTCGCAACTCTTTATCGGCTTACTCAGCTTGACATCAAAGTCAGTTGACATTTGAACTATTGTTGCGATAAATTGCAATAGGGATGATGACTGGGTAAAAAATAATTAATTCTATTTAGTCCGTCAGTTAGGTTATCAAAAAATATTGGATACGTATTTTTTATTTTATCAAATCAATAAAAACTTACAAAGATAGGTCGCATCAAAGCTCAGGAGTGGGGGTTTGTGACGTCACTTTTCTGTAAAAAATGTACTAAAACGTGACGTCACGCGATATTTATACACACTGTATCTTCGTTATTTTTTGTTTTCAGAACTAAAGAAAAAACATGTGTCCAATATTTTTTGGTAATCTAACTGACGGACTATTTTTTTTTTTTAGTCATCACCCCTATTATATAAGTAACCATTTGATTTATAAATGGTACATTTTTAAATACTGTATAAGTACAAAGAGTCAGGTTAAATAAAAATCAAAATAGAGTCAGGTTAAATAAATTGTGTAATACTTTTTTTTTAATTATCTTTCTTTTTAAAGAATGTTACATAATTTTACGAATGGGGTCAATAAAATATAGTGAGGCAAATGATTTTCTTTTTACAAAACAGAATACCCGTTTAATGAAAAATGGGCATAATAGGTATTTACCTGAGCCATTAAATAGCTAGTATTTTAAATGTAATGTTCCTTCTTTCGTCAAATAGCGGTTACCTCGAAACTAGACTATTCGTAAAGAATCACGAATAGCTGAATTCTCCGAACGTCGTCGTTTCGGTAGCTCACATGGAATAACACAAAACTATTCTAGGAAACATGAACAAAAAGCGATCCGACATCGCGTATTAATATTCCTATCACATCATCTATAATAATACAATTAATTCCGTATGTCGCATCTGATAACGTTATAGTGTTTGCCTTGCGTTTTATTACACTCTTATATCGTTGTGTTGGAGTTCATAATGGTGTGATTGAGATGTATTGGTGTAATAAAGAGAATCTTGTGTCAACATGGGAGGTTGTCCCTAAGGAAGGTTTGGCTGCGCAGATTGATTGGTACTTAGGTATTCAGTACGATGGTTTAAGTAGTCTTAAGATGGTAGTAGGTTATGATATGCCTACTGTTTACTACCTTTGTGTAATTAAAAAAAAACACTAGATAATTTAAAATAATGATACAAAGTCTAAAACAAAGTCGCTGTCTGCCTCTATCTGTTTCTCCGCTTCTTCTAAACCCTCAACGGATTTCGATACGGTCAACTTCGGAATGAGACATAATAAGATGGAAACTCGTATATAGTGACTTTCATATTGGCGTTCTACAAGTTGTCTCAAGTCTCATAAAATCTCGTGTCTGCTTCGTGAGCTATTCAAAGTCATATGTCAAACTTGAGGAGGTATTGAGGAGGTCCTATTAGTGTTTAAAAAAAATAAGATGCCTTGTTTCTTAGATATTGGTACCTATGGTAAAAGAAGGGGATTCTGAGGACACCTAAAATACCAATAATCTACAAATTCAAACAGGTCTGACTAGATCACAATTAGGTCTATGTAATTACTTAAATAACAAGGTGCTTCGAGCACACTTGTGCGCCCACGCATCAGTATAATAGACTCGTTAATTAAACAACTACCAACTGTTATTTATGAAAATTTAAATTTTGAATACTTAATTGAGGGATTTTTAAATTTGGTAAATTTTAGTTTTTTAAATTTTTAGAGCAGGAAAATATTTGGTATGCTGGAAATTTTGAATTAAGCACAAAAAAGTTAGAAAATATGTATAGCTGGCTTGAATACAAATACATGAGATCATATTAGGTATATTGTAGGTACTTATTACATAATTCACATTAAATAATAGTAGTTAATGAAACTGTTGCATAAATTAAGGGTTATTAAAACACGAGTGTAGGATTAAAAACCGAGCCAAGATTTTTAAAATATCACACATGCTTTAATACCTAATTACGTGCAGTTTCATACACTAGATACTTTATCTAAACTAAAATAATAATATTATTCATAAGTACCTATAGGTAAAAAGACTTTCTTCTTTCTAAATAAAATCCTTGCATACCTTATCGTTCCAAATGCAAATTCATAATAAATTCGAAATTTAAAACCTCAAAGTCTTGCGCACGCGCCACAAACATGAGTCACACACGCAATAGGGTCACGACACAGCTATGGTCCTATAGATTCATTATAATTATATTATATTATAGTATACTTTATACAAAACTATACTCAAATACTGCTTACTAAGTTTTGATTGCGTTTCGTTACGTTTTGTTGAATTGGAATTACATTTTTGATCGTTTATAATTCATGTTATTTTTTTATAAATGAATAACTATGATTTATGTTCAGTATTTCTATCATTAAATTTTTTTAATGAATTTTTGTAATATTTACAATTACATCAAGGAATATGCTATACAGACGCTCAGTATTTAAGTTAATGTAATGACGTTAATTTCTAAACATAGGTAGGTGTAAATATCAACAGAACTACGAATATAGAGAAGCTAACACATTGACAGAATAAACCATTTGACATTTCAAGTATCAAGATAGTTTGGTTGGTGAGCTATAGCGCCTACGCCTCCGAGAGCCGCTACGTAGGTTCGAGCGACGAATACATTATTTTATTGTATGTAGGCGAATACTCAATAGATATGACTGGCAAGCGACAAATTGTTATTGCAAATTAGGTAATCGATTCTTCAGCAATCAAAATTATTATTTGGTAGGTATAATTTATTGCAAATACTTGTCAAACTTCCACGTGCGTCAATAATGTCAAGGGCGAAAGTTCATCGCCAACAAAAAAAAATGTTTCATACATTATTCCTATAAATATAAAATGACTAAAACAATTTGAACAGAAATATCGCGAGAATTGTTGAGGTATATAAAATAGACGAAAAGCTGTGAATACAGTTTTATACTAACTTTTGAGAAATTAAAATTATTTTGAAAAATTTAATTGCAGGTTAATTGCATTTCTATGTCGAAGGCTGACAGGCTTTCTTTTCTATAAAGTGAATCAAGCTATCAGTTCACCTGGTGGTAAGTGGATACAATACAGTAACCTACCGAACATTACTACTGTATTCTTGTCAAACTTACATACCCTCTCTAGGCTATTTACCTGGTACTCAAAAACTACCGGGGCAGGTGTTTGACGTCTGCTCAACTTGAATGTTGATAGTCAGCCAAATCAGTACCTACTATAAAGTGTACCACCATGATATGGTTAGCTCACAACATTTTCCATCACTGAAGTAATACGACAAAAAGCTCAAGCTTATTGTAAGTCCGCGTCCTACTACTGAACTTTTTATTTTTTCAATGTATAAACTTATGATTGACCACAATCTCGCCGTGGTCAGTGATGATGTGGCCGATGGTGGTAAGAACATAAACCCTAGGAGGGAACTGGCTCTCAAGTGTAGCAGTGCTTTGGCGACAGATTTTCAACTAGACGCCAACCAAGCGGGTACTAAAAAGTATCCTACCACACCGTGAAGTTTCATTTTAAATGTAAGCAATATGCGCCAATGAGTGTAGTTCTCCCTAATTTTTTTCTCGGGATCTTTACACGGTACGATTCTATGGAAGCGTCTCTACAATCGTGAAGCCACGCGAATCGTGATTATCAACCCAGTATAGGCACTGTAATTCGATGAAAATGTTAACAAATACAGTTTTTTTTTGTAACATAGCTTCTTAGAATGACATATGTAAACACATGTTTGTAGCCAGTATTTCTAAGAATTAAGTTGAGGCTCAGTTTTGCGTTTTAAATTACGGTTACACATACGCATTACATGTATGCATAGTTTTAAAAAGTTATAAATTATTGGCCAGTTTCATTTTAGGTAATTTGAAACTATAACATTCCAATTTCAGAAATTCCTAAAGATGACACGATCCGCAAAATATATTCGTGCTGATTCTGTTGTTTACAAACTAAACTAGCTCAGTTTTTAACAAAAACATGAGAAATAAGTCCTGTCAAATTAGTTCAATTGTTTGTGTAACCACTATTTCGCAGTAAATTACAATAGTATAGACTAATTATTATCAATGATAAGGATTCATTCTGTCTAACAAACATGGTAAATTAAATAAAAGGAAAATTATGAAATCTAAACTTATAAATTCAATGGGACAAGATAAAGGACTTTCACTCAAAAGTCCATCAGATTAAAAAAAAATCTTTGAATGTAAAATTTGCTATCGTCAGTATTTAGAGTGCTTTCCCTCCAGGTGCGGTTAAAAATTCTATACTTTATACCTAATACATAGCATCTCAAATCAATGCCTAAATGATTTATAAATTAATGAACATGGAGGTGTTAAGTTCGATGAGCGGTGCTCGATTGAACATAACTTGAAATGACAAACAAACATGCAATAAGATTAAACGTGTTCATGACCCAGTCAGTAACAAGTACCTAGGATTATAGGGACCTACATCACCGAGATAATAACATATCATTACTCTACCTATTTATACTTACGTACGAGTGCGTTTTAGTGTAAATCTGTAAAACTATTTTTTTTTGTAAGATGGGCTTCCGTTTACCGTCGTCTGACCCAAAAGAGAAGTTATTACGAGACCGAAGAATAGCACGCTTGCCCAGAAAAAGTCTATTCACTCTGGCTTTGACGACAAAAAGGTTAAAAGAGTCCGGAAACATAGACCGGGAGTGAGTTCCACTCCTAATGTTTTGAAATGTACCTACTGTGACTTCACAATTTTAAGCATAAGTGTAATTTTTTTTCTTAGGTCGAGAAGAACATTTAAGATTTTGAAGTTTCAACGGATATCTTTTTCCTGTTAATTGATTAGGCACATGAAATTTAACCGCTTATGGGGCACAATTTTGTAACGCCTAAACACCATAAACGCCTCATTTATTAATCACAAAATTATAGACGCTTGAAGTTGACTTATTAAATTAAAACTCAAAATATATTTGTTAAAAATTAAAAAATAAAGCAACCTAATGGCTATAATCGAGCGACTCTGCTGTAGATTTGCCTGTCCAAGTGTAAACACGGTCGCAATCGTGTGTGTGGGTACTTACTACATAATCTACATGACTATATTTGATTAACAATTATTTGCTTAGTTTGTGTACAATGAAAATTGCATAGAAGTTATTGCCCTAACTCACGTATACGATACATGAGTCAATCGATATAAAATCAGCAATAACCAGACGGACCATACAGACAATCGTGAACTTATCGATTCACCGATTGTCCTGCGTCGCGTGCCAAACCGATGCTATAGACGAAGGCATACGATTAATTTATTTATTGAAATCAATACTAATATCTGCCAAGACAATGGCCCCAAATGAAAATGCGTACACATTTATGGCATGTCGGAATGCTAAACGAAGCGGCGTCATTTATTCAATAAGCTATTTTGCATTCGATTTTGAGGTTATTAGATGCAATCGGAATGCGTGCGGCCATGTTTGATTCCGATCGGCTATATTCGGCCGTGTTCGGCTTCTGTCGGCGCTGTTTTGGCGACAATTGACGTATGTAATGGCAGTGTCATAGATTTCTTGGAAGATATATTGCTTATTATATTCATAGGGAAATTCTATTGCCAAAATATTGCGCTGTGACACCGTTTATGGGAGGTTTTATGTTGTTTTTTGTAAATATGACCAGTCTTTTTATGTCGCGTGTCATTAATATTCATTTGAGTTTATTTTATAGGTCTTTTGACACTTAGAACCTAAGGTTCTCAAGGTTTCTTACTTCGTTTTGTCAACGATGACTTTATACATAGGTAATAATTATCATGCTAATATTTATGATTTTGTCAATTGTTACTTAGTTGTTACTTAGTTATTCATGAGAATCACTGGGTTAATAATCAAATACACAATGGTTTTAGTATTTTTTTACTATTAGAAAATACAAAAAATTTAAGGAAAACTATTTTATTTTTTCAATTAAAATTATTTAATAGAAACAGAGATATTATATTCCTACAATTTTCGTAAAATATTTATTTTGATAAATCAATCTTCTATACTTTATTTGAAATAGGTATTTGGGAATGGAATTAGGATTGGGGACTTTTAGATTAAAAAAGAAAAAATAATATAGTCCAAACTAAAATAAAATTTTATATTTTTTATAGTCTGAAACTTATTGGCGTGATCCCTTGGTGCCAATCATTAATTCTACTTATTATCGTTCAGTGGGTTCGTTGTACTCAGTTTGGGTACAATATATATATTGATACCATGGATAGATTGAATACTAGACGACTTTACTAATATGCATTAATTTATTTTCAAAATAAGGACATTCCATAAAAATATGGGCATATAAAAACCAAATCGTATTCCTGTAAAAAGTTATTTGAACATAATTACGCTTAAAAGTGTATCATTAAGCCAATTAATGTAATCAAATGTCAATCACTCGAGCTATCGATTATAAAATCGATAAAAATATGTCGATTTAATATTTATACTTTTATAGGTAAAAGGCCAATTATTTTAGTGTTCTAGATATAGAAGTAATACAAATATCCGGTAGTTAATTGATTTATGATTTATTTAATAAAAAACAACATATTAAGTACGTGTCTGATCTGAAATAGTAAAAGCTGGCGTAAGCTTTTAGTAACAAGTGCCAAACGTTACTTGTCAAGTTATCCCTGATATGCTTGTCACGATCCATGTTGTGTGGTCTTGATATACTTGCAGAACTGTAGAGTTGACAGCTTTAACAGCTTAGCGGTTAGGCCTGCAATTGTTAAGTAGGGAGGATTTAGGATTTATAGCGCTTGTGTGAGCGTAGAATAAGTCAAATGTTGGACTTGAATCTGGATTTACGTGTTTTTGGAAATGGAAAACACTACAGAATTGGTGCAGTGTGCAGCTATACCATAAAGCTTTATTGGACAGTCTGTTTCCAGTCTATTCCCTTGTTTCTTTTAAGGATATACCTTCGGTTGGAGCGCGAAATTCAAATGTTATCAAGTTTTTTGCTAATTGTAGCTTGGTTATAGGTCGTAAGTTATCAACATGTTATTTGCGAGAAGAATGGTAGTATATTTACTGATTAATAACAAAAGAAATCGTCAATTGTGCAATTTGCAAAAAACGTGATAAAATTTGAATTACGCGCTCCAACCGAACGTTCCCCCTTAAGGGGGTTGCTTCAAGGTAGACTGCGAAATTCTTATATAGGTACAATAGGAATAGGTATGTTTGATCATATTCCAAACATGTAACACTATGAATGGATCTTACTCTTCAATCTAGCATTTCCTGACAGGAAACTGCAAAAAAAATATGAATGAGGACCTCCAAGAACTTATAGGTATCATATTAATACTATAGTCGATTAATTAATTGATCGAGAGTCATGCAGTATTTATATGAACGCATGAAACAATAAGCTACCTACATCATTGACGTTGTACTTCGTTGGTGACTCAGTGAGTCATGATTGCGTCCGTCTTCGGTAGCTGTCACTTATGTATGCTTGTACGTTCCTACAGGATTTTCCTTCTTGTTTTTATGGTTTCCTGGTACCTACCATACGATGCATGTATATCGGTATTGGATCCTAGTTAGTTTTTTTTTTGCCACAGACTCTTTAAGACTATTATGATCACTAGTCTTTAGCCTTTGGTTGTACTCGATATTTAAGCAGGTTTTTATTTTTTTATCGGCTCATAAAATACTATTATCCAAAAAAAAATAGACTCCATGCTTTATGATTGGTTCTACCGTTGAGGCGTCAAGAAGACGTAACACAACTAACAAACAATGTTACTTTCGCATAGTATTTACTAGCTGAGGATAGGATTTACTATAAATTACGTAATATTAACCTATTTCTCTAGCTAAGATATATATAAACGCATAAATACCATCAACATGTTATATGTTATAGGAACCTATTCATTGATCACTCCATAATTAACTGGCCAGACCTAGTGCACTAATTATTGCTTACAGCAAACTGCACTTAAGTGTAACTTCAGATGAATACGCTTATCTTTACTTAATCGTTGAATGAGTTTCCTATTTTATCACTTCCTATAATGTTGTTTCAATAAGGAATGGATAGGTAGTTTGCAACTTGTATCTGATGCATTGAATAATGTTTTGCGCTCACATACAGCATATTCAAAACTGTGGCTGCCATGTAGGTTGATAACCTACCTTGAGCACTAAGTACCCATTAATAAATTACAGTGAATGACACTATTCGCCAGAAAAATAAATAGACCTATTTTGACAAATGCCGTTCAATCCCTGAATCCTTACCCATTATAATTTTCAATAGAACACTTTAGCAAACAAGATCATCACATCATAAACGCAATTAAAGACCTAGCCTCAATACAATTTCACGCATCAAAGGCGATCACCGACGCGTTTAAAATTTCATACATTTTAATACGTAACAACGAAAATATATTGCAGCACAATACCATACATATTCATACAGTAGAGCAGTGACCATCGCGGACAGCTGACAGTTGCAGCCACTGTACCGCCGGACACCGCCTCTCTCGTGCCTTTGTGCTCGCCGCTCGCCCCGTCCGGCGCCCGCGCAACCAATAGCGGACACCCGCGCCGACCAATGGCCGCTGTGCGCACACGCAAGAATTAAACCATTTAAACTGTTTATTGATAGGGTTGGGAGCAGCTGGGATGACTTTTCGGGTAAATTGACAGCACCACGAAATTCTATTCGCAATGACAATTGTTAATTGACAAGTAACTATTGAATTGTAGTCGGAATAACTATTATTAATAACGAGTAACTAGAATTTGATAGGATGATTATGTACACATTTGCTGTCGCAATGACAGCAAATAATTTGCAAGTTTTCTATGAACTGCAGAAATTGGCCGCTGTCAATTATAGTTCGATTCGCTGTCACGGCACAATGTCAATTTTAAATTTAACCACTATTATAATGACAGAAAAAACGAGTACCAGCACACTAGTATTAAGTTATGCACAGTTTTTCGAAAAAAATATTACCAACAGTACCTAACTAGTTTTGCTAACATAATCTAAGTATCAATCTGAAAAAAAAAAGAAAAAACTAGGTTTTATAACAAACACAACCCTGCATTTATTTGGATCCTATACACGCGATAACATCGCGTTTTGTCTTCGGATGTCGACATTAAATTTATCGATGAAAGGGTTACTTTGACTGTCCCGACACTAATTGTGTCCACTATCGATATCGATGTGTATACGGCGAAAAAGTGCCAGTTGAAAATGCAAATTAGGCTTATCTTGTGTTTGTTCACGATCCATGAGGTAAACTTCTGTCAAACATCACCAAATATATCTCCTTGATCATCATTGTATTAGTGATTGATTTAGTTTTTTATGTGTATTGATTTTATTATCAAATCAATAATATTGTTATCTCCAAATTTAATATTATTTATTTTTGAACCTCTTTGATACAAAACATGTTTGAATATTTTGTACACAAGCTAAGAGAATTTACAAGCTTAGAAAAGATAGGACCAAAAGCTTCAGAGTGGTCATCTTTTTAGTAGAATTTAAGTCAGAACAGTTTAGACTCTACGTAAAAGAAAAAGAAAATTTTGACACGGAAAAATTTTCTCTGTATGGGAAACATGAGTAGTAGCAAAGAATAAATAATATACTACGTACGTACTTACAAACTGAAAAATAAACAGTCATAACATAGGCAGCGCCTGTCAATAATGAAATTAAATATTCTACCAAATATGGTAATTTTAGGTTCCTACCCGGTTTCCTGCTACGTCATCCACCCGACTACTTTGAATTGCAAATGTGTTTGGATTTTAACTCTTCGAATTTCGAACGCCTCTTACGTGGGCGTGTGTGGATGTGTGAGTGACTGGTTTCTTTATTTTCAAACGTAGAACGTAGGCCACATGCTGTGTAGCCATTAAAATTAATTACTAACTTTGAATTTAGAATAATAATATTTTTAAATCATTATTACTATTAGCTACAAAGTTTTTGCTCTGCCGTAGAGCTGTCGTAGTCGTTTCGTAGCCAATATGCGAACGTAAATAATCCTTCGCTATTAGATGATCCAGTCGATAAAAATGACAACATCCGATTTTACAGCCCCTATTATGGCAAGCGTAAACTAGAGAAGTCTCGAATCTTCGACCAATGAAATCACATAAATATGACGTGATGAAATTAATCCACGATTATTGTTATGATCGACAGTTCGTAGACTCCTATAAAGTTTTATGAAAAACTTAGAGTGAAATCAATGAAAAATATATGCAAGTTAGGTATTAACTCTAATATAGTTACAAAGAACACTGAATTGAATAAGTAGATATGAATCAATCAGTACCATAAATTCCGATTTTTTCTAAGCCGCCATTTTGGTCGAAGACATTACGAGCATATTGTAATGCCATTGACTCCGTGACTCGCTGCCCATCACTTGGAATACATTATCTGTTGTAAGTATATAGTGAAATTATATGTTTGAAGTCAAATAAAATATGCAAATGATTGTATTAAGTTCACGTGTTGCCAGTGAGATGAAAAAACAAGTTTATAAGATCATGGCTTGGATGGATGGATCTGTGGAAAATGACTTAAGGTTCCGTACATTTTTTTTACTTTTTGTAGGTATATTTTATTATAATAATATTATAATGCATTTTTTTTGTCTTCGAGAATTTAAGCAATTCATTAAAGATAAGTTATTTTCTCTTCACAAATGATAGGTAGGTAAATAAATACCTAGTTCTTAATTTCTAATTTGTCCTATAATCATGAGAAAATATCGTATTCGTGACATTAATCTCATTTAAATGAATTCCAATGGTTCGTGGAAGTATTTATAATTGCCATAGCATTAGTTCACCTCTCTGAAGTTGACTGCAAATTGACTTCATAGTACTATTTTTTCAAAGCGATGGAACGGAATCTCCTACATCTATGCCTCTCCAAATATTGACAATATGAAAAAAAAAATATGAAGCCTTATTTTAGAATCAGGCAGTTTGACTCGTAAAATTTACAGAAACATTTTACTAAAAAACTTTTTAAAAAAGTTTTCTTAATATTCGCAAATGTACATTATTAATCAATGTAAACCTAGGTTATTTAGAAAATTCCATTACGTAGCTAATTTCATTATAAAAATGCGTAAAATATGCATTTCATGATAATTTTATTACTGATAAAATAAAGTCAATGATTGCGTTTTATATCTCACTTTTATTATAACTCTAACCTTGTAATACATTTGTTTAATATCAGCATTAGAATCGATTTAATGTGATTTTACTCGATTTACGTATAACTAACTACCTATATATAGGTTAGGTACCTACCACATTACCATTGATTGCAATAGGCTCATACTATATCTGTGTGTTGTTATCACTCCGTGATAACTAAATGGTTTCGATTGAAACATAAAATACTGATTCTTCACACTATAGAAAAATCGTATCCCGTGAAAACTTTAAATCCCTCGGAATGCGGGTAAAACCGTAGAGTAGAAACTAGTTATACATAGTAAATCTCCATTATTTTAAGCCTGAAACTATTTGAAAAATAATCAAATTTTAACCATGTTCTTAAATATTCAGATTTACAAACAGGGTTTCCACTAAGTTGTTTTATCATAACGAACCCTAAATTGTAGTACCGTTAAATTTTGAGAGTGGGAGGAGGTACGTGAATGGTAATCATATTGATAAACCTCATTATTTCAACTTCGAAGATCGCGCTCTATGTACCCCTGGCGAAATTACCTGCCATCTCATCCAATGCTTTATTTTGTACGCAATAAAGTCAGAAATGGTGTAGCAATTTGTTTTGAAACAGCAATTTGTGCTTGTAATAAAGTGTGAAGAACAATTTAGTTTAAGGTGTGGCTTTATGAAGATGGGTCTTTTCTTAACACTTTTTCTATATGACAGCTGTCAGATTTCGCGTTAACTTTTATGTAAACTAGCTTTTGTTTCTGACTCCCTGATCAGTTAACTATTATATTTTTTTGTATAAATTTCATGTATTGACTAAGTGGGAGGAATTAGGTCTATTACTAACTTTAATAGCGAGTAAACTTGACCTAAATTGAATTGTTTTAAATTTTCCATAAATTCTATACCTAAGTAAGGCAAGAAATGCCGCCCAACTTACGCTCAACCTACGCTCAACCTACAGTTTACTTATATTTATACCGGGTGTAAGGGACAGCCTTCCGAAAACTGATACTATGGATTCAATTCATGATTCAAGAGCCCCCAGACTTTGAATTTTTCGTTGATCTTTTCATGAATTATACAATTTATTTTTCAGAATTTTTGGATTGATTATACTATAAAATCATTATACAAGTCTAACTAAACCTGTTTTAAAAATAAATAAACAGTAACTACTAATTTAGACATATGTACCATCAACAAAGTTGAAGCATGATCAGTTTTGAGACCTTTTCGCTTGCAGCCAGTAATCATAGTTCGCCCTGTCCATTGTTGACAATAAAACGGTCTCTTGTAAAATCTTTTGTCTAGACTATTTACTGACAATAACAATCTACTGTTTTATGACAAGCGTATTGTCTGTTTATATTGTGTGAGACACAGGTAGCAGCTGGTCACTGCACACAAAATATACCTTTAAGGTGATCATGCTTCAACTTTGTCGATAGTACATCCAAATTCAAATCAATACGCAAGACTGCACGTGTTATCTGTGATAGCGTTGTGGCGTACATTGCGCGCTCAAAAATTACGATATCTGTATCCGATGACTTCTGACATAATTGATTTCTATAGTGTTATTAGAATAGAATAGATTAGAATAGGCATTCAGTGTAACCTTTTCCCAAAGTTTTCGGTAGGCTGTCCCTTACACCCGGTATGTCATACCGATACCGATAAATCATATTTTGCGGTTAATTTGAAATTAGATCATCTTTTGCCATTGGATTTATAAATAGGAGATTGAAAAATCTGACATTTTACACTTACTTATCCCATTTCTAAAAGAAGCCTCCATTTTCGAAAATTTGAATAGGTCTGGCTTTAATTTCAGCACTAGGTGATGGTAATGATGTTTCGTGTTTTAACAATTTATTTTTTAATTTTTTCAGGTAAGTCAAGTGGTGTTTTTAATATCGATTGGTGAGTCACATATTTTATAAGTCATGCGTATGTTTAAATAATAGAACCTATGCGACCGGCGCTTTTTTTTCAGATAACAGAAAGAGCTGGAGCTATCTTAAAACCTTTTACAATAATTGCTATAAACCATCTCACGTAATAAGACAGTTTCTGTGGCTTTTTTGCCTATAGCAATAAAGAATGGCAATTATTCCATAAAAGTAGTTGTTCAATTTTACGAAACTTCATAAGCGGATAAAAGTCAAAGCGACCCTCAAATCTAAAGAAGCAACAACTATACCTTTTAAAAACACACAGTTTTAATTAGGTCTCTGCCATTTTAAAGACTCAATTCCGTATCTTAGATGATCGATAAATTATGATGATAACGATGAGTTAAATGATGATTTTCCTCTAAATTACCATAATGATGTTCTAACATCAATAGTTAGTTCGCATCGCGTGCATAGAAATGATACCGAGTAACAAGTGGCAAGGTTAAATCGTTTTGCTAATGAAGTAGCCAGTTCTAGATAGAGTACCTATAAGTAATTATAGTAAGGCTGTTTACGCTGCGTCAGATGCTTATCTACTTTAATTATGAAAAAAACTGGCTGAATGCGTGACGAATTTCGCACATTTAGGGCTCCGTACAGAAAGAAAAATTTAAGTTAGAAGCAAAAAAAAATTGAATTTTAAAAAAATTCAAAGAAAAAAACTGATTTATCAATGTATCGGTTTTTGTAAGTAAAATATACGTAATAATAAACATTATCACCAATTTTCAAGTTCATATGTCAATGATGTCAAAAAAATTCTTCGGAACAAAACTGACTTGGTATCAGCAAAAGTGTAGCTCGTGTTCCATGTAATATATCATGGTACCTCCTGCAGATTTTTTCACTGACTTCAATACTGTAAGATTAGGAGTTCTTACATAGGAAGAGTATTTTTGAAGGCGGTTTTCTTTTTGTTAATTGAAAAAGTATAATGAAGACAAGATATATACAGAACCTAAATCTAATTATTTACAAGAAATATTCTAAATAAATATTGAAAAAGTTAATTGTTTTTAATTTTTTGCCGTTTTTTGCCATTTCCAACAACCGATCCTGAGACTTGGTGATAATGGACCTCAGGACTCTTTCGAATTTTTTTTAAATAGGTTCACATATGGCATAATTACAGTCGAATTGAGAACCAACAAAAGGGAGGACCTTTTTGAAGTCGATTAAAAATCAATCTTCACTCTTTTAAAAAAAAATATAATGAGAGCCAGTTCCCTGATAGGCTTCGCTTATCACATCCGGCCGCTAACCACTACAGTGATATTGTGGTCACATACGCAAGCCTTTCCAATGTTAACTAAAACCTAAAACTAAATAACTGAACAAAAGGCATTAATAACTCAGTTTAGTGACATCGAATCCCACAGGCAAGTTCATTGGTCTGTAAAGTACTTATCCTATAGTAAGCTTCAATCAATCTCAAACATAAAACTCATTTATTCAGTTTAGGCCCTGATAAGGTATTTATAATGTCGCAATAGGCTAGAAGACAGTATCAAAAATATATGACCAAATACTAACCAAAACATCTAAAAACACGTGGAAATATCAAATATGTTGTACATTTAATGTTTTTTAATTACCAGTACTACCACTAAGAGATTACCATTTGATGCTGTGAAACTATGACGTCATAGTGTAGTATTTCATACAAAATTCTATATAAACTCTCGTTTTGACATTTATTAAAAAGTAGCTGATTGACTCTACCACAGATTCGGTTTACACTTAACCCGTAAAAAACTCATCAAGGCGTTTTTTTACGGATCTTTCTATACAATTACAATATTTATTTTATATCTGGTAACTGTGGTAGCTCAGTGGTAGTAACGATGAATGCAGAGACGAAGGTTGCGGGTTCGAATCCTACAATGAGATTGAGCTCTCGGTGAAGGAAAACATCTCGAGGAAACCATAGCATGGTAGTAGAGAAGGTAGGTACATTACCTACCACCCTCTCACCTCTGGTGTGTTCCGACAGTTGCACTTGAGAGCCAGTTCCATTCTACTATGTTACACAAGGTACATAATTATTATTTGTAATTTACCAGCAGCGGTTAAAGTTTCAGTCATTACTTCTACTGGAATTAGAAATAACCTTGTATAATGTAGGTAATATCGCTACTAATAAAAGTTCATGCATTTGATATACAAGCTGATAACTTGTCTTACATAGCCATACAAAGAGGCTGTCACCTCATAAGTGCACACAAAGGAGCGGCATTCACGACGCGACGCGACCCGATGCGACGTGCGTCCGACATGCGTCACACATCATGTTGACGCGTGACGCGACGCGCCGCCGTGTTAATGAATGGGGGGGTTTATTAATAAAGGTTGAAGGTCGTATGTGACTCTGAAAAGGTGGTTGGTATGTGGAAGAATAAGGTAAATAGCTTGTAAATGTGTCGCTAAGTATTTAACATAGCTTTTTTTTTAAAAGAAATTTCCCTAGAAATAGTAGGTCCAATGTTTCTAAATTAAGTATTTCATTAAAAACTTCTGCATGATTTTCAAGCAGAAGCAGAGTTCTGAATTGTTTTGTAAAGTAAAAAATCTGAAAAGCCGGATTTGATATGTCGTAGGTACCTTTTTGTCGGAGATACCTATATTTATGGATATAAGTATAGTAAACCATAGGTAACTAACAATAGTAGGTACTTATGAATATATCTACGACAAAAGTACAGAGAATTAATTCATTTTGAATTATAGAAGCTTCTTTTGTTACTAACTAAAAGAAAACCAAGCAAATTCTATTAAAAACCAACATTCGAACGTCCGAAAAATATTC
This sequence comes from Tethea ocularis, assembly GCA_963555595.1. Classification (NCBI taxonomy): domain Eukaryota; kingdom Metazoa; phylum Arthropoda; class Insecta; order Lepidoptera; family Drepanidae; genus Tethea; species Tethea ocularis. The sequence continues at coordinate 4,865,790 of OY741979.1, forward strand.
AACCTCCCACTATGAACGTTCTATATTCACCAAGCGCGCATATCAATTTAAAATCAATAACAAGTCCATTAAAGTACTAATTGTTTCACCATTAGTTGGCGCTTACTACCTTTTGTCCCGCAACGATTCGTACCATGCATGTCAAGTGTGGACCGCATACAAATGCATACGATTATTCAGCCTGCCTTGTTTAGAGTGCAAGCAATATGCCCGCCTTGATGCAGACACTCATTAATATGAAGTTTAACGTATATTATACGCATTGATTGTTGTTTTATTCGATCAAATATTTTGATAAAATGATAAAAAACCTATAATAAAGCTGTTCGGACCGTGCATAGCATAGGTTCATTTAAAAGATATAATACAGCTTGAGAAATATAGGCAAATAAAACGAGAATCAATAAGCAAAATGAGTTGTGTGCAGATATAATAATATTATACTTTTGAAAAATAAATTCCAGTGTCTATTTCAATATTTACTCGAGTGTCATTTAGACCCTGTAAGGCTGCTTGTCCATTGAAGCGGAGCGAGGCTCCGGAGCGGAGAGCTAGGAAAAAAATAACCAATAGCATCGTTCACAATTCACATCACGTCATTTTTGTGCAATAATTGTATTGGTTAATATTTCTCCGTTTATCCGCTCCGCAGCCTCGCTCCGCTTCAGTGGACAGGCAGCCTAAAGCTTCATCAAGAATTAATTTCATCCAAACGTCAATACTATGAATATTCTCACCGATTGAGATCATTGTCAATCGTGGCGTGGATATAAATTCTATGCTCTACAAAACAAATTAGTTTTCCTATTAATTGTAATTTAATAATCAACAGTCAATTAAATTCCGCCGTTTTTGCAATACTTATTAGGTTGATAATGTTTTAGCTGTCTGCACCTTTATGAGCGTTACTTGAGTTATTGTTCAAAGACCCTTCCGATTGCACCAAAATATTTTGTACTAAAATAGATTGTTATGGGTTCAACACAAAAATAAGAAATGAATTAATCAGTCATATTTATATAAGTTATTTGCTTGTTTTCAACTTCATTTAGTCACCATCACATTTGGTCACGACTATTTACCCGTAAATAGGTATGTAATGGTATATATATTTATGATACACTAATATGACAGCTCAAAAATGTTATATCCTTTTTCAATCAAGTTTGTTAGAAAGAGATATTTTGATTAAAATGTGAATTGCAACAGAATCAGCGCCTATATTTTTTTCATAAATTAAAAAATAATTTTACTAATTGCTCCCAGATTATTACAGTAGTATCGAACGATAAACTGTATTGAAACGTTGTGACTGATTCTGAGGGCCGTACGAAATTGATTGATAACGGTATGATAAGATTATCTTAATAAAGTGTATAATTATAGCGGTCACTTAGCACTATTTACATGTTAGGTATGGAGGCTGTTTCTATAAATAACTGAAAGAATTACATTATTATCGGCATCCTAATAAAAAGTTTACAGTTCACAAATTACGTATTTAAAAAATATATCTAATTTTATCTCTCTTTATGATTATACTAGCCGCGGTTTTTCCTGCGGTCCCGTGGATCTTATTTTTCCCGGGATAAAAAGTACCCTATATGTTATTCCAAGGTATGATCTATCCATGTGCCAAGTTTAATCCAAATCCATTCATCAGTTTTTACGTGAAAGAGTAACAAACATACAGCCTACTCACAAACTTTCGCATTTATAATATTAGTAGGAAGTAGTATAATCTGTTAAATTAAATCATGCAACCATTATAGGTATTATTATGATTCACCCGTCGATCCCTATATTTGCCAACGTTTCAAATATTCCTACGAAAATTTCCTACGTAAATTCATTTTGAGCCAAAAAATGCGATTTGCTACCAACCTTACCAAAAACCACATTCATTCATAACAACTGTGCGAACAAAATACCTATATCGATTAATTCAACTCGTAATCGATTCACAATCGAGGCTCAGGTTGCAGTCATTCATCCAAGATCAGTCTAAACAAGCATCGGATTGCACCGTTCATGTTATTACTTTAGTTTTATAAACATCACTTTGATATTTAAATACTGCGGCCGTGAGAAGGGGCCTTATATTAAACCTCACGTTGTGGCCGGTTAATAACCTACATATAGTTTGAATTTAATATTGGCTTGAAGTTATTGGGTAATCTAGGTATGTATGTAGCCGAATCTGGATATTGTAGGTATTGATTTATCAAAATAATAGAAGCCTACAAAATAGCGGTTTAATTTCACCGTATGTGCAGCTTCATATCTGAAAAATTTGTAAAAGTGCCACTAATAGGCAATATTAACATTTACTAGTCAATTCATATCAAATAAAAAAAAAATAGTATTCAATTTAGATATAAAGCTGCAAATGTGGCGAAATTAGCAGTACCTATATAAGTATTTACATAATAAAATAGTTTCTACCTATATATATACCAAAACTATGGATCTACCCCAAACACCATTTTGACTATAATTGTTAATGCATATATTTTTAGTAGGCAGGTACTATACTGTAATATACTTCGACAAGCTACAAGCGTATGTAACATAAGAAACAAATCCCTACGTAAAAAAGAATTTCATTGCCAAATCGAGACGAATCGCGGCGTAAACGTGCCTCTCGAAGAGGCAATAAGAGGTAAAAAGAGGCCAAATGGCCAGCTCTCGTATGCCACAAATGACCGACTGGCCTGTGTTAAATTAACGTGCAATATTTTGCTCAAAAACGGCGGCAGGCGTCATGTTTCATACTGTTTATTGCGGGTACACACGGCGGTATAGTTGTGAGAGCATGCTCAGTTACAGATAACGTACATATACCTACAGTGTGACGATGTACGAGGAAACTCTTTAGGAAAGTACCTACTTGTGTTCTAAAATATAGGGGAAAATACATGCTTTTATATAACAACCAATTAATTACTTCAGGAATTTTGTATCTTTACAACATTACTTTGACAAAACATTGTCTATTTTAAATCTTCTTTCTATTAATGTTAATCAAGTAGTTAAAATCTGTATGTCTGTTTAGTTTATTAGACTTATATTAATAAAATTTGTATGATATATCTACTTTTATACGAATTTCATGTTATTAAAGCGCACTAAATATTACTGACCATTCATGTCATCGAATATGCTCGGAACATTATGTCCTCGTATGTACAGCAGTACGGTGAACGCTCACCTTTCGTTCGGGCACAGATTAGGTACGCACCCAAAGCATTTACCGAAGAAATTACTATAAACCTCACTCCACAGGTCGTTTTCATACATATGTATAAGTAGTAAGTAAGTATATGTGTGAACTTACTTCCTTCTTTAATTGTAGAGTGATGGATTTTAGCCTGCAAACAAACACATATTTTTATTTCTGTGTCACGAGAATTTTGACTGAAGTTATATAAAACTATATAATACAAAATTAAATTGCTCATTTTATAATTGGATTCACCAAGGGATATGATTTTTCAGTATAAAATATATTTATATTTATTACAGAGTATAATCTATCTATGTGCCATCCAAAACAGTTTAGCTATTTAAGGGTAGGTAATTGATTCAAAAACTTCGAAACATCCAAACTTTTACATTTATAATATTAGTATGATTTACTTTGACTTAAGTACTACCTAAATTATGACTAAATTCTGAATAATATTTTACACCGAAATGTAACCAGCATGTATCAATCAAGATACCCTGTCGAAGGCATCACCTCAATCACATACCCAACAAAGTATTAAAGGGAATTGCTCAAAAGCAATTCGGTGCGAGTTGCGATTCTGGAATTGCCAAGTTGGCACCGTTCACACATGAAACTCGCCTATAAATCAAGTCAAGTCGACTGGCAACACTGTTGTGATCGTAAACCCACACTCCACATAAAATTATCCGGGAGATAATTCGATCGGTTCCCCGAACGATTTTGGTTCTTTTAACTTTAATATTTGGACTTGACTTGAGTCGGTGGTGTCAGAATACAAGCATTTATCATTTTTTTACTCCATGAAATGTGTCCCAACACAATGTGTTACAAATTTAATTATTCTTGCTATTTTCGCAAATTGCAACTCAAGGAGTACGTATCTACTATGTTGTGCTTTCATTAGAACATTTTCGATAAACATTAACTTACACTTATTTGAAACATAACAACATAAATGAAATATTAAATTAAAATTAAACTACAACTATCTATCCTATATACAGAGTAACTATAAATAATAAACCGTATTTAAATCGCCGCCTGCAGGCAGGGTTCCCAAAAAGCTGGCAACGATACCTCGTTGAATTGCGAGGCTGATGCGCTGCCCGAGGTAAGTGCCAGCTCTTTGGTCACATGTGGTATCAATAAGGCGTCTGGACAGCTCCCTAACCAAACTGCGAGCATCTTGACCCTAGAACTACCCATAGTTTCGACCCCAAACGGAAGAAATATATAACTATCTCCAAGACTCCAAGTATATTTCCTCCGCTTGAGGTTTTCCGCAGCGTTTGCGGCAGCGCCCGCCCCACCCGTGATGAATGTTGGACGTGGGAGGGTGCAAGGGTGTCAGCACATTAACATTAACTTAGTATACCTACATTGATTGATGATATCTATAGAAAAACCTCATACAAATTATGAACAAAAACATAGCAGGTAAGGTTTGATTCACAATTATTTTGGACTCAATTATATAAACATACGACGAGGTAGACTTATTGCTACAAAGATCAGTATAGATCTGTTCACAAATCAATTCATGAGTTAATTACGCTTAAAAAACGAGGGTTGTTGTGTCGAAAAACCGTCCTCCGGTTTGATAAAAAAAAATAGTATAAAAAAAATATATAGGTATAAATATTCGTGGATCTCCAAAACAGCGGGCGACCATAGATGCTTCAACCCATGACACTTACTTTTTAATGGATATTATAATAAATCTGTAATAAAGCAATAACAAAATAAGTAATTTAAATAACCAACTTGTAAAAATAATAATTGTCATTGTATGTAACTAAAAGTAGTAAAAATAAAAATTAACAACGTATTTTTTTTCCTTTTCCATAATATTTTGTTGTCCCATGTCATAAAACTGTTGTTGATTTAAATTTCGAGCGTCAATAGTCCTGCCATTTGCAGACGCGGACGCGCTAATCTTGGTGACCTCACTGGTAATCCCCATTACACACTTACAGCAGAGGGATAGGTATAACACATTGAAAAATATATTATTTACGTTATTTATCGGTGTACAGTGGAATGCGCTTTTAACTGGCATTACCTATTGCCTAGTTGAATAACAAAACATTTTTGTTGCTTTAACATTGCACTATTATAGAAAAACCGGCAAAATCATAGTGCCGATTATGATGTTTACAAACTAATCAAATTTAGTGTTACTATATTTATTTTTATCAAATGAATAAAATACATTTTAGTCCTCTCAAATTAGTCCGATTGCTTAGTTCAACGTTTTAGCGTGAACTTTATCAGTCACGACTATTTCCCAAATGACAATCACATGGCATGGACTAATTTGATCTACAACCTATTTTTAATAATCATGGTATTCCTATTTCTTGTAAACTTGGTCATATTTTTGCATTTAATACCGATCCTTATATGTTTCTTCATATTTTAACAGTTTCGTATACTGCATATAGACTTGTAGATAAGTTCAGAAATGCATGTTAGTACGAAAGAGTTCTTGCTAGATATTTATTTTCATTCGCTCCAACTGAATAAAATTGAAAATATAATAAATTGATTGGTAAATGCTCTGAGCTTTATTAAAATATCGTAATAACCTTCATAATTTGATGGATTACCTAAACGTGTTTATTATATTATTAACAATATTATTTATTGAAATATTTTTCCATTTAAATGTTACATTTTATGTGTACCTACATATATTTCATCATGTTTAAATGTTAAAACGGAAGGTCGAATAAAATAGTATAAAATATGATGCAGTCCCGTAAGTAGGTACAGTGCAACACGTGCGCACGCGCAACCGTTATTGTTTTAATTTATAAACTTACAGTGATTTGACCCCTTGAAATTTGGCACGCAGATAGTCTATGATATGGAGAAGGATATAGAGCTACTTTTTCTCCCAGAAACGCGGGTGAAACCGTGGGGCGAAAGCTAGTATTGTAATAAAGTTCGAACTACTATCCAAAATATATATTCTATAGAAAACGGAGGGGCTATTGAATTCAGAGTAAAGTCAACATGCACTTATAACTATAATTAAAAATGCCTTGAAAACATGAATGGGTCTATGAGAAATCAAGAAATCTGCAATTAAAAATATTATTATATAAACTAATTTGAATAAAATTTCATGATAACAACCAAATAACTAACACAAATGTAAAAATAGCACCGATATTATTTTTCAATACTTAAAAATTACAGTTCCTATAACAGCTGTAATTTCGCTTCCCGCTCCCGCTACAGTCCATGCTTTGCACCCAGTCGCTTGTTTACTCTGCAGCATCAGTCATTTGCTCATTACCTATCAATTTTCCGTGTGTCAGGTCAACACATTAAGTTAGTATGTTGACGACTCTGTACGTTAGCTAACGGTGGTTTTAAACTAACCACATGTTATATGAAAATGATTTTCTTCACCTCTGACCAACGGCAAAATATTATTATAAGTATTTATGACATATGTAGCTAAACTACAGTTCTAATATTATAAATGGAAATATTTGCCCTTCTTTCGCGCAGCAACGGAGTAACTGCATAGATATAGTCTACTTTTTACCTTGGGAAAATGGGTAAAACCGTGGGGCAAAAGCTAGTTATAAATAATTATTATGTAAGTGTCGTTTCTTTTTGTAATTTACTCTTTACTTGTGTTTTTTAAATATCAGAGTACCAACAGTCTTTATTTGACTTCAACAAAAAAAAAATTGAGCGATGTGTGAGCACCAGTTTTTGTCAAACCTTCGTTTTAAATTCTATATTTAAAAAAATCCAGACTAACATAAAGCTATTTTTCAATTATTGGAGAACTAAAATTCCACCAAAATAAATTCAAAACAATTAGGTACACTACCTATGTTCCAATCCAATTCTTTAAAAAGCTAGCGTTTCAGAATTCAAAAAGACTTTTTTTTAATCCAAGCCGTTAAAGCGCCATTTCCCCAACCAAACATCTCAATCATAAACGTGCAGATCGAAAGCAGCATCAAAGAGCCGGCGGCAACTGTCACCGCACACAATTGAATCCAAGGACACTCCTAGATGGCAGATAAGAACAATTGGTAAACAAAGCGTGGACGACCACGTGGTCCATAATTGCGAGCACCACGGCGAAAACAAACAATGGTACATTGTCTCAGCTCACAATTCTCAGTTCAAACTTCGGAGTGGATTCCTAAGGGGCATTCACTCGGACTCTCATAGAAGAAATGGTGATAATTGCATCGGTGACAGGTTTTGAACGAGGTTTCATATTGTGAGGCGTTTCTTATTGGGTGCTTGGGATGGACATTAATTTTATGTCGCATACTGAAGCTTTGGACAAGTTTTTTGGATGTTAAAAGAGCGTTTATCTCAGAACCATAAAGTTGATTTTAGAAATTTGGGTGACTAGCACTGGCCAGTTGTTACTTGTGACTATTTGATAATTATTTAATATTTAGGCTTCTCTAGCTTAGTTTAATGGCGTCATTATTAACTTACTACATAATATGACCTATTCATATTTTAAAGAACAGGTTTCAAAACAGAAATAAATTCATTAGGTACGCAGTTTAGAACAATGCATTAGGCAAGTTCGTAACAAAAAAACAGATAACACGGGAGCCGAGCTCAGTTTTCACCGTTCGAGACCCCCGTCCCACGATCAGCTGAGCGCCACATTTGGACTTCATTTGACCCATATTCCAACCTATGACGTAGCCCGACAACAATAGGCATTGTTCTTTTATATTTGCGCGAACATCATGGGTTCCTCAAGGCGGTCGGTTCATTCACATCTAGAGTATTTCATTTAAATAGGTTCATTTGTTTTTCGTCATTGTTCGAATCAGCTGTTTTCACGTGATTCCTATCTCGCGTACCATTGATCGGTGAAAGAGAAGGTGTAACAATGAACTTAGCATTGTCTCGTACTATTTATTGTTTAACGTGACGAGTATTAAATTGTATTGTTTCTGGTTTGTGACGTAACAGATGTCTCTCGCTCTGCACTGTTCCATCGTACTGTTTGTTTATTGTTATGTCACTTTTGATTTTAGGACGTCTTCTGTTATTGAAATAAGCAATGGCCAGTGATTATTATGTGTAGGAAGTTAACAAGCGAGTAAGCTATGAATGTTCCAAGCCTAACATGGCTACATATTTTACGTTTGAAAATAAACATTCAGCTGACATAACTAATCATATCTTTTCATATAAGTGTATTTTGTTACCAGGCCACATTATCATCATATCAGCCGAAAGACGTCCACTGCTGGACAAAGGCCTCCCCCAAGGATCTCCACGACCAGGCCACATTAACAAAAAAAAAAGAGCAAAATTTTAATACTGTCCACTTATAAAAGAATTTTCAAATTTCGAAATCGAACACGTTCGTATACTGCCTTGCAATCCAAGGAGGTCGATTCTCATCCATCCTAGATCGGAACGGTAGTGAAGTGAGCGTAAAAAAAAGAGTGTATGATAAATAGTTCTAGTTAATCCGCTCTTATCGCCCCGTGGTTGCGTCCCGTGCGGTCCAAAAATGAGAGATGGACCGAGGCGAGTAGATAACACTTCTCAGTAATGGCTTTCTAGACAGTAGAGGGGTCATATTGGAGTGACGGAGTTTTTAATAGTAAATATTGTTGTGGTTGGTAACACTGGACATATTGCAGACAAAAGTGTTAATACCGTCCATTTAGGTACTTAAAAATAAATAATTTAAATTAAACATTTAAAAATATTCTGATTTTTACACACTAATACAATACATATATTAATGGTTATTTTAGAAAAAAAATTGTTCCGCGTTCTGTAAAAAGTGAAGAGGTCCAGACATCTCATATTTCCTATTATTGGCTACTTTTTATTTTTCATATTTAGGCGTCGTACAATTTTCCAAAATCGAATTTATTTTCCGTGCTTTATTTAAAGTGCGTATCGATCAATTAAAAATACACCTATTATAATAAAGTCAAAGAGATATATTTTCCTTTCATAGATACTGGCAACTCTACTCATCCCGTCGCGACATTGCGTTGGCTTTGACAAATGTAGTAAATGTTGAGTTAGCGCGCCCGAGCTCCGCCGATGTTTCGATATCGCCTAATTGTGTCGGTATGTGCTTTCTCGACTATTAGGGAGGTTCTACGATTATTCAATAATCGTATTTATATTATGTTATTTAAAAATGGACTTACCAATTTACTACATAAGTACACTATTGTATTATAAACATTTTTTTATGTAAATATATTAAATATTTGTAGCTAATATAGGTACGATACCGATACGATACATAGGCAAATTCAATAACAAGAGGAAACTTAAAATAATCACAATTGAGAAATTAAAATTAATTTTTACTTTTAGTTCGCATGACCTTTTATAATGAGGTACCTACATTCTCTTTTATTTTTTTTATGACAGTCATGTTTTCTTATCAATAAACTGGCAATCGTTTTTCTTTTCGTTTATTTTAGTCGTGCGTTACTCTTTATATCAATGAATTCTTTTCAAAACATAACTCACAATTGTATTTAACAAATCACCTAACTACATAAATTCCACTAATCGAGAAAAATCGACACCAATTATATCGACAAGCTGCAATCCACATCACTAATCATCATTATTTGTCGACGGTATCGTCCCGCAGGCCTCCCGCACGTATCCATCACTGCGCTCGTGTGTCGTGGGCCTTACGACGTTTAATAAGATAAACGCGCTACCTTATTAACTATTTCGTCCGATCATTTGTTATTATCGCATACTGTGAAAGAATGTGATTTGTTAACTCGGTCCGTGTTGTCTACCTACTAGGTAGATTATATCGGTTTTGCTATGCTAATGTCAGCTTTAGTAATATTTGATCTAAGCTTTTGACAGAGTAGGTATGTAATTTTTTGTTAGATTGCTGAGTTTCTTGCCGGAGTGTTCTCAGTTTAAATTCGGAACCAAAGGTAGAATCAATTGTAAATTGTATGTTCCAACAAGGAGTGAATAAAATATGAGTTTGAATTCAGTTGTATTTTCTGAATTATGCTCAAAAATTTTAATAGAGTAGGAATGTATATTGATATTATTTATTTTTTCTTAGGAAGATTTCCAGCTAATATAAAAAAAATCACCTATAGAACGCGGGTAAACTAGATGCTAGATAGACTGAAAGCTGGATGGACTTAGTCTAACGAGTATTTTTCATAGGCATCGATTCATAGGCATTTCACGAATTGATAACCTCCTCCTTATTGAAGTCAGTTAAAAAGGCAAACCGGATAATGGATCTTTACATAGTATAAAATGAAGTCGCTTTTTTTAGAACTACAAAACAGATTTAATGCAGTTTTCAGCAATAGATAGAGTGATTCAAGAGGAAAGTTTATATGTACAATATATGCATATTGCACAGATAAGCCGTGCGAAGCCGGGGCGGGTCACTAGTGTAAAATAAAAGAACGGCTGGTTTATTTACCAATTGACGTTATGGGGTTCATAACTCCCTCACTAAAACGTAGGTATCCATACACATATTAAACAATAGCTCATACAATCGGCAATGAGTCAAACAGAAGCTTATTTTTATTATAGGTAATCCTTTACTGCCGACTATAGGTTAGTTAAGTTTTCTGTGATGCTGTCTTTTTACTTACCTACTAATAAACTAGGTAGTTTTTTAAAAAGTAACCAGGATCTTCTTTGCTTTAAAATAAAAAAATACATTTATTAAATGAAACCTTGCTGGTACTTCTCAGTTGAAAGCCGAGCTTCGAACCGGTTGTAACTTCAGTAAAGACCTATATAAGATTAACTGGCTACCATCGTCAAGTTGAAAATCTGTCGCTAAGCACCTACCGGTGTGTTCCGGCAATTGCCAATTGCCTTCTCGGCATTGTCGGTCGGCAACCTCTGGTATTGCAAATGCCGATAGGCGACGGTAACCATTTACCATCAGGTGGGCCGCCTGCCTGCTTGTCAACGTTCTGACATAAAAAAAACCCTCTAAATAACCATTAGTTTCAAAAATATCAAAGCAGAAAACTTACTTAAACTGTACCAATATAATCTTTATAAACGATTGGAAGAGAACATCGCTCAATCGCTCAAAATAAGAATCTTGAATAGTTAATCTCCTAAGAGAACACTTGCCCACCTGAGCATGACTATTGGTTTCTACCGACCCCCTTGACGTTTAATATAAAGCCCCATATTAATATCTCCTGTGATGATGACAAGCATTTTTGTGAATTAACTTTTTTTAGTGAACTCCTTTTTGTTATGGTAATAATTGGGGGATATGTTAATGACAGGTCAAAATTAAACTTTCTATCGGTCACACCGATGACGGGTATCAAAATATTTGATACTAGCTGTGCCCCGCAGTTTTACCTGCTTTTCCGGGATAAAAAGATTAAAGAGTAACAAACATCTTCACATCCAAACAAACTTTAATTTAGAATATTCAACAGCGCACCCGAGGAATATTACGTTTTCTCCGGATAAAAATTAATATTAAGGCTCTGAATCACTCCAATTACTGATCTTAAAATTCTGCGGCATGGAGAGTAGTCCATAAACTTTCACTAAACACTATTTTATTGCAGTTCAAAGTCCAATAGGTCAATCGTTAATCATGATAATCTCAACCCACTCACTACCGAATCTAATTTTCAATCCTGAGTTCATAAGCTCTACTTCTTTAGCCGCTATTTACTACACTAAATTTGGGTATTGATTTTATAGTTTCAAGGAGATTCGAGAGCATAATTTTTTTATGTTACATCAGTCTTCAATCTCTATTTATAAAGGAAATCAAGTTATATCTTCATGTATATTGTAATGTAAAATCTAGCTAAAAGCTTCCTCGAACCGGTCGCAGGTGAAAATATTAAAAGGCACCAATGCGAATTGAACAAGTTCGCTCTGTACCTACTCTGGTTTCATTTCATTACGGTTTAACTTAAGTTTACCTTGCCTGTACAGTCGTGGATAGAACTGTTCAGTGGAAATTTATGACTTTACCTAATTCTTACTTCTACGTACTCTATGACAATGACACGTCAGTTGTCTTGCGCGATTGGTTAGTTGACCAACAAATTTGGTAATAAGTGAGATACAGAAGACGCGGCCGGCTACTGAACGAATACTTACACCTACATACAAAAGGATCATTCATAAGGATGTGATTACATACATATAAACAGTAATTTGGAGGGGCGAGCCACGTTAGAGTAGCTTATCTCCATAAAAAATTGATTAAATTTTTCGCTTGCATGTATTATAATGATAATACATAAGCGACACTCTTCTACAGTATCTCTTCACTATGTTAACGTAATTATAAATCAAATCCTTCGTGACAAAAAGAACCTAGAATCCGTGTTATTGGATATTATGTGTTCAGTTGTACTTCTATAACGACCGCTTGGAGGCTGTGGTGGTGGAAAATCGTTAAGCCGCGAGTATAACCACAGGCGAGTGCGAGGATTGTTTGAGGCGATAGCAAAAACAACGGTTTTTTTTTTTTTCTTTTTCCTTTAGTATCGAAAAGTTTAAATTTTCTGTCACATATGGGCGATGCTCCTATATTAGTCAATACCAATGCATAATTCTTGTCGAAATATAGTTTTACCAATAGAATATCGGTCGGTATCTATTAACTGCTGTTTCATTTTTATTTTGGTCATTATGCTGAAGTATCTTTCTTTTTTTCATAATTAATGAAAATTATTCAATAACATAAAATAATTTACTTTTAATATTTTTTTTACTATAAATAAACAATAATGTTAACTCTACACAAGCCATTATAAATCCTAGTAGGTACCTAATATAAGATAGTCATGAAATAGTTGAAGGCACGTTAAATTCAGTAGGCATATTCGTACAACATAATAACTTAAAGCTCATTTTTGAAATATTTCTAATAAAAATGTCGTAAAAGGTTATACCTTCAACGTTTGCTGGTAGCAAGTGTCCAATATTTTTTCATAACTTTTTTGCTGTCTTTACTCGGAGTGTTGCGGCAATAAAGTTGAGTGAAGCCACATAAAACCTTTATGTGATTTACTATGTATTTAATACGGCCACATGTAGTAGTCACTGCGCATGTATGCGTTTGGATACATATTCCCAACTTTTTCATTATTCAATCTGTAAATAATAAGCTTGAATTATTAATTCAATTTGTGATATTCGAAAAGAATTTACTATTTTATAAATATTATTGTAGTAGTAGCTGTCAGCTACGATTATACCTCTAATCCCAGGATAAAAAATAGCCTAAGTCCTTCCCTACACCATAGACTACTCGCGTACATCATCACTTTCGATTTAGAGGTTTAGTCCTAAAAATAAAGTCTGGAATATAATTCACACACAGTTAACTCAGCGGGGCTTGTACTTTGGAAACCAGATAACTGATATAGGTACTACATTATACTGTTTTTTTCGTAAATGTATATATATAGATACACCCAGACGTTCAAACAGCCGTCTGTTATATGTTATATGTTATATAGAGTGAGATATCAATAAGTAAGCTTCAGTAGCTATGAAAAATTGAGATCCTAGAATAGCAGAGTAACCACATTTTTCAACAAACCAGCTTGTCAATGCTCATAGCGAGCCAACCATAGAGAAACAAGCATTTTGTAATGAATACCTATCCTAGAGCTAGAATCCACGCCCCTTTACTGTTACATAGCGTTAGTGATACGATTAAAACCTTATTTCTATATATAGAGTGTCACAACTTGTATAGACGTTTGGAATGACGAGCGACTCTGGGCGGACAGTGCTCTACTCTCAATAAATTGAATATTTTAAACAATTTTTTGTGGCTTACGACTTTGTACTGGCAGGGAAACATGTCTTTGAATAATACAATTTAAATATCTTAATTTTTTATAATACCCAGTTGGAAAACATAGAGTTGAGATTGAGTCTAACATATAGTTTACTAACTTAGTGTATTCCGAACCGAGTATAGTCTATTGTAAAACTGTAACTGTTGACGTTCATAAGTGCCTTATTAGGGCCTAAACTGAATAAATGAGTTTTTGATTTTGATTTTGAACTTCCGCTCCACGAACCTAGTGAACCTGTGAACTTATGAACCTAGTGCTATTCTACTTCCTACTAATATTACAAATGCGAAAGTTTGTGTTGTAAGGATGTATGGATGTTTGTAACTCTTTCACGTAAAAACTACTGTAACTCGGATATGTTAAACCTATATGTTATTCTAAGGCTTTGAATAACTATAGGCTACTCTTTATCCCGGAAAAAAACAAGATCCTCGGAAACGCGGGGGAAATCTAGTATAAAAAACAACAAAACATAAGACTTCTTCCCTCGAGTGTACAACTTACCAAGTAGGTATTTCTAACACTCAAGACAAGATGTTTTCGCCGCCCACGTCCGAGATGATTCGTAGTTTCTCGCGCAGTTCCGTCGCATTATAATCGCACAGGAAATTGGTACAACAGTTAGAGCTATTATTTTTAACATAACCAATCACGGTTCAGTTCTACGATCCATAGATCCCTTTCCATAGGGTGGGGCTAGAAAGTTAAACAATTTTTTTTTCAAAAACTCCTTCTTGGGGCCAGTCGTCAGCCCCATTTTACATTAAAATAACATAGATTAAGGAAAAATTAGCTCGATTATTTTTTTGCCAGCTTTTCTCAGTTTAAGGCTGATCTTCTTACTGTAAACTTTCAGAAGTACTCTCCTAGAGCCTAAATTGAATAAATGGCTTTGTCTTTTTTTAACTTTTAAATACAGAGAAGAATTTGTTTACCGTGAACAACAGGCTTTTCTATAAACCTCACTGAATGATACTTTATCATCGAGCTATCAGATATCAGCGTATTTTTTCAAATATACTAACTATATAATAAATGTGATACAGCACATTTAGGTACCATCCTCCATTTTGATATATCTCTCCTACTACACTTCGTTACAAATACATGCACATGGCTAAGAGACCATTTGTCCATGGAGCATTCTTGTAAATTTATAAAAAAAATAATATGTCATTGCGTATCAATGAATGTTTCGCACCTATTTTAATTATAAGGGTGAGTTGAATTTTTAACTGTAGATAGGCAGTCATTATTTTTTACGAATGAACCCATTTATTAGAACTTCAGGCAATATTGAGTTCAAATCAAATCAAAAACTCATTTATTCAATTTAGGCCCTAATAAGGCACTTATGAACGTCAACAGTTACAGTTTTACAATAGACTCTACTACCGGTTCGGAATACACTTGAACTGAGAAGACTCCGGCAAGAAACTCAGCAAGGCGTTTTTTTTTGGTGGATCTTTTTTTTTTTTAATTTATGTAGGTAATTACAGTTTTTGTCTTAAATATACATAAACTTCATACAATTATCACTTGGCCAGGAGGCTGCAAGTGCAGATAGAAGCTACTACAACCATGTATTCTTGTCTTCTATGTTAGTTAGTTAACGGTAAGGTTAATAAGGTCTACTGTACAATAATCATTGATTACTATTTTTTACATTACCGTTTTATACCGAAACAAATTAATCAAGAGTTGCCAATACGAAGTTCATTCATATTTAATTCGGATGATTCATTCATTCACTCGATTCTAAAAACTTTAAAAATTACATAACCCTAATCTTTAACATTTAATACAATAAATTAAATGAATAACCATACGTCAAGATCAAAACACGCTTACATTGTGAATGAAATGAACCGGTACTTTTTATTACCAATTTGACTTTGCTGTTTTTAGATCAACTTGGAACCGATAATCAACCTTGTGTATATACACATACAGTATAATTTATGTTCCATATATAATATAATAGTGTTGGTAAATGTATAATTGTGTAGTACTAGTCGATCACCTATCGATATTGTATGATAAATGATGTAGTGTCAAATGTGAACGGATTGCGTGTCGGTGACCACAAAAACTTGTTCGTAAAAGTCAAATGTTCACCAGTTCATTCACCATTTTGTTGTTACACGCTTGGTTGGTAGTCAGTGAGCTATGATATTTATGCTCTTTAAAAAACCTACTTAAATTTATTGCAGAAGAAATATTGGAACTTAAAATTCAGTTGTCTGTAAATAATTTACCGGATTTCGAACACATACCATTTATTTTTAAGTTATGATAGCTCAGTGGTAGTGACGTCGCGACGAAGATCGTGGGTTCTAATCCTACAATAAGCTTGAGCTTTGGGTGAAGGAAAATGTCGTAAGAAAACGGTTACGGTACGGTTTCTCCTTCTTTGGGCAGTCGTGTAAAAATAGGGGATCGCGGCTAAAAGCGTCTAGTTATGAAAATAACTTGTCTTTAATAATAAATTAGGTACTTTTTTACGTTTTAAATATTATTGTAAAGTTTATATAAGCATATAACAAGCGGGAGACGTTAAATTATCAATAAATAACCATTAATGTGTCCTTCGGTGTTCGCGGTTGATTTCACACATTATGTGTACTTGTCAATGTACAGGATGCTGCTGAAAACGTCACTTGTTTTTTAGTCTTTCTTTAGTCACTTCAGATTTATAATATTCATGGAGTAATAATTTAATTAAATATTTACTAAATCATTCATAAGAGTTAATAAAAGTATACAAAACTATTAAAAACGGGTTTCAAATAAATGTATGCTATTTAAGCTAATTAAAATTAAGCCTTGAGATATACAGAATTAAAGGGCCCTTTATTATGTTAATAACAAATAAATGACTATAGCTGCGAATGTTAATTTTTAATATCCATTTTTTATATAACTAGGTAGGTACCTAATGCTCCGCAAGCGTTAGGTACAGCGTATGTTTTTTTACATTGCCAAACTTAAAAAGAACGAACAAACAAATATTATTTCTTAATTTGAACCATTTTGAAATATTAAACTCAAACTCAAAACTCATTTATTCAGTTCAGGCTCTAATAAGGCACTTATGAATGTCGATAGTTAAAATTTTTACAATAGACTCTACCACCGGTTCGGAATTCACTTAAACTGAGAAGACTCCAGCAAGAAACATAAAATATGGAATACAACGGGACTAGATGAAAATAAAAATTAAATCATCATTAATTTACCATTAACGCTAATAATTATATAATTCAACAAATGAAAGCTGCAAATCTTTATTTAACTCGCCTTAAATCAAAATTATTTATTTACATGTACATCTTCTTCCATGCCTATACTCTTATCCCTTGCTTAGCTATCGTTATCCTTATACCTATTAACTACACACCCTGTATTGAAGTGGTATGCAGTGTCACCGAGGCGTGGCTGTGGCGATCCGTGTCGGACACGACACGACCTTCCAACGACACATGTCAACATTCAAACGGTCCATGATTTTGTACTAAAAATAATACTGATTGTAATAATGAATTTAATTCATCAACTACTTTTGTATTACGAACATGTTTAGTACAAAAGATATAAATAAGTATGAAGATAGTTTGAGTGAGGTTTTGCATTCTGGCCACATTTAATTCATTGCAATAGAACGATTAAAAGTTTAGGAACAATTAGCTTTCCGCCCAGCGTTTACTTGCGTGATGCCCTATTTTACACCTTCAAGGGCTGAATTTTCAGAAATCCTTTCTTAGCGAATGCCTACGCCATAATAGCCAAACTATGCGTTGATAGATCAGTCAGTCAATCAGTTATGCTTTCCTTTAAATACATATTTAGAAACCATTATTATAATCCCTCCTTGATCGTACACACAACGATTCCGGCGGACGGTTCTACTATTTGGTTCTCTTATGGCTCCGATATGGAGCTTTTCAAAAAAGAGCTATTCAAGGTCGGCAATACATTAATAGTCTGGCGGTAACCACTACCATCATGTGGTGGTTGTTTATCGTCCGTTGACAGATAATAAAAATTATGTATTAACCTTTCAATTTTATTTTCAGAAGGTTTTATAATAACATCAAAATTTACAATTTACTTAAAATATATCTAAATAACCTGCTAATGGGGTTTAGGCTCAGCAAATACTTCAATATTTACCCTATTACAGTTACTCGTGTTTAATACAGTAACAAAGTTGTTGTCTGAGAGATATTATATGTACATTAGGCGTGCCCTCGACCGTGACACGCGCTGACAGAATCAGGAAGCTCGGAACCTTGTGAACTTGCAAGTCTTAGGACAGAACATTTGGAATTAAATACGTGAAATTATGATGAGGAAATGTCATGAGGAAAGTTTGAGTTCCATATGTCTATTTTAAACATTTTTTATACTATATCTACATGAAACCAACGTTGGGTAAGACAAATTTTGAAATCACGAAAAAAAAACTTTTCATATAAATAAGTCAAACTTGCTGAATCAAAATAGCGAAATCTAAATTGTGACAGACTTTTAGCGGGAGTTGCTCCTGCAATCCTTATAACATTATCCTATTATCCTAGGATGCCCGGAAGAAAACTTATGCGATAAAGCCGCCTAAATGTTTATACTTCTTTGTCTTTTGTTATTGTTATGTGGTGTAAACAATATAGTATTTTGTATTGTATTGTATAAGGAAGATTAATTTCACAAACAATAGATAGGTATAGTCCAAAAATCTTAGCTTAGCGTGAGCATAAAAGCTATAGGCATACCTACACGAGCATTTTTTTTATTCTCTTCTATTAACATACCGACAATAGATAGAGTATATATATTGATTGTAAAAGAGAAATCTCAACAAAAGCAGATGCCTCACTGGCAGAGGACACGAAGGCGCGTCACGGGTGGGCGCGCGGACTAATTGCGCGAGCGCAGGCCGCGACCCGTGACGACAGTTACGCCACGGGAGCGGTCGGACGCGTGTGTTCTTCCTATTCTTCGGTTGTCTTCGGATTTATTCGGCTATAAAGATTGACTAAGAGAAAATGTTTCGGTAATCAATTTACCATGCCAAGGAATGGCAAATGGCTCTGCGACAAAACAAAAAAGTTATGTTATACTCTGTGGAACATAATTAATACTTAAACTACTTACTTAAACTAGTTTAAGATACTAGATGTGGCATCCAAAATCCGATTAGTAAGGTCCAATTGCACCAACATCTTATAGCACTAACCCACGGGTTAATTGGCTATGTGACATAATTTATGTGACCCGGGTTTAGTGTTAGTGCAATTAGGCTTAACAGGATTTCCACCTGAATGCAATCTAAAAAATTCTAGACTTAATTAAATTGTACGGATACAAAATTAAATAGTACTTTGTTTTAATTAGCAACACCGTAACGCTTTAACACCTTCGACAAAGCCGTTCGGATACTTGCTCAAGAGTAAAGAACAAAGCTTTGTAACCGGACCGGATGGGACCAGTTAACCGGCAAAATTCAAATTTCTATCAGAATAGCCAGCGAGAGGAACGAGCAATATCCGTTCCATTTTCGCAACACTATACATCCGAATTGGGAGGCGTTGGTGCGTTTCCGAACGTTACGGCGTCGAATTTCGATTGTAGGATACACGGTTTGGAAATTGTGACTGATTGGCTCATTATTCGGTCTCATTGGAGTTTGGTTCTTATTCGAATTTTAAATAACTTTTTCAATTTTCAGACATTTAATGTTTTTTTTTCTTTTTTACAGGTAAGCACACATAACATCCCGAAAGGACGTCAAAGTAAAGTGAGATTGTAACAACATCAAAGTAAGGTAGCAATATCAAATGTACTTATTTTGAATACCTACATTACAGTGAAATGATAGTTTATGTAAGTAAAGAATCATAAATAGGTACCTACATACTTGCATCATCCGAAAAAAAAATTAAGAGGATGCTCTCCTCGAATGACTCCGTTTAGTTTAACATATTATATTTTTTACATTTCCCACGAGAAAAACTGAATCTGGACTCATTATTTCTCGTATATCATCGCCTTTACTTCAGCTACGGACATAATTATGAAACTCAACCGCTTAACTATAAGCTTTGCCAACAAAAAGGCAATAAAACGGCCACGAAAATCAACGAGGCCCGCTCTCCGAGATCGCGATACGCGCTCCAATGGCATACACAATTAATACAGTACTTAACTAAGCTAATTAACGATTGCAGAACGACCTAGAATGTTTAATGAGACTGTGGCAAGATCCGCCCGGCCTCGCTGAGATCAGCGTTACGCTGAACTAACGCTCGGTTCAAACGCGACGGTTTCTAACCGCGTCCGGTCGACTGGTGAACCGTAGCCGCTTGTTAATTATGGAAAATATTTATTCAAACTGTATCTTTTCAAGATATTAATGCAATATCACATTACATTTATTAGTAGTAAAAACTATTTTACAAGTTATGATGGAGGTAGTTTTTAGTCAAATTTAACATTGACTTAAACATTTAGAAGTGTGTGACATGTATACACTTTGGAGTATAGGTAGGTATATTTTGTTATGTTAGTCGATAATCTTCCTAAAATTGAATGAATGTGTAAATAAGTCTCCTCACTCCTAACAATCACGTTTTCTACTTACTTTCTACTTTTTAAATATATTAGGAGTTTGGAATTTTTTTATAGTGGTATTTCATAATTATTTTTAGAACACTATAACTATAACAAAAGAAGGTGGCCTTTCTTTTGTAGTAGTATTGTAGCATATTTTATTAAGGTGTTCCAAAAAAACAGCGAAATTCAAATTTTATTACGTTTTTTGCTAATTGCAGCTCAATGTATATTGTCAAAGGTTGGACGTGATCCGCCAATTATAGCGGAAAGAAAACGCATTGTTTGTTATAAATATGAGTAGGTACTAATGCGTGTCGCAATCGACACCCCATGAAAACTTCAATTGAAATCGTGTGTGTCATCGCATGACTGCCGTGTAGTGATTTCGTGGAAATACCGCTAAACTAATCTAATCGAAGCCTCGGGAGGCCGGGGCGTGGCAGACGGGGAGCTTTTCTCTCATTAGCTTTAGCCATCCAAAAAGGAAACGCTGCCAGCCTGCAGAAAATATTTCCGATTATTTCCAGCAATGGTCTGGAGCAATTTTTTTTTAAATAGATTATAATATGTACTAGTATGGACGTTAATATAATACATGTAGTTGCATATATAAAAATGAAAATCAGAAAATTTCGATCGAATCTAAAAGATCTAGTTAGTGTCAGAGGGCCTACTCCGAAAAACGATATACGATAGTCCGATCATCGTTGTCAAATTATTAACCAATAGAATTGCTCACAATTTACATCTCGACGGTTTGCTGCAATTCTATTGGTTAATAATTTGACAACGATGATCGGACTATCGTATATCGTTTTTCGGAGTAGGCCCTAAGACATCTTTACTTCTATTTATTCTACGACGATTATACGATTTCTATGACGACATCCACTCACCAAGCTCTTAGAAAAGTAGATAACCTAAAAATAATATAAAACACCTTTTTAAACTATAAACTTATAACTTCCGTGAAAAAATCATAAAAATCATGGTGATTTCTGAAAAAAACGATCACATACGTTAGAAACACAGAACTTATTTTTTTATGACGTACACGTATTTATCGCAATAAAATCAATCAAATCCTTTCATAATCACGGAAAATTCCTATAACTTATTAGCCAAGTGCATCTAGTACGCAAATGTCGTAGATTTTTCCTCGCATGACTACCGGGCTTTTAATTAACCATAGCCTTGAAGGCTCGTAGCAAAAACACCTCTACGATTCTTGCTCTATGTCCGTAAATTTTCCATTTTTCCTTATACACTTATTATGATTGCGTGTAATTTCATTAAATTCTTGTTAGCATGATTGTTATTCATGGTGTTTAGCTCTTTGCGTTTTAATACTATATTTAAATTGTCTATGATTGAAGTTCTGCCTCATTTCGGCTAAGGCTGTAGAGCTAACTCATTTTGTAGGTTTATTTTTTTTCAGTGTACAAAATTATGCCAAGTTTTCATTTTTAGCTGCAGTGCTATTTCTAATGTATTCCTTTCTCATATCCACTTATGTCGATATCTAGCTTTAAGAAAATATAATTTTAATGTTGCATGCAATTCGTCATGTTGCGAAATTTTAAGTGGCGTGTGGGCGGAACTTTGATATGAACGTCTCGGGAGGTTACCTAATTAATCATACGCGTTTGTAAAGTTGCTTTCCAATTTCGTAGTACTGTTTTATAATCTACTAGCTGTTCCCCGCGGTTCCACTCGCGTTCCCGGGATATAAAGTACTCTATAACCTTTGGGGAATTATCCCCAAAGCTACATTAGTAGCTTCCTATTAGTGAAAGAATTTTTCGAATCGGACCAGTAAATCCGGAGATTCGCGCGTTCAAACAAACAAAAAAACTCAGTCTCACTCTTCAGTTTCATTATTAGTATAGATTGATGCGATATTTTCTAGCTTTGTAAATAACATGAATTACAGTTTCTATGAACTTATAGTTTTTTAAATTGATTTTGGCCTTGTTTGATGATAGTGAACTATTTTTTGGATATTTGGAGCTTTATTATAACAGCGTAAACAATACCTAAACACGCAAAGATTGGTTCGATTGAAACTTCTTACAAGGCTTCGTGCTGCACAACTCAGGAAAAAGTTACTTGTACGTTTGTGCAGCGATTGGCTCGCCGAATCAAATACCTAACCAATATTGTATAGGTATGTATGTAGATACTACATAAGTTTTAAGTCCTTGGATATGACATCCACTCACTCCATCCATATGACACACCATATAATACAGCATGTGTTGCAACGCGTTTCAACACGGCTCTTGCTAAGTTTTCCTTTTTTCGTGGGAACTTGACGTTTTCACCGCAATGCTAGTACAATGGCTCCAGCTCTTTGTAGAAAACGAACATACCTTTACGTTCTGAATAACCCTTATTACAGGTGAATAGGTGATCTTATTGTTTGTCTAATATGTTGGAGTTTGAAGCTTTAGATTAACGGTGTTTTGAGTAATTGCCTGCTAGAATTTGTCGTTTATTTTCACGAATTAATTGGATTCTTGTTGCTGATTGTTTTGTGAAATCTGTAAGAGTTCATAATTCATGTTTCAGAATGTTAATTTTTTAATATTACTTTTCGGTTTTAATAAAGTGTGAGGAGGTTTCTTTTATTAAATTGTGTCTGTAATTCCATTACCTTAATTATGGCTTTTGGTTTGTTACTAATTTCAATACATTTAGTGGTAGCCAATTTTACATTAGGTATATGAGGAGTGGGTCTCCTAAATATCATATCCATAGAACGTAACTTGAAAATGATTCATGAAGTTACAGACAGTTTCACTCCTCAATATACATTTACAATAGTAGGCTAGGTAATTAACCAGGAATGTTTACAATAAGTAATACTCGTACAACTTATTTCTAACCATTCCAAAATATTTATACATTTGAACATAAACATGTCAGAGTTGGAATGTGTCAACTATCAGCTGATGCTAGCTCCCATGAGGCAAACGGAAGTTGCGTCAGGTGTACGCACCGCCTTACTTTGTATTCAGGACGTAAAGTGTGCGCGCGGTCTTAGCTTATTAGACGAATGGTGAATTTTGGATTAGATGATGATAAATCTTATGATATTGATTCGTGTTGGCTTCGGAAATCCGTTGGTATTCGCTAAGATCTAATTCGTTTTAGAATAGGTGCCCAGTTATAGACAAAAGAGGTTTGGAATAATGTCAGGAACTAAGTAGTCGCGGTTAGGTGAATTTCTGTACAAATTGATTTTAAGTATTATTCAAATACATGCTTGTTTAGAGGCCATTCATTTATTAACGTAAGACGATTTAGAAGGGTATAAGGGTAGAACATTTCTTATTTTTTGTTACAAGGGGGTAAGATCCTAGTCTTGATAGTTTGAAAAAGGGTGCGCGCGCCAAACATACGCTAATATTTATTTTAATTTAGTCGTTAGAAAAATCGTCTTACGTATTAAAGGAACGACGCCTTTGATAGAACTACTTACTCTACGAGTTCAATTACATAGATTTTTGTTTTAAGGGTTTTTGTTTATTAACGCATTTATTTTTTTATAATATAAAAGTCCTTTAATTATCTATATTAGCTTATAACGATCTGTTATTTAGATAGGAGTGTAGTCTGATAATTTTACTGCTTTAAGTCCTAAGTTACAGATAACCTTAGTTTTGTGGTAAGTATAGATAACGATTTTCTACGTTTTAAATTGTACCTTAAACTAATGGAGCTTTTAGAATATTTCCCTTATTTATATGTAGATAACGTCATCAAAGTCAGTTCACTTTCGGGAGCACTAGTCCGCCGACCAAGGATGTCTGCGCAACTGTGGCGCAACTCGCTGGCGTGTCGCAAACGTATTAATTGCCTCACTACACTCTAATTACAGGCTGATGCTTTTTGTTACGATGAATCATTGTGTTTTGTTATGTGTGTTGGATTCTGAAAATATTTTTTGTATTAAATTTTGTGATGGGTTTTGTTAACAAAAGAGTGTTCTATCTTAGGTTTTTTATTAGACAAGTATTTTTATGTTTTTATCTAAACTGAAATCTAAATATACAAAAGGAGAGCGTGAATGACTCTATCAACATACAGCTCAAATCACTGGATCGATCAGGCTGAAATTTATCATACAGATAGCTATTATGACGTAGGCATCTGCTAAGTAAGGATTTTTGAAAAGCCAACCCCTAAGGGTGTAAAATATGAAAACGCGGGGCGAAAAGCTAGTTACATGTAAACTGAAATGAATAAAGTATTTCGGAATCTAGAAATTCAAAACACAGCAGAATTGTTTTTCTAAACTTCTGGAGTGCGATATTGCTATTACAAGATATATGGTTTTTTTACAAGATATACGTATTTACAGAGCAAAACATTTTTATCCTTATTTTTTTTCCTTTCTAGGAAAATATTTGTACCTACATACTGAGTTTCTATGACATTAAATATTTCATGTATATAGGAATATTTTAAGGAATTACTTGGCACATGTATCACACAAAAATATCGCCCCCGTTTTCGCGTTAAAATCTCACAAATACGCACTTAAGCATTACACACTTTGCTAAGTCGATCCCCACAAAACAAAACCATCCTGTACATAACAACAGTTAGTGTTGAGCCGTGCGAAAATCTGATAAAATGTTTTATGCGCGTATAAGAATATTTTTTCCCGAGACAATGGCCGCTAGCGACTACATACCCATATGTACCGGAGTTTTTTATTCTTAATTACCAGTACAATTTACCTTTCTAAAGTAGAGGTCACTGTAGTAATCTATAAAGATGAGTTTCTCGTTAATTTTGGATGTCTAGATGGTTTTTTGTTACGACAAAACTTTTTTGAATGCTACGTCTGAGCAGTTCTCACAGGAGCTTTGATACATTTCTAAAACAATTATATCTACAGCATATTTTTATTATCTCTCAGTATATTATTATAGTAAAATAACTTGCCAAAAACTTACTAAGCGCCTCTGAGGGCCTACTCCGAAAATCGATACACGATAGTCCGATCATCGTTGTCAAATTATTAACCAATAGAATTGCTCACAATTTACATCTCGTCGGTTTGCTGCAATTCTATTGGTTAATAATTTGACAACGATGATTGGGCTATCGTATATCGTTTTTCGGAGTAGGCCCTCTGATGAGACTTGACTTGAACTCATGGTGACGTTACTGGAGACATGGGGTCTGTTTAGGGCGGCTCAAACCCAATCTCGTTATTTACCTCAAAGTTAGAAGGCTTATCTTCTAGTATTTATACGTATCTTTACTAATAATAAAGCTCAAAAGTTTGTTTGTTTGTTTACGCTCTAATCTCCAGAGCTAAGTACTTGTCCGAAAAATTATTTCACTAATAGGAAGCTAAATTAATCCCGAACGTTATAGGCTATTTTTTATACGCGAGTGAAACCTTACGTATATATATTCAAATAAATAATAACCTTACGTATATACATACACCTAAAGTATATAATTTATGCAAAAAATATGATAGTGTAAGTTATTAATAGAGTCCTCCTCTCTCCTACACTTTACCTAATTACTTAGCTAGTTTCCAATAGGGTCCGTGAGGTGACAGCACCATGTGTAGTGTTACTATATTGTTATATGAAGAATTTAGATCAAATATTTAGTCCTGTCAAATTAGTTTCAACGTCGTTTTATCTAGATGCCATCAAAATGGTCACGACTTTTCGTCAATGACATTTTCTATACATTTTCCATTCACGTTTATAAGAATGAAAAATAGTGAGACTGAATTAGATTGTAATACAACAGAATGAATACCATTATCTAAACAAAATAATGTCGAAACGAAACACAATTATCACATAAGTTCAATCTCAATTAAGGCTACGCTCACACACATTCATAAATCGCCGCTACATGACAATGAAACTGGCGTTAATAAGAAATGTTTTCGCACGATCATTGCACCGCGCATGCGCCATACAACCGAACTGCATATTGCGCAAATAAAAACGCGACAAGTTTGAGCTGCGGGTAGGAATCAGTCAGGGTTCCGTATGTCACATAAATCTAAGTATTTATTTAATTTTCAGCATTTACTGTATTATCAATCATGTTTAATTTTTAAAAGCCAATTTAATGTAAATATTAACCTACCTCTATAAAAACAAAGTACCTAAACAAGATAAAATTAACATTTTACAAAAAAATATAATGCTGGTCTTTGAATTAGACTAATAACCACTTTGACGTAAGTAATGAATACAAATTGTAATTAATTAGACAAGTTTAGATTTATTAATCCTTATTTATTTAATTAAATATAAAAATAATATACCAAGGTACCTACACAATAAATAGTTTTAATGTACCTACGTAGGTAATTAGAATACAAAGGTCAGTCATTTTTTTTATTAAAAACTAGCTGTCCCCGCGGTTTCACCCACGTTCCCCGAGATTCCGTTCAATATTTTTGCGTCAAAGAGTTCACATCCTCACAAGATATGGCGATTAAATTCAATTTGAAACAATTTGACAAGACTAAATTTCTTATATCTCTTTATGTTTTGTTACAAAGAGATATATCGGGTGTAAATGACATCGTAACGAAAACTGAAACCATGGATTCAATACCCTTCAGAGTTAAAATTTTACATCAGTCTTTCCAGTACCTTTCTGTCCCAGCGGCCGTCGGTTCTACGAGTGATGTGCCACCTACTGCTACTTCAGTTTAGCAATTTGTCAGGCTAAGTCGGTTACTTTGGTACCCTGCAAATGTCATCATTTCTGTTTTGATCTCGCAGGGAAACTCCGAGCATAGTCCCTCTCTATCATGTCAATGGCGAGTACATCACTCACTTTCGATTTATCAAATAATTTTAGTTTGGAAATAAGTAATTCGGCATCAGTCACTCCAAACATTGAATATTGAACCCTAAAAAGTGCATATTGCGCCACGCTCGCGAAGGGCGGACAACTATCATTGTTCGATGTACATACACCTTTATTCAGTGTTTTGTACTATGTGAAGTCCTTTGTAAAATGTCATTATGTGTAATGTTATAGAATTGTATGTTTTTGCTGTCGGACATACATACGTTTCAAATATGGCTGGATTAATTATGTCTTATCCGGAATTGGATAAAAAGTTTGCTAGGTAGAAGTGAAAGGACAATGCTGTATCATTGAAGTTATCTGCATGTGTGAGGGTTATGTTTTGTGTTTTACTTGTTATTGGGCGGGCGGTTTCAGTTTTAATTTGTGTAGTATCATACTAATAAAATGCGAAAGTTTGTGAGTATAGATGGATGGATGTTTGTTACTCTTTTACGCAAAAACTAATGAACGGATTTGGATGAAATTTGGAACACAAACAGTTTATAACCTAGATTAACACATAGGATACTTTTTATCCCGGGAAAACATAAGATCCCTCGGGAACGCGCGTGAAACCGCGGGGCAGAATCTAGTACAGCATAATTATTTACCGTATAACCTCGGTCGAACTTACTGCGGTTTTCTCTTTTTTTTATTGTATGTGTTTGACCACAACCTCAACGGTCTATCATGATCAGGCTTATGGTGGTAAGTACACACAGCCTAGAAGTGAACTGGCTCTCAAGCGCAGCAGTCGATTGTTGTTCGTTTTGTGATGATAGATAGATAGCTCAGTGTAGTGACGAAGATCGTGGGCTCGAATCTTGCCTCTCGGTGTGTTCCAAAAGCTGCAGTTGAGAGCCAGATCTCTAGGCTTTGTGTGCTTACCATCATCGGCCACGTTATCACTGACCATGGTGAGATTGTGGTCAAACACAGGTCTATACATAGTTAAAAAAACGCGTTGAAATTAACCATCGACCGTCCTGATTTAGTTACTTTTGATCTTGTATGGCGCATAACCGAATTTCAGCATTGAATCCTCATTACATGACACAGCTTAAATAAATGCAGTGAGTAACCACAGCAGGGGTCGACTTCATGAATACTAAACTATGTCCAGGCCGTTTGGTGTAGAGTATTGGGCAACGTTTGCATAGGTCGCCACCCGGCCCAGTTGGCTCACACGATTCTATTACACATATTAGAATTAAACTAATTAATTAGGTTGGATTTTAGTTGCTTTCATTTTCTAATATGATGACTGTAGGTACTGTTTATTTGTTTTAAAAGTTTTTTATCATATCAGCCAAATGACGTCCACTGTTGGACAAAGGCCTCCGCCAAGGATCTCCACGCGATGGCCTAAATATAAAATATAATACAAAAAGCCAATTGATCTTAGGCAAATTGAAACACAATTTCGTTAGCTTATTTGTAGGATAAATAATATACGTAGGTACCTATTTTAAGCTGATGTCTATGTAATATTTAAAACAACAATAATTTGAATCAGATCTAATATTACATACACATACTTAAGTATGTTCGCATCGGAAACTTACCTACATTTATATCATGACTCAAAAACAACATATTTTTTAAAGGATTTAAAGACCTAACCTATTTTAGAAATCAACTGATCTTTATGTAGTAACTGAAAACCAACATCGTCAAAATAAAACAACACATATCCAATTTAAAAATGACACATTACAGTAGAAAACATCTTGAATCTTGTTACTCCAATAAAAACATCATTCACGGCGCACAGTCAACTGTAAAAAGTTTCGAGCCATATTATACCTTAATACTCGGATTTAAAGTTGTATGTTTTTGCAAGAGTTTCTCCAAGAACACATGCGTTGTTCTTTCACCTTTGCTCTAGAAGGGCAACCACCCGTGACGGTACGCACCATCGCGCACTTCAAGTTGGGGGTGCGCACTTCTAAATTGCCGAGATATATCGTAAATTACAGCTTCCTCTACGAATTTCAATGTTAGAATTATTTATTGGTTGTAATTATTTAGTGCTGTACGATTTGTTGGTTTTAGTTTGGAGATTTGTTTTACAAGTTTTATCTAAGAATAACACCGTCAAATAAAAATTCCTATCATTGCCAAAATATCCAGTAGGCTGGCAGCTTATCCTCTTCAAATATAAAGTTACTAGCTGTTCCCCACGGCTTCACTCACGTTCCCGGGATAAAAAGTAGCCTATAACCTTTGGGGATAATGTAGCTTCCTATTAGTGTTATATTTATTATCTATTTTATTATAGTAATCAGAAAAGTTTATGTCTGCTTCTGTCTGTTTCTCCGCTTACTTCTTCTAAACCACGCAACGGATTTTGATACAGTTTTCACTAATAGAAAGAGCGATAAACGAGAATGGTTTGTGTATATAAATTGCACCCGTGAGAAGCCAGGGTGGGTTGCTAGTCTTCTAATATATATAAATGGAAAGTGTGACTGGCTGACTTGTAGTGAACAACACTGGACGGATCGGGCTGTTTGGCCAACAAGAAGTCCGCTCAGAAAGGATTTTTGAAAATTTAACCCCTAAGGGTAAATAGGAGAATACTAGTATCAGATAAATAAATCCTACTATCCTACTAATATTATAAACGAGAAAGTTTATATGTATGTATGTTTGTTGCTCTTTCACGCAAAAACTACTGAACGGATTTAGATGAAAATTAGCACATGGGAAAATCATTCCCTGGAATAACATATAGGCTACTTTTTATCCCGGAAACGCGGGTGAAACCGCGGGGGACAGCTGGTAATATTATAAATTTGTGAGTATGGATGTATGTTTGTTACTCTTTCACGCAAAAACTACTCGACGGATTTGGATGAAACTTGGCACATAGATAGATCATACCCTGGAATAACATAAAGGCTACTTTTTATTCCGGGAAAATATAAGATATCTCGGGAACGCGGGTGAAACGGCGGGCGGAAACTACTAGTTTTAATATGAGTACATTTCTCTTCACCAGCATTTATAAAGACCATGATCCACATTCACCATGGAGTACATAAACTAGGTGACACAGCAAGAGATGAGCTTGACTTACCTACCGTGGGAGGCTCGCACTATTGTCTCACTTAACTTTCACGAATATTTTAATTATGTATGTCGCCAATTTAATTTAACATTATTATTTATGCTAATTATCGGTGAGGAATGTTCATTTCTTATGTGGCTTAGTTTTTTAGTATCTTAATTAGAATTTTGAAACTTTTAGTTGCTTTATTTAAGGTTGTTTTTTGATATTAATATTATTGCCGTGGGAACTTTGTAATGTAAGTTATGTAACGGTGCGTACTGAAGTATGTGTTAATTTACACTGTGGAGTTTTATATCATATTCAACGATTCAGCTATTTCTGTGCAAATGCTATTTAGCACAATATCAGATCTATAAAAAAATTAAGATCAAGTAGGTATTAGTTTCTAGTTCGGCAAAGTATGTCTACTCCAGTGATTTTTTTTAGTTAGAAAGGTTGATAACGCAGGCCGACAGTTCAACAGACGGTAAGCGGTCACCACCACCAATAAACATTAGCAATACCAGGGGAAATGCCATAATGTCTTATCTAATAAATACTAGTAGACAAACACAATACGAAAAATCACGGAAAATATGTAAGGCGCACTGCTGAGAGCTGCACTTGAGATACAGTCTAGTGAACACTCTAAGCCATATATCTATCTAACTATATTACTAATAATAAACCTGAAGAGTTTGTTTGAACGCGCTAATCTCCGGAGTTACTTATGCAATTTGAAAAATTCTTTCATTAATAGGAAGCTACATTATCATTACAAACCGCGGGGAACAGCTAGTTACATTATATTAAGATAATGATCAAACAAAAGTAAATGCATAATGGGCGATGATCCAACCACTTGATTCCATCAAAACATAGATCTACATGTTCTAGTTTATTTGTTCCAAGATATAATTTAGGAGCCCCAGCGCAATAGTTTACACAGCCGATAGAAAATATTATGACAATCGTTATACAAACATCAGTCTTTATAAAACAATACTAAAAAACAAATAGATAAACTGAGCTATGAACGTACCGTGAAAATATTGTGTTTTACACGAGTTTCTTTTTTAATTACACCTATTCATTGAGACAGTAGGCACACCCTTTTATATCCACAGCTATTTGAAAATCAAGCTTATATTCTATGACATAAAGTAATATTTCCTACAAATTAAACAGATCCATATTGCTCCATCAATTTCAAAGTAAAACTTACTTTATTGAATAAACTTTAAAGATTATTTTCATAGTTTTATCTTTAAAAAAAAAGTGCTAATCAAATTAGTCGCTACAAAATCAGTAGTGGTGTTAAGCGATTGAAATATGGCCAACAGTATGGTAAATTGTTTAATAGTTATGATAATTTGATCTCTTTATGAATATGTATGAAAATTTTGTATGTAATTATGTATGTGCGTCATTATAATGGGTCCGTTTCGCCTAATGTTTGTTATTGTCTGTGAGCAATGATTACTCTCATAATAATTTATCTATTTGACTAATTTTATATGATTTATCATTTTAAAGTTTTTAACAATTTTTGCTAGGTTCCCAAATAAATTTTACTAGGTTTATGGATAAGGTTTCGGGGATAATGTAGCTTCCTTATTAGTAAAACATTTTTTAAGGGGGCTAAAACGGCCGCTCAAGCAATATTGCTATGCAATTCATATCTCGAATTTACAGCAGATTATGGTGTAATTTGTCTCAATTGTAAAATGATTTGCATTTTCACCAAAAAAAATAAAAAAAAACATTTGGTTTTGCTGTAAATTCGAGATATGAATTGCATAGCAATATTGCTTGTGCTTCCTTTTTAGACCACCAGTAACACCAAAGACACCGGAAATTAGGGCTTTCAAAGAAACAAACTCTTCAGCTGTATTATTAGTTTGGATATAGATTAGTAGCAGAATACGGAAATCTTTACAATAATAATGGTTAATAAATTGAATTAATATCGATTCTCGCTTCAATTTTCTCACAAAAAAACTCGGAATATTTATACGCATCGCTACAAATACTATCGCTATAAATGATTCCACCGCTATTCTGGCACGTTGTTGTAATTATATCTATGAAGAAACATTTTTATGGATAACTAGTGCAATATGCATGAGGTGCGCTTTCCCATGACGGGTAGCCACTATAACTGTACCGCCGTGATTGAGATTCATATTTGTAACTCTTT
Source organism: Tethea ocularis (assembly GCA_963555595.1). Classification (NCBI taxonomy): domain Eukaryota; kingdom Metazoa; phylum Arthropoda; class Insecta; order Lepidoptera; family Drepanidae; genus Tethea; species Tethea ocularis. The sequence goes on from OY741979.1 coordinate 4,898,594, forward strand.
TTTTCGCGTTAATTACTCAGGGTCAGTGAGCTTTGACCTCGGGATAAAACTAAAACATTTCATATTTATAATATGTATAATAAAATTCACGTTTTTCACGGTGTTTAATATCCTAAAAAGGAATTGTTTTTGGATGTTCTATAGGTATACCTTTCAAAGTCTCATAATTTTTAGATAACTAACACATATTTACAATAAATATACAAAATAAAATCTACATATAAAAAAATCCTCGAGACGGCCGCTGCTGCCGATAAACGGCTAGGTTCCCAGAAGGCTGGCAGTATTTCCTCATGGAACACATGAATTTCCAAATAGACATGTACTCAATAAATGCCGGAATTATTATTTAGTTTCTTTTTTTTATTATCTGGCTAAGATACATATTTTGACTACGGTGTAGAGTTTGTGAAGTTAGAAGCTTGGCTCTACATGAGATTTGATAACTTTTTGACAGTACGTCAAAAAGTTATGTTACCTAAATATTTGTGGGTAGGACTTTCTTAAAATATTATTTTAGTAGTTATTTTTAATAGATAAATTAACTACATATAATAATTACATTAATTACAAACCCACACTTCAATTACTCGCTGCAACATCAAACTAAACTAACCCCTAATCAAATCAAAGCAATGTCGTCAAAAGAATCTAACGATTAACTAGAAGCAAGCATAGACAATAAAAGTGAACAAAATAAGCAGGCATAACCTAGGCTTGTGACCCGGCGATGCGTAACTTCCGTGTTTCCCGACCCGACCCTCTCGGGTTCACATCACACGGGTACGTGCCTTGATTATGCCCAAGGACTTGGCTTTGTGACTTTTTTTTTAAATACTGCTAATGTAGCAAGCAAGCATACGGCCAACCTGATGGTAAATGGTTACCGTCGCCTATCGCCATTTGCAATACCAGAGATATTGCCAATGTGTTGCTGACCTGTTACATTACCGAGAAGGCAAACTGGCTCTCAAGTGCAATTGCCGGAACACACCGGTAGGTGCTTGGCGACAAATTTTCAACTTGAGGGTGGTAGCCAGCCAGACGGGTACTACAAAGACTAGGAGATAGATTACATTAATTTGTGATTTTATTTGACCAGAACTAAAATCTGTATCGAATACAAAATTAAAAATAGAGCTTGATTGCAACTAGAACTTTCAAAGCTTAAATGAATACCGTAACAACCATATTAAATGAGTTTCAAAAAACAAATTAATTGCAAATAACCCATCATATTAATATTATAAACGTGAAAGTTTGTATGTATGTTTGTTGCTCTTTCACGCAAAAACTATTGAACGGATTTGGATGAAACTTGGCACATAGATAGATCATACCCTGGAATAACATATAGGTTATTTTTTATCCCGAGAACGCGGGTGAAACCGCGGGGGACAGCTAGTTTATAATAAAGTTTGATTACAAAGTACCTCGTTAAATGTATTTATTGTTAGTGTAGATCATCTAAGTAGGTTCTTATCAGGTAATAATTTGGACAAATAATACGTTGTTTAGTTCAATTTCTCAATAGTTTTATTACCATTATTGGAGTTAACAAGCTTTCAATTTAAAATTAAATATTTCTTCCGTTTGGGGTCGAAACTATGGGTAGTTGGGGTCAAGATGCTCGCAGTTTGGTTAGGGAGCTGTCCAGACGCCTTACCGATACCACAGGTGACCAAAGAGCTGGCACTTACCTCGGGCAGCGCATCAACTTCGCAATTCAACGAGGTAACGTTGCCAGCTTTTTGGGAACCCTGCCTGCAGGCGGCGATTTAAATGCGGTTTATTATTTATAGTTACTCTGTATATAGGATAGATAGTTGTAGTTTAATTTTAATTTAATATTTAATTTGTTATAATAGTTGTTTAATGTAAAATAAATACCTAATGTCTAAAAAAAAAAAAAAAAAAAATTAAAATTAATGTTACGACAGAAACTATATACACTATAACTAAATATAAAATGAGAAGGTATCTGTTCGTCATGGTTATTGAGCCTACCTACAATAACTTCAGTCTATCTATACCCAGCACTCAAACTATACATTTCAAAAGTACTTTATAGGTACATTCTGAATACTTAAATCTTCGTACCTTTGGACGTATGGCAAATCAAATATGAACATGATTTGCAACCACTTCAACGCTTACGTTTTAAATCAATCATACCAATTTACAATCGGAAAAAATGGCGATGGCTTCTTTATTTGTTATTTCTCTTTGCGTTCGAAAGACGCGCACGCGCATTCATAAAATCAAAACTCAATACTTATAAGTTTATTATTCGGCGCAGAATTTCGCGAGCACCGACATCATATCACGTACATACAATAAAAAATACGATCCGTCAACGCATAAAAACACTTTAACCGTACACTTATTCGAATGACTGGGTATGTGTTATACCTAGAAAAGTATTATTTTTCGTAAGAGGCGAGCGGGCGGCGCGCGCGCCGACCCGTGTCGTTTCCTGTTGGGTGCTATGACCCCGAAGAAATGGTCTATAGTCGGCGAACTTTGCCTTTTTATATACACTGTATATTTTTTTACTTTTAATTTGTCCCTGATACAGGAAATTGATCGGCGGATTTTTCAAACAATCAACGCTTATTTAACGGTCTGTAGCGTTCAAATTTTAAATTTTTTGGGGTGTTTTTTTTTATTTTTGTTAATGATGGAATTGCTTTACGTCTTGTGTTTAAATTTTATCGTTTTCTTGATCAGAACTGAAACGTCTGAGACTAGTTTCCAAGCTATGCCTTCCATGTATCTTAATGCACATAAATGCATGCAATAATGCATTTCACATTGCAATGCTCAAAGAAAGTTGACCCCATGAGTTTTCCCATACACATTCGTTTCTACGTTTACCCCGAAGGCATGCAGAATTGATTAATACGACCGTGATAATCGTAACGAATCGATTTTTTTCTTCATAATCATAATTACTAGTGTAGCTTCCGTGTGCCTCGTTTTTTATCAATCATAAAATAATCGTTTCTAATTATGACAGTTCGATGAATCAATTAAACGCAGGTCAGCACTGATTTAATAAGGCTTTTATTATAGTTGTTACCTTGTTATAATGCTTTTGTCTCTTTCCTTTATGTAGGGATTATAAAAGATAGTAATAAAGTTGTTTGCGTGAAACTAGGGTTGGGTTGGGTTTTGCGTCGTGACGTGAAGCAGTATCGAACTGACTTATTGGACATTGACATGCAGATAGTCAATGAAAAAAGTGTCGATTTTCTCATTTTGCCATCTACTCAACACGCTACGTTGTCTAACTCAAATGATATTTTTACATCATATTTTTATTAAAAATTATGTATATTTAATGAATCAATACCCACTTGGGTATACGACCGCAAAAAGGAAAATATTTTACTTTTTAATGCCGCATGTAAACAGCCTCATTAAAAAGCTATAAATAAAATTAACCCCCTTTCATGACACGGTCCTGAATGGATGGCATACACGCCGCGTTCCGCTTATTCAAATCACATAAATATTCTCCATTTATATTTTAAAAATGAATAAAAATATAACGCCGACAAAATATTGAAATAGTTGTGACATAAATAAGGCATAATAACATGTAATCAAAGTCACAATTCATTATTAAAAAAAACATTGTCGCACGTTCGCGCCAACTTGTAATTTCATATTTTCGAACACCCACAACGCTCAAAAAGTCCCTGCCCTCCTCTTCATACGTATAATTAGGAGAAATGATCACGGACTTTATGCACGACAGGCGTCGAAAGGGCCGGACCGAGTCCCGCAAATATATGACCGATTTTTCTTATAGCACTAATAAATGTGCTCGTAAAATTGTGAAACGTATATTTAATAATGCGCCTTAATAGAATGGTCTTTATTATGAAATATTACCGTGTCGCGTTAATATTTTCGCAGGTCGGACATGAATGACTCTGATTTCATTCACAGCGTCTTCAGACAGTAATCATTTTAATAATATACAATTGTTACTTATTATTGATATTCAATTATTTCCTTAGAAATTCGACCACACGCAATCGTTGCGGGCACACGAAATCGATCGATTTATCGATTCAAAACAAAACGGTTCCAAATTTGAAACCGGCGGGTTCTTCTCTCTAATTCCGTTTCCCGCCTATAATTGACACCGACGCGCCATTATCTGTCCTCCTTTAGCATTATGAATGTATATATGCCTAACTCTTTCTTATTGCGGTGTCACGTGCGTCTGTCAGCGCAGTGACTATTTTGACAATTATGTCATTTGGTCGTCACGGGCGTGTCATTTGGGCGACGAACGATTGCGGCCCTGTAATTTTGTTTGGAATTGTGGAATTTTCGGGGTCGATGACATTTGTTTATAAATGTTGTATGGGAACATCTGTGGCTCTGAGAAATAACGTCAATGGGGAAGGTAAATTGTCCAGTAGGACCAGATTTTAAGTGACAAATGGGATAAAAAGTGTTCTCGATTCTTACACAGGCAATCATGGATAACACGGCTTGTAATGCGATTATTAATGCTGTCTAAAGTATGCACTAACAGTCTATTGAAACCTACAACATACAAAAGAACATAGAAAAGTCAGTGTGAATGAAAAACTATCGTAATTGGCCAGTATTAAAAGGTCATATTCTGAAATAATGCATTTTAAAAGATTCACTTCAACCTATTTTGTATCTCTCAAAGCTTTCACGCTTTACTTGATACTTAATTCAGTAGTTTTGTACAGGTAGGTACATACCTTCTTCGAAAGTTCTTCGTCACTGTGATGATGTGTCATATGAAGCTTATGTATATTTGCATCAAAATTCTAATGAATTCTGATGCAAATATAAAAATAATAAAATTCCTTGCTGAATTTTATGCCGGAGTCTTCTCAGCATAATTGTATTCCTAATTGGTTTCCTAATCGGTGGTGTACAGGTAGGTACATACCTTCTTCGAAAGTTCTTCGTCACTGTGATGATGTATGGATATATTATGAAGCTTATGTATATTTGCATCAAAATTCTAATGAATTCAAAGGAGAGATCCACAAATAATGCTATTTGTGGATCTTTCCTTGCTGAATTTTATGCCGGAGTCTTCTCAGCATAATTGTATTCCTAATCGGTGAAAAATGAAATCAGATTCGTAGTAATTTTATGAGTTTTAATTAGGGTCTTAAAACTAAATAAATGAGTTTTGAATTTGGGATGGTTCGACGTATAAAAGTAGCAGGTACCCTAATCCGTATCTACTCTTCCAAATTAAATAAGCATCGTTTACTCAATTTGTCTAAAATAAAACAGAGTCCTATCGCCCGTCTATTGTTTCATATGAAATCGAACCTCGTGACTGTGAATTTCACGAGCGGCCTCACCTGTCCTGCGCTGCGCAGGCGCAGTATTGAGACGTGCTCACCGCGCCATCTATGAATTAAATATGAGTGTTGAACTTAGCCCTCCTATATCTGGCTTATCTTTGTTATTGTGTCAAAATTGCATGGGAAATACATATTTAGTGTCATCTAATTCCATTTTATCGTTTAGATTTATTGTTTAGTCATCTTTGTGTTTTCATTCACATTATAGAAGCATAGTAAAGACTGCGTAGTCATTTGTTATTAGATGACCAATCAATATCTATCTATACTAATAATAAAGCTGAAGAGTTTATTTATTTGAACGGGCTAATCTCCGGAGTTACTGGTCCAATTATTTCACTAATATGAAGCTACATTATCGCGGTTAAACTCGCGTTCCCGGGATTAAAAGTTGCCTATACCCTTTGGGAATAATGTAGCTTCCTATTAGTGAAAGAATTTTTCGAATCGGATCGGTAACTCCGGAGATTAGCGCGTTCAACCAAACAAACAAACTATTCACCTTTATTATTAGTATAGATATTTACCTATTATAGTATTGATTAGTATACCCAGATAATAGATACTTAAATGCCCTTTCGGCTATACCCTCGCCAAATCATCCTCTAGTAAAATACCACCAGGGGGTCTAAAAAGGAAACACGAGCAATATTGCTAAGCAATTCATTTATCGAATTTACAGCAGAGCCAATGTTTTATATACTTAGTTCCAATATGTTTTAGTGAAAATGTAAATCATTTTAACCAAATTTTGACAAATTACACCATAATCTGCTATATATTCCAGAAATGAATTCCATTAGCAATATTGCTCGAGCGGCGGTTTTAGGCCCCCAGTATCGGGTGCCGGCTACCGTTAGTACGGGTCGATGTTGCTTTGTGAATGATAATGTCGTGCCGCATGCGTGTCGCGCGCGTGTCGTGCCGCGTGCATGACGTCACCGGCGCGGACGCCTTTGAAACCGAGCTGTGATGTCGCCGAAACTAATCAATAGTCCATTTATTTTATTACCTACAACTAACATTGGTAGTTCAAAGTACAGCACCGTGCCATGCGCCATCTTGATATTTATTATTGTTGTTATCTCAATTATTCTAGCAAGTGTTTGTTTTTATGTTTCGTAGTCTATCTTCGTTCAAAAATATCATCTATGTTTAATTTTATAACATAACAAATTATAAAGATATAACTTTTACAATGTTGGAAATTCATTATGTTTAGACCCCTGGCAAGTGAAAATTAATTTTATTTTTAATTTTTTTTAAATGTGTCAGATAGACTTTGACTTTGGACTCATTGAGAATTCTATCTCATTATGACGATAATGTGGACTACAAAGAGAGATCCGAATATGAAAAATACTGCGTTGAGCTAGAGGAATAAAGCAACATTCAGTTAACAGACAAATAAATTGAGGATATTCTACTTGAGATGTAAAATTAAATCCAGATATGAATCACAGACTTAAAGATTGTGCATGTATTATGCTCATACAAAAGACATCAACGCGCATCCTCGCAACAACGCTGCTGTATTTTTAACAAGTTTTTAACAAAAAATGATTTCAGAAAATAGTATAGTTATTTCAGACAGAGATACCTATACAGTTTTATTAAATGGACACTAGTTATTATTATAGTTATATTAACAATTCCTTGAAAGTATTGTACACTTAGTAAAGTACTTTTTACCGATAAAACTTAGACACTTTACCGTTTATCAGTAGGATTATTTAAGGGCTGAAAATGGCTAATGGGTATTGTAAGCCAGTTGATTATACCAATTATTCAACCTTATAATAGCTGTCCCTCACTGTTTCATCCGCGTCTCAGGATAAAAAGTAGGCTTTCGCTGTCCAGAAAAATGTAGCTTCCTATTAGTAAAAGAAGAAAATTGCGCGTCCAAACAAACATAGTATAGATAGTTATAATATCTAAATTTTGTAGTATATTAGTCTGTAATACAAGTTCTACTTAGTTTAGAATCAGGTGTTCGTGTGTCAAGATTATTCCAAGATAGCATACATACTTACATTATAACCTTTGATCGATTCCAATAAACACTAACAAACTTGCCATCGAGAAAAAATTCCCATTTTTTTTTTTAATAACGAACTCACACCACGTCAGTTGACATCCTGCGTCCAGAGTGAGTTGTTTCGCTGAATTTGTGCCGCGGCCCGCAGTCAGACCACGTCGCCTGACACTTACATTACATATATAATAATAATAACTAATAATAACGTAACGTACTGAACCTAACGCAAACCGCTGCGCCCGCGCCGGCCGTGCCGCAATGCGAGCGTGGTGCGTGCCCATTGTTGTTACGGGATTTGAACGTCGATGAATTTACTTAGCAAATATTACAAGCTCCTTGCAATGATGTTTGCAAACATTTTTTTGTGTACTAAAGCGCTATCCATTTCGGGTACCCGGCCCTGCCGTTCCGGGTCAGGGCTATCCGTGTTCCGAGTTGTGACACGAGCTGTGTGAACAAGTTCGTACTAAGTGTACGTAACCGATTTTTACCCCGTCCCTGACGGGACACCGCAGGGCCGGGTACCCGGAAATGTGTGGATAACGCTTGTGTATGGACGACGACAATTCAAGGTAAACACTGCAGCTTCTTATGCGGTTGTAATAGGAGCTATTTTGCAACAAAACCATGTCTACTGCTTTCTTTATAAACTGCATAACCAATCAATCTAAGTATCAACACGAGACCGCCTATTTTAACCCTGGAGTTACTAGTTATTAAAATAATAATAACAAACATTATTTTTGTATTAATATTAATTAAATTTTCAAACACAAATATTTGCATCTTCATTTAAACTGCAAAGGTGTGAGTGACTTGCATGATTTGTTTTATTTCTTTATAGATAAAAACAAAACATGGACATTAATGTCTTCTCAGTTTAAGTGTATTTGGAACCGGTGGTAGAGTCTATTGTAAAAATTGTAACTCGACACTCATAAGTACCTTAACAGGTCCTAAACTGAATGAATGAGTTTGAATGGCTCTCAAAATAGTTACCTACTTGCTACGTACTATGTAGATACCTACTATCGCTGTAACACTCAATATTTTAATAAGTACTTGTTCCTATAGAGCCTTCTCAATATCGTATATAATGGTACAGTGCAGCCGCGCATTGCCGGCGCGTGCTCGCTACGTGACCGCGCGGCGCGCGCGTCACGCGTCGCGAATAAACGCGCGGCTAATGAGCACGTGCGTGGACGCACCTTTACTTAACCTTCAAGACTTTCGTATACTAATGTTGCTTGTGATTAGTGGGTTACATCACTTTTTGGCAGAGAATTGAGTACCGTCGACTAGGGTCCAAAACAACCAGGACTTTTATTTATTTATTATTTTTTCATTAAATAATAATAATTATCATATCTAGTCATGATAATAATGTCTTGGGAATCTTGGGATGGCATAAAGATGGCATTGTAATTTCCAACGTTCATTAGTGACTTATCAGGGCGTAAACTGAATAAATGATGTTTGTGGGTTCGAATCCTACAATGAGCTTGAGCTTTCGGTGAAGGAAAACATCGTGAGGAAATCATAGCACGGTGGTAGGGTGCTTTATAGTACCCGTCTGGCTGGCACCCTCAAGATGAACATTTGTCGCCAAGCACCTACCGTTGTGTTCTGGCAATTGCACTTGAGAGCCAGTTGCCTTCTCGGTATTGTAACTGGTCGGCAACACATTGGCAATACCTCTGGTATTGGGGGTGGCAAAAGGAGACGGGAACCACTTACCATCAGGTGGGCCATATGCTTGCTTGCTGCCTTAGTAGTATAAAATTCGTTCTTCGACGCAACAATTCGGTAGGAGTACTTGCGTTCCTATTGCGAACCATCGAGATGTGGTATGAGCTCTCTATTATAGTTTTCCCTCAGGACTTCGACATAGAGTTCTTCAAAGAGAATCTAAATAAAGTATAGCAAATATACATCGGTGCTGATGAACTATCTGGTAGTCCGTGTACTTAAATTTCAAACTATTAATTATAAAAATATATTATCTATATATTTACAAAAAAAAATAGTATAATTCTCTGGTTTCTTTCTGTGCTTATTTTGTGATCAGATATCCGAGTATATTATTCTAAATCCAAATAATTCTAAATCTTTCCTCCAGTAATTTAAAATTGACACTTCATATGGATATGTAAGTACTTATAGGTACCTATTAATGCTGGTTTTGCATATTTGCTTGACATTTCTGTCACCCGCAACCATTGATTATATCATTAGCAAAACAGGTGGTTATTGTTTTGCACTACCATGAAATATTTGTCACTCTAAATTCTGGTTAAACTTCCAACCATTTCGGATATTCAGTCTACTCGGAGATAAAAGTATTTCTAAATGTATGTCAGTAGCTCAATTAATCTAAATCAGGGTCCCTGTTTATATATCCGAGCGGAAACTAATCCTAACATTCAACAATCACTTCATTTTATGGTTTTTCTTATAATAAAAAAAACAACGATGTCCCGGCACGCGCGCGCCAGCCGTCTGCGTACGCGCAGGGCATCCTAACGCGCCAGACAGAGATAGCATGATTCATTTGTCGAATGAGTAAGTGAGATAACTATAGGATTAATGGGCACGACCCGTAACCGAAAAATGCAGTCAAATTAGGAGAAAATAAGTATTTCTCAATGAAAATATGTGTAGGTAGTCTAACAGTATTTTAAAGTGTCAGTTACGAAACTGTTTAGTTGCCTTATTACTCATATTCCTATTGTAAAAATATATACCTATATTTCCAAAATGCGTGTTTCAAACATAAATCAATCAAATACAATTTAAACATAACATGCAACATCATGTAGGTATGTAACAAAAATGTTTACGATGTCCTAAACATTACCGCATTACGGGGTCTCAGAGGCTGCGCGCGCGCTATTGCTAGACATAAAATAGATTATAAACCTGTGCTTTACCTCTTGGAGGCGTTACCGATAGTTACGTTTTGGTAGACTAGTCACATCACAATGCCCGCCCGTGGCGAATACATTTACTGCACGCAACAAAACTTTATTACAGACTGAAGATATGCATTCGTTCTGTAGTGTGGTGTAAGTAATGAGAGGGAAGCGTGGTCTAAAGGATACTTGAATTGTGAACGAGGAAAACTTTTAAGTCTAATATAAAGCCATTTAATTAAGGTACGAAAGGTTACTCATGTTTCTACCGGTTTAATCAATCAGCTTTCATGATAAAAAAAATACTTTATATATTTTTCCGATTATAATACTAAGTTCTGTAGTAAAGCTTTATATCAGCAGTTATTAATGTACACTTTTTATAAAAATAAGTTCCATTTTTTAGTGAATAAAATTTAATATTGCCAAATATGCTACAGCCGTATACATTTTTAAATCGTTGTTTCATAAGATTATGAGAAACAGTCGCGTCGCTCCCACTCTTTCCTCCAATCACTTACACCACACCTCAAAAGTATAAAACTTTCGTTTCCGCCAATATAGAAATCTCAACGGCCGAATAAAACCCTGCTTTATGGATTTCGGCAGCTTTGCCGTTTTATTTTGCAGGACACTTCTCGGAACCGACAAAGATGGAAAAAAGGAATGGAAGGCGAATGGAATGGGATAGATGGAATACTGGAATATTTTGTAGCCACTAGTGTTTTTGTGAATATCTTCGGAGCTACCTAAAAGTATAGTACACAGCTATAAATTGTTCAGTCGCAAATATGGAAAAAGGAATGGACAAGACAAAATGATATATTACAGGACACGTAGGTTTTTATGGGAACCAAAGCTCTGAAATCAGAAAATGATGGCCAATTTTGATACTTGAATATACCTATTTGTAGAATTATGCGCATGCATAATATGATACACACAATGTCATTCTAAACAACAACAAAAGTGAATAAAATATTCTACACACTGATTCAATTAACCCGTTGACACGCTGATAGAACGTCCTTAACTTAAGAAATAAAAAGGTGATTAGCTTTTAACAAAAGTGAAATAAAAAAAGATAATAATAAGAAAAAAAAGTGTAAAAAAATATATATATCCTGGGACATTCTTCACACACGGTTATCTGATCCCAAACTAAACAGAGCTTGTACTATGGAAACCAAATAACTGATATACTACATACACTTTTTTTTTGTAAATACATACTTATATAGATATTTTACACCCAGACACAGGATAAACAGACATGTTCATGCACACAAATGTTTGTCCCGGATGGGAATCGAACCCATGACCAACTGCGCCAACTGGCTTGTCAAAAACACAAAAAATCCTGCAATGGTTTTTTAAATAGCTCAACTGGCCGATGCTAAAGTATCCTACTGAATCCCAAGTACAAACCGACTTTCATTTCACGACAATAAAACGACCCAACCTGCCACCGACCACCGAAGGTAAAACAACCAGACACACTAACAAAAAAACGACAAAAATGACCACGCACTCGGAATCGAAATGCAAAAAAAAATATTTCGTCCGAGTGAAACAAAGGCTTACGTCCCGTTCTAGATAGAGTGGGACAGAATAAATTTCAAATTTATAATGCAGCGCGTGCTTCGAGCATCCGTTGACGCAAAAAAAAAAAAAAACAGTAGTGCCATCTATTGGTAGTTTTTAGAAAACACATTACCAAGTTTTAATGATTGTTATTTAATTAAAACTGTAAATGTAAATTTTAGCGCGATGATGGATTAGTAGTAGAGATATCGAAAACTTAGGTAGTGAGGAAACCATGTTACTTCATAGTACCCACCTGTCTGGCTACCACCCTCAAGCTGCTGAATTTGAAAATCTGGTCCTTCTAGGTTTTGTTTAGTTATCACTTTCGGCAACATAAAAAAAACGTACAAAAACGTGCATTAGACAGAAAAAATATCACTTATATCTGTTATTTTAAAACTGATTATTTACAATTAAACAACCATTATGAAACAAAAAAAAGAAGCTAAAAAAATTTTACATTCCTCAATATTCATTGCATAAAATTCCAATGTAAATTCCAAATGTCAAAATCGAAATATTAATCATTCCCATTAATCCGAAGCATCATTAGAATCATTAATGATGTTGATCTAATTAATGATAGCCATGAAGGAGTGGGCCCAGTCCGGGGACCACCGCGTGTCATAACACGCATGATCGATTGGATCATTATAACGTTGTCATTACTTTAGTGATTTTGACTTTTTTGTTTCGAATCAGCTTCTGGGTATGTTGTCTTTTTGTAAAAAGAATTTAGAGACAATTCAAATTTACAATAAACTATGAAAGCATAATGTTTTTAACTTAGAGAGGACGTTTTTGAACTTTCGTAAACATATAATATTAGTTACCCTAACTAATTATATAAATGCGAAAGTGGGTTTGTGTGTTTCTAACCTTTAGGCTCAAAACCACTGAACCGATCGCGACGAAATTTGGCATGCAGATAGCCTATTATATAAAGAAGAACATAGGCTACTTTAAATCCTAAAAACGCGGGTGGAACCACGGGGGATAGCTTTTTTTTTTTTTTTATTTATTATCAGTACATAACATGGTTTAAAAAAAAGTTATATAACAGCATATTTAAACCACAGAGGTTTGTCCTTATGCTAAAAATGATCTACATAGCTAATTCAGAATATGTTAAATAATACACTTCAGATTTTGCTACTGCATTTGATAGCTAATTACATTTTAAGTTTCGTTCCGTCTATCTACCTTTGGCCACATTCATAAGTTAAAAAAAAGCTACAGATTTAATCATCAGATACCAACAAATAAAATTATATTTGAAGCAAAATTGACAATTCATCTTTATTGCTGTGAGTTGATTGATTTACCGTCATCTAACTCCCACGGAACACCTGATGCAAAAGTAAAATAACCCAAAAAAAAAAAAAATAACAACAGAAACGATCTCGTTTGATGAATGCGTGTCATTCAACGGAATCGGTTTACCTTGAAACTATTTCATCCCCATCAGAGGATCGCTCAAAGTTAATCACATGTCATTTATTATGATAACGCACATAATGCTTTTTGGGTGAGTTTCTGTGAATATTATGTTTATCTGAGTTTTTTTTGGTTAATAAGATTATTGCTTTCGATGTTAACCTGACGTTTTTCACATGTATAGATATGAGTAAGTAAAAAATAACCGAATTTGGATTTATTTTGAAAATTATTGTTCCTATTTGGGAAGGAAAAACCTTAGAAAATATTGATAGACTCTGTAAAGGACGATGGGGAAAGAAAGACCGATTTAAACAGGATAGAAGTTATTTCATAGATATATTTTGGAGGCAATACTAAAAACTGCGTAAATATTACCGACCCTAAATGATTGGGCACGAGGAAAGTAAACAAATATTTTGTTTAAAAAAGCCTATTATAGGTTCAGATGTATGAGGAAAAAGAAAAGACTTTATAACTCACCACCCATAAGTCTACAATTTCCACTATCAATAATCCTCTATTTACACCGCTCGCTTCCGTTTCCCGGCATGCGCGGGCGCATCGACGCGCGCTTTATCGACGCCACTCAATTACATCGCGCGATAACGCACGGTGTTGCGTTTCTTACACACTACTGGTGGTCTGGTCTCTATGCAAAGCTTAATGGCTTTTATGAACGATGAACTATTATTATTATATCAGTAATTACCATGATAGTAAGTTTATTGTCGTAGTGTCTGATATCTCACGATCAAATTATAATAAAAAAAGGATTTAGGTCTTTTTGGGTCTATGGCAAGGCTTATCATAGCATTGAAGAGCTATATGGTTGAGCGGGAAGATTGTTTAGTATTAAAAACTGCAATATTGATATTATCATAGTATACATACTAAAGCTATGATTTTATGAGCTTAAAAACGTAGGCTAAAAACTTATTTAGTATTGGTAATCAATGAAGATAAATAATTTAATTTATGCACAAACTAAGAAAACACGTCACAAAATAAAGTTACGAGTATATGTACGAATTATCCAATAAAAGTTTTATTAGATGGTGTGACTCGGTGGTGAAATATTTCCCAACAATTAATAGTGAGGAGGCCTAATGGAGTACAGTAGTCGATGTGGCGTTATCATCGATCTCGACATTTGAGTAATTCGAACAAAAAACGCGTTGTCCACGCACGCTCATTATTAATTTGAGGGAAATTAAAGTGTTCTTGGATATTAGAGAATGTGTAGGCAGTATAAAGTTACAATATTTTATCTTTGATAAGATTTGCTTAAGCCTATTATTTAGGTTCTCTATTCGCCTTCAATATTATATTACAATATAATTTCTTTTTTTGATATATGATTTAATTTGAAAATAAATTGCAAACCTTAGGTAGGTCTAGCTAAGAATTGATTAATAGATAACACTTGTTGTCACAACACAAAGATTTAAGTATTAATACAAAAAACTTAACCTACTTACATAAAAAAGTATTACAATGGACAGCCTTATCACTAAAAGTGATCTCTACCAGACAACCTATATGGAAAGGAATCAAATTAAATTGTAAGCTTATATTTTTAGTGGGTATAAAAATCACATTTATTTTTCTTTGACCTTTTATAAAAGCAAATCACTACAGTTGGTATGCAAACGAAACAGTAGCCATTGTTATATCTTCAAAACATTGTAAGAATTGACTCAAATTATGTAACATATAAATCAAATATTAACGTGTCATTTACAATGTATAAAAACGATTCATACTCATGTCATTATTTAATAAATTTGCAAACTACTTAACCAAAAACAATGGATAGATAATAAAAACAATAATAGACCGAAATTCTTCCGCTGACAACCACTCTTAATCTTAACGATAGCACTCCTAATAAATCATTAATTAATCAACTATTTATCGATAAATAAACATCGATAATCCCATTCCTCGTACTAATGGAATAAGACGCGACGCTACAGGAAGCCCGTTCCCGTCATTTGTCAAGTAGACATTTGACATCAGTCAACCAAGCAGGTATAACCTCAAGGACATTTTATGGGAAATTCTATTATATTTTTGTAGTTATACATTTCAAATTTTTTTTATAAAAAAGGAAGACTAATATAGTCTGCCATATCAGTAGCTAGGTGCTAAAAGTATTGTTATTACAAGAAATATTATTAATACCATACAAATTTAATTAAAATGTTCATTCTTCAAACTCTTTTGAAGCAATAGCTTAATAAATTATTACCAAAATATGATCATTCGATAAACAAAATCTATCGACATTCCACTTCTCTAAAAGTAATGTTGTTTGTTTTGCCGGTAGCAAGTAGTGTCGCGTTGATAAATATCCTTAAAGATTGTTCAGTCTCCTCAATAATTTCTCTTTGAACCTCACACTGTACGACGCATCGGAATTTACACGTTATTTAGTACCATAAAAAGCTTAAAATATCTCAGCAATTCTGTAGGTAGCACTCGGTCACATCGGCTAAAGTTATTTATGAGCCCCTCATAGTGCGTGTTTTATAGTTATTTGATAAAACACCATCGTGATTATTTAGCTTCAGTTTGTGACAGACGGCGTCTTGTTAATTTATTTAACATTCCTCTAATATTATTCTCCGTAATCTTATCTCGGTATTAATATGAGAATATTTTTATACAAGGTATTACATTTCTCGGCTACCTTACTTTGATGGATAACTTAGCGTGCTGGTAAAAACCAGCGTAATATCTCCTCACTACGCATGGCACGCCAATTTTCTCCAAGCATCTCGTAAAAACGTGTGCGAACATTGTAACCAGTCAAGCAACAATCGGCTCATTTTCTTTTTTATTTTCCAGGTAAAAAATGGCGTTCGCTGACACCGCAAGATAGGCGGCCGTTTGTTGAAGAAGCGGAGCGTCTTCGCGTTATCCATATGACGGAACATCCTAACTACAAATATAGGCCAAGACGACGAAAGCAGAACAAGACTAGGCCTAATCAGCCCGCTACTCCGGCTAGCGCACCTCCATCTGCTTCAGCCGCTATGGGTTCACCCTACGCCACTGGTACCGATTCGCCTGACGCTCGCTTTTCACACAACCCTGGGGCAGGTTTTTCACCGTACCGAACTTCACCTCTCGCCCCCGATTTCCAATCCAATCAACAATTTAATGGACATGTTCAGACTCCTGAATCTTCACCGGCGAGGTCCCCCGAACCTCAAGGTCGGAGAAGTGCACCAGCCGAAGCGCCGCTTCCGACACCCGACGCATCTCCAGTAGAAAATGAAAAAGAGAATTTCCAATATGAAGAAAGGAGAAGGGCTATTAACGCATCTTCGATGTCGGACTCATATTCTCCGTATAAGACGTACAGACCGGGTTCTTTCTCACCGGCACCCGTTGCAGCTATGGGCATGGCCAATGGAATGTACGTCATGTGCGCTCAGAGAACCCTAGCTGAACAACCTCCTCTAGTGACGGGAACGTTTTTCCCACCTGTCGCAACCTCACAGGACCAGCAAACGTTGGGTACATCTACTCCGAGAGTTTCATCAGCTCCCAGTGGTCAACTCGCCACAGACTACAGCATTCAATACCATCCTTACGACCACCAATACGAGCAGATGTACAAAACAGAAGATTCATACGTGACTCACTATCCCGATCAGCCTAAAACTGAGTATGATGGTGGAAGCTATTTTTCAGAGGAGCCGCCACACAATCAGAATCAAGATTCCGAGCAGACATATATGAATTCTCGTCCTGAAATGAGGACTGGTTCACCCGAGTCGGACCTTGACGCTCGTGAGTTTGATAAGTATTTGGATTATGGAGCTGAGGGCACTATGGAGCATCAGCATCAGCAACAATATAGATACGAGCAACAACAAGGATACAGGCCACCATATTGCCCGGAACAACCTCAAGGGCCCGAATACTGCCCTGACAGGATGTACGGATCTCCATACGCTTCAGTGATTTCTGCACCTCCACCTGCAGCTTACACTCCTGCAGCGCCAGGCTCTGACGTCAGACCTGATGATGAATTTAGCGTTATACTTGCGGGAGTACGACAGACATGCTATAGCAATTGACAAACGGGGACTGACTGACGGGGATAGGAATATTTAAGGACTCTTCCTGAATTATAGCCCAAAGAGTTGACAATGATCTAAATATGATATATTATACGATAAAAATATATGGACCTGTTCAGTTCTAAGGAAAAATATTCTTTAATTAAACAAATATGTGGTCACACTATGATATTTGTTATTATTATGAAGTAAAGTATTGTTATATTTTTCTAAAATAAAATGACTCAATAAAGATTTTTAGAAAAACTTTGTGCCTCGTTCGTTATGTAAATGTTACAATTCAATGTATATATTTGAGTAATTTTAATTACTCAAAAATTTAAAAGTTATTAATTGTATATTTGCTTTTGTATAAGAGAATTGATATTTTTATTACATTCCAATGTAATTCTAATTCCTGAATTGAAAGTTACTAGAATTGCCTTTGTTCATGGTTAACTATTTTTATGATTTTTGCTATTTATATGAAATTAGGACATGACAAAAGCTAGATGCTCCAGCTTTACTACCTGTCAATTAATAGAGGTATCGAGTGCCTTATTATAATCGATTTAAAATAATTTAATTAAGGCTGTTTATCGACAAATAATCTGAATTGGTGCTATGTAAGAAGGTCCTAATATTTTTTTAATAAATACATTTAACAAAAATGTCCAAATCCGTATACCATAGAGGTAGCGAATAAAGCGATTCCTATTGTAAAAGATTATTTATTTGTAACTATTTTTGTATATTTCTTAGTTAAATAAATAGTGATTAAACTGAAAAATGTAAAATTGATCGAAAAAAATAGTTCTTCCAATAAGTTTGTAGATATTATGTGTTAAGTTATATTTTTTTTAATATTTTTGTAGATTTAAAACTTATAAAAGTTTACCTTTATCTGTATAAATTGTAAGAATATTCAATTAAAAATATCACATAGTTATTATTTGTACTAAAATTATAATTTAAATGTTTCTAGTTTATGTTGCAATTTTGTAGTTGTTTAGTAAAAAAAACACTCGCACTGCGAAACTATGTTCTTCCTAATTTTAAGAAAATTTATAAGGAGCAATAAAATTTATATTCTAAAAAATAGTTTCATTGGCTATTATTTAAACCCTCCGCTTTTATAGGAAATTAAATAGATTAATATAATGTATATAATGTTAGAATATCAAAGATACATTGATTAGAGCAATTGAATGGATATCGAGTTCAAAAAGTAGATAATCTCTGGTAACAGCATACTAAACGGTGAACGGCAGGCTTGGACCGCTCGATATAGTATAGGTATTGGCTAGCTGTGCACCAGCTCGAGAACCGAAAGTGATCAGACCATAGATCTTTTTAGATCTTATATATTAGTTTTTATTATTATTATTATAGATAGCGAGAATTATATTGTTTATCTTACTTAATTCTACGTCTTCAGGAAGTTAATCACTTATCAACGAAAAATAATATACAACGAAAATAATACTTAGTATTGCACAAAGTAGAAAGCAAGTACATATTATATTACATTACATTTAATGCATTATAGAGTAACAAAAACATACTCAATTAAATTCCTTACTTTTCCATGAGTCTTATTTTTATATAATTATAGCGTAATTAAGTATTTGTTAAATTGCAATTAATCAAGCACTTCGGTATCGGAATACACATACCTCACACGCACTTCTCCAAATACAGAGCTAAACACAGTATAAAAACAAAAAGAGAAATTATTACGAACGCCCCTAACAGAATCAGTATAAGTCCAAATAAAATTAAAATTACTAAATAATTTGTGCGCTCACGGGGCAGGGGCGCGTAACAGATAACCTAATTCTAGACTAAAGGGAATGTTCAGATCTTTTTCTTTCTTATAGCCGGACTATGTTAAATGCAAGTTTACATTATGTAATAAATAAAATCATTGTTCAAAACCATAGTAATTTATTTTACTCATTCTCACACAAACAAATCACCTTAATAAGAGTCATTTATTAATTATTTAACTATTTACTATGTAGGTACATTAAATGATACACAACTTTTAGTAATTGATCTTTCAAGATATAATAAAGATTAACAGGGTCTTTCACAATTAAAAAAAAGAGAAGAAATAATAATAACATAATAATATACTCATCTTGTAATTTTCGGTTATAACTCGAATACTTCAGCAAAGTAATATATCTTACAGTAATCGTTAGGTACTACGGTGTAGTGCTATTTGCCAAGTTTACATTCAGCTTAATTCTTACGGACATAGGATACTAATATCCGAACCGTATAACAGCTGATTAATCGACCGTTTTACATCCAGCTTAATTCTCACGGACATAGACACAGTTTATATGTCCGAACCGCATAACAGCCGATTTAAACGGTCGATGAGTAATTTGGCATAGCTTTCGCTATTTACTTGAAGATTACTTTTCTCAACTTAATTCTTACGGCCAAGACAAACTATGAGAGATGTCTGCTCCGTATAACAGTCGAATGAAAAGTCATCTTAGCTCAAAATGATGCGGCTTTATATAGGCAACCTCAGACGCCGCAAAGTATGACGACATTTTGTACAAAATTGCATCATCTTACAAAAGTACAAGAAAATAGTTTTAAGGAATATTAGTTAAGCATTATAATTCACGTTAAGATTTGTGGTGGTAATATCTTGATATTTTTACAACGTTTAAACTATTTTCTTTATACCGTTACAAAATCCAAATTAAGTAACAAGTCATCAACAATATTATTTATATATAATTCATACATTATAATTCAAATCATGATTTATGGTATATCAATACTTCATATTCTTTATCTTTAACGAGGTTTTCAATTTATTCGTTTAGAGCATTATGAAATTCCTAAAGCAAACAAAGCAAGAAATCGTAAACCATATTATTTGTACATTATAAAATGTATAATTATCGAT
This sequence comes from Tethea ocularis, assembly GCA_963555595.1. Lineage (NCBI taxonomy): Eukaryota > Metazoa > Arthropoda > Insecta > Lepidoptera > Drepanidae > Tethea > Tethea ocularis. The sequence goes on from OY741979.1 coordinate 4,918,957, forward strand.
GGCACACAAACAGTAAGAATCTAAACTTATCTTGTATTTATTTGTTGTAAACCGGAAATGTGTATTTTGACGATCAATAAAATGTAATCAAAAAGATAAATGTTTTCAATAAACCTGTTCAGTGTTCCAATAAATCATAACTATTATTTTACCATACAAATACAGGGATAATATTTAAACTTTATGTTGCTTAAATTGTATAGTTTTGGTAATAATCTAACACGGCCAAACTGACGTATACTTTGCTCTCAAAGTACACGGAGTAAATAGTGTCACTTTCAATACCAATTTAGTGATACCAGAATTATCTTTCCACAATCGTCAAAGTCAAAGTCACGAGTCACAGTCAAAGAGTCAAAGTCAAAGTCAACGAGTCACAGTAAAAGTCAAGTCAATCAATCTTATTATCCAATCCTGAATATCATCGTATGTGATACCAGAATCAATCTTATTATCCAATCCTGAATACCATCGTATGTGATACCAGAATCAATCTTATTATCCAATCCTGAATATCATCGTATGTGATACCAGAATCAATCTTATCATCCAATCCTGAATATCATCGTATGTGATACCAGAATCAATTTTATTCTACAATTCCGAATATCACCATACGTGATACCAGAATCAATTTTATTTCTCTTTTTATCAAGTCATGTCAAAGTAATGGTCATGGTCAATTTTATACAAGTCTCATGTCAAAGTCATAGTCAATTTAATCAAGTCTCATGTCAAAGTCATAGTCAATTTTACACAAGTCTCATGTCAAAGTCATAGTCAATTTTACACAAGTCTCATGTCAAAGTCATAGTCAATTTTACACAAGTCTCATGTCAAAGTCATAGTCAATTTTACACAATTCTGTATTCACTTTTATCCCATTTCCACAAATCTATATTAAATTTGTAATCATCTTTATTAGTATCAATATATATCATTTATTTAGTAGTCTAACACGGTTATCATAGTTATCATGTCATTTTCAACAGAATGTTTTGATCAACCCACTCGCAAGTATGATAAGATATCTACAACTTAAGTTTCTTGGCGGCTTTACAGAGTACCTACTCATTTAATCGAGCCAATTATAGTAGGCATCCATTGATCGCCAAACATACTACAAATTGTTCGGCCAGTCTGACGTACTTCATTATTTTGCATTGGGTATATGATTCTTTTTTTTTTTGTTATTATGTATCTTTCAGCTCAACAATTATATTTTAAAACATTATTCTCACACGGGTATCAGATACCAATAATCTGATCAGAACTTGCACTACGGAAACCAGAGAAGCGATATACTACATATATTTTCCGTGGGATAAGTTCCATTTATTTTTTGGTTTACTATTTCTGACCAAGAAGTTTGGGGTTCTAAGGCAATGGTAGGTAATTAGGTGTTTTTTGAAGGAAATGGAGAGAGATTTTCCAAAATACAACATCAAAACTGAAATCCCGCAAATAAGTTCAGAAACAGATTTTCACTACTATATGTTGACCTAATACTAATTATTCATGATCCTGATTTATTATACAAAAATCAACGTCAAATTAACTCAGTCATTATAAAAGAAACTAATAAGCAATACTTACAATAACGTTACAATATTTTTTTTTTTATAATGTTGGGTTACGATATTTAATGTGGGTAAGACGTAGCACAGCGGTTAGGATAACTACAGTTCTATTGCTATTAGTGCACAAACTGCGTAGGTACCCTACTGCACCTTCATCATTATGTAACTCAGCCGATCCCCCATGATTGGTCTAATATCAAAACAAATTATGAAAGGTCGGAGGTGAATGTAGTATTCTATTAAACTAAAACTGTAACTGCTATGGATACAAGTGTATATGTTTTTCTTTTAAACAAAAAAAAACAATTGATTCAATATCAATCGACTAGTGTAAATAATTCAAAGGTTTTACAAAATGAATTTACAACGAATCCTGTGTTTACCAACTCAGGGGTTATAAACAATTCGACAGAGTCTTTATAGGTACTAAATCTTATACTCTTACGGATATTAATAGGACAACCTATTTGTTACCGTTTGTTAGAGTATAGGGAGGTATAGGGGAGCCTTTTTTGTACTTAATTTGGAGAGGGTAGCACCGATATAATTTTTTTTTTTTTTTTTTTATCCTATATCTATTTATTGGTAGGCAAGCCAATTTGCACTAGAAAAATCATGATAATTTGATTAACTAATAAGATGTTGTATAAATCACGACGACGCGACGTAGGTAATTCTAATACATACTTTTGCAATTCTAAAATCAAAATACCACTCACTGTCTAATCACGAAATCTCAAAAATTACTTTACCTATGAAGCAAGAAAGCTACAAATATGGCAGGTTGTGGAGGAGACTTTACGTAGATGTAGGACTGGTGCAAGGTTGAAACACACGTTTGTACTAAACTCCTAAATGCATAGTGAAATGTACCTACGTATTGTTCGAAGCAAATGATAGATTTGCATTTTATTATAATTGACCTCCAAGTGGGTGGAAGTGAGAAGGCAATGATTGTAACGGAAAACAAAATTATTCAGACTAATTGCCTCTAAATTTAATGATAATACACTATGGGTAATGTGTATGTGACTATTCCTATTAAGAAAGAATTTTCCGAAATAAAATTTTGGCCAAGGGTAGCCGGGAGTCTTCTCAGTTCAAATGTATTGACATTCATAAGTGCCTTATTAGGGCCTAAACTTAATGAGTTAATTTCAATCACGGAAATAAATATTGGACACATTATCTCAGGAATAAATTGGTAAATTGGGAGGCTAAGCAAGACAAGAACATTTCAACAATGTTCATTTTGATAACCTACCTTTCTTGCAATACTTAAAAATACACTGGATAAAATCTCATCTCTAGAAAGAAAACACGGCTTTAAAGTATCTTACCTTATTACAAAGGTTGCAACAATCAGAGATGTTTATCATCACTGGGGCTACTAGAATTTATACTATCAGTTTGAGGGTAGTCTGTTACGGTCAATTGGTAGTTTAATTGCTGGGACCAAGATGATAGTGATACTATTAATTAAGAGGTGGTTGCAACGTTAACATGATAGTACATATATCTACGATAACTTTCTGCTGATTTAGATCGAATAATATTGTCTTTGTTAATCTTTCCCAAAAGTCTCTGGTTATGTGATGTCTAATTTGATTGATGATAAACAGCCGCTTGCTCCTAAGATTCAAACCAAGATACAGCAGATCCTTGACAGTTTTGCGCTTCAGTTGAAAGGGCGTCGATGCTTTTGCACCAGGACTCTGCTCCAGTTTGAGATCAGTCATAATTAGGTAGCAGCAAGAGTCAAGTCTTTAGTTTCGATGAAACTAGCGACTCGTAGGTAGGGCGCCATAGAGACACCAGAACTTCGGAATCCATTATAATGAACCTTCAAAAGAATAAGTATATTAATATATGTGGTTTGGGTTATCCCACTTCTGATAACAGATAACCTAATTCTAGACTAAAGGGAATGTTCAGATCTTTTTCTTTCTTATAGCCGGACTATGTTAAATGCAAGTTTACATTATGTAATAAATAAAATCATTGTTCAAAACCATAGTAATTTATTTTACTCATTCTCACACAAACAAATCACCTTAATAAGAGTCATTTATTAATTATTTAACTATTTACTATGTAGGTACATTAAATGATACACAACTTTTAGTAATTGATCTTTCAAGATATAATAAAGATTAACAGGGTCTTTCACAATTAAAAAAAAGAGAAGAAATAATAATAACATAATAATATACTCATCTTGTAATTTTCGGTTATAACTCGAATACTTCAGCAAAGTAATATATCTTACAGTAATCGTTAGGTACTACGGTGTAGTGCTATTTGCCAAGTTTACATTCAGCTTAATTCTTACGGACATAGGATACTAATATCCGAACCGTATAACAGCTGATTAATCGACCGTTTTACATCCAGCTTAATTCTCACGGACATAGACACAGTTTATATGTCCGAACCGCATAACAGCCGATTTAAACGGTCGATGAGTAATTTGGCATAGCTTTCGCTATTTACTTGAAGATTACTTTTCTCAACTTAATTCTTACGGCCAAGACAAACTATGAGAGATGTCTGCTCCGTATAACAGTCGAATGAAAAGTCATCTTAGCTCAAAATGATGCGGCTTTATATAGGCAACCTCAGACGCCGCAAAGTATGACGACATTTTGTACAAAATTGCATCATCTTACAAAAGTACAAGAAAATAGTTTTAAGGAATATTAGTTAAGCATTATAATTCACGTTAAGATTTGTGGTGGTAATATCTTGATATTTTTACAACGTTTAAACTATTTTCTTTATACCGTTACAAAATCCAAATTAAGTAACAAGTCATCAACAATATTATTTATATATAATTCATACATTATAATTCAAATCATGATTTATGGTATATCAATACTTCATATTCTTTATCTTTAACGAGGTTTTCAATTTATTCGTTTAGAGCATTATGAAATTCCTAAAGCAAACAAAGCAAGAAATCGTAAACCATATTATTTGTACATTATAAAATGTATAATTATCGATGGCACACAAACAGTAAGAATCTAAACTTATCTTGTATTTATTTGTTGTAAACCGGAAATGTGTATTTTGACGATCAATAAAATGTAATCAAAAAGATAAATGTTTTCAATAAACCTGTTCAGTGTTCCAATAAATCATAACTATTATTTTACCATACAAATACAGGGATAATATTTAAACTTTATGTTGCTTAAATTGTATAGTTTTGGTAATAATCTAACACGCGCATATATCGGCCCGCGGGCCCTCGCGCCTGTAATTACGGCCATGGACCGCAAGTGCACGCCCCTGCCGCGCGCCTCGACCGATATTGATGTATTGACGTTTTGGAGAAAAACATGATATAGTCAAGAATTGTAGTTTCTTGCAGAATTAATATTTGAAGTTTCAATGGCATAATATATTTGATGTACGTCTTCATTGGGGACGTACATTTCTCATGTTAATGTTTAATATTAAATTTTGCTTAATAATTTGAAATAATATGTAATAATTATATTACTGCTGGAGTAAAAAATAGCACCTACACAGAATTATTTTAGGACAATTTTGGCTAAATATATTTATAAAATCTTATCAAGATACTCTCCTGAGCAATCAGAAATATATACTTTATTATAGCTAACCACAAACTAATATGGCAAAACTTATAGAATAGCGAGACACAAAAACCCAAATTTTAAAAATAAAAATAAATATTGTTATAATTACTTACAAAATTGTTTTACATAATGAGGCTGGAATATCTAAAAGTTCGAGTTACTACATTTTGCACACAAGCGCTTTAGCGCGAGGCTGTTATAATACGTGATAATTAAGTTTTTGTTCTTCTTTTATGTTTTAATCTACGGAGACATCTTTCGAAATTCGCTTTATTGCTTTTTTGTGAATTATATTTATTATTTAGTTTTTTGATGACTTGCGGAAAAAAAATAGATGTAAATTTTTATCATGGTTATTTGAATAAAATATAACATAAGTATTTGGGAACAATTATGAGCAGTTTTAATTTATATTTAATTAATTACAAAATATGGATAGTAAAAAACACTAAAGGATAGTTATAGGTATACTATAGTAGGTACCCTATAGCTAGATTATACCCTTTCTAAAGTATGAAGTCTGAGTGTAAAAAGTACACAGATATATTTAGACATTTGAGTGCTCAGATATATCTGATGCTGACTGTACCATGAGATCACCATTGGCATACAAAGACCATCACCAAAATCATCATTATATTGTCTAAAATGTATTTGATAGTGCATAAAAATACTCAACCAATAATCTTCAAGGATATATTGATACAGCTTGCTCATAAAATAGCTTTGCATAATTAAATACAGAATAATTTGTTTAACGGACAAATAAAATGGCAACAAAATACATTAAAGTTAGATAGAGTCATATAAATCTAAGTTAACTAAAACCGTCACATTTGATGAATGTGGAGCAATGTCCTATCTTCCAAGCCATAGATAGTTAAGGATTAAAAAAAGAAAAATATTTTTTATCTATGCTTTTTCTTCTGGTCTGTGCTGCGATGAATATGCAATTAAGATGTGTCCGTAAAATTATAACAAGTTTAATTAGAGAAGACTTTTATTACAATATAAAACTAATGAAATCCCCAACAGTGGTAGCAGAGCGTGGTTGTAAAACAAAGAAAGTGTTTAATGCTGATGGACATAATTATTGCGTTGAAAATTATACGTGATCAACATGGCGGAGTGCAAAACGTACAATATAAAACAATTTGATGGGACGGGGTTTGCGACTTGGATATTCAGAATAAAAAGTTTATTGACGGAATATGAATGCGTGGAAGCGATTACGAGTGCCGCGTTTGCAAGTCGGCCCGAAAACAAAAAGTTGGAAGCGAAGGCAAAAAATATAATCATAGGTGGAATGGCGGACACACATTTGGAATACATTCGAAACGAAAATACAGCGTATAATATGGTTAAACGTCTGGAAGATAACTTCATGAAAAAAGGTACGCAAGGGAAACTATTTTTAAGAAGAAAACTTGGAGAAACAATGTTTAATGAAAAAACGTCATTGGCAAAACATTTTAGCTGCATGGAGGGCATGTTCTTTGAACTGGCCGATGCGGGAGCCATCTTGTCGGACGAAGAAAAAATAAATTACATTTTACTGTCAATGCCGAAGTCATACGAAGTAGTCGTTACAACATTAGAAACAATGACCGAAATAAAACTGGATTTTGTAAAAGAAAGACTATTAGGAGAAGAAGAAAAGAGGCAAAAAGATAATAATATAAATAAAGGACAAAACTATAGTAATGCTTTCTTATGTTATAATTGTAATCAGCCTGGACATAAACAAAACCAGTGTAGAAGCAGATTTAATGAAGGACAAGGTACAGAATATGAAGATAGACAAGGATTTTCACGAGGACAAGGGCAAGGATTTTCAAAAGGAAGAGGATTTGGTTTTTCACAAGGACGAGGTCAAAGATTTTCAAGAGGACAAGGAATAGGATTTTCACTAGTAAGAGGACAAGGATGGAATTATAGAAGAGGACAAGGACCAAGTAACAGACGAGGACATGGATGGAGAGGAACAGGACAAGGTAGAGGAAATAATAATCATGTATTTGCAGCAGAAAAAGAAAATGATATGACATTCATGGCAGGCAGAAGTAACGAGGAGCTTCGGGCAAATAATAAAGAGAATAATAAATTAATTTGGTATGTAGACTCAGGATCATCAGATCATTTAATAAATAGAAAAGACTTATTTACAGAGTATGTAGACTTGACAGTTCCAAAGATCATTGCTGCGGCAAAGGCCGGTGTTGTATTAAATGCAGTAGGTATTGGTAATATAAGAGCGAAATGTTTTGTAGGTAAAAAGTCAATAAACTGTACTATTAAAAATGTATATTATGTACCGGAACTGAGAAAAAATTTGCTGTCTGTATCTAAATTAGGAAACCATAATATGCATGTTGAATTTTCACAAAGTAAGGTTAGAGTTTATTATTTTAATGATTTAATTATGATAGGAAATAGTGAAGGGTCATTGTACACTATTGAAATGGAACCAAATTTTAATTCATGTAATTTTGTGTCAAATAAAAATGATGAAGAGGTAGTGCAGCTGTGGCATAGACGTTTTGGACATTTAGGATTAAAGAATTTAAATTTGCTTTTTAATAAAAATTTAGTATATGGATTAAGTGAGAAACTGGAATCAATAAACGAGAATTCGCTGTGTGAACCATGTGTATTAAGTAAAATGGCAAGACAACCATTTAATCGGTTAGGATATAGAGCTAAAGCACCGTTGGAATTGGTACACACAGATGTGTGTGGACCTATATCGCCTGTATCAAGGGAAGGCTATAGATATTTCTTAACATTTATTGATGACTATACACATTTTACTATGATATATCTCAAGAAAAGTCTGAAGTATGTGATAAATTTAAAAGTTATTATTATTATGTTACAAATTATTTCAATGCTAACTTACTTAAACTTAGATCAGATAATGGTGGTGAATATACTTCAAAAGAATTACAACAATTTTGTGATGAGAGTGGTATAATGATTCAATACACCGTTGCTTACAATCCTGAGATGAATGGTGTGGCAGAAAGAATGAATAGGACGATAATGGATAAGGCTAGGACAATTTTATTAGATTCAGGATTGGACAAAAGGTTTTGGGGTGATGCTGTGTTGTTTTCGGCTTATGTAACAAATAGAAGCCCAACAGTGGGAAGAGATAAGACACCCAGTGAATTGTGGACAGGAAAGAGACCGGATGTTTCATCAATGCGTACATTTGGGAGCATTGCATACAATCATATCCCACATCAATTAAGGCAAAAATTAGACAATCACAGTAAGAAAATGATAATGGTAGGATATAGTACTTCAGGTTATAGGTTGTATGATGAAGAGAGTAATAGGACAGTAGTAGCTAGAAATGTTATATTCGATGAGAGGAAAAGAAAGGATAATGGCTATAATAATGTACACATACCAGACAATGATATACCAAGAAAAGTAAATAATGACAATGAAAGGAAAAGTGAAATTACTGATGAAGAATTTTATAGTGAAGATGAAGAGGAAAGTATTAAGGAAAAGGTAAATGAAAAAAGGATCTCTGAAAGGGAAGAAAATACGAATAATGAAGTGAGCATAAAGTCAGGGAGAGAAAATCGACAGAGAAGGAAACCAAAGTGGCAGGAAGATTATGAAATGAATTTAGAGGATGACAATCGAGAAACATTATATGCACTATTGACAAATGGTGAAAATATACCTTTAAGCTACAAAGATATTGAAGGAAGAGAAGATGAAAGGTTATGGAATAAAGCTGTAAAAGAAGAGTTGAAAGTGATAAATGAGAGTAAGACTTGGAAAATAGTACCTATAAAGGAAAAGAACAAATTGATTGATTGTAAATGGATATTTACTAAAAAGGAACTTGCAGATCAAGAAATATATAAAGCAAGACTTGTAGTTCGTGGATTTAAACAACATGATAAAATAGAGGACACATATTCACCTGTATTGAAACTCCAAACTTTAAGAATTTTATTGTCAATAGTTGTACACAAGGATTTACATATTAGCCAGATGGATGTAAAAGGAGCATTTTTGTACGGAGACATTAAGGAAGATGTTTATTTGAAACCACCCGAGGGGTTAGTAGTACCTGAAGGTCATGCATTAAAGTTATTAAAGTCATTATATGGTTTGAAAAAGTCGCCTAAATATTGGTATGAAAAATTTAATGAAACAATTATAGAGTATGGTTTTAAAAGGTCACAAAATGATTACTGTTTGTATATGAAAGGGGATTTGTATTTATTATTGTATGTGGACGATTTGCTTATTATAGGGAGAGATTTAAAGGAAATTAATATGTTAAAACAGTTTTTATGTACTAAATTCAGGATGAAAGATATGGGAAGTAATAATTTAAAATATTTGGGGATTTCTATAAACAAGTTACCAGGGGAAGTTCATATTAATCAATCTAAATACCTTTTGGGAGTTTTAAAGAAATATAATATGCAAGATTGTAAGGGTTGTGACACACCAATGGATCAAAATTTTATTTTAAATATTGATAGTAATGAAGTAGACTTTAGTTGGGAATATAAATGTAGATCTTTAGTTGGTTCATTAATGTATGCTATGATAGGGTCAAGACCGGATATTGCCACTGCTGTGTGTTACCTTAGTAGATTTCAGTCTCAACCATGTGAAAAATTATTTAAAGCCTTGAAGAGACTGTTAAGATATATTAAACAAACTGTGGAGTATAATTTGGTTTATAGTAACAGTAATTCTGATATGAATAATGTTTTGATTGGTTATGCAGATTCAGATTTTGCTAGGGACACAGCAGGGAGAAGGTCAACCTCAGGTTATTTATTTAAATTATATAATAATACTATTATATGGAAATCTAGAAAGCAACCTGTTGTTGCTCTAAGTACCACTGAGGCTGAGTTGGTATCTCTTTGTGAAGCTTCTATGGAAGCATGTTGGCTTATCAAGTTATTAGTTGATTTAAATATTAGTGTTAAAAACGTTACTATTTATGAAGATAATACTAGCACTATAAAAATTGTTAAAAATCCAGATCAGAAACGAGTAAAGCATCTTGATGTGAAGTATAACTTTATTAAGCAGAAAGTGGAAGAAGGTATAATATGTGTAAAATATGTTTCAACTAAGGAACAAATTGCAGATATTTTAACTAAACCATTACCTAAAATTCAGTTTATTAACTTAGTTAAATGTATGGGATTATATTTAGTAGGAAAGTAGTAGGGTTTCATAATGTATTGTGTGGTTATGGAGCAGAGTTAATGTTGAATGATATTCACTGTTACCTATATTAATTTTATTTACCTAGTTAAAAGTGTCAATACTAATTGAGTTTAAGATGTGAGTAGTTTATAAGTTTTAGTAAGTATTGAGCAACATAAAGTTGTGTTATGTTTTTATAATGATAATATAAGACTCACAAGTTTTTTCTTTGATTATAAAAACTGTATTGTTGAGAAGTTAAAGTTTAGTTATGTGAGTGATTGGTTTTAAGGTGATTTAGAGTTGTGTATTTGTGTAATTGTGTAATGTAGGAGTTGAAAGATAGAACATTGAGGGAGAGTGATGAATGTGGAGCAATGTCCTATCTTCCAAGCCATAGATAGTTAAGGATTAAAAAAAGAAAAATATTTTTTATCTATGCTTTTTCTTCTGGTCTGTGCTGCGATGAATATGCAATTAAGATGTGTCCGTAAAATTATAACAAGTTTAATTAGAGAAGACTTTTATTACAATATAAAACTAATGAAATCCCCAACAACATTGTCCCAGCGTCTCCATTCATATATTAATCACAAGTCCGGGATACTTTACAAGTGATTTCAATGAGAATTTATTCTGCCTACGTGAAGACTGCCTTTTGACGCTAACTGCGAGATATCTTACGGATTTTGTTAATACTGTATCAACCCTGAAATATCCACCAAGAATATACCAAAGGTAAGTTCGTACTTACAATTAATTGCATAGATATTATGGTCCGGTTGCATTGAACCATAGGTAATAGTCAAACCATTAGTTTAATTTTAACGTTCGTTACTCAAAAATTTCTTAAGCAACGTGACAAAAAACTATTAATAGTAGTTATATCATATAAAACTATTACACGTATGTCAATTTCAGTAAATAGAACTGGACCTATGTATTCATTACCTATTAATTTGAAATTATTAGAAATTTTAATAAAAATAAACAAATAGTTTTTTTTTTACGGAATGTCATTGGTGCCTTTAAAGATGGGTAGGCCGTTGGTGTGGGACACTATATGCGTCGACACCCTCGCGCCATCCCATCTTACAGACACGTCTGTAGCTGCCGGCGCTGCGGCTGCACAACAAGAGTGCCTCAAGTGTCGCAAGTATTCTGGTCTGCAGAGGATCTGCATATTTTCGGCGTTAGGGGTAGGGACTCTGGAGCCCTGGTGACCGGAGGCTCATATTTGGTTTAAAGAGGTCTCCTATCTTTTTTTAAAACTAAAGACAATCTACCTAAATAAGAAAATAATCCTCGAGATGCCGTTGCTGCAAATTTTTAATTTCAGGGTAGCTTCAAGCATAAACACACAATCTCAATAGCTTCAAATGACACGTGCCAAGGTCTTCTAGATATTGTTCCGAAGCAAAATTGAACAAACATAAAAACGGCGTCAGGCTAACTCGTAATGGCCACTAGAGAACCAATAAATATAACTACTGACTTTTTTGCTTTAGGTTGGTACTATAGTGAAAGCTAAACTATTTTGAAACAATATACATCCTTGGGATAATATTTCCATACTCTGTTTGCGTCTATGATTTAGTTATCACCTTATGGCCACGCACAAGGTTTAGATAGGGTGGTTATAATTTTCATTAAAACTAAAAGTACAATAAGATTGATTAAGCAGAGCTATTATAAATACTACCAAAGAAGTACGAAATATATAATTATGTATTAAATTGTGTGATTTGGAGGCGACACAGTCAGTTACTATGTACACCTACATATAATAAATAGGTGTGTGTATGGTGTGTCCCTTTAGTTCTATACTAATAAGGTACTTACCTTAGGTTTGATTGTTTGTATTGTAATCTTCGGGGCAACTGATCACATTCTGAAAATTCTTTCACTAATAGGAATCTGCATTATTCCCGAGTGCTACTTTTTATCTTAGGAACGCGGGTGAAACCACGGGAAAGAGCTTCCGAAATTCGACAATATTCAGTAGTTAGGTACCTATTCGTTATATAAATATGTGATTATATCTATCTATCTATATCTATACTAATAAACATGAAGAGTTTGTTTGTATGAAAGCGCTAATCTCCGGAGTTACTGGTCCGATTCGAAAAATTCATTTACTAATAGTTGCTAATAGGAAGCTACATTATCCCCGAAGCTTTTATCCAAGGAGCGAGAGTGAAACCGCGGGGAACAGCTAGTATATAATAATCGCTTATTATCAACCCAATGAATCGATTAGATAAATACAAAAATATTCAAAACAATAAATAAATAGCTTCTACTTAGCATATCTCTCGGTACACAATGTTCACATTATGAATGTGCGCGCGACGGCAGCGCGGCGCGGGCGCATAAAGACGAGATGCGCCTTTGAAGATAGCGCCCGATACATTTATTACCCCCGATGGTTTGCATACCGCGCGATTTGGACCTATCAGGCTGCTGGCACTCAATTGACGAGAGTACTGCCTTATTGGTAATGTATTGCAGTTCATTTATAAGATTTCAGATCAGAAATTGGGACTTAATTTGGTGGTGGACTGAATAAGGCGAAAAACATACGATGTTCTGTTTAAGGAATATGGCAATATGAAAAAACCAGACACGTTCGAGTTTGACTCGTGGACTGAGGGTTCGTTACATATAATTTAGATCTTCAATTGAGGATATCCAACTGAGAGACTAAGAGTAATCGCAAAAAAACGTTATAATAAGTACCTACAGGTAATTAAATTACAATTTATGAAGTATCGGTTTTATTCCTACTTGTGCTGTGAGTCCTTTTTTCTTTCCAAATTTCATGGTCTCGACAAACAATTATGTGATCCTATAAAGGTACCGTTTTATGCCCTCCCGGCAAAAAAATCAATTAATAAACCTAGTTAATAGGGCGAGTAACACGTGTAATTGCATGCGGGAAGTTAAAGAGCACGTGCGACGGCATGTGTAGGTACCTACAGTTGCTCCACGTCAGAATGTACCTAGCGTTAGTAAGAAACTTTTAAATCACCGAGTTGTCCGCGTAAGGGTGTTATAGCCACCTCTGGCTAACACCTTCATGTCCTTTCAAAAAAAAAAAAAAAAAAAATCGTTTACTTTAAGGTCTTCACAAATTTTGTTGGTGACTGTAAAGTGTAAAGGAATCTAAGTGCTACAGTAGAGTTATTTTTGTCACATTTGCAGCTTCATATTATGTTTCGGATGGCATTTCATCAACATATCTATTTCGCCTAACATTTATTACGTAAACTAGGCAAAGATATCTGAGGCACCACTTTCAAGCACCTAGGGACCTTGTTTTACCTAAATGTCAAGTGCATGTGCACTTAGTATACTAGATGTGGATGAAAAGAGACGATTGCAAGCTATTGATAACGATGATATGGAATTATACTTATAAGTCTATCTCTCTCTAATATAAACTCCTTCTTCATATTATTTTATACTGAAACAGGTAAGTAGGCAGGTATAATTAAAGTATATATAGGTCAAGAAAACCTTCAGTCGGAAGCATTCGGCAAGCCACGTGCGCACTATCACAAGATGTCCTTTTTACCCAGTTTCTGCCAAACCAAAACATTTTCTTAACGAGCCATTGTGCACTAAGTACCTACGTTATGCTTGTTTCCAAACATGTTCGTAGAGAAAATAAAAGAGATTTTACCGATTAGAACGATAAGGGAGATGCATACTTAGTCACTAAAGGCTCATGTGCGTGTTTGTTGAAAGTGACAAATTATATTGGCCCCAATCCTGTTATTTACAAACTAAACGAATTTATATCAATCAACTTATGAAAGAGGAGAATACAACGTAATTTTAGGCGTGATATTAATTAATCACGACTATTTCCCCGTAAATGATAATTGCATAGACTAATTTGACATAGCTTTAAATATCCTATCCTTTTTAAATAATGATTGTAAGAAAGAGAGTTGACGCGACTAATATTAGATTAGTTTATAAACATCAGAATTTGTACAGTCTTTTAAAATAGGTGCACGAGGATATGTAAACGTGACAATAAAAAACTTGTGAACTGCGAATATTTGTCCGATTTGATGGATGTCCCGGAATACTATATTTGAACATGCCTTTCGATGTTTTCCTTCTCCAAAAAGTGGGTAGAAAATCTATACGTAAGTTTATAATTTAAATAGCTTTCACCCACAGTGTCATCCGTGTCCAGTCTGATTACTTTAGTCAAATTTAAAAAAAATCGCATCCATCATTGTACAAACTATGTGTTCATACTTTTTATGGTCAAAACCATGGGTAAGTAGGTGTAGAGTACCTAATCCTTATTTGAAAGTTAATAATAATCATAATTTTGAAGTTATCATTAAATCTCAAGACATTGTTGACACACAATTTTCGCCTCGTCACCTCGACATCCTGCAGCAGCTTAAACTTATTCCATTCGTCCGTCCATCCGTCTCAAACACTTCATCTCATTTACATAAACCTTAAACGTTGTTAATTTTTTTTAATGTCGCAGAAAAAGTGACCTTATTGAATTATGTTTGAAAATTTTGGTACCTATAAAGCTTATAAATTATATATGTAGGTACCTATATATTTTCATGTACGGTCAGCAACTTATGTTGCGTCGAAATTTAAACATACATAAGTGGAAATGTGCAGGTATAAAGGACCAACGCTAACCAATCTAGTCTCACATCGGTATATAATCTTTATGAACAGCTTATATTGCTATGCGGACTGTTGTATAGGAGTTATCAATATCTTCTTCGCTTGCTTTTTCAGTTGCTGCATATTCTTGTACTTATCTATATATCTTATACTAATAATAAAGCTGAAGAGATTTTTTTGTTTGTTTGAACGCACTAATCTCCGGAGTTACTGGTCCAATAATAATTCGAAAAATTATTTCACTAATGAAGCTACATTATCCCTAAAGGTTATAGGCTACTTTTTATCCCGGGAACGCGAGTAAAGCCGCGGGGAACAGCTATGATAGATATTTATGTTCTTTTGATTATGATATTTAGTAATGCAACTCTTTCTGTAAAACCAATGAAGTTTTCTATACCTACATATTATTTTATGTTGTTTAACTTAGCAACAAATAAATAATTTTATCTAAAAAATCCTCCTAGACAGTGACGTCCGTCCGTCAATCACAAGCCTTGTTAATATTCATAAATCGACATGTCGCGTCATACTCATAAATAAATTAGAAATTCATAAAAAAAATCTCGACGGACCACCCCTAGCTTTATAAAACTATTCATACACTCATCACGAACAAATGCGTCTTGTACCTTACGTTTGTAAACCAAATTCCACTGTAAACTAAGCTTAAATACTCAGAAATACAGTCTCAATTGTATATCTAAGTGTTTGGATAAATTGGTAAGTATAAAAATATATTTTTTCCATAAAACCGAAGGCTTCTTTTTCTTTTTATAGCGAGTCCGTGTGGTGATATCGTAATTCTTGTCCCATTTAGTTTTCCTACTCATTTGCATTGAGATATAATTCGGAAGTGACGATCTGTTTTGTGATTTTATTTATGCGCTCGTAAAATTATAATGTTATTGGCTATTGAACTTTTTTTTATTAAAAAAAAGAGTATTATCATCTATGGAATTAAGTTTAGAAGTGTATGGCGATCGCTATGCTTGGTTAGTACAATGAAAATTAACTTTAGAAGGCAATAGTAAAAACACAAATATTAAATTAAAATTAATTTAAAAAAAATTGGCCCCTTCGGTATGGTTCCGGAAATACGTTAAATGTTTAAAATACTGACAAATTAGTAAGTATATTCCATAAATAAAATAAAATGTATTTGATCTCAATTCTGCAGTCGAAAAGTAAAAATAAAAATATGAAATTCTATATTTCATATTTTTATTCTGGATTCTGAAAATATTTTGAATAACCCTATGTTGAAAATCTATCACCAAGCAACGATGTGTACTTTATAGGTTTTTCTTAGTATATTTGATTACTTACTATGCTGAAATAATAGGTAACCCGACGCATCCAAGGAAAAAAACCAGTGAATAGTGTTTTTTTCTTGAAGAACCCCATGCTTACCCCTTGCCTCAATCAATACGTACCTATTGTTTACTATATTTAGGTAGGTAAAGTACCGGGGTTTTTCTGTAAATTCAACAACTGCAAGAATGTAAATATTATACTTATTTCATGATAAGGTTCCGATAAACAATTCGTTGGAATTTACACTCAAATAGGTACAATTAACGATAAGTTCTAGTTGGGAATGTAATTTGAAAACTTACCTATTGTTACAATATCTGTTGTTTTTTATTCTAATTATCCTACTAATATCCTTCCTCGTTTAACGCTCTTTCTATTCGTGAAAACAGTATCAAAATTTGTTGCGCGGTTAAGAAGATGTAAGCTAAGAAACAGACAGAGGCGAGCGATAGCGAGTTTGTTTTATACTATTTACTTAGATATATGAAAGTTTGTAAGCTGGAGCCTCGCAATGGCTAAGGCCGCCCCTCTTTGTAGATGTTTGTAACATCATCCCTTATCCCATCTATGTGCTAAGTTGTAGGATACAACTTAGCACATTACTTAGAATAATACATAGAACAACATTTATCCCGGAAAAACAGTGATTTTTCGGTTTTCTGAAATTTTATTGTATTTATGGTATACCCGAATATCAAACGAATCATTAAACCATCGAACATCCTTCGGTGGTAAAATATTATGCATTTCCAGAAGGCAGCCAAAAACTAAATTAAAAGTATAAAGTTTTCCCGCCAGGAAAAAGTAAAAAGACCACAAAGTGAGGGTATAAAAATTCCTAGCCAATTAAAAAACATTGCCTATCAATAGCAGTGTAATTACGAGGTGCGCACGCACATTGCTCTGTTGGTAGGCTTTTAGCTAAAAATGTGGAGTAAATCGTAAGGGCATCCCTCTTATGTTAATGGTCACTTGCGGATTCCGTTGCGTACACCAAACGCTAATTTAAACTGGATGCTACTGGGTACAGGTGAAGGGAATGTTGTACATTGATGGTTTTGCTGCGATAAAAATTAAAAATAATCCATACTGATATTACTTATAAATGCGAAAGTAACTCTGGCTGTTACCGTTTCACGCCTGAACCGCTGAACCGATCAAGATAATATTTGGCACGCAGGTAGCCTATTATATGGAAGAGAATACAAACCGTGGGGAACTGCAAGTAAATAGATAAAAAGATATTGAAGAAAAACCTTATTAAGAGTCAGGGAAAAAGTACACCCTATTCAACCTTTCATTAATTTTCACACAAAATAAGATTAAGTTGCTTTCATATAGCAGATTTCCGTGACCCTTGCTTGCAGAAAGTAAAAGGTTTGATAGTTATTAACTACTAATTTTATTCAAATTTTGCCTTATTTTTAAAGAAAGCTCGACTCCTTCATCATAAATTCTGAAATTTTTCTATAAGACTACTCATCAGAATCCAGCACACACTGTGACTGTACACGTCAATATTTTATTTATCGCTGGGCAGTATCTGAGATATCTGCACGCCGATACCGAGGGGCGACGGCCAGGTAAATGAGGCCGGGGGACACTCTGCCTTGCCAGTGTACGCCTTGCGATGTGATTTATTATCTTCAGCCATTTATTAGTTAAGCGCTAGAATAAAAATTGTTTTACATACAGTGTAATTGATGGAGACTTATATTTAAATAATTTATGAAGTGTATTATCAACATAGTTAGTTACCATTAATCAATGCTAGTAATTTGTCTAAGCTCTATCAATAAATGCATCTACTAATAATGTTGGAAAAACATAGTATTTTAATCTGTTCTCTGGATTTTTTTATTATGAAATACGTAAAAACTATCAGGTTTCAGATTATGGCTTGCTTAATTCTAAAATGTATTTTTTTATAAACCTGCGTTAGGTTTCAAACTCACTATGGGAGTAGAGATGACGAAGCCGAGGATGCTACACGCTTAGTCAGAAAATGCCGTTTCGCTAGTTATTGGTCAGAAAGAGTCTTAGAGAAGCGAGAGAGAGCATGTTAAAGGAATACAGATTCCATATTTTATATCCCAGAAATTTCACCCACGAACTCCGTTTATATTTTGTTTTCTTTTCTACTTTGTATAGGTCTGTTTTTTACCACAATCTCACCGTTGTTAGTGATGGTATGGCCGAAGGTGTGAGCATACAAAGCCTAGAAAGCAACTGGCTCTCAAGTGCAGCTGTCGGAACACACCGGTAGGTAATCTATTTAGCGACAGATTTTTATCTTGAGGGTGGTAACCAACTGGTACTATGGTTTCCTCTCGAGTCACTGAAAGCTCAAGCTTTATCTTGAGGTCGCGCGTTTGACGTCACTACCACTGAGCTTTCATCGCCAAAACAAATGCATGCGTTAAAATTCACTCGGCCGTCTTCGGAAAACCCAAACAGCACCCATCGAAAACGGTTGCAGTTTTAAACATGGTGATAGAAGCTCTAAGTTTAAAATTATACCTTATACGGGTATTAACCAGCAAGAACAAGTTCATTCATAAAACACGTTCAACTGTCGAGTGTCGTCAAGATGGCGTCTCCTCCGCCGGAAGTCAATTATGCAATAAATCGGCGGCTGGGTGCGCGGGCGCATAGATCTCCACGCATTTACATATCCACTTGAGTGGAAGTTGTGCGAGAATTGTTTATTTTTACCCTTTTTGTATTCACTTAGATTGTGTCTCTGCAATTGTTTGGGACATAAAATACTGCTGATTTGAATGAGTTTATGGATTCATCAATCAAATCGGGAAATACTAGATTTACTTACTTCCGATGACGGCTAACACGTGTCATACCTCATCACGAATCATGACTGTTTGAGATTATGATGACAGATTATTATTTCGATAACTTCATCATATCAGCCGAAAGACGTCCACTACTAGACAAAGGCCTCCCCAAGAATCATCACAATGACTGGTCTTGCGTCTCCGCATCCGGCGGTTTCCTGCGACCTTCACAAGACCATCGATCCACCTTGTCGTACCTTCGATATCTTACTAATAACCTGATAATAATTATAAAGCATAGCAAAATTACCAAGTAAGAGCATAAATAATACAGAAGGGAACATTTATAAAACGTGTTTATTTAAATTATCTATAATTTAATCAAAATTTAATTATTATCCACTGTAGCCACCTGATGGCTGATCCTCGATAACTATCTATCAACGGTCTCATTGTGCTCTCACTAATTAATTGTGCTTTGATTGCGCTTGTCAATCTTCTGATTGTTGATCTCCTTGATTGTTGGGATTGAAGAGGTATCAGTGTTGATCGAACTGATAGCGGCCTTTTGTATCGTAAGCCTTAAGGGATTTCTGTATAATGTATATTGTAAGACTAACTGTCCCCCGCAATTTTACCCGCGTTCCCGGTATCAAAGTAGTCTAGTACTTCCCATCTCTATGCCATAAATCGGGTCGATCAGTTGCTTCATTGCTACGTTAAAGAAGGACAAACCAATAAAAACACTCTCACATTTATACTACTTTACTACTAGTAAAGAAATATGTATAGTAAAAATGGATGAGCTGTTAATTTACTCACATAAAATTAAATTAATACAATTTAAAATCGTATAAAACATGTCATTGGCTTGAAAGTCCAATATAATTTTAGGGCTGAAGCGGATTCTGAAATTCTGATTCATTAAATCCCGTACCTACACCAGTAAAACTTTCATAATAAATCAATCGTCCCTGGAGCATTACTCCAGATATTTTGAAATATGAATGGCAATACCTCCAATATCACCTAGCGGCTAATCAGTGCGCTTTAGTATCTCCCCGTATCTGATACAGCCGCATAAAGATTCAGCGGATAGCCGCCGTATCTCAGATGATAGCCGAGATAAATGGCCGAGCGCGCAGCCGAAATACGGCGAGGAATTGAACAAAAAGGTGCGCGCGCGCAGGACGGTAGCATACGGGATGAAGTAAGTTTTTGCATAAATTAAGGATTCGAAAGCCTTCTTAATTAGGCACCCTTTAGGTATCTACAGTATCGCAAATATAATAAATATTATACTTTAAAAAAACTGCATTCAAAGGAGGTATATAAGAAAAAAAATTAGGACTTATGAAATTACTACACTGATAAACTCTACCTCGCAAGCAACTCTATCACTATACTCGACCCTGTAGCTTTTTTTTTCATAACCAAAAAAATTATAGAAAGACTTTCAAATCATTGTCAAGACGAGATGATACTATTTTCAGCTCAATCATAGCGGTGAAACTGTACCACACAAGTCTATTTTGTAGGATGTATCACTTTATGTCGCAGTGTTGCGTGAACCCATCCCGGCGGTGTCCGCAAAGGCTAGCGTGACACTGTTATTTAGTATCGGCGAGCGGTAGCACACGCCTGTCGTCCTGTCCGATACTTTGCTACCTTACCTCCGTACGATAGACTGCAAAACTAACAAAACCAACCTTTTTACTTTAAGCTTTCCTGCTGGTTCCTTTGCGCATACGTTTTCTTTAAAAAGTCAGTTTATAATGTCAAATTTTGGTAAATTCAATCGACAACTTTATTTTTATTGATCTGTATAGATAGATATTGTTGATCGAAGTCTGTATAATATAAGAATTATCATATATTTTTTTTTACATCTATCTACATTTACAGTTATGTTTAAATAATAACAGCTTAGAACTGGGAATTCTTATGTCTGTGGTCAGGGTTCATCCTGCTTAAATTAATTTTATTAATCAGCGCTAATCATACTTTACATAATACGCACGTAAGGACGCCACCAAAACACATAATTAGTTGCATGCAATTATTTTTCTTAGATTCTTAATTCAGGAAAGAACAAAAAGCTCACATACTAATTGTTTTTATTTATAACGAACTAAAGTTGCTAGCCTCTGGTGGCTTTATCAACCTTACCGGAGAGAGGACAAGTCAAGATATATAAAAATCAAAGTCGAAAAGTAAAGATAGTTTAAACCAATAATTGTAATTTAATTTAAATTAAAAACAGTATTTAACACAAAACAAAGTAAATGTAACCTTTACAAGAGATAACAAGAAAAAAGCATGTTGTTCGGTGACCAAGGAACAACAAATAAGTAGGTGCTTAGATCGCATCTTACTCTTTTTGTTTACTCCGTCCCTTCCTGAAAGATTTGCAATCTGATAACGGACCCGAGAACGAGGGGCGGTGGGAATAGAGATGATTTCATTTGGGACTACAATTTAATTTCTAAAAGCTTCTAACATTATAACTAATTTAGAACTATTTCTAATCAAAACTAATATTATAAAAAGAAGAGAATCGTATTTTTGTTTGTAATAGAACTATTAGATAGATTATATATATGTAGATTGTATAGATATATGGTAATATTATTTAATTTTTACTAAATTAGGGATCTCTAAGAAAACTCCAAATTTTAAAGAAAATCTTACGAGGCGCGCATCGCGGGTGAAACTGCGATTTAGAAACCTAGTTGTTTATATAGGTACCTACAGGGTGGAAAGATGGAATGGAACATGGACGGGTACTAGGCACTCTAAATATTAAAGAAGAAACTCATCATCAACAACGGATAATTTCCGCTATTTTTAAATCTGCAATTAATTTATATAGGTATAGGGAATCGAAATGTAACAAAAAAATTATAATGTGACAAAATCTTTGCAATATAATGTGTATTGAAATATAACAAACATTTATGTAATCCCAAACAGATACACAAATTTAAGCATTTTTAATTTAAGTAGAGTATCCATCCTATCCTTACCGAATACAATTAAACAATTTTTAAATACCCCATTAGGGTCCTTAATTTGTACACCGTATCGATTTAAAAATGCTGTATCTTTGTACTCCACAAACGAATTCAAACCTTCTGAACTTGTAATATGACTTCAATTTAAAAGTATATCTACATCAAAGGTTTGACTACGAAATACAGAATGTTAAATAAATCAATGAATTATAATTAATCGAAGTAAACTTTATTTGCTAATGGTAACACTTCTAACAAAATGCCAAAGTTTGTGATTGTGTAAGTATGTTTGAATGTTTGTTACTTCTTCACGCTCAAACGGTTAGACTAACCTAGCAGGGGGCCAATTTTGCTAAATTACAACGGTGACATCCAATTTTGATGCAGTTAAAGTTCGTTTCTAATCCAATTCTAATTTTACTAAAAACCTGTTGCCCTTGGCAACCGAAACTTCGTTCGTTCATCGTTGTCAGATGTATTAGTGGAATATGAAAACGTGCAAAAGTCGTCATTCAGCTGCGATCCAATTGTAATCGATCGATCAAAATTAATGAATGGAATAGGCCCCCTGGCACCCTAGATTAACATTTCTTCTCTCTCTTATCCCTTAGTCTCAAAAATCCGTTCTTAGTGAATGTCTACGTCTTAATAGTAGGTATGTATATGTATTTGTGCCAAATTTCAGCCCGAAGAAAGGATTTGGTTCTTAGCGGATGGCCTACGTCAAATAGCTATCTGTACTATGCCAAATTTCAGCCCGATCCGCCCATTGGTTTGAAATGTCGAGCCGTTCTCTAGTGATGTTTCGTCATACATGTGGCCATTGATTTTACATGGATGAAGCAGTGATATCATGTTTAGTAATAGTGTCGTATCATGCAAATGTAGACGTAAACTGTAGTCGATAAAGGATTAACTTTAATCTATAGATTTATAGCTTTTAAACGTAATAATGTGTGGTACAAATATAATAATAATATACCTAATATTATACTTATTAAAATATTCACTTTGTTTACATAATAGATGGATTTTCGCACTATTTCCAAGTATCAAATTTTCCAATATAAATCTGATTCTAACTAAAACTAAGTACTTAAATGTACCTACATTAAACAAAAATAAAAACTTAAAAAATATTTAAATTGTTTATACTTATTAATAATAGATATTACAAATAAAAATAGTACCATACAATATATACTTTGTAGGTACCTACTTAAGTATATATTGTATGGTTTTGCCGCCGGGACACAATTTGTTGTCAAGGAGAAGTTGTCTATTAACGTTTAAATGTTTAAAAAAATTTTGTTTAACAACCTATATATTCCAAGTAGAGGATTCGAACCCGGTCGATTTTTCTAATCTCGGGATTTCGGGATTACCTACAGTTAGTCACTACAACTGAAAAAATAAAATAAAAAAAGTTACCGAAGCTATACAGTCAGTTTTATTTAATAGTCTAAGGATTATATCGATGACAGACGTCATAGAGAATAAATAATGCATAGAAATTAATTAACCAAGTAATTAAGAATTCATTTTTATGCGTCTATTGTTATTATTGCTATTCAGCTATATCTTTCTTATTTCTGAAAATAAGGCTGGGGCCAATTTAAAGACGATAACGGACTGCCTCTTATTAGGCTCCACTCCTATCAAAAATACCTGAATAAAAAAAACAAACGACCCGCGTCTGATAAAATTTTATATTTTAAATTAATGACTATTATTTTTTTTATTATTTTTTATCTTGAATTGTCAATGTGTAATCGCTTATCACTTAGGACACGATGACCTAGCGGAAGCGGGCTGAGTGTGACGCGTCAAAATGACGCCGTAAATCGCACAGTCGTCGATCGTGTCGCAGTGACGCCTCGCGTCCGATCTACTGACGCCATCTATCTTTCACCTATCAATACCTATAAAAACACATGTGTCAATAACTTTTTTATAAAATATTAAATTTAAATTAAACTACAAAATCAAACCTATATACAGAGTAACTATAAATAATATACCGCATTTAAATCGCCGCCTGCAGGCAGGCTCCCCAAAAAGCTGGCAACGTTACCTCGTTGGATTGCAAGGCTGATGCGCTGCCCGAGGTAAGTGCCAGCTCTTTGGTCACATGTAGTGTCAATAAGGCGTCTGGACAGCTCCCTAACCAAACTGCGAGCATCTTGACCCCAACTACCCATAGTTTCGACCCCAAACGGAAGAAATATATAACTATCTCCAAGAGAAGTATATTTCCTCCGCTTGAGGTTTTCCGCAGCGTTTGCGGCAGCGCCCGCCACCCGTGATGAATGTTGGACGTGGGAGGGTGCAAGGGTGTCAGCACATGTGGCGTCCCATACCAGCGGCCTCCCACGACTCCAAGGAATCAATGTCATACCGTCAGGCCTCTTTCCATCGTCACGCGAGATACCGTTCGGCTCTAAAATAGCCGGCACGTTCACGGTGGCAAGGGCCCGACGAATGACATCGTTTAGAGTGGCGTGGCGTGAAAGACGCCCTGCACTACGACGACAGGATAGACCGTGGTGACCCAAACGATCCACGCCGCCGCCACAGTGACATTGATGAGGTTCGGTTCTGGAGACGCCCAGACGCAAACCAACTGCAATAGAAAAGCTGGTATTATCTAGTAACGTTCCTATATTAATCGAAGGTGTTGCCTGTAACCAGTAGCCTGACTCTCGTTCGCTAGTTGCAAGGAGACGAGCCTTATACCTGATATCATCAACACTGTTTAATAAATAATTTTGAATAATTTTGCAAAGAGGCTCGTCCCATTGCCTCTGCAAACGGAGGTTTTTTGGGAAGCCCTCATTCGGGCAGGCCATATTCCATGCATTTCTGGCCTCTGCCATGTACATAATCGAAATATCACCTAGAGAATTGTGTATAATTTTACTAAATAGATTAGCGGTACTATGAACAGAAGACAGAAATGCAGGTAGGGAAACACTGGAAATTTTTCGGATGCCTAAGCCTCCAAACCTAATAGGAAGAGAAGCTTGGCACCAAGAGTTATCCGAAAGATTACAATTTAGAATTTGGGATAAAATATTTTTTATACTTTCATCAAGATTGGTAAGCAAATGTTTAAAATTCCAAAGCGGGCAACAGCGGAGTGTGTATACACATTTTGGAAGGAATAGACAAAACCGAATGATGTGAAAAGCTACATGAGAATGAATTTTCAAAAGACGGTCGGAAGTTTCTTCAAATTTGGTTGGTACGTTGTTCGTCAATATAGGCCGGATAAGAATCGTCTAAAATAGGGGCCCCAAGGAGGCGTAGCGATTCCTTCTTTAAAATTTTTAAATTTGGAGCCAGACTATTAAATTTGTTGATGATGTTGTCTCGATCTTTATTCGGAACAACATCTGTTATAAATAATTCACATTTTGCAAAATTTAGATCTAAACCAATGGAATGAAATTTGTCTATTAATATTTTTAAATCTTGAAGAACAGTATCTACATCGCCTCCCAGAGTCCCGTCATCTAGGTACCACATGTTTAATTTTGAATTTAGAGATGAAATTATTGGATGTAGAGCCAGGCTAAATATGGCCGGTCCGAGTGGATCACCTTGTTGACAGCCAGTACAGGAATCAATCAAATGATTTCTGTACAATAATTTGGAATCAAAACCATAGCATTGCCAAAGATAGTTGAATGTTTCAGGTATGCAATTTTGAATTTCCGAAAGAAGTGTAGTCCTGTCAACAGAGTTAAAGGCGTTCTTAACATCCACCTTCAATATCACCTCTCCTCCATTATGGCTGATGTATGAGCGAAGTGCATGAACAGCCGCTTCACATCCTCCCTTACTTTTTTATACAAATAAGGCAAACAAGCATATGACCCGCCTGGTGGTAAGCGGTTTAACCCAAACTGACCCAAAGCACCGGACTTTTGAGCTGTTTTTAGTTAGCGTTTCACGGGTAAAAACGAGTTTAGCTCTATGCATTGTAAGGATCCCATTCCCTTCATGTACTTCTATTTAAATACGTCCATACTTCTAGGACGTGGGTTCCAGTCCCCGTAGTATGGCAAGCGTAGACTAGAGAAGACTCGATCTTCGGCCAATGAAATAACATAAATATGACGTGATGCCATTAATCTGGGATTATTATTGGTCGCAGACTCAAGTCTTGTCTGCTACGAGGCAGAATCAATAAAATGGATAGGCAATGACGACCTCAAAGCCGTCTGACCCTGCGCAGTCTCAGGCCTTCTCTATATAAGAGAGATGTTCTTATATTGATTAGGTACCTTTCAATTAGTCACTTATGATGACAGAAGCAAGACTGTATTATATACCTAGCTTAGTGTCTGAACAGACGTGCGAGCTGTCTACTGCGGCGACAACTGCACGCTGACTGCGCAGCCGATTGGCAGTTATGTCAACTGCAATTTTGCAGCTAGCGTGCAGTTCTAAAGCAAATCGTATGTTTAGACACTAGCTTTAATCACTACGATTCATTAATTAGTTAGTGTTTTGGTAAATGGCAAAAGGAAACCAGTTTTACAATCGGACAAAGAATCACGTACCTTGAGTACAACAAATTCTATGTCAATGCCCTACCACTCACAAATATCCTACCCAAATAAGGTTTGTAGAGGTTAGAGGATATGCAGCTGGTATTCATTGGTATAAATCAGGGAATAGTTTAAATAGTCGGCACCGGGGAAAGGTCGCTTACGTCGTGAGCGACCACGTATATAATTAGCGATAGAACTAATTAAACTTAGCTATCTATGTAGGAGGGCTGGTTGCACTGTTAAGCGGAAACTATTGTTTAATTTTCAGGTTGATTAAGGTTTAGGTAATCAATTGCTTAATTTAGAGCATATGACATAGACTATATTGAATTATTCAATTACTATTTTTTTGCCCCACGGTTTTAACTGCGTTCTTTCGATAAATAATTATCTATGTGACGTTACGGTTCATAACCTGACTTTATGCCGAAAAACACTTCGATCCGTTGTTTCATTGCTGTGTGAGAGAAGGACAAACCAACATGCACACTTTTACATATGTATGCAAAAGTGAATTTGTTTGCTACTTTTTCATACTTTCATATAAACCACTGAACCGATCGCAATGAATTTTGGCAGTCAGAATAGCCTATATGGAGAAAGACATAGGCTACTTTTATCCCAGGAATGCGAGTGAAACCACTGGGAGGAAGCTAGTTTATAATAATAGTAAAGATACTACTATACTTAGTTGTCACAATAGGCTAGATGACAGTGTCAAAAATAAATGACCAAACACTAACCAATGCATAAATCATCTGAAAACACGCGGAAACATCAAATATGTTGTACATTTAATGCTTTCTATGATTTTTAATTACCAGTAGAACCACTAAGTGTAGATCATATTTTGATGCTGTGAAACGATGACGTCATAGCTTAGTATTTCATACAATATTCCATGTAACCGATCGTTTTGACATTTATTAAAAAGTTGCTGATTTGATATGCCAGGAAACTACCCTAATGGGCCCGTTTTGACAGCACATTATACCTACATCTACACACCACTTTAGAGGATAATAAGTAATAAACATCCTTGTGCCAAAAATAGACAAACTTAGAGCAAGAAGCCTCATAATTTATATTGTTTTTAAAGTATTTTAATAATTTTAAACCACAATTAAATAAATCGCTGATCAGCTACCACAGTGCAATCGGCTGTATACCGAATCCGGCGGTAATGTCTAGCGCGCATGCGCTTTGCTCTCCACGCTAATTCCTTCTGCCAGTGCGCAGATAATTCCCTGCCTATATAAAATGTATAAACCGATGTATGATAAAGGCTTATTGCAAATAAAATTTCCACGTTTTGAAGCCTAAGAACTAATAGATCGACTAACCAAAATTTTAACGATTTTCATTTTTTATACCACAATGTCTGCATAACTAAAGATTTCAGGATTTAAATTACTGTACATACCTTTTAACTGTTTAAATCCATAGACTATCTGCGCTGTTCGAGAAGATTACATTATCTCTGAATGATAGCCCACTGACGTTCTGACATATCTTAAAAGATCATCTTTTCTAGATCACTGAACATCCCATGCTCACCGCATACTTAACGCTAAGGCTATAAGTACATATATACAAATCTATAGCAAAACTTCTATGCCAAAAATATAAATGCATATAAATGCTTAGATCATTATAAGTTTCAAATAGGTAAGTACTTATAATATATTCAAGTAATAAACTTTCTAGCCCACTATGAAAATTAGCCTTACATGGCGGAGTTCCCGCTCAAAAACAGTAAGTTAAACAAATGTAACATTCGACTGCAAACGTAGATACCATTCCGCCAACCTCTAAAGCCTTTACTACCTTCCTAACACAATGAATAATCAACCTTTGCGATTCTAAGTTATAGTTTAGATTTGGTTGCAATTAATTTGTAATCAGAATAGTATTCAAAGTTATTCTGAATTAAAGCTTATGATTAAATATATAGAGATGAATTTTGAGGAATAAATAGAAATGAACTTAAAGGATTAGATGAGATAGTACAGATGTTCCGTATAAGGGAGTCGCATATGGTCAGAGGGCTGTAATGTTGGCATAAAGTGCCTTGTCTGTGCCAGAGTCTACTCTCACATTAAAATATTTTATAATGAGGCGGAACTGTTTAGAATAACGTTAAAAATTAACGGTTTATACGTAACTGTTATATACAATTTCTCCATCGAATTATGTAAATAATAGGCCAGAGAGATTTTAATATTATAAGGAAGTAATTTAAGTAAGAAGATCACGTCAGATAAAGTATTGACGAAGCTGACAATCCATAGGTATATATTTGCACTGCTACTGACGGATAAAAAGATAACAATTTCCCGAAAACCAATTAATTAGGAGTTAGGTTTTAGTTGATAGCAACTAGGTCAATTCCCCTGTTATCATCAGTGAATACCTACATAATATATAATATATACAATTTAATAAATTATGCAGTTGTTTTGAAGCAGACGATTAATTAATGTTTTATACTCGCAAATATATTCTCCCTCATTTATTACCGAGTTGATTCTTTATACGTGATAACAAAAGCAGAATTTTTCAAAATTGTAATACCACAGACATCACAAAAAACTACACCAATTTCCTGCCAAACGCCTATCCATCAACTGGCCGCTAACAAACAGAGAGAAAAAAATAAAAGTCATTTACGAATAAAGAGTTCTATATTCAAATCACTGCGTGCGACGATTAGCATTCAAGATGGCGTCCACGCCCGATTTTCGGCCAGTGATACAAATTTCAATTTCCTGTTTTCCTTATCACACCGCAGTCATCTAAGTTTGACAAATAAGTTCATTTTGACGAGTCGGCCGGTGATGGAGCGGGTAATTTATCATTTTAAATGATCGTATCCAGTAGCTGCCACATTGGAAATCCGATAAAATGTTATGCATCACAACACTAGTTTTTTATTTGGTAACAAGAGGCAGATAATCTTCATTTATCAAAGTGGATAAAAGTAGGTACTCATGCATGACAAAAGAGAGATTTTTTTTACATCAATGTTACCTACTAGATTACCTACCAGCGTAACCGCTATCACATTCCTAAATACTGAAGTACGATTATATATGCTATACCTACCTATTTGTGGTCTCGAAATCAACGTTCATTAATAACTTACTGTCAATTTCGATAGCCTTGTAACATATCAAGCAATAATTCATTTTCTTCAAACAATCTCCTTAAACAAAAGGAGGGCTTACCAACGACTATTACCGTCAGGGGTTTGCTACTTAAAATTCAAATAAAGCGAAAAAGCCGCTTTCAAGCGACCGCGCCGCGTCGAAATAGCGAAATAATTGCGACGTGGAGCCTTAAATCGGTGCTCGCGTCATTTGTTTATTAAGGGACCAGCGCCGCGCGCCCTTTTAGCATAAATACGAGGCTGGCAGTGCTGGCAGCCGCCGACAACATAAACCGAATCAAAAGTAAACTGAAACTATGAATTATGAATTTGTTAGTCTCGCTCGTTGCTCCCTTGACAACTTTAAATGCCGCGTTCTAGAGTATTTCTTTCTATGATTGTTTTATCCAATTACGGCGAGAAAAGGGACATTACAGTAACATACTTACTTACAGGTCGACTCTTCTATTTTTTTTGTGGCTATGACGTAGCCCACATAAAGTGATTGTTAATTATTTTTCGGGTTAAAAATCAAGTAAAGCGTATGACTGATCGAGCCTATTAGGCGCACATGAAGTTAACAACAATAATCGCAAAATCTACATCTTCATAGCCGTAAACTTAGAAGGATGAAATTATACACTATTCAGTGTAATTACTTCACATAACATTTTATTTCAAAACCTCCTCAATCTGGTCGATAGAGAGAGAGGCAAACATAAAAGTTAGTGTTTGGAGTTTGTTAATATCAAATACCTTGGCATAATCGATAATAAACATAATCAAGTAGGTAAGGCAACAATGTAGGAATCCAGACACCGAAAAGTACCAGGCAAACATAACGCGTAGAGTGGTCGCTGCCCGCCTGTCATCGCATGCCAGCGCACACATAAATCCAACGACGACATTCTTTGCGACCGCCACCGCTGCCGCTGTTCTGAGCTCCTGGTACTAACATGGGCGGAGATTGGATGTTTTATCGTACGATATTATTCTGGGGTATTTATTATTCTTGCTAATGTCACTAAATACACC
Organism: Tethea ocularis; assembly: GCA_963555595.1. Lineage (NCBI taxonomy): Eukaryota > Metazoa > Arthropoda > Insecta > Lepidoptera > Drepanidae > Tethea > Tethea ocularis. Next base: position 4,949,889 of record OY741979.1, read on the forward strand.
GTTCAGTATTTTTTTTAAATTGTTCAATATTTTCATAGAGCTAGGGATCCCCGGCTGTGTTGCTTTGCTCCTTTATCCTTTAATATATCTGAGCGTAAGTAAGGAACGTAGATGGAGTATTCTTGAGACCAAACGGCATTGGCATAATACGATAAGTCCCGAATGGTGAAATAAACGCGGTTTTATCGCGGTCCTCGGCTACCACACTTACTTGCCACTAGATTTAAGATCTTTATTAGTAATTTAACAGACTACCTATATCTTGATGATCTACAAATTCAGAATTTAAATAAATATTTAAACGGGTAAGTAATTTGTAAAGCGTCATTCTCAACACGTAAATTGTAAACGAATTGATAACACGATTATACACCATTATCCAATAAATAAGTAACGGCACTCCCTAAGGGCTGTCCATATAGAGAGCAATAGATAATTTTCCGAGAGATAAGATTCAATTTAACTTGCTTTAGGTACCTTACTAGCAACCATGACAGGATGAAGTTTACCTATAATCACACGACCTACCCAATATGGGTAGAATCCGGTAAATCCTAAGTTATAAAAAGATTTTCCAAACCTTACAAACAGGTGCATAAAAGATTTACACCCTTTACTTCATACATTGAAAAATAAACCCTTATTAACGTCCCATTAGAAACTTTTGAAGAGCGACTAAAAACCTGTTGTATATTTTCATAGAATGTTCAATTATATTTACCATGTTTGAAATAAATCTGAACAGGAAAATATTATTTCCCATGCAAACTTTGCCCTTTCTCTTCTTAGCATGAATAAATACACACTCTCCAAATATCAAGTCTCTATGTCCAGCGATTTGGGCTGTATGTGGTCTGTCATTCAGTCACTCAGGACTTATTTATGGTAATAAATTTTATTATTTACAGGGATTATTAAACTCATAATTATGAGCATCTTTAAAAAAAAATTAAACTTAAACATTTCGAACGAACAACATTGTATGAAATGTTTGAATTTTTTTCGATATTTCAGAGTGAAAAAAATATTCATAATAATGAATAGGTACAAATAATACCTGTAAATTTGCCTACTCATTGAAAAGTCAGCCTGTATAGAAGCTGAAAAATTAACAATTCTCCAAAATTGTGTTCCTTATAAGATAACTATAGATCTCCTTATGTTCATTACCCAGTAGGTATCCAAAAGTGATTCGATAACTTGCAAGTGTGAATAAGAGTTTACGCCGCGGTAACTAATGACTCCAACCTTTATGTTAATCATCACGATATTAATATTTGATATTAAAATAAATTTATAACCGTTTAATACACTCTAAATGAGCGGTGTTTGTAGTTATAATAGTAAATAAATCTAAGCGCGCGCAGGTTGCAGAAACAATCAAACTTAATGTGCATCACATAGAGATGCGCCCGCGCACCCACGCTGCGCCCACGATTTGTATGGTGACTATAGTTTCGTAAACAAATCTAAGATTTTTTTAGGATTGCTGTTAATTAGCATCAATTGTATTAAATTAATAGAAAAGTAAAAGTGCTGATCGTCTTTGTATTAATATTCTATGCAAACGTCATAAGTAATGTAGGCCAAATTTCATCAACTTTGGACAACTTTTATATCTACAGATAGTTTGACAGATTTTCTATACAATTTCTGAAAAATTGTAAAATCGAGGATTATTAGTTATTGTTACAAACAAACAAATGCTAATAATAATGTAGACTATAAAATTCAAATATTTTAACAGGTTAAATTACAATGACCATCACGAAAGAAATACTGAAGCTTTTTTTCCCTTTCGCATTTAGATATCCCAAACTGAACCAAATATCTTGTTTTGTTGGTTACCTGCTGGATGTAGCTAGGTGTATTCATCGTATTATAAGTAGAAATTAACCAAAACTGGAAATATCCATTTAACATAACACTCATACTCACCCTAGTATTGTAAGCACGATTTTTCCAACCAATCAATAAAACGATCGCACCATGCAATAAAACAATCGCAGCTCTTAAATATTGTAATATAATGCAATATTTCGCAAACGATATCCTGTCTGTATCTTTATTAAAACTTATTATTCACTGAATTATGTAGATAGTAAATGCACTACAAAGTTCATGAAGTCAGTTCACAGCCTTCAGAGTTAATCGATGGTCTTTCGAGTCACTGAGGTATTATTAGAGTCGATAGGTCGTCGTCAAATTTAGGTCCTAGTTAGCAAATATCTACACTTTTTTGCTTGATTAGCCAAAAAGTTTACAGAAAATTGCAACAAAATCGTTTAGTAGATCAGTGTCAAGCTAGTTGACAGACAAGTTTGGATTATAGGCTTCTAGGTAAAGAACCCTAGGTTTATTAGGAACTGCAATAATCTGATGGATGAAACATACACAGTAAAAATTTACTGAAGTATCTGTTCTGGAAGCCAGTCTTATTCTATCATATTTTTACTAAAAAATAATTTCATGACACTAACCGAGTGATTCCGAAAGCCTAATAAAAGCTAGGCTGTACCTATTATCATTGAATCATTATTTACGTAATTTAATCATAGTTTTTTTACTATGTATAGACCTGCACCTAATTGTTCACATGTCACCACCTTCAGTGATAATTGTAACTGAGATTAATAAGCACACAATGCTTACAAGGAAACTGGCTCTCAAGTGCAGCTGTCGAATACACACCGCTCGGTGTTTGGATATAGATTAACCGGGCAAGGAGATTCAGAAGTTATTAGAACTAGGAGAAAAAAATACTAGAAGCTATTAGATATTTAATCATTATTTATAATATATATTTTAATTAATTTCAAGTTCATCAACCCCTTTCATATACTCCCACCCACGCCACACACGGCGAAGCGTGAGGGTTGGAATCTGAGTTGCGATCGTACAGCGCCATCTCGCGGTGAGGCGGGGTATGTCACGAGCGATGACGTCACCGCCGCCGGCGCGGGCGCACGGTGATTGAGCGATGAACTTTGAAGGCCCGTGTCGATCATTTCTGTATTATTATTACAGTTTATGCGCGAGGATTATCCATTGAGATTTATTATACAGGGCGAATAATTGTAGCTCCAGAAATATATTCAAAATAATTTAAAGAAAAAAAAATAAAAACAAAAAATCGCCAATATGGCTGCAAAAAATATTTACTGAAAGTGAGAGGAAAAAATTGGAATGCCATGTCACTTATAAAAGAGTTATCAAAGAAAAATTACCATTTCAAATATAACAATATAATAACAATAATATAGAACAATCCTAACCCTATATTGTATACTCTCAGGGAAAGGTAATGTAGCGAAAGAATTTTCCGAATCCATTGGTAATTTTAGGAATTAGCGCGATCAAACAAACAAATTCTTCAGCTTAATTTTTATTACCTGTATGTAGTATTGAAATTACTTTAAATAAGAACGTTAAATAAAATCATCCTGTACATAACGTGGCCGTTACAGCATCGTTCGCAAGCACAAGTGCTTATTAATAGCATGAAGAAAGCTGCACCGAATCTTTGATCGAAAACCAACAATGGGTGTGGCTGGATCCCTAGTACCTGGCTAACGTAAATATTATAATATTTTACGCATACTAGCGTAAGCCTCCGGCTTTTTTCAAATTGTATTAGTTTGTACTTAGTATTTTGGATGTTCTCTTAGGTAAATAACTATTTGAAAAATATATATTTCAAAAGCTATTTTAATTTACTGTGTAGGTATCAGTGGCGAAGGGTCCATACAAGCCGATTCCCATCGGCTTACCTTTTATGAATCCCAGTCCCACATTTTCATGATTTCAAAGCCACTTTTAACATGCTTAAAATACACTGTAATTATAAAATTACAGGTGTTTGTTGAACGGCCTACCCTCGCCATAATTTCACCCCTCGCCACTGGTAGGTATCCAAGGTTATTTTATACATTCGTAAAAATTATATTCAATATTACTGTTCCCGCGGCTTCACTCGCCTTCCCATGATAAAAAGTAGCCTATAACCGTCGTGGATAATGTAGCTTCCTAATATTGAAATATTTTTTCCAATCGGATCAGTAACTCCAGAGATTAGCGCATCCAAACAAACCACTCTTCAGCTTTATTATTATTAGTAAATAGATAGATAAGTAAATTCCGAAAAATAACTGCAATGGTGTTCGATCTTTTTATTCTTATGCAGAAAAGTGATCCTATTACCAAATTGCAACTGCCAGCTGAAAATTATTCCATTTAGGAAGAAATTCCTTTAAATAATCTTGCACATTGTAGGGAAAAGTCATAAAACACAATAATCTCTAACTAGAATCTTTAACTGTAATTATTTTAATTTAATTATTATAAAATCAAAATCAAAAATCATTTATTCAGTTTAGGCCCTAATAAGTCTCTTATGAATGTCAAAAGTTACAGTTTTACAATAGACTCTACTACCGGTTCAGAATACACTTACTACTATATTTGTAATTATAACGTAAAAAGTAATATTTATTGAATAAACTTTTACAATAAAATATAGTCAACTGTACACAAAACAAATACCAGTGAAGCATAGTACTAACATCTCTGTTGCACTAAGCAAGGGTCTCAGGATTTATTTAAAAAAAAAACACGTTCAATGCCTTATTCAATAATCCAAGAGTCAAGATTGAACCGATAACACCTATACCCGACGTAAATTATTATTTTGAAGCGGGAAATTAATATAATTAGCAGTAATTATAAGGTTTGTTAGTCATTTTGCTCAATATAGTCTGGGAAATATACAATTTTGGCAATGTGCGGAGATAAGGATTTATTTTCCCAGCAAAATTATTTTATCGACCTATTTTTACCTGATTATTACAAAAACTATTTCATAAATATCCACATTGCCCAAGACATTTACAGGATTTTTTTCTTTTCGGAACAGTATACTAATACCTCAATTGTAATCTGAGACTAATACAATACATACTCTCGACTCACTATGAACATAATAATATTTTTATATCTGTTAATTAAGAAACTCCATTATAGACATAAATATTCTTTAGTTTAGGTTATTTTTACTCTGTTGTTACCCACACCCACTTTTACTTTGTGCCCACACTTATCTTTTTGTAATCACCAACAAAAAGTTACTTTATTTGTTCTGAAAAATCAAATAATCCCGCTTTCTTATGCTAAACGGAAACGGATATTACTAGGGTTAACGTTCCGTTCCAGATAAATGTCAAGGAGGATGTATGTTTTACTTTATTATTCAAGGATATTTTAAATAATAAATTGATGAAATAAAGTAGGTATATGTTATCCAACATGAAATATAAAAAAATATTTATACTAAAGATTAAAATAAATGTATTATTATTTAGCATCGCGCGGTTGCGAGGCGCAAAATTAGTTTGTAAATAATAAAATTTCATCTCTTTGATATTGTGTAATATTTTTGTTTTATTATATTTGCTGTATGTATGTATGTACGTCCTACTATTATATTCATTATACATCTTACTCATTCAAATAAAGAAACGACTTGACAGAAAAACGGAACGTTTACCTTATGTCAACGCAAACAATACTATGTCAAAATTAATTCCAAATTTCGTGTAAAAACAACAACAAATTCACCTAAAAATTAATGTACATTAACTCATGTGCTCCCTTTATATCGACATTTAATAGTAAAACAACACGATGGCCGAGAAGTAAGTGAATACTAGACTTATTTGTGTATCTTTAGATTGATGTCAACATTCTCCATCCGTGTGGTTAGCACAAAAGGCATAATAAGCTTAAAAAGATTTGTTTTGTTCTTCGCCGCGTGGTTTGTAAACATGGACAGTTTCCACACGTTTTGACAACATTTTGTGATATTTAGCCATTGTAAAATTGTAAAGGTCATGTAAGGAATTATGTCGTTCTGTTCCTAATTTGTTCCGGATTCGCAAATATTTATGTATATAGGAATTACTCGCTATCAACTAATGTCAAGTACAACCTGTATTTTAGCAAGCTATCGAAATCTATCATAATGAGGGCCAACAATTTTGTTCTAGATTCAAGAGTATAGGATACTTTTGGCCCAGAAAATTAAGTCAGACTGTTATGAAATCTAGGTACTAACTAAATAAAACTAACTAATACTGGTACCACCATAATAAGTCACATTTTATTTAGATATGAGTATTGCTTTTATATGGTTAATTGGTGATAAAAATACATTTCATAATTTTTGTATACCTTATTAAATAACATTGAACAAATTAAAAATGTATATTTATAGTAATGCCTTCCTTATTTAAAACAAAAAGTTAAATAATGACTGGCTGAAATTAGACCATAACAATAACTACTTACCCATCCATGCTAAGTTTGCCACTGGTATGAGGGGATCCAAATTCCACAGACTGGCAAACTACAAACGGGTTATACAGTAAGGTTCATAAAATGGTATGACATTGAGTAAGTAGTGTATTCTAACCTACAATGAAATTAAATATCCCCTTTGACATGGTTCACTGACCTTGAAGACCTAAACAATTGAAAATGCCACAATTTGGTCATTTCAAGACTGTGCTCTTATCTAATTAACCTTGTATATTCAAGGAAGTAACTGCTTCAATTGTGTTAAATATGGAAAGTTTTGCAATTTATAAGTTTTTTTTTTAATTTAGGTAAGATTACCTACTCCAATAGTTTCCCACAAGAGTACTGTTATGTATGAGGTTGAACATTCATTATCTTTTAAAGGTCTACAGATACAAGTCCCAGTGATTCGGGCAGCACTCCAAGAAGCGAGGACAGGAATTCAGGCAACTGGTGGGACTCGTGGATAACATCAGCCAAGTCTAAAGTTAGTTTTCTTTTGTTATTGTTATTATATCAGAAGGTTGACAAGCAGGCAAGAGGAACCTGATGGTAAGTGTTTACTGTCGCCTATCGCCGCTAGCAATACTAGAGATATTGCTGATGTAGTGCCAACCTGAAACAATGCCGAAAAGGCAATTGGCTCTCAAGTGTAATTTTTTTTCGTTATTGGTGCAATGTTTCTCTACCACCATCTTAGTTATAATGAAAACAGATTGAATTTTCTTCAAATGAATGGGGCATTTGAATTCTGCCAAACCTGTAATGGGGAAACTGCTGGATGCAGGTAGGGCAAATCCGACCTTTGTGGAGATCCTTGGGGGAGGCTTCTGTCCAGCAGTGGACGTCTTTTGGCTGATATGATAATGATGAAATCTGCAATGATGGATGTGGTGTACTAAAACCCTTCATGTTGTGGCTCAAATCCTCACAGTGGGGTCATATATCAGCTGTTAACATTGGTGATTTTTTGGTCTAATTGCTACAGGTTATAGGGTGAAGTCCCATCCAGGACAAACATTAACACGTCAATTTGTTCTAGTCAAGGTGTAAATCTCTTTATAAATATGTTTTAAAGGTAACCATGTAGTATATCACTTGACTGGTATCCATTGCTCAAACTCGGTTTAATTTTTGAAGATATGTCAATTAATAATACAGGATTATTTGTGATTCTCCTGCAGTATTTCAGTACTCGTTAATTAGAATAATTGTTAATATAAGACCAAATTGGAAGGTGCGAGCATATTTTTCGAAGAGTAGCTCTTTCCTCCACCCACAGAATAGTGCAGCCAAATAAAATTTTGTGTTCCTGCGCGTGAGTAAAGTCACCAGAGCTCGACAACGAGCTGCTATATGCACGGTAAATGTTCTATGCCCCGCATGTCGCTAGCGTCTGTAGGCTACGGTAACCGCTTACCATCAACCCGCCTGATCGTTTGCCGACTTTGTTATGTAATATGAAAAAAACTTGAAACAATTCTTATAAAATATTAAACTTTCTCAATCAGAATGTAGTGGATATATATTAGAAATAATTATTTCTGAATTGTTTACACTCTTGATAAAGTATTCAAGTAGCTGTTTATTTCTTACAAACTAACTGATATTGTATTGATAACAACATCCGGACATCGCTATGGTTCAACAAATTTTATTAGGCAAAAGCTTTTAAGAAAAATATGAATATGTAAAATCAAATAACTAATTTTAATATAAAATTTACATGAAACTTCCTGTGTAGGGTGATTTCTAGGGTTCAGTATTAAATTAAACTTACAATTTTATCTCTCAGAAGTCATTATTCTGTTATCTAAATAATAAAGATTTAGGTATAATCAATGTGTAAGTATGTAATAAAATGTGTTGTTGGTATTAATGATAAGTTATATAGGTTATCTATTTATATTTTGTAAATTAAAAGAAATAAACCTTTTTAGGGTTCCATACCCACAATACAAGGCAAATGGAGCCTTAATGCTGTCACTCCCCTTGGTTCTCTCTAGATAGTAGACAGAAAGAAATAAAGACCTTTAGATGTTGATTCAAAACTTAATAGTGAAGTAATTCATGATTAGATGTACAATTGAAAAACAGGGAACATGAACAAACGAAATAGAAGTCGAAAATAAGGCTGTCGATAGTCTAGAACTTATTGAAATTGTTGCTATGAGACACCATAGCTCAGAAACTTAAATTGTTAAGAATTTGGAGTGTATTTAAACAACTGATACTGAAGAGGGAACGCTACCAGCCTTCTGGGAACTTTGCCATTGATTGGCAGCAGCGGCCGCCTCGAGGAATTTTTTTATATATAGTTTGTATATTTGTTGTAAATAATTGTTAATATTGTATATTATAGAATACTGGTACTAGGAATAAATATTTAATAGTGAAATCTGAAGAAGTAATGGCTATTTATCAAAATTAATTAATAGGTATTTTGATGTGCCTACTATTCTTTTCATAGCACAATATCACAGTAAAATGATGTTATAGAACCACAAAATTATTGTACGGAGCCATCCGTGCGCGAGTCTAACTCCCTCTTGGCCAGTTTGTGATTCTGTATCAAAAATTCTCGTGTTTAAATTATTAACATAATCAAGTAGTGACTGAAACATTTTTACTAATTATTTGGACAGGTGCTCAATTTCTGCAGGTATTGATAATTGCAATGTTATATAAGTATGCTTATTTTCGACTAAGATACTTAATTTGATTGAGTAGGTATAAACATTAGTTACAACTATTTAGCGAGTAATAGCTTAGCTAGACTTACTCTACTAAGCCTACGTGGCTAGTGGCTAACAATCTCAAGTTGAAAATCTGTCACCAAGAACCTACCGGTTTGCTCCGGCAGCTGTACTTGGAACCCAGTTTCCTTTCAGGCTTTGTGTGATTACCACCATCGGCCACATCATCATATACCTTAATGAGATTGTGGTCAAATACTTGTCAATAAAAGTTAATAACATTCTAAGCAAATTTAATGACTAGTTATTAATTAAATTTACACAAAGACATCAGATTAAAATCTACTAGATCATAATCTAGAGTAGATAAGAATACAAAATGAAATATGCATTAAATATGACAAAGATACACAAACAAAGACTTTTTTTAATGTTTCCAATTTTATCTTACTAAAAAGCTATTATAAGTTATATAGTTTAAATCCTATGGCATTATGTCCAAAAATTAGGAAAATATTTCCTATAATTAATTAAATAATTTTTATACTACTTCATTTAGCACCATAGGATACTCTGAACTCTAAATTTCCAGCACTTACGTCATTATTTACACATTCCCAAACCTGAAATATCATGTTATTGATCAATATTATGCTTAATAAAACTGCTGCTAGATGACCTAGTGCCTACCGTCGTGCTGCTACCCTTTTTCCAATCATTTGATGTCGGCGCAATATTCACACCTCTTTCATTCAACCATTAAATTTCATAAATTGGCATTCCTTCTTTCTTACTCATATAATCTTTCACCATCCATCTCTTTTTCGGTCAGACCTTATCTAAAAACTACTTTAAACCATTTTTCATACATTCACTGTAAATACAGTATTAAATTACCATCTCCATTGTGATACATATAAGGTCAGTGTACTGACACAAGTGAAACTAGGTATACGCAGATTTGACTGACTCATGCGATTGTTAATGCTAGATCAAATAGAACCGTCCCTCATAATCAGTGCCACGCTTGTGAAAACACGGAAATTTAAACCTTGTCACATTGAATTTAGAAATGATTTTAAATGAAATGTCGATTTGGTTGTCCCATAAAAATCTGAAGCTATAAAACCGTGTCGGCTCTTTTTATGTTTAATTATAACGTTTTCAGTACATAGCGTGACTTCCGTCGCTTTTTAAATAATCTGAATCATTTTTTTTTCGTATTTATTATTTTCCTAATGGACTCTTACTCTATTGACAACCTGTTGCATCAAAAAAATTAAGAGATAACCTGCGTAAAATATTAAAACACCATTATCCCAAGATATTAGTTATTTTAGGGTTGATTCAAACCAAAAGAAAAAATGTTAACGCATTCTCGAATATTTTCCGTCAGTTACATAATACCTATACATAGTATTTATACCATTCAAACAAAAGGAGAATGCGCGCGCGTGTACTCTGTCCTGAACTTCTGACTGAGCAGAGCAGTAACTAATATAAAAGAACGTGTATCGTTATCAGAATACAACGCCATAGTTATTAAAAAAATCGTATTTAAGGTGGAGGCGTCGGTTGGAGCGCGAAATTCAAAGTTTATCACGTTTTTTGCAAATTGCAGCTCAGTTATAGGTCGTAAGTTATCAACATGTTATTTGCGAGAAGAATGGTAGTATATTTACTGATTAATAACAAAAGAAATCATCAACATAATCTTCCAAGGTATATTAGTAACATTTTCATGAAATAGTCGTATATGTCAGTAATTTACCTTGGAGGAATATGTTGATGATTTTTTTTGTTATTAATCATTAAATATACTACCATTCTTCTCGCAAATAACATGTTGATAACTTACGACCTATAACTGAGCTGCAATTTGCAAAAAACGTGATAAAATTTGAATTTCGCGCTCCAACCGAAGGTATACCCTTAAGGCATTATCAATTTTAAGAGCGATAACAAAAAATAGGTAACCAAGTCTTGAAAAGCGAATTATTTTAATAAATAGAAAACTTTTTAACTAAATCAAATGTGTTCCTTTTTTTTATAAAGAGACCAACATTTATCTATTATATAAAAGAGTAGCGGTTTTTTGGGTAAACATCCCCCTGCCCACACCGCTGAACCGATTAATGTGAAATTTGGCATGTGCATAGATTTTGTCACGTAGACCCCATTTAAGAAGCGATTTTTCGAAATTCCTTTCCGCAGTGGTGGAAACGGGCCCTTTGTGCGATTTTAAGAATCTTAATATCTCTGGAACGATAAGGTCTAGGAGTCTGAAATTTTTAATGTAGCTTTTTCAGTAAAAAATATTAGATATGGGTGCAAGCGTTTCTCAAACTTTTGTCTATGGGAGGAAAATTTAAAAAAATAAGGGATTTGCTTTGTTTCCGTTAAACCTTGATAACTTTGTGAGTTTGAATGTTACAAACTCAAAATTTATATTGTAGGTAGTTTAATAATACTGCTAAAATATATTTTCGGCGTTTCTCAAACTTTTTTTCTTCGAGGAAGATATTACCGATGGAAATTATGCATTTTTCAAACTCTTATATCTCTGCAACGGCTGAAGATAGGCAAATGAAATTTCGTATACGCGTTATGCTATACAAATACTACAAATTTCAACTTGGTGTTTGTCAAAGTTTTGCCCATAGACAAAGTAAAAATGACGAAAATTTACTTTTAGCATCCTGGTTTTCTCAGTTAATATTCATAGCAGAAGCTTGATTTTTGAAATATAAGCTTTCTACAGTATTTGTTTTGAAATTTACTATCAAGTTTCTCAAACTTTTCATGCGGCATAAAGTTATAAAGGGTGAAATATCCAATTTTTGCACTTTAATATTTTTGTAATGGCTCAAGCTAGGGACCTTACATTTGGAATATAAACTATTCAATACAATTGGAATAATATTCAAACCAGTGTTTCTCAAATTTTTCATAGTTGTCAATTTTATGACACCTTAAATTATTTTCTATCAACCTGTATAACGGAAGTACTATACAACTGAGAAGCATGATTTTTTAGAAATAAGCTACCCTTAGCAAGCACTATAAGAATCTTAAAGCATTTTGCAATACTATTTAGCAGTGAAATGTTATAGAGGGTGGAAATTTTTATTTTTGACTTTTAATATTTTTGCAATTACTTAAGCTAGGGTTCCAAAATTTTAAATGTAGACCATGTAACATAAGTGTAACAACATGCAAGTCAATAATTAAAAAACAAATGATCATAGACAATTTTATGACCTTTTTAATTTTTTTTTATCAACCTGTATAACGCAAGAGCTATTTAACTAAGGAGCATTATTTTTTGGAAATAAGCTACCCATAGCAAGCACTATAAGAATCCTAAAGCATTTTGCAATACTATTTAGCAATGAAATGTTATAGAGGGCGGAAATTTGTATTTTGGCCCCTTAATATTTTTGCAATTACATGAGCTAGGGATCAAAAATTTTGGGTGTAGACCATGTAACATAATTGTAACAATATGCACATTAATAATTTTAAACTTTTTAATCATAGACAATTTTATGACCTTTTTAATTTTTTTTTCATCAACCTGTATAACGCTTTTCCTATTGATTTCAGAACCAAGAATTTCTGGTTATAAGCTACCCATAGCGAGAACTATAAGAATCCTAAAGCATTTTGTAATACTATTTAGCAATGCAATGTTATAGAGGGTGAAATATTTCATTTTTGCCCTTTAATATTTTTGCAATTACTTGAGCAAAAGATCCAAAATTTTGAATATAGACTAATTAACACAAATGTAACAACATAGAAATCAAAATTATTCTAAATTTTAGTCATATATATTTATATGATTTTTTAAAAAAGTTTATCAGACTGTATAAAGCTACTCTATTCATATAAGTACCATATTTTATTAATTTAAGCTATCATATAGCATGCATTGTTTATAGCAAACTAAGAACCCTTCCACTCACAGTATTGTTCAACTTTCATGCCAAAATAAAGTAACAAAGCTTTAAATTTTCTTCAATATCTCAAACAAGTGATCTAAAATTATAATACTTAGCATTTAGTTTATATAAAATAACTAGCTGTTCCCCGCGGTTTCGTTCGCGGGTTTATAAGTAGCTTATAACCTTCGGGGATAATGTAGCTTCCCATTAGTGAAACAATTTTTCGAATCGGACCAATAACTCCGGAGATTAGCGCGTTCAAACAAACTCTTCAGCTTTATTATTACTACCTATAGATAGATTAAGTTTTCACCCAAGAAATAAAAAAAAAACAAAATTAGTAAAAATAAACTCCAAACCAATTTTGAAATAATTAGGACCTTCTTAAGTAGTATTTGTTTCTATGACATCCGTATATAATATCTACAACAATTCAACTTAAAAATAGCAATTATCATCGAACAAATTACGTATAGGACTTTATGTCGGTGAAGTCGTGCATAGTTCGGTTCTTTTCGTTATTGCTCGGGTTACATCGGGCGCCGCGACGCATCGCCCGTGCTATACAAAAATAAATAAATGTCCTGTCCTGTCCTGGGACATTCTTCACATATTTTTTTTCAGGTTTTCAATTGCAAAAAGATTTTTCCAAATCTGACTGGTAGATCCAGAGATTAGCGCGTTCATACAAACAAACAAAAACTCTTCAGTTTCATTATATTATTAGTATAGATAAATTATAGATAGGTTTATGTTGGCAGTTCTTGACAATTTTGCATCAATCTGTATTGTATCATTGAGACAATCATTTAAGAAGCTGTCCTTAGTTTCTCACAAGTTCTGAGATAAAAATACCTACCTTCTTATCTCACGGGTCTACCTCTCTGCCAATTTTCATTACACACTGTTTGAACGTTTAGAAAGAAAGAAGAAAGAAAAACTTTTATCTCCTGCATTGCATGCCATTCGAAACTTATAAAAAAAAATATCAAACATAAAAATTCAATATACCTAATACAAAAATAAAAAATAATAAGAAGGCTGTATGGCTCTGAATCTTTGCCTGTTTTTTTTTTTAACGTAACAAAAACTTATGTATGACTAATAATGGATTGTAATTTTTGACAAGTATTTAGACGTGAAAACTGAACTCCACATGCATAATAAATTTATGTAGCATTCAATCGTCACAGAACTATACCTGTCCCTGGATATTAAATAGCCTAAAACCTTCATCTAGGAACCTGAACCTAAGAGGATACCTATCTTTGAAAAACGCTTCATAATCTGTACTGTGGTTCTCAAGGTATGAGAATACTAACGGACAAATTGACCTACATATTATTTGGTTGGTTAAATTGAGTACGGGGTGTTCATGAACTCTAATGCGGGTGAAACCGCTGGGCGAAAGCTAGTTTATTATAAAGAGATAAAACCAACTGAATATTGATTACGGTTTATTGAGCTTCTGATAACTGGTAGGAACTTTATTCGCGAAATATCAAAGTACATCAAGGTTACTGGTGCGTACTAGATAGTGAGTGAACGGGGCATCGATTTCTGCCAATAACCTTTAGGACTAATAACCGGCGAACATTATAACCACTTATAATTTCGCTGATGTTTTTGTATATAATTGTTGTGAGAAGCTCGACTGGGACTTCCACCATTCAAAATAATGCTACAGATAAATAACATGACTGTTGTGTTCCTTCAAGTGATTAATGTCGCCAGAATTCAGCTCGCAATTCTCGCCATCGACTGGGAGACCATCCTCACACATTAGACCCAAAATGTTCTCCCACTGTGTGGTGCTGTGTGCATAACTTGATTTGCACCTGGACATCTAAAACGCTAACGGAGCTTTAAAATCGGAAAAAAACCGCATTAAAATCCGTTGCGTAGTTTTAAAGATCTAAGCATACATAGGGACAGACAGACGGGAAGCGACTTTGTTTTATACTATGTAGTGATTAATATTCGTGACCAATTTGAATGCTATTAAAATTTAATTGGAGTAATTTGATAGGACTACATTTCTTATGCTATTCGTTCGAAAGAGATATAGAATAAACCACTCAATCAGCACCAATGTCAACTTTATTGGCCCCACGTATATTTGGATCTAAGTAATAAAATCACAGCTAAATAGACCGACTAACGTTTGACAAACTTAATATACAATTTAGGTCGCAGCGCAATCTAGAACAACTTGGCACACATTTCGTACCAGAATTACAATGTGCCCTAAAACTAGCATATTAGAATGCAAATGTTACCAAATCAAATGCAGATTTTGTTATGCGTCTTTTGTTGGTTAAAAATAAAGTAGGGAATATAGGTCTGATTTGTATGTAATACGAAAGCACTCTAATACTGGTAATATGGCTAAAACCAAACCAGGACCTAGATTATCGGTGCTTTAATGATATACGAAAGCACCAAGAAAACTGATCGATAACTCCGAAACTGGTTCAAACCAGGACCTAGATTCTCGGTGCTTTAATGTCACACTTCAGAATGGTTTCCATCTCTAGAACTGTAGGATTCTGTGTTGTTCAATTTTCTATGACAACATATTGAACCCACTTTTGCAATAAATTAATTTTAATTTGAATCTAAATGTATGTGTTCTCTCTGTGAAAAATACATTATTAAACATATATTTTTTTCTCTCAGTCCGCAGAAGTATACACAATGGTAAAGAAAGATTTGGACGAAATAGGGACTGCAGTGAAGTGCGAAGCGAGCCATGTGTTCAGTACTACGTCCAATGTTATTGGGAAGACTTTGAAGGTAAGACACCAACTAGGAATGTCAAAGAAAAGTAAACCTTATTGCGTCAATATAAGATTTACCTGATAAATATATGGTTAATTTTAAAAAATGATCAACCTTATAATAACGCAAAATGTCTCCCCAGACTATATAATAAAAAATAATTAAATACGCTCAAGCGTTCAATATTTGCCCCTTATTTTCTGACTTCATAATCTTCTATTAACGGATTTTATTCCTTATGCCAAGGATTTAAAATCCACTTTGTTTCAGGATTCCGGTCACATTGATGATTTAATTAAATATTACCTTTTGTGAACAATTTTTGTTCCATTTGGAATCCGAAATTTATTGTAATGGTATTCTCTTACATTTTACAGTTGGACGTACCAGAATCACCTGCCAATGTTATGAAGAAAAGCTTCAGCACATTTATTGGTAAGAACTCAAAGAAATTGTGTTAGATAAAATAGTGCCAATGGAATGTGAATCTTACTTAGTACATTTAAACATCAATTGACAGGACAAGTTAGTACGGTGCTGAATCCTGAGCCGGATGATGAAGACGACACTGAAGTCATTCTATCTTCTGGTGATACAACCATGCTGTCCACTTACAAGGTAAAATATACAGGGTAAACGTTCGGTTGGAGCGCGAAATTCAAATTTTATCAAGTTTTTTGCAAATTGCAGCTCAGTTATAGGTCGTATGTTATCAAGATGTTATTTGCGAGAAGAATGGTAGTATATACTGATTAATAACAAAAGATTTTTTAAGAATTCTTCTCGCAAATAACATGTTGATATTTTACGACCTATAACTGAGCTGCAATTAGCAAAAAACTTGATAAAATTTGAATTTCGCGCTCCAACCGAAGGTATACCCTTATTAGGGAATAATGCATGTTTTTTTTTTTTTGCTTTAATAAAAGCTCATTCAAATAAGAAGCAGTAAGAAAAAAAAATTCGTATATATATAAAATATATAAGCCATCAAAGATTTATTCTCTCTTTCTAGCAAAACAGAATTCAGCATGGAGTTTATATGGCAGTCGTAGTATATGACGTCACATACTATGCCCTATCTCTGTCTAATCGCTGTCTTATTAGTTGTTTAAAATGCTTATATCTTCTCTGTTTCTTGGCCAATTTTAATTTCGCTTTTTCACATCTTTTTTTACGGTATTTTCATATTTTGTTTGGAAATGCGATAAAAATAAAACATGCATGTTCCCTATTCACTTGCATTAGTGGGTGTTAGTACTCATGAAAGTCGTCAACTTTTACGATGGAACCGAGACTGAAATCTGACAATTAAACCTGTTTATACAAAGTATTGAGAAATTACTTTCAGCATTGTAGGCGACGACACATTCTTCACTTAATAGTAGTTAGTATTTTGTCTTAGTGTTTACATTGCAATAAGGTTCATCTGAATCTACACTTTATTGAAAAGACATAAGGCTCAATTTCAAACCTCTCTGGCTACTGTCACTCGCACCAAGCAACAAACAACAATAGTGCAGTTAGTACATTCAAATATGGGAAAATAGTCGCGACCAATTTTGATAGCGCCTCACATTCAACTACATAATTTGACAGGATTAAATTTCTCAACCTCCAACAGAAAGAACTAGAAGCCCTCCAGCGCGTAGATGCAACATTCATAGTGCCAGCGTACAGTCCCGAGTTCGAAGCATGGCGGGCAAGTCTCGAGTCCGCGGAGACCAGCGTCATCACGCCCTCGGCCGCCGTCCGGAGACTGGAGACCAGTCCCGTACTCAAGTCGCAGTATGAGAAGCTGGTACCCGACGCGGTATCTCACGATGAGTTCTGGGAGCGGTGAGTAGACCTCATGAGGGCGCCACTTGTCAATTTTGATGACAGCTCATAGTCATTTCAGTATAAAATGTAGTACCTTGTTTCGCCGCAACATGGCCGACTTTCATTTTGGTATTGATTAATATTTTGCCTCCTGTAGTCTGAAAAGGCATTGAAATATACCGGGAATATGGAACCTAAATGGAAAACAACACAAGAATATATTCATACAAATGTCAAAAAAAATTTACCCAAATTGGTTAATCACTAGCTTTCGCCCGCGGTTTTACCCACTTTCCCGGGACAAAAAGGCTATGTTACTTTCCAGCCCAAACTTATCTAAACTATCCCATTACCTATCGCCCCGTATGTATTTCTGATTGTATGTATTATATTTTTGATGTGTCACAAATATATATCTATCTATACTTATAATAAAGAGCAATGGAGAGGGCTATGCTCGGAGTTTCCCTGCGAGATCGGATCAGAAATGATGAGATCCGCAGGCGAACCAAAGTTACCGACATAGCCCGAAGAATTGCCAAACTTAAGTGGCAGGTGGCGGGGCACATCGCTCGTAGAACCGACGGCCGCTGGGGCAGAAAGGTTCTCGAGTGGCGACCACGAACCGGTAGACGCAGCGTGGGCAGGCCCCCCACAAGGTGGACCGACGATCTTGTTAGGGTCGCGGGAAACCGCTGGATGCGGGTAGCGCAAGACCGGCCATCGTGGAGATCCTTGGGGGAGGCCTTTGTCCAGCAGTGGACGTCTTTCGGCTGATATGATGATGATGATACTTATAATAAAGCTGAAGAGTTTGTTTGAACGCGCTAATCTCTGGTGTTACTGGTCCGTATCGAATAATTATTTCACTAATAAGAAGCTACATTATCCCCAAAGGCTACTATTTATCCCGGGATCGCGAGTGAAGCCGCGGGGAACAGTTAGTATATAATAATGATCGAAACTCCAGAGAAAAACTACCCTTGAAAAATCAAAGTTTATTGAAACTTTGATTTTTCAAGGGTAGTTAGACACCCGCGTAAATGTGTAGACTAGAAGTCATAAGAGGCTATCACCATTTCTCCTTAATAAACTGAGTGGCATTCGGTACAATCATTGTTATGCAATGGCGGCCCCATTTCAGGCCTCCCCTTATAACATGTTTTTTTTTGCCCAGGTACTTGTTCCGCGTAGCTCTATTACAAGACAGACTGGCGGCCGCTTCACGCAAACAACCCCTTGAAGAGCAACATCAAACTGCCGACCCTGTCCTAGCTCACCTGCCCCTACAAAGTCAGACACCCATACAACAGTAAGTATTAAATATTATCATGTTCCACGAGCTTATAAAGAATTTTCACAATTAGATTTGGGGGTCTAAATAGTAATATGCTACATGCAATTTACAGCTAACCCTATGAAGTTGTTAGTTGGTTGTTGTGTTGTTGATGTTTTTTGTTCATAACATATCCTATTAAAAAAAAAACAGATACAAAAACCTCTAAAAAGGAAAAAAAGTTGTCTATGTCTTCACCAACTAGAAGAGATCCTCTCTTCAAGCTTTAAGCTGTTGAGCGGATTTTCTTGAAATATAGCTAAGAACATTCTCGATTAAAACACCTTACAAAAACAAAAAAACACAATCAAAATCGGTTCAGGAGCTATGATGCCCCAGATCTTTTTCTTCGATGGTTGAAAATCAGACGTCCATCCCAGACAGACATCATTGTTACATAATTAACATTTCAGGAGCCCAAAAAAGGTATTACCCGACGTCGAGGTTGAGAAACCGTACGAAGTGGCCGACATTGACCATGTCACATGGGAGGATGGTAAGTAGTAGATACTGCTTATTGTAACGTAGCAGATAGAAGATTGCTGATGATGGATGAATGTCTTTAAATTCACAGAAGACTTCGCTAACGACGTCGAACTAACAGAGGAACAGCAAATATTACTTCTAGAAGAGTACGAAAAGGAAATAGCATCTAAAAAACTAACAAAACAAACGTCCTCGCGCGACATCGCTAATAACAACACTGACACTAAAATGACTAACACTGAACGTAAGAAAGCACAAACTAAAGACAAAATGAACAATAAACATAACACAGACAAAAAAAATAAAAATGGTCGGTCACCAAAAAACGGGGTAAAATCTGACGTTTGCGGTAATAACTTAGTTGAGGATTATTTCGGTGATAAGGAAGTAAAGGACGATGCTAGCGCCAATTCCGACGAAAGTTGGGAAAAGGAGTTTGAGATCGATGACGTCGTTGAGCAGAAAGCTTGATTCATCCGGCCATAGACTAAAGTATTAATCAATTGTTATATTATGCTGCCTTGATAGGCTGCGCAAATCAGAGGACTTGGACTCTGTGTGAATATTCACAAAAAGGCCAAAACGACGCACATTCCTCACTATCGCCTGTCATTTTGTATTTGTACAACGAAACACAGATTTATAATGTGTTTCTGGCTACAGTCGCCATCTAACCAAAGAAGAAATAATATATGACTCATGAAATGTCTCGAAACCGCTTATTGCGTTGGATGGTTTAAAGCAAGTCTTGTAAAACCCAGGTTTTATAGTCAGGTTTCTGTTATACCTATATAAAGTATGAACGTGAGGGATATATTTAAATCCTGAGTATGACCGTCTCACGTAATTAGGGGGCAAGGGTCTCAAAAATATACATTTTTTGGCAGGCTTTTATTTGTGCCTGTGAAACGTCGTCCATTGATAACCACTGATATATATTCGCGTACATTTTGTATGCCACCGGCAATTTGCGTCGTTTTGGCTTAGCCTAAAAATAAACTGTTTTTATTGGTTTGCGTTAAATACATTTAAATAAATCACAGAATATTCTTACAGCAAGTCCAATTGCCTGATCTCTTAAACACATAACTTTCATAGTTCAAAAAAGGATATTCTTCCATCAGAAATATATATCATCAATATTGCAATCATATTATCGACCTTATTTGTCAGTAATAAGGTTTATAATATTCCATCGTGATTTCAATTTAATTGCTTTAAAGTATACAGCGTGAGGACTGAACATATTGTATGTAAAATATAGAATATATTATTGAGATTATACAGGCTGTATGTTTAAATACACGACAAAAAATAATTATAGTAATATTGTTTCACAAAATGTCAATTTGCGAGACAAAATAAAACTTTCAATTTATGAACTGGTCACAATTGTAACTGTTATTAGATATACAGTATATTATTTGCTCAAGCAATATGCCTTATACGAAATAAATCACGAGAAATAACGTGTGTTTTCGCATACACTCTGTATGGTCAGATTAGTGTAAGTGCACACTTTTGGGTTAGTTTTCTATCTGTTCCCCCTATCTTCCCCCTATTGCATTTAAATTGACACTACTATTTCCTATAAGTATTGCACCATCGGGCTTTATACATTTTTTTCGAGATAAATACAATTATTATGAAATCTTAATCTTTGGTCACTCGCTGAGGTCGTTATGTCTTAGGAAAACGTCTAGACCAGAATAATTTGTTGAAGTATTCCTACCGTATACCGCATCTTTGTGCATCCTGACCACACACAGTTTAGGGTTTTTCGTATTTATTTTAGTTCCACTCCGTATTTTAATTAGAACAGATGGAAGCCATGTCATTATTTATTTAATTGTGAAATCTCGGATGAGAAATCACCAAAATTATTTACTTTATATATAAATTTCTCAAGTTTATGGCATTCCATCTAATGCTCGGCGGCCCCGCGTTTTCAATCGCGATTTCCTATTTTACCCCTTTACGAATACTACGCCACTCACGTTTATGTTGTGCTTACGTCATTTGACAGTACGAGTATTTGGCCATAA
Organism: Tethea ocularis; assembly: GCA_963555595.1. Taxonomy (NCBI): domain Eukaryota; kingdom Metazoa; phylum Arthropoda; class Insecta; order Lepidoptera; family Drepanidae; genus Tethea; species Tethea ocularis. The sequence continues at coordinate 4,971,352 of OY741979.1, forward strand.
AACCGGATTGTTAAATGTCTTCCAAATGTTCTCTAGAAGCAGCAGTTTAGCCTGTTCGACGCGTTGATATGTTAGTCAGTGATCAGTCAGGGACTTTGAATTTTACTAGACGCTGAATTGTATTTTAGCTATTTTAAAAGATTTATTGAGTTGGGTTATGATGTTGTTGTGATTTTTGAAGTGAAGCTTTTATTACTCCTATTTATCATTTTATAATATATTTATCATTTAATTTTGTTTTGCTTTTCTATGAATAATAAGAGTAATATGTACCTATGTATTATCTCGAAAAAAGTTACTGTTTAGCCCAATATTATTATTGTAAGTTACTAACATGGGTGATAGTTTATATAGTAGGTACATCTGTTACGTCCTTTTCTTTGCATCCATTACGAATTGTTTCAATTTGTAGAGCCATCATGTTTGTTATGTAAATAATAGTAGTTTGTAATCAAAATAATACAAAGAAGTTTCAAGATAAACATAAATTGATGAAAAAAATTTGATGATTATCGTACGTTTATGTATTTGTGACATAATAACTTGAAATTGTTTTGTTTATAAATTACGATTATATTCCTTATTCTTTTGTACATTGTATGAATCGATATTTGTCTATAGCAATTAGTGGGCGTATCAATTATATCCCAGCGCCATCTGCTTAGTATTTGAAAAATAAAGCATAACAATGTACAATAACATTTGAAGTGTGATAACTGTATAACTAGGGCTTTTTCAAATAGTTTATAGGTAGATAATAGTGGAATTTTAACACCTTATAACGTTTCATTTTAATGTTTGTCAATATACAAATGTATTTTCTGGCAATATGTCGATAAATTACTATGTAAAGGTATATTTTGGCAATTACAGAACGTAAATTAAGTGCAATAAAATATATCTTTTTAGGCTCTCGAAGTATATTTTATATTGTTTAGGTTAAATATAATGAATTGTCATGAAACTCACCTGTAATGAGTTGACATTAGGTTTCGTTATGTTTGTGTAAATTATGATTATTACGAATATGAATAAAGTTATTAAAAATTGAAATTTTGTGTTGTTATTCCAACTTTGGGACTCATCCCAATCATTAGGGAAAACAGTCAAATTAGCAAATTCGTACAATGGTGAGTGTGGCACTTCCTGGCAGAGCCACCTAAAAACCCTTATAACTTTTGAACCAGGGCGCGACAAAATCTGATATTCGAGGACAAAATAGCGACAGACTTGGAATTCAGATCCGTGATGGTAGCTCTGCAAGGAAGTGCCACACCAATGGTGATAGGAAAAGGATATTCGGCCTTCCATAGTGGCAGAGGCGAGCCTAGACCAGAGTGCGAGAAATGTATAAAACATTTTTAAGCAAATGATTCTTGATACCACTCAAAACTGGTGCCCAAGATGCGGCGTCAGGGTGACATTTGAAATAGTTTTTTTTTAACTATTAAGGTAGCAAACAACCATACGACTCGCCTGATGGTAAGCGCTTGTCGATGCCTATTGACACTTGCAAAGCTCGAGCGTTGCCGACCCTACAAAAATATCTAACTCGCTTGGCAAGGATTTTTCATTGCCTAGATAAGTGGTTTATAGCTGTTAATTTGTAGATAAGTAATTTAAAACCTTTAATACTCGAGTAGAATTTTTCATGTGTCGTGAAAATTTCATAAGATAATAAAATCACCTAAATATGTATAAAGGAGTTTATTGTATAAACGCTAGGCAGGCTTGTTCTTGGACTGCTGGTGATGCGGGTAGAAGACTGACGGTACGCCGTGCGAGAGGTCGGCGGGCGTGTCGCCAGACTGCGGGTACGGGTGATGAGGCGGCCCACCCATCCATTGCGGGTACCAGTATAGACCCTGGGGTTCAAGAGGCCAAAAATCTATCAAATCTAAGTAATACCTTTGCATTTGAAGAAAATGAACATTATCGCGTTAATAAGGTTTATTTATATTTTTTGCTATTAACAATAGATTTAATAAGGTTTATTTTTCTGTAATATTCCTAACCGCCTTAGATTTAATTGATGATTAATATCTTTGTTAGTTATGATAGACTGTCTGTATATAGAAACTGTCAGTATACCAAAAGACATAAATTCAAATTTCTTAAACTCCTGTTGTCAAACAAAGCAAATCAATTATGGCCACAATCGCGTATGGACCAGGAATACCAGGATGTTTTATTTTTATTTATTTTACTATTTTTAGCCCACAATCTCACCGTAGTCAGTGATGATGTGGCCGATGATGATAAGCACACAAAGCCTAGAAGGGAACTGGCTCTCAAGTGCAGCTGTCGGAACACACCGAAAGGTGCTTGGCGACAGATTTTCAACTTTAGGGTGGTAGCCAGCCAGGCGGGTATTACAAAGTATCGTACCACCGTACTATGGTTTCCTCACGATGTTTTCCTTCACCGAAAGCTGAAGCTCATTGTAGGATTCGAACCCGCAACCTTCGTTTCTAATGTTTTAGCGATTTAAAAAATATTAATATAAAGTACATACCTTATTACCACTCCCTTGGCAACTAAACCGGTACTCGTTGATGGAGAGCGAGTCCAGATAGCTGACGCCGGCGATGGAGCCGTAGTTAGGAGGGAACATATACCAGCACCCGTCCAAAGTGTCTGCACAAAGTAAAGACATCCTAACTATTACCTAACTATCCAATACGTGTACAAAGAGTGAAAGGGAAAATACTCTGATCAAAGATGGCTTTAATAAGGGGCAATATCAAAATCGAAATTTGATGTTATTTTCTGCTCTGAGGCTGAGATCTATAGAGCGTGCTTAGACTTTACTTAGGGCATAAACCTACGTAATAAAGTAAATATTTTCGTGTTTTAATTTGTATCCAAGTTTTTGGTAAGTCGTCGATTAGGTGCACTTAGACTTTGCTTAGCACACACTCAGAGAGATTCGAAAATTGCATTTTAAATACCGACTTTGTACGGAAAAGTCTGAGCAAAGTCTAAGTACGCTCTATTAGATCTCAGCCTGAGTTCTGCTAAGAGCCAACAAAAACGTCAAAAAATGACTCAAAATAGTAATAAACTTACATGTAATATTAGGATTGAAGTCGTTAGTACTACTAGGTTCCGTAGAAATTTGGTAGGCTTCCGTAGTCCGCTCAAGGTACGGCGGGATCGGTGATAGACCGCTTCCAGGGTCACCGGGAATTATGAATGGTCCTGTCACAAATCAAAATTATTCCTAAAAGGTATCTAAATGTTTTATGATATACATGATAGGAACTTTGCTTTTAAAATAAAGAAATTCAAAAACCTCCCAACTCATCACCCATTTTCAGCATGCAAAAAAAGTTGTCAAGATAAAAATAATAAAATCATCAAAGTCACGAAGATAGGATTACTTAATACGGTCGAAGCTTAGACTTATGTCATACAAATCCAAAAACTTTCAATCTGAGGAGGCCACCTCTTCTTTCATTTTTTACTATGTTAAGCCTATGCTTGACCACAATCTCACCGTGGTCAGTAATGATGTGGCAGAAGGTGGTAAGCACAGATGCTTAGAAGGGAACTGGCTCCCACGTGCAGCTGTCGGATCAAACCGGTAGGAGCTTGATTTTCTACTAGAGGGTGGTAGCCAAGCGTGTGGGTACTACAAAGTACCCTACCACCGTGCTATGTGGTTATAGGTAACCTCACGATGTTTTCCTTCACGTAAAGCTCAAGCTCATTCGCCACATCATTCGATGTTACTACCAGTGAGCTATCACCGTCTTACCTCCATAAAAGTTGGTGAAGTTCCATTCGCAGACGTGATGGTCGCACACCAACGGTGAGTATGGCTCTTTTGTGTAATAAGTATGTCCATTCGGTAATATCTATGTACATTGAAAAAAAAACAAAATGTAGTATAATTATGCAGTAGGTATATCAGTTTTTTGGTGTCCATAGTACCTATAAGCTCTGCGTGGTTCTGCTTAGTATGGGATCAGTTAACCGTGTGTGAAGAAAGTCCCAGGATATTTATATTTAATGAACATAATATCTAGTTAGTGGTGACCGATGAGGTGTATATAGGTACAAATCACTGAGTCTTAAGCTGTAGCATATCTAGGATTAGCTATTGACTTTTCGAAATTCACATCTTATTGGTACCTATATAACCCTGTAGTCAGTGAACTCTTCACCTCTAACAATAAACTTTGTTTTCTTTATTTTTGACTTTTTTTATGTAAGACAAGCTACCGGCCCGCGGTTTCACTCGCGTTCCCGTGGTATCTTATGTTTTCCTGGGACAAAAAGTAGCCTATATGTTATTCCAGGGTATGATCTATCTATGTGCCAAGTTTCATCCAAATCCGTTTAGTAGTTTTTCCGTGAAAGAGAAACAAACATCCATACATCCATACTCACAAACTTTCGCATTTATAATATTAGGTAGTAGGATATTCAGTTAGTATTTAATTGTTGTCAGTTTCAGCTACTACCATGTAAAGCACGGCTCACCAGTAAATAATCATAATGTCTAAACCTCAGCCCTTGTATATTGAAGTCGAGGATGAAGGACCCAGAGGTGATGATGCAGGAGGCGGCAGTGAGTGGAGGCAGTTTGTAAATATCTGTACCACACTTTACTATTGCTTTTGGTAATGATGATACATCGCGAATGTGCTGCAGGTTTTTCTTGAACGGAAATCTGAAAAATTATATTCGAGTTTTGTTTAACTCGTAAATTAATTTTAGGAAATACCTACATATGTATTGAGTCGATAAACAATGTTTTACACATTTTAGTAGGGACTAATAATTATATCAATACAGTTGACCCGCGGTAATCCGACCAACGCTTAACTTCGGATTTTCAAATTTGTCGGATTATAGAGTAAAGTTTTTGAAAAAGAGTACCTTATCATCCGACAAATTACGTATCAAAGTGTTATCATTCTATATGTACCTACTACAAAATATACGATGTGGAATTTTGAAAATTAAACGCCATTATACGCCATAAGAACATTTGTTTTTTTAAGTTTTTCACATAATATACCAATTTTATCTAGCATGAAAATTTTCGTCGATTATCTTTTGTTTTATAATTTTAAAACGAGAGACCAAGGCTTTGTCTCTCAGTCTTCTTAAAATCAAAAGTTCGTTGTAGGATGCACCATTCTCTTCAGCCCATTGCAAACCCACATCAAATGCGTTGATCGCAACTTGTATTGCCACTTGCGGGTTAGTTGGAATTATTTCGTCATCATCTTCTCCATTTATTACGGTAGAAGTAGAAACCTGATTTATAATCTCTTCGTCAGACATTTCCTGTAAGACACTTTCCTCTTTATCCATTCCACGGTACCAGATTTCCAAATCTTCTGAACTTATTTGTATTTCGGCAGCAACTTGCTCCATGACTTCCGAAGCAACACTGATTTGTGGAACGTTGCTAGGACTGGTAACAATATCTGGCCATAAGTTTTTCCATGACGATGTAATAGTTGATGGGGACAATTCATTCCAGGATTGACAAAGAGCAAAAATCAAATCTTTCATGTTGACTTCTTTTAAAGTTTTTTCTATAGGCTGGTCTTTATATATGGCTGTCAGTAGCAGGTTTTTCTTGTAGTCTTGTTTGACAAACTGAATGATATTCTGGTCCATTGGTTGACTCAGTGCAGTGCAGTTTCGTGGAAGAAACATCGCAGTGATGCATTTATCCTCTGTTATCAGTTCTTCTTCAGGCAGATGACCGGGAGCGTTATCAAGAAGCAATAACGCCTTTTGAGGAAGACTATGATCTTTCAACCATCTCCTAACTTCGGGAACGAAGCATTCATGAAACCACTTTTTGAAAAGTTCTTTTGTCATCCAAGCATTTTTTTGTCCATAATAGTGTACAGGTAAATCAATGTTTTTGAATTCACGTGGATTTTTAGTTTTTCCAATGACCATCATTTTTAGCGAGTGTGTACCCGAAGCGTTAGCACATAGTAATATGGTTACACGTTCTTTGCTCACTTTACGTCCAGGTGCAGATTTCTCGTCATAAGAAACAGGCGTTTTGCTAGGTATTACACGCCAAAAAAGCCCTGATTCATCTGCTTTATATACCTGTGCAGGGGAAAGATCTAAATCTTTTACTTTTTGTAAAAATCTCAATTTAAATGGCTCTTGACCTTCTTGGCATGATCTATCCTTAGATAATTTTTCTCTAGTTACAGTTGTCAAACGTATACCGTGACGATTTTTGAAGCGTTCCAACCATCCCTTGCTAGCTACAAAGTCGTCCTTTTTTGTTATCTCCTTGTAAAAAAAATTTGCTTTCATGGCCAATATGGGTCCAGAAATGAGCGTATGCCTGTTTCTTTCCTGAAGAAACCACAAATACAAAGCTTCGTCCACCTCTGCATGGTCAGCTTTCTTGAGTGTCTGCCGCTTGCCTGGCCCACAGTCAGTAGTTAACACGAACTTTTGAATATTCTCGCGGTTCTTTTTAATGTCATAAATTGTAGATCGTCCTACGCCGTATTCACTTGCCAAACTACGAAAAGATTCATTACGATTTAAACGGTCCAAAATATCATTTTTTTCTTTAATTGTCAGTGTTTTGTGCTTTCGCTTTCGGGTTTGCAAAGACATTACGATGTGAATCTCAATGAATAAATAGTAAACAATTTAACTAAGCCGCTACCACAGTCAAATTCGAACTGAGATAATACGCGTCGAGCACCATCGTCGTGATGGCGCGAACTAATAGTTATAGGGATGTCGGGCTACAGGGGGCGCCGGATTAGACAGGGGCCGGATTACTGGGGGACCACTGTATTATAAATGTGAAAGTGAGGTTGTTGGTTTGTCCTTCTTTCACGCAGTAATAAAGCAACGGATAGAGAGAGATAGGTTATGGTCCGAGAATAACAAACGCGGTTAAAACCGCTGGAAAGTTGTTATTAATAATTGAATAAATAGTGTTACAATTGAAGGGTACAGGGGAAAACATGCGATGTCACATTTTTTTGTTTTTTTTAACTGGCAATGCTATTTTATAGTTCAAATGTGATAGGAGAAAACGCTAAAACACACAGTTTTCAGTCCCAGCGTCATCTTCGTTCAAAAATATTGATATAGTGCAATATCAAGCAATGTTCACGTCATATTTGTAATTTTCTCAGTTTATTGTCATTACATGTTTTTACCCTGTGCCCTTCAATTGGTATATGTGAATCCTGACTATTATCATTTTGGTATTTTCAAGGACAAAGTGAATAGGTTTCTTCTGGGCAAGCGTGTTCCATCATAGGCTTCGTCATCGACCATTAAATCGGAGGCACAACGCAAGCCCACTCTACATAAAAAAAAATGCCAATGTCCTCAAACTAGGTAAAGCCTATATCTAGTGAATGGTTAAAATTATAAAGTATATTCAATTATATCACGGCCTAACATTAAGGTACCTACTTCTCCGTGCAAATACTAACAAGATATACAACTTCGTTCCCAGATAAAAAAATCTACATCTCCATGACCCACCACGTGGTTATACTACTTACCTAAATATACAAATCCCAAGATGGCACTCCAACCCGTGAATATAATTGTCCATCTGGAACACGATATTGGGGTCTTCTTCCAAAAAGTACTTATTGTCATCCATGAAATGCACGAAGCCAATGAAGTGGAACGCTCTTCCCTGACAGAACGGAGTTGGGCCTCTTCCCATATCGTAAATATCACTGTAGAGCTCCGAGAGAAAGAGATACACGTTCTTACCACAGTAGTATTCTGAAAAGAGGATTTGTAAGAAAAAAAAACAAACTAGCGAATTTCTGAGACTAAATGCATGATTTCGGTTTGCTATAGGATATATTATTTTACAGGGTCATTCAGTAGAATGAGGGAAAAAAGAAATCACAAATGGGACACGCAATTTCTCCTTCATTATTTGACTATAACTATGTAAATAACAATAAAAATATACAAAAGTGACAAACTGTCCGTCCGACAAACCAACTAGCAGTTGTCTAAGTTATAAAGCTATTAGATATAGTATAGTAGATGCACGCTGAATTATTAATCGCAATAGAAATAGTGGGACAAACGATATCAGTATGAACTTCAATGGAAATCAATATGGCCAATATTTTTATTAAGTCCATAAAATAAAAATGTTAGAAAAAACAATCTTATGTTATTTCATCTTTAATGATTACTTTTCACCCTTCCAAGCAAGTAGTTGTCTCACGATCAACGTGTCATCCTATTTAAATACGTGCTGACTAGTAACTGACAAAACCAGGCTAAAAATGACTGTTCTTAGAGGGCCAGTTACAGGCCTGTGTAATGTACTAAACTTGAAGCTTGATCAGTTTTGGAACCTTAGATCGCCTTATCCTTTATGGAGACAACCTCTTCATCTAGGTAATAGCATTTCTTTTGACCACTTTTATGACAAGCAATGTTTGCTTAAATTATAAAGCACTGGTAGTCACTGGTCACTGCACACAAAATGTAACCCTATAGTGCTTTTACTTAAAGTTTGTTGTACCTTACCTTGACTGGCATAAAACTCTAAAGGCACAGCTCCACCAGCTGCCGAATTATATGTAGCCACTCTTTCCGTCTTAATAGCATTATGGTTATCATACATCGTAAGCATATTGTCTATTGTATCTTCTAATGCTATTAGAAGGACCTGGGAAATATGAATTGTATCATTTATGGTTTATTATTAGGTTTTTCTAGATTGATTATTATTGCTTTTGATAGAGTAATTACCTTTAATTCTTTAACATGCATGTTTATAAATCTTCCTAAATGGTCCGTTGCTATGTGGACGTGTTCGTTCATTATGTACTGGAAAATAAACATTTCAGAAAATAAATATTTTTTTATAAAGTCTCAATCAAACTGAATAAGCTTGAATAGTGCAGAAGATGTTATTATTTCCAAAGTTCTTGATGTTAAAGTGCCATGTTATGACAGACATAACTATATTGTGTCGCTAACGAATTATGCTTGTTAGCCCGGTTATTTACAGCCGAATATCAAATTGAAGAAAGTGATTCACATCATAGAGTTACTTCCAAAACATTTTCTGAACTGTCTGATTTGAATATTCAGGTCTTAGCACGGCTACCATCACGGATTTGAATTCAAAGTCGCTATTTTGTCCCATTTTGTCCTCGAATATCAGATTTTGTCGCGCCCTGGTTCAAAAGTTATAAGGGTATTTAGGTGTTAGGTGGCCCTGCCAGGAAGTGCCACACAATATAACTTGCTTATATAGTAGAAATAACATAAAAATAACTAAGGTTACGCTCGCATTACGGTTTATTTCCTCACGGTATTACAGCAAGTTTATGCTCTACTATCCAAGAATGTCCATACAATTGATCATGAACATAGCTCGTAGTGTCCACGTAGTTAAAACTAAAATCCAGCACCTCACCTGATCCGGAGCTCTTTTAATCTTCATCATCTCAATCTGGTAGTGCGCCAGGTGGTCCAGCTTGTCAGTGGGATCGTGGCCATAGATCTCGTATGCATCGATGATCATCGCCAAGGTCATGTTATCGCTTGGCTCTTGGCAACATGGATGGTTGCGCACCATATAAGCGCACTGAGGGTTATAACTGATTTATGAAATTAAATCGGATGCGCAGGCACATAAAAATAGTCTGACGCTAATACCGGTTCATAAGGTTGCATTTGCTGAGAAGAGTTGAGAATAAACTCAGCAATTACTAACAAGCTTGAAATCATTATATAATAACTTTATCAGATCCCCTACTAAAGGGGTTGAATTTTAAAAAAATCCTCTATTAGCCAAATTTCAGCCCGATCCGTCCACTGGTTTGAGCTGTGCGTTGTAAAATTAGCCAGTCAATCATGTTTTCTTTTTTAGTCTCAATGACAAAATTTGTGTACCCTGGTGGCAAAACTACAAAAAAAAACTACCATAAACAGCAAGTGTATTATGCGTGTAACCCCCCCTACACAATAAACAGCATCTCTATGTAAACAATTAGCACTTTTCAGCAGTCGCTCAAGAAAATTTACAATTGATAAAAAAATGGTTCATAGGCAGTTCCTGGTACTCCCGAACCTAAGGTTCGATGTAATCATCCTCTTGAAGCCATAATGCTCGGAGATGAAGGAATTCGGTCTTCGATCTAATGGCAAATGTCTAATAGGATCTATTGAATGCTAATACTTTGCCGAGTGTAGAGTGCTACGAAACTCGTAGCACATACACCTTACACAGTTAAAAATGATCGTGTGATTAAACTAAAACAAGCACAATTTCATCAAATTATTTTTTCCTTACACTGTGAAATGGTAGACATACAAACTTAACGAAAAAGTTGTTAAATGCACATATTTACCGTTAAACTAAGTAACTGCGTAATAAATACAAAATATCGCAGAAAGCCATTGCTACGTGGAGCCATGGTGTCGACTGAGTACTTAGGTAACACAGAAATAAAAAAAAATATTTACCGTTAACGATCAATTATTTTTATGTGTTATTCGATATTTACTACCGACGTAGGTACCTCTACTTTTAATTGGTGATATTTTACAATACTTTTTATGTACCAGTAGAAATTTTAAATAAATGATATAGGTAACTCTTTATTAATATGTTTTATTTTCATAATCAACGCTTTATTTTGCAAGGATATGCTTTACTTTGCTGAACATAGGCCTCACACATAGATTTCTAAGACAAGCAGTCCAGGAACTCTGACCGGTCAGGTCGCCGCGGTCGCCGTTTCGTCTGATGAGAAGTCATCCCTCTCGGTGCTTTTCGCTATATGTTCACAGCTCCAGAACCTGTTTTCCTTATATCTCTTTGATTAATGTGGCCTGCCTATTACCTTTTCAGCTTACCAATTCTATAGTACTAGATATGTTTCCAACCTCACATTTTTTTTATTGGTTCAATAAATGGTACATATTTTTTTCAGTAAGATATTGTATCTATAAAAGTTAAGTAACTACATTCCTACCAGTAGTACCAATACTTTTAGCTCTTCCAAAGAACGGAGAGAATTAAAAATCTTCAATAAAATATAAAAGGGCGAAAAATTTATCAATTGCTAACATGCTTGTAGAAAATTGTTATTGTAGTAGGTACCTTTACTTAAAGCAGGGCTGCCCTATCAATAAAATAAATTATTAGTTATTGATGATTTAATCAAAACTTTGCGATATAGCGTATTTTATTAATTAATAACTATTATTCTGGTATCAGTATATGTACATCTTTACTTTTTTAGTGCATTCTGTTTTATAAATCGCAATGATTTAATCTCTATCCATTTGGATCTTACTTAAACAAGTATCCTCTACTTTTGAATGATAAACATTTCATTTACTAAGATGGCCCTCAAATCGCTGAAGTTAGCAATGTTTCGCCAAAATTGGGACAGGTAGCAGCCCTGTTCGAGAGCAAATGTTCCTCCTGTAGCCAAATCTATCGATCGGCACACCGCGCATACACCCGCGTCGAAACGGGATCAACCTCCCCGAGCCCTCACCCCTTACGTGCAGAAAATCGTCACGAGCAGCCACAAAAGAAAACTACAATAAAAATGCTAAAAGCCAACAAAAATCTACGTTGATTACATTAGTTAATTTACAGTGAACACAAGTGATAATCCTGGAATTAAATCACCGTGAAATGTTCGAAACAAAGTAAAAATAAAAACAAGAAAAAATGGCTGCTCGTAAACCCAAAAGCAAGTTACAATAATGTAAAATAAAATTAAAATAGGCTAGTGTAAAGAAGTCTTCCGAAATTAGTTGTTAAAGTTATACAAGTATAATAAAGAGGTATTTTAGTGATATAAAATCGATGTCAACTCGCTGACGTCAATTTATTTTAAATTGTACGTGAATATAATAAAATTTAAAAATTTATTTACACAAATCGAAAAGGGATTGACAATAAAATAATATTAAATAATCAAAAGAAAAAATCAGGTGATTAAGAAATAAGACAAATAAAAAATAAAAATGATGAACCTGAGTCGCTTTACTAGTAAGTTGCCTCCTTTCAAGAATGCTTTGGATGTGGCGATGCAGACCGTCAGGCAACAGATGCCAGACAAACCTGGACCACCTCCACGTCCCCCGCAGAATGTCAGATTCGCTAACATGGGTAAGAATAATCTATTTCCATTTAACCAAAAGGATCCAAAATAACAATAATTAATTTAGAAAAATAAACCAGAGAAATATGGCTGCAAAAAGCGATGATCCACAAACTATGGCAAAAAGAGGGACCTCTAGTGTTCTGATTATTTCTTGAGCGACGTGACTTTCAACCTTAGAGCCAAAATGAGCTTAGATAGGACATAGAAAAATATTCCTCACGTGGCTGCCTTGTAAAAGACTGGATTAGACTTCTACCCCATTTAGGAAAAGTAATTGTAAAGCTGAAACTTATTTTACATACTCGTAATATATGGTTGTAAAACTGGTAATTTTGATAGTGAAACATGTTTCACAGAGCACTTTTTTCATTTTACTAGATATGGGCGAAAGTTGCGAGCTGTCCACGATGAACGAAACCACCTCTCCAACATATCAGTCGACGAACCCAACAAATCCATTCCTCAGTGGCGAGCTGCAGGCTGAAGATTCCTTCACTAGCTATCAGAACACATATCCTCAACAGGATGGTGCTCCAAGGTAAGAAAGAAATGTCTAACAAGTCATAATCCTTCAAAGCTTCCGAGATATATTGTATCATGCTTTTATACATTGTTTCCAGAACCCAAAGCATGCAAAGTGTTGATTTCTATGCTTCATCTGAGGAGGGTGGCTTCGAAGAAGGTGGTGGTAAACCAGGAGCCAAGATCAATGAGTTTCAAGCCGCTTGGAATGTCACTAACGCTATTCAGGTAACATTTATTAATTTAATATAATTTGTATTAATTTACTGAGAAAAATGTATGATTAATAGTTATTTAAAACTAAAACTTATGATAGTTTTATTTCATCTACAGGGAATGTTCGTAGTATCTCTTCCATTCGCTGTGCTCCAAGGAGGATACTGGGCCATCGCTGCGATGATCGGGATCGCCCACATTTGCTGCTACACCGGCAAGATACTTGTCGAATGTCTCTACGAAGATGACCCCGTTACAGGTCAACGTGTCAGAGTCCGCGACTCTTACGTCAGCATCGCTAAAGAATGTTTCGGTAGAAAATATGGTGCTAGAATAGTTAACATGGCTCAGATTATAGAACTTCTCATGACCTGTATCCTTTACGTAGTCGTCTGCGGTGATCTCATGATCGGGACGTTCCCTGATGGCTCTATTGATACTAGGTCGTGGATGATGCTGATAGGAATCTTCCTTCTGCCTCTTGCTTTTTTGAAGTCCCTTAAAAGCGTCAGCATGCTTTCTTTCTGGTGCACTATGAGCCATTTGATCATCAATGCCATAGTCCTCGGTTACTGTATCCTATACATTGGTGATTGGGGATGGTCAAAAGTGAAATGGAGCTTAGATTTCGAGAATTTCCCCATAAGCTTGGGCGTGATTGTGTTCTCTTACACTTCTCAAATCTTTCTGCCTACCTTAGAAGGTAATATGGAAGATCGTTCGAGATTTGAGTGGATGTTAAATTGGTCTCACATTGCCGCAGCTGCGTTCAAATCCATCTTCGGATATTTATGTTTCTTGACTTTCCAAAACGATACACAGCAAGTGATCACCAATAACCTTCGTTCGGCTGGCTTCAAAGGACTTGTGAACTTTTTCCTTGTCGTCAAGGCGATCTTAAGTTATCCCCTGCCATACTACGCAGCCTGTGATCTCCTAGAGCGTGCTCTTTTCAGAGGCAAACCTAAGACATTATTTCCAGTGATATACGCTCTAGATGGGGAATTGAAAGTTTGGGGTCTCGCTTGGAGACTCGGTGTGATCATGTTCACAGTTCTCATGGCAATCTTCATACCTCACTTTGCCATACTTATGGGTTTTATCGGCAGCTTCACTGGTACAATGTTAAGTTTCATCTGGCCTGCATACTTCCATCTAAAGTTGAAAGGCAACCAGTTGGAAAGTACAACTATCGCATACGATTATTTCATTATAGGTCTCGGTGTTCTTTTCGGAGTTATTGGAATGTACGATTCAGGCTCCGCTCTCGTAAAAGCGTTCAAAATAGGATTGCCCTTTTAATTTTTCGTAGCAATAGTTGATTGTTATACTATTTTTAGGTTTATGCATACTATTTTCAAGGTTTAAATTCGGATGATGTCAAAATTACGATTTAAATAATGCACTATCAGGCTAGATCTATTATATTATTGATACATTTTGTATTATAGAATTGGTTAGTACCTGTACTCGTCGAAATAGTAACGGGTTGAAATACTTCTAAATATCCTCATGACATATTCTATGTATATAGTACCTATATACGATTGATATTAGCTATTTGATAGGTTAATTAAACATGAATATTATCCTTAATCCAATGTCTTCCAAATAACTTTTATGTTTTTGAAGTTATTTAACAACGAAGTCTTCCATTTAAAATAAATAAAGCTATATTATTGTATAGGCAAATTTTTTTGCTTATCAACGGCATAATTTGGATATTTACATTATTATTATTAGGTGATTGTAGTAAATATGTATTTAAAATAGAATAAGTTAATAAAAAAAAAAAAATTACCACCATTTTTGAAATAAACAAAAAGCTCATGAATACATAATTAGCTTATGAATATGTTATTTTTAAATATGAAATAGCATGTATGTACTACATTCAGGGCTGCCACTCATTATTTATAATCAATATATTTTAGTATAGTCAGATTTTGTATACCGGGTGTAAGGGACAGCCTTCCGAAAACTGATACCATGGATTCATTTCATGATTCTGAAGCCCCCAGACTTTGAATTTTTCGTCGATCTTTTCATGTCCATCGAATTTTTGGATTGATTATACTATAAAATCATTATACAAGTTTAACTAAACCTGTTTTAAATATTAATAAACAGTAACTACTAATATGGACATAAAACTGCAATGGACATTCATAAAATTCAAATCAATACGCAAGACTGCACGTGTCGTGTGTATTAGCGTTGTAACTTACATTGCGCGCTCAAAAATTAAGATATCGGTAACCGACGACTTCTGACATAATTGATTTCTATAGTGTTATTATAGGCATTCAGTGTAACCTTTTCCCAAAGATTTCGGAAGGCTGTCCCTTACACCCGGTATATGTATACCGGGTGTAAGGGACTATAAGTGTAGGGGGGTGTAAGTGTAAGGAAATATTTACCTACCTAGTTTTATTATGTGCCTAATCACAAAAATATGTAACAAAAAAATATAAAATATTTAGTTTACAATGACAAGATATTATTTTTCTGGTGACAAAATATTCTTCTTTTTTTATATGATGTTTGCTAGAAGCGGTGGCAACCCTGAATTTATTTTAATAAATATCTATGATAACTCCGACATAAGTCTTCCATTTCTAATAATAATTGTTGTTGATTATATTATAGAAAATTGTATTAAACTATACCTACATGTTATATATAGAATAGTTATGTTACATGGTGTTTTGATAGGGTGTGTGTAAAATATCCCATATTTAGTTTAAAAAAATATCAATTATTTATACAGATGATTTTATCCTATTACTGTCAAAACTATATCATGGGAAAGCCATAATTTGATTACATGATCTATCTTCCAAATATGAATTATGAAGAAACGATAAAGGAATACCACACTTGTATACTTGTCTGGTTAAATTGCTGTATATTTGTACCTACATTTGGTATCTATATAGCCTAAATTAGGATACAAAATCATCTATATACTTGATTAATTAAAGACTTGAAAAAGGGCTTCCAAAACATTTAGCGTTTAAAAAAACGCTTAACTATTGGCTATGGTTACAGCTGTTCAATTATGTTGTTCCACGCTTAGGTATCCAAGGAAAATAAATATTTAGAAAATGTATCCAAGTGCAATAATGTTGTATAAATATACTATACATGTATTGTGATGAAATGAATTCTAGGTGTGTATTTTAAATAATATAAAATGTTATTCGATATTTTTGTTTTATTTAGATGTACGAAATTCAACCCCATAGCTAACCTTTATCGCAGCATCACATGAAATTAAAAACATCGTCAAATTCAGTAATGTTTACTTATTTCTATATATAATTTGGTAGTTACATACACTCATAACCCAGCCTATAGCAAAAAGAAAGGTTTCTGTAAGATAAGGCCAATAATTGGCAATTTAGTTAATTGTTCACGAGACTAGCGGACGCCGCGCTTTTTACTGGCCGCCATGTTGACAAAATGGACGTTCGCATTCGCGCATGCGTGCTGCTTGCTTTATGCCTCGCTTTATTGCACGTAACGGTAAATATTTCCAAATTATATTGTCAAAATTTTAATGTTTTATTTACATTCCCTTACCTAATACGATATCCCCCTTATTCTGACTAACAACTAGGTTACCATTTAGATCGATCAATTTTATTTCAATAAATTGATACACTCATCGTTTACCGCGATGTACTGGTCGACTGCCTCATCCTGAAACGAAGTTCGAAATTGGAAAATATGAGACATTCGATTCGGTGGACTAGTCAATAGCTCTGAATAAATTCGATTGTCAGGTTCCATACAACATTCGGAACCACCCATGCTGCTTCGAACCGAACGACAACCTCACTCTGGCGATGATCATCGACGCGTTCGAAATCTACGGCCATGACCCTACCGACAAGCTGGACAACCTGTGGCTCTATCAGAACGAGATGATGAGGATCAAGACTGCTGAAGATCAGGTGATAATACTAAACCTACTTAAATTGTTTAGAATACTAAAATTTACTTTTCATCGAATCAAAATCGAATGTTTAATTAAATATAAATATAGTAATGGTTTCTTGATATTACAAGTTTATTCACTTGTTACAGTATCTGATCAACGAGCGAATTCACGTTGCCACGGATCATTTGGGGCGATTTATTAAACTACACGTTCAAGAGTTAAAGGTAAATTATAAAAAAAAAAACAATTGACTGTTAATATTCGAAAAACAAATCGAACAACCGTGTGATTGTGATCGTAATTTATTTATGGTGATATTTTTTTAGTATAAGTGGTGGATGGATGGGTGAATACTTTGAAACGTTAATTTTCCAAAATCTAAGTAGGTATGTTAGTTTGGTCATGCTGAAATTGTCAATTTCAATTATAATTTTATATTTTATGGAGCTTTTAGATTCCAAAATTGTCATAGTGAAACATGTCCAGATTTATGACCTTAATATACAGGTGTTACTGATCACACTGGATGACGTCATAGACAACATGCTCACCATGTACGAGAACCACAACTCCATAGCTGCAGAGAGAAAAGCTACGTACACTGGTGGACCCGTACCAATGGAGTTTTACGTTAGCCAAGGTAATTTGATAACGTAACATTGTGTTACACCAGCTTGGAGGCTATTGTCGCGAAGCATGAATGATGGAGTAATCACGCACATGCCGCTTTGCCTAGAGTCTCCTTTCCTCTCGTTCTCTCCTATGTAGGTAGGTATAGCTTGCAGACGTGTTCTAGAATTCCCAAAATGAATTCGACATCAGTTTACTTGACATTACACCAACCTATATCATATGGATGCACTAGTAGGTATATTGTTTAGATTTCGGGTTAGACGCAAACGCACCTCCCAAAAATACTCCTGCCAGCGCCCATGGCTCACATCTTAGAATTCCTTGTTCCTTTGGTACCTAATAAGAAGATCCTTATCTTACGAATGACCATAGTTTTCACTTTCAGAATTTTACTGCGGCAAAAACGTCTACATATTCATATCAGAACTATACAGTGATATTTACAACATGGGTAAGGGCGTGGCGCCATATTGCCATGACAGATCTTTCTTGTTCCTCGGTTTCTTGCATTACCACGACGAACAGAAGTACTATCTGCTTGATGACCCCAGTATAGCGTTTCCAACTGACAACTATTTACATGGATTGGAGTGTCATATCGGTATTTGTATATTTAGGTAAGTTTAAGAACATCATATTTTATGCTGTTCTTTACTTAATCTTACTTCTTTAAGGTATTGCGGTAGAGGTTCCAAATTTTTATTGAGTTATACATACATATACTTTATACAATGCATCGATTGGACGATATCCAACCGATTCGAGATATCTGACAAACATGGATCAGACACCACTTGGACACTGGCATGAACCAAGCTTGAACCTTACCAAGTTCAAGTATACTAATAAAAAGAGGTAATTGACACGGGACTAAAGAGAGTAGCATGAGATAGACCAACAGGAGAACATGTTAGAGCTTCTAGGCTTTAAGTGGTAGACCTAAAACCCACTTTGGCACATCGTAAAATATCACTTGTGATCAAAAAATCCATCACACCCATCATACTACGTGAGCCAAATCGATTTCAAATCTAAGCTATTAGACATACAATTCAATGTTCATTCAAAGGGAACGGGAGGGCGCAGTTGAAAGTTAGTCAATAAACTCTTCAATTGTAGGTTCCCCTTCAAAAAGGTTATGCAACAAGTCCGAGATGTGTCGACATTACCCAAAGCTATCGTCAAGTGTGGCCTGGTGATGTACAAGCTGCCACCACTCACTGCAGCCTCCTGCATCATCACTTCAGGGTCCTTCATCCTCGACTTCAATATACAAGGATTGCGGTACAGGCATTATGATTATTTTTTGGTAAGTAATTTAAAATTGTATATATACCAGTTTAAAATACCTTTTTCAACAAGTACAAAATAAATAGATATGTTCTGTGAAAAGTCTGTGAATAACTAATTAGATGAGAAAGAGAATTACGCGACAGATGGTCAAAATTAAACGGTTTTATATACATTTTCACTGTCTTATTACGTGAGATTGTAAAGCAAGTCTTGTAAATGTAAAACGCAGTTTTTAAGATAGCCCTGGCTCTTTACCGTTAAATTACGTTAAAAAGACACGGATAATAATATAGGTATATTCTCGGTTTTACTGCATGGACTGGCTTTAATCTTTCTCGTGTAATAAGGGTTTATACAAAACTCTAGAAAGCTTGAAATATTATCTTAAACACGAATCAATTATATTTCCAGACAATACCAAATGGCCACACGTATTACACAAAAGAGGAGCATACACCGTTGGTGTGCGATCACCACGTCTGCGAATGGAACTACACAAATCATTATGGCGGTAAACATGTCATTGTTAATATCTTTCATTCGCCAACGCACTATATTACACTGGGCAACCCTCGAGAACTCCTCATAGTTCTTTCTTTCTTTGTCTATCGGGAGGCACTTGCCATGACTTTTTTTTAGTATCAATCTGTTCACATCCGATCTGATAATCGGAAATCTGAGTCGGGAACAGGGCCGAGGCATCATGATTTGATTGCTGTTCCGTTGATGCTATATCTTTCTTACTGTTCCCGATAAAAAACATACAGTTGGCAAGAGTCGGTTCCCTACAAACTTCATAGGATTTATTTTCTGTGTGTTTATTAGGCGCGTAATCAATAACCGATGGGATAGGCGAGATCTTGACTGGACACCAGGCATAAGGAAGCGAAGAGTGGGACTTTTCCCCGCAAAGTAGACCGATGGTTTGCGAAACCTGGCAGGTGGCGGATGGATCGGAAGAAGTGGCAATTATGGGAAAAGACCTATGTCCAGCAACGGACATTTTGATGATATTTTTATGCGTTATTTATTTCCGTACAGGTCCATTTCTTATTCCTGGTGATCCTGGTACCGGAATTGACCCAGTACCACCCTACATAGAGCCTACCCCGAAACCTGATGCAGACGACGATGCAAATATTACTGTACCTTGTATGTATTTTATTTTTAAGAATTATTTTTAGAGATCCTTGGGGGAGGTTTTTGTCCAACAGTGGACGTCTTTCGGCTGATATGATGATGATGATGAAAGTGTTTCTCTTTGTATCCCCCTATATTTATCTCTTATTGGCACATGGATGTAGGTGAACTCCGTCTCTGCTAAGAACATTATTCAAAATGCATGTAGAAGACTACTACTAAACTATCTACATAATATCAAGTAGACATTGGTGTGGAAATTTCGCATTTATTGATGTAATCTCTACTAGTTTAATCTAATCAGTGGAGTTCCTACCTTTTAGCAAATTATTAAATTAATTATCTTTTATAGATAAATTATAGCGAGTAAGCGTTACGTGCGCACATCTAAGTTTAGGTATTTATAACGGGTGTGTAAGTATATCGTAAAGAAAACTGAAAAAATTTATTCTGATTTTCTGAACGTACCAAAAATATTGCAGTTTTATTTAAAAAAAAATTGTATCAATATTATTACAAATTAGTCCCTAATGTTATCATATTTATTTAAATATGCTTGCGATTTCCTATTTTGCCCCCTTAGGGGTTGAATTTTCAAAAATCCTATTATATATTATCCTATCATAATAGCTAACTGTATGCCAAATTTCAGCCTGATCCGTACATTGATTTGGGCTGTGCGTTGATCGATTAGTCAATGAGGGAGTGAGTAAGTCAGTCAGCCAGTTTCCTCTTTTATATATATAGATTAAATGCCTACAGATATCTTGGACGGGTGCCTGTTCATGTATCCGCCGAATTACGGCTCAATAGCCGGGAAGAGCTACCTCGACCCAGTAGACTTGCATGATGATAGATTTACCTGCAATGCCGCGGCTGGATCCAAGGTAATACCTTACTTACAGACTGCAATACTGTGTATATCCTGCTCCAATAGTACGACAGGGGTGGATAAAGGGCGGGAGCCATTGAACTTTTGAACAAATACCTATGTCTTGTGTTTAATTTATTGCATCAAATTAGTTTAAGTTAAAGCATAAGCAAAACATACAATAATGCAAAAAAAATATTTTGAGTAAAAGTAGTTAGCATTCTATTTATCGTATTTTCCCTCCACCACCCATTTTTTCCACCTATATTATTATACTTATATAGTTAAATATTCATGGGGGCTTCTCAAGTATTTTAGACGCTCCAAAATTTTAAGCGGCGTTTCAGTCTTATGTTCCTGAGAAAAAATATCTCCTTTCACCCTCTCACCTTCTCACCTCTGCTTATTATATAGCTACAGAAAGGGACAGCTCTAGTGATAATCAATTAAACATACCTATCTATGTGCAGTTAATGTTTCTGACTGCATCTTTTTTTTTCATAAACTTCAGGGTTTATACTGGTACCCGCAATGGATGGGCGCAATCCCTAATCAGCCGTACTCTGGCATGGGCGAAGAGAACGACGTGTTCGATCCTCCAGGAACCTTCTACCCGCACCATAAGGGTTACGACTTGGACGAGGATGGCGATGTCGATTAAATTATATTGTTTTTTTTATTAAGAAACCAGTGTATTTATATGTTACCCACATCTAGAATGGGATGCAAAGCAAAAAATTATAATAAATATTAAATACCCCCATTACCCAGGATGAAAAGTAGCCCATAGCACTAAAGAATAATGCAGATTGTTATTAGTGAAAGAATTTTTAAAATCGGATCTGGAATTTATTAACTTGCAACTACCTACCTCTTTATAAAATCAGTGCAGATCAGGGTCAAACAATTTTTTGAGAAAATTGGCACAAATATAGTTTAGTCCAGGGGTTCCCAAAATGTGCGTCGCGACGCCCCGTGGCGTCAAGGGGCTGTCCCAGGGGCGTCACGAACCGGTATACTTACGTCACGTTTCAAAAGCTACACGCGGGTATCTTCTTTTACAAGGGATCCGCAAAAAAATTAAAACATGTAATTACAACATGGGAGTTGCAGTACAAAAAAGATTGGGAGCCCCTGGTTTAGTCTGTACCCCAAAGATTTTTCACTTAATTTCCTTTAAAATATCTCTAAATTCTGTTATAATAGGAGAAAAATGTGTAAGATGCTAGATCTAATAGGATTAAAACATCTAACACAAAAGAAAAAAATACATAATATTAGATAATTAAATTTATTTATATACAAATACATAATAAAAAAATTATATATAGCTTTCTAAAAATCTCCTTTCAACAACACTACCCCTGGGCAAAATGAAAAATGCTGGCGTACCTGCTCTCAGCTCAAAATACTTCATCACCAACAAATCGGCTAAATTCTTAGACGGATCAATCACATGTGGCATTTTATCATAACCCTCAAAGTAGACATTTACACTATCTAAGCTGTACTTATTTTCTGTATCCCATGGTGCCGGAAACACCTGCTCAAGTTGACATATTAAAGAAATATTCTCAGGACAAGATTTGATAAAATCAGTCATTTGATATTCAGGGTATAAGAACAATACTGGCCACTTCAGTACTCCATCTTCGATATGTACTACAGAATCCTGAGCTCCAGGCAAACTAGGCTCTAGCTTAGATAAATCAATGTCATCTTCATCATCACAATCAGAAATTTTTATTTTCCGTTCAATTATTGCTTTTAGTACAGAATTTTTTTGCTCAGCATTTCTAATATTAGTTTTTTCGAGTTTCCTTTGGTCTCGTTGCTGGACCATCAATTTTTTTTTAGCCGTATTCAGTAGTTCTGTTATTTCATTATCTTTAGATTTTTCTAGTAGCTTCTGACAATGTTCAATACAAGTATCGTATTTTGATATTTCAAGAGCAGATTTAGCAGCTCTGATTTGTGCTTTAGTGTGGTCTGGGTTAAAGGTTAGGGCTTTTTCGCTGTCAAAAAGTGAAGACCGGTAGTTCTTCAAGTGCCAATGTGCTGCTGCTCTGTTGTTGTATAAACTTGCATTAACTTCTGCATTGTTACATCTTTGTTTTATGCCTTCTGTGTAACTGTAATAGATAAAAATGAGTTGGTAAAAACAATATATTGTCATTGCAACTTTAAAACCTCTTATGTGTCACTTTTGGCAAAATTACTTTTTATGCCAGTTGAGTACAGATTTTGAAGCTCTATCAAATGCAAAAACACTTATGTGTGTACAACATTTAAATCGTAATTTATTCCTTCTTCCATGATCAGTGCCCTGAGCACGAATCACTTGCGTAAAACTTACGTATCGTCATCGTAGCGTCTGCGTGTAATTTTTGACAGAAGTTCTACCGTCTACTCGATACCCAGCTAGCGAGCTACGTTAAGTTCGTCTAGAAATTATTATCATACATTTTTAAATTGTATTGTTACACAATATATACATATTTATTTACAAATAACAAAAAAATAAATTAAATAACCTGCATATCTCACATTATTAGCAAAAAATAAAAGGTATACTAGATAATCCTCATATTTTAATGTTTTTTTTCTACAATTTAAGATAATAATATTTCTTTATTTATGAATGAAAAAATGGTGAACGTAATTCATGTAATCAAATAATATTAAAAGTAAAAAGCGCGCGTAGTAACTTTTTTTTATTTCAGCAAGGAGATCTAAGTTTGAATTTAGAACAAATCGTAAAAAGTTGAGCCTCGTGATTTCTATACAAATGAATTCGATGCATTTCAATTATTGATTTGTTTTTTAGCACATTCTATGAAATTCGTATTTATTTTTTTATTATAATTAAAGGATGTTCCTAAATTAACGATCCAGCGAAATAATCATTTTTATAAGTATTAATTTTACTATCAAAATTTCGAGGTATACAAGATGGTCCATCTTTAGCCGCCGAAACAAAATGAAACACATCTCATAGGGGTTTACCTTTTGATTTTTTTGGTTTCTATATAAGAATTATTAAAATCTAACTAAAAAAAATTTTAAACCTTTTTAATAAAATCACAATATACAAAAAAATCAATAAATCTTTACATGATTAAAAAATGCTGTAAAAAAAACGACCTTCTCACTGCAAAATATTCGGTGAGAAGGTCGACGATAGCTGGCTAGCGAGTAACTGTACCATTATATCAAATTTAATACAAAACTGCGTATACGTACGTTTACGCACGTGACGTTAGGAAAACGTAGAAACTGTCAAAGGTGTTCGTGCTGCCGATTTGCAGATCCGTGAACGTTTAACACTGTTCGAGATTCAAATCTCCATACAATTTTGTTTTGACGCACTCGATACGATGACGCTACACTTACGGCAGAGGTTCGTGCTCAGGGCTCAGATCACCTATGTGCCTGACTGCTACTGAGAGTCAGTAGACTGTCATTATTGATTTTCTCATAAAAGTAATTTCTACACATACTCTTATGTGTAGAAATTACTTAAAGTCAGAATGACGATATTGTGTACATAATCTATTTTTCTATAATAACAGGAATATCAAGAGTAGCTCACCCCATTATAGCCATTCTATAATTTTTATGTTTAAAATTAAAATTCCCATCTTCTTTGTAATTCATTGCCAGCTCCACTGGAGTGTTTTCTTCTGGATCATATTTGAGTTTAGCCAAACCTTCAGCAAGAGGAGACAGGTCCCCATTTTCTGGAGTGTTCTTCATGAAGAAAGGGTGCTTATCCATTTCTTCCTAAAATAAAAGATAGGTTTCAAAATATGTTCATTAGAATAAAATACAATAAAATAAGAGGTATATCTGCGTACCTCCCATTTATCTTCAGCCCATCCTTCGGTGTACCTCTTTCGTTCTAAGCTATTGATAAAATCGTCTAACTCTTCATCCATTTTCTGACACAGTTTAAGTCTTTCCTCATCAGTCATGACCTTCTTGGTATCTTTTATGCTGTCTTCAGACATTTTAAATATAACTTATGCCAACCACTAATACAATAAAAGAAATATATATACGGAAATAATCACTATTTTATTTTATAAATTTAAAAAATCCAAATGTATTAAGACCTAACCTAAATTTGAATTAAAATTTTGACAGATGACATTTTTGACATTGACTTGACTGACACATAACTAACCAAACGAATGAACCAAAGGCTCCCAAAGTTTTTCTTTGGTAATATCGCACCCAATACAATTTAATACAATTCATTGCTATGCCATTTTTGAATATACTCGCACTTTCTAAGCTCGCGTGTTTTAAAATATTCCGGATATTGAGCTTTTTCAAGAGGATGCCAATAATCAAGTATCCAATCGGGAGGAGTTACGACACGCTCAGCGGCTACTCCACCAGCTATTCCTATTGATCTTGCAACTGAAAAAAGAAAAATGTTTTAGCAGTATTCGGGGTGAATTTGTGTGAATGTGTTTGTGTACAGAAGTAAATAAAAAATTGGCCAAGTTTGTGCGAGACCAAAGATGGGGAATCTTTGGTCTCGCACAAACTTTGATTTTTTAAACCTTGCAAAATGTGAGCCATCGAACCAATTGTCATCCAAATCCGTACTATAACCGAGTGACTCAGAATAATTCCGATTATTATAGGATGTTACTAACATTTCGCAGGTGGTAGCGGATGACTCTTCATAAATAGCTCATGTTCTCCTAGCCACAAAAGTCGACGTTGCTCTTTAGGGTCGCATTCACATTTGTTCTTATCAAATTCATTGCGTAGAATTACTTGTTGATACCGCACTAGTTGTCTGAAATCAAATATATCTGTTTATGAATGTAAGGTAAATATGTGTTGTAGTGATCAATAAAGAATATTACTACCTCGCTACATAATACGCTTCGATTTGTCTCATGGCCCTTTTATATAAAGTGCACACTTTTTGAGAGTGACTTCTTAGCTCTGGTGCAAACGGCATATTTATTTTCAATCAGAAAAATAATATGTTGATGGTTACTGTGGGATTATAAGGTCTGTCGATTTATAAATGTAAAAAATATTTAATTATGCAAATAAATTACTCAGTTTTGACTAAGCTACTAAAACGTAGTATTAAATTCTCTTTGTCAGCTACTACATGAGAGCAACGTCCACGTCAGTTTAAAAAAAAACTATTATTCCAGCCAGTCTACATTATTAAATAATGTAGACTGGCTGGAATAATAGTTTTTTTAATTAAAAATTATAAGGTGGAGCTGAAATTTTCAGCTCCACCTTATAATTTTTTATATTATAATAAAGTGGATTTAACAGTTTTTTTTTGCGATTTAATTTTATTTCATAAATTTTAATTATATTCTTTTGAAACTATTCAAATCCTTACATTGGTTCAAAGCATGTTCAAAGAGTATAGTAATTACAGGGGAAAAATAAGAAACATTTGTCAGAAAGGAACCAATGTACAGAGTTATATTATTATTTCGAATGGAAAATGAACACATAGATAAATCCACCATAAGACTCATTCGATGAAAATAACTTTTTATGAAAGGTCCAGCTAGACAGGCTAGACTAGAAATTAATGATTTGCGCTTTATGTATGAACTCGTATCGTAGGAAGAATAATTATGGTAAATATATGACTTGAACATTCGGACGATTTTAAATATAATATTGCTATAAAACATTTTTGGTAGCAACATCCTATTTTATTTTAATTGGCAACATTAATTATCAAATTGTCAATCAATTCTATATAGGGATGGGAAAAGGAAAAATATACAACGATAGTTTTAAAAGATATCGATAATAAAAGGTCAAAAATTCAATATATCGATGTTTTTTTCCCAAAGCTACCTAAAGTAATGTCGTCGAATACATGCAATACGTACGAATGTAGCGAGCTCTTAAAAAAATATCCAATTTGATATTAACTCGGAAATAATGATTGAATATCGATATTTTGAGATTTAAAATATCGTCTAAAATATTGATAATTTTCTGAAAAATATCAATATTTATATATATCGACATTTCTTAGCCAAGCTGCCCAAGCCTAATTCTGTGTCAAGGAAGGAGGGAGAAATCCTCGGGAATTTAGTTTATTTTTCTTCCTATTTTATTTAAGTAGTGCTTGTTTTCTATATTAAATTGAACCATCATAGATCATGTCCCACCCCATAGAACTTAAAACTTACTAGCATGTTGCATTTGTTGATCATCCATGATTAAAAACCTGGTGCAGTGCAAATGATCTAAACCTGGTGTTTAATCGGCTTTATTTCAACTTCGACAATGTCTGACGCTTGGGAAGAAATCCAAGCGGTGAAGAGTAAGAGAAACAGTCGACGGGAGAAGCTAGAGAAACGGAAGAAGGAAAGGCAGAATATTCTAAGTGCTAGTTTGGTTAACGCAGAGAAGTCGGAAGGATCGCCTGATGGCGCCAAAGAACGAGCTTTGGCTAGTCCATCTGCACAGAAAAGTGAAAGTAGGACCTATTTTTCTCCAAATAAAGTAGTATTGAGCATAGTAAATCTATTTTTTTTATCAACACTCAATTTTGCATTAGCATTAATATTTCTGTGACAACTTTTAGCACATCAAGAGAAATCAAAGCCTATAATACCATTAGCATCACTAGAAGTACGTCTCCTTCAAGTATTATCAGACATACAGCTGCAACTACCGGCAACTGCTAGTGCCTTAATGCCGGGGCTGGGTGATGTGGATGCCAGCATTGTTGCCAGTTTGCTGCAGAAGTTTGCAACACAGAAGCTTATTATGTAAGATCTATAATCAAAATAATTACAGCATTTGAAATGTCATCTTCTCAAACAAAAAAAAAGGGACCATCTGAATTCCAATAATTTCAAACTGTTTGCTAAGCATTCATTATGAATATTTAATTTTATGTATAACCAGCTTCCCACCCTGCAATCCCCTATTTTACCCCCTTAAAAGTAGATTTTTCAAAAATCCTTTTTTAGTGGATGTCTTTGCCAAACTAGCTATTTGTATACCAAATTTTTGCAGCAATCCATCCAGTTATTTTAACTGTGCATCGATGAATGAGTCATGACAAGTAATTATATATTATGTTTATTAGTTTAAATATTTTCCATTTTTTTATATTATGTAAACATACTTCTCAATACGCTTTATGAATAAAATGAAAATAGGTATGCCATTGGTATGAATTTAAAATAAATAATTAATTGTAAAACTTATTTAATATATACATAAGTAATTGTGGCTTTACAGTTTATCAGAGTATTGAATACTCTGAAAGACAGGAAAACCACAATTACTTATTGCATTACATAATTATGTCAGGATTCGAGAACGCACAGAAACCACAACAGATGCAACAATAGAAGTGGTTAGTGCAGAGTCTGTAAGGCTGGCAGCTGTCCTTGCGGCCCTAATAGAGGAACAGTCTTCTAGTAATAAGAGAAAAGGTAAAAAGTACCAAAATATGTCATTGCAACAATGCAATTTCAATTTATACATTACAGTTTATTTTTCTTTGCAGGTGAGAACTCAGTTGAAGAAAAAACGAAACCTAAAGTATCAAAAATATCAACCGATGAAAAGAAAGCAGCCAAAGGTGATACTGATATTATGGTAAGGAATATGCTACTAAATTATGAAACCATTTAAATAGGTCTATTAGATGGCAATCAAACTTAAAACTTAAAACAGTGTAGATTAAAAAAATCACTAAAGGCTACATTCCTACATAATAATGGGCTTAGACACACAGAGGCACATCTTATGTTATTTGTCATCTTTGGTAAACCTAATCAAAATAAATAAAAGGAAAATGTAACTGACTATCAACGCACAGCTCAAACCAATGGACAGATCGGGCTACTCCCAAAGGGGGTAAAATAGGTGGTTGCTGTTAAAAACGCAGGGCGGAAAGCTTCGTATAAAATACTAGCAGTCAGTTTTATATATCTAGATTTTACCCTGTTTTAATGGCCAGTTCTAAAATATAAACATGTAGTACTTTCATATTATTATATTTTCAGTCTTTACTGGCAATGCCTTCAAGCAGAGAGAAAGCTGTAAAGAGAGTAGGTGAAGAAATAATGGATCTGCTCAGTAAACCTACTGCTAAGGAGAAATCACTTGCTGACAAGTTCAAGAGTCAAGGAGGTATGTGTTGTAGGTATGCAGGATACCTGGAGAAGTGACATCTAACAGTAAAATTTATATGTCCAGTCAGTAGAGCCTTGATAATTCGAACTACCAAAAAACAACCCAATATGTTACAAAAAATGCAAGTGTCTTTTGAATCCTATTTACTGAGCTTATAATATACATAAGTACCTAATCTAAACCAAAAAATATGTTAGGTGTAAGTTAATTATTCATAATATCATATATTTTAGTCTGTCATATTCCATTTATTGACCAAGACTTTGTCCCTCATATTATCCAGCATCATTTTCGCAGATAAGAGAGGGGCTGTTGGCAGTTCGGATAAGCCAGAGTACACATTATCGAGGCTCTAATGTAGTTTATTTTTAGCAGCATCCAAATCAATATCATGTATGTTTTAATTCTATGTTTTCGACCATAAAAAAGGCCTCATTTTCAGCTACTGTACTTACCTCGTTTCATGAAAATGTTTGCGCCATGCCATTCTTCATATTTGGGAAGAGGAATAAGGCATATGGGGTTAAATGTGATAAGTTTAGATGTCACGATTGCAGTCAAGTGGGCGGAGTGGGCCGATGAATTAACCCAATTTTTTTTTTGATAGATGCAGTTGTTTTTTTTAATTTTTAACAATGCAGCATAGTAAGGCTTCATAAAAAAATCTCTGTTTCAAAAACATGGGAATTCGTTATTATTCTGTTAATTTTAGGTGCACAAGTAATGGAGTTCTGTCCCCATGGTACTCGTGCGGAGTGCGTGCGCGCCTTCACCGTGAACAAACCTCTGGAGCACCTTGGTCGCACAGAGTCCTATACATGCAAGAAACTGCATTTCAAGAAAATTATACAGGGTCACACCGACGAGTCGCTTGGGGATTGCTCCTTCTTGAATACCTGTTTTCATATGGATAGTTGCAAGTAAGTTGGCAAATAAAGTGCTACTAATAAATGATAATTTAAATTTGTAGTTGTTAATAAATAAATTGAACTTTGCTTGACGTGCTGCCGCGTGTCTAGATAAATGTGTCATCTCCGTGTGTCCATCATCCATGTGTAATCTCCGATAACATGGTACCCAAGCTATGAAAATCCACCCGGTATGTTTGTTACTAGAAAATGGTTCAAATAAATATATTAATAAATAATATAAAACTTTTCGAATCGGTCCAGTAACTTCGGAGATTAGCGCGTTCAAACAAACAAACTCTTCAGCTTTATTATTAGTATAAATATAGATGCTGGATTTGTAGTCATGGCCGAAGATTAGCATACCGCGGGAGGGGAGCTAGAGTAACATAATATAATTATATTTTCAGATACGTGCATTATGAAGTAGACAATACGGATCCTAACGCGACCGCAAGTAAAGCAGCAGAGCCGACGCTAAAAGGTGTTAATAATGGTAACTAACACTAAAATTTAAGTTTGCATTTATATATTTAGGTACTAAATCTAACTCTGGATTTTAGAGTAGAATCCTGAGCGCAGCGAGAGATTCAGAGTACGTCACTCGAGATTTTTACATTACAATAGGCTAGTTGACAGTGTCGAAAATAAATGACCAAACACTAACCAATGTATAAAACATCTAAAAACACGTGGAAATATCAAATATGTTGTATATTTAATGCTTTTTATGATTTTTAATTACCAGTAGAACCCCTAAGAGTAAATCATTGTTTTGACATTTATTAAAAAGTAGCTGATTTAATATGTCAGGAGACTACCCTATTTTAGTTCTGGATCTAGTTACTCTGTAAGTGGGTACACCGCGGCCCTGTGATAATGTCTAATTTTTATTTTTATTATGTTTTTAGGTACGAGTGTAGTGGCGAAACCTGATGGTGTTTTAACCCTCACCCCGCCGCAGTGGATACAATGTGATCTCAGATACTTGGATATGACGTTTTTAGGTGAGTTATTATTACCTATTATGTTTCAACTCGAACATGTAAGAATGTCAAAGAAAAATAAACCTTATTGCGCCCTGAGAAGGTTTATCTATATTTTTTGGTATTGAACCATAGATTTAACAAGAAATACAATGCGCGCAACCAAAGATGAGACCTGTCAGATGCTAGTAGAGAGGATTTTGCGCAGGTACAGTCGCGCTCAAAATAGTTAAATATAATAATGAGTACTGATTAATAATATATTTATTGAACATCGAAATCGCTATCGCTGTCGTCATCTTGTATAAAACGCACACCACTTATATATTCGTGGGTGCGATGGCAACCACTATCACGAGCTGTCCCACTTGTACTAGGCTGTGGTGCGACTGGTCCGTCTTCGTCGGAGCTATTTTCACTGTCTTCCGTGTCACTGTCACTGTCGTCGGAGGAATCCCCTACTGATATTATGAATTCGCGATCAGTCAAATCGTCTATAATATAGGTATGATCACTTTCGATATATTCATTTTCAATTCTTTTAGTTTTTTCACATAACGCTTTCCACTCATTTGGACCCTTTTGGTCCACCTTTTCCTTCACCAACTCCATAACTCCTGTAATATTCCATTTCACGTTCTTGCTGCTAACATGACCTTTTATTGCTGCCCAGGCCATTTCGATAGGGTTTAAATCAGGATGATATGGGGGCAATCTAAGTACGCGGTGGTTATTCTATCTATGCTATATAGTTTGTGGCCGTCTTTGTGCTTTTTTATTATATTGTAAAGCTCTGGCTTCAACATATCCGAAGTAAATGCGATGCCTTTTCCTGTAAGCCATGATTGCATCTCGGCTTTTTTCGTATTCGAAGTTGGCGCAGACTCCTCCTCCTTGTTATGGTAGGACGCATTATCGACTACCACGACGGCATTTGGTGGGAGATTTGGGATTAATTGAGTCTCAAGCCATTTTTATAATTAATAAAATTCATGTCGTCATGTAGTCCCCTGATTTAGTTCCCGATTTAAACATCAACAAAGCATTCGGAATAAAACCATCTTCGGAACCTGCGTGCACGATGACCACCCGCTGGCCTTTGGAAATTGGTTTCTTTAGACCTTCCAATTACAGATCCGACCAACCGTTGATGTTGTATGCGTAGAATGCACATATGACTCGTCAGTGTATATTATAGGGCAGTCTTCTTGACGGTATTGTCTAAATTTCTTTAAATATTTAATTCTTTTGAGGCGGAGATCGGACTTTTCTATAAGAATTTTCCTGTTATTTTCAGTCTTCCTCCACCGAAACCCAAGATCTAAAATTGTGGATACAACGTTTTATCACCCCTTTATCAAAATCGTCCACGTCGGTTACTGGGTTTGATCTCGGTCGTAGTTTTGAGACCCACGTTCTGCTATTTCGATCTTTATGTACTACGCAATACGGTGTAAACTAGCTAGTTATAGTGTATAATTTATAGTGTAAACTGCCTTGGGAAATGAGCAGTTGCGTCCATGAAGCTTGATCCGTAACTCATATTTTCCATCATTAATCTTAGGTATTATTGTAAAATACCGCGTAGCCCAGCCACAAACAGTTTGACATTTTGGAGACCTGATGCTACACAAGCACCTCTAGCGGCGAATTCATACGATATCCCTCACTACTAATCAAGCAACAATCGGCCGTCCATCAATAAATGCCATAGATCGATGTGTATCGATCTAATTTTCAGGGTATGTTCTCCAGGTAAGTTTGCAGTAATAATGGCGGATCCCCCATGGGACATCCACATGGAGCTGCCGTACGGGACGATGTCGGACGACGAGATGAGGTGCCTCGGGGTGCCGCAGCTGCAGGATAGCGGACTTATATTCCTGTGGGTCACTGGCAGGTAACAAACATGTACCAATATTGGAGGGGCTGCTACGTGGTTATGGTTTAGTTCGAATAATCTATACTAATAATAAAGCTGAAGAGTTTGTTTGAACGTGCTAATAGGAAGTTACATTATCCCCGAAGGTAATAGGCTACTTTTTATCCCAGGAACGCGAGTGAAGCCGCGGGGAACAGCTAGTGTATTATAAAATGTATATATTTATTATTACAAAATAAAAAAAAATAAAAAAATAACAACTTTGTCTAGTGGACAGTGTCAAAAGTAAAATGATCAAACAATGAATAAAACACCTAAAAACACATGTAAATAATTACTATTGTTTATCGAGTCAGTGGCGTTTTAGCGTTCTAATTTCAAGGCATTTAGATGACTTCGATCTACACAGCGAATCGACGTCCTTGATTGGTTGACCCCAAGCCCCGTATTTTCTTGAATTCGGTTCTTGACATGATTATTTTTCACTGATTCGGATTATGTGAAATATTTAGGGCAATGGAACTGGGTCGCGAGTGCCTCAAGTTGTGGGGGTACGAGCGAGTGGACGAGCTGATCTGGGTGAAGACCAACCAGCTGCAACGGATCATACGCACCGGCAGGACGGGGCACTGGCTCAACCACGGCAAAGAACACTGTCTTGTAAGTGATCTCTAAGTTTTTATGTCCACTATAAAATTATGTTATAATATTTATACTGTAAAAGGTTTTTTTTCCTTTTTTAGTTGTTATCGGTATATTTAAAAAAAATCTTTGAATGATTGTTTGATTGACTGCGAGTGTTTTGCAGCGGCTAAATTACTAGTCATAAAACAACAATAAAAGCAGAATATATTTTTTTTTACTTTAATTTTTCAAATTTCAAAATTTTACTTTAGTGTTATGGGTCAATAAGGTATGAAATCGCGAACGATGGCAAACTTCTCGTCCTTTCACCTCGTTTGCTATCGAGCTATTGTGAAAGTTGAGAGGGCATGATGTTTGCCGCGCGCCGTTCGCGAAATTTTGAACCGTGTTATAATACGATACGATACATTATACGATAGAAAAATAAACATAAATATAACAAAATAAAGACATGAGCACTAATTGTTGCAGGTTGGCATGAAAGGCAACCCGGATAACCTTAATCGAGGACTAGACTGTGACGTCATAGTAGCGGAGGTGCGCGCCACCTCACACAAACCCGATGAGATTTATGGAATCATTGGTAAGAAAATAACATAACTATTCAATGAGGATTTTCATTTTTTTTTTAAAGAATATTGCTGTGTCTGTGATTTAAAAGATAATTAAATGAAAAAACAAGTCGTAAAGTACAAGGCCCCCATGTATTTTGACAGATTATTAGTACTTCGCTACAGTGCTGCCACCTCGTGGAGCTTGCTACCCTATATCTTCGTTATGGGTAAAGCTATCAATATTTTTTTTATTTAATTTCAGAGAGACTCAGTCCTGGTACTAGGAAAATAGAATTATTTGGTCGTCCACACAATGTCCAACCAAATTGGTAAGTTTTGTTTATGACTTTCATTTTAGGTTAATGAACTGAAACAAAATTAAATTACAGTATCCACTAGGTTATTCACTTTGACGTTTAAGAATGTTTAAGGAAAATAAACCTGATTGCTCTAATAAGGTTAATTTGTTTATTTTTTTTATCATCAGAGCAGGACAACGTCTGCCGAGCCAGCTAGTAAAAATAAAGTTAATTTTCCTTTGGCAATCCACTTTTCCATTCTTAATTGTCAAAAGTGAATAACATAGTAGACAGAATTAAGCAATTTATAGTTATAAAAAAAACCATCATGATATTATTCATAATCAATTCCCTTTCATATTTCGTAGGATAACCTTGGGCAACCAAGTAGACGGCGTCAGACTCGTTGATCCCGACCTTATAGTTACGTTCAAGAAACGGTATCCAGACGGAAACTGTATGGCGCCACCACCGCCAGACCCTGGCCTGGCTTAGTGCAAAGCTTTGACCATAGAGTCCTTAGAGTAACAAGGCTCTTGTTTTTGAACTGTCAAGAATCAGTGATTAGGGTTGTGACAAATTAAACTTGGAGTATGATCATCAATAATTATGATTATGTATTGTGCTGATGAATTTGTAACGTCTTCTAAAAATGTACTTATAGCATAGTGGAAACAGTATGCTAAGGCTAGTGTTAAGTTTTAGTAATATTTAAAATGTTTAATAAAATGTTTAAATTACAGTTCTTTTCTGTTTATTTCCGAATTATTTTCTCGATTGCTTATGATAAGTAAGGGCGAACATTAGGCGCTATAAAAGTGTGACTCGTCTTGGCAAGACCACCTTCATGAATTCGAATTGGTTTGAGCTGAAAAAAAAAAATCTCTCTAGAATAAGGAGCGGACGACAGAAAGTCAGAATTCTGATAGTAACGGGGTCTAGATAGAACAAAATATATGAACAGAGTGCCTTCCGGCGGGCGTCAAAAGTTGTATAACAGATTGCGGTGGTGTAGGTGTAGTGCCGGTATAAGGGTTTCCAGACCCTCCCAGCATGGGACACGCTCGGAGATCTATGCAAGAGGCGGTCGTGATTTGAAACCGTTTCAATTTTTTGAATAAAAGAAGTCTTACAAAATTAAATCTTGCTTTATTGCCCTCATTCTACATGACGTAGTTACACCACTTATAATTTTACAATACACTTAGGTACTAAGGGGCAAAATACTATTTCTATATTTAGTAAAAGCTAGTAGTTTGTATGTTTCTTCGTCTTGTAGGCGAAGGTGGGCGCGCGGGAGGAAGGACTTTTTTCATGCCTGTATTGTCTCTAGGTTTTTCTCTAGGAACACTGCAAAATAAACTTTGCATAAGTTTATACAAAAGAGCAACAGCATGCAAATGCTTAAGACTGATTTTCAATGGCTAGTTAAATGGTATTTTGTTGTTTTTTTGTAAATTGTAGCCATATAGACTTATCAGAGGAAATAATGTGTCGTGTGACTTATGTGTACAGCAATTTTAAAATCAGTTTAATCTTATTTACGAAGCTTATTAAGTAATCATCAATATCACAAACCAGTATTCTGGATGTCCAACCATAGTTCTCGTACTGATTCTGGAGTGAATATTTTTGATACTCGGCTTGTTCGGTATCTCACTGCACAAAAGTAAATTATGTTTATACATAATAATAACTATATATGTGGGTTGGTTTGGGTTTTTTGCCATTATCTTGAGAAAAGATGGCCGTGGGTGAAGAAAAAACGATCAATACCTTACCTAGTCATTTTAGAGCCTATTTCATCCCGAGTGTTCGTGTTTAATTTGTTGGTGCG
This sequence comes from Tethea ocularis, assembly GCA_963555595.1. Taxonomy (NCBI): domain Eukaryota; kingdom Metazoa; phylum Arthropoda; class Insecta; order Lepidoptera; family Drepanidae; genus Tethea; species Tethea ocularis. The sequence continues at coordinate 5,007,390 of OY741979.1, forward strand.
TATTGAATCTCGATATCTTCTTTGAAACTGAAATATTGTATCTTTGTATTAGTAATGGGCACTTGCTAGTAATCCCTCAAATTAACCGTTTGGCCGGAACTAGTTCATATTATTTACACATCTAGAAAATATATTCCTTCATGTTTATGGATTTGACTCGGGAACTCTTTTTTTTGTACCATGTAGTCAGCAAACAAGTATATAACCCGCCTGGTGATAAGCTGTAACCGTAGCCTATAGACGCTAGCAGCACTTGATGCAGAACAATAACCAAAGCTACTATTTCCCGACCTTTACCTTAGTAGTAAGAGAAGCTGTTGCAACCTCTTATTCAAACGCAGGCACCCAACACAAAGTTATTTGGCTTCAGTATACTGTAAGGTGAAAGTACTTCCCCAGTCGTACTGCTCTTTGGCGGAAAAAAAGTGTGGCACTTCCTGGCAGGGCCACCATCACGGATCTGAATTCCAAGTCTGTCGCTATTTTGTTTTTAAAACCCTTATAACTTTTGAACCAGGACGCGACAAAATCTGATATTCGAGGACAAAATAGGACAATAATAATAGCGACATACTTGGAATTCAGATCCGTGATGGTGGCCCTGCCAGGAAGTGCCACACGGAAAAAAACGCTACACTCCTCTCTTACCTCTAGTCCAAGGGTTAGTAGCCCGAGATGCTTACAGCCTTCTATCTAAGGTACCGGAGAATGACCTCCGCAATGGATTGTCTCACATGTGTCTACGGTAAATACCTACTGAAGTTCACAGTCATGTTCCACCATGGCAGACACTAGCCTCTTAGACCGGTCAATAAAATTCCCATGAGATATAAGTATTTATAAACCAACCTTGATACTATTCAATAAATCACCCTGAGTTGCAATAGGCCGTTCGTCTGACCGCACAGTGGTGGTCCGCTTCTGAATAGGCGCATTACGACGAGCACCAAGAGACGCAGCGCCCACAGATGCCGCGCCCATAGACTCAGTTCGAGGGTTCGCTACTAGACAGGGTATTTATGGGTAACAATTGAGGTAAATGAGCGTAGGAACTACTAAGGTGAAAATTGTGGGAACTATACTAATGTGAGAATCGTGGGAGTACGTTAGACACTAGGCAGGCGCACGATTGGTTTTCTACAGATTTTCATTCAGTTTTATTCAATCGTTGATATCAAAAATAAGAATGTCCTAGTTCTTTTCAAGCATTATAACTATAGATACAACTTGAATCATATCATATTTTGTGATGTTTTGTTGAGAACACACATCATAACAAATTTTGGCAGGGCCACTATCACACAAAAAATATTGTGTCAAACTCTAAGTACAAATGTTTGATCTACCAACAATTATATACATCTAGGAATTCTAATCTAAGATGGTGGTCCTGCCAGGAAGAGTAACATCCAAATTTTAACCTTTCATAAAAATAAAAAATTATAAATTGAAAACAAAACGTTTTATTTATCTACTACCTACTAGTAAAATCACAATAGCTTTGATATTGTTGAACCTTCAAAGTCCCATTGCATTACCCAGGGACTAGTTCTTATAACAATAGTAATAAAAGTTAATTTGCAACTGAATGTAAATAATATATAAAAAAACAGAAATAAAAAAAAATGGACATGCTGATGATATACATGTATTTTAATACTACCAGTTTCACTTGCATTACATTTGGATTATTCCTTCTCTCAGTGGCAGATTTGCAGTCTTGGCTGCACTAGGCCGTGGAGTACAAGCTGCCCCTTTTATTTATTTTATATCAATAGTAGGTAGGCGAATTGACCATACAATGTAATTTTTATTTCAGTATTAACTTGGGTTGTTTCTTGTTGCGGTAACGCACATTTACACGTTTTATTTTTGACCTGATTTGCTGCCCCTAATGTCTGTCTCCTCTAGGCCATAGCTAATGCACAATTATGAGTAATGCTTTATCAAACTGGGTACTTCTTGAAATTAGTACAAATACAAACTCTTCAGCATTACAATAATATTAGTCACCCAGGTATTGTAAACTATTTGTACATAAATATTATGTAATTATATGATTAGTAAGTAGATTTGATTGTGAGAATAAATTATTTGGGGTACTATTTTATTTATGAATGATTACCTACATTATTTCTATAACCCAAATGTAACAACCTACTAATATTTGAACTACAGTGTGTAATAATAAATAATTCTTAAACAAACATCAATAATATCAACATTCAGGCATTTTCTAGATGCATGTTTTTTTTACTATACTAAAGAAGTACTATAATATTTTGTATGTAATTTCATTGTAATGAACAATGTTACAACAATTATAGCTCATTTGCGAGCTCAATTATTCTTCACTAATCAAGAAACTGTCACATTCATTCACAGGCTATGAGGTTAATCAATTATTCCATTGTAATTGTAGTAAAATGATGAAATTTATAATATTATCTTCCTATGCACCTTTTATTTGCCCACTTTCATTCCTATCAAGACTAATTTCTCCACTGCTCTCTTTACTCTCTATTTCTTTCACATCTGACTTGATAAGCTGCTTTCTCATTGTAGCTGGCCCGGCAAATAATGCCGGTGATTTCTTTGTCTCAGGAAGATAAACTTCATAAGTCTTAAAGTATTTAAGTATACTCTCTACGTCTTTTTCACTCATTTTATATTCTAAAGCAATTTTCGCCGCTGTAACTTCTTCTGGATTAGTTTGATGTGCAGATATGAAGTCAATTGCATGCCTGAGTGTCGTGTGACCATACTTAAGTCTCTCAGGCTCTTTAAAGCCAAACTCATAAACTTCTGCTAACTTACGATCTTGAGGCAATGGTCTATTACTAATATGCTTTCTTTTCTCCCTTGTAATATCATCTTCTGGTCTTCCATGTGAGGTTACATAAACATCTTTCAGTCTGTCGTCGAGCGCTGAATCTTTTCTATCTAACTTATCTCCTATATTAGGATCCGCTTCTAGCGTTCGTTTTAAATCTTCTATGTTCTGCGGGTATCGCGGCGCCGGGGTCGGTTTTTCTTTAGAAATAACGCGATGAGCACGATTCTCTATGTTGAAAGATTTTATTGGCCTTAGGGCACGTGTCACTAAAGCACCCATCTTAGGTGGCGTTAGTGCAACTTTGTTTTTATAAAAACTAAATTTTCATGGGAAATTCATTATTTTCTGTTTACAATATTTTTATTTCGCGATTGCATCACATATTGAGGTTAGATTTTAATATGACAGATAAACTGACATTTAACATTGACAGTTTCTAATTTTGAATAAATTCAAGAGTTGCCAGTATATTTAGCTCTGGCATAAGTTAATTTTAACGTACGCACGGGCGTACGGTCTTCACTTCATTAAGGCGCTGTCCCACCGTGGCACACGCTGCTGTGCATGGGCACGCGGCGCACTTCAGCTGCGTAGGTTCGTTTGTTTCAAAACGTGGGTCTACGTTTCCACTGCAGTTCACACTACACACGAATAATAACCCACCACTATGTACAACTGTAGCACAGCACAGTTTCGTGTTTCTCGTAAATATATATTGTACTTATAGAATGACATTGGCTTTGCTAGACAGTTCTTCAGAAGATGAATCTATTTGGGCTCACCTCCCGCAGTGAAGCTGTATTTCGTGTACCGCGTGCATAGCGCTGACAGCTTTGAGCTGCGTGGTCGCCACATTCGAGCAAGTCATGCGTGTAGCAATGACGTCATCAGTCTCGTATTCGTACGTTAACATTTTATAATACGCCAAAAGCATAACATTTTATAATTCAATCTCATTATAAAAATAATTACGCGTGAATGAAGACGTGGTCGCTTACGATGGGCCTCTCAAGGTCACCCTGCGTGGGCAGGCCCCCCACAAGGTGGACCGACAATCTTTTGAGGGTTGCGGGAAACCGCTGGATGCGGGTAGCGCAAGACCGATCATCGTGGAGATCCTTGGGGGATGCCTTTGTCCAGCAGTGGACGTCTTTCGGCTGATATGATAATAATGATAAAAATAATCAACATCACTTTGATGTTATATATTTGGAAACGTGAGTGAAATCGCGAGGCGGAAGCTACATACTATGTGAAATGCCACACTGAAAAAAATTAAGGAAAGGAACATCTCAACATTCTCAAAATAAATACTTACATTTCAACTTTGATAATGCTTCCATCAAGGCAGATTTAGAAGTATCTTTTTTAAGGTACTTTTCCGATGTCGGCGTGTTTGTAGCCCGTGTCTGTTCGCTCACCATGCGCTGTGGCGATGGACTAGGACTTCGACCGAGCCGACGTCGCTGCGTTGGACTTCTGGAACCTAAAAAAAAAACATAGAATGTATTATTCTGAACATCGCATTATATATTATACAGGGAAATACCTGTATTCAATGCAGCCGTTTTCATATTGCCAGCCGTGGAGTTCAAATAATTTGGCGAATGAACACTACAATTTTGTGTTACTATTAGAGATGAGTTTAGCTGCTTCTCTTCATTAAATATACTACTTCGCAGTAAGAAATTCTGAAAACATTAAGATCGACAATAAGCTAGGTATACAGTCATGCGTATTTACTTAGATATTATTATTATCTTACCCTGGCATCATTGACATTTCTTATTACAGGACCTTGGGATAATTGATATGTTGTGATTGGTTTGCATGCACCAACATTTTTGACGTTTGAAATATTACTGGAAATCTAAAACAGTAAAACTCAAAAAATTCAAAACGAAAAATGTAAAGGCAGGGGAAAGTCGATCGCGAACTTAACCGCGCTTAAGTACGTGCACGCATCTCTCATGCCGAAGCCAATGATTTTTCTTAGGACTGCGAAATTTCTTAAAAGGTCAGAAAATTCAAAAGTTTGTAATGTGCATGTTCTATTCCGAACGGCTAAATGAGCGATCCAGATTAAAAGTAGATTTAATTTTTATTGAGAACTAACAAAAGATTTAGTAGTGTTCTTCTGCTTTATTGATGGACAAACACGTGTCAATTGATGGGCCGCTTTTGGCTCACCTGCAGCACTGCTTCGTCGTGATAAATTAGTTTCCATTTGGTCACTGCATAGTATTGTAAATAATCAATCAACTAATATATATACGTTGGAATATATTATTATGATAAATTCGTTAGGTTTAAATGACCTAGAGAACATTGAAAGTTACCCTTTATTATACACTTTCTGGTTACTGATAATATTTTGTGTTGTCACGCGCCAGTCGTATGTGTTCTTCTCGACTGCCTTGTTAACAGCTACCTCAAACAAAGAAAACCTGAAGTTAATTAATGCAAGTCCATCCATAGTATCCCATTTATATATGTATTTTCATCCTGTCACATGGTTGATCGTATAAAAGACATACTTGGCAAATTGTTTGATAGCTATTGCTTTGCTATCGTAGTAGCTATAGTTACTCTCAAGTTGTAAGAAAACATTCTTGAATCTTGAAAGTACCTATTAACAACTTCGTTGTAACACCTACTCTCATTAGATAGTTATATAATGTTCTGTTTAAAAGCTAATAGTATCAACAACCAAATCAGTTTAATAACTAACCATGTCTAGAAACCCGCAGAACCTACTTGCGTTGCATTTCTTTGGAGCAATACTTGCGCAACGCACCGACAACATCCAAAGACTGTCATTACACATTTTGATACATTTTTGACAGCACAAACACTTTTTCCAAAACGGCACGCGCCTTCTCTCGATTGGGTATTCGGCTTCATCATTTTCTTCACGTATTGTGTTATTTTTTATTACGCAGCCCTTCAATTGCGTCATTGTTTCGGTAGTAGTTACGGTCAAATCGCATGATGTTATAAATACTTCCTCTTCTTCATTAACCACTTTATCTATGTGAAATGGAAGAACCGATGAGTTGAGTTCACCGAATGGACTAACATTCATTTAAAATAACACTGTTTTTGTTTATGAAAAATTTAAATTGACGGTACGTTGCGCAATACGTTGCTCTGAAAGAAATTAGTGGCACAAACAGTATTACTTTAAAAATACAGATGACTATAAATGATTTGATGTTAGCATGTAAAATAACACTGTTTGTCTAGTATGTACAAGAATACAAACTAAATAATTCCATGAGTGTTGTTCTCAATGAGCGTTGTCCCTGTGAGATGGGCACTGAAGTTCGAGACAAAGATAAAGGAAATTGCAAAGGTGAACGCACCGCACCAGTGACCGGTTTATATATCACTATCAGTGTGCTCTCATTAAACCATCACATCTCGGTAATTAACTGAAATATATGTTATTATTTACTATATTCATGAATGAATTTTACTGGAAAAATGACTGTAATGAAATTGAGTCTACATAACAAATAACATATAATTTACATCTTTATCACCTTCTCTAATTTTTGATGCCTGCGGTCTTGTAGGAGAAGTAATATCCAAGCGTTTTTGCCTTTGCATCGGTGGTGGAGGTGATGGAGACTTATGAAACTCCACTGGTCTTTGCCGCAAAGCTTTCTCAGCAAATGAATACAGCCCAAACTCGTGGACCGGTAACTTTTCAGTGTCCTGATAGTTACGTTTCCTAGGCACACACTTTATTAATGTTAGTTGTCCTATATCACTATAATAATCTGGGTGGGTATTTCTAGATGTTATCATTTCAGAACCTGGGTTAGTCATGCTTCAGCTTTATTCAACGTTTTTCGTATTAAACAATATTTAATGTATTGAAATTTGAAATAGATTTCGAGTTTTCAGGGTTGGTGTCATAGGTTTTGAAAAGATGACACCTGGAAGTATTCTCCTCTTCAGAATATATTCTGCATCAGATATACATTTTATAAAAATGGCATGATATGAGCGGTCCAGCATTAACCTGAAAAGGGTTGTTTAAATACTTTGTGGGAACATATTTTACTTCACTATGCTACTAAGTAATAAATTCTTCACCTGTTTACCTAAAAAGGTTTCCCTGCTTTAGAAGCCATAGTTCAAGTTTCTCCAGCCAATCCTAAATAAATTGTTAAATTGTGCTTTATTAATTTTACATTTAATTACAGTATTTCAATAAAACGTTGATTTCATTTCAAATTTACTCGTTCACCGTCATAAACGAGTTAAACTAAATTTCCAAGAAATATAAAATTAAAAGATTGAAACAGCCATTCTGCGCAAAAGCCGTGTCTGGGTATCGTCTGACAATTTATGCTCATGCCCTAGGCGTAGTTTGAATTACTACCTACCTGCTGATGACCTATCACAGATCCTGGTCTGCAGATCCTCATCCAACCGATTGCTTCATGCGAAGTCATGCGATAGTGCTTGATCAGATAACAGCCGATCAAGGAGGCCGTGCGCCCCAGACCTGCCTAAACAATTACTCCATTGGAATAAACCACTTTACAAGTTTTTCAACTATACATTTTGTCTATGAATTACTTGTTTCAACGAAACAAAACTAGTAAAGATACTCCTACTTAAGCTACTTGATTTATTAGTTTTTGCAATGGCGAGATCGCAAAAGAAATAAAATAGATAAAACATCATTTAAACTCATAACCTTGCAGTGGACAGCAATAGCGCAATCTGCACTTTCACTAATTTGCAGGAATTTAAATAAAACATGCCGCGGTGGGCACGAGCCATCGGGGAAATATAGATCGTAGTGAGTTATGCCAACTTTGTTGAACCTGGTGATAGAAAAAGAAAATGGTAAACTGTGGTGTTGCTAAGCTTGAGTGATGCGGCCCCTCGCTCACGGCTTCGTAAATAAGAGACCCTTTTTAGGGCAAGATATATGAGAAATAGTGTGTGTACCTATATGTTAAGCTAGAAAATATGCCATGCTAAAATCAAATCTAACACTTGTGGGCAAAGTGTATTAGATCTCACTGTCACGATAATATCTTTTTTCTTGAGCAGTACGGAATATGCAATTGAAAGAAAAAGGCTTCGCTGATGTCTTGTTATGCCTTAGGTATGATGATATGTCTTATGGGTGTCATGAGTCGCACATACTACAAGATATCAGACAAAAGTTATACCAGTACCAATCAACAAAATATAATGTTCCTTACACATTTCCATCGTACAATCTCTTATTCAACCTTATCACGATTTTCACATTATTCTCCAAAAAATAATCTATGTACATTTCTGGTGGGTGATATAGAGACATGCTGTAATCCACGGGACCAATGAATGCAAGAAATTTTCCTGAAAAGTGATTTACAAGAATTATCATCTCCATATCGTCTAGAGATCATATTATGTCCTCAAACCCCAGGATGTCTACTAAGATAAATACTAAGCTGATTGTTGTATCTATCTATATCTCGCTATCAGAATCTAGCTAGTGCATAGGTTCCCAACAATTTAATTCCTATAACTGTGATATGAGGATTTACACTACTTAATCTTGAAATCCGACTTATAGAAATAGGTTCTGAAGTTTGTATTCTTTTTCAACGGGCCTTTTGTTGCAATCATGTCAAAAATAGTCCCGATAAAATCTGATTCTAAGCTCGTTTAATACAGTGATAAAGAAATATCTGCTACAGTCAGTCTATTCCGTAAAACTTGTTAATATTGTTCAGTACTTTTACGGTCATCGTGAATTTTAAATATGTTTAATACCAGGGACAATCCAGTTGAGATCACCACCCTGTATTTTATCCAGTCTATCATATTCTTCATAATTAAAATCTTGAAAGTTGAAGAGGCCCAGCTCACGAGCTTTTTGTAAAGCTTGCAAACAATCTATCAATGATATTGTGTAGGACGAATCGCCTTGTACTGCGTCTTGAAATGGCCTGTTGACAAAGATAGTCGGTAATGGTTTCATATAATTATTTAGACTAGGCCACATTAAAGTTAATCGCTCACTTGTCTGAACCGTACTCCTTGATATAGTAATATTTTTTAAGTTTTATGAAAAAACCTATAATAACTTTGCATTTCCAGGCGCACCGTACGCACCGCCTAATGTTATCCTTGTTTTGAGAATTCGTTCACTGTTGTATGAGATTCAGTTAGCATGGATAAGTAGCCAAACATCATAAATCATAAGTGTTCTTATATAACTTAACATTTTTTTTTCCCACTTACCGATAACTCTGGCCGTGAACCAATAAAGGTTTCAGAGCATCTCTTGGTGATAAACTCAAATATAAAACTCCGTAACATCCCAATAAAAATGCAGAGTTTGTTTTCTTTTTTGGATCAATTGAAGTGTAATGGACAATTACTTGCTTATTCAAATATTGTTTAAATTTATCATTCAATATGCTACAGTATTTGTACACGCAACCGAGATTTAATGGGCCAAAATCTGAATAATAGTTTTCATAGATAAGTTCGTCGTCTATTGAAAAATAATGTGTTTCAGCATTATTTTTAAGTACTTTCCCTTGTCGTACTGTTACAAAGTACAATACATTTTTTATATATTCAGCAGTAAACAAAATGTCTGGATTTTGAGTCATCATTGGAATACCAATGATTCGTAGTAATTTATCTGATAAAACATGTTTTTTATATAATACTTTAAAATACACTACACAGTTTTAATATAATACTGATACCAAGACGCAATGATTTTATTACACAAACATATTTCTAAACAAATTTCAATAAAAATTACACAAAATGAATTGACGTTGTCATTGTCGCTCTTTTGTTTTAAATTTGCCGCCTGGCTGCCCTGCCCAACGAAAAATTTATTGCCAGAATTAAAAACAAAAATATCGATTTATAGTCGAGTTACGACTATAAATCAAACTACTAAGTACAAACATAATATTTGGACAGTAGCATGAAAAAGTCGAATTATAATTATTAGATTTAACGATGACAACCCTACTGATAAAAAAATATAGTAGAAGTTGCCAGAAAAGCGTGAAAAGTACGATAGTCATGCTTTTTGGGTTATGGTCGAACCTTTAGTTTTATTTTTGAATCTTTTTCGAAGAGAGGTTTAGGAATATTTTTTCGTTTATGTTATTCCAAACACCTCAAGAAATCAACAAAACAACCGAATCGTACCGTTTAAGTCTTTTTAGTGTTCTTCGTACCTTTTCAGGATCTCGTTCGTAGGAAGGATTTGCCATATATCATCTGGCAACTTTGCTCTAGTCTTTTTCCGGTACGCAAGGTAAATTGTCAAACGTTTGGTGGTGTATTTTACGGAATCTTGAAATATTTTCGTGATCTTTTGCCATACAATGTTTTTTACTAACGTTGAAATATGTGAAAGCTTTACTCAGATTATTGTTATTGGTATTTCAGGTCGTAATTTCGTTAAAAACCATGGCTGATGTTGAAGTGTAAGTGACTTGTGTTTTACTCATAATATCATCGCTCCCATGCTCCCAAACTGAATTTACACTACAAATAATGCCTTCTTTTCATCTAAAATCTGTATGTTAATCATATTTCTCCTTACTTTTAACTTTTAATTGAATGTAAACATGTTATCAACATAACCTCAAAAGGACTTTGAAATCGATTTCAATTTTATTCTAGACCCTAAAACTTATCATTTATACTTGGAATCTCAATACATTTTCATATACCTATATTTTCAAATGCAGAGAAGTACCAGTGAACCCCGTGCTCAGCGGTGGTGCTATGGATGTAAATACTGCTCTTCAGGAGGTCCTGAAGACGGCCCTTATCCACGGTGGTCTGGTTCATGGACTCCATGAGGCTGCCAAAGCCTTGGACAAGTATGTTTTACTTTTATTTTTAACTGTCTCAGGTCTGATAGGGCTTTGCAACTCTTCAGCTATGAAGCAATCCAATTAAGTTGAAATCAATTTTAATTAAATATAGGTAATTAAAAATCCTTGTCTTATTGATCTTATTAATGACATCTGATTCTAATCATGAAATTAGATCCTCTAGATTTACTTCCATTCAATTAAAGATTTCTATTTTATTATTTCTACTATATTAATTAAAACAAGTCAAAAACAATAACATACCATAAAGAACTCCATTCTAAAAATATTATTTGACAAAGTGCTTGCTACTTAAGTGATTTATTGAGCAAGCAAGAAGAAAATTTGAACACCAAAGGCAATGGAACTCTAACCTAATATTCATTCAGTGTGTGACTGTTCTAGTCACACGCTGAGTGGAAATATCATAGACAACACAAGTTGTGTCTGATCACATCCATTGCCTATAGAAGTGCACACGCATAGTACCACACTACTTGTTTGCTCAAGATTGTGGCCTCCCATGTGTGCTACATATTAATTAAACAATAATATTACTTTACTGTTTGACAAGATTTAAAATACATACATGGTTTCACCCACATTCTTGAGGATCTTATCTCAGGAATTTCAGGGTATCTATGAGCCAAGATTCATCCAAATCCATTCAGTAGTTTTTGCGTGAAAGAGAAACTAACAAACTCATATCTTACATCCATACCAACTCTCACATGTATAATATTAGGGTACATTCCGAAACATGCCATAATCGATCTTAGCGCTCACATCGATAATTTGCGTTCCGATACGAATATCACATCTATAAGAGCCGTGAACTGTCAATGATTCGGAACGCTTGTGATCGCGCTGACAGTATTTAGAACTAAAACATTCGAAAAAGGGAATAAAAAATTAATGATCAACGCGTTGGGACTCCCTAACTTCAATTATTAGACTCCCTAACTTGAATACAGTGTATTTTTATTTGTTATTCTCACATAAAAACCTTTGTCAAAACAAAAACACAACACAAGTGTCACTTTTGACATCCACGCTCACGGCGATAACGTTTAGACCATGGTCGTCGTAATCGCAATATGGCGCATGTAATGACGTCACCGATGACGTTTCGCGAGGCTTCGTTATCGCGCTAAAAGTGATTCGGTACGCGTTTTAGCGCGCTCACATCGATAATTATCGATATCATCATCATTCGGAATGCAGCCTTAGTAGGATTGACATCACTATGATGCAACAGTAAAAAAAAAATTGTGTCTAAAAATCTATCTTGTACTTTTACATTCTTATCATTGTTGTTTATTATTATTTAATGTGGTTTTTTTTCTAACTGCCAGACATTGTCTAACTGGTATCATGCTCTTTTTATTAATATAATACAATGTTTAATATATCAGGAGGCAAGCGGTGCTGTGTGTACTGGCTGAGAACTGTGACGAGGCTGCATACAAGAAGTTGGTGCAAGCCCTCTGCAACGAGCACCAGATCCCACTTGTGAAGGTATACATTGTATTTCAATAACTAAACATTAAAAAAAATGTTTAATTTGAAAGTTTTGAGCTGCACTACTTCAGATCCCTCTTCTAAAATAAATCAAGTATTAGCACGAAAGTTGCACACAATAATCACAACATGTAGCAGTTGCACTAACTGAGGCATATCATTAAAATCTGGGCTGAGCATTTGTTTATTAATTTGTCATTATAAATAATTTGTGCCATTAGCTGCGGCTAATTTTATAATTGATCTATATTTTTTATCTTTCTATTTTTTTTTATCCTATTATATCTGTAATGAACAAGGAATGCGCTCCGCACGAGCCGCGCCGGACCCATGTCGGCGTAGGCCTAAGGAGCGCAGATTGAACCGTGTGCCCCTATGGTGGCTCGCACCCCGCTGAGTCAACTTTCCTAGCACCCGAACATTTTATATTATTATTTATTTTTATACTGACTAGACTAGATAGTAGTAAATAGCGTTTTGGTCATTAATAAATAAAAATTAAATAATTAACTTTTAAAAACCTTGGAGCTATACTGAACCCAAAGTATAAACAATTATTAAAATCGAACCGATTAATCAATAAGCAAAAAAGTTATGTGTGAACAAACATTTTAAAAAAAGCAACGAAATTGAGTATCCTCTTTTTTCGCGTTCATATCGCCGCCTGCACCCAGGGTTTCCAAAATGCTGTCACCTGTTGGTGCATTAATATAGTTAAATAAATATAACATATTACTACACATACTTCTGTTTAACCAATACTATTTATTTATAACTCGATATTCTATAGGTTGACAACAACAAGAAACTCGGTGAATGGGCGGGTCTCTGCAAGATTGATAAGGATGGCAAAGCCAGGAAGATCGTCGGCTGCTCATGCGTAGTTATCAAAGTAAGTGTCTGTGTCAAATGCCGGAAATTATTGTTATTTTTTATGGTTCCACATTGGTAATCACATTCACGAATTTTGTAATTACAGTAAACATTAACTTTATAGTTTCTTTCTTATATTGTTATTAGGGCTTGCCCTCTATTTTAGACCAACTACAAATTCAAACTATTTCTTCCGCTTTTTGATGTCACATAAATTGCGCTAGCACGAACACTGCAACTTTTATAAGTTGTAAGTGATAAAAATTCTGCGCTATATGAACATGGGTTACCCTATGGTGTCGTTCAATATACATGAACAGACAACCTTCCTATAATCCAAACATTTTATTTTGCCTTATGAACTTAGGGTTGCCATCTGTAAAATACGCTAACCAGGACAACGTGTGAAAACCCCGGATTTTAGAGCTTTGGACATGTCATTTATTTGATAAAGTTAATCAGTAAAATAAAAAAATGCTATAATTGTTATAAATCTACCTTTGTATTTATTTTTGCGGCAAACCGGTTAACTTTAAAACCCGCACTACAAATGAAACTAGGGCAAATCCGGGGAATCCCGGACATATGGCAGCTCTATATGAACTACATATTAATGCATTAATGATTGGTCTCTTAACTAAAACATATTCGTTGTTTCAGGACTTCGGTGAGGAGACACCAGCTCTGGATGTGCTTAAAGACTACCTTAAGTCTTCGAGCTAGGCTAGTTGTAATGGTATAAGTTAAAATAAAACCCAAAAAAATTGACTTGACTATTTTATTTAAAAAGTATTGCAGACGCTATATGAAAATTAAGCTACCATAGGAATATCGTAATTTAAAAATAAATAAGCACACAATAACTAATAAACTGTACTACATGCATAATTTAGAGAATTGATCGCAAATGTCCTTATGCTTTGGCCATTGTTGCACTTGACACTCTCTGAAACAATAAATAAATAGTATTATTGTAAATATACAAGCAGTCTCTTGCGGTTTCACCCGCTTTCGCGGGATCAACCCTCTGAGCTAAAGGCTATCTGCATAAAACAGACCACTTTCGCATTTACAATGTACTAGCTTCCGTCCCGCGTTCCGCAGGGCTACCTCCATACCAAATTTCATCAAAATTGGGCGTGAAGAAGTAACAAACATACACAATCACTATTTTTTGCATTTATAATATTAGGTAATAGGATAAGATGGTATGGATATGAAAAACAAATAGCCGTACCTGCCACAATACCACTCTGTCTTGCACCTAGAACACTTCTTACTTGCAGCGTCACCACATTTGGCGCACTTCGGCCCTCCACCATCAAGCGCCAGTGCCGCATCACTTGTATAAGATTCTAGGAGTCGCTTAGCTATGCTCCGAGATTCGTCTGAACCGTCCAGGTGGAAGTGTTCTAGTTGATTCTTGGCAAGGATTTTGGTGCGCTTGTGCACTTGTTTCATGTATGCATCTTTTATCTGTGGATAAATTCGTATTTTTATTGTTATAAAAAAGGTTTTTCCATATCGTTCCGCGTCTTCGAGTAATCGGGGAACATACACAAAAAAAGGATTCCGACGGATTGTAAAACTCTTATTTTGAAGTCGATTAAAAGACGAAAAAATATCCGTCATAAATTCAAAACATATTTTACAAACAAATATATTTCAAAATCTTACCAAAGAAGAAAAACAATGTACCAAATCTATTGGACTCAAGATATATCACAAGATTCATATAAATGAATCTCACCTGAGGAACAACCTCGATGAGCGTACAGCCAGGGTTCTTGACTCCATTGGTAGCGTTGTGGAGGCTGGAGTAGTCTCCCACTGCGAGCCGGCAGAGGAACATCTTCAAGTCACCTAGCGGTGGGATCTGGTCCAACATCGGCTCAGACATCAGTCCTTGGAGCTAGGGGTTAAATTCGTTACTTTGTATATCTACGTATTTTTATATTGGGTATCCAGCATATGACAGGACTAGTTGAAAAAAATATGTATTAGGTACCAACTATCTTGTTACTAAGTAGCTGATAGAACATCATACCCTGCAAAATGCATTCCGGCGGCACTCATCGATAGAATAGAAGTGAGTGAGTCGCGGCTCTAGAAGCAACTGCCTCACACACAGCCAGAGTTGTGCCTCGCTGCGATGCAGTTGCGATAGTTCCTCCGACGTTGGCTTATTCCAACGACCAACTAAAAAAAATACAAGGTTTTACTTCGTGATACTGGCCCTCATAGTTTCACGACGAGGGCCCACCAGAAAATGTCAAATGCTGATCATATGCCGACACTAGGTATTAGGTATCCTATGCATGTTCTGTGTCAGTTTTTACTTACAATTAAACGTCTGCAGTTCCCCTTTATCATCACGCCTCCTCCAAGGTTCCAGTTGTATTAGATGACATAGTAGAGACGGTACGTCGTGGGTCTTATACAAGTTAGTTGCAATAGACGCGCCAGCACCCGCCACTTCCATATGTTCTGTTATGTAGCTGGTGAGAGAAAGATTTATGAAAGCATCTCTCCTTTTTAACCCCCGACGCATAAAAAACGGGGTGGATTTGTCAATAGGCCGCGGCCTAGAGGTGGCAGATTTCAGAGGACGCCCACTCGATTTGTTAAAGGGGCGGCTGGTACCACACGGGCCGGGTGTTATAAGTTTGACATATCTGTGTGTGTGTCTGTCCGGCCTCATAGCTCCTGAACGGATGGACCGATTTTGATTTAGTTTTTTTTGTTTGAAAGGTGACTTAATCGAGAGTGTCCTTATAGCTAGGTTACAAGAAAATCCGCTAAGCCGTTTGAAAATTATCACCAATTTTCTAGTGAGCTTTAAAAAAAAATATTATATTTTTTAGTACTAAACTATCGTAGAGAGGAAATAAGTAAGTATATATCCCAACATATCAATGTATCTTACCGCACAATAGAAATGCATCTCATACTAATATCAAACTGCAAATCACGTTTCTGCCGTTCCAACTCTTCAGCTGGTGTCTCGCATTCCATCTCCTTCGCTGTCACTGGTTTTAAGTAACCGTTGCTACAAAGGAATTATGTACGTCATGATAAAGCATACTCAGTCTGATATTGTTAAAATTATAGGATCTTATGAGAAAGAAGAAGCTTTAGGTGCATACATATTATTTAGGTACTTCCGTCATTAAATTTCAACAGGCTTTTGATGCCAATCAATGACGTTGATTTTACATAAACGGGCTATAAACTACATAATAATATAGGCACATAAGCTATGTACCACATTAAAATTATTATCAATAGCAAGCCAAACATTATTACATAATTTAGATGCAATGATTGGGTAAACAGGGAGTATCACAGGGGTCTATTATAGTTCCACATTTATTTTTGCGAGATATTGCAGGTGTTTCTCTTAAGGGTGAACCTTCGGTCGGGGAGCGAAATTCAAATTTTAGTCTCAGTCTCTTTGTTAGTATCAGTTTGTAGATCAGTAAATATACTACCATTCTTCTCGCAAACAAGATGTTGATAACTTACGACCTATAACTGAGCTGCAATTTGCAAAAAACTTGATAAAATTTGAATTTCGCGCTCCAACCGACGCCTCCACCTTAAACCCAACCAACCCAAAACAATTTATAATTTGTTACCCACTTTATAAGAGCGAGTAGTGTGGTTAATTGTTCAATGGCGTATTGTAGCAAATCTATCACCACTTCGCTGATACACTGAGCGCCATCTTCATGAAACAGTACAGTTTCTAGGAGACCAACTGCTGCCGCTTCGTGGTACAGCTGTTTTAAAGCATAGGTATTCATTAATAAATAATTATTAATTTAATTTGTATTATGAAATCAATGGTGATCGCAGAATCTTGGCTATATTATAATAGTTTGAAAATGTTTTTACCGTGGATAGATTTGTGTTTGGTACCTTTATAAAGTCTATAAATAAATAACTTACCACCATGTAAATTCCAAAAGCGTTAACTGGTGCAGGCTCCAATTTTATTATTTGAGGGTAGATTTTTAAACGCCACACTTGCATGCAAATTGCTTCATAAACCAATACAGGTAGCTGTAATTACGAGATGCCATCTTATAACCAGACTATCATAGGTACCTTAAGTTTTGATACAACATAATAGCATTGTATCAACTACACTAAAATACCTTGTAGAACATACCTACTAAATTCAATTTGGTATGTGCAATCAATTTGACCTACCTTCCCACATGAAATAAGCGTTTCTTTAGTTAGTTCCTCTTGCATTGATGATGCTTCTAAAACAGCCTGTTGGTTCAGTTTTTGCAATCTCAAGTGCCAGTCTATCCAACTGTAACAAATAATTACTATTACTTTTTACATAATTGACCACAATTACACCATGGCAAGTGAACCAGAAGGTGGTATTTGTATGTGATTGTTTTTTAAACGGTTATATTTGAGCTCAACACAACTTACGCTTGATTTCCAATGTAATCGATACGGGAAGGTTCCATACTTTCGACGAACAAATCTAATTCACCCACCTCTAAGGCACTCAATTGAGGATCTTTATCTACCATTTTGTTAGTTTATTTTATATTACAATCAAACTAAAACTAAACTTAATATTATCTCTGCTAACACAACTTGAATACAACCAAAATACAACTTTCGATTCAGACAAAAATAGTTACTATAGTAACGTTATTTCAATATTGTTTTAAAAAATCCGCCACCGGAAGTGAACAAAAAGGATGAATTATTTTATTATTCATATTAACTGAAACTGTTTACTATATTATAAAATTGTCACAAGCACGCATAGCCTACCCTACCACAACTAATTATTAGAAAATACATATATATAATAGGATCAAGAATTGAGGAAAAACTTAGATATGTAGTAGGAAAAACTTGAAGTCGTTCAATATATAAAATATTCCATTAAAAAAACAGTTTTCAGTTCAGTGCCTCCACAAGTTGTTTTATTTGTACACTGAAAATACGCGCTAATGGTCACTGAAATTAACGGTTTACTGACAGTAGTGAAATTTTTTAATGTAGTTAAGTAGTGGCAGTCTTTCCTATTTTTGCCACTTTACTGGTAAGTTGATAATTTGTATACTGATATTTTTAACTATAAAAGCAATAAGCTTTTATGTTGCCATATAAAAAAAATAAAAATGGCGACAAACGGAAGTCTATATTCTGTGTCTTTCTTTTGATAATTTGACACACGTGCCGCGTGGAGTTAAAACTCGCAGGTTGTTAAAAATTTAGATATTTATTGGTTTAGAATAGTGTTATTTCGTTTATAATTACACCAGGAGTTTATCTTCAGTGTTAGTAATATAAAATGTTTTGTGGTTTTTGTGAAAAGTGGCGATAAACATCGATGGGTAGTATGGGGACATGCCGCCGTTCAATGGAATCTTGTTTTTCCATTTCCACGTTACTTGTTTTATTGACGAATGTTGATGCGACCAAAACAAATACATCCTGGATCTATATATCTCCTATTTTTCGTGTAATCACAACGTATCTAAAATATAAAATCTTGACATAACCTATACAAAGTTCATGCCTGTTACTTTATTGTTTCCTTCCTATAAATTGCGTTAAATAAGCTCATAGAAACGCCCGAGTCGATTGTTATATGAGTATTTGTGATACCATGTATTTGCATCATAGAATTCTGAACTTTTGTATTTCATGATATAATTCTTGGTCTCAACCAAGAACACTCATAATTTCATTCTATAAATAATTCCCTGTATTTATGTTACTCAGCTACACTCGTGCTCTTATGGCCATTTAAGATGGTTAATTTCTCAAATTTTTAACCAAACAATGTACTTAAAGAACATACATTTAAACATAAATGTGATAAATCTATGTAAGATACAAGGTTTTCTTACTTTGAATGTATAAAAGGTAGCCTGTGTTTGCCTCCTTTAGGTCTACCTGTTTATGTGTTTGCATATGTAATAACTGTTGTAAAAAGGTTTGAATGTTATGTTTTGGCAAATCTTCAAAAGTTTCTTCAAACAAATGTGGATTATATCTTCCATTGAAGCTTCTACACCTATAATATCCTACAAATTATATTTTCCCATACAGCACAATGGTTGCGGTAACAGAAAAAAAGGCTGCGGCCGAAAAGAAGCCAGTGAAGGGTAAGGAAGACAGTAAGAAGCTCCCTGCCGTCCCAGAGTCAGTGCTCAAGCACCGCAAGAGGAGGGAGGCTCTCCGTGCTCGTCGCATCCAGGTATATAGTTATTTTAGTTAGTTACTATTTTTATAATAAGTTGTTGTTCTTTGAATGATATCCTTGTTATTTGAACATTATTAAAGTCATTACAATCTAAGGGGCTTGTTGACCTTCTGTAGGTTTCTCTATTTTGCACATGTGTGTGTATGTGTGATGTTAGAATTGGCCTATTAAATTGTGATGACAAACTAAAGTATTAGTTGTGCCATTTCACTTGCATTCCCCTTATAAAGATTTCCCAAATAAGTCCAAATTACCTTTAATTGTTTTCCCTTTCATAATTATAAGGATTAAGAATTCATTCAAGAGCAACAGAGCAGATTAATGGTGGTTATGTCACCTATATTCAGCTGAATAGGCATCCTTGAGCTGAATATGTTGAAAAATTTATCACAAATAACTGATATATTTTTGACTGAAGCTTTTATCTTGATAGGCTCTCTAAGGAGTTTTAAATTCATACTTATAACAGCAAGTTCTATAACTGCAATCTTCTTCCAGGTGACAATCAAGAGGCGTTCATCTGCCATCAAGAAGAAGAAGGACATCTTCAAAAGGGCAGAGCAATACGTTAAGGAATACCGTATTAGGGAACGTGATGAAATTAGGCTAGCAAGACAGGTATGTTAACAGTTTTGTTTATGGTAATGCTGAGTATACTGTAGGTTTTTATTAACTCAATTCAGACTTCGATCAACAATAGCATAGATATTGGGTCGGCAAAAAATATGTCTTGGTAAATAACATAGCACTTGAGAAGTGAGCTCTTATTTTGTTTAGTTCAAATGATCTTAAGTATTAGATAATATTTTGAAGATTTGTGACTTTTCTACTAGGTGCTATGGTTGTAATTAGGTTGAACTTAAAACTATTTTAAAACATTTCTCTCAGTTTGTTAGTAAACAAATGCAGCTATAAAAGTATATATTCACGCGGACAGAATTTAGCTATTGTTGATTGAAGCATTCATAACTTTGAAGGCATTCTAAGCCATTGATCTATATTTTGGGACTGGTTGCAATGTCCATCCTTGTTGCCATGCTTTAATTGCAAAATAAAAAGATTTTTTTGTTTACATTCTGGTTATTGTAACTTTGTGATGTTCCAGGCGCGCAACCGCGGCAACTACTATGTTCCCGGTGAAGCTAAACTCGCGTTCGTCATCCGTATTCGTGGTATCAACCAGGTCTCACCAAAGGTATATAATTTCTGTATTCATTATTTTTTATTCTTGATTATGTAAAGAACTTTGATATCACAAGGTTTCAGTGAAATTTCTCACAAAAGACACTGCTGTTTACAAACTAAACTAATATTAGTCATGTCACTTCTTTTTCTTACAAACATTATTGAAAATTTATTTTATCCCTAATGTTTTTTCACTTTTCTGTTAATAGAGATTTTGTGTGATTAAAATTGTATAGTATGTCTAACACTATTTATCATCATTCATAATAAAAAGCATAGATATCGATTTTTTACAACCGTAAAAATAAAAACAGACAATTCCTTGTCTACATTCATATACCTATGCTATCAGTGTATGCTATGCATGTTTTAGATATTTCTTACCTGAATTTAGGCTGGATGTGGTGATGTATTGAATTTCTGTTCAGGTCCGTAAAGTTCTCCAGCTGTTCAGACTGCGTCAAATCAACAACGGCGTGTTCGTGAGGCTCAACAAGGCCACAGTCAACATGTTGCGTATCGCCGAGCCTTACATCGCGTGGGGATACCCTAACTTGAAGAGTGTGCGCGAGGTATAACATTTTATTAAATACTAGGTTTCTCACGTTGTCAAGGATATTATAGTTTCCCAGGATAAAAAAGTCATGTATATGATCTCCAGTGTATGATCTAGATATTTGCCTACTTTCATCTAAATCCGTTCAGTTGTTGATTCGTGATTGAATTTGACACATCCAAACTTTCATAATATTATTTATAATAATATTACTAGAATTTTGTTGTTAATATGAAATCAGATTATGGATTTGTGTTGATTCCAAAATGTTAAACAGACAGTCAATAATATCACAAAGTGTTACAATATTTTCTTATCATACTTTATTTCTTTGGTTAGGGCTTTACTTGCTTACAGTAATAATAAATGAGAGAACCAAGTTAAGACGGCAGAAAATAGTTAGTTATTGACCACAAGTTGAGTTACCTAGTTGTGCTGACAAAATAATTTTATCATTGTTCACAGCTGGTGTACAAACGTGGTTTCGCCAAAGTGAAGGGACAGCGCGTGCCGATCGCATCCAACACAACCATCGAGGAGAAGCTCGGCAAACAGAACATCATCTGTGTAGAGGACCTCATCCACGAGATCTTCACAGTCGGTGAAAAGTTCAAGGTAAATAATTTTTCCGCGAAATTTCATGCAACTTTTCGACGCATCACGTGACCAGGCTGGCGAATACCTACAAAAAATAAGCATTGCCATACAGCGTGGTAATGCCGCCAGCGTTCTGGGCAAACTAATACCGCTTGCAGCGAATAAGATCGGTTTTACCTATTATAAATAGCTTTTCTTTTTTTTGTCATGTTTTGTATTTCAGGAAAATAATAATAATTTTAATAAATAAATACTAGATAATCAATAATATAGTGTAAATATCTACACAAGGTACTGTGGATTTTATTCCAGGATAATGTTAAAATCCCTAAAAAGAACTGGTGATATCAAAAAATATTTGCATATAACAAAAAGTTTATTTTTTCACATTGACAGTATGCAAGCAACTTCCTATGGCCATTCAAGCTGAACAACCCGACTGGAGGCTGGCGCAAGAAGACTATCCATTACGTCGACGGTGGAGACTTCGGTAACCGCGAGGACAAGATCAACGAGCTCCTCAGGAGAATGGTCTAATAATAAATAGATTTTAATACATATTCACTTGTTTTTATTGACACCCTAAGCTTAGTATGGAAAATAATATTCTAACAATCTCACTATGGTCACATAAACTACTATGGTAAGTGATGATGTGTGCCAAATAGTGCCAATAGGTGATAAGCGCCCAGTAGACAGGCTCTCAAGTGCAGAAATAGACTATAGTAGTCTGTGATATAGGAATACTTCTCATGCATGCTTGCAGAGTTGTAAAACTATTAATTTATCAATATCAAATATCTACCCTACATACTTTAAAATACAATATACCTTGGAGGAATATGTTGATGATTTCTTTTGTTACTAATCAGTAAATATTCTTGTCGCAAATAACATGTTAACTAACTTAAGACCTATAACAGAGCTGCAATTTGCAAAAAACTATAAAATTTGAATTTCGCTCTCCAACCGAAGCCTCCACCTCATATTCCTTCGAAAAAATGTTTTTTTGCGATTTTCCGAGTCAAAATGTGTACATTTATTACATGAGTACCACCAATACCACATACAGGCTGTACCTCCCTGTAGATTGCTAAACCCTTTGCTGTACCCGTTATATGACGTATTGGTATAGTAGAAAGGGCATTTCAATGGACAATAAAATAGAAAACGTAAAAAAAACATGATTTAATCATTGCTTAGGCTTAATTTCTAATATCACAATTACATAAAAAATTCAGAGAAAAAACTGCTTAGCAAATTTCTTATAAAGGAAGAGCACCCATTACATTTCTTTCAAATTGTTCAATAAGAGGTAGATAGAGTTCCATTTCAGAGGAACTAGTGACGCAGTCTTTTATAGATTTTTGGAGATTCTGAAACAATGTTTTAATAATAATATTAATAATAAGAATGGTAAATAAATACATAAAAACATATTTGAACAGCAGATTAACAACTTACTTCAACGGTAGTATAAAAAGTATTATTTATAAATTCCTTGTTGGGAACATAATTCTTAAAATCATTATAAATCATGTTAGAAGTGAAATTCCGTATATTAAATGCTATTTTTATATTCTCACTGGTAACTTTCAGTACCGGATTTGAAAAGGAATCATTTATGATTTCCAATTTCACTTTATCATTTCCTATTGAGAAACTTATGTTGCTTTTTGATTTCAAGAATGCCTGAGAAGTATATTGTTGTATTAAATAATTAGCTTTCTTTGTATAAAAATATTGTCTGCAAAAATCTTCTTTCTGAAATATCTCTTCATAATTCTTTGGTAACTTGACATAATATGACCATTCTGTACCAAGAGTTTTGTGTTTTGTTATATCAGTAATTTTAAACATATGACCATATTGATTCAGTACTGTTTTATGTATCAAATCATCTCTATCTCCTTGCCACTCTTTGAGACAAATATTTTTATTTGATATAAAATTAGTTTTTATAAAATGTTCAGAATTTAAATCGGCATGTGTTCTATATAAAACTGTCCATATAGTTTCTTTCTCATCTAAAGCTCCTGGGACGTTAGAAACTATTCTTAATTGTAATTTTATATCAGTTAGATTTGATTTTAATGGTATAAGAATATTTATTTTCTTGAGCTGTTCTAATACTTTTATGCTTGTTGTTTTTAATACATTGTTTTCTGATGACAGTGTTATATGGATCTTCAAATCTCCAAATATGTTTGAGAGTACATGACCAAACATGTGTTGAATTGTAGAAGTAGTTATTTTCACTAAAAATAAATATGAATCTGGTATAAAATATTCCACAATTTCATCTGTTAATGTTAGTTCTTCATTTTCTTTGATAACATCCTCATAACTTTCATAAACTTCAATATGATGTTTTATAACATTATTCATTAAGTCTTGTCTATTAGATAAAGATAAAGCTGTTATATAGTTTGTTTCTTCATTCAGTTTCTGGACTATCTGTTTGCTTTTTTCAATTTCCTCCATAATTCTATACAAATACTCAGAATTATTGAGAAGTTTCTCAGCAGAGCAGTATTCATCAATAGATTCAGGTTTTAAATACACTCTTTCATCATCAGTAGGAAAAACATACATTAATTTTGAGAATGTCGTGCAAATTATTTGATCTCCAAACTTAATAAAATCCTTAACATGTTTCACAAAGAACTGCTTAAATTGTATATCATCTGAAAAAGTTTTCTCAGATTTCCAAAGAGATATACCATCCGAATAAGTTATTGTATCTTTTACAATGTGAAATTTATTCAATGCTATGTTCAAATGAATTATTTGTGGATCATTATTTAAGTCTTTAAGACACAATTTTATAAGCGTACCAATAGAAAGTCCAATTAGGATATTTAAGCTTCCTTCATAAATGACTTCAACATTACATATTTCTGATGGACATGTGTACAATTTGACTAGTGGAATTTCTTCACTGGCTGTCTTCCGACTGAATAAGCAGCCATATACAGTTAACATATCAAATGAAATAATAACAAGACTACTATTGATACATTCATTTTCATTTACACCAAATATCTTTTTTATAAATTCATTATTTGATGCACAAATGTTATGGATGTTCAGTACATATTTCCCATTCGTTAGGTGTGGTAGCGGCCAGTCACTATCACATAATAAAATAGATTTATTGACTAATTGGAAATCAGAGTTAATTCGATTTATGCATAAAAAATAAGATTCAGCCTCGAATTTCAAACTTAACGCATGATCATGATCTTGGTGCACACATGCAGCTATATTTTGTTCACGAGGCTGGAAACTGCTTTTGAATCGCTTCTGAGCAGCATTTTTAAATTTCAGCGAAGTTACGTGGACGTTACCGCTACAATCCAAACATACTAAATAGTTATTAGTGATCAGTAAAAGATGAATCTGAAATTCTGGAACGAACATTTTGGCAGCATACTCAAATTCGAGGTTTTCATACACAAATATTTGGTATTTATTCCACAAAACAACCATTGAATTCGATGCATTGTAAACTAAATTCAAGTTATCAAGCAATTGATGATCACATTTATAACACCGCATAACTATTTCATTATCATCAACGATATCCATATTACATTAGTTAAAGTATACGTATCGTATTCCTAATTTTTTTTTAAATCAAATATAAAAATCTCTCAAAGCGCCAAACTCTCTCTTGGTCTCGCACGCTGTGAAATCGGCCATCAAGTCGGTGGAACGTCAATCTCAAGTGATTTTAGTCTCTATTTCTGTTCACTTATTTAAAATTAATTGTATTGAAAAAATCTTAGCTTGACGTTGTGTCACTTGTAGATTTTAGTTCCACAGATTAGGTCCGAATAATAAATAATGTGTCAAACACAGACTAAAAATCTATATATTTTACTAATGTTAAGGGTATAAGGGGGATGTGCCAAAAAGACAGCGAAATTCATTTTTTTTTAGGTTTTTTCAAATACGACTATTTCATGAAAATGTTACTAATATACATTGGAGGAATGTGTTAATGATTTCTTTTGTTATTAATCAGTAAATATACTACCATTCTTCTCGCAAATAACATGTTGATAACTTACGACCTATAACTGAGCTGCAATTTGCAAAAAACGTGATAAAATTTGAATTTCGCGCTCCAACCGAAAGTTCCCCCTTAAATAATTGGACACTTTCACATCAATCACATCGTGACCGCTTTTTTATCTGCGATTTTACCAAATTCTTCTAACATCTATCGACATAATACGGGTAACTTCAGTTAAGTTTGAAATAAGGACCATATAAATGCACAATGCCATCTAGTGTCGAGTAGATATATTATTACTATAGCGCCATCTATTGGAAATATGTAGGTACATACTACTTTTGATTTATAATTTATATGTATTATATGTAGTATATTATTAGGTACGCTGTGCTATAATTTCACCTTAGGGTATAGTTACTATCCATGTTATAAGATGACGAAGTAATTAAGACAAACGGCTTCGGTCCTATTTATTAGTTAGTGTCTCACATCGACATAAATACCCTCATTGTATTATTTACTCGAGATATTATTTTTGGCACTGGTCACTGTTGTACAGAGGATCACTGACTCGAGTGACTCTTGATACAAATTATTTGTATAAATACAGCCATATAGTTAGTTGTCTGCTATGTCCGCTATCAAGTAGCAAATCACCTTCAAACACTTCCATCATAATAATTATATTGTAGGTACACGTGAAATTGAAAACCTTGAATTTTGAATGATGACGGTACCTATGTTGATCACCTAATAATTTGTTGCCGTTTATTTTTATGGTGATTTGAAACGTACATTTATATGTAGATTGTGTGTTATTTTTATAGTGGTTAAATATTTAAAAAAAAAACAAATTTAAACATCATTCTTTTACTTCACGAAACAAAATTCAAGTACACAATGGTAATTCAAAAATTCTTATTTAATAATACAAACTGACAAAACATGTACATGACAAAATATGAGTAAGTTTGGCTTTACAATAGAACTTAAATTAAGCCAAAAGTATCGGCCGAACCTGGAGCGTCAACGACGCGGGACGCGAAGCGGGAGCGTCCTCAAAACTGTGCTGGCCATGAAAGTCTATTTTCCGCCAAAAATCCGTTAGTTCAAAAAGCCCATATCTCGCATTGCTGATGCGCAGGCTTGGTCGTGATTTTGGCCAGAAATAAAATACTCAGTCTAGGAACGAGTTATGGATGATGTCAATTAATACAAAAATGCAAATTAAACCATAGTGCGCTAAGTATTATTTTTGTTATAAGTTAATTGAGGCACAGTTAGTTGTGTTATTATGCCAATGAATATACCTTGTCAAGGCGTCTATTATAATTTAAATTTCGAAAATTCTTATTACCACTCGAGATGTTTAGCCAATAAACGAAATTAAATTAAAAGCAAATAAAAAGGTATAATTACGATTAATTACAAAAATTTAAAATTATATTATTAGCCCTAATTTCCACGTGTAATGTTGTGTAACTCGCTCATAAGTTATGTAAACAAATGTATTATTTGGCATTTTGTTGGCAAGTATATTTATTGGCTTACAAACCAGTCCTCATCGTGTGCATTGTTTTGGATTCAAATATCAGCAATTCGTCTCAATATATTTACTACTCAAATGCTTAATACCTATGAGTCGATGCTCTCAGTAAGGACGTCCATAACTGAGGAATATTTAATAAACCAGCAATCTATTTGAAAGTTGCCTTGTCTTCAAATGAAGGGAACACAATCATTTAGTTAACAGTTTAGGTTATTAATTGTAAAATCAACTTAAGGAATAATTAGATATTAGCACTTTCAGTTATTTATTTACAAGCGATAATAAATATTAAATATGTAGATAAGTAGTTAAATCATTGGAATTATGATAATTTCCATTTACAACTAATTGGCACACTTTCACATTGAATCACTAGCAAAACTATAAATCTAATTACAATGTATGAACTAAAGAGGTTTTATTCAAATTGAATATAATCTAATGTTGCCCTTTGAAAAAATATGAGAGGCATACTAATACATTTAGTACGCGTATTTTATATTTTACACTAATTATTTACAGTTAATGTTTTGATATGTGTTCTTATTGCGGGGTGGATGTAAAGTTAAATACCCTTGGCTTTAGGGTTCCGTAGTTAAGGGTGCCCAAAGTGGTGCTACTACTAACCGTATACCGTCTTCTCATCTCTCTGTCACAGGATTGTATTTTTTTACAATATGTAAAAATTGCATCAAATCAAAATCCAAAGGGGAACGAGAATATAAATAATTCTTTTGTACGGATTTTATCTTGCATACACATTTACTTAAGAAGCTGTTATTTGCATCTATTCATATAATCTCACAAACTTTCGCATTTATAATATTAGTAGGATAATTAAATCGCACCATATTTTGTAACTCCTAATAATTTCATAAAAAGAATACACAGAGTAAAGTTTAATTACCGAACCACAAAATTGAGATAGTTTCATTATTATTGTACGGAACCCTTCGTGCACGAGTCTATCTCACACTTGGTCAGTTTTTTTAAATAAAGTATCTGTCTCAACACGAAGTATCTAAATACAAAACCAGAATTGAGCTGAATTAAAAATATTACAACTATAAATGCTTAAATTAATACTAATTGTTTTCTTTTTTAACACTATATTTACAAAATCTCACAATCATGAGTATTATAATTGCACTTTATTTGTATGCGGGTCGCCATAAACGAAGATCATCATAAAAATAAATTCGCAATCTCCATTTTCCAATACGCACAAACAACTCTTTTTAGTGGCAGTATTTTTATTTAAAAAGAAACTTTGCAAATAGGCTGCACTGGCAATTTGGAGTAGGGCCGGTGCCTCTGACAATTTATTAAAATGTATGTACAATTGGTTTGTATTCAATGCACTTAAAATCTTGCTGCATGTCCCGACGTCGCCGTCGACAGTCTTTTGTTACTTTTTGATGTCAGGATCCATCTTTGTTTTGTCCATTGAAGACGATACCATACCACTTTGAGGATATAATTTGTCTAAATGTTTCAGGGACTCGTTTAGGAAATTCTGAAACCAAAATTACTGCAATTAAAGTTTTAATTCATTTACTTTATGTTATATAATGTCACATATATGGAAAATTGTTTTTTTTTTTTTATACTACTAAGGTAGCAAGCAAGCATACGGCCCACCTGATGGTAAGTGGTTACCATCTATCGCTCTAATCTGTTTATCACAAAAGTGGCGATTTTGTCACATTAATGGCAAATAGTGGCAAACTAAACTAATATTCGACAGGTCACCTCTATTTCTCACAAATGCTATTGAATTGAGATAAGCATATCCCTTTAATTTTAGGATTTAGGTCAACAACAGAATCAGGGTCATCTACATTTCCTCAAAGCATGTTACCTGTATAGCAGTAAGTGCTGCGACAATGGCTGGCCCTCCGAAACCATGTGATATGAGCGAGAAGTGTGTGAGATGCCGTTGTATCGCTGGCTCTAAGAGATGAGGTGGCCGAGTGTTGCACAATGGTGACCGATCCTGATTCAGCAGGTCCATTAACTCTTTTGTTACCTGAGAATTATGTTATGTTGGTTAGGGTATGTTTCAAGAAAATCCGACCAGCCATTTGAAAATTATCACCAATAGGGAACATGCATGATATTTTTTTTGCTTTAATAAAAGCTCATTCATATAAGAAAAAAAAATCGGATAACTATGATAACAATAACCAAGATATAAGTCATCAAAGATTTATTCCTATCTCTTTCTAGCAAAGCAGAATTTACCATGGAGTTTATATGGTCGTCATAGTATATGACGTCACATGTTATATCCGATCTCTCTGTCGAATCGCTGTCTAATTAGTAGTTTAAAATAGTAGTTAATTAGTAGTATGAAATGCTTATATCTTCCGTGTTTTTTGATCGATTTTAATTTTACTTTTTGACATTATTTTTTACGGTATTTTCATATCTTGTTAAGAAATGCGATAAAAAAAAATCATGCATATTCCCTATTCTCTACTGAGTTTCGGGGGTTTCTTTTAATATTTTTAATTTTAGTGATATCTCACCTGCTTAGTGGCTTGCAGCAGATCCCTGCGGCGTCTCGCGTCATGCTCGGCGTACTGTCTCGCGAGGTACTCGGCCAGAGCTCTCGCAGGGAACTCCGTCTCGCACACGTAGCCGAAGTCACGGGCTAAGTGTACTGCTTCAGCTGTTAAACAGATACAATTACTATGCGATAGAGACTTAACGTCGAGCGGGACGACATTCTACTTGGTTAAAACTAGGGTCAAACTGGCTGCAAGCGGTCTTTGAAGAGTTTATTTATTTACTAGCTGTCCCCTGCATATGATCTATGTGCCAAGTTTCATCAAAATCCGTTCAGTAGTTTTGAGTGAAAGAGTAACAAAAATCTTCAAACATCGTTCATCTGCATTTATAATCTTTATTATCTGAACTACCTGTTTCCCACGGCATCACTCGCGTTCTCGGCATTAAAAGTAGCCTATACCTTCGGGGATAATGTAGCTTCCTATTAGTGAAATAAATTTTCGAATCAGAGCAATAACTCTAGAGATTAGCGCGTTCAATCAAACAAACAAACTCTTCAGCTTTATTATTAGTACCTATAGATTACCTTCTACTAATGATGTCAGTAGTGTCACGTTGGCAGCTTTCCGTCGACCCGCTGGCAGATTGAGACCAATCTTCTCCAACTTCTCGCGAAGTAATCGACCACCATTTTTACTTTTGGCTCTGTAAAGAGAAACACTTGCATTAGTTAATGGCTAATGGATCTCTTTTTCAGACCTAGCCCGTTAGACGGTAGCCCAATCGGTTTATCACTCGAATGTTTCCCAATCCTGGCATCTCGGAGAGACTCGGAGTTAATTGTTGTCAGGTTTTTACAAGAGACGATTTGACAAGATTAGAGGGTTATGTCTTTGCTTGTCGTACTGTTTGTCTCCTTTTGGCACATGACAAAATTATGATTTTAGTTTATCACAACTTTATGAAATATGGCTGTTAGCATCATCGGCGACCGGTTTAGCTTACGTATAGGTACGAATAAATACTCCAAAAGGTGTTACGTCTAATTCAAGTCCAAAGCAAGTGAATTTGTTTATTACCTACCTACTTTTGGCTAACAAAAAAATATTACGAAAATAATTTCACTTCCTTATCAACGATCATGCCTAAATAACTATCCGCCCATACAATAAGGAGAATCTATTTCCGTTACAATACATGTTACTAAATAAAAGACTGTACCGCTTGTCTTCGTCATCTTGATTTTAGCTATACATTCTAGTCAATGACCCCGTAAGCATTCAGACTTCGGCCACCTGGCCAAAATAGAAAAAAAAAAACAACTAAAAATACAACCAACGGACTTGACAGGTCGCGTGTCAATCAGTAATGCTGCTACTGACCGCTAGATGGAGCTACCGATAACCTATCGATTACCGTCAAATTCGTAATTCGTGATTGACGCATAGAAAGTTGTCGGAAAACAAAGTTATTCGATTTAATAAAATGTTACAGCACCTATGACCTACTCTGACGGAATAGGGTCCGGATTCCATTAATTTTCTTTTCTTATCGGCACAGCGTCTTACGACGATATGTATGTCGAGCTCGCACTTACGTCCAAGCTAGCTACCAGTATTAACCGTCAAAAAATTAAAGCTCGTTAACAAAATTGTTTTCGATAAATTTCTTTGATGGACTTTTGGAATAAAAATGAGTCGAAGAATGTGAGCTCGCTTGTTATGATGTGATTGATCGAGGAAATAATTACAGCTGATTGTGTTGTTTTTTAATTAACCGTTTTTGACAGGTTGTTGACATTTAAAATAGTCATAATAGATGTAGGTATTGTGGCAAAAAAATCATAGACTCTTTTAATTTCTGTGGAAACAATGAACGTGAGTAAAATTCACAAAGTCTATCTACTACCTTTTGTTTACATTTGGAAGAATATGTTGATGATTTCTTTTGTTATTAATCAGTAAATATACTATTATCCTTGTCGCAAATAACATGTTGATAACTTACGACCTATAACTGAGCTGCAATTTGCAAAAATCGTGGTAAAATTGGAATTTTGCTCTCCAACCGAAGGTATACCCTTAATAGGTTTTTGTTTGAATAGACGTTTGAAGTAAAAGCTGCTGGACACAACCTGGAGAGATACAGTTGTAGGTACCTACGCGAAACGTGGTTTACTCGATTATTTTTAAAAAAAATTATGAAGCAGTAACAATTTCAGTCTAAACCGAAAATCTGAGTAATTGAAATTCGATGGGATCGCGGTTCTCGGTGAGATCGCTATGATAGGCTTAATTTTGCATAACGACGTCTTTGCCAAACCCTCCCTCCGCGCTCGACGGTATGCGAGCAAATTCCTCTCCGCAATATTATAATATTAGTTAGCCATATTTGTTGATATTGAGGAAGTTCACAAAATCACCTATAAATATTTCTTAAGGGTATTACTTTCTATTATGGTATTTTGATTACGGTGAATCGACCGAAAAGCCCGCGAAATTAAATTTTTTTTTTTTTTTTTTCAAATTGCAGCTCAGTAAATAGGTCGTTTATTTGTCAAAATGTGATTTGCGTCATTAGTATGTCAATTAATTACTGTATATGTACATAGTGCATTAAAACTTTTTAAATCCATAGGTACATTCGTTCCTTTTCGATAAATAACACGCAGGAACCAATGTACAGTTCTTTAATATTTTGAATGCAAAATGAATACATAAATAGATCTATAGCCATACCTTAATGTCGCGAATTACATTTTGACAAATAAATGACCTATTACTGAGCTGCAATTTGAAAAAAACCTAATAAAATTTGAATTTCGCGGTCTTTTTGGCACATCCCCCTTAAGGGTAAACCTTCGGTTGGAGCGTTAAATTCAAATTTTATCACGTTTTTTGCTAATTGCAGCTCAGTTATAGGTCGTAAGTTATCAACATGTTATTTGCAACAAGAATGGTAATGGTGGCAAATAACATGTTCATGAATTTAACGCTCCAACAGAACGTTTCACTTATGACTCTATGTTAAAAATGAATATGAATTTTCAACCGGAAAGCGACTTTTAAAGTCAATTGAGATGTGTAAATAAATACAATAATAATTAGACAGCGCACCGTTACACGAATTTATATTTTCACACGTCCGTTTAGTCAACAACAAAAGAATCGAGAATCATCTGTGGAGCTAACGAGCCAAACAAAGAATTTGAATTCAGAATCATTGGAAAACTAAAACGAATGAATCGACAATTTGGAAAGAGAACTAATGGGCATCGGATATCGAGTACCAACACTATTGAATTCTTGACTGCCCGATTAAAGAGATTATCAATCAAGTACACATCTTTGATTCCAATGCGATAATTATTACGAAAAAGATACCGTTGCCCGATTTCCCACACACATGTGCAGTGCGCGCGGCTCTTTAGGCGTCACATCAAATTGACATACAATTTTACGGTTTGAGTAATCGATATTTTTTAGATTTGATCGGCATAGAAATTGAACGTAGCTGCGAATCTATGAATACGTTGTATTTTCATCTTCAATTACGGCACAGATATTATTGATAAATGGAAATATAATAGAATATCTCATAACACAACATTGAGAAGCCATTAATAATAGCCGATTGATTAAATCCAAATGCCGTATCTACCTAATACTTCTACTGGCTGAACAATATCTTTTTGAATTTCGAAATAATGGCGAGGTGACTGAGCTGCGCCATGGCGGCTTACTTATATGTTTTGACAGCCTATCTTTTATGAAAAGACGATTCGAATAAGATATTTTTACGAATGATTAATTCGTTTAGCTTTAGAAATTGCTTGATGGTAATATTTTTAGTATTTTTGGTACCACATACTGACTCAGTTTACATTTTATAAGGGTTCTGTCTGTAGTCAAAATAAGGAAACGTCATAGTTTATGTGGTTCTCTCAGTCTCAGTTCGGAAGGTTGCGACTATACGGAACCCTACACTGCGCGTATTCCAACATGCACTTGGCTGATTTTATAAAA
This sequence comes from Tethea ocularis, assembly GCA_963555595.1. Lineage (NCBI taxonomy): Eukaryota > Metazoa > Arthropoda > Insecta > Lepidoptera > Drepanidae > Tethea > Tethea ocularis. Next base: position 5,041,194 of record OY741979.1, read on the forward strand.
ATTCCCTAATTATTCATGGAGGTACCTACTTACAGAACATGTTTTATCTTTACTTACCTACATATTATATGTAGGTAACTACTTAGTTATGGTTCATAAACTAGTTCTGCCAGTTTTGTTATCATTACATTTTAGTCTAAATACCCTATGAGTAATATCCTAGTATAACATTTGCGAAAGTTTGTGAGTATGGATGTATGTTTGTTACTCTTTCACGTAAAAACTACTGAACGGATTTAGATGAAACTTGGCACATAGATAGATCATATAGGCTTTTAATCCCGGGAAAAAATAAGATACCTCGGGTACGCGAGTGAAACTGCGGGGCGGATGCTAGTCAGTAATATTTATATTAGGTAATAATTTATCGTAGGTGATCATAATTCGCCGTGTATGGAGACGTGAGCGATGAAGAATGTACGTAGTTTTAAACTAAACGATATCAATTGCCAGCTGCATTATACCATTATTCCTTGTAACGGTGTTACCAACTTGAAGAATAAATTAAGTTCTAAAAGCCGCAACACATTCTGAAAACGGACAACCGTTCAACTCTAGCGTAGCGGTTACATACTCTTTGCGTTCAACGTGTAATGACGGCAATTAGACCTGTGTGCATTTCATCGTGTTCTAAATTCAATTTTAGTTTATTGAGTGATGCGCATTAATTACACATACTGACATGTTACCTAATTATTTGTAATTGATAACATTTTTGAAAATAAATACAAGATCCATGAGTAAAAAGTTCTATGTTGAAATGTGTTCGTGGAGGCAAAAACTAACGTATAGGTATATCCTACTATTCTAGACGTCTGCTTTTGGCATATCCAAATTGAAAAAAAACAAGGAAAAGTAACAAGAATTAAAGTAATATGTTCCCGGGTTCAATCTTGGGTACAGTTTCGTAATCACACAAGAAACAAAATGGAATATTCCCGGTTATCTTACATTGAAATCTCAGTCAATAATCATTGCCATTTCAGCGGAGAAATTAAAAACAGCATGGCCTAACTAACACTCGTACAAAGTACACAATATTTATTTACCCCCTGTAGGTAATGCGGTGTTCAATCACGTACGTACTAGGATGTGCTTAAATGACTTCATACATTCGATAGCCAGTCATTACGGCTTCCTTTTGTGGGGTAATTGGTTTTTTTTTTTCAATCGAATCATGACAGACTACTTTTTGCTGAAATACATAGCGTATAGTCGCGATTTATCTATGGTAGGAATGGTAGACATGTTTCAATAGAGTAGTTGACTGACTTATCAAATCAGCTACTTTTTAATAAATGTCAAAACGATAGTTTATATAGAATTTTGTATGAAATATTACACTATGAGGTCATAGTTTCACAGCATCAAATCATCTACTCTTAGTGATTCCACTGGTAATTAAAAATCATAAAAAGCATTAAAGCATCATATTTGTTGTTTCCACGTGTTTTTAGATGTTTTATGCATTGGTTAATGATTGGTCATTTATTTTTGATAGTGTCAACTACCCTATTGAGATTAATATAAATACTTACGCATATCGGAGTTTTTAGAAGATGATATCCTATTCATAATTATTATTATTTTTAAATTTATTTTGGCAAAACAAACAGTCAATATATTAAATATAAACGTTATAATTACTTTACTAGCTGTCCCCCGCGGTTTCACCCGTGTTCTAGTGCAAGTAGCTTATATGTTATTCCAGGGTATGATCTATCTATGTGCCAAGTTTCATCCAAATCCGTTCAGTAGTTTTTGCGTGAACGAGCAACAAATATACATACAAACTTTCACGTGTATAATATTAGTAAGATTAAGCTGGGAAGGGATTTTTTTCGAATACATATTTAAAAACCTAGGTATTTAAGTGTTTTAAAAGTAAAGTAGTACATAATCTGTAAGACATCTCAAATAAAATGGGTTTCTCCCCATATTTTTTTTTAAATTTTGGCATCACACTTCGTGTATTTTGCCAGTGTGAAGTTGAGCAATGTAGGTATTTTTATATTCTTCATGTATAAAATTCTCGTCAATCGACAAGTTTCAAAGTTCAAGTCATTTTAAATCTTCTTCGAGCCATAGTCAGTCAGTTTAGTTAGGTTTTAGTACAATGGTAGCAGTTCTACTAAAACTTTTCATGGTCTTCTTGAGACAACTTGAAAAGCCACTATACACGTAATCATTTCATTTCACTTCACTGGTGCACTTATATTGATCTTTATTGGATAAAATAACACCGATAATATTCAATAAAACTCAAAATACACGATTTTATGAAAATAAAAAGAAAACGCAACGTCACTTCGCAAGTTCCCGCCAAAAGTCCCCCCAGAAAGGAGTTACTATAATGTGTTAATTTTAATTAGCAAATCACCGACCAAAATAATTTGAATAAAGAGCGTTAAATATCATCTAATCCCGTCAATGTGTCAAATATGACATTATTCTCAGTACCTATATTTGTTTAAGTAACTAACCACAAGCAGGTTTATTTACTGACGTGGGATTTCCTAATAAAAACCATGGCAAAAACACACGTTTAACTTAACGGTCTAGAAGTCTGAAGTGACACAAAGTAACACCCGATAATTATATTCAATAAACATATAATGGAAATGTCGGTTTGCGCGTCCATCTCATATCCGACCGATTCTGACCGAGATCGGACGTAGCAAAAAATAACTCTAACCAACCACGAACCAAAACGTTCCAATCTTAAAAAGTCGAACGTATCTTTATCGCTGGCCGCAAACTTTATACAATGTTGCCACAAACAAAAAAGTATGCAATAAATAATCGCGCTCACTTGCATATCCAACGGGAATTAGCGGGAGTACATGCAAAATGGTTGTAAATGGCGGGAAATTATAATTATAGAGATCCTCATTTACAATGCTAAGTTATGTGAATAATTTATGTAATGTTATTGTAATGGCCACTTTTATTTACTCTGGCTTGCATAATTTATTTATAACATCTTCATTCTGTTGAAAACGTAGGATTGTGAGAGATGTCTTATTTCTTGGTGTGCCTTGACTCCTAATAAAAACCCTAAAAATAAACTGGCAGTCAACTAACTTGGCATTAACTTATGCTGTGTAATATGTTGATTAGTTATAAATACAATATAAAACCATTGTAGGTACCTACATACCTATTAAAAAAGCAATATAATGTATTGCTATACAGTCATAATTCAAGAAATTTTGTAATGTACTTCAATACCGACTGGTATAATATATATGTGTACCTATTATTATAGGCGAATAATAATACAAATGGTTTGCTTTTCACTCAGATCATCCAAATTTTATATTAAAAAGGTTTTCTTTACTTAGAATCTCATCTAATGGTACCGGTAAGATTTCAGTAAATAAAATTATCGCGAGAAAAGCATTGCAAGGTGTACCTACCTACCTACTCGTACAGCAAGTAGGTATATTGTATTTTTTTGTAGTATTTAGCTTATGATCTAAAAGAAAGTAAGTAGTTTTGTGTTTTTCTTAGTACGTATATTTTGAACATGTAAATATTTCTTGGGAATTAAAAATATTATAATACGCGATGCTATACGTGAAAAGAAAATTCTCCAACAAAAAACGATATTCAACGATAAAAAAATTACATATTTGATTTGTAATATTTGTCAGTTACCTACATACAATATAAAGAATATTTTTATAGTAAATTAAATGCTTACCTCCGAAGCACACCACCTAATAGTGACGCGTTCAAGCACTCTGGGGGTGAAAGTCGCCTCTGGACCTCAGCGACGGTGACCTTGTACTTGCTGGTGGATGACAGGAGAGACAGTCTTCCTGGCACTGAACAGAACACATCGTTCGGCGCGCAGGAGCCTGTTCCACCTAAGCCATCGCGGCCTTTCATTGCTGGATGGATAGGAGAAAAATATGAATATTGTATAAATTAATTTCATGCTTATGGGAGCTTTTATTCGACGGTGGCTGTTTTCTGACTGTACTATGATTGCTTAACAATATTATGCTGTCTGTTGAAGATGGAGCCCCCGATGTCGAAGTAGGTAGGTACATAAGGGCTGTGTTCAGAAACGTTACCAGAGGGTGACAGTAAGGTAGTTCTTCACGGCCTATTCAGCGAGATTGAGATAGGTAAGCGACACTCTGAATACCTGACTTTCTGAGATTCTGAACAGTCTTAGGTGCGTTGAAGTTCCAGTTTCCGGTCTTTCTGAAATGCGTTTGGACAAATTTTCCCCTACCTAAAACGTTTCTGAACAGCCTAGTGGTGAATATTTATGAAAATATCAGATTACGCTATGAATTTCGTGTATTGAACGTGATAGGTTCATAATATCAATAACGTGACAATTGAGCAAAAGTTTTTTAGCATCATCATCGTGTACAACCGAGTAAAGAAGTTACCTACAAAAAATCTAGATACCTACTCGATAACTAAAAAGTCTATGACGTCAGTAGGTGGTTCTAGTAAGGTAACGGTACCCAACTATATTCATAGTAATTAATATTAATTTTAAGTACATTATTGTTATTGCACGTGCCTAGAGCAGGTCTAGCCAGTTTTTGCGACGCTGAAAAAAATAAGCAATAGCGTTTTAATGACGCACCAATTTCTTAAATTTGCTCTCTACAATTACTTTTTTTCTACTTCGGACCCTAGCAGCGATTATTATTTTCATGGATCATCGCTACTGGAATAACTTAGGTCTAGCTAGAGTATTAAAGAAACCTTTTAATAATTTTATTCCGTAAAACAAATGTCATTTCTAACTAGGTACACTTATAAAAAGTATATAATTCAAGCGTGTATTCATAAATGTATGGCTTAGCCTAAAAATACGGGTGATTACAAAATTCTTGGCTTCGAATACCAACAATGGCACTCATAACAATCACTGCCCCGCCCAAAACATGCGCTCAGCGTGATCACCATTCTCATTGTAATATTTCTATATGGCAACCCTAATACAATAAACACTAGTGTGTCATTAGCTTTGCACCATACTGGTTATTTAACACCCTTCGCCTTTTGAAAAACGAAAAAATCATATTAACAGCCAATTACAATTTGAAATCAGAACTCGACACTCATTGAAATTGGTTTGAATTTGGATTTTTACAAATCGTATGACAAAACTAGGTAATAGTAGTTATGTCCAATCAAGTCGAAAATCAAAAAGTAACGATTCACATATGTATAGATTGATTGATCGATACTTTTATTTATTTGATATTGATTCATTCGGCCGTTAAATGAGATGGCTTTTTTTTAACAATCTACTTAGAAAAATCGATACACCTATCCGATAAGTGCGGTATTAGACCTAATTACAGTTTTATCTTTAGCGGGTCATCAGTATATGAGTAGGTAGGTACTATCGACAAAGTTGAAGTATGATCACCTTAAGGGTGTATTTTGTGTGCAGTGACCAGCCGCTACCTGTGTCTCACACAATATAACCAGACAATGCGCATGTCATAAAATAGTAGATTGTTATTGTCAGTAAATAGTCTAGACAAAAGATTTTACAAGAGACCGTTTTATTGTCAACAATGGATAGGGCGAACTATGATTACTGGCTGCAAGCGAAAAGGTCTCAAAACTGATCATGCTTTAACTTTGTTGATGGTACCTAACAATAAAATGGTTGATAAGTTAATAATATGTACTTATTTTAGTGATGTTAGACGTTCGTGCGATGCAATTTAAATGGATATTGTCAGAAGAATATGTTCGTTTGTAAATTTATGTTTATTTATTATACGAATTTTATTTTATTTCTGTTTTACAATCTAAGTTATTTAGGTATGTAGTAGGTATGGCACTTCATAGTTTGGAGTAGCTACGTTTCCTAAGTAAAAAATATTACCAAAAAATCACCTATTGGTGTTTTCCGACAGTTACGCTTGAGATCCAGTTGTCTTCTAGGCTTTGAAACTCATAACCGTTACCAACTCATTAGCAATCTCCTTGGTATTCTTAAACTTACTTATCTCAGGTAACCCAGCCTTCTGTCATACTAAAAATAACTTGCTTACTAAAAATTAGAATTCTATATTTACTAAACTAAGTACCTGAAAAATAAAATGTCAATAGAGTACTGTCTGTACCTATCGACATCGACATGACTGCATTATCAGTGAGTCGACAAAAACAATCGTATATCGATTAACTCCTCTCTCAAATACTAATAATACTCATTAAACACTTGGCTCGATTCCATTTACAACTCCGATTAATTTACAATCATGACTATTTGTTTTCTATTCCATTGAGGGTTGATCGACACATAGTTAAATGCAGTAAAACTAAGCCATACAATATACATTCGTAAACCAAAAGACAAGTAATTTTTTTTTAAATCAAAAGTAATCCAAAGGAGCCACTCACTTTTCAACAACGGGAGGTCAGTCATGAATCCCGACGTATCGTCCATGCCAGCATTCTAAAAAAAGTACAAGTATATTAAAGACTTTTTGCATTGTCGTTTAAAAAAAATGTTTTGAGAAAATTCCAACATTCTACAATCCCGGTGGGGTATTTTAATTTACTTAGTTTATTAAATTCTTATTGGAATGGGCCGACATATTTTCATATCGATATTGGCTATTCATCGGTATATAAAAAGGTACAATGTGGAGGGTGAGCTGATATAATAAGAAGAATATTAAACGCAAAAAAAAATTGTTTCTTCTTGATTTGTTATGATTTTTTTATTGTTTACATTCGTATTTTTTTTTATTGATAAAAATTTTAGTCGTCTAAAGTTATGTGGTGGTAATGATTTTCAGGTGGAACAAAATCCTAGTAAGAGTCACTGATAGCAGCTGTGTGCAAAAACGGACATGATGATGATGAATGTTAAAGTCTAGAAATGCTTGGTTCACGGTCCTTACCGGCGTTTCTTCGGCAGAATGTAGCGCGTGGTGCAAAGCGAGTTCATGCTGCTCCCTAGCGCCGTAGTCCGCCCGCCTCTCACCACCACCGTAGCTGAAGCCTCCATGCGATAACTGTAAAAAAATTGTTGTAGTCCTCTATGGTCAGGGAGAAATGAGCGGGAAAACTACATTAGAAGGCGTTCCTAAGTGTATGAAAAATAAAAAAAACATATAAAAAATAGAATACATTTTTTAAGAATATTATGCCTTCATAAATCGGTATTCAATCACATAATGTCATCGGGTTTTCCGTCGAACATCGTAGGGCATTGTATGGAATGGTCCGTTCTCTCATACCGGAACATTACCAACGGCTAATCTACTAAAGTGGGGACATTTATAACGTTTCAAGTTTTGAACGTCTCTATTGTTGGCAGAAAATATTGGGATCGGTGCTTCTTATTTTGAAAATAATACAAAATACCGAGCCGGTTGGAGTTTCTTTTCAGAATTTCTTGTTGGTTCTCATCCCATAGCAGCAGACATGTCTGATATTATTATATTAGAAGGCTTTATAACTTCTAGCTTTTGGGCATTTCTCAATCAATACTGCTGGCCACTAACAAAGTAATCGTACGTAATGTACCAAACTTCAACTCTATGGGCATTATTTCAAAATAGTTAACCAGCCAGTGATGTATTTTTATTTATTATTTTATGTTGATCACATAGAGTAGATACCTATTTAATAACGTAATTATTTGGCGGCAACTATGCCAAGATTCTTTCCCAAGGGGTGCAGACATGAACATGGGGTGGAGTGAAGCAAATAGTTTCTTACAGAGCTATGTCAGTAGCGATTTGTGTAAGCAAATTATTAGCTTCGAGCTCTTGTCGTAATTTTAGTAAAATCACTTTAGATTGGATCATGAAAGGTTCTCTTCAGCTAGAAAAATGTAGGTAGATAAAAAAATAGAAAAATTACAAAACCACACAATAAGTAAAAAATATAAGAAACTACGAAACTACTACTGCAAAGTGCAAACTATCGATATCTCAATTTGTGAAATATTTTTTTATTCAAATAGACCTTCACAGGCACTTATGAATTAGACTGACATACTCTACGGTACCTACGGACAGCATGGTTCGGAAGGTTGATTTTACAGTACGGCATTTTAATTTATTTCAGGATAGTTAGAGCTTACTTTCTCTTGTCTTCTAATAAATATGGCTTTCGTACTCTCAAGGCGTATAGCGTCGCTGGAGTAGTTGCTGGCGTCAAAGATAACTGCCTAGGTACAGCGTCAACAGTTCGCCACAGAGTACCTATAGAGTGTATAGTAAAGTATGTGACTGACGTGATGCGCATGTATGGCGTCGTGGTGGTCGCGGTGGTGGCGAAGATGCGCGTGCGGCTCGTGGTGGCCGTGGTGTCGCGGGAGCAGCTGCTGCGGCGCGTAGTGCTGCCCGTACTCACCGCCGCCCCCGCCCCCGCCGTAATCCATGCCATGGCTCTGTTGGACACATAGCGGAGTTATTGAGAGTCGTTGGAAATTATTAAAACTTCAAGAAAACCCACATTTGAGCACCATGCATTGAAACTCAAATTTTGCGAGAAAAGGATCCGAGCCTCTTGTCTGATGTATCTTTTTAAATCTCAAGGAGTTTGATTGAATATTCTCGATACTCGAGTATTAGGAATTTTGACGGTCGCCTGAGTGGCTGTAGAATGTCCATTTTTGGATAATAAAAATCTACATAATTCTTATGACAGGCAGGATTTATAGTCACTTAATTAAATTATTAGATCAGGTATTATAGCTAAGTAGGTACTAGATAAAAACAAAATGGCCGAACATATTTTTTATGTGAATATCAGGTATATAGAAGATATATTTTACGGAAAAACTGACGATCGTGGAGACCGTACTCTGATATAAGGTTATAATTACCTGTTGCTGATGATGCGGGCTGGCTGGGTGAGGTGCAGGCGCGAACGGCGGTGGGAAGTACGGGGGCTGGAAGTCGGCGAGGGACGGCTGCGTGCCGCTCCTGAACCCGCCGCCGCCTAGCCCCAGTCCACCACCACCCAGACGCTCCTACGGGAAAAAGTTTGTTAATGCTTTATATGATGTAGAAGATCGATGGGGCAGACGAGTGATAGAGTGCAGACCACGTTTTGGCAAGTGTACCTAATGTGGGAAGCCCTCTAGCACAATGGTTTGATGACCTTAAAAAGGTTGCCGGATTGGGCTGGATGCGGATGGCAAAAACCTGTGTGTCGCGCTCTGGGGAGAGGCCGATGTCTAGCAGCAGATTCAGAAAAGCTGATGAAGATGACGAGAAAGCTGGGAGCTGAAGGTTATTGTACTGAGCATATTTTTTTTTTGTCAAAGAGCAGCTCGTTTTGGAAAGTACTCCTTATAGAATAGTGCAGCAAAATAACTTAATATATAGTGTTCCTAAAACTTGTTTGGCAAAAAATTAGGAACATCCAAAATCTTAATTATGTAGAAGCTAACGAAGCTCCTGTCCAATCAGCCAAAGATATGAAAAGTATGATGGGTACGTGTCTATTTCAAAATGAATATCTGTGTAACATAAAGCACCTGCCCACAAAACTATCCGAAAGAACGCAATGATTGATAGAAACCTAACAGACCAATTTGATCGGATGTAATCATGTGATCAGTGAGATAATATAGTAATTACAAAATCACAAAGCTAAATCTCAAGGTACTGTTAATTAACGCGATCTAAATTATACCATTGTGCGGTGCAAATTAGGCGTCAATGTAACGAACGAGTGAATAATACACGTACAGGTCACGTCAATATAACTTCACGGATCCGACACGAGATGCTTTTATGTTTTTTTTACAAATTTTTGCTCTCTTTTTAATAGAGTTACAGATGTAGTGTAGAGGTGATCGGGACCAAATACTAATCAGTTATTTAAAAAGATTTTTTTTTAAAAGAACATCACTCTATAATGATGCGGTCTAGTCCCAACAGTATTTTCAAGACATTTGCAGGTATATTTGATTTGAGACGTTTTATATTGAACTAGTAGCTAAACTCAAATCCATGTTTTATTGTTTCATGTATTCATGTTTTATTTACTGTTTAAAAACATACATTATTAGGCTGCATTCCAAATGCAACCACAAAAGTTTGTAACAAAAGGTAACAATGGTAGTTTATAAAAAAAATGAATGCTAAAAAAATTGGTGGCTCACTCTTTTGTCATTTTCCAATTCACACTATATTTTGCACATGGGCCTTTTTGTCTCGCGGTTTTCTTTCAACGCTTAGATATCTTAAAATTCCTGACTTATCAAATTAGTGAAACAGATATAGCTGAGTAAGTGAATAGACAATAATGATCTAATGATTACAGATGACACGCGAACACTGAATTAGAATTTGGAATGGTTATGATGATCATTTGATTGGTTTTAAAATACTGTGTTCTAGCTATGTAATGTTTCTAGTATTTAGGATGCAATGAGGATTTACTTACGATTAGTTCGCTTTGTGGATGGCTTATTTTGGCGGTATTTTAGCTCAGTAGGTACCTAATATCAGGTGCGGGGGTGACAGTTGGGAACATCTCTATTATGAAAGCTAAATTTCTTACTTAGGTTTTATGAATAGGAGCAATCTTTTGTGTAATAATTATTTTAGTTTGTAAACAACAACACGACATACATACATATACAAAATAAAGAAGGCTAGTGATCCTCAAAATCGATCATTTATAATAAGTAAAAAAATTACATGGGTACAATTTTTTAATACCAATTTAATGAATTTGAATAGGTAACCAATGTGATCATGTCCAAGTAAACATATCGATTAAAAAATCTGGGTCGATATCGAATAATACCCGTCTAATGTAGATCAATTACCAAACATACGGTATCACATATGTATCGAGTTGCGTCAATGGACACCTATAATCGATTACTTTCGATCTAGTTTCAATGTTTTTTTCTGATTAATTTACTATGCACCTGTCTATGCCCGGAAGTGAAAACTTGTCGTGATGACATAGGTGTAGCGTTTCTTAATTTGTTTTGTAGGTACAGTGAGCAACATAGAGATTTTTTTAAATATCAATTATTACGTTGAATATAGAGAACTCTTATAACTTTTAGATCTTTTTTTTTGAACTAGGGATCGACAAAATTTGATATTTGTATGATATTAGCTTACCGCATCGCATTTCACGTGATATGCAGCGAATTTTCAAAAATAATAGTAGTTTATGTGTTACTTATTGACAATATAGCATTCTACTGGTATTTTTTTTAATTGGTCCTGTTGTTTATTGTTTATTCATTGCAAACAAAAGTACAAATCTTTTATCTATAATAATATTTTAGTGTACATTCTGGTAGCATACCCACAGATCTGCACTAGGTGCTCTAATTCTTGAAATACAGAGGAGGCACTATCAGAGCCTTGTAACTTTTGAACCAAGGTCCTAAAAAAATTGAGACGTCTTCGTAACAAACGCTAAATTAGACAGACTCGGAATTCAAATCCGTTATCGTTTTGTTTGATGGGGTCACAATAAAAAGTAAATACTGCATTCGGAATTTGAATGAATTTGGAAACAGTTTTTTAAACTTACATGAGTGGAGTGAATAACTACGGTTTTATTCATTAGAGAAAAAAGTTATTTATATTTAAAAAAAAAATGTTGCAATGTTGACAGTACCCAAACTTGATTTAGTGTCGCAAGTGCTCTCAATTTGTCCGTTTGATTTATACACTTATGCAGATCACCTCGTTGTTTATTATTTTTAAACTATTAAATTATACTATTAACCAGAATTTTAATAGGTATAATAATTTGCTAAATCGATTCGCTTTCATAATAACCTCATCGTTTCTTGCACTAATTAAAAAAGGTTTTTACACGCTGACCAAAAAAAGGAGGGTAATGTTTTCAGGGTATTTTTTTTTGTTAATTTTCACAATTTATATGTATGTGCTATTGTTAGAATCTTTGTCATCGACAATCATTTAGTAATGACAATAGAGACAATGTTGAAATTTTACTTGACTTTATTTTTTATATATTCGAAAGACCAACAGCTGATCCAGGTACATTAATTATTTCACGGCTGTCAGACCTGTTCCAATAACTATATTTAGATTTGGTATTATTATTCATTTAGTTTATTTTAAACAATATATTTTTATGAATATCCGTCGCATACAGTTAACGCTGTAGGTTGGTACAGTCGCAAATGTAGCCAGCCCTAATCTCGATTCCAACAAAAATCATTACTTCACTACGAATTCGAAAATAAGTATTAACCGTGCACAATGTTTCGAAAGTTGAAAGCTTTGCTATTGTTTACTTATGGGGGTCAGGGGGGGTCAATATGGTATTGAGTAACACGCCTAAGATAAAGATAGCTGCCATTTATTTATAAGTCGGTCAACAGTGTTCAGAATTTGTGATAAATTGATTATTGTCCGTAACTGTACATTTGCCTACCTCGTTTTTAAGGTGTGACTAGATTTTGTGATTAAATGTCTTGGTGTCAGTTTTATACTGCGTTTGACCTCGCGTTCGCGATGATAGTTGTCATGTTTTTTAACAAAATATGTTATTAGAAATGGAGCTTATTTGTATAAAAATAAGTTACTTACCTACCTAACTAATTATTCTTCTATTTTATTTCTTGTTCCCTATTCTTGGTTCTTATTTTTTGGGTGTTGTTTTATGTAGTTACTTAATGTAGATGTATATATTTAGGCACATTAAACCCTAAAAATGTGCAGATACAGTGAATTTTCATATATATTTTTGTCAAATTTTCATTACATTTTACTCCATGATGAATACGTAGCGACATCTAGTGTCGAAAAAAAAATTGGTAGGTAACCCTCCGCGAAAGAAACTCATTACGTCTTCAACTAGTGCTGCCAATGTAACCCAAAATTATCGGTATCGATAACACGTCCCAGCCGCAGACCGAATAGAAAATGTACTGTTACATATCGAATGGCGTATCATCATCAATCAATAGCGGAATGCGTATTAGCCACACGCCGCGTATGTCTTTATCGCAATGCAATATAAATTGATCGATATGTATGTCTCATTAACATACGAAATGCTTGTCTTCAGGGTTGCCACAATAATGAAAATAAAACGTTGTTAATGAACATGCTTGATAAGTTACCTGCTTATTTGTTTCAACAAATTAGCAATGTATTATTAAGGAAGTGCCTTACTCTGTACTGCCGGTACCTCATTTATTTTTATTTTGAAGAAGGCTAACAAATAATCAGACGGTTCACATACTGGTAAATATTGCCTCAAAACCTCAAAACCAGGGAATGCCAATATGTTGCTTATCATTAGAAAGCCTAGAAGCCAATTGGCAAGTACATTTAGAGTTTTAAGTCAGAAGGTATGAGAAAAATAAACCTACATTTTTGAAAAAGCAGTAAGAATTTTAGTGAATAGGTAATATAATTCTGTGTATGTAATTACTACCACGTCCACGGCATGACGTCCGCATGATACCGTCGACGGATATATGAAAAAGTTTTCATAGATATTATATATATATTATACATACATTTTACTCTCCGTCACGACAAAGTATGCCATGACGTGTCGCATTAAAGTTTATTAGGTTTATAAGTGGCCATAAAAACACAGGTGGCCACTTAAGTCATCGCTGAAATCTCAAGATTTTATTCGTCTAGACTTAATTAAGCACAATTGTAAACTAAGGTGTTCCATCTAGAGTTATTAAGAATTCAGTCTAGATATCTCAATATTTTGTAGACGGAACAAAAACAAGACATGTATTTAATGTCTGTTGACAGGTTAATTTATCAATGATTTTATAATGTAGGTACTTATCTATTGGTAGGTACTTATTTTAACAATATATTTAGGTATATAATAATTTCATCGATGTTTCTTTTTCAACCGTGATACACTTTCCTAAAGCTTCAGCATGCATTAAGAAAATTAGGTACTTTTTGGTATGTTCAATAGGTAGGTACCTCCGGAGATTAGCGCGTTCGAACAAATAAACTCTTCAGCTTTATTATTAGTATAGATATTTGGAAGTGTACTGTACAAATAAAAAAAAAATCAAAAACTCATTTATTCAGTTTAGGCCCTAATAAGGCACTTATGAACGTCAACAGTTACAGTTTTACAATAGACTCTACTACCGGTTCGGAATACACTTGAACTAAGAAGACTCCGGCAAGAAACTCAATGATGATCAATACAAGTGCACCCGTGAAAGAAGGGGAGAAGGTAGATATGGACGACGATAATTCAAGGTAAACACTACGGCATCTTATGCGGTTGTAATAAGAGCTATTTTCCAACAAAAAGGTACCTATAGCCTGATGTGTTGGCGTCTGTACAACATATTGCGCCGATCCCAAATGATTGTGAATAGGGCAGGTGATGATGATGACAAGTGTACCAGAGAAGTGAAATTATATATAATTTAGGCCTTATTACACAAATAGTTCATATTTAATTATTCATGAAAAATCATGTAAAATAAACAATTATTATAATGTAGATATTACAGTGACTAATACCATCTAGCGCTGAGTAGTTGAAATTAGCAATATTTCTTTAAAAAATTTAATACCTAAAATGTAAATCAATCTTCAAAGTATCACAGTGCGTTGTATTATAAATTAAAATTCGACCATGCCGTCAAGTCTTCGGTAGTATAGTGGTAAGTATCCCCGCCTGTCACGCGGGAGACCGGGGTTCGATTCCCCGCCGGAGAGACTCTTTTTGCTATTTTTAAGTAAAATAATAATATCTATGGCAATGGTAAAATATTATGTAGGTATGTAAAGAAAACTAACATTTACCTGCACCTCGATCACACTGGATAAATCCACGTACGCCAGCGCCGGTGTTTTAAGTACACTTCACAAAAAATAACTCTTCGGTCACTTTCGAAACACTGTTTTGAATATCTTACTAAGTCGTCACAAAGATCCTATAGTAGGAAACATATTGTGTGAAGAAATCTTCATAAAACAAGTCTTACTAGTAGCTAGTGGATCAAAAATTAATTTACATTAGTTTGACGTTTCAACTATTAATAACTTATAAAAAATAAACATAAATTAAAGATAGCTGTCATCGCCTATTGTGTTTAAAATTTAAATTATAAACGCCGATTATTAAAAAAGTTTTGTTGTATTTTATAACATATTAAACGACTAGTGAGGTGAAAGCGAACGTAATGTAAATTTTCATACGAATTTATCGATAAACACGCGGTCCCTTATAAAGGTGAGCGATTCAGTCCACAATCGGTTAGTGATTGGTTTTTTAAATTGATGCTTGCGCTTCGAGCCGACACACATCACCGACCCGACTACTGAATTTTTTTAATCACACGAGTGTTGGGTTTCTATCGATATACCTACTTATTCAGAAGCTATTATGTATGTATGCATATTGATTGAATTCAGCTACTATAAATGTCATTTAAATTATAATGCTGGAAAGCCAAATATTTATCATAGCTTTAGTTGTAAAACATACTTTTTATTTATGTGTTATTTGTTTCTACCTTTATGTAATCCTACATACCTAGTACCTACATTCTATTTACCTACGAATAATTATGGAACTAACTATAACTGTCGGTAAACAGTCAAATCAATTTAAAATTGGAACAAGCAATAAAGTATTTCATTTATCGATATCAATCTGGTCACCTCACTATCAATTAATATCGTTTGCAAATAAAATCGATTATAACATTATATACGGCAAATTAAAACGGTTATTGTTAAATAGAGAAATTATAATTAATCCAAGCTTGTAGTTTACAGAATATCTCAGATATTGATTCGTTAACGGTACAAAAGTTATTAATATAAATTAGGTATAACATTTGTGATAGTAAAAGCACGCTTTATTGAGAATTAGATACGATTTATTGATTACAAAATCGATTAACGTTCAAAACGCGGAATGAAATGGAATAATCAAAACTTTTATGAATTAACTTGACATCTCGTTGAAACTAAAAAAAAAGGGTCGATTTTAACACGTTCAATTTTTTAAGTAAAACCGAAGGTATCGTCACCTTAATCCAATAAAAAAAATCTAAATAATCGTCAGTTATCGTTATAATCTTAAATTTTCGATTTTACGATCGCGCGCGTCGCGTGCTCGGAACAGACTGCCGGAGGGCGGGCGATCCGCCCTCGGGCCTCGGGGTAACCGTTTGCTGACGGATTTTCAACCTTATTATGTTTCACAGTCAATGAAGTGTGTCCCTTTTTTCTCCTGAATAAATTGTTACTATTTGTTTTGTAATAATCAATCGAGTTTTGATCGAGTATTCTCGATTATTTACTGTCAGTTAATATGTAGAGTAGGTTAAGTAGACAGAATTTTTACTCGATAACTAGCCATTTGTTTGACATCTAATTTATGTAATTGTAGATATAAATAAATTGTTTCCAAATGTGAATAGAATCATCGTTATACCAGCAAACTTAAAAATACCTATACAATGTTTATATATTTAGTAGTAATCTCGCGACATTGCGGCATTTTCTGATATTTCAAAATCTGATCTCACCTCAATTGATAAAATATAGAAATATCAGCAACCACTTCATTTAAAGTTTGTCGTAACTCACTTAGTTTTTATCACGAGAGAAACTATCGAGAACTGGTAGTAGTACTTCGCCCCACCCTCAGGCGCAACATTAATTAGCACGTAGGTATTGCAAACGTTTGCCATTGGCGATCACTCGACTGTACAGTGAACTTTATAATCTTTTATACGAGTACACATGGCAACTAATGTTGTATCCTTACATAATCACTTCAATGGGTCTTAGAATGACACATCGTTGCTTACTGTACTGTAATAGTTAACACTTCGTTGGGTCTCAATTGAATTAGTTGGTTATGATTTTTTATATAGGTAATATTTTGTTACATTGTAGGCAGCTATATAATTATGTACTTATATGGTATAAGAACTTCATATAAAAGTACATAATATTTGCTATTAAGATATTTGGTATCAGAAATAAAACGTCACATCGCTAAATTAGAAGCTCAAATAACTTACAATACTCGTATCTTTCTAACTAAAGCTTTTAGGGACTTCTGAGAAAAAGTCAGTTTTTCTCAGAAGCCCCACAACTGCTGATGGTCCATCTGATGATACAGTCTGCAACTTAAGTAGCTCAGTAATTTTAAGTATTTATTTATATCACATAAAAAAAATTGATTCAAAGTCAAAGCCATTTATTCACTTTAGGCCCCAAGTGAGCATATGAAGGTCAAATTTACTGAATTTACCACCGGTTCGGAACACGGTCTTTAACTGAGAAGAGCCGGCAAGAAACTCAGCAAGGCTACATTTTCTAAATATGTACCTATATTATTATATTTTTTTTTAATTATAACATTATAGCTTTTTATAAATTTACATTTGCAGTTGGAAATCATTGATTATTCTTCAATCCAACTTATTATGGGTACGAACACGGTGCGCGAGTCAGATTCGCACTTGTCCGGTTGATGACAATGATATTTGAAATGACTTGTCTCCGTGAATATTTTAAATTTACTATTGACTGCGTATGTCCTATAGATGACAAACGTTTTTTTCACTTTTCCATAACTTTTATTTTCAAACATAATTTCCTATTCAATTGAAATGTACACCCAATTCTACCCACCCCGAAAATACAGCGGCTGTTTACAAAATTCGTTCAAATTTAGTTAATATCCGTCGTTAGGACACCCTTCGTAGCCTCAGGGGATATAGGAGTATAGGACCTATCTAGTACACATGCAAGTTGTATTTGATAATAACCTAACCGGCAGATATAGGAATATCGAGAAATAAGGCTATTTGGGTAATGTAATGACATATTTATGAAAAAAAAAAAACTTTGTGACTTTACGTATTGTAAAGTAAGTCCTGAAAGTTAACGTAGCTTACCTACTGCTGATAATCACCGGTAACGTGAATTTCCTAATAAATATTGCGGATTGACTTTAAGCAATAAATCAACCGCCATCTTTAAACGTAGACGTTATTTTTTTTTTAATTTCATTGAAAAGCTGAAATCTAAAGCTGCTGCTGTAGGTACTTTTATTATTTGAGGATTTTTTTTTCATGGTTTCGTATTCTCTATGCCTACATCTACACTTAAAATATTTTGCTTCAAAACTGGTTTAAACCGATAGAAAACACCGTTCAAAAAGTCTGATTTCGTGAAATTTTCAGCTAATCTGTAACATTCAAATTCAGTTTTTTACTCTGGTGAAAAAAACAAGTAATGGGACATGCCGCCAGCTTCTCATTATAACTTTTCTATAAGTATTCTAAAAAACGGAGCCCAATTACCATTGAATTTAATATAGGTAATGCTTCAATGAATAGAAAAATATAAAAAATATGGCGCTAAGAGTAGTTTTTGAATAAAGTACGCGCGCCGGTTGCCCATATCGCCTCAGGCGTGATCGCGGGGTGCCGAATGTTGCCAGCTTCTCATCCGGAAATATGAATTCTATTTGCCTAATGATGTTCCAAATTCGAATTTGTGTTCGAATCTTTTTTAATAATTTTTTTGTTAAGGTAGGTAGATATAATAATTTATGCCTGTAATTATAGCGAGAATGTGTTAATTATTATGTTCCGGAGAATTCTTAATTGTACGAGTCGTTATGTTTACTTAGCACTTGTTTTCACTTATTCTGTGTATTGAAGAAGGAAAATTAAGGTTATTTTGGACGGAATTGGATGGAAAAAAGCATCATTATGGCTCATAAATTTTCGATGTCTTAAGAATTAAGATTGATTATAATATTGATATAGTACCTTCTTAAATTCGAATATTTTCTCTGCATCTTCTGAACCCTGACATTATGATTAAGCCAATTTGGAACATCCTACCACATTCAACACGAGTCATCAAAATATTTCCTCAAAAGGCCAAAGTGTATCAGTAAATTGCTTCAACTTATCAACTGGCTGGAAATAACGCGCGAACCAACACTAAAAATATTTTCTGGCAACCAAAAAAAAGTCTTAATTACGAAATTTCGAAAAAGAAACGTAATAAAGAAAGTAAAAAGGCCGCCGCTCGGATCGCACGGGTCCGTTATATTCTTGGAAATGCGTGATTGATTCCGCGCGGCGCGGCTTCACATTGTGGCTATCCTGGTGCCCAGCTGTTTGTGATGGCAGGGTGAGGATCAACAGGTCGACCGCAGCGGAACATGACCAAAGAAAATTATCAATTCCTATGTAATCTAGTGAACTATTACCATGATTGTGACCAACAGTTGTATGACCTAGGGGTGCGCTCCAAAGTCAATTCATAATAAAAAAAAAATTGGGACACACACTGGTATGCAGAGCTTCTATTCTATTATATTATACAGTTTCGCAATGTTTTCATTTATTCTGTTTAGGCCCTAGTGAGGCACTTATGTACGTCGAAAGTTACACAACAATTAACTCATTTACAATTGGCTCTACTTACCACCGGTTCGGAGTATAGGTTAGGTACATAAACTGAGAAGACAGATAGGTAGTATGCAAGGCGGATACTGCGAATCTAAAATGGGACCACCTTGGAAGGCTTGGAGCTATACTGAATCCAATGCAAAAAGAACATTAAAATCGGTATTTAAGAAAATAGGCGAAAATTGACCCCCCCGTTTATCTCCGAAACTATTGGGCCAAAATTTTTGAAAATAAATACAGTAAAAAGTTCTTTACCTTTAGATTACAGGAAAACCTATAAGCAGTCTATGGTATTTAGAGTAACATAGGAAATTACGGAACCCTCGGTGCGCCAGTCACACTTGCACTTGTCCTTGGAATTTTTATGTTTAAGGTAAATGCCCTTTGAAACTACTATACCGTGCCAAAATCATCAGTCAAAAGTCATTAGTAAATCAGTACGCATATTCAAAAGTTAGTCTACAGGTGATGAATGAATCACCTCAATCATTCTGTAAGCACCTGAGCCCCTAAACATTTTTTTTATATTGAATTTCGAACTGGTTCACTTTATGTCCTTGGGCGCTTGTCTGCCTGTCCGTAAATAAAACTATTCTAATCTATCTTCGCCGATGTTATCGATGCATTTTTATTATATTCAAATTAAATCCCAAAACCGCGAGTGTCCCAATCTGATGAATAGCAAAGCTACTTTTGCCTTCGCTTTACCTTTTTTGCCTCTTAAGTTGATGGTATAAGGTTCAAATTGATGAGGTTGGACAGCAAATGAAGGTGCGTTCTGTGTATTGAGTAATGTTGACAAGTCGGTTGATTTGGGAGCAACTTTCTATAAGTATAAACAAGTATGACTTATATGTATGTACCATACGTAACCACTGTCGAAATTTGTATGTGGGCCGACTACATATGCTATGAACTGGTGACATTATTTATGTACTTTATAGAATTTACAAAAACATATAAACTTAGGACTCCAACAAATTTTTTATCTTACTAAGGTCGTGTTATTGGATTACACAATCCAATGTTAAATCCAAAGTGATATACAATCAATGGTCCATGGTTTCAGTTTTCGTTACGTGTCACTTACACCCGGTATTTTATTGCCTAATTGTTAGTACTTTTGAATTTAATGCCTTTAGTGTGTAGGTAGTAAGGGTTTTTTTTAATGTACATAGTTAATGTTAGTTTGGTTTACTTTATTTTTAAATTTGTAAATATGTAGGTTTATTAGGATACTAATATTTTAAATGCGAAAGTTTATGAGTTCTATTATGTAAATAAACGCCTGAAAAATACCTTTGTATTCTTAAAAACAAGTATTTACACAGTTTGTGACACTGAAAAACTCACAATTTCTCAAATTCACTAAATTATTGCAGCATCATGACAGTTGACTTTCAATAATAATCTCAAGTCGTAAGTTCTCGTGGTAATTTCACACTGTACCTATAATTGCGACACGGCGATTCGGCGGGGCCAATTAAAAGATAAAAGTAATGCGACAAAGTTCGAGAGACGTACTTCGACAAGTTTATTGAGGTATTAGATTCCTATCTAATTTATACAAATTATTCACACGAAATTCGGTTAAAATTAAATGGAATTCTTATAGCAGTAAACGTTGATTTTAGGTCACTTTATTAGGATTCCGTAAGTACAGTGTTTTAATGGAACCCTAAAAAGAATATAAAGTTAAAAATTACAGGTGGCGTCGACTGGCAATTGCTTAGGTAACTCATGAATCGTAACAGGTAGACAGTTGAAATTAAAAAAAAATGTTTACTCATTTCTATAACAACAAATAATAAGGAACACTTCGTGTGCGATCTGACTCGCATTTGGCTGATTTTATTTTTGTAGTTTCAATTTGGTTCGGTTTGCCTTTATACAGGGTTACTTTTAATACCATACAAAAGTCAATAACTTCTCAACCAAAATGTGACTAGCAGATTTTTTTTATCTCCTGAAAATTTAAAAACGTCTGTCTCCTAATCAACTTATGGTGTTCATTTATACGAAGGGGAAGGGAATCTCGCTAGAGCAAATGTATTCTATGAAGCGAACTATTTTTGCTAATTGCTTTGCGAGAGATTTGTAATTATAGGGTATTGGTGATTTTAAATATAATCTTTATTAACGAATGTGTACCTATACAAACCTTTTATTTTAATAATATTATTATTATTGTAGATTCCGAAATCGGTCCGATATTTTTAGTAGGAAAAACTCATCGTAAACGCCCGATTATAATTTATCGTACCGTTTTCTCGTCGGTGAACTTGGACCTAAGGATGCTATACCATAGACTGTGGGTTGGTTTGGTTCTCATTTAGAAGTATGAACTAATACGGAATCTACAATAATAATAATATTATTAAAATAAAAGGTTTGTATTTTTAATCCCCGACGAAAAAGAGGGGTATTATAATCATAGCTCTTGAACAAATGAACAGATTTTTGTTTTTTTCGTTTGAAATGTGCCTTAATCGTTAGTGTTCTTTTAGCTATGTGAGATTTTGATTGATTTTGATTTAAAATATCTTTCACGAGTAGAATGCTATATTATATCAATTGAGTAACATAGGCTATATTATATTTTCAAAATAATTAGGGATTTCTTCGAAAACTCCATTGTAACCCACCAAGGTGTAAAAAAAAAGTAACTATAGAATTTCTTATGATGCGGAAAGTACTGACACTGTAATTAATTTTAATCAATTAATTTCATTGGCATTCCGAATGTAACAAATTCTACAAAATCTGCAGTCAATTTGAGAAATGAATTGCTTGTAGCAATATCGCTGTAGCGGCTGTTTTAGACCCCTAGCTTTCTAAGGGTCGGATGCTCGTACATTTTTGTTAAAGTTAACTTAACTATTACCTACTTGTACGTAGTATATTATTTACTTTATGCTATCACCATGCTTTGACCGTAGAGTCACTTTGACGATGACCGATCTCCCTCGGTCGGTTATAATTTACCTACCTACGGTTAAAAATTTAGTTGTAGTGACACGAGCACTGCAATCCAGTTTGTTTTCTTTCGGCGCTTAAAGTTAACTATAACCGTAACCTAACTATAACTTTACTATGACCGCGCTTTATGCAACCGACCCTAACTCTTTGAGTGCGTATTTTTTTTTATGAATGATACCTACTACCTAATGTATCATTGAATATATGAATAAATTGAATAATGTAAGATCATCAATACTAACTGTATGCTATTAAAATACATGCTATTGTGTATGTCTATATGAATTGCAGGGGTTTATTGTTAGGGTTCACAATATTTTAAAATTAAAAAGTAAAATAATTAAAAAAAATGATATATGAGATTGTAGAAAAAGAATTGTTATATTTTTTATTCAAAATACTAATCATTCGACTATTTCAAATAACGTTTATTTTTAAACAAAAATTGTATACCTTCTGGAATATTACTTTAAGATAAAATTATTATTACAGTACTTAATGCATTTTTTTAAATTCAAGTGATATTTCGTTTAGTATTGACAACCCTAACCCACATGGTAATAACAAATATGTACATAATATCTCAAAATAAATTATACCTAAGCTGCTATCATGAGCTCCTTTGTAATGGAAAGCTACCAAAAGTGCTTCTACTGCTATCTATCAAATAGGTATGGCCGTTGTAAAAAATACAATGGTGTGTACCAAATGAACTGGCCGTATATTATTATTATTCGACCAATGGTCTATCAGAGGCGGGGTACTATGAAAACTCATTGGTTACTCTCTTCTCAAATATATACTTACAAGAGAACAAATATACAGATAAAAAAATCCCGTATTTTTCGACGCAAATGAATTAATATGAAGCGAATTTTCCCTGATGCGTTTTATTAGCTGACCTACATAATTGCTGAAGTGAAAAGCGTTCGAAAACGAATAGTAGCACCTAAAGTTGTGAAACGTACACGGTAGAGGCGTGCGTGCGTGGGCGGCTGTCTACACGTGGCTCATGACGTCCAGCGTTTAAAGAGCTCTGTGGTAAGCCTTTGCTTGTTAAGAGATCAGGGGCCATATCAGTAACTCATTGGGACTCAACTCAGCCAGGGTGGTTAATTTCGCCACATTTGCAGCTTCATTTTGTTTCATATCTGAAATGAATTATAAAACCACCACTAAACTGAAGTGAACGTTTTCGATTCGATTCGTAGCGAACAAAATGTCAAGTTTCATTCAGATATGAAACATATATGAAGCTGCATATGTAGCGAAATTAATTACCGTGAACTCTATCGTATTTGTGTCAAAGAACGTTAGATTTAAAATAGTGACATTTGACGAAAGTCGTATTAATTTGGGAAGTTGAATTGGTATTTTAAAGGTTTTATGGAGGTCCCCTAAAGAGGATACTTCAATAGAATCAGAATCATTTATTGTCAATAATTTGCTAGATCCTGCCGTGTTGCAGAACATTACTACCTATATATTATATATGCATGATTCGACAATTGATTTTAGAATTTCACAAGATCTAGTGAATTCGGAAGTTGAATTCCATTCAGTAATATAGTTCCAGTGACCTTTTTAGAGCTCCAGGCAAGGAAACAGGTCCTAGATATATTCAAGAAAGAGTTAAGCAATGTCACCTATTAGGTTGTAAAACGTAATGCGTAGACAAGATTATAGCTTTGATGATTAGGTATACATATTACTAGGTAGGTACTTTTTTGGCAACTCATTACGTAATTGTCTCCTGAGATTTTATGTTATGTTAATTGTTAAATCTGAGAGGAAACAATAATATTTTTTTAATTAATTTAGAAAACAGTAGTGTAAGACTTATAAAACTAACTCGACTCAACATAGAACGGAGTAAAAGATGCTAGCCTCTGACGACCAACGACCTCACCTTACCGGACAAAAAACTCGATAAGGTCGTTAAAATCATCATCATCATCATATCAGCCGAAAGACGTCCACTGCTGGACAAAGGCCTCCCCCAAGGATCTCCACGATGGCCGATATTACGCTACCCGCATCCAGCGGTTTCCCGCGACCCTCACAAAGTCGTCAAAATGATTGGAGAAAATCTCTTACGTGGTGCTGAAAATGCAGCTAAATTTAAAAGTAGTAGAACTGCAACAAGAATTGTTTATTTTTCATTGCTGACATATCACAGATAAAAAAAAAGTTTTTCTTCAAATCAAATCAAAACTCATTTATTTAGTTTAAGCCCTGATAAGCCACTTATGAACGTCGATAGTTACAATCATTACAATAGACTCTACCACCAGTTCCACATACACTTGAACTGAGAAGACTCCAGCAAGAAACAAATAATTCTAATATAATGTAAATATACGTCATCAATCTGTTATGAGTGTTCAGTATGTATGTAATTAGGTATTATTATATTTTCAAGTGACTAACCCGCCATTGAAAAACAATAGCTAAATATATGGCAAAAGAGTGTTTTTGCCGTATTTTGCTAAGTACCCAGAAAATTAATGCCTCCATTAATCATAAAGTTCGGCACACAGAAGCTCAGCCTATTCTGGTTTAACCAGAGACAAAAACTGTACCGTCAACCGGCGCAGGCGACTTGACACATATAGTTATGCCCAAAGGTCGACAAACTCACATTCATTACTATAAACAATATATCAAGCTGGGATATTGATGTGCGGAAAAAATCTGGTCTTTAACGTTATTTTGTGTCTATTTTATTTTGCGTAGTCATCTCCGAGGCTACCTATCACATAAGGATATTTAAAATTTAATTCAGCTCTTATTTTCTGGAGTTTTATAATATTTAGACTCCAAGTGAGGTACCAGACGAGTCAATGGACAGTTATTGACTCGTGTGATATTTGCGTGTCCTTAAATCCTACTAATCATCCATTACCGTGGGATGGGAATTCCAGGGGGCGGGGCAGCTGCCCTCCTAGCTCTCAAGTACAGCTGCTGGTAGCTTAGGTACTCATCATTACCAGGATCTTCGAGGTCATATTGATAAGTATCCTGTGGTCGGTAGGTGTAGGTAGGTGTTCCTGTGACTGTCTCATCCAAAGCGCTTTTTACTATTGTGAATTTTATTGGATGTTTCTAGAGAAATATGAACATAGCGATTATCAAAGCTTTAATTACTAAGATTAACTGCCATTAAGTTTAGTTAAACTGACTAATCGTTGAAAAACTAATCTTATATTTAGCACAATACTTATAGCTGTTTATAATTTGTTCCTTAGGTTTATGTTTATGAAAGTATTATTATATATTTACAATTATTTACACGAAAACATTAAATTAAACTAAAATATTCACTAAAAACTAAAGAAGTATCATATATATACAAAATCAAAATATCCTATTCCGTTATATATTTATGAACTCAATATTACAAATAGAATATTGAGTTCAGATCGCTGCCCGTGGGTAAAGTGCCCAGAAGGCTGGCAGCATTACCGCGCTGGATCGCAAGGCTAATCCTTTGACCGAGGTAAGTACCAGCCCTCTGGTCACCGGACAACGTTATGAGGCGCGTCGAGAGCTCTTTAAATAATCGCCGCGCTTCGGGTCCCCAAGGCCCCAGAGTTTCCACACCAAAAGGAACAAATATGTAGCCGTCACCAAGGGCCGCATATTTACGCCTTTTGATGCTCTCTGCTGTCGATGCCGCTGCGCCAGATGCCCTGGAGGTAGACTGAAGATGTGACGGTGCCAGTGTATCAACACACGTCGCATCCCAGACCAAAGGCCTTCCTCTACTCCAAGGTATTAATGACATCCCGTCGGGCCTCTTACCATCGTCACGTGCAATACCGTTCGGCTCAAGTAAAGCCGGCACGTTGACGCTGGTAAGGGCCCTGCGAATGATATCATTAATAGCTGCATGTCGTGGCAGACGACCAGCGCGACAAGAAAGACCGTGGTGACCAAGACTATTGACGCTCTCTCCACACGGACAGCGATGGGGCTCATTGGTGGTGGAGCCCAGTCGCAGACCTATAGCAAGTGAAAAAGTGCTATTTGTTAGTAAGGTGCCGACGTTTGCAGAGGGCAAAGCCTGAAGCCAGTAGCCTGATTCTCTCTCGGAGACGGCAAGGAGACGAGCTCGCTCTGCAAGGCTCACCGAGTTACTAAGTAGGGTTGACTGAATTTGTTTGCAGAGCGGCTCGTCCCATTGCCTTTGAATTTGGAAGTTGTCAGGTAAAATTTCACTCGGACAAGCTGTTATCCAAGCAGATTTAGCTTCCGCACAGTAAGAAATTTGGACATCGGAGTCACCTAAAGATTTGTGTATAATTTTTTTAAAAAGTTTGTGCGTACTGTGACTGGAAGATAAAAAGGCAGGGAGAGATACACTGGAAAGTTTTCTGATGCCAAGCCCACCGAAACGGATGGGTAGTGATGCTTGACACCATGATTTATCATTAAGAGGACAATTTAGAATTTTAACGAGAATTTCATGAATACACTCGTCTAAAGTAGCCAACAAATCAAATTTCCAGAAAGGACAACATCGGAGAACATACATAAATTTTGGAACAAAAAGACAATAACGGATTATATGATAGGCCATGTGTGAGTTTATTTTAAGTAAACGGTCTGAAATTTCGTTGAATTTTGACGTTTGATCATCCAAAAATGGCTTAAAGCAGTCGTTTAAAATAGGGGCTCCAAGCAGGCGAAGTGTTTTAGTATCTAAAATTTTAATGTTAGGAGCCAAAAGATTAAATTTATCTATTAACTCTGCTCTGATTTGAAAACTTAGAGAGTCGGGAAGAAAGAGTTCACATTTGGAAAAATTTAAAGTTAAACCGATTGAATTAAAAGAATTTATAAGACAATTTAGGTCTGAAAGAACAGACTCAGCATCGCCTGCAAGGGTTCCATCATCTAAATACCACAAATTTAGTTCAGAAGCGAGAGAAGAAATGATAGGATGGATGGCGAGGCTAAACACAGCTGGTCCGAGTGGGTCACCCTGTTGACAGCCGACCGCCGAATGAATAATATTGTTTTTATATGTAAGAGTACTCGGTGTGCCATAACATTGCAAAAGGTAGTTGAAAATGTCTGGTGTGTGTTTTTTTACTTCATTAAGCATAGCGGTTCTATCAACAGAGTTGAAAGCGTTTTTGACATCTACTTTCAACACCACTTCACCACTATTTTTTTTAAGGAGGTATGTCCGAAGCGCATGTACTGCAGCTTCACATCCTCCCCTGGAACCGAAGCCTAGTTGAATAGGTTGAAATTTAGTACTAAGTTCGGGGAGGATATGTCTGCAGCAAATTTTGGAAATAATTCTTCTGATTGTGGTGCCAACTGCTATGGGCCTTATACCACCATCTTTCTTTTTTAAAGCACATAAGTTGGCACCATAAATTATTTGGGTTATATCAAGATTTAACTTACCGGTAAGCAAAAAATTTATTAGCTTGGTGATATCTTCAAGAAGAGCTCTACCAGCGTCCCCAGTGGAATTACACACCAAGTCTTTGAAGTGTTGAGGAGTAAGGCCGTCTAAGCCACCGGCAGAGCCATTCCTGAAAGACATCAATGCCGAAAAGACTTCTTTTGAGTTTGTGATGATATTAGCAGGTTCGGAGCATGTAAGGTTAAGAGGTGTTGAAGAAGGATGCTTTTCAATAAGGGCCGCGAGTGTTTCCGGAGAGTCTGGGGCGACAACATCATTGGAAAAAAGGAGGTTTGCGGCTCCCTTCACGTCACCATCTGAAACCTTGGATTCTACTTTTCGAAAAATGTTATGATTTGGATTATTAGAGCGCCTAATTGATAAATAATTTCGAGGGTTTTTAAAACTACAGCAATTTTGTTTGATATTTGACGTGAGAGAGCTGCTACGGTCTGAATCGACATGAAGAATATTGTATGCGAAAGTCAGGAGTTGTTCCCAAGCCGCTATAGAGTTTTCATCTGTAAACCTTTTTATGATTTTTGATAGATGTTGGGCTACACTTATACGAGCACCACGGGGTATTCTTTTTATAACCGGGCAATTGGATTTTAGCGTGCTCAATAACTCTATAAGCGAATCTATGGATGTACTGTGTGTGCTGGTTGGAATAGTGGCAGAATTGTTAGATGGGTCTGACTGAACACATCGAAATGGTATTGGTTTCTTGCTATGCACTTTACCGATGTGAACGTTCAGACCCCTCTGTCCTTTGAAAAAACGTGGTTGAGAGCACTGGGAACAACGTACGAATGATGTGTCGCTTAGGGGCGTGTGATCAGGTTCGGCACCTGTCTGCGACATAAATATATAATGCAATAGGACAAAACAAATAAAAAATGTATAACTTTACTTACTAGAATATCAATAATAAATATAAAATATTACACAATCACTCAAAACGTCAACATTTCACAATTTTCTTCAAAACTGGATGACACAATCATGTTTTTTTTAATGAGAAAGGGCATCCATCAAAAAGTTGTCACATACAGGCGGTCGGTGGACACAGGTACGATGCTGGAGCTCCAAGGGATTTCCTAGTTACCGTAAACGTATTACAGTTTTTCTGAAAGCTATAGACGCTCCGACAATGCACAAAAATACAACTGATATTGATTGGATGCAAATATATAAATAGAGGTATTGATATTTATTTTCCAAATTGGCATTAATCAGTTTGACAGCAGAAGAAAAATCTCTGGTGGTAATTTAAAGTAGGTACGGCATTCTCTTGGTCAAATACAGAATTTATTATTACATTATTCTGAGAGTATATTACTCAACAAGAGTATAAATGTTCTATATACAATAATCACTACATTATCTAGTATAAAAATAAATTCGCCTGCCACGTCTGTCAAATTATTTTATATCAGTTTTTTGGTTCCTTAATTACAAATGTCCGTGATTTATTTATAAGGAACCAATGGTAATTTTATAATTATACTTTACAATCGGGTTCTAAGAAATATTATATCAGTGATTTCGCGATAGGAAGGTGAGTCAGTCGTGAATCGAAACAAAATGGTAAGGGTAAGCAAAATATGGTAATCAACAAGTCCTAAGAATGGCATAAAGACAGTTACGGAAGGACTGCTGGTGGGTTCTCTCAGATATATTTCTTATACCAATAATGATAATAAAATGGCAGTTTATTTAAAAAAAAAAAAAACATTAATGCAGAGTAAAAGAGTTCAACGCACAGTGTATGAAATAAAAATGAAATTCTCATGCCCATCGTCCGAGGAGGTAAAGAAAAAAATACATCAATATGTTGATCAAAATTTACTCTTGAACATAGTTTGTTCCGTAAATATATATTTATGAAATTAGCATTATAATTTTAGGTAGATACACTATCTACCAAACGTAAAATAAAATATGTCGTAAATAATATTAATAAATAAGGGTTATTAAATTGTACGTGCAATTTTGTTTCCAATCTCACAAGGTTTGCAAGGTTCACGTAACCCTAAAGGGCCGACTGAGGTGACCGGCGGCGCGCACCTCAGTCACCCGAGCGACCCACTTGTGGACAACCTTTGAGCTCGCCCGACATCACACTATCCGATCCGATATTACAATGTAATATCACATAAACTTGAGCTTGTATTATTATTAAAGGTTTTTTTTTTATTATTCGTGTTACATCTAGGTACTTCACTCTCACTAAAGTCTAAGGGTGAGATATAGAGCTATAGAGCGTGCTTAGAGTTTGCTCAGACTTACTTAGGGTTTAAACCCAAGTAATAAAGTAAATGTTTGTGTGTTTTAATTTGTAGCCAAGTTTTTGAAAAGTCATCGATTAGGTGCACTTAGGCTTTGCTTAGCACACACTCAGAGAGATTCGAAAATTGCATTTTAAATACGTAGGTTTATACCCTAAGTAAAGTCTGAGCAAAGTCTAAGCACGCTCTATAGAGGCTATCATTGAAGGCTTTTTATCTTGAGGGTTGTTTATTATTTGAAATAATAGGACGTAGGTTACAAATGGGTATATGCCTACGGAAATAGATTTTAATTTTTAAGTAGTTGCAATAGGGTGTAGTTTTCTGAGAAATGGCGTATGCGACGCAAGAACCCAATCTCAAATAGGTATTTCGTTTTTTAATAAAAGAAATAGCAGTTTTGTAGATATCGAACATGATTGTCAGTGCAATTATTTCCGCGCTGTAAGTTCATTGAATTGCGGTTAGCTCAAACGACTAGTAGATTTTTGGAATCTTATCGACGTTGCTAATCTCGAATTAGCTCGATAGATTTGAGGAAAACTTTTTTAAAATTATGTTTTTTTATTTCGATAAAATACTGGCCGCATTTGACAACAATATTAATATAATAATAATAATAATATCCTGGGACATTCCTCACACACGGTTATCTGATCCCAAACTAAGCAGAGCTTGTATTATGGAAACCAGATAACTGATATACTACATATACTAGTTTTTCCTGGATGGGAATCGGACCCATGACCAGCGGCGTTATAGGTGGTGTCTTAACCAATTGCGCCAACTGGTTTGTCATTATTATAAAGGAAGTGATGATGTGGCTGAAGGTGGTAAGCTTACAAAGACTAGAAGGAAACTGCCACTCAAATGCAACTGCGGAATATGTATTGCACATGACACAGCTACAGCTTACATACGTAGATACTAAACTAAACATACTACTGTGCAAAAGTATTGGCTGTAAAACGGTTTCCTTAGCCTTGAATTTTTGTAGAGGTATATTAAATAAGTTATTGAGATGGTCCTATGGGAGGTCCTTTGAGTTTTTTCTTATCTTTTTTTAAATCATCAGGCAGTTCAAGTTCCTTAGTGACGTGATAGTGTTGTGACATCGACTCAGAAAAGGAAGCGAATTCATTTTGTTTCACCCTAGAGGCAATTTAAGATATAGTTAAATAATAAACATAAATTAAATGTCTATGATATTCCTTTTAATAAAGTAGGTAATGTGTAAAACTGTAAATCATGCTGCAATACTTACATCATTTTCATGATTCTCGTTCTCATTCATATAATCTGCATCATTTGTGAGTCCCTTATCATCACTCGTGTCCATCCTCATATCATCACTGTTTTTCATTGTAAAGTCATTTGGGTCCACATTTTCAACTGACACTACTGATCTCACCTCATTTAAACTATCTTCTTGATTAAGTCCATTTGTTTTAAAATCTGATATCATGTTGCTTCCAGGTTGCCTCAATTCTAACCTAATAGTTTTACTCGATTCTTTATCGAGTATTATATTCGCTTGCACAATTTTATCGATATCGTAACTTTGACTCTCTTCGTAGTCTTTAACTTTCCTTTTTAAATTCTGCGGCGAATCGATTGTTTTATCGATGTATTTAAAATTATTGTTATTTCCGACCGTATCGGATAGTTCGGAAGCCATATTTGTTTTCTTGGCATGCTGTATTGACACGTAGTCATTTGCTTGGATTTTTTTACGTTTCACGTTAAAATTTTCATTGAAAATGTCATCGACGGTTAAGTTTTGTTGCTCAGTCATATCCGGCAGGTTGACTCCGTTCATTTTAGTCATGTTGGCGAAAGGTACAAAACGTATCTAATTGGTCACATTGTGCCGAGCGGCTGGGGGTTATCTCGTGCCATTGTCGGTTTAACGCGGCGTAAATCATCGACAGATCATTATCTATCGAGCCATGATGACCGCTATAACTGACCGCCGTTGTATGAGCCCTAATTTCACAACACAAACTTATTATAAAATCGATTTGTCCAAGTTCAACTTACGCTGGTCCAGTTGTATTGTTACCGCTGCGCGTTGGGCAACTATCGTGAACTTTTACACGATTATTGTACCGCCATTACATTCGTATGAGAGAATTCTATTTTCTTTGGATCGATGATTTTCTTCCATCCCTCTCCGTTTTGGGTGTCTATCTCTCTCTAAGATCAAATAATATTATTGTTTACATGCCCCGTTATTACTGATGATAAGTATAGGAAATGCTCCTCACGTCCGACATGTGATTACCCTGTATTGGTATACTTATAAAATAATAACTTCATCAATTTGCATGATACAAATGAAATAACTCACTCACAATAAAATCGCACATCTCAATTAGGTATTGGTTAAAAAACGAAGAGCTAAAAACGGCTCATTAAAAATAAATCAGTATGAACTGGCACGTCACTAAAAAGATTGGAGTTCGAAAATTAAAAGTTCGAATTTGAAATAGTTAATTAGAATTTCGTATTTCCCGCCAGTGTCGCGGAGGGCACGTGAGCGAGCGCGCGTCGCTCGGGGCTATCACATGGAGTGGGTGCGCGCGCAGCCGCACTGCCTCGAGACATGATAAAGACGGGGAGTGTACAGACCATACTCAATATTCACATGTTGAATGAAAGCTTTCGACGTAAGTTTCTTCATAAGTATGGTGATTCTGGTTTGCAATAACGTACCTACCTACTTCAATTAGTCCATAAAGAAAATCTACAAAAGTGGTGTATTTTATACCATACCTACACGTTTTAGCATTTTATCATATTTAGTACGTAATGTAGGTACATAAAGTACGCAGTGATTAATGCACCAGTTTATTCTTTATTAGTTGTGAAAAAAGCTCCGACAGTTTTATCTCGCATATTTGCATATACTATACTAAAAGCTTCCTGCTCGCACCGCGACGCGAATCTATAACATTGTTCCTTTCATATCCAGTTTGATTGTGTGTGGACCAGCTGAGTGAGAATGTGTGTGTATGATATGTATGTGTGGGTTTGTGAAATGAGTTTTCGTTTATGAACGTACGCATTTTTAATACAATGTGTAGGTTATATGACCATAGGTTTTCATATACGTAATTCGTTATTCGTCAAGTATCAGGACCGAGTTATAAGACTTACTTATACTGCAATTCGACGTAAGACACGTGCCTCAATTAAAAACGATAGAATTGGTTTATCAAAACCGTCAACTTTTCTTCTACAGTTCTAATCTTCATTAACTCCATATAATCTCTTTCTAGGCAGTCACAGATTGTAAGCCATAATAAAACGCGGCACGAGGCAGTCTTCATAGCCTACCATTCGTAGAACGATTGATAGAAATTCTCACTAAAACTTTATTTTCTTGGGATATATTATTATGACAATTTGGCAAAAGTTATGCGTTAGTTCCCAGCATAGAATAAATAATATACTACGTACAAGTTCCCAGTAACCCTGTATATCGGCAGCACTAGATTTCAGATAGGGCCTGTAGATTTGCCCACTAGCTTCCCTCTCAAGCACAATACATATATTTAAAACAAACATCTCAGCTGCAATTGTAAGGTCGATGAAGAGTCGATCATATGCTGAACCCAAACTTACCTTCGTTTGTAAAGTCATAGCAAACAGCCTTTCTGTGCGGGCGGTCCCGAGATGCGATTGTTTCAACAACTCATTAATATCAGAAGGCATGTGATCGGATCAGGTACGATATGATCTACAGCTAACCTCTAATCGGCAGAAACAGTACAGTAAGTTCACGAGTTAGCCATGTTACAAACTAACAAAGATAATAAATATAGTACATCTATCTATATGCTATGGCAACAACAGAATACCACGTTTTCGCGCGGTGGAAAGATACTTTGAAAATACCTTGAAAATCTATCGCCAAGCACCTACTGTGTTTCGACGGCTGCATTTCAGACCCAGTTCCCTTCTAGGCTGTGGTAACTACTTTTGGCCACGTCATCACTGACCACGGTGAGATTGTGTCTCTACCGTACCGTATAATTTAACTAAGGAGAGATCGGTATCACGTGGTTATACTTCCTTAAATCAATGAAACCTTGTAATAACTGAAACTTTAGTCAACAAATAAAAATTTTAAGTAGGTAGGTACGTTAATAGATAGGATACCTACACCAACTATAGGTAATTAGAAAACTATGGGAATTAAAGTACTTCACCTAAAATGTAAGGAGTCAGTGGGCGCCGACAGTGGGGTCACTAGTGACATGTCAACAACATAGTCTTCAAGTGTCAATGGCTTGAAGTGTGTAGAAATTGACTCATCCTCGTTAATTGGTGGTAATTTGCGAGTTTGGATACTGTTTGCTTTATAAACACTTTGGTTTACAGTTAGATGTCTTGATAAATATTATGCTTTACGGCACGCCTAATAAGTAGAAAAATATTTATGATAGCTACCTATTAATTAGCTGAAAACTACTTTTAATTATTTGGCTGGTTGGACTTGTAAAATTTAATTTCTAAATCAGTCTAATCCTCCATTTATGCATGATTATATTTCATAAATAAACGCTAAGTTGATCAATTTAATTACTTATTACTATTATTATTAGCTAATTAATAAATAAATACCATTATTTAAATTTACATTACCAGTAGCGACATCTTCTGTCGAGTAGTAAAATTATTTTAACGTGAATAGAAGCTATGTTTGTATACTAGGTTCAATTGATTACGGTAGATGGCGCTGATATATAAAACTTGAATATGTCTATTTTTATGAGTACCATATTAAAATATTTATTCTTAAAATTCTTATGAATCTCATCTATTTCTTTTGTTTTTAGGCATCATTGAACTATATTGAAAAAAAAACGTAAATTATTACTTTTCAAGCACCGCCATCTATCGACGAGTAGAACAATCATATAGTGCCTGTCAACTTACCCAGGTGGCGTTGCTTTCGTTGGTTTGAAATGTAGGAACACAGCGAAACGTCATTATTAATTCTAGTTTTAATTAAAGGTTTATCAATTTGTACAAAATTAACTTCTTGTCACAGCTTACCTAGAACAAAACAAAACACTTACTTAGTGATACAGGTTTATAAGACAGAACCATAGAAAAAGAAGATTTTTGTTAGCAATTTTGCTATCAAAAATGTATGATAATTTCATCGTAATTTCGTGATGAAATATTTTTTTGATTTACCCATAATTACGTAATAGGAGTTACTAACATACCGCAAGTAATAAAATGTATGAACTATAATAATAATTTTATTTAAAAATCTTATCCCATTTCAGTTCGGTGAGCGCCATAAAGCGTCTATTGATTTATAGATAACAGAGTTATGACGGGTTAATTGGCGCCAATTATCATCACGCTCCATCCGTCAGACGATACCAGACCAATCATCCGCGAGATTGGTGCCTGATTGCTTCCAATGTAATCTTGTAGCAATTTGTTGTAAACTTGACTTTATTTAAAAAGTGCGCTATTTGTCTGTGCCAATCAAAATGAAAAAAAGTTAGGTCTATTATTTTTAATTTAGTAAGTATGTAAAAGATCCACTCACAAAAAAGCAAGGTACGTATCTATCATACGTAAACAACTCAACAGATCATTAATTTGAACTTGCACCCCTATCCACAGAACCACCACTCAATTTAAGAGAATTGAAATCATAAAAAAAGAATTCACTTATCTTTATTTATTATTGCATTGGTTAATAGCTAATCATCAATTTAACTCATTTGCTTAAACTCATTAAATTATTTAAGGTATATGCAGACAGCACAGGTAGGTGTGTCTGTCTGTCTCGAAACTGACAACGTCAACTCATAAAAAACAATTTTAAACGCCGAAAATAATATTAGAGATTGCAACAGCTATTTACTCGTAAAAATAATAGCCCACAGTTAATATTGACAGGTAATTTTAACCTGTACGTAATCGTTAAGCACAGATTCGAAGTGAAGATTTCTAGGCATTCCATCGCAAAGCAGCGCGGGGCGAGCTCGGCCCGTGCCATGCCCCGGGCGAAACACTCATATCCATTGCTTTTTTACCACTAAAAAAAAATCACTGGAGTTTATTCTTTATTGCATTTAAATTTAAAGTCGGTTTTTGATTGCTTTGTTATTAGTTTTTCAAATGTTTTTTTTTAAGAACAAGGAGAAGTTTTATGCCTCATTGTAGAGTATGAAGTATGACGAGTTTTTTGGGTTTAAGAACGAACATAATGTTTGAAAGAACGCTTGCAATAGGCTCATATATATTTGTTCTTATCGAGGGACGGTCTTAAAATGTCCTGTTGGTCATTATAATTATCGTAATGGACTGATCCATTGGGATATATTGCTCATAATCACCATCCTGAGGAAGTGGGCCGGTCGCAGTGACGCCGCTTATACATTGACGTTTCACAATTGATCGTTCGATAGCTGCGCAACTGTTGCTATCGTCCGAACCTAGATATTTTTCAGTCATCGATAAAATATATTTTATTTGGTATTTAATCAAGGGAGAATATTACCTCGCAGTATTGCCACCAATAGAGAAAGAAATACCTCTAAAATAAGCGTGTGTTATGTTTTTATGAGTGAATTCCATGGAAGGGTCTTGGGATCATTAAGTAATTGCTATCCGGAGGTAACCGAGCTCGATTCAGGCTTTTTATGAATTATGTTTAGAAGTTAAAGTTATGTATGATTCACTTTATGTCACGCAATGAAGTTCTATGATTTTTTCGGTCATTTAGATATTTTGTAAGTGAAATATACCTACAAGTTCTAGGTATTTAAAGGTTTTATAGTTTTATTATTTAACTTCAATGATGTCTTGGCTTATTTATTGTCATGATTTCGTTTTGTCTTAGTTATTATAACAATTATTTTGTCTGAACAATTGAGAAGGATGACACTATTGATAATGTTGCCTACATTTAACGGTTTATCTGGCAGACGTTATTATTCCCTTATTTTTTGAACTTTAGAGATAATTTGGTTCCACTTTACTACGGATTCACTGGTTTTTTGATGAAAGAAAAGCTTAGTGTTTATGGCAGAGTAGAAATTAGTCTTAAAAACCCGTAGTGGACTCTGCTCGGACTGAGGTTGGAAAAAATATAGATACCTAATGATGAAACTTTGATGAAATTTGTATTTTTTTTTATTTAGCCATTTGGTTACTTAGGTTTTGGTTCTTCCAATATTTAAATATTTATGATACGTAACAAATTATAGTGAAACATTATTTGAAATAACAATTAAAATATTTTGCATAACTCCTGTCCGCTTTTTTGGTAGTCATAATAAATAATGGCTCAAAATTAAATCGCTTCTGATACGCATTAATGGGTAATCAAAATTCAATTTTAATTTGAGTTGTTCTAAAGTTCAAAATGTAATTTTACCATGTAATGTAAAACGGAAGTCAATAAAGAAAATATTCATCGAAAGAGTCGTATGTGCTTATACACTATCAGATTAAAGTGTGTTCTATTTTATAGAGTGCAAAGTTCAATTTTGAAAAAAATACGATTGCGTATCCTAAAGTGGTAGCCCCGTTCGTTTCAACATTCCACGCCCGCCCCTGTTCTCTTTTAAAATTCAGGTGGGTTTTTAACTGCCCGTGATTTGTTTTTCTTTTTTTGAAGTATAACATGCCAGTAGTCTTGAGGTTATTAGGCTCTCTATAAAAAATAATAATTGGAATCATGCGTCAAATTCATAGCTAGGCAAAGAGAGTTTTATTAACTCATCAATATCAACATCTTTTGTGGGACCAACTTTGACATGAAGAAAAAAAACTATTTTTCATACAAAATCACAACCATTTTAGACCTCCTGGTACTAAAATTTGGATGTAAACGTAGTGGTTATAAGCGCTTTGTTTGGATGGAGCTGGAAACCTAAAATGCCTTTGTGTATACGTTGATATCCTATATCTAAAATTAACACTAAAATCTCTTTGAAAGAAGTTCCATTCAGAAATTATGATTAAATATATTCCACTATACTACACAAATACTTTTTACATTAAAAAAAAGCTTTTTTAATAATCTTCAAATCATTGGCCAGTAGGGTTAAATGTTTCGTTGTCGTAACCAGCCGCTAGGGGGCGTGGCGCTATGATGGATGTCGGCGCAAGCGCAAGATCGAATGTCCTACTCGTCGTCCAACTGACTCCCTATTAAATACGGACCAGCTTACATTTATACGTGCATTCAGATAAATTGATCCTTATCTCGTAGTCCTTAGGTTGTTTTGGCGTGTAAATATAAAGTTGGCTAAGTTAAACCTTTGTTACAAAACTGAGCAAGTTCATTTGCGCAAGGAAAACGTTAGAAAATTTAATTTATGCATGTTGCTAATGATGGCAGGTAGGTATGTTCTTTTTTCAAAAATGTGACATTGTGGGCTTTGAAACATATTTTTTAACAAAATTACTATTCGATTTAAAAAAAATGAAACATGAAAGAGATGCTATACTGAAAAGCAGGCTGAAAGGGCAATCAAATCCCATGAGATGAATATAACATTAAAATTTATTAGGAACTAGCTGTCCCCCGCGGTTCCACCCGCGTTTCCAAATAAAAAGTAGCCTATGCAACCTGATCTAGATAAGGCAACATAATAATTGTCCATCGGAAAAACAGTTTTCTCTTAAATATATACCAACATGCTTAAAAGTTTGTCCTTGTGCTTTATTTATATTGACTTCAGACGATAGGTAGGTAATTTCACAGGAAATTGTACCTATTCGTTTAAAACTATATGGTAAATCTGTGGGTATCATCGGAATGCGAGGTATCAGTACTGTTTGCCCAACTGCTGGCTCAGTCAAAACCAATCGCTACTATGACATTGTTTCTAAGAAATTTTACTTGAAGTCTGGTTCCATTACATAAATTTGGTGGTCTAATATCTATTTAAGATGCATTCTCCTGAATGACTGTCTGACGGATCAACGCACAGCCTAAACCGCTTATCGTAGAGACCTGAAATTTAGAGGGTGTGTTCTTCGTATGAAGTAGGCATCCTATAAGAAAGGATCTTCCGAAATCCTTAGGGGTTGAAAAACTGGGACAAAATTTGTATGGAACAACGTGATTCCTTGGTCCAATCTACTTCAAATTTTGCATAAACATTCTTTAAGATAATTGATGGAAGACGTGTTTTGTATTTTATTGAAACTCATCGCCTATCGGGGTTAAAAAAGGGTAGAAAGTTATTTTGGTGGTGATTTGCATCGAAGTTGATATCAATACTGCTTTTGAACTCACATAAAAGCTTGGTGC
Organism: Tethea ocularis; assembly: GCA_963555595.1. Classification (NCBI taxonomy): domain Eukaryota; kingdom Metazoa; phylum Arthropoda; class Insecta; order Lepidoptera; family Drepanidae; genus Tethea; species Tethea ocularis. Next base: position 5,080,613 of record OY741979.1, read on the forward strand.
AATGCAATGCATATGACAAACAATTGGGATGAATTTGCTGTTATGTCTCATGACCGTCTTGGCAACAATCATGGGACAAAAGAAAAGTATAAATTAGATGTTACAACACTCTACATTTCTGCGAGTTAGTTGCAGCCGGTCAAATATACCCATTTGTATTTGAAGTATATCGAAATGGAAACCAGTATGCCAAATTTGGTACAGAAGACCAACCCATCAAAAGGTTACGTTTTTCCCAAGATCTTTCTTATGGTCTTTCCTACGCTGATGCCGATGGTGATAATAACACTGATCAGCGTCCAATAGCCAATCTAAATATATAAAACTTTTAACAAAAATTAGAACCGATATCATGGTACCGCAGATTTATTTCGCTTACTTCAAAACTATCATATTAGAGTTCCTAAATAGTTATTTTCTGCTTTTTAGTGCCTTTGAAGGCGGTTATATTTTTTGTTATAAGTTTTTTATGTTTCAATTTTGAATTTCTTATGTGTAATCAATGACTCTCAAGGTCACTGACCTAGGATAAGCATATTAGCGTTATAGTTTCCATCATCGTTCCTATAACATTTAAAGAATTATCCCCTAACTCCTAACCATTAAGGAGTTGTACCGTCCATCATCAGCTCAGCAACATAAGATGATGACTACCAGACGCAAATATCTGAATAGCTTTAGAAAGTATGATGAAAAACATTGTAAGTGCCTATAAAATTTAAAGAGTTCCCTCGATTTGTCCAGGATCCTATCATCAGATCCTGACTTGGTGACCATGGGACTACTTGTGAAGTATATCCTTTCAAACAAAAAAGAATTTTCCTAATCGGTCCAGGCGTTCGAGTATTCGGGGAACATACAAAAAAAAAGATTTCAACGAATTGATAACCTCCGCTTGAAGTTGGTTAGTTGACTGACTGATCACGGGTGGCATCGCGGGTGGAAAGCTATTTAGCATTAAATAATAAAGCTGAAAAGTTTGTTTGTTTGTTTGAACGCGCGAATCTCCGGAGTTACTGGTGCGATTCGAAAACTACGCTGTCGGCTGGTAGTTTAGCCATTATTTTGTCGTTGATGGCGTCAACGCTTATATTTCTGGCAGCTAATTAAATTAAATTGCCCTCTCACACATCCATTAATGTTTTTTTTGGTCGATATTGGCTATATCCGGATATACTCTACAGATCAGGTCTTCAATGTTGGTCACGATTTTACCAAGGTCTTTGTCAATAGCTATTTTTTTATCTGATTCAGGTACTTTCCCATCCCCTATTAAATGGAGCTTTATTGGGAAATCTGTGCTTCCTCTACCCAAGTGACTCCTCATTTTGGTATACAGTTTCAATAATTCAACAGATTTTCATAATGAGGAAGATTTTAAGCAAGATTTAATAATATCTGCTCTAGTTTCCCTAACAGGCAACGTTTATCTGAAATCACCAGAAAACATCAAAGTTATTCCACCCATGGCTATTTGTGCATTTTATAATTCTGAGAGTTCTATCTAAAGCCTCTAGATGAGCTCTATGAGTCATGTGCACTCATCCCATATTATTAGGTTTGCATCTTGTAAAACCTTGCCCAATGGTCCATTTTTACGTATAGAGCGTACGCTGTCTTTTTCAAGAAATACCGTAAGGGTCTGTTTAGAAGTGAAATGAGCCGTCCTTCTACCTGTCAATAGTGTAGCAGCAATAAATATCTGATGATGCAACAGCAATGGCTAATTTCGTTGACTTCAAAACTATCAGATTAGAGTTCTTACATAGTTATTTTATACTTATTAGTGCCTTTGTGGTTTTTTTTTGTTAAAATATTTTATTTTTCATTTTTTAGTTTCTTATGTGTAATCAATGACTCTCAAGGTCACTGACCTAGGATAAGCATATTAGCGTTGTACTTTCCATCATCGTTCCTATAATATTTAAAGATTTATCCCCTAACTCCTACCCGTTAAGGAGTTGTACCTTCCATCATCAGCTCAGCAACATGTGACGACTACCAGACGCAAATATCTGAATAGTTTTAGAAATTATATGAAAAACATTGTTAGTGCCTATAAAATTTGAAGAGTTCCCTCGATTTCTTCAAGATCCCATCATCAGACCCTGACTTGGTGACCATGTGACCACCTGTATGTATAGTTTCCAAATCGGGTCAGGCGTCTTCGAGTAATCGAGGAACATACATAAAAAAAGATTCCGACGAATTGATAACCTCGTCTTGATGACAGTTAAAAATAACAAAAAACTGTTACCTAGGCGACCGCTGTCATCCATTGACAACCGCGTCGCATCGCTCACCCATGCTATACATGCTCCCGCTTAACGTTCTTTTTATCATTGCTCAGCTCCTGAGGGTCGTAGCGTGATGTTCTATAGCCTATAACCTTCCTTAATAAATGGGCTTTCAATTGCAAAAAGGTTTTTCCATATCCCACTGGCAGATCCAGAGATTAGCGCGTTCAAACAAACAAACAAACAAACAAACAAACAAACAAACTCTTCAGCTTTATTATTAGTATAGATAATACTTCAGAAATAGGAATAAAAATAACGAATATATAATATAATATATTAGGTAGATGTCTTAATAAGTACTACCTACGTAAGAACATTAAGGGTAAACGTTCGGTTGGAGCGTTAAATTCAAATTTTATCACGTTTTTTGCAAATTGCAGCTCAGTTATAGGTCGTAAGTTATCAACATTTTATTTGCGACAAGAATGGTAGTATATTTACTGATTAATAACAAACAAAATCATCAACACATTCCTTCAAGGTATATTAGTAACATTTTCATGAAATAGTCGTATATGTCAGTAATAAACCTTGGAGGAATATGTTGATTATTTTGTTTTTTATTAATAAGTAAATATACTACCATTCTTGTCGCAAATAACATATTGATAACTTACGATCTATAACTGAGCTGCAATTAGCAAAAAACGTGATAAAATTTGAATTTAACGCCCCAGCCGAAGCCTCCACCTTAAAACAAAAAAATGTAGATTTTAATCACTACCTATATAAAATGTTTGCAACTTTTCGCAACAAATATAGTGTCTCCTACATAAATATCACTACCAAAGACTAAAACAAAAATCCCCAGCTACTGTTCGTATCGCTTTCTTATAATTGAAAAATAAATTAATGGCGGCGACTTGTAATGGTAATAAAACGAAATAGCCGCTATCTACCACCGAGCCGTGGTTACCGGTCGTGACTTACGCAGGCACGAGCTCGTCTGCTCACTGGGTTACCCATCCGCCCCTCTCATAGCTAGGGCTGTCATACATTACAAACTGAATCTTAACCCATTATACATAAACGCTATCTCTATTCAATAGGTAAGTACTATGAGGGTCCATGGACCATTTAAATTTTATGGTGCAGCTACCGGATTGTGGTCACTAAAAATTATACTAATGCTCACGGTTGAAGGCTGTATGGTTAATGACCCTTGCATATCCACTTAAGGATGAAAAAACTACTACTGCTAGCTATGGATTTAGAACTTGAAGGGGGTAAAGAAACTTCTAAGATGATAAGTTGACGGTAAAACTGTCCATGAAGTTTTGAAGAATATCCATATATTCTAACATTTATTTTCTTCGGTTTCACCCGGGTCCCTGGGATGAAAGTAGCCTATAGAACTGAAGGATAATGTCGCTTCCTACTTATTAGTGAAAGATTTTTTAGATTCAGATCAGTGGTTCCGGAGAATACCCTCTACATACACAGAAACTCACAAAATGTATCTTTAGAATATTAGATTGAAACCCTGCGTTGAACTCTAACGTTATCAGTTCAATTTTTTGTGGTTTCTGAACTTATCACACTGAATCAAGTTCTGTTTTCTGACTGTGTCCAAGCATTTTTAAGACGAGAGAATACTTAAATCTCAGAATAGACTTTTTGGCTATATGTGGATGGTAATATGAACATAGATTACCTATTCCAATTAAAATAGATAAAAAGTCTGGTAGACTGTATTATCTCCTATTAATGTTGCAGCTTGAACCACATGAAATTTCAATAAGATTAATCTGAATCTACATTTATACTGAATCATAGATGAACCAAACTTTATTGCAAAGTCATAAGGCTCATTTTCATATCTCTCTGGCTACTGTCACCCGCACTAAGCTACAACGTAAATAGAGTAGGTGCTATTTTGCACCTTCTAGCATTTACATACATAAAAACCTATGTCCATATAAAGCAGAAATCAATTAATAATCAGCACCTGACTGACGTACCTTTTTTAAACTTTTAAATTACTGGTAACCCTAACATGTTCCGCCTCGTTCGTAATTCAGTAACGTTATTTTTATTAATCATTACATTTTTTTTTACAATTTTAGTATGAAGGCGTGATATCGATTGTGGATAAAAAAAAAATTATCGATTGTGGATATGGCATTTTTTTTAAAAGGTATACTAGGATTTGACTAAAATCTAATCGCGTGGCAAATATGGCAAGTATTTATTTATGTAGGGACTGGGTTTTTAAACGCAGCTGCTACATTTGGTCTAAGTTTTGTTGAAAGATTTCTAAAATGAGAGCGCCAGATATATTCAATACAAATACTTTGAAAATAGTAAAAAGTTTTGAAAAATATCTTTTTAGACTTTATTTTCTTTTATCTCAATTACGTTAATGTAACTAATAGCACAGAGAAGATAATATAGCAGCAGGGAGGGGCACAACCAAATAACAAACGATTGTTTTTTTATCGCAATAAATATATATAAAAGTTTCACGGAGAACACGATGATACATCATAAAAATTATATTTTTTTATGTTTTATTTTTATTCTAAATAATATAGAATTCTGCCGGAATCCCTATATTTAACAGCCTTGCGTGTTTAAATTTCGAAAATCAGGCTTTATGCCTTAACTACATCATAAAAGCACCTGTGCAAAGCTGTCAAGGTCCAAGGCTTTGCGTTGATGAATCAGTCAGTGAGAGAGTCAAGAGTTTTTTTTATATGTACCCGTTAATTGATGCGTGCTTAGTTCCATAGAAAAAGTATGGGTGAAGAAATAATCAGCATACAAATATTCAAAATGTTAATTCTTCTACAACTAAATGAAAAGAGCGAAAGGTACAACAATGAGAGAGACAGACATAGGTACTCTATTAACATAATTGATGGTTGTAAATCTAGAGGTGTCATGTCTTCCGGTGTGGGGAAAAAAGTTCATATGTCGATAGCTTGAAGTATGACCGGCCACAAATAATAGAGGAACGAAGAATGTTTTTTTTAATCAGGTCCAGGCTTTAACATGCCGCAGTCATTACTTTTTAAATTATTTCCAGAGTATACGATGACAGGCAATTTTTTGGCTAATATATGTTTTGTTGAATGGATTTTGTTTTGAAAATCAATTAGGTTGAATAATATATATATTATGGGTAGGTTAAGAGCCGGTTGCTCGTATTTAGTTAAAGTTAAAGCCACAGTTAACTATCACCATGCTTTGACCGTAGAGTCACTTTGACGATGACCGATCTCCTTCGGTCGGTTATGGTTACGTTTAAAATTTTAGTTAAATTGACACGAGCAACCCAGTTTGCTTTGAAAGCAGGCAAGCAAAGAAGTTAATTTTGACTATAACTTTAACTAAAATGTACGAGCAACCGGCCCTAATATAAGCCCAGAAAATTGTCGATGGAATGCTAATAGATTGTGTGAAAGGTGACATGAGTAAGGAAAAAGAACTTTTGTTTTTCTACACACTAAGTAGGTTAGAGTGTAAATAATCCAAATTTTTGAGGATCCCATTTTAATTTCAGGCTACAATGGTTTTGACTGGCACATGTTTGATCACAATTTCACTATGGGAGTTCATTATGTGGCCAATAGTACCTAACTGGCAATGTTTTAAGATAATCTATACTAATAATAAAGCTGAAAAGTTTGTTTGTTTATTTGAACGCGGTAATCTCCGGAGGAGGTACTGGTCCGATTTTATTTTAGGGTAGTTTACTGAAATACTACACTAATGACGTCATAGTTTCACAGCATCAAATGATGTACTCTTTGTGGTTCTACTGGTTATTAAAAATCATAAAATGCATTAAATGTACAACATATTTGATATTGCCACGTGTATTTAGATGTTTTATGCATTGGTTAGTGGTTGGTAATTTATTTTTGACACTTTCTACTACTCAATTGTAACTTTAGATGTTCATCAAATCATTCTAGGTCATATTTTTTTTTTTTTAATTTGAGTTTGAAGCTTTGAGTCAAAGTTTAAAAATAATATTAAAAAATGTATCACAGCAACTGGATGGAACAAAGGTCTTTACCCTAAAACTAATAACTGGCTGCACACAAAAAAGTTTAATTAGAATTTGGAACAAAATTTTGGAGGTTTGAATTAGAGCGGCTTATTTTGTCCGCGCTATGTTATTGTGTGCGAACGTGATTCAGAATCCGGTGGAGGATACTCAATTAGTTTTGTAAAAATGTATCAAAGAGATTGTTAATATATTGTCTTGATATTTTGCCATCCAACGTGGCAATACCACCAGTATTCTGGGAATGGTGCCTTCTGACTAGTTCTGACAGCGACTTCTTCATTTTAGCCCTTTTTAAATAACTAGTTTTTAGTTTAGATTTATTTCAATTCAATTAAATATTTGTAGTAGTAAAAATATAATTTAAACGAATCCTGGTTCTACTCTACATTAAATTTCTGTAACTATAATAGACTGCGATTGCTTTACCCCAATCCCTAACACACTACTTGATATAAATCACGATTTTCTTTTATATAAAAATTCTCGCGGTTATGTTTTGTTCCGGCTACCACGAAAACACTTCGTTAAATAAGGAATTTCTTAAAAAAGCAAGGTCATTTTTAATCTCAATATCCAAATACATTGTATTTTTCTGCGTGCATGCACGCAATACTGACCTGTAATAAAAAAAAGAACGCATTCGAAATTTGAAACATTTAAATTGCACGTTATTGCTACTGTGCACGCGGCAGTTGAGTCTGATTCCTTTCCAAATTCCAGCTGAACGTTGTAATTATGTTCACCGATTTGCTCATCCCAATCCAATGTTGGCACAAATAAAAATCCATAGTCAACTAATTCGTGGGAGTCGAAATTCACTTGCTTAGCGTGAGAATGAATGTTAAACAAAGGTTTTTCCTTTGAAATGAAACATCTGTCTGAATGTCCATTTGATTATAGTCTCGATCGAGTGTTCTTAAACTAAACATCACTAAAGATTAGTAAAGTCTGATAATGCTAAAATAGCATACATTTTTAAGTTGTTTGAGTGTCCTATTGACAGAACCCCCGCTATACAAGTCAGGTAAAAGGTAGTTACTAGTCTGTAGTAAACTATCAGGTGGAATTGAACATTTGTAATTAATTAAAAACTAAGTTGAATTATTAGTCTAATAATGTATAAAGGGAAAAGTGTGATGCCGATTCTTAAATTAAAATGAGATAATCGAACGCGCAACGGATGCACCAGTGCTACGTCCCGCTGAGAGGTCGCGCTTCAAAAAAAGAACGCCGTCAACCGAACTGTCAGTACACGAGTCCGAGAATGAGAAATGTTGTCAGTCTGAAAAAAAGGATATAGAATATTCATTCATAAAACGCCGGCCACTCACATTTAGAAATTAGTTTATTTTAATTACCCCGCGAGTGTATTGTTGTATTAATTATTGAGTGCCCGTATCGTCCGTCTCGACATGGACAATATATTTTATTGTCTTTCTGTACGGTTTGTGATTTATATGTCTAGTTAGTAAGTTATTCGAATTTTAATTTAGACGAGTTTTAATGGGGTACGCTTGAATGGATTCTAATTAGAGGAAAACAACCGGACGGGATCGTATGAATAATGTCGGGTATAAATTCCGGTTATGGCTTAGAAAAGTGATCGCCGGCACATCTTGACCTCCGTGTTAACCACACAATAGCTCTGTATTTGCTATAACAAATGTGTTATTAGAAAAAATAGACGATGAAATATGATCAGCGTCATAACAATACAAGTTCTTTGTTGATTTAGCCAAAGCTTTTCAAATCTACATCCACTTATCTATTTGATGTATAACATTACGTTAATCTGACACTAAAATAAAAATAAATACAAACCTAACGAAGTAAATAAAACTAAAATCGGTTGGGAATATTGTGAATCATTAATTAAAATAAATATAAAGAGCAATTATAATAAACCAATTGTAAGTTAACGATTTCACGTTTGAATTACCTGCGAAGGAGCAGCACAAACAATAAGTTACGATTATTGCTGGTCATTAAAAAAACTAAAATAAAACTGCATCGTAGTTCACCTTGCGACACCACTCAATACTTCATTAAACTGCTGTTCACGATTCATTGGTTATAAATCAGAAAAAATTAAAAAACAACGACACGCTCATTTGGCTGCCCCGTGCCGTATACACTATTAAAAAATAAAACTTATTAAAAAAATATGAAGCTGCTTGTATCCTTGCTCTTATTGCCTATTAAAATATAATATCGGCAATGTTTATTGAAAACTGTATTCAGAAATAGCCAATTAGATGTGTTGTTTAGACTGTGCCGGATTATCGATTATTACAAATCGATTTGTGGGCGGTACTCGAGTGACATACAATTAAATTTTTATGACAAAATCTATAATGTAATATGTAAATTATTATAGTTTTATATTCGCTTAGTATGTATTATTGATGGCATTTCATTTTAAATCGATTTGAAAAGGCTTTTTGAATTATTTTAAATTAACTTCAGACAAAGCAGATATTTAAAGCATTCAACTAATTGATTTGTCAGTGGACCTGTAATAATTCATTCTTCCTATTCAGACCAAAATGTCATCTAGATAGGACTTAAATATTAAAAAGTATTTGAAAAAGATAAAGTATTGAAGCAGTCTATTTAATTGCTTTCATAACAAGACAAATTGATTAAAAAGAAATGTTGAAATTGGAACAAAATATTGATGACATCATTTAGGATTTCGGTTTCGGCTAGTTTCGGCCAAAAAATCAACCGGTTTTTTTTATTTAATGCATTGCGAAGTTGTAATTTTACTTTGGAATAACACTGACCACTGTGCATTAATGTGCAATGATTCACAATATATCTGCTCTCATTTTGGAATGAATCAAGTCAAAACAGACGCCCTCACAAAAGCAGACAACCGATGCAAAATTAATTTGTTGAAATTACATCCAATATTGGAATACAATGCGGCGTAACACTGGCTACATGAAAAGGTCCACGCGTTGGCAAAACCGCAGCACCGCTCCCGTTCCAAATTCAAAATTTGAAGTTCGAAATTAATGGCGGATTTGACAGGAGCTTTATTGTGCGGCTAATTTAAATCTTATCAACTGAGCGATGACAGCGGCTTAATGGGATTGCACGTTGTTTTTAAGAAATAATCCTTTTCATTTTGTTTCAGAAGATTATTGTTCCTTTTTCGTTGTAATTTACTTTCGGGTGGGTCAAGTAAATTAATTTAGGCAGGGACTGTGAGTCTGAGATCAATTAACGCATGCAACTCAATAAAATAATGAATTCTTTCACCGCAATTTAATGATCTAGGCATTTGGAAGAAAATTTAAACTTAACGCCATGAAATTCAATTCAATGACCTAGCGTATTAGTATCAACAACATGCCTTGGAATTGGAATATATGTTCAGCCAGCTCTGATTTTATTTTCTAAATGAGAGTCCTGGTATTATGCTGCCGTATAGACTAGACGACGCTTTATAAACTCTACCAAGAACAAACTTTAGTAACATTAAATTATTGTCTGCAAATGAATGAATGAAACACATAAAAAGGCTGACGGCCAAAATCAAACCCCATCCTTTTAATGATTAGGTACCAATTTATGTAAAAAATCGCAACATTCATTTGCAAATTCGAATTACATAAAAATCACCTGACTACACATGAAAGCATGGTTTTTCAAATATCTTCAGTGACATGAGAAGCTAGATAATGAGTACTATTTTTAATTTCAGGAATGCGGGTGAAACCGTAGGGGACTTAGTATCTACCTACAACAAACAGCACTAGCAAGGATACATGCATAGAACCCATAAAGGTCTGCATTATCAAGTTCTCAATTTTTTTGAACTAAGTCTCAGCGACTGACTTGACTACCACAGTGTAAGTTATTACTTTGAAATGATTAACTATATTTTTAATGTTCTTGTGTTTACAGACATGCCCTTAAAAGATGAAGACAGCTTCAAATGGAGCTTCCTCAGAAGAAACTGATTCTTTCTGACTTTGGAATTCCTAATTTTTCTACTCCTTTGCTGTCCGTATTATAGTTAAATGAGGATGCAAAACATGATGTCTGTATGTTCGTATATCAAATACTGACGGGAAGAAATGTTGGTGTCTTGTGGTTGGTATTATAAATATAATAATGTGTGAATGGCATAAAATGGAGTGAGTGACGTCGGTTTCGGATGGATGCGGATCTAACAATGATCTTGAACATGCACACACAGTTGTTAGGTATATGAGAATATATATATTCTCATTATTAGTACTTAATTAGATTTAAACATTAAATAAAGTCATGAAGAATCCTACATAATATTATAAAAGTGGTAGCTTGTGTTTAGAATTTTTTAAATCAATCTTTTGAATGGCTGAATTAATTCGAATAAAGTTTTTCATAAAGGTAGAGTCTCCTGGAATAAAATAAAATATTTTTTTCAAAATGGAAAATTAATTTCGTTGGAAACCCTTGCGCAGGAACAATAAATATTTACATTTTATTTTCTTCCTTTTATTCGTAATTGGTTATCACCCTCAAGGTGGAAATTTATCCCAAGCACCTTCCAGTATGAGCTTCCGGTAGCTGTTTTTAAATATTAGCTCAGTGTCTATAATTTTCTAAGCACAAAGTTTAACAATTGAATTGTACGACTTATTTTAATAAAATTTATACGAAGTAAGTACGTTACTTATCTTTGAATTTCGTTTTAATTATTTTTTGTGTCAAGTGATAGTTCTCGAGTAACTCACACAACGAATTAATCACTATCCTAGAGTCAAAAACTTCTCAGGTACAAAACAAAACCCGAGATAGGACCTATATCATTTCAAACAAACGCAAATAAGTAAATTTTAGTTATATATATCCAATGGATATAAGAAAGAATTTTGCTTTACAAAGTAGAGGTGAAGCTTCGGGTAAAATCTGGTCACTGTTAAGGTGAGTTTGCTGACGCCCGCCGGGGTATGACGTCGACCAGCCAACCCGTCGCCGCCGCCACCACCGCCCGCCGGGTTGTGCGTTATGCGGACGTTAGTCACTGCGTTAAACGCTACAGTGTTACTGCTTTCGGGTGTTTTAATTTTAATAAATACAGTGAGGAAGTGTATAGTAGGAATATTTATATACGTATCTATATAGGCTTCCTTTGGTTTATTAGATACCAACAACAAACAGTTCTAAACAAAAAATGTGTAATAATTGAGAGCAAGTACATAATCATATATTTTGACATAAAGAGGACAAATTTGCATTTGATTGAAAAATATTCGATTTATGACCATGGTTTTTAAAATAGGAAATAAAAATAACCTGTAAACTTTTTACTAAATAAAAACACTGGCATAAAATAAACTTACAAATAAAAATAACATTATTATGTAGGTACTAACACTACATTTGTATTATACAGTGTATACCTGTAACTTCATTTGAAAACGAAAAAAAGGATATGTCGAGTGTAATTTGAGTCAGGGACTGGCAATTATAAAACTTTTAAAAGTATAAGTTAGACAAGAGCCCGGCGAGGATAATTATACGATGCCTTTGAAAGTATGTTTTTAATGCATTCACAGTATTTTAATTTTTTTAATATTCTATTTTGTCCTTAGTTGAAATAATAAGCAGGTTTCATTCATATCGCAGGTAGGTACTTACTCATATTTATGTCGCGTGACTTTTATTTTTAGAAATGACTCATATTATATATACACTCATAGTGTAATGGCGTTTATGTGAAATAAATTGACATAAATTCAAAATTATGATTACCTTTCATATAAGCAACGCTAGTTTTGTGTAGACTTTTTAATATATTATTTTACAATAATAATACAGGTATAAATAATAAAAATATATCTAACAGTCGACTTCTTCAAAAATAAAATATTACGAATATAATTTATCACCAGCTTTAGACCAGCATAAAATAAAATAAAATAACCCTCGCACTGCCGTTGATATTTTTTAGTTTTATTGTATGGGTAAATTATGAAAATACAGTGATGTTTTTATGAATTTATAGAATATGTTTGGGTTATTCAATAACCTCGCAAGAAAAATAATAAATTATTTTACATAACTAGGTAAGTAAGTATTCGTCTAATGTTGGAGCGATTGGGCCTTATACGGTATCTATTAAGGATAAAAAAAGATCATTTGTACTCCATCCAATATTTAACAATAAAACTGATGTAACTCCAATATTTATTTAAATTGTTTGAAATAGACTACCAACATTTCATAAAATATCTAGAAAATTCCAGTCAGCCTCCATTTTATTATACGATATAAACAAAAGGCATACTTAAAAATCATGTAGGTAATAAGTATACGCATGCATATTGTAAACATCCATACCTCACGATGGCACTGCATATAAAGGTTCATACTGCAATATCTATCTATACTAAGGCAAACATATCACAGAACTCACAAAATGTATCTCCCATATCACAACAACAATAAAAGTTGTACAATAACTTGGTAACTAATTCTAGTATCGCACTTCCCTTTGTACATCGCTATCGATTCGGTAAACGCCCGAGGCGACGCGCGTAGATCACAGAATCACGCATACGAAACGTAATAATAATGGTCCATCCCGCGGGCTTATCGGTAAACGACTGCAGGCTAAAAGGTTTTAGCTGGGGGCGAAACGCCGTGCGTAGCTCGAGGCTCCGCCCCGGGGAGCGCCATTGGCCAAAATGCGGTAGCGGGCCTCAAACGTGCCTCCCCATTGGCTACCCGATAGCCCCCGGTGGGGGTATCATGTCGCATCCACGGACAATATTTTGACGTTTTTTACCGGTGCGGTGGCATTTCTCGTCGCGGCGATTAATTGTAATTCTTTATAACCATTGTAGGGTTAAGTGAGCAGTTATAACGTGACGCTTGTGCTATGTTTGAATAGTCTGTTTGTAGTGAGCTTCTCCCTTGTGTCAGATTTGCGCAGGCGCATTTCAGTGAAGGCTTTGTTCCTTTTTTGTTAGATATTTGAATAGGTTTATTTTGTGTCGAATAAGAATGAATTTGTATTTTTTTCCAGTTTAGAATTGGTGTTTCACCTGTTTACTTTTGATTTCAAATAATAGGATGATTTTATTTTTAAATTTGGCAAAAATCAATAAGCAAACTGTAACAATACTTTTATGAAAAAAAATCTACATCTTTTAAAAGGATAATAAAGTTTTTTTTTACCAAAACCTGACGAGGTTTAAGGCAAGGGTTTCAAAATAAGTGTCATATCAATGGTTTTTTTATTAATTAATATGATTGCATCTATATTTTTTCTTGAGATTACTTTATTAATTAATTTTTTATTCTTGTAACATGTTTAAAAATGAGATTCCGAAAAAAATAAATAAGATGGCCCACTTTTATTTTTCCTATTATATTCTATTTTACCTTTGATTACTTCGATTATTTATTTATCTTGGTTTATTTCATGGCTGAGCCACTGAATTGACAATAATCTGGAGACAAATATATTAGACTATTTACCAACCTGTATCTGATAAAAGCGCTTAATTTAACAAAAACTAGGCCTTATTGTAAAGTAATTATTACGGTTCTTTCTTTCACAAAAAATCTCTAAAATTGCATGTTTATTCTGAGAGATAGGTGTATATTTGTATTTTGCATATCCGGGTAAAGCACATAGGTAGGTAGGTAGGTTTAGAAATGCAGTCTTAGCTTCTTTTGCACATTCTAGTCAAGACAGAAAAAATTCGCTATCGCTGACTTCAAAACAGTCAGATTAGAGTTCTTACATAGTTATTTTATGCTTTTTAGTGCCTTTGAAGGCAGTTATATTTATTGTTAAAAGTTTTTTATAACATGGTAACATTAAATTTCATAGATAGTTGTCTACTACCAACATAAGAATATTTAAATACCTATAATATGCTGAAATAAGCATCTACCTATGTAGGGATGTGATATGTTTGTCTTATAAAAGCGAGGGGGCACGGATTTCCGAAGGCTTTGCTCTATAAGGGTTCCCGGGACCCTCACTCCAACGTGTGTGTACCTAAATATGTAAAATAAATCTACATATTTATAAGTTATAAATATTTTTAAAACTGGAACTCACTACAGGCTGTGTGTTTCTATTTTTTTTTCATATTTAGATAAGCTGACTAAATTTATGTATGTATTATAAGTAAGGATTATTTTAGACACATCTCGATATTTTTTAAATAAATTGGTTAGGTTGGTACGATACCCTGCTTATGTTATAGATATTTGTGTGCATGGACTGACAGTCTGCTTGTCCTGAGTATTGGTGTAGTAAATGTAATCTACCGGCGTCAGGGTAGGGCGCGGTAGGGCGATCTCCCAGGGCGCCAGGCCCACCTTTATTTCCAGTCGCTCATGAGCGAGTCCTGCTATCTCGAGTCAAAGAGAAATTCTCAAGTCTAAAGATATAATGGCTTAAAATCCTTTTTGTTGGCGGGAAAAGGGGGGGGGAGGGGGGGGGGTTATCACATCTCGCCCAGGGTGCTGGTAGAGCTAAAACCGGCACTGTCTATATAAGTATAAATACAACAAAAAGTAGTGTATCAGTTACCTGGTTTCCATAGTACAAGCTCCACTTAGTTTGGGATCATATATCCGTGTGTGGAGTATATCCCAGAGTATTATATTGCGAGATTGAGTGACGAAATATCCTTCCAAACCCAAAAATACACACAGGGGCGGCCTTAGCCATTGCGAGGCTCCGAGCGTGTAGATTGTGCGAGGCCCTTGTCTTTGTGGAATTAGTTTTAATGATGATGCTTGATGATAAATGCTAAGTTACATGCTAAGTTAGTAACAAAAAATAATATACCTATCTACACAAAGATAACTAATTATTAATCATGATAAACTAACTAAGATGTATTGTTAATGTCTTAAAAGAATCAGGGCAGGCTTGCAGCTTTTTCTAAGACTAAAATTTTTCAAATATTTTTTTTCTACTTGGGTTGATACGCGAGTGCGCGAGACCCCTGCAAGAGCGAGGCCCCGGACGGTTGCCCTGCTTGCCACCCCCAAAGGCTGCCCCTGTATAGGTACCTACATTTGTAATTTCTTTTAAATTATAAGCTATAAACTATGCTGAAAATATAAAACCTACAAAAAGTATGTAGCTGAGTAGATATACTTACTTCCGCAGCAGGACATAAGGCTACGAAAAATAAATTCGACATGACAGCTGCCAGACCATTGTGTGGTCCCGAAATTCGGTGCTGCGGTGACGACGTAGTAAATTTTCGAGTACCACCATACAAAAATAATTTGAACATAATTAATTTCTTGTGGAAACGGTTGTGTTTAGCCCGTATGTGTTTAATAACCACCCCGAGGTGTTGGACATTTGGTCGGCGCGTAGGGAAAATGTTCACAAACTTTTTATTATATTGGAAAGTTATTTTTTAACACTCTTTTGAATTTCGAACGATAATAATACGTTCTCATTGTTTTGTTTGATTTGAATTTGGAAAGTTTTTTAATTCCATTGTGGTTGTGTGCTTCTGAAAAGGTGAATAATTATTCATTAAGGTAAATGGCCCATTACTCGTCAGTTTTAGAACTTTGCTGTGTTTACAGCTCTGCTACGTCATAGTTAGTTAACTTAGAAAAATATTTTTTTTATTGATGAGTGGATAATTTATTCCTCCTTATAATAGATATAATATTACAATGATAAAATAATAATAAGGTAATAAAATATTTGTTTTAAAAAAAAGAAGCCATTTGTACCAGTATCCGACAGGTTTGTTGTAGATATCGTCAAAACGTCCTAGAACTCGTCAATTTTTAACACTAATTTGAACTCTATTTGCTTTACACTTAAGTTCATATTATATTTCATAATATTTGAAATTTATTTATTATTTACTAATTTAATTATGGTTTTTGTTTCTCTTTTTTTTAAACGACTTCAAAAAGGAGGAGGTTCTCAATTCGTGTACCCCGATTACTCGAAGACGCCTGGACCGATTTGGAAAAATCTTTTTTTGTTTGAAAGGGTATACTATACATGTGGTCCCATGGTCATCAGGTCAGGATCTGATGGTGGAATCCTGGAGATATCGAGGAAACTTCAAATTTTATAGGCACTTACAATGTTTCTCATATACTTTTTAAAGCTATTCAGATATTTGCGTCTGGTAGTCATCATTTACGTTGCTGAGCTGATGATGGAAGGTACAACTCCTTAACGGTTAGGAGTTAGGGGATAAGTCTTAAATATTAGAGGACTTTTTAGACCGTTGTTATATCATTTGATGTGATGATGGAATGTATAACGATAGCTTATACTAGGTCAGTGATAAAATATAAGAAACTAAAAATTGTAAAATAAAAAACTTTTTACAAAAAATAGAACCGACTTTAAAACACTAAAAAGTGTAGTTCATGTTCCATGGAAAATATCATGGTACCGCAGACTTCAAAACAGTGTCAGGTTGATTAGAGTTCCTACATGGTTATTTTATGCATTTTAGTGATTTAATAGGTTAATTAGATAGTTTTAATTTATTATAAGAACCTGTATATTGCTGTGTGGTGACGGCGACGAATATCACCACCCCATCTGATCCCGTAGGGGGCGTACAAGTCGTCCAAGGGAAGGTATACCAGAGTACGGGCAGCAGCGTATCTCTGAGAACTATAACACCATACTGCGATCGCCAACCGAGCAGGTTACACTGGGATATTATAGAATCGAAATCTGAAGTTCGAAGAGAGACGGACACGATTATCCTGAAATCAGGAAACCTGCTCTAATTCCGTCAAAACCAGGAGCGATCACAGACTGATTAGAGGCTCATTGAACCTCAATGTCAAACTCCAGAGATCCGACTGATGAATTCCCGATCCCTTTCGAGGAAGTGGACTCATATAATGAGACAAGGTGGAATCCATACGGCTGGGACTGAGTTCTTTAAGGCCTGCCATACAAAGTGAACCAAAAAGAGGATGAGGATGACGATAACAGAATCGTTACGTCAAAATCTGAGCTTCTGGGAGAGATGCAAACGTTCGACAACGCAATCAATAGACAGTCGATAGCCATGCTTCAAATCTCAGAGCAAAGCTAACCTGACACTACACTGGAGATATCCCGGATGTCAGCCTGTACGAGATTAGAATGGCTCTCAAATAGTTCAAGAACAACAAGGCGCCTGGTGACGTTGCAGTTACAGCTGAGTTTCTGAAGGCGGTGGTACGCCGGTACTTAAGGCCTTTCAGAAGTTATTTAATTCCATCATACTGGAAGGCCAGACGCCGCAGGCATGGCACAAAGGTGTGGTGGTGCTCTTTTTCAAAAATGGAGATAAAACCCTATTGATTACATAATAATAATAAATGGTGAATACTTGCACAGGCATAGTGCTGGTGGATTATCCTAGCCATGTGGCCAGGATAATCCACCAGCAACTTGCCCTGAGATACCACCTTGTGACGTCTGAGGTGCCGTACTACAGGTATGTACCAGAATCGGTTCTCGAAGATGGCCATATCACACTATACTGGGATCGATCTATCATCACTGACAAGACTATTTGTCACCAACAACGCTGACATTGTGAGCTGATAGATCATATCACCATGAGCGCCGTGCAATGATTGTCGATGTTGCTGTTCCCCATGACGAGAACCTTGTGAAGGCAGAGAAAGATAAAGAAAATAAATATCTTGATCTAGCACACGAAGCTCGACATGTGGAACATTGACACCATTGTACCGATAGTCGTTTCCGCCCATGGCCTAATGGCCAAGAGCCTCGATAAACATCTTAAGAGGCTCGCGTTAGGCAGTTGGGTCAAGGGACAGATCCAGAAGGCAGTGCTCCTGTAAACGGCACGTATTGTGAGGAGGTTCCTCTCTATGGAGCCTTGACCATCGGCAGCTTGGACCCTGTGCCCGATGCCGGTGCGGTACTGTTTTTTATATTTTTAAATGTATTTTTATTTTAATTATATTTAAAAATGTAAATATTAAGGTATACAATGAATAAATGAAATAATAATAATATCCTGGGACATTGTTCATACCAATCACACTGCTGAGCTATGTTTAGTTGTCATCGAGAGTCATCACAAACCGTCTCACTGCAAGTTTGATGACTTCCAAACTCCCGAACAAGTCGGTTTCTAAAAAGGCTTTAGCACAATATACCACATACACACGCTGCGGCAAGTTATACAGAAGACAGCGAACTGAGGAGTATAACCAGCCATTATGCTTAGTATTTGTGGACTATGAGAAAGCTTTTGATTCGATAGAAACCTGGGCGTTTGAGGTCTCTTCAAAGGTGCCAAATCGTACTAAAGTGCTTGTATGACAATGCCACCATGTTGGTCCGACTCCAGAACCAGAACTCGAAACTTATTTAAGTGCAGCGAGGCGTGAGACAGGGAGACCTGATATCTCCGAAACTGTTCACCGTTGCATTGGAAGATGTCTTAAAGCTTCTGGACTGGAACGGATTTGGCATCAATGGCGATTCGATTTGCCGATGATATAGTAGTCTGGCTGATACCTTGGAAGACCTCGGTACAATGTTTGATGACCTCAGCAGAGTATCTCAACAAGTAGGTCTAAAAATGAATATGGATAAGACGAAAATGATGTCGAACGTCCACGTGATCATGTTGCACCCACTCAAGTAAAGGTTGGACACTCTGCACTCAAAGTTGTAGACGACTATATTTACCTAGGACAGAACATCCAACTAGGTAGGTCAAATTCGAGAAGGAGGTCAGTCATCGAATTCATCTCGGCTGGGCATCGTTCGAGAAGCTCCGTAATATCTTCTCGTCCCAAATACCGACTTCGACCAGTGAGTGGTGCCAGTGATGACTTACGGAGCTGAGACGTGGTCGGTTACGATGGCCCTCATAAGAAGGCTCAAGGTCACCCAAAAAGCAATGGAGAGGGCTATGCTCAGAGTTTCCCTACGAGATTGATTCAGAAATTATGAGATCCGAACCAAAGTAACCGACATACCCGAAGAATTGCCAAACTGAAGTAGCAGTGGGCGGGGCATATTGCTCGTAGAACAGATGCCAGCCGCTGGAGTAGAAAGGTTATCGAGTGGCGACCACGAACTGGAAGACGCAGCTTGGGCAGGCCCCCCACCGCTGGATGGTGGAGATCCTTGGAGGAGGCCTTTGTCCAGTGGACGTCTTTCAGCTGATATGATGATTACCTTACTTATAAATTGTGTAATTTTGGTTTCTTTTAATTCGAAAAGTTCTTGACGAATTTAAGGTCGTAGAACTCGTCAATTTTGTAAGTGACACGTTGTTAACGTTGAAGTTCTTAACAAAAAATAATTATTGATTTTTTTTATTTTTAAAGTTATATATAGGGATATTTTTAGATAGAAATTCAATTAAAATTCCGTTTGGTTTTTATAGTAATACACAATGTCGACATTAAGTGAATGTTTTCAACTGTGTCCCAGTTTTCGTCAAAATAGTATTAATTTTGACGAGTTCTAGGACCAACAGGGATTACCAGGTACCAGTAAATGTCATCAGCGATTAAAACAACGTAATAATAAAAATAACACAATATTATATGTTAAATGGTTAGATAATTTACTTGACTATTTCATAAAATAACAACACTTATCAATAGTCTGACCAATTCAGCAAGACATGAGATTTCATGTGGCATGCCGGAGTTCACATTCAGTAGCTGAACTCACAAAAAAATACAAAATTTCGAAGTGCTTACCTTTGATAGCTCCGTGTTCCGATACCATTACAGTTTTGAGTAAATTTTGCCATTCTAATCATGGAATATATTACGTAAAATATATTGCCATTAAATACTTTTAGGAAGATACTGGTAGAATTAAATAGTTGGCCTTTTTTTACAACCTGACGAGTATTGGGACACTGTCGACATTACCAGCGTTTACCTTATAATAAAAATACTAGCTGTTCCCAAATTAAAAGGTATCAATTAGGGCCGGTTGCTCGTTTATTTTAGTTAAAGTTATAGTCAATACTCAGTTAAGGTCATCGTCAAAGTGACTCTACGGTCAAAGCATGGTAATAGTTAAGTTAACTTTGACTATAACTTTAACTAAAATGTACGAGCAACCGATCCTTAGTTTGTTAGACTACTTATTAGATTTACATTCATATTGCAAAGAGAAAATCGTGCTTAATTTTTTTGGATAGAGTCTAATAAAAGATTCTTTGCTTTCCGTAAAAGAATATTACCAATATAAATTAGATTAGTAAAAGGTTATTAAAATCACATCAAGCTTATATTTTTAAATTAAATTGATAAAAAAGAACACGTGGGATATGAACTTCTGAAAAAATAAACAAATTGGCATAGCACATTAGCAGCTAATTTGTGCCTAATTCACCACGGTGACCCGACCCCAATGCAAAGTCATCAATTAAAAATTACTAAATGTCAGGGGACTTTGATAAATCCACCCATTTTATGAGTTATATCTTTTTGTTTTTAGCCGACCGATTAGGCGCGGAACCCCGTTATGGCTGTTACATAAAAAATAGTTATTTTGTTCCGTGTAACGGTATTTTTTGTCACTGTATTACGGATTTGTAGTTTGGAAAAATATTCCTTTTTGGAAGATTTTATTTTTCATACTATTAAACGTTGGCATGACAATGTTATAGTTTTATGAATCTATCTTTTTCAAAAGTTTCGTTTTTAAAAAGAAAACGAGCAATGCTCGGTCAACCAGGTACTGTTAATTTAAATATTCTATGTTTCATAAAACTATTTTATTAAGTACTTCTGTCTGATATATATCTCAACTGCTAGGTCTCCAGCCCCTCCAAAGGATAATTTGAGACTCAGAACGTGGGAATCAAACAAACTACTAACCTAAAGACACCACGCAAGTGGACAAATCAAGAGTAATTTTGTCACCGATTATGTCCCGAGAATAATTATTGTAGTGCCGAAAATTAAATAGATACCAAAACTAGCAACCCTACCCAGCTGATTTGAATTTCGAAGAATATTAGAAAAAGAAAATGAATTCAAATTTGGAGTGTAATAACAATGGAATGTTCGGAATAAGATAGTAATTTGGGAAAAATTCCGAACATCCGATGTTTATGTCTAGGACAATTACCGAGGTATTCCGGGACGATCGCGGGACAGTGAGGCGCGGCTGGCACGCGAGTTGAACTGTTATATTATACCTATTATTTGGTACACTGCTCAATTTTGTACCTCCATCTATCATATTATGGAATTATGTTGATACTTCGATGGTCATACAAGGTTTGATAGGAGAATTAGTTTAGTTATTTTTATGGTGTTATTGATTGATTGGATTTAAGTTTTGTATTCACTGATGGCTTTGCCACGCAGGCGCATTTAGGATCAGGCATAGAATACATAATAGTACAGGCGCAGGTAAGATTTTGATATACGTATCTATAAACATATGGTTGATACCTATATGAAACTGTATATAAGATTCATTTTTCCTTGTTTTAATCTGAAACAAAAACGAAGTTACGATGACTTACATCTTAGTTCGGTACCTTTTCCATTGAATCAAAGAGTCTTTAATTAAAGCTTTTTTTAATTTCATTACCGGTAAAAAACTATATAAAACAACTAATATATTTCAAATGAAAACTTAAATTAAAAACAATATTTAAATAAATAAATAAAAAATATAAATTCCGTTTGGTGCTGACCTAAGAGATAATCGTCCACGATTCCGTATATCACAAAACGTTTTATAATTGCAACGTGCTGGCCCAAAGTGGCTGTTAGCGGTCCCCACCTCTAATTGTGGACTAAAACATAGTCATTTTGTGTATTTTATGGTTTCCAAACGTGGCCATTGTTCACGGAAACTTTGCTTTTATTATAATACTGGCAGTTTGAGGTTACATTTTGTTTAATGTGTTTTTATTACGTTACCTTTCCTAGTTTGAGGTGCCTCAGAATAAGGTACTATAGTATGACACAACTTAGATGAAGCATCGGCAAAATTCGTAAAATCGATCGTTCCCGAATAGAGTGTGCCTAAAACATTACTCATGTGTTAAAAAATGATCGGCGAAAATGATCTTGTTGAACGTTGAATGGCGCGTTAATGAATGATTTTGATTAGTTGTGCAAATCGGAAGTGAAGTGAACGAAAACGATTTGCCGATGCTACATCTAAGTTGTGTCATACTGTACCTAGTTAGATTATTAGAATAGGTATTATTATAGGTAGGTAGGTACTATGATATGGAAGTTGGATGGTATTCACAGCGAAGCATTATGACGTATTGACGTGGGATGTCAAAGAAACGTCTGGTTGCGTCTAATATATATATTACCTACTGAGCTAAAATGAATTAACATAGGTAGTAAATAGAAAGTATACAATATAGTTTGGGGACTTACTACAGCATACTTGATGTCTTTAGGGTTCCGTAACACAAAAGAAAAAACCCTTACAGGATCACTTTGTTGTGCGTCTGTCAAGCAAGACCCTTTTTTTAATCAGCAGGTTAATAATGCAAATAAACGAACCACTTGATATTATTATATAATAGTACAGATAGAAGATACAAATGTTCCATTATATTTAATACAAAGTACTAAAATAGCTATCTAGCCCCATCAGTAAGTTTCAGAGTAGGTATGAGTAAAGGCTTTTACCAGAGACTTATGCTAAACTTCAAATTATGATAACTTCGTTCAGACTTCTGAAATTTTGTTGAATTATTGATAATGATGTAGGTTTGTAGGTACGTTATCCGTAGTTTTGGCCTTAAATACCTATCCAACCAAAATCACCCTATATTGGTATGGTATAATAGAGATATTGACGTCAATTACAAGCTTCAAAAACTGTTTTGAGACTATTGTATAATATAAATTAAGGAATTCTAATCAAAATAAACAGTCAGATTTAAATAGCGTATGTCTATTTTTTTTTCTATGTTCCACTTTAAATGTGTCGTAAGCCCAAAGTCTGATCTACGTGGAGCCTTAATCATTATGCAGATGATACACATCATCACACGGTAATGATACGGGCGACATTAGTGTACACAACCTATACTTAGCCCGTGTTTCCAACAGTATATTAAAAAATAACTCGGGCCTAATATAAAAAAAAAGATTACAATATTTTGTGGATGCGTTGGACGACGAGCGTTATGAGCTTATAGTTTTTTGCTCGTCATATCTCATCTTATTATAATTTACTTAATCGTTAAATTTAATGGTTTCTAATAAAATATTATAATATTTAAGATGGACTTATGTACCTACCCGATACCTGAATAATAGGAATTAGAGTAGCAAATGCAAATTCACATCTTGTTCACAAAAAAAAAACCCTTCACAAAATAGTGCAACGATGTTTATAGCTTTATCTGTGTTACCTACATTCCCGGAATAAAAAGTCTATGTTACTCTCTGGCCGATAATCTATCTGTATCCCAAAATCACGACAATCCGCATGTATGGGAACGTGTAATAAATCAGTTTGTATCATATAGTTTACATCAGATATCTATTGCAAAATTAAACACTACCTGTCGCCCTGCGGTTTCATCCACATTTCCGAGATGAAAAATAGCTTAGTCCTTTTTCGTACTATAAAATATCTTGGTTTGGTGCCAAATTTCATCGCAATCTATAGAGCGGTTTAAAGATAACAGATAAGCAGACAGACAGAGTTACTTTCGCATTCATAATACCTATTACTTTGTACGGATTTTCTCCCTAGGCTCTATTCAGTTGTCGCCTTGTCATTATCGTCCTAAATTTTAATTTCCAAAGCATAAAATACATACCTACATAAATAAATAATAAATGCTTCGACTTCGAGGTAATTTTAAGTCAACTTACAATACCTAAGTAAAATTGGGTAAAATCATGTAACCATACACATCACTATCAATCTTAATTTTAAAACTACACAACCTGAATACGAGCCTTTTAGCCGTGTTGGTACATCAAAAACAAAAACAACAGCTCGCGCAACACGAAGGCAAATTATTATAATTCGAATAAAGGATCAACTCGACTAATCTGATAATCGCCTGATTGAAGACCTTTCATTTTTTGACGAAAAACCTCTTTTGTTTTATTTTTAAATAACGTAAAATTAATGTCTATGGATGGAATCGCTTTTGTTTCAATACTTTTACTGCAATATCGTTATTTTCGGTGATTCGATATTTGAATTTGAAGTCTTCATCAACATTTCATATAATTGTATTCTGTCTGACAGGGTGGGATGAAATTTCATAATAATATCGCAATAAATTTAACAATATTGGTTTATTTTTTGATTAATTTGTACACGCTTGGTTTATTTTTTGTTTTAATGAATTAACTAAAATTATTTCTTGATTGATATTTATTTTTTTACCAAGTTCCAAACCATTTAAGTGAAGCTTTTGTTCAACCTCTGAACAAAAGATCTTTATAAGATAAAGCTTTAGAATTAGACATACTATAAGTAATCATGTCTCAAACAATGTAACCAGAAAGTAAGTAAATACGCCTAATTATGTATTAGGTTATGTTTGACCTTTCGATTCACTACTTCTTATGAAGCCATTGTTCTCATACTACTTATGTTCTTTGTTTGATATAAAATCATCTGTCCCACTGCCGACGAGAAAGCGACTATTCTCGCTATCGACTATTTTCTCGCTGAAGAAACATCTCCAAAATGTCAGTTAGGAGTTCTTGTCACTTCACCGTCGATACAAGAGATGTAGGTCTCGTGTCAGTAGAAGAGAAATATTAATAGTGGATCGGTGAGTGTTCACACTGCCAGCAAGAAGTTTCTACACTAGTTTGTCGCAGCAACTTGTGAGCTATCAAAGCAGTGACGCTTGATGGACAGTCACACGTTGCTTGACAACTCGATTCTCGCAGTGGGACAGTTGCCTATAGGTAGTTCTAATGTTTTTAAATGTCATAATAAGTTGCAAGTCGGATGCCGCGACGAAAGTCGTGAGTTCGAATCCTACAATGAGCTTGAGCTTTTGGTGAAGGAAACCATCGTGAGGAAACCAAAGGACGGTGGTAGGATACTTTGTAGTACCCGCCTGGCTGGCTACCACCCTCAAGTTGAAAATCTGTCACCAAGCATCTACCGGTGTGTTCCGGCAATTGCACTTGAAAGCCAGTTGCCTTCTTGGTATTGTAACAGTAAACAACTCGGTAATACAGGCGACAGTAACCACTTACCATCAGGCGGACCGCCTGCCAGAACCGATTGGATGTCTTGAAAAACCAATTTTTTATTCGAATTTATTATCATTATTGCTATAAATCTCAATCAACTTTAAAATACCAGTGAGAAATATATATCTACACTGAGCTATATACGCATGTAACATTAACGATAAAGCGTTTACATCAATTTAATCCAAGATCCATTTCACGTCGCACAATGGATGTAAAGTTTCGGGACTCGGGACAATTTAGAGCGATCTCTAAGACAATATAATTTGACTGATTGATTGCCGAGGTGGTCCGCATCGGAGAAGACGCACGCGAGCCGGAGATCTCGGACGGAATTCAAAATGAGAACAATGGAATTTCGAAATTTAAAAGTTAAAGCATAGATAAGTTCTCCATTGGTAGAGTTGATAGTGCAGTGCGGTTTATACTAGAAATGTTAATATGTTATACTTAGTAAGATAGAAAAACATTAATAACTGTAGTAAACACACAAAGTACATCAAGGAAGGGTACATACATGTATCAACTAAATATTATGTTATATTGTACCTACTATCGTTTTCTCTCGCTAAAAGTATTGTATGGTTTTAGTTGACCCAAATAAAAAAATATGAAGAGCTCTGAAGTTTAAAAAAAACTTGAAGAATATTAAGATTAAGAAGACTGAAATATATGTAACTACTTATAGGTACCTATGTATGTATTTTCTTTAGAAAACGAAAGATTGTTCTTTTTTTTCTAAAAATGATGTTGAGAACAAGCATTTTATAAGGTAAATTGCGATAAATACCGTCAGGATCAGCGGAGCGAAGACTCACTCCGATTTAAGAGAGTTAAATTTAGGCAATCAACATTATAGTGATTTATAGTTAGTATTTAAATCCTTAAACAAAATTAACTTGTACATCAAGAAAATTGAACTAAAGAAATATTTTTTTTTAATAAAAAATAAAATGTCTGAAATATTATTTCCACTTGATACAAGCAAGGAAGATGTAGGTAGGTCCTATAATAGGGAGGCGACAGATTTTCAACTAGAGGATAGCATCCAGGAATGTTACAGATAGTAAAATTAACATATGTTTGACTCATTCATATAGTAAATTGCGTTGCGTGTCTTAAATTAACATCGATTAAGTAAATTAGATTTAAAAATAAGAGGTCAATCTATACATGAGGAAGATGATCGTTTTTAATAATTTGCAAGATATCCACACCGTAAATATTTAATACCTACTTTACTTTATCTAAATAAGTAGTTATGGTATTTTCATATCAATAATAATTATGAATACATACGCCATGGCCCATAACTAGCTTTCGCCCGTGGTTTCATCCACGCTCCCAGGACAAAACATATCCTATGTCCTTTTCCAATCATAGGCTATCTGTGTGCCTTTCATCGCGATCAGCGTGAACACATAACTGTTTTAATTTCAGCTATTCTTAGAATAACATTTCCAACAAAAACTTTTATAATAAAGTGGAAAAAATGAATAAATACCTATTCATTCTTTCTCGCCCTCGTAAGAAACGAATGCGCTCCTCAGATTGCATCAGACATCAAAGGTTTCTTAAAAAATCGGAACAAATTGAGAATCGAATGTGATTTCAAGCATCGACTCCCTCCAATTCGCGCCCTCATATCGCACTCGCGTGCGGCAAATCGCATCACTCGGATAACTTTCGAACGCGGCATTCGAAATTCAAATTCGAATTGAACTGGCAGGTGGTGCGGTTCGTGTCCTATGCATGCATATTTTACATATCAGCGGAGAGCTTTTTTTATTTTTAGAAATCAGCTTAGAAGTTTTGCGGTTTCTCAGTTGTTGGTTTCATAAACACAAACTGGTTTAATTATAATTAGTTTGGTTCAAGTTGAAAGGAGGCACGTGTCTGTAAATGTACAAGTAGGTACCTATTACAATATCAACACAAGTACCTACACTTACACAACATCATAATTTTTCGGGAAGGAAGAGAGAGGGTTACACAAAAATAACAATCTCTCTGTGACTCATGAATGAACCTAACTGTATTTATTATAGGGACTGCATGACAATTTACTTAGATTAGGTAGATACCTATATAATATAATTTAAAACGTAAAGTGATGCTTTATTTACTAAAATATTTTCACAACGCGCGAAAAACATTCTCAACAGAACTGTCGTGTCAACCGGGACACGAACTTTACTCAACAGCATTAAGTACTTAATATTAACACTCAGGCACAGAATACATAATAGTATGACTCAGGCTAAAAGTATTTTTTTGTTTAGTATTATTATACTAGTATAAACTATTTCCAGGTCAAAAGTAGAAGTGTTCTAGATACACTATAAAAACTTGTTTTTACTCTTTCTATACCCAGTATTTATTTCCAAAAAGTTTTAATTAATCCTTCTTTCTCAGGTCCTCAACGCATTTTGCCAACGCACCATAACAGAATAATAGCATAGACAATACGCTCTCCTGGAGCCACGCGGCGCCCATTAGGGGGTGGCTTGTAAAAAACATTACTCGTCGTTGGGCACGTGTTGACACTCGATATCACTACTTTATTAATTTTGACAGGTTTTTGGCATTAGCTTGTTAGCAATGTGGCAACATCACTTCTAATTTAATCAAAAGGCAACATTTTTTTATCCCAGTAGGTACAGGATGTGAGTTTTTTATTTTAATAAGGAAGACGGTCCCGATCATGGGATTTTGCAATACCAGAGAGATTATATAATAGTGTGGTGATGTAACTGTTAGAGAGGTATTAAACATAGAATATTTTTAAATGTTTCCAGAGAGGAATGACAACTTGACAAGTATGAATACGGTTTGTATGTTTAGAATGCCAGTGACTTTATGGGGTAAACTTGCATCATATTTAGAATAAGCTGTGCTGTCCCACATGCCTAAATATTACCCGGCTGAGAGCCTTCTGCGCTCGCCGATTTGTCCGGTAAGGTTGTTGCAGCCATTTGAGGCTACCAACTTAGTAAAAAATAAAAAAAACCATAAACTGTCTCAGCCGCATGCATCCGCAATTTCTCAGCGTCCTTAATATTTCACTTTACGTGGACGTGGTAGGAAGCCGTCTATTATTCACCATCAAAATAAAATACACAAACGAGGTGATGCGAGGAAGTCAGTAAAAATTAATAAAGGTGACCAGAAACAATGACGTCACGCTGCGAATGACAACGGCAGGCGCTGACAGTCCCCCGCAGCGCGCCCGCTGCGCCCGCGCACCCGACGCACGACTCAATTACCTAATTGATCCACCTCTGATTGATAGTGGTACGCTACTCAGGAGTGTTTGAGAATATTGTTTCATTTACAAAATTGTAAAAAATTGCATTAAAAATGATTACGACAATTTAAAGAATCTCATATGCTCAAATATCGTACCTGCCTAGATCCTTTACTTCATTGCTGCGTGAAAGAAGAACAAACACATTTTCACATTTCACATTATTGTATACTAGCAGTCCCCTTGATTTACCCGCGTATAAGAAGTAGCCTATGTCCTTTTCCATATAATAGGCTATCTGCATGCCAAATTCCATTGCGTTCGATTTAGCGGTTGAAGCTTGAAAAGTTATTAAACAAACTCACTTTTGCAATTACAATATTTAGTTACGTACGATACGATTATGAATCTGATTCTAAGGTGTAAATAGCTTTCATAATATATATTTCTATTCTTCTATTTTAATCCAGGATCCATTGAACCTGTATAAATATTGGCCATATCCAGTCAGGCGTCGGCGTCTGACAGCGGACATCACTGATAGCTAGCTAGTTAACTTTGTTTTTCCACATGAAATTTTCAAAATAAGTTCCCAGAAACAAAAGCGTTTAAATGCCGTCACACGGTTGTCCACTATAAAGGGAAATCTATTAAGCTGTATTAAATGGTGGCGACGTCAGACTGGATATTGCATTTCATAACATCATATTGATGAGAAATAGTGTTTCTCTTCATTTTATCAAGTTCATCTTTTTTCCTACGGCTAGTAGAACCGTCTACTGCGTCACCCATTTTCAGGATAAAAAGTAACCTATGTTACCTCCATGCTGCCTGCGAGACAGACCTAAACATCACGATTGGTAGTATTGTTGAGGCGGCACTTATGATGTCAACTAGGATACGAAAAGAAGTAGGATGCTTGTCTCTACCAATATTTAGAAAATAGTATGTTGCAGTAGGTATACCTCATTAGCCACAGAAGATAAGTAAGTAAAGTACATGTATTTATTCTAGTCTTGTTACAAAAATAAAGATATTATATTGAGTAACATGTTAGTAAAGTATGAAATGACTATCTACCAGTAAGATATAACATAAAAAAACATAATTATTACAACAAATGAATAAATCGTTCACTATGACACAAGAGACGTTACCATAAACTAATAGGCGCTTTATAATACCACGACGAATCCCATCATTAGTCATATTAGATTTGTGGCCGATTCTCGCAGTGGATGTGATAAAAAGTTCGATAGGGTACCATGATTACAGTCGGACGATACGCGTAATTTAGGGGTCCGTCGTTCGAGGGATCCCCTTTTGTGTTTTTTGGCTAGTTCTCCATGTCGATAAGTATTCTGCTTTATTTATAGTTTTTATTTTTTAGCGATATTGTTATGACTATTCACTGGGCTGTAAGGGTAATACTTTGGAAAAGCGTTAAGTGATATTTATATCATACTTTTGAATATGAAAAGAGGTATACATAAGTATATTAAATTGGTGGATGAAATAAAGGACTATTTATTTACATACTACTTAAGAAACGAAGTCTTGATTTTTACAGTAAGTACAAAATGACCTAGAAAATTATACTTACTACGTTTCTGTAGCAAGTGAAATCCTATAAGTCACAATACCATACTCCTTACACAAAAAACAAAAAGAACTCATCGCGTTCCTTTTTCAAAAAATAAAAAGAGTTCAAGTATAAAAAGAGGTCTTTTCATGAGTGCAGTCCGGTGAAATT
Organism: Tethea ocularis; assembly: GCA_963555595.1. Classification (NCBI taxonomy): domain Eukaryota; kingdom Metazoa; phylum Arthropoda; class Insecta; order Lepidoptera; family Drepanidae; genus Tethea; species Tethea ocularis. The sequence continues at coordinate 5,111,128 of OY741979.1, forward strand.
GTCTATGGGCGGCGAGGCTGGGTCATTTATCGTGACGGCCCGAGGCGCGTGCGGCTTACGTTGGTAGGTTGGTACCTACTGCCACCCGTCTGACTATTCCACTCTTATAACCTTACTTGGTATAATGCAGGTAAACTGTTACAGTTATGTTTAGGGATTTTATGCTGTTATTTTGTAGGAACCTCATTTCTATTTAAAATTATTATTTGTTTTCGGTACGTGTCAATCGTATTCATTCTTTTCTATTCGTGTCTTGTCAAAATATTTCTTCAATGTATATGTGGGAATTTTTATTAAATTAAAAGATTATTTGCTACGGAGTGCAGAGGTTATTATTTAACTGAATTCCCCATATTTGGTGACCCCGACGTGATCGCAAGTACGGTATTTCGTGTCTGCCGCCTCACGTCGCATTGAAAAAAAACGTATTTTTCAAACGTTCGAGAAGCTTCGTGATGGCAACTACTAAGATGTCGAGTGATACTGAAGATGCAGTCTACCGAGTCGGCATGAAGATTCCGGCATTTTGGGCTGCAGATCCAGCTCTATGGTTTGTGCAAGTGGAGGCGCAATTCGCGTTAGGTGGAATTTCATCAGACTCAACCAAATTCTACCACGTTATCGCACATCTTGACCATCAGTATGCGTCAGAAGTGAAGGACGTTATAACATCGCCGCCTACAGATGGAAAATATGATAATCTGAAGTCTGAATTGATTAAACGTCTGTCCGAATCACAGGAAAAGAAAACTAAACAACTTTTAGTTCATGAAGAGCTAGGCGATCGTAAACCTTCACAATTTTTACGGCATCTACGTACTCTGGCTGGTCAGAACATTCCAGATTCATTTATACGCACAATATGGTCGAGCCGCCTTCCCACAAATATTCAAACGGTAATCGCGACGCAAACGAGTGCTACCCTCGAATCAGTTGCGGAACTGGCAGATAAGGTATATGAGATTGCACCGGTTACACCTGCGGTGGCTAGCATTGGCCCGAGTACCATGAGTGAGATGTTGAAGCAGATTCAGGAGCTGACACAAGAGGTAGCATCACTGAGAGGTCAGGTAACTCGTTCACGTTCACGTAATAGATACCCAGTGCATGCTAATAACAGTAGAAAAGCGACTCCATACCGAAATCGCAGCCGGTCAAGCTCAAAGCCACGTGAAAATGGTTACTGCTGGTACCATCATCGGTTCGGCGATAATGCACTTAAATGTACCACGCCATGCGCCTACCCCACATCGACGGCGGGAAATGCAAGTGGCAGCCGGAACTAGCGGCTAATGACTGCCTCAATCGACCACGCCGCTTATTTGTAACAGATCTCAATTCTAAAGTATCTTTTCTAGTTGACACAGGTTCAGATCTCTGCGTGTTTCCACGGACTGCGCTTGCTCAATCACGACCCAAAACAGAATATGAGCTGTTTGCGGCGAATGGATCACCTATACATACGTACGGCTGGCTCTACGTTCAGCTCAACTTAGGTCTTCGCCGTATCTTCAGCTGGCGATTTGTGGTAGCCGATGTGTCCAGACCCATAATAGGTGCTGATTTTCTCACATTTTATAATTTGCTTGTAGATATGAGAAACTACCGCTTGATCGATGGGCTCACTTCCCTCTCAACGGAAGCACATCCGGCAGGAAAGGCAGCAGATGTCGCATCGGTCAAGGCTGTTACTGGGGATGATAAATACCATAAGCTACTGCGTGAGTATCTTGACATTACTAGACCTGCAGGAACACACCGTGTGGTGAAGCATAACACCGTCCACCACATCCGCACAACACCAGGTCCACCTGTTACTTCGCGACCTCGGCGACTGCCTCCAGACAAGCTGAAGATAGCACTCAAGGAGTTCGAGGATATGCTTTCCAGTGGTACTGCACGACGTTCTGAGAGTCCATGGGCTTCGCCACTTCACCTCGTGCCCAAGAAGGATAATGGCTGGCGTCCCTGCGGAGATTACCGAGCACTAAACTCCCGGACCGTACCAGATAAGTACCCGATCAGGCACATCCAGGATTTTGCCCAACAACTCGCTGGCAGCAATATATACTCCAAGATAGACCTAGTAAAAGCGTACAACCAGATTCCGGTCAATCCAGATGACATCCAGAAAACGGCGATCACTACTCCATTCGGGCTGTTCGAGTTTCCGTTTATGACGTTTGGGCTACGCAATGCAGCCCAGACTTTCCAACGGTTTATCGATGAAGCACTTCGTGGTCTACCCTTCTGTTACGGATACTTGGACGATATACTGGTCTTCTCAAATTCCGAGACTCTCCATCATCAGCATCTTCAGCAATTGTTCCAGAGATTGAGTGATTACGGTATGCTCATAAATACAGCTAAGTGTGAATTTGGTCGATCACACATAACATTTCTAGGACATGAGGTAACTGAAGGTGGTATTCGTCCTCTCGCCGACAAGGTACAGGCGTTACAGGACTATCCGGTACCCAAGACAGTTAAGGAGCTGCGACGGTTCCTTGGAATGTTTAATTTCTATCGTCGTTTTGTACAAGGAGCAGCAAAGTTTCAAGCGCCGTTAAATATCCTCTTGTCTGGGCCTAAGACGAAAGGATCAGAAAGCATAACACTGACGCCGGAAATGCTTGAAGCCTTCAACAACTGCAAGACGAGCCTTGTAGAAGCTGCTATGTTAGCTCATCCACATCCCGATGCTGAGTTGGCTATTTTCACTGATGCTTCTGATACCTCAATAGGAGCTGCACTTCAACAACGTGTTGATGATAATTGGAAGCCACTCGCATTCTTCTCTAGGCGTTTAACATCTGCGCAGAAGAAGTACAGTCCTTACGACCGGGAACTTCTTGCAATTTATGATGCCATTAGACACTTCAGGCACATGGTCGAAGCTAGAACGTTCACCGTATACACCGACCACAAGCCTCTAACATTTGTATTCGAGTACAACCGTGAGAAGTGTTCTCCAAGGCAATTTCGTTATCTGGATTACATAAGCCAATTTACTACAGACATCCGGTACGTCAAAGGGAAAGACAACGTTGTCGCAGATGCTTTCTCCAGGGTTGAAGCCATTTCAACACCCATCAGCTATGAAGACCTTGCATCATCTCAGGAAACTGATCCAGAGCTGCAAGAGCTGCTACATGATGTGACTACAGCACTCAATCTGAAGAAAATTAAAGTTCCAGATTCTGAAGTTGAGATATTCTGTGATGTTGCCAAGCAGCCACGCCCATACTTGACGGTCACATTCAGAAAACCCGTGTTCAACGCTATTCATCGGTTGAGCCATCCTGGGATAAAGGCAACCGTCAAACTGGTGACAAGTCGATTCATATGGCCTGGAATTAAGAAGGATTGCCGAAATTGGGCCAGAGAATGCACAGAATGCCAGAAATGCAAAGTTTCCCGACACACCCATTCTCCGATCTCTACCTTCCCTGTTCCTTCCAATCGTTTTGCACATGTCCACATGGACATCGTAGGGCCGCTACCTTATTCTTGTGGTTTCAGGTATTGCCTCACAGCCATCGATCGTTTCACCCGCTGGCCTGAGGCGTACCCACTAGCCGACATCACCGCCGAGACATGCGCCCGCGCCTTCATCGCTGGCTGGGTGTCCCGCTTCGGCTGCCCTGAGAAGATCACCACTGACAGGGGCAGGCAGTTCGAGTGCGAGCTCTTCCGCAACATGACATCTTTGCTTGGTTCTCAGCATCGTCCTACGACGGCGTATCATCCCGCTTGCAATGGCATGGTGGAACGCTTCCACCGCCAATTGAAGGCGGCTATCATGTGCCACTCCACAACAAGCTGGACTGAGGTTCTTCCCTTGGTGCTGCTGGGCATCCGCAGCGCTTGGAAGGACGACTTGGGGGCGTCTGTAGCAGAACTGGTGTACGGGGAGCCACTGAGGCTGCCTGGCGAGTTCTTTGTTCCTGCAAGCGATGTCAATCAAGACATCACAAACTTCACTGCACGACTCCGTCTCCATATGGCAAGGTTGGCACCAAAACCTGCGAGCCGACATGAGAAGAGGACGTTCTTCATTCCAAAAGATCTGGCCACAGCAGAGTACGTCTTTCTTCGTCAAGACGCGTCCAGAAGCTCGCTAGAACCTCCATATACCGGTCCTTACAAGGTACTGGAGCGAACGAATAAAACCTTGAAACTGGCTATCCGAAACAAAGAACCCACCGTGTCCATAGACCGAGTAAAGCCAGCTTACATTACCAATGATGACCACACTTGTCAGAACACCACTGAAGACAGCAAGAAGACGAGGAGTGGAAGGATTGTCCGACTCCCGGATCACTATCGACCTCAGTAGCCTTCGGTCTCAGCGGGGGGGTAGTGTAGGAACCTCATTTCTATTTAAAATTATTATTTGTTTTCGGTACGTGTCAATCGTATTCATTCTTTTCTATTCGTGTCTTGTCAAAATATTTCTTCAATGTATATGTGGGAATTTTTATTAAATTAAAAGATTATTTGCTACGGAGTGCAGAGGTTATTATTTAACTGAATTCCCCATAATTTAAATTAGGAAAAGCAAAAATACAAGGTTATTTTTAAGATGCAGGACTGATACAGGAATACTTTATAATCAGCCTTAAATAGTCGTTGAACTGAGTTAAGTCTTTTGCTACAAGAAATATAATAGGGTAATTGACTGACACATCAAATCAACAACTTTTTAATAAATGTCAAAACGATAGTTTATAAGGAATTTTGTATGAAATATTAAATTATGACGTCATCGTTTCACAGCATCAAATCATCTACTCTTAGTGGTTCCACTGGTAATTAAAAATCATAAAAAGCATTAAATGTACAACATATTTGATATTTCCACGTGTTTTTAGATGTTTTATGCATTGGTTGGTGTTTAGTCATTTATTTTTGACAGTGTCATCTACCCTATTGGTAACTACAGTATCATAACAAAATTATTAACTCCCTTTATGCATGAAGCGTTATGTCTAGAGATTAAAGATTTGGTCTCCACCATTTACTTTTACTATGACATCAAAGAACTCCAAGCGCAGAGGAACAATTATATCGCATATTGAAACTTCTTTGAATCTCAGCTCGAGGTCAATTTTATTGGTAATCTTTTAGAATTTCCCATATCAGTAGGAAAACTAGTACCTAGAAAATTAATTGCAAGCATCTGACGGTGAGTTTTTTTTTTCGGAATACAGATACTATTCCTGGGCTATAATTTATATCAACCGGTAACATATTCTACAACCAACATAAGTTCCAAACGTGGGCCAAATGTTTTGAAAATGGAGCCCATATTCCATCAATGGAATAGTTGACATTGTCCATCGTTTGTATTGAAATAAAATAATTAAAATTAATGCATAGTTATATCAAAGGTACCGATTTATTTGACCAAGCTTATCTTTGTCACGGCTGAAGCAAATTTGATGGGTTTGCTTTTTAAAAGGCAAAGGTACAGCCATACAGACTTGTCTTATTTGATTATCTTCAGTTAGGTTTTAGTACAATGGTAGCAGTTCTACTAAAACTTTTCATGGACTTCTTGAGACAACTTGAAAAGCCACTATACACGTAATAATTTCATTTCACTTCACTGGTGCACTTGTATTGATCTTTATTGGACAAAATACCACCGATAATATTCAATAAAACTCAAAAAATACACTATTTTATGAAAATAAAATGAAAACGCAACGTCACTTCGCAAGTTCCCGCCAAAAAGTCTCCAAATTTGATGGGACTTTTATTAGCATGTCTTTGGACTTTCTAAAGTAATCTAGAATACGCAGATGCAATCAAACTACGAGGGTAGGGAAAAAGTTACTAAAGTCATTTTAATCTAATCTAATCTGATAGACTTTTTTCATAGCATACACATCCATGTGCCAAAAAGAGACAAACATATTGCGACAAGAATATACATTCTCATATCAAAACAGGTATATTCCTATTAGATTGTTTAACTTTACGAACTGAACCGGATTAGAGATCAATTGTTGATGTTCATTTTTATTGTTTGGCAGCATATAGCTCTGAACCACAGATAATCTACAGTTGACACAAATATAAAAGTACATACAGTAGATAAGTTATTAGATTCGTGTAATATGTAAAACAAAAGCTCTTGTGCGTAGAAAGACGCGGGGCGCGTCGTGATCGCTTCAGGCGACGGTTGGCTTACGTTTTGCCACTTCGGTAACTGTACGCCACGGATTGGGCAAAGATTATTTATATACCAAAATAATTTTAAGCTTTACCTACCTGCATATTGTGCAAAATACTTACAAATTTGAAAGTGTCATTGTTGGTTTGTCCTTCTTAAAGGATTGATGTGATTTTAGCATAGAGTTAGGTTATAGACAGAAGAGTAACATAAAAGAGTTGGGATAAATAGTAGTATTTATCCCAAGAATGTGGATAAAATTGTAGTTCAGAAAACTACTAAGTAATGAAAGCAATAACGTGGCTCTATCTCAAAGTTCCATAAAGCACTTAATTTGCCATTAAGTGCTTTCGTCAAATCATCAGATTGTTGACTAATCTAGAAAGCACTTTAGTGAGAAATGAGTAACAATACAATCTATTGAAATAATCAGAAATAGTCTTTAGAGAATCTGTGAATATCTCAATACATAGTATAAAAGGAAGTCGCCCTCCGCGTCTGTCTGTCTGTTTATCCGCTAAATCCTAAACCCCGCAACAGATTTTAAAACAGTTGTCGCTATCATGTAGGTAATTTTTTTCGGAAGTTTTTAATGTATTGTGCAAAATCCTATTTCAAATTTCGTATATGTAAATAAAGTCGCTATTATTTTCATGGGTACATTTTAAATCTAAATTGTAGGTACCCGTGGGTATCCAGGATGGGTCGCTAGTCTATCTACAACAATAAACAATCATTTAAATTGATTTTCATTACATACTACAATCGAAATAACTTTTTTGAGTAAACGTAATATTTTGTAAACTTCCGTAGCACTTTCGTAGCACGCCTACGAAAAATTTCTCTGAGTGAACAAGAAACTTTCATCCAATATTTTTTACAATTCACACCGAGTAGGTATAAATAGTAGGTAAGCCTTTTATATAAACTAATCTAAAAATGTTCACAATCTTTGACATCCGTATTGCTTATTGCGACGAGTATTATGCTGATGTTAAAAAAACGTAGCATCTTACTGCAAGGAAATAAAGTTCAAAATCGAGTCAATGCTCATTTTTCGATGTTCAATTCATATTTTGCCATGTAAATATTGTAGGCGTGATTTGAATGGCAGGTGTATGATGAGAGTGTGTTGTATTCAGTGCAAAACGTCTTTATGTAGAATGTATATACCTTGGAACATAAAAGGTGGTACTCTTGTAGGTACATAATAGCATAATCATTGTTTTGTGTGCAATGTAAGAACACTTTGCGATACCTAGTTCAGTATTAATTCTACGTAGGTAAATGTTGCTATCAGAGTAAACACTAACCCCCGGGTTAAATCTGTGAATTTCAGAGATTCCCTGTACAAATTCTGTCACATACCCATATTTACCCGTGGGTTAGTGCTAAGACGTCGGTGCAATTAGGCCTATATTAAATATTTTGGTTTCTTTGTCTTTTTTTACAATTCTACAGCCTGATCTATTTTGTAGAAATGTATGAGGTATTAAATAAATGATAAGTGAACAGTACCTAGGTACTTGAGAACATTTGAAACGCCTTTTTAAATCTTTATCATAGGCCGAATAAGGATTTTAGGGAACAAAAAGTAAAAAAAATATATGAGGAAAACATATAATATTATTCGGTTTACATTTTATTTTATATTATAATAGTAGCAAACAAGCATATGGCTTATCTAATAGTAAGCGGTTACATAGTGTGTTAACGCTTGAAATATCAGGAGTATCAGTCAGTATTTATTTAATTTATTCACCCTGTGACACCACCCGAAACTATATAAACAGAGCGCTTAAAACACGCCATGATAAAGAACTCATTTACACGGCGTATTAACCGCGAAATGGAACGTAAAAAGACCTCTTTTAACAACTATATTATTGCTACTCATTATTATATCATCATTGTATTTTCAACCTTATATCAAGGGTATAAGGACTAACTGTTTTGTTTTGAACGTAAAGTAGGTTGTAGAGTCAATAAAACACAAGCAATTTGAACAAATGTCGCTCGTCACGGAGAATGTAATTGAGCTGTCAGATTTTGGGGGGAAACAATAGCTTGTGTTTAGAAATCGTACAGATTTTTATCAGTTGTTTATTTAGTTTTGTCACAAATGTTAAATATTACGAATCAAAATTGCAAGAGATAGTCCGGATAAATAATGGCTTTATGTGTTTTAGATCATTTTTAAATTACAGTATTTAGTTGTATGATATTATTTTAATAATCGACTCATTCGCGTCATTCATTTTTTTTCGATCACAATTTGATTTTAAATTTAGAAGCATTTTAAAAGATTAACTTTTTTCATGGTATCGCCTGTCCCAGGCTATTACGTTTCTAATTACACATTTAATTTATTACAAATGAAAGATTATTCATATTAATTTATAATTCAAATGAAGCTATCGTTGACTAAACGGACGCACCCCGCGAGGGTCCCGACTCAGAACTCATTTCGCGCCCAATTTGAGGTCGATTAAAAACAAATTTCTATCAGAATGCATTCGGTTTTGAATAGTGCTGTTAGTGTTTTTGTCGATGTTATTTTAATATTATTTCTAACTATGATTTTTCTATTTAAAAACGTTGATCTTTATTGACATTTTATATTTAAGCTAATAAAATAGCTGAGAATGAATATTTATGTACAAAATATGATAATAAAGAATAACATCATATTAATAAAATCACATTGTTTATCAATGTTCCAAACCAATTATTTCAGATGATTTATCCTAATATCGATAATATTAAGTTTCGTGACAGCCCTATGGCCGCATCAGTGCACTGGCATATTGAAAGCCGCCCCAACGCAACACAGCGCTCCTTTGATGTCACGGTGGGGTTGTCACTATGCAGTTTTCATAAACACACTCTCACCCTTTGATGAGCGATCACAGACTGATGACTTTTTAAAGTTGAAAAGTCTGTTTAGAACTTGTCTAGTTGTGGTTGAATGGAAAATGGTCCTTCGTTAAGCTGTTCATTCATAACAAAATATAAACTTGTAATAAGATACTATACAAATGGTACCAAGCACTGTCTGTGTTTAGGTCTTGTACAGCTAAAAATTAAAGGTAGTCCACGTGCTCTTTTTTATTAAATGTTAGACATTTTAAAACCTGGGTTTGAATAAAACAAATCTAAAAAATTTTACTCAGCTCCTCGAGATTTAAAAAACAACATTGGGCAAGAGGGTGGGTATCTCATTATCTCGCTAATTATTACTTATTGGTACAGTACCTACAATAGAACATTTTTTTTTTGGAAAAGACGATTCTTTACATTTAAAAATAACGAAGAACAAAAATTCTTTTATTCTTATAAAAAAGCTTTAGATTTTATAAAAACTTAATTTTAAAAGTTACTTAGAAATCGACTTGACTGTTTAAGATTCAGTGTTATTTTTTTCTTTCTGCGGGTGTCAACGAGATTTGTTTGGCTTACGTCTCAAAGCCCGTCTTGGAACTTTTATTAGAAACGATGAAGCCGCTTTATTGTCAGCTTTTAAAAATCCTTTGCCAATTGGTTTGTACGGGACTTTGAATTCATAAGAAAGACTCATTACACTTCGAATGTTGGATGTACCTTATCATTTTTAGAATTGACGCTCAAAATTATACACAGAATAATTTTGAATTTAATAATAATATAATATAATATCTTGGGACATTCTTCACACACGGTTATCTGATCCCAAACAAAGCAGAGCTTGTACTATGGAAACCAGATAACTGATATAACCTACTACGTATACAACTTTTTTTTAAATACATACTTATTAGTGATGGCAATTATTGCGATTTCAAAATAATTTCATGATCATGTGAATTCCTAAGCCATAGCATGCTACTTGCTTTTGCTATGCTATTTACGATTACAATATAAAATGACGATAATTGCACATAATAACAAATGCACATATCTATTACTATAGTTAAAGTACAGTATATTTCACCCTCAGATTCCTATTGTTTATAAATCTGTGATTTCGCCATTGTAAAGTTTATCAACAAAACAACCCACATTATCATTTAGCTATTACACAACAAAAATGGTATATATTCGATTCGGCTCTAAGGTCTGGCTCTAACTGACTAATCAGGTGATGTTCGCGACTGTCGCAAGACAGTATGCGCCAATAGCGAGAGTGAAGGAGTTTTTAGAGCATTGATTACAGTTAGCAATTTTATTTCCTTCAGCAACGTTCGAAAAATAATACCATATAGTATAGGATTAGTTCGTTGAGACATTTTCACGTTCAACAGTTTATTTACTGAATTTGTTTCGCATTTCGTAGAATATAGCAACTACTTTTAATTTGTTAAATGCTACTGAAGCAGTAGCATTTAACAGCTAAAGTTGAATGCGACTGCGAATTATTCCATCACTAATACTTATATAGATAATTACACACAGACTCAGGACAAACAGACATGTTCTGGATGGGAATCAAACCCACGAGCAGCGGCGTGATAGGTGGCGGCTTAACCAACTGCGCCAACTGGCCTGTTGAAATACCTTTAGCATTAACTATTATCATATAAATATCCCAGCTCAAACTCCGGACACTTATAATAAAAAATCTCCATAAAGGGCACAAACTGCATCCATATATTACGTCCGATGCGAGTAATTTTCACTTGATATCAAAAACAAAACAACGACGTAGCTCGTAGCGGGCGCGCGGGCGGTAGGCTGCAGTGCAGACCACGCCCTGTGCAAGGTGCATTACTGGCACTTGATCGCTATAATACTTGTATACTATAGTATACTGAACAGGCAAGATTGGTAGAGGAGCTTTTTGTATCTATTTTTAAAAACGGAAATATCGTCTATTTTGAGTTAACTAAGGCAGAAAATCTGCCAATCAGTAGAGATTGTGATGGGAAACAAATACATGTATGTAATGACCAATTCTTCGTAAACATACTACCATCTAATTTAGTGGCACGCTATGATGACTATTTTCACACTCCATAGCGAGTCAAGAAGACGTAACTTCAAAACAGCTGTATGATATAATATGTATGCTAATTTATGTGGTGGTCAAAACAAGGAACAAGTATAGGAAAACAAAGTACCTACGTCAAAAATTATTCCCCCATTTATTTATCTTAATTTTCATCATCTCCCTGCCGTGTTTGATGACTGATCTTCGTCGGTCGGTTATGGTTACGGTTAAAATTTGAGTTAAAGTGACACGAGCAACCCAGTTTGCTTTCTTTCCGCGGTTAAAGTTAACTATAACCGTAACCTAACCTTACTATAACCGCGCTTTATGTAACCAACCCTAAAGCGCTGTAGAGGCCTAAACAAAAACAATATCCCACTGAATGTTAAAATTAAATGTGATCAACGAGTATAATTTGGTGGAATTGATACCGTTTAACATCTAAACGATGATGAGGGTGCGTGTCACGATATTTCGTGAACGCACTCCATGATAAGTTCACATGTTGGTCAATAGTCAGGGATGCCACCTTCTAGCATCATTTCGTCAAGTCTAGATAACTCCTATTCTACTCCTATTCCTTTTTTTTGCATTGATATTAAAAAGATCGCATACTGAGTTGATGTTTTTCGCGGAATTGGGCTCTATATGTTTGCATTAGTGTATTAAATCCAAAAACTTTTAATCCTATATACATAAGGATTAAGGATATGTAAACCTCTTTTGGCCCAATACAGCGATGCTACTTATACCGAGTGACTTTTTAATCATCGTCCATTATTATTCTTGTATGAATTTACCGATCCAGCGTGGTTACTAAGGAAAAAAACGATACTAAAAGAAAATTAAGTATTAAAGTATTTTCTTATTTTTACCAAAGATCATTATATATTTTGGATGGTGTTTATAAAGTCAATAACAAGCAAATGTCAATAAAAATACTAGCCAATTTATGTAATTTCAGGAATTTCAATGAATACTTTTTTTTTTATTTCACAACAATGGCCCTAAATCATACAAAATTAAACGTGCCAACCCTACAAGAAAACAATCAACGCAATAGTAAGTGATCGTGAGATCTAATTACATCAACTAGCCTAAGGCTAAGCTCCAAAACTCACGAGTACGCGAAAAAATTTGACCATTTCCAAATAAAAGTCACGATCCCAAATTCGCAGGATTCCTGAACGAAATGCGTGACACTAAGATGCGTCTTTTAGCAATCTTTCAAGTGAAGCCTTTGTTTCAAGGTGTTAGTTACCTACTAATTGTGTTTAGTCGAATATATTTCAATGAAGCAATAGTTACTTCAACCACTAAAAAGTGATGTTGCAAGAAGCAGCAACATTGTCTTTGCTATAAAGTTCATCAATTCAATCTATGATTCATTAATGTTCTGTTCTATAATTTAGATGAACCTTTTTGCAATGTCAAATGGTTCATTTTCATATCTCTTACAAACGCATCAAGCTACAACGTACTTGTAGAAACACAATGTTTACATTTACAAAATTAAATCTAGCAATAAACGATTCTCAAGCATAGCCATTAACATTTTCTGTATCATAGTAATGATATAGAAATGATTACGAATAACTGACAACTCGAACTAAAATCGACACACTTTTAAAGTGAAGGAACAATGTGTACAAATGGTATTACTTAAGGGCCTACTCCATACTCGTACTTCCCGGGGGCCTAAGGCAGCTCGTGTGCGTACCGCTGCCGCTAGTTCATGACTGCCCGAAGACAAAGTGGAAATAGGCCTCAATTAGGCGTCCACTGCACTGGTAGTTGGCACAGGATCCGCAATCATCTCATACTGCGCGTATTTTGGTTAATTTCACCAAATAGCTCATTCTGCTAATCATATGGCAGGTTTGATGAACGTGGGATACGTTATGTTTTAGCTTGTTTCAATGTTTGGGGAATTTGGACTTACCGAGAGTTTAAAGACACTACACGGAAGCGCCTTGAAAAACAAAAAATGTGGAATAAAAAAAGCTACTGTAAATGTAAAATTCCCATCAATACTTTTAGAATCTTCCTGAATCGTAAGGACTAAAGACTAGACTAAGAGATTAATCATTATCGTTAAATTAAATTAATTACTAGCATTCCGTCTGCGGCTTCGCGTGCGCAAACTATGCGTTAGGTAAACACAGAGATACAAAAACCATATGACACAATATTGTTAAAATGTGTGGTGTCAAAAAGGATTATGATATGTATGACACAGTTTTACTGCGAGGTAAGTAACATCATACTTAGTATACTACGTAATTTCGGACATCTTTATCTTAAATTTAAACCTAAAAGGGTTGAGAGCCCTCTGCGCTCGCTAATTTGTCCGGTAAAATTGATGAAGCCAACTTTAGTCCTTTCCAAAAACGAAATCTAAGGTTGGTTTGCACCATCCAACGTTATCGTTAAATCGTCTGTTAGAGCAACGGTTTTGCTAGCAAAAGACAGTTTTGGCAGACAATTCAACGATAACGTTGGATGGTGCAACCCATCCTAAAGTAGGTACCATTAATTTTTTAATTAAATGATAGCACAGATGATAATCTATTCTATTATGTATAGGTATAAACGACCAAGGGAGGTATTATCTATATGTCATCCAGAACTAAATCGTTTTAGTGACAAAAAAACGTCAGATTGTATTGAAAACAGTAACATTTGATGGAAAAAAACAATTGAGGTCAAGTTGAATCACTATTTTAGGTCATAATAGGCTCTGACATCGTGAATTCGTGACTACAATATATTATGCAACAAACTACACTTGATCGATGACCTGCGCTAACAATGTTACCCTTACGTCTTACATACCTTTATATGAAAGCATTAATTAATTATTTTTGCCTTTTGCGGTCGAGACCATGGGTCCTTGGGGGTCCGAGGCTCGCCGATTTTCTCGAACATTATCTTCAAAATTAATTGAGGTCACAGGGGACCAGCGGGCGGGGAGCTTTTTCCGCCAACGCGTTAGCTTGGCCATAGAAAGAGGGAACGCTGCCAGCCTTCTGGGAACGCCGCCTTGAGGATTTTTTTTTATATAGTTTGTATATTTGTTGTAAATAATTGTAAATATTGTATATTAGAGAAAAATACATTCATAGTTTTAAAAAGCATTAAGGTTGAATATTGTGTGAAATAGTAGTTCATAAAATTATAAGTCGTTATGGTAACAATAGAGGTACAATAATAGGTAGTAAAATTAATAATTATATTGATATGATTTTGTGCGGAGATTGTTTACCATTGTTATTATAATGTTTCTATTGTGGAATGAATAGGTTATAATTACTTATGTTATCAATCAACTAATACTATAAAATTAAGGTCGCAAATTATATTGTAATTAAGGTCGCATTTTGGATATTTCGTACGTTTTAATTTATTAGGTACAAGCGGAACAATTTAATTATACTTATTTTAAGCTATGTACTTTAATATAATCAACTAGAGCTTTCATTAACGTAAGCATCGCGAGGAAGTATATGACGGTCGTACCCTTAAGTTGAAAATCTGTCGGCAAGCACTTATCGATGTTTTTTGGTAGCTTCGCTTTAGAGTTCAATTTTGCTTACTACCTTCGGCTATGTTATCACTTACGATGTAGAATTTATGAAATAAATAGCAAAAATAAACAATTTATGAAACACATAATAAATTTTGAAAACAGATGTAGGGATGTAATTATTTTAAACGGGTGTTGAATTTTGAGGAGCGCAGTCGCTCATTTTGATGACTGCTTTTACCTCTGATAATTTCGTTGGTCAATTGATAAGCAAGCAAGTAGGTATGTAAATAAAATACACATAAGTTAATAGTACCTTGCTAAGTAAATGATGCGGCAAGTAAATAATGATTAAGTTCAATGCAGCATCGGAGATAAATGATAGGCGCAGGCTGAGGCGCACGAGTTATGCGCAGACGCAGGAGCGTATGCGCCGCGGGATATGCGCTCAAAGAAAACTCTAGTTATGGGTAATAAGCTCTTTCTTTCTTTATAGTATCATTAAAGAATAAATTCGAATCTTAAAATCAATGGCATTATTGATCATGCTAATTGTTAGTGTATATACCCAGGGCTCAGGCCAGCAGGTACACCTACTGACCTGAGTACCTATCTAAAGATGTAAATCAATAAAACGAGAAAAGATTGCAACAGCTTCACCTGTTCGAATGTTATGGAAATTAATACAAAACCTTTTGTTTTACAAGTGTATACTTATTTCGATGGCGTATCATTGAGAGCCATATAGCAACGCTGTGCTGTGCGTTGCGTTGCGGTGCGATGCGGAGCGCACAAATCGCGCGGCCCGCGGCGATGACCGCAGCTGCCGCTCTCCGATAATGAACGCACCCTGTGCATTGCTGGCTGACGGCTTAGGAAACTTATGCGCGGGGGTGTTCACTTTGTTCAACATATTTTTTTCTAGCGATTTTAGATATAGGTACATAATAACCAATGAAAAAATATGCTGATGAGTAGGTAGATACATTGTTTATAGAACTTGAATGTTTGCACCTGGGAAATTAGTGAGCTAGTCTTTTGGTTGGTCAGTGAGTATGTACAAAATAACTACTCGTAGTTTGTATGAAAAATGGCAAATAAGCAAATACATGTTTATACAGGTTAAAATACAATATAAAAGGTGTAAGTAGGTACTATCGACAAAGTTGTAGCATGATCACCTTAAGGGTGTATTTTGCGTGCAGTGACCAGCAGCTACCTGTGTCTCACACAATATAACCAGACAATACGCTTGTCATAAAATAGTAGATTGTCATTGTCAGTAAATAGTCTAAACAAAAGATTTTACAAGAGACCGTTTTATTGTCAACAATGGACAGGGCAAACTATGATTACTGGCTGCAAGCGAAAAGGTCTCAAAACTGATCATGCTTCAACTTTGTTGATGGTACATGCACCACCTAGCAGTCTTCAGCCGTAGTTTTATCATCAAAAAATAAATTAAAATGCATTTAATCATTTTGACAGCACTATCTTCAGATAACACCATTAATATCAAAGGAGAATTGTGCAGCAATAAATTATAGAGCATCCTGTATAAAGTTATCTCAGAGCGCATTACATATGCGCGCTCCATAATAAATGTATCCGCTTAATTATTATTTTGAAAATATCCGCGCCCCGGGCTCGCTGCCGACCCACGAAAATTATTATTTAAAATATACTTATACTTATAGGTATATAATAAATAAATTCTTAATGTATGAATGTCAGTAAATTTATATTTTGAACATTTACAACTACTGGCTAAAAATTGATAAAAGAAAACTTTCAGGTGTTGAACAAAAATAAAAATTGACAAACATCTGAAAATATTCAAGTAGAGCTAGAAAAAATGAAAATCAGGGGTCGAAATTATTGTTATAACCTTACTTGCTACTTCAGATACGCTATTTGAGCAAATGAGCAAAAAAACCGGCACCAAGCTTACTTATTTTCAATAAAGTATATGTTAAAATCCACAAGTAGAACCAAGGGTACGAACAAGTGAAGCAATATTTATGATAGGCCGATTGTATCGGAGATAGCCTTTGTGCCATAGGTATAGGACTTGGCAAAAAGAACATTTCAAATAAACTACTTTCTAACATATAATACTAGCGACCCGCCCCGGCTTCGCACTGCTTTTCTCGGATTTTCTGTACTATAATATGCGTGTATTATACGTATAAACCTTCCTCTTGAATCACTCTATCTACTTATTTAAAAAAATCGCATCAAAATCCGTTGAGTAGTTTTACGATCTAAGCATACATAGGGACAGACAGACCAGAAGCGATTTTGTTTTATACTATGTAATGATTACCGCAATCAAGCTTCAAGGTTCATGAATTTTATGAAGGTTCATGGTTCATGAAAATAATTTTGGAACTGTCAAGAAGGTTAATTTTCCCACATTTACAGCTTCATAGTTGTGTCATATGTCAGTGAATTCGTATATATCTTTCAGTTCATCTAATTTGTCTGAGTTTCCTAATATATAGACCAATTTTAGGCGAAACAGATAATGTTTTTGCTAATCCGCCAGCTAATATATGTTTCGTCGTAAAATGGCGACATAAGTACTAGACGTATTAGACGTAAAATGGGGACAGACGAATAAGGATCAACAAAAAAAAATATTTCTAAAAATACAACACACCAAATTTTTATGTGATGTACTTAATGTACATTTCATGATTTTTATTATGTACCAGTTTAACCACTAAGAGAGTATTTCTTTCATACAGAACTCCATAAAAATAAAAGTAGCCGAAGAAAGGCCTATCCCAAGTAGAAAATACGCAGCTGGGTACTAAAACTGAACCTAAACTAAGTAATAATGTCTATCAAAGTTAGCTGGTCGACAATTTATCTGCGCATGCGCCTTTTAGAGCGTAGTAATGGTAAAGTTATAATTATGTAGATAGAATATGTAAAGCGTAGAGGCATTTCTCAGAGTGCTTGAAGTATACCAACTCGCATAATGGCAGTCTGGAACGAAAGGGAAAGGGTTGGTTAACCCTTTAATGCGTAGACATAGTAATTATTAGAAGAGGCATATTAATTACTAGTCTCCGCACCCGGATTCTCGTGGTATATTATTTTCCAAGGATACAGAGTACCTAAGCTTTATCTTATTCCAGAGTATGATTTATCTACGAGCCAAACTAGATCAGCTGTTACAGCGTGACGATCTTGAAGATTAAAACAATTTATTTATTTTATTAAATATAAATTTAAAAACACGTACTTACTTACTTTTATAACTTTAGATATTAATATGTTAATGTATAAATGTCTTTGTCAGTTTATGATGTCATATTCATAACAAAGTTACGAAACGTTGAATAGTTCAAATTCCAGTTTTTATCTAACTCGTGGCGTATGGTGATCGAAAGAGTGGAGACAGAGGACACTATAACACTGATTTAGTTATATAGGTCAATTGGTAGTCTTACTAAATACCTTATCGGACCATTACAAAGTTGTATTAGCTCAATTTTACAGCACCAAGACTTATTTTACACTAGCTAACCGATTCGGTATCACCCGCGTTCTCAAAATAAAAAGCAACCAAGAATAATGTAGCTTTGTATTATTAGCTCCGGAGATTACCTCCTACATCTAAACTAACAAACAAACGAACAGACGTTCTCATCTCATAATAATATTAATGCAATTTCTATCTCTTCGAAAGTCTATAGTCGTAGGTGAGCCATCAGTAGGTAACCCTCCCGCGGTAACTGGGGGCCATTGTTGCCGATCAATAGAGGCTGCGGATTAAATAACAATCTCTCATTCATTCACTCATTCGTTCAACGACCGCCCAACGGTTTGAATAGGTATTGAATCAATTCGGAATTTGAATTTGTTCTGCTAATTTGGTTACCGCCATTTTTTTATGTTTGTTTTTTTTTTTAAGTATAGTTGTCAAGCACCTCGGCCTGAATTCCATCAGCTGCACTTGAGAGTCCATGAGCTGCACTTGAGAGCCAACGCCAGGTCTTTGAATGCTTACCACATTCAGCCAATAATTTCGAGATTGTAGTCAAACACAAGCGTATAATCAAACGAAATTTCCTTGATTATCTCACCAGTCTCAAGTTCCTACTTCACAAAATCAATCGGCCTACGAATCGATCTCCGTTACCATGGTAACGTGCCAGCGTGAAATGTCATTGCCTCGCCCATTACCACCCCACAAACACGCCAGTGTGCACACAGCCGTAACAAACGCGCCAAAATAACCGCGAAAACTCCTTGATGATGTACCAGAGACAACCAGACGGAGCTGACCTTCCCACAGACGAGTGATAGTCGAAAGTTTTGAAAAAAAACGTATACTTTAATTTCCCGCTAGCCCTACAAAACTGGTTAAAAATCCAATTAATATTGAGTGATTACAAAGGCTTATTCGAAAAATATTTTGAATTTCGAAAAATACTTACTAATAATTCTAATAATATTAGAATTCGAAACAAATAAACAGTAGAAAGCCTCAATCAGTGAAGTTTTAAATTACCTATTGTATATTCCTGCTAGTTGTACTCTGTCATCTATAAAATAAAGTAGGTAACACAAGATTTATATAAAGGTGAGATGGGTCTTCGTAATTTTGTCGGCTAAAACAATTGTGCACGGCTGTTGGGTGCACAAATGGAAAGTCAAGTAATGAAGTTATGTTGTTTAAATTAGTTTTACCTTGGTCTTTGTACGCATGTACGCAAGGTTAACTTTGCTGTGTTTTCTTAACTACTTGGTACTAGGTTGTTACTAGATTTCTGAAATAGGTAGTATACCTACTTTGTAACTAAACTGTCTGTCGTTATTGTAAAATATAATAACTTTTAACAAAAAGAGAATCGCCTTCAATAACACTAACAAGGAATCATCGAAATCGGTTTGTGTGATATTGAGTTATTCGTCCATTTGTCGCTGCAAATTTAAGACCTATATGGTTTTCTCATGGGTGCCATAGGCAGAACTGGACCAAATGGGAACACACGGGAAGCACCAGCTGTCAAATAAAAAAAGAATCATCAAAACTGGTTCAGCCAGTCAGAATAATTCAGAGGTAACAAATATAAAAAAAATATACAGTTGAATTGAGAACCTCCTTCTTTTTTGAAGTCGGTTGAAAATAAGCGCTTGCTGCTCCTAGTTTCCCAATTATGTTGTGAGATAGTCAAGCGCAGACACACAGTATTATAATTCTTCTCTCATAGGAAGCTAAGCTACTTTATTTCCAAAGGTTATAGGTTATTTTTTATTCCAGGAACGTGAGTAAAACCGCGAGGAACAAGTAATAATTAAATAAATTGATAATCATCATTTGGCATCACCGTGCCCGTAATAGTGTGATAATAGCAATTGAGTCACGCTCACTTTGCCACTGATTACGAGGGTTCACGATGATAGTCATCTAATTCCACTATCTGATGTATACAATCTGATGTTTAATTAATTTATTACTCTTATTAAGAGGAGGCTCTCCGCGAATGTCTTTGTCCCTTACTAAACTGACGGAGACAAGCGAGACAGGATAGACGCAGTTTTAGTAAAAAAGATGGTTTTATGTTATTTAAAAGTAAAAAGTTTAAAGTAAGAAAACTATTCCCTTTCTAATGGGTTTCAAAATGTATGTTAATATTTTTCAAGTTATTTGGATGGCCCAAATAACAGAAAAATGCATTCTTAGTTTTAAAAAGGGGCATATTTACGATTTTTTTCTGACGTTACTAATGAAAAATCTAAATTTAAAAAAAAACTATTCCCCGTCACATATTCTCTAGTTTAACATATATTTTTTCCAAATCTCTTGGAACAAAGAATACAGAGAAAAACGCATTTTAGAATCATCATTTCACGTATAGCATCGCCTTAAATAAGAATAAAAGATTAATCTAATATTGTTAACAGGAGTTTTATTGCTGGTCGTTTTAGTAAAATATTTTTAACGAAATTACACGGTAGAAGTAAAGTGTAGGGTGGTTGCCTTCTTGGCATTGTAACAAGTCGGCAACACATTGGCAATACCAATGTTATTGCAAATGGCGATAGGCGGCGGTAACCACTTACCATCAGGCGGACCTGCTGCCTGCTTATCAACCTTCTGACATAAAAATATCTCTGATGCTTTGCTTGCGAGTAGCGGTCCGGAGCGGGTTGCTAGTTGAAAATATATAACGTTTATAGTTCATGCTCATGGTCTTTGACTCAGCTTTGAGATGAAGCTCCTTATGGAAATTTTCTATAATTATGTAGTTGTTAAAAAATATTTTTATAAATAAATGTAGATAAACATGTATATGTTTCATAAGTAATTATAGTTAAAAAGTCAATAAGTCAAGTATCTCGTCTGAGATTATCCTCAAATAAGTTATAAAATTATTTGAAGATAGAAAACGTAAAGAAAACACTCGGCTAAAGCACAGCAAAACAAAATGTATTTCCTAAATCAAATAAGTCAACAAAGCACCGAGCGGTGTAAATTGCTATATCCGGTCGGCCGCTCCATTTCCGCCAATAAAGCCTACTTCCGGCGGACGCTCCGCCAGGTGGCGCCACTATTTAGTTTATTTCGTGTTCAGGCGCCAAGAAAATTCAACCTTTCAGGGGAAATCTTATTTTACGGTGAATTGACCAGTTGTAGAGCCGCTGAGGTACTATAAAGCTTATTTTCTATTCTATATTGTACTTATTAAGTTACGTTTTTTCTGAACTCACAGTTTGGTTAATATTTCTGTCAGTATAATAATTACATTGATATATCAGCTATACAAAAAAACTTGCAAATAAAGGATCATACCTACTACTGCTAATGTGTGTTTGGATTATGAGGATATGAAAATGTTGGTAGAGTATTGTGATATTTGTATATTAGTCTAGTAGTGTAGTAAAATAATGTGCCGGAGGTAGTACCTATTTAGATTAGTCTGCGAATATACGTTATTTTATTACGATCCAGACTATTCCAGGCTAGACCAGCATATTCTCTAATACTGTTCAGTGGCGACGAGGATGGGACAAAATCTTCACGCGATAAACTGTAATAGGTATCTGGTGAATGGATTTGGATGAAACTTGGCAAACCTATATGTTATTCCAGTGAATAAATAACATTTAGAATTATTTTATCCTGGAAACAACGTACATCGGGACAGAAACGTTACATTTAGGACGACAAAAGTAGGTATAAAACAAAATGAAGTAGATAAAATCCTCACCTGCCATCCGTTAGAATCCACGGCCAGGAAACTCATCACTCTCTGTATCACTCATGTGGGTGTATCACAGTTCACTTGCCAGTTCATTACTGAGAAGTCTCTCTACTTGCACTTCGTTAACAAAATCAATCTTACACTAGGAGACTTTTTATGTTCAGGAATTTGGAATCATGTAAGTAACTATTTGTGATGGTTCACAGTTGCCACAAAATACGTACAAAAAATGCTTTTACATGTCATTGGTTTATTACAGAATATTGAAATAAATATTTTTTATCAGTATAACAAACAAAGAGTTCTTTAATTTTTAATAAAAGCTCACCGTAATAATACTTTCATCTTAGTAATGCATTACACCTGAAGAGAGACAGAAGTGTATTACACTATATTATAATATGGAAAACTAGTTCTGTACATACCTACTAGTACAGAACTACTTTTCCATTTACAACAGACATCTGTTTTTACTTTAATACGATTAGACTTGTGAACTGATCGCGATAAAATTTTGCACGTAAATAACCTATGTCGTAGTCTGGGACGTAGGCTAAAGCTTTGGTTTCCTAGGAAAGCGGTGCCGTCATATAGCGGCCGTAATACAGCGGTGAATGACCTCACTAGAACGTTGTCTATGTAAACAAAATGGCGCGGTTTCCTAGAGAGCGGTAACTGACACCGTAACGTCCAAAAGCGGTGCCGCCATTTGCATGGCGGCCGTCTTGTCGGTGTCATATGGTTTCGTGAACGTTTCATTGATAGCGGTGAAGCTATTTTAAATACATATTTGTGTTTTTTTTACCGGAACAACGTACAAAATGAGTTCCAACTCTTGGAGCATCGAGGACGACGAAATTTTAATAGATTTCGTACGAGACCATGAAGCTATTTATAATATAAAAAGTAAAGAATACAGAAAAAGTCAATTGAAACGAAATTGGAGAAATATTAAATAAAACAGGTTAATAAGTATATAATATATATTTATTGTTTAAAAAAAATTACTGACGGCGTGTTAAAACGGCCGTGGAACTTTCCACATGTCGTCACCGTCAAGACGGCCGCCTTTTTGCGTCCGTAATATTACGGCCGCTATATGACGGCACCGCTTTCCTAGGAAACCAAAGCTTAACCCGAGGTTTTTTTTTTATACTACTAAGGTTGCAAGCAAGCATACGGCCCACCTGATGGTAAGTGGTTACCGTCGCCTATCGCCATTGGCAATACCAGAGACATTGCCAATGTGTTGCTGACCTGTTACAATGCCGAGAAGGCAAACTGGCTAAATGTTAGTCCAGTACTCACTGAAAAATCTTAGATGAACAGCGTTCAAACTATACCTACTAATAAATAATACTTATGTGAAAGTATACCTCAATTATAATATAAATTATATAAAAAGTATACAATAATAATATACATTAATGGCGGTCGGGGAAGGTTTGCGGAGAAACCTCTGCGTTACCAGCGAGTATTTGTGCTCCAACTTTTTGATAACAATGGTTGCTTGTTACTGCTCGCATAACGTGGACCAGCCATCTACTTACAAACTTATTTTTATGGATTCATGTATGTGAGTGTCTTTATTCCACCGTAGCTTTTATATAGGTATGCTTGAACTGGTATGGATGTATGGGGTGTATTTAGAATCCTTCATCCCAAGTGACACTGGATTTAATTAGATTGCTTTTCCAAAAGGCAGTCGTGTTTTTTTTTAAATGTGTCAAATGAGATTTGTTTAGTAATGTAATCTCTTTACCAGCGAGTGACTAATTCCGTATGAAGTTTTAACGAGGTATGTAGCATGTTTGGCTAAAATACTTTTCTATACTGTAGGTATTTTTTAAATACTATGTGTAAATACTGGTTGTATATAGTTATTATAACGTTTTTACGCATATGTATCTAAAGTTGAAATCTATTCATTTCAGTTTTGTCATTTTTGGTAATATTCAGTCCACATCTTGTATATTAGTTAATTAAAGTCTGTTATAAGTATCTGTTTAACGTGTTATCCTTTGGCACCAGTCCTAAATGAAAAATCCTCTACAGTAGGTATTTTTCAGGTTACAAATAAGTTCTTGATAGGTATATAATATCTTTATATGCTGTCTTATTTTAATAATAGAAATATCCATACAAATCTTTGAACAGTTTTTCTTACAAACAAAATTCGTAACGGGAGAGTTTTCAAGAAAAATAATTACAATAGGGGTAGCTGCCCCATCTTTCACCACCGACACCGGGCCATTGGGGGGGAAAGGGGGAGCAGAGGAATCATTCCCCTTTGTAGGTTGGAAGTTTCTTAAATAATTACGTACGCTTCTTTTATTTTTTGCAAACATTTGTATAACGAGATTACAGGCCACGATGATTGGCTTTCGCCTTCTCTTATTATTTTTTCAACCTTTTTAATTTTGCTTTTAATAAAATGTGGCTTGCTATGTTAAGGTCCTTTCAGATTAGTTGTTTAATTATTGACACCATGGATTCTCACGGAAAAGGAACACCTAATCAATGAATACTATTTCTATAGGTTAGGTACCTACCTATAGGTTAAGAATGTCCGTGATTTTTATTGAGATTTTATTACAAAAATACCATCAAAATTCCTGAATTTTCCTGTCGCTTTGCCAAAATTCTTCTTTGATGAACACATAAAAAAAAATGCCAATCGGCCGAGCCATTTCACTTTTCGTGTTCCTGTTGAAGTGCATTATGAGTATATTTCTCACTCTGGAGCTTTACCAGCCACCGCCCCAGTAACTAGGACCCTGTTCGCGATACCGATTCTTATTTTGTTACTTATAAATATATGTAGGTAAGCACGTTTTTTATATAACATAAGTACCTTCGTTACATATGTATAATCTGTAAATTAAATCACATATCGATACTGCCATGTGAGCATGGATCGACGGATACATTTATCTGAGAGCCCTCTGCGCTCGCCGATTGTCCAGTAAGGTTGGTGCAGCCATTAGAGGCTACCAACTTTAGTCCTTCTACGAAATTCGATATTTTTATACAAATCTGACATTTTAGATAAATAAAAAACCTATCTTATGTATCAATGTTTAGATAGCTACTTGACAGTATGAAAAATAAATGATAAAACACTAACCAGTAGACAAAACATATAAAAAAGTGAATCAAATATATTATTATTGTAAAGAATATATTTGATTACCAATTTAACCACTAAGAACACTTTCTACTATAACATTTTGACATCACAAGCAGTAATTCATACAGAGATCCATTACAAACTTTTGTTTTGACATTTAGTAAACAGTAGATTTGACAAGTCAGTCGAATACTGTATTGTTAACAATCCATGCTGAATTGCAAGCGTGATGGTAGTATTATATTCTCTTTGGCCCGATGTAGAAAGTATCGATACACGGCATACGGGCATACGGGCCTGTATTTCAGGACGGCGCGAGCTGAACTAACGGAGCGCCCCGCCTCGGATGAAACTACTGCTACAATACAATGCAATATAGCTGACAGTTTATCGATAAACTTATTTACCTACTCTAGTTTTTCATGAATTTACTTGCTGTGTACATTGGAGAATGATTCCTATGAATAGGCTATGACAGTGTGCAAAATAAATTACGTAATAATAGTAAAATACGCGGAACTATCAAATAAGGCGTAATAGCACCAACCCAACGTCGTATAGCACTAACCCACCCCTTTGGTTTGGTATGGAAAATCGTAAGAAAAATTTAAGATTCTAAATGTAGCTAAGCTACCTACTTTGATATTTAATTTTATATTTTACTAGCTGTACCTCGCGGCTTCACTCGTGCTCCTGGGATTAAAAATAATTCGGGAATAATGTAGCTTCCTATTAGTGAAAGAATTTTTCTAATCGAATCAGTAACTCCGGAGATTATCGCGTTCAAACAAACAAACTCTTCAGCTTTAAGTATTATTATTATAGATATAGATTATTATATAAATGATAAGTAGATATTGAAATCTATAAATTTCACTTATTTTCTATGCTCCTGTAGGCCTGGAATTTCATGCTTTAATTACTAATTAGTAATTATACCTATAGTTAACGAGCTAGAGACGAAATAATCTTAAATTATTAGAGTTGTGAAACTGTTCAACTGAATTGAATAGGCACAGAGCTCAACCATCGCAAATTTGTTCGCAAAAGTTGCAAACATTAAAAAAACACGATAAGTAAATAAATTAAGGTCTTTCGACGGTTATAAGCGCCTTAACAGGGCCTAAACTAAATAAATGATTTTTGAATTTAAGTTTAGTTTGAATTACTATAGCCAGTGTCACTTGGGATGATGTAAGGATTCTAACCTCATACATCCAGACATTTAAAAATTATGATGGAATAAAGAAACTCACATACCTACATACTATATACATGAAACGAACACTGAAAACCTTACACTTCAAAGAGAGAGTGCTCAAGAAATGCATAAAATAATAATAAATCACGGAAGTGACTAAAAAAGGTAGTAACTTACTACCAAATGTATATATTTAGACCTAGACACGTAAGATTCTTAGGTACAAAGGGAACTGTACTATCGACAAAGTTGAAGCATGATCACCTTAAGGGTGTATTTTGCGTGCAGTGACCAACCGCTACCTGTGTCTTACACAATATAACCAGACAATGCGCTTGTCATAAAATAGTAGATTGTCATTGTCAGTACATAGTCTAAACAAAAGATTGTACAAGAGACCATTTTATTGTCAACAATGGACAGGGCAAACTATAATTACTGGCTGCAAGCGAAAAGGTCCCAAAACTGATCATGCTTCAACTTTGTTGATGGTACATATCTTTAAGTAGGAAATACATAGCTTTAACTTATCCAAGGGATAGCATATACCATTTAGGTAGGTACCTATATTATATAGACATAAAAAAACTTCACAACTTTCCCAAGTGTGCGTGCTGGAGAACTATTCACACTGATAAATTTTCGTGACTGTTTTTTCAAGATTTGCGCGAGTGTGTGTAGGAAAAGTTTTCTTTGTCTATGTGCGAGTACTTAGTACAGGGTGTAGAAATAGTGTTTGTGAGTGTGTGCGCGTTTGTATACAGGTGTAGAGGGTAAATGGCGTGTGTGTGTGTGCCCCGCCCCGAGCGACGTGAGGTGCCCTCGGTGTCGCCGCCGGCGAGGATGCTCCCGCAGATGTTGGTAACTGATATCTATACTATCGATCGAGTTTTTTTTTAATTTGGAGTATTATAATACTTTATTGCTGAAATACAAAAACTAGTTCAAAGCACTACATTATACCTATTTCGTTTAAAGATAACACCAGCGAAGTAATCAAGCTAGTAACAGATTTAGTCCTCTACTCTCCGTCCGTATCTAGTTATAAAACTGTATCACGAATTCATGATAGGGTAAGTAGAGTATTTAACTTGTCTTTCCTAGTTGTTGTCCTTATTTGTAATACCTCAGACGATAAAAACGATACAAGATAGACAGGCTATTATCGTTAACAAAAAATTACCATTGGAAGCAAAATTGGAACAAAACTCAGGAAACGTAAAATAAAATTCAAAACAATTATTAAATTACTTATCATGGGTCGTTTTTCACAGCCAAAAAACTGACGATTATTTCTTCCAAAAAGTTATTACATTTACCTAGATAACAACTAACTACTTGTATATTTGTCTATAGTATAGATTTCAAAGTTCAAAACATATTATGTATTAGGTATTAATGTTTTGACGAATAAAAAAGCATCAAAACTCTTTGAAATGTTGTTTTGATTTACAATGTTATTTCAAATTTCAACCAAACAGAAACGATTTTGATAAAAATTAACTTCCTAACAAAACAAAATGTTACAAATTTTCAGCGAAAGTATCATCATTTTCCCCGTAGCCCGTCGCCTTTTACAGTAGACATAGGGCGGGCTACTGTTCACAGCCTGCGGCCTTCCTGACCAATCACAACGCTCCGAGCTATATCACTGTCCCGCTCACGCACACTGATATCCCCATCCGGTCATCTTTGTCGCTTCCCCCGGCGAAAATCCTAGCAATTGCACTACATTACAGAAATGTATACAATAACATGATATGCATAGAGTTTAATTTCATTTATGAAGCAGTGCGTCGCTTGCAGCGTTCCGTGCCTACGGCAATGTTTATTTGATATCGAGCGTCAGGCAGGCGACGATTTTCAAGTTCAGATTTCCCTTTCATGTTATTGTGAACCTTATTCTTAGAGCCATTAGATCTACGTGCAGTGAAACGTTTCGTGGAAATGTATTTACGTGTGCAATGCTGGCATTCTCATTGTTACATTACTGAACGCTATATTGAACAAGGGACGTTAAACTTTAAAAGTCGGTCGTTATGGTTGTTTTTTTATTGAAGTTTTCGTACTCTGACGCTGTTTTGGAAGCAAGTTCTATATTGCCTAAGGCAAAAGCTATTTGCGATGACAATTTTGCGAGCGTCGGCGAACGAAATATGCCTTTTATTCGTACTAGAGTCGGGATTAAAGCTCTAAAACAGAATTGCTGTCTGTGGAAGGAGCTTTGTTGAAATTTGTCAACTACACCTACCTATTTGCAGCTTTTTTTTATGTGAAACTGAGATTTATTCATGAATATCGATTTGTTACCATTTATTCATGATAACGTGAAATTAACTAAGTATACCGGCACGTCGCATGGCGTTGCATATTCGTGTTTATGTATTTGCCAAATACCTACTTGTGGCATAAAGTTATGTTTGAAAAATCCTTTCTTAGTAGCTACATAAAACACTTGAGAAGGAACTCACCTTCTAATTGTGATGTCCCTATAAACGGCGATTGATTGTCAGTCAGGGACTTTGTTAGGTACCGTTACATAATACTTTATTCCAAAATATATATAACAGCAAGAAACAAATAATGTAGAAATAATAAAAGAAAAACACGATAAAAATTCAAATTAATAAAATCTACCTTAGTCGTAACTGAAGACTGTAATACAAATCCTCAAAACAGTTACCATGGTCACTAAGTCTTCCTTATTACGGTTGAATACAGCTTGTTACAATGTTAAATTTGTTTTTTTTTTCAATCTAAATGTTTCGATTCTATTAAGATTCCGCGCAAACAGTCCTCCCCTTAAGAAGTTGAGAAAAAATATAATTTGAAATAACAAGTTTGGTTTGATTTGGACCCACCCTTCGTTTTTACAAGATACCTTCTTTTCCATTCCATTCCAAATGTTTCTGTACTCCTATTTGTAACAGTATTTTCTTTCCTGAAACAATCTTGAGATTGTCTCTGCCAGCGGTTTTATTTATACAAATCAAATGAAAATGTCATATTTTTTTACAATAAAATACTTAATTTTCGTGATCTTGTAGGAAAAGCTTATGTTTGACCAGAATATTACTATGTATTTAATAAATCTAATAGATATAAAATTCTCGTGTCTCAGTGTTTGTCACCAAACTCGTCCAAAACTAAGGTCATAAACTATTTTATCCCGGGAACGCGAGTGGAACCGCGGGGAACAGCTAGTATAATAATAAAATTTCTACTGAGTCCGCTTTAGTGATGTTATTCGATTAAGTAATAACAATTAAATCAAAATATTTTTAGCCCTGTTATAATTTGTGTACTTACTAGGTAACAAATCTACAGATAGTCAAGTAAAAGTAAAGAACTTGTCATGACAGATGCCTTCCCACACAATTTTACGCGGATTCCATTCGTCACGCGATTACTTTACACACAATGTATTGTATCAGAAATACCAACCTGCAGATATTTACCACGAAGATTTAATTACACGCTTTTTTTTCATCCCACCCATTTCTTATTACCTACCTATTTAGAACATGTATTGCAAAAAATATTGGTTGTTTGTTATTATATCTACCTAAAATCAAAACATTGTCTACTTAAGTTATCTCTAGTTTCAAAAACAGACTTCAACTGAGATTAAACGACAAGAAAATCAGAAAATAATATAGATAGGTATGTTATTGAAAAAGTAAATAAAGTTTATTGCCACTATCTGTAAATTATTACCAATAGAAATAACAACATAGACAAGATATTTTTTAATAACCCACATAAGTACTTAAAAAAAACTTAGGTATACTCGTACCTATTACATATTTTTGATACTTTTAATATCAAAAATAACCTCAAATAATGATCCATTGAAATATTTAGAAGAACTTCAATAAAAAGGTTTAATCCAATTTCAAGTCCAATCTTAAAAAATCTTGCAAGTGGCTAACCCTTGAGAAAAGAATCGATCGATGGATTTACCACTCGATTAGTTTCCATCAATGCACCAATACCGGCTAAATTGACAATAACGCCTTTTAAACTTTTGAATTTCGTAACTGATGGTGCGGGTGTGTTTATTCTAAAAACTCTTTTATTTTGGAGTTTATTTTAAAGCATCGAGAGCGTAATTTTTTTTACCTTTTTTCATTGACAAACGTAACAAATGGTAAGCTTTAAAACGTGACAACTTTTGAAGCTCTATAGAGCAAGTGAAGCTGTCTGCACTAAAATATTCAACAGTCATTAGTCGTTCCTTTGCGCAGTTGGTACACAGCCATTGTTTCAGAGGGAAAAGTTGAACTCTACTCATGTCTTACGTCCGGTACCTCTGTCGAGGATATAGTAAACAACCTTTTTTTGTTTTTATTATCCTACCTAGACCTCTCTTTCTCAGTCTTTGTTTTCTAACATCTATAATTTGAACATCTTCAAGTCATCATTTTCTGCATAAGCGTGTAATATCCTCGGTGAAGACATCACTCCTCTCTAAGTGTGTTATGATAAATATAAATATTTAAAAGCATAGTATGGTATTTACACATAAAGCGCGTGCGCTAACATGTCCAATAACGGCACAAATTGATTAGTGCTCCGACGAAGCCGCGCGCGTTCCAAACGTTATAATTTTCGCGCCATGCTGAGCGCGAAAGCCGCGACACACGCTGCGCTGCCAACCATGCGGAATGCTTTAACTTTTTTTTTCTAAACCTAGCTTCTGCTATGAAATTAAACTGCCTATATTGAAGAAATAAATAAAACGAAAAGTTTATTTGAATTATCATGGAAAATATTGGTGCTATAATATTATATAACCACATGCCTTCAAGAACTACCGAAACATAATAAAACCCAATTAATGTAAACATAACACACATCGTACCTTTATAGGGATCAAAAGGAAGGTAGGCCACCCTGCGACTGCTCGTGACGTCACTTTGTAGGATAACATGCCCTTTGGATCCCACTCTGACGTTTTGCTTTATTGTATTTTGTTGAACGTTTTGTAAGCTTGTATTTTTCACATGAATTCGCTACCGAATTGACAAACTTTCAGGTGATAAATCTACTTGGAAGCAACTTCATATTTTTATCATAAGTTGACATAAATATTCATACATATTATTCTTACAAATTAGGGTTCGTATTTGCTTGCACGGGCAAAGGCACAGACTGACATATTATAGGTAATAACATTTCAGCAGCTATTCACCACTCGCAAGACAAAAAGTTGTCAGTCAGTTGATAAGCTATAGCCCAGCCTATAGTAAGTATCCTTACCGGTGACTGCGTTCACTGGTACTAGGGCAGCATAAAACAAAAGAAACTCAAGCAAGATGCGGTCAAAATTTGACCGACAGCCGCCGCCAGGCATCGCCTGACAAATCTAGGTTTATCCCACGTTAACGCCACACGCTGGGCGCAATACCAATGATATATATCTCTCAGACACGGCATACGCACTGTTACAACTGGTAACACACCGCGCCATCTTGTAATTCAATTACTCACAGTTGCACTCGTAAACTTGTCTACTTTTTGTACCTGTGATATATCTGTGGACGTAACGCGATCTTTGAGTTGATATGATGCTTACATTATATTAATTAATATTTTTTGCAAGTAATGAAATGAAATGAAATATTATTTATTCAAATAAGTAAAGAGTGTGTATATCAAAGCAGCCCGCTCGCTCGTTCTTAGGTACCATGTACTTGCCGTATGCATTACCAAATTGTACTCACACTAGTTTCTGCTCTATGCGGTTTTATCAACCGCGTCCCCGAAAGTTCTTATGTTTCCCTGACATATAAGTATTCTTAGTTCTATTTAATGATCTAAGGTAAATAATAAATCAATGTTTAATGCTACTAGGTATACCTACCGTATTTTCACACTTATTGACCTACTGACTCCCATGTTTAAAAATTCAAATCTTTTGGATAAGCACTCACGGATCTACCAATATCCTGCACAGTTTCAGAGACATTGATTAGCTGACATTGTTGTTTACAAATTAAATTAATTTTAATCATGTCACATCTTTTTCTTATAAAATTGATTGAAAAAAGATCTGAACAAAATAAAACTTAGGCCGGCCATAGACGAAGTCTGTCTCGACTGCAAGATGCGGTCGCCGCACGGCGATCTGCAATTTCCATACTAAATTAATATCCGGACCGCTCGAGCAGTTCCTGAGCGGAGCGGAGCAGTCGCTCTGCGGAGCGGAGCAGTCGCTCTGCGGTCGAGTGTCGTCGTGCGATCGCTGCTTAGAGCTGCCGGACTCACCATACACGGACCGCTATAAGCGGTTGCTACCGACCCCGCGCGTTTCTTCTCGAAATCCATCTTGTAAACGAACTCGAATCAGTATTATTTTACGGTCTAACACAACTGCTCCAAGCAGTCGTAGTCGACTGCATTATGCGGTCGTGTTGCAGTCGTGTACGACTTCAACGCGTCCGCTCTAGAGCAGTCGGTCTCGACTGCAACATGCGGTCCGTCTATGGCTGGCCATACTTATAGGTACAGTTTAGGCTCTGAAAAAGCGCTTATAATATATCCTACCAGAATATATTTTAACTGCCATATAAGTTCTAAGCCATTGTCACATATAACCAAAAATCTACATATTATAACCAATAAATAGATGTTACCAATATATTCCATATTACTTATACCATTTATTCAGTTTAGGCCCTGATAAGGTTTTTCTTATTAACGTTGGAATATACATACCTATATAATCGCCTCTACCACCGGCACCGTTCCGAAATCCTACTAAGAATTGATGAATTGAAATTCAGCATGAAACTCAGCTAAGCGAATTCATGTATCATAAAAATATAAATTCATATAATATTATCCTTTCCAATGTTTTGTTACAAAGAGACTACATTTGTAAACAATAAAATCGACAACAATATTAAAAATAATATTCACCTGATTATTATATATCTCCAAGCAACACCGCATGTCAAAGCTAGTGTTCAGCAGTCTTCAGGTATTACACATGTATCGTGTACATTACACCGCATGCCGTCGCACGCTGCGCTGCGCGGTCCATGCGCAAGCGCAATCAACCGCAATAATTGAATTCTTCGCATTACACGTTTAATGCACGTATTAATTTACTTTTCGTATGCACCTGCTTGGATTCATAAATTTCTCTTTAGTTGTATGAGTTGCTTTTGTATTTAAATATCGACATTTTTAAATATGCAAATCGTACTTACTATGTTTTGTTGAAAGTAAGTCAAATCATTTTAGTGCATAATTAACTAAAGATAGGTAACGTTACCCTAAAATGCCTATTACCTACCACTAATTTGGAAGTCAGACTATACTTAATGCATATATTTTTTTAATTTAACAATATCAATCTAATTTTTATGCATACATTGCATAAAAAAAATTGTCTTATGTAGGAAACTAATCTACTCTACCAAAATCTGGTATCTCAGAAACGTAAAGAAGTCCACATTTTAGAAGTATATAACATAATGATTAAAATCATCTAAAGAAACCACAAAATTTTCGACGACGTATTTAGGTATTATTGATATTGATTGTACAACTGTAGTCATAGACTTAAGATTAAAGTATATCCATCTCTGTTTATTGCATAGCCATAGATAGGGACAGGTCTAGAGATACCTAATCAATCATTAAAATTAATTGACATCTCTGAGTACGGCCGTTAGGTTCAATTCAAATAATGAGCTTCAATGAGCCAAGATGATGTCAAGTATCTAAACAGCAAACCTAGAGTCTAAAATCATAACGAGGGTAGGGTTCCTCAATGTTTTATGAGAACAGATTGCCCTCTCAACTTTAAATATTGATACATTTCTCAATCCCAACACTTATAAGAGCGTTCGTGTACTCACACGCCATTTGACAACTAATTTTCGGTAAACACCGCCATCTGTCACGCGCACTGTGAACCGTAAATGATGAGTAAAAAACTACACGATGAATAATTCAACGGAACTCAGATGGGAAGTAAGTAGAGATGTCAAATTGGAATATATCGATATCGATAGTTGAGCATAAGTAACATCTCATAAGATTTAGTGAGGAAAGAAAACGCAAGCAGACACCGAAAAATAAAATTATCCGTTCCAGAAGAAAAGACGTTGACCACAATCCTCAGACATGAGGGAGCGACCATAGAGAGAAAAGAGAAAAAAGGGAATATTATTGTCCACCTGATGATTAGTAGGTATGTTACGTCTTTTTGAAGAACCCCATATCGCATTCACCATAATGGTAATTCACATTTCTAATAGAAACGCTCCACGCAAAACAAAAATAAACAGAAAAAGTACCTAATTATGTTTTACTAGATATTGTTGCTGTAATTGAAGACGTATCAGTTTATCGACAAGAACAGACATCACTAACAATACAATTCTAGTAGTTCTTGAAACATTGACAGATGGCGGAGCCGCCGGCTAGCATCGGGCTGAATGAGATATTCATAAAGATTCCATAACTGTAGGCACAGCATCAGTACACAGCGCGTATTAACATATTGGCAACTCTACTGCAATTAACATCTTTGTTTAAATACATTTTAACGTCACCTGTATTACTCGTTTCTATCTGTATCTGTCGATATTCATTGTTTTTATACCCCAATTAATACATATAAAAGGAAAGTGACCCACTCGCTGACTGACACGTCAACACCCACGCCAAACCATTGGATCTAGAAAGCTTAAATACAAATTTGTCCCTTAATGACGTAGAAGAAATAAGGCCAGAAAAGAAAAAGGGGTAAAATAACACGCGATCCCGGGCGAAACCGCGGGGCGGATAATAATCCCTACTAATATTTTAATTTGTTAATTTTTTGGTGTTTTTTGGTTTATCCTTCTTTCAGGCAACTACGAATTAAAGATCATTTTCGAGCAAATAATCTGAAAATCTAAGTTACTATAATTATTTCGTTATTGTCACATAATTTTAGAATTCCATTTTTAAATTTTATTAATGTGTGAATACACACCAGACTAACAGAGTAACACAGCAAAATTGCATGGGAGTTTTAAAAAACCCCAGGCCTAGTATTATATGAACTTTGTAATTTGTAAAGTTGTCACCTGTTATTTCAAGGTACAATGTAAGGGGTGGCACACCCTCCGTCGATGCTCAAGGGTTGATCACTGTGATTATACACGTTCGCGATACCCATCCAGTAATGCTGTACTGAAGTATGAAGTCTAAAAAAGTAAATACTGAAATACATTATCATCGTGTTTTTTTTTTTTTATCTAAGGAGTTTGATATAGCTATCAACTATGAGGTTCAATATTTTTAATTATTATTGGGTAAGTTTTTTTTTTATTTTTCGATTCTAAATCAGAATATTTAATTGCTGCTCATAAAAATTATAACGTTTTTAGTAAAAATGTTTTTGGTAATAGGTATCTACCAAAGTCAATCAAAATACTTTTTTTGGCTCATGTCTTGCATAATTCTATCCCTCAATTATTTATTCAAGACATTTTTAATTGACAATCGAGTGGTGGGACTTTGAGCGGTTATTGTTTTAAAAACAACAACACAATGGAAGTTTAATCACCACGCGCCTTTGAACATGTGTTATTGTTGAAATAATCAAGTTCAAAGGAGACATTCAGTCAAACGGATATTTTTTGTAATTAACGTGTTGGTCTCAATATAAAAGTTGTTTAAACAAACACAAACACAAAAATTGAGAAACTATTTTGAAATCCAGAAGCAGTAACATCTCATTTCGTAACACAACCATATCAATATGTCAAAATTCAAAATAAAAACGCGCGGTAGCGTCGGTCGTGCCCTCACGGTTGGACGCCGCCGCCCGCCGAGCGAGTCGCGGCCTCGCGGATTATGTTGCTTGTAAGCACGTTATGTTGGTACTCCCGTGTCTTATTTTTTTATTTATCGGGTCAAATCTATTAGCACTGAATAATAATTTAGGTGTGTGTATTTAATTTATTACCATTAAAGTTTATTCTTGCGATACTATTTATTAATTTGACTTCGTGTCTCATTAGGTAAGTATATGTAGACTTCAAATTACATTATTTTCATAAGACGATGGATATAAGGAATCTTTCGGAATATCTTTAGGAATGTATCCGTCTCTACATTTTCTTCAAATCAATCAATCACCTCGAGTATATCGATTCTATAACCCTAGATATTAAAGGTATACTTAACTTAAACATATACGCCTCTTGGGATACATCCGGTCCTCCACTTTCTGCATCGTGTCAGGACTCATAGTTTATCAGTTCATGAAACAGACATTACACTTGTATATGCCTGATATTCAGTCGATAACTCGTCCTGTGACTGTGACAGATAACACCTTTCCACTGACACTTCACTTATTTAAATTAATCCCATCCATATCCTGTTTTAAGCTATTTTCAACATACAAAATGTAATGTAGGTATTAGTGCGTAAATAGGTAGGTATAGGTACAACAAAGTTAAGCTGGCGAAATTAAATCAGGCATCTCCCCTTTATTGTGCCATTAGATAATGAAAGATCGGAATAATCCGGGTTTTATCCGTATAGTGCATCTCCGCGCATTCGAGCAAAGTAAATATCCTCGGGCATAACGGTGAACGTTAGACGGTAGGTACCTATCGAATTTGCAATGGGGATTTGAAATTCGAATCTAATGTTTTTTGTCTCCTGCCTTCGAATACTTGGCTTTATACTGAATTTATTTTTACTTTTTAAATTTGCTTTTATGTATCTTGAATGGATTCAAAATATCGTAGTGTTTGAACTAAAATTTTGAGTTCATTATAGTTTCAGTACCTACCTACTCGGGCAGGTTCAGTTTTTGAGGAGCTGGATCCCGAATTGACTTCCAAAGGCAGATAGGTTCTAATTTCTATAGTTTGTGTACTTATTAATCTTTTGCCACATCATTACGTACCAAGGATTGAACTAGGATCATCATCATCATGTCAGCTGAAAGACATCCACTGCTGTACAAAGGCCTCCCCCAAGGATCTCCACGATGGCCGGTCTTGAGCTACCCGCATCCAGCGGTTTCCCGCGACCCTCACAAGATCTCTGCCCACGTTGCGTCTTCCGGTTCGTGGTCGCCATTCGTAGTTTCAAAATTAATCGCAAAGTTGGAAACGAACAAATACGTATACGATTGGTGATGCTTAATAATACTATTTAGAATGGTAATGTTTTTAAAATAATTCAAAGCAAAAAAAATTTTTATTCAGTTACTTATTTTATTTAGAAGTTATGTATGGAGTATGGTAAGCCTGCAAATACAATCTTGAGGATTTATTCCGTGTTTGGTAAGACGGTAGGTATTACCGAAGGATTCACTGTGATATTAAGTATTATATTTTTTAAATTAATTAATTGTAGTCACATCAACATAACCTAAATGTTAAGTACTCATGCACTTAACATTTTAATATAGAAAGACTCCATTGTTTTTGGTAACAATCTCATGCTGTGATGCAACCGTTCGGTTTCTAGCCCGTCAATTTAAAAAAGGAATAGGTTTTTTTTAATTGGAACATATTCGCGGCAATCAGTCGTGCGGCAGCCAGTGATGCTGGGTTTTTTATAGTTGGAACGTGGGGTTGCAAATAGGGAATATTTAGCCTCGAGGTATTTGCTTTGGAGGAGTGCACGCATATTGGAATAAGACAATCTGGCCCCCAACAATAACTTGGTAACAATGAACGGTTATAGCAGTAAGTTGCGTTATGAGCTCGATTTTTATAATAACAATAGCTCTTTACGAAATGATCCTGAAACTAGAACATTAAATTTAACTCTTCTTAGTACCTTAGAAAGCAAATTAAGTTTTTTACTGTCTAAACCATTAATTGATTACAACAATCAATTAACATAATAGCACAAAAGGTGTTAAAATAGATTTTGTAGAGCATAAGGTATGATTTTTTTTATGTCAGAAGGTTGTCTAGCATGCAGGTAGTCCACCTGATGGTAAGTAGTGGCCGTCGCCTATCGCCATTTGCAATACCAGAGGTTATTGCCAGTGTGTTGCCAACCTATTACAGTGCTAAGAAGGCAAGGTAAGTCTGTACTAATGCTCAAATATCCTGCTTATTCATGAAAGGTCATAGATTGAATAAACTGTAGTATGTACGTGTACATCAATAAATAATGAGTGTAGTAGTGCAAAATAGTGACTACCCTACAGGCAGGTACCAGGCTGGCAGATCTACAAGGAGGCTGTCCTGGTGTGCGCGGGGCGTGGCGGGGGGGCGATCCGTCAGCGGCTCGCGGCGGTCACGACCACCGCCGACCTAAGCCTCTTACCACAATGTGATAGTAATTTGTGTGGTGAACTTTTTTGAGCTTCTATTGGTATTATTTCTTCAATAAAAATTAAACTTAGGTAGCCAGCAGGGATTAGGTACCAAAAGAGAGTAGAAAATATTTACCAATGTTGATAAAAATAAACAGGATTGGATATCTAAGACGACGAATTTATCATCATTATCAATGATTATTGTGAAACGTGCACTACATGGACATTTTTAATTATAATAAGTCTTCGGTTTCTTTAAAATCCCGGCCTCGTCACAGTATGAACGCCGCCGCGACGGACGCGCGACTGCCCGCTCGCGTGCCAGTAATTGCCCCGCGTTCCTTTTTTGAATAACTATCACGACTTTTTCGCTCCAAATTCTCTTTTGTTTTTCACTCCGCCGTTAAAGCATTCCACGCATACGGCCGGCCAATTTGGACGCGTTCGGTTATTTCAGGCATTTCGCGTGTAATGATCGCGATGTAGTTTTCGTTGTTCTCGCTCCACGTGATAGTACGCGCGGCGTCTCTTTTGACGTTTGTTTTTTTTTGCTCAACGAGCCATATAAAATTTTGGGTGCTGTGTTGTGTATCTTGTTCTATGTTCTTCTAACACAGAATAAGGTTAGGAAATGGGTAGATTTCATATCAATAATTTCCCAGGAATCTGGTAGCATATCCTTTACATTTTGATACCTTGTATCCCTTTAAAACCTATCTAACTTTTGTTATGATTATAAACAGTAATTTAAACCTGTGTTTTTGTTGCAAGTTCTGCTTATCAACCAAAGTGAACGGGTTGAGGTCCATTACTTTAGTAATAACATAATTTAATCTCGACAGGCCTGAAATTGTTCTATTACCTGTCTACTAAAACTATTACATAAATTACTCAAACTGGAAATGCTATTATAGTATCGCTTTACAAGAATGTATGAATTCATTTTATCATGCGTATTCCACTAGTTTTTTTTTCGAATGGTACAGATGACCATTACTGGGTCACCCACCGGGTCGAGAAGGGGCAAGTTTGTAAAGCGCTCAGCCAACGAGGGGTCAACAAGGGGTTTCCAACATCGGCTTGCGCTGAGGAAGAAGGCGTAGTACTGACTGTAATTAGGGTTTAAAATTCTACGAAAGGAGCTGTGGCAATTCTCATAGAGAAAAAATAGAGTCCTACAATCAAATAACTGGTTCGATTTTTCAATCGCTAGATTCGGTGAAGTTATTCCTCTGACGAGACAAAAACTGTTCCATTTTCTTCAAATTAATAACTAGATATGCCGTCATATGAAAAATCTGCTCCGAGGTTCCAGAAACGTAGTGATTAAATATTCTCTTTAGATCCAAATGTTTTAGGTACGCGAAAAGATCATATATGGCTCCATTCTTATGAACAGCTCTTTCATTGTCTTATTAAAATATTATTGCGAAAGCTACTAAAAAAAAAACAAAAGAAGCTTTATTTATAATTACTTAATAATAATCTGTCGGAAGTCTGTGTAAAAAGTACTTTGATAATTAAAAACATCAAAAAAAGTTATTTTCTCAAATTTAAACAAATAGCTTCTCTTTGAAGATCAAAGAAAGTAATATTATAAATGGCCAAATAATATTACAGTATAATTCTTGTATTACTAGTGATGTAGTTGAAAAGTATCGATGAAAATTATTTAGGTAGTGTAATTATTCGATAAATATTGAAACATAATATCGGTGTTTTCCAACTCAAATAATAAAAAGTATGATTGCCAATGAAAAATCTTATTATTTTTTTATTGCACATAAATATACCTAACTGATTTCCATTTAGATACATTTATTATAAATAGATAATATCATTAATAGTAGTTGCGTGAATATTATATCAATTACACATAATAATTTGTTGCACATATATAAAAAAAACTTAATTCAATTTTATAATTCAAGCTATGTTCATTTGTATCATAATCTGACATGTATTTATACCTACATACTTAGTTTAGATTTTATAAAATTCTTATTATTACATAAAAAAAATATAGGTACCTACATCGATAATAATAGGTAATTTATTTTTGACAAGCCAGTTGGCGCAGTTGGTTAAGACACTACCTGTAGCGCCGCTAGTCGTGTGTTCCACGATCCACACGACAAGATCCACCAAAAAAAAAACGCCTTGCTGAGTTTCTTGCCGGAGTCTTCTCAGTTCAAGTGTATTCCGAACCGGTAGTAGAGTCTATTGTAAAACTGTAACTGTTGACGTTCATAAGTGCCTTATTAGGGCCTAAACTGAATAAATGAGTTTTTGATTTTGATTTGATTTTGATTTTGTTCGATTCCCATCCAGGACAAACATTTGTGTGCATGAACATGTCTGTTTGTCCTGAGTCTGGGTGCAATTATCTATATATAGGTAAATGTATTTACAAAAAAAAATAATATATGTAGTAGGTATATTAGTTTTTATAGTACAAGCTCTGCTTAGTTTGAGATCACTTAACCATAATTATGTGAAGATTGTCCCAGGATATTTTTATTTTTTATTATTCCATAATGCTATCGATAACTACCCATCACTACAATTGAACACAAAAAGCAAATCTCAAACACGAGGGCGGGTGACCCTCGGCTAATCAAGTGGTTATTTAGCAGAGCTCGTAAAGGGATCAACATTTTGTTTATGGTAATTTTAGGGTCGTTCGTTGATAAATGATTATTTTTTAACTGCTTTTTACGCGACGGACAATACTAGGAGGTTTATTTGTTAAATACCTTATCCTTATACTAGATGATTTTTAAATCATTGTCTAAATTATTATTGTATTTTGTTCGGACAAAATGTATAAAAAGTTGATGTATAAGTAATAGGGTAGTTGACAATGTCAAAAATAAATGACCAAAGACTAACCAATGCATAAAACATCTAAAAACACGTGGAAACATCAAATATGTTGTACATTTAATGCTTTTTATGATTTTTAATTACCAGTAGAACTACTAAGAGTAGATGATTTGATGCTGTGAAACTATGACGTCATAATGTAATATTTCATACAAAATTCCTTATAAACTATAGTTTTGACATTTATTAAAAAGTAGCTGATTTGATGTGTGAGTCAACTACCCTATTGTCGAATAAAATATTCCCTAATAATTTGGACGGTGATTAAAAAAACATCCTGTAGTTTACAAGTAAATGGCTGTGATATACAAAGGACGGACGGATAAACGTAACGAAAGAAGGCTTCCTTGTTTGACTGCGGAACCCTATAAAGAACTAATTAAGTATAATATATTTACGTATTTAAGTTATAGATATTATGTAGGTACTTAAAGTTCAAACTCGTGCCGTGGTTTCTCACTAGCTTTGCACTATGCTCATCGAAAAGTTTTTTTTTTTACTATATGTATAGATAGAGACCTGTGTTTGACCACAATCTCACCGTGGTCAGTGATGATGTGGCCGATGGTGGTAAGCACACAAAGCCTAGAAGTTGCCTAGAAGGGAACTGGCTCTCATGTGCAACTGTCAAATTCATAATTTGAGTAGTAGGTACGTGGTAGTACAGACATAAATGAGCGGTAAATATTGATAATTCATAGACTCTACACGCTTACCTAACTTCTAACTAAAAACGAAATTACTATTCTCAAACCACGCAATAATTAAAGCAAAGGGGTCGGCTACAAACAATGGGTTTTTTCATTTAAACATTCGCGAGTGTCAGAACGTGTCATTAGGGTAGGGGCCCTCGAACGCCGTGAACGATAATTTTGCCAATCGACTACCCGCAGTGCGGTCGACTTAATATAATTATTTGACTGACATACCTAGACCTTGTACAACCCTAGTTGTTTTTTAATTTGAAGAAGGTTATGTTATGAAAGTATTTGATCCTGATGAAAAAAAAATAGAGACATAAATAGGTATCCTACCTAATATGTTATCATATTATTATGTCATGTGGCAAATTTAATCAAAATCCGTTCAATAGTTTTTTTGGTTTAAGAGTAACAAACATTTTCACATCCAAACTTTCACATTTATAATAGTAGTAAGATTTTCTAAATTGTATAAGTTCTATAAGTAACTTATTATATTATATGAATTTTTATTTTTTATAGATTGTTATAAATTCTCGTCATAAATATTCCTAATTATTTTATTTCTACTACCCCCTAACACGCAAAAACCCGTTGAAAACTGAATAATATCCATATAATAGTGGCATTAAAAATGACAGATTTAAATACACTTAAATTTAAAGCCTTGAATACGAGGCTTTATGCCTTTAGCGATGTATCATAATTTTCCGCCACAATCATAGCTTACGAGTCTATTAAATCATTATGGAAATTACGTAAAGCAATATGTCATCAGTCGT
This sequence comes from Tethea ocularis, assembly GCA_963555595.1. Lineage (NCBI taxonomy): Eukaryota > Metazoa > Arthropoda > Insecta > Lepidoptera > Drepanidae > Tethea > Tethea ocularis. The sequence goes on from OY741979.1 coordinate 5,154,025, forward strand.
TTGACCCTTAGTCACCCTTCTAGGTATAGATTAAAATCATTGACCTAGGTTATAGCCTAGGTAATTGTCTATAATGCATACAAATTAGACGAGTACTGGGAATGATTTTGCAGAGAATTAATGACGGAGACATTGTCGTGAACAAAAGTGCAATTATGGTATGAAATCTTGAAATATTTATCAGAAATAGGTTTCCTACTAAATGATATGGCTACCTATTAGTACCGCTTTCTCCGCTATATTTCAGTTATAACAATGTCAATTGTTAAGTGCTATCTGTTAAATAAAATAACAGGATCAATTATATATTATATATTGTAATGATAAAAAATAAAGTTTGTGAGTATGCATCTATTGATGTATAGATTAATGTTTGTTACTCTTTCTCGTAAAAACTACTGGACGGATTTGGATGAAACTCGACACTTAGATAGATCATACCCTGGAATAACATATAAGCTACTTTTTATCCCGGGAAAACATAAGATACCTCGGGAACGCGGGTGAAACCGCGGGGAACAGCTAGTAACATATACAGTAACTATTTACAGAATAAACCTTCTTCACCCTAATATTATAAATGCGATAGGAACTATCAGTTTGTTTGTCACGTTTAAATCTATCAACCGATAGTGAAGGAATTTGGCACGCATATGGAGGAGAATAAAAGCTACTTTTTTTTCTGGATTATGGATGAAACCGTTTACCTACTCTTTTAAGTACCTGATAAGTCATACAATAAAACTGATAATCAAGATATAGGTATATCGCCATAATTTAAAAATGGGGTATAAGTATTTCCAATATAATTTTACCTTTAGACAATACATTTATACTAGAATATTACCACAATAAAAACATCTTTATCACCAGTGCGTATACTTAAAATAATTATACATCGAATACATATAAATTATACACGCGGACAAATTTTAGAGAAAGCAATGTAATAACCACACTATAAATTATACATCTATCTAATCCATACATCTATCTAAGGACGTATAAAAAGTTAGCGCGTGGGCTTCAGTTAAAATAGGTAGGTACTATCGACAAAGTTGAAGCATGATCACCTTAAGGGTGTACTTTGCGTGCAGTGACCAGCCGCTACCTGTGTCTCACACAATATTACCAGACAATGCGCTTGTCATAAAATAGTAGATTGTCATTGTCAGTAAATAGTCTAAACGAAATATTTTACAAGATACCGTTTTATCGTCAACAATGGACAGGGCAAACTATGATTACTGGCTGTAAGCGAAGAGGTCTCAAAACTGATCATGCTTCAACTTTGTTGATGGTACATTAGGTTTGACGTTATATAAACCTGTTATTATATACAACTAAGTTTATATATGTTAACGGAAAAGTATCTAATCCGTCATTGTATACATTTCCTAGGAAATCCATACATTTCCTAAATATCTATCGGAGTACTACATTCGGTATATATGTAAGGATAGCGGTATTTGGGTGGTTGTAAGTGAAAGGTACTTTTGTGCGAATACTGCTATTCTATGCAAAATAAAAAAAATAACCCCAACCTATTTTTTTCAATAGTTTCTATATATTTCCAAGTATCATTATTTTTATAATTTCCTAGAGGAAATACACAGGAATTGCATAAAATTCCTATATTTCATACATTTCCGGTAACATATACATTAAATTATATAATCATTTGTTAGGAATTTGGGTTTGGTCATTAGAGAATGCGTTTAACCGACTTCAAAAAAGGAGGAGCAATGGGTCGGACTTCAAAACAGTCAGACTATAGTTTCTACATAGTTATTTTATGCTTTTTAGTGCCTTTGAAGGTGGTTCTAAAGTTGGAGAAATCGCGGGGACCACCTAGACCTTAATAAAACACCTAGTCCATATATTTTGGTTAAGCAGGTTAAACATAAAACATTATTTTTGTATGCTTTCAGAATTAGATACATAAAATATGTATTATGTGTAATAATTATTATCTGTACTAATAATAAAGCTATTCAGCTTATATTGTTTGTTTGTTTGAACGCGCTAATCTCCGGAATGGCTGGTCCTATTGAAAAAATATTTCACTAATAGGAAGCTACATTAACCCCAAAGGTTTATAGGCTACTTTTTATCCCGGGAACGCGAGTAAAATCGCGGGGCACAGCTACTTAAATATAACCCTGTAAAAAACCTTCTATTAAAATGTAAGGCCAAGTCTAAACTCACCGTAGTTACCAACATAGCCGATGGCAGTCGCGCACGCGCTATCCGACCAAGCAATAGACTAATAACTAATAATACCTAACTATAACCGACGCCGACCGACAATTATGCTCACACGACCACGACCGATCTCCCAACCGTTATGCGATCGTTATCGGACGATCGTTTAGTGACCAACAATTAGCATACTATTATATCAGGTTATCTGGACTAAGTTTTATAGACTAGGGAAGTGCTGTTAGATGTTGTGATCAAAGAGAAGGCCGAAAATGTCTTCCATAAAATACCTACCTGTTCCCAATTATTTAAGGTCAGCGCATGTGCATGTGTTCTCTTATTCCATTCATTCAGCCCTTCTATACGCCACATTCGCATTCATTCCGTTCTTACTCATATCATCTTTCATATAATCCATCCATCTCTTTTTTAGCCTTCCTCTTCCAGTATAAATAAATAAATAATAAATCAGTATATTTCAGTATAAATTCAGGGCAGATCTGTGGCCAAACGCGATCCCATTAAACAAAAAAAATGCATAAAAATATTTATTAAAAACATGAGAAATAAGTCCTTACTACATTTTTTTTTAATGATTTATTTTAAACGAAAACAAATACCAAATAAAACCTTTACGAGGGTTTTAAAAAGTAATAAAAAGCGATACATTTCCGAGTTTTTATCGCATTGAAGGCGTGAGTATGACCATTGTCTAATAACAGGGCGGCATTGGCGCCAAACTTTTATGTTTTACGGAAAAGGGATATGTGCCTAATTAATATATGAGGACAGGGCAGGGATCACACGACGAGATCATTTAAAATAAAGGTTTGTTAATTTAATTACATATTGTTTTGTGTATTTGTATACGTAACTCTACGAAAACACGAAATGAAAAATATATGAACATAAAAATGTAATACACTGAAATAGATACATGAAAAAAGTGATGTGTGGGTGTTACACTAAAATCGGAGGACAACCGTTTAAAAATCTGCATAAGATGTCGAAAAATATTCAATCATTACATTTACATAGCTAACATTGTAGATAACAGCTTTATAACAGTTTTTAAATATACAACTTTACTTCCTGCATCAATAAATCTCTCAAAACAACCTGCAATTAAAATCACCGAGTAATTTATTACCAATACTCAAAACGTTAGACCATTTACGATAGGTATTTAACTCTTAAACTTTTTAAATCGCGGTCAACAAACTTAGATAAACAAATTATAGAAAAAAGCATACTCAAAATTATTCCAAGAAGCAGTACGCAAATCATCACCTAAATATTAAAAAAAAAGAACTATGGCGCCACGACATTCGGCGAACGTTCTCAAAGCGCGCCGCGGTGCCAGAACCGCGTTTCAGAACGCACTCAATAAATTATAATGCCTAATCACTCCTAATTGGGATGTGTCGTGACCCAACTTAACCTTAGGTCGCGTCGAAATAAGAACAAAATAATGCAAACATAATGATACGTGGTGCGTTTGAACGCTCCAACTCTTTTAATTTTCGAACGTTAAGCTCGACGTTGCAGAGCTGTAATTATCGTCGCGTTACCGAACTTAAGTATAAGGATAGAGATATTAATAGTCGTGTGTGTTTGCTTTTTTCTTAATTTATTTAGTTTTATAGATTTGGTGAAATTAGTGGTTGTAATAGTTTTTTGTGCGCGCCGCTAATGGTTACAAATGTGTGTGACCTCTCTAAGTGGATACTTTTAGGTCGTATAAATGTTTTTTTATTACGTTTAATCGTGTTTTATAAAACGTCTTGTGCGGTGTCGAACTTGTTTGTTGTATTTACTTTATTGTCACTCATAAAGTTGATAGAAAACAGTAGACTTTTCATCACAAATCGTACCTATATAACAGAGAGAAATAATAATGATATCTTTGGACATTCTTCAAGCATGGTTATTTGACCCCAAACTAAGCAGAGCTTGTACCTACTATGGAAACCGCAGATAGCATCTTTTTTTTAGATATACATACTTGTATTAATAATTACACTCAGACACAAGACAAACAGATATGTTCAAGTTTGTCCTAAATAGAAATCGAAGCCACGACCTGAGTCTTGATGAGTGGTAATAATAATAAATCAATTCGATTTTTTTTCATAAAGTACCTATCGTGGCCAGTCTACCCCTGGACTAAGATAGAAGTTAGAAAAAAGATAAAAATTTTACACAACAAAGTAAAAAGAGAGTTCTTGAGATAACATTCTTCCTTTCATAAAAGAACCCTTTAAATATCATCGCAATAAATCATTTAACATATTTCATACCAGTTTAGATAGCGTAGCAATTTGCATGCGCACCCTTACCCACCGCCCGGCGACGCAATACTGCGGCCTACGCACGCTTTACTAATTGAGCCATTTCATAGATAAGTAGATAAAACACGGTATAGGGCACAACCCTAAATTATGCGTATTATTTGCATATAATAATTGTGGGGGTGACATATCGCTATAGCATTTCTAAAAGGTCCCAACTACGTTTACTTTCATTTGACAATAATCTTTAAATACATGCTTTAGAGATTAATTTTATATGTAAGTTTTCTATATTTTTATGATGGCACAATTATGGTTGTCCACAGGGAATCGAAGCCGCGACAATACCGCAGGGGTACAGTTATGCAGATTTGGTAATGATGCGTTTCGGTGCGGTCTTTTTGCGTCTATTTGCATACATCTCATTCTAATAAAGATAATAATGGTTTTATTTTTCTCATTTTTTGTGAAAGATCATTTAATTGGCGCCATCTAGTGATGAATAGCAGAATTAATTAAACAAGTTTTCTCCCCTTGCTACCATGCTACCATCAAGTACAGTCTTTGAATAAAATAATAACTAAAAATAAAATTTAAAGAAACCCCAAAACACACTGGACAAGAGGTGATAATTTTCAAACGACCCTTTTGCTATAGTGCATAATGCAAATTGTCGTAGCGTAGTAGCAACACTGTCGTAGCGGAGTAGCAACGTAGTCGTAGACATAGTTTCAAGAAGTGCTACGAGATTTATAAAGCTACCGGATGACTCTGTCCTCGCCTGCAACGTTACAGGGAAGTGGAGAATGACGACAAAGGAGCTGCCCCCATAGCACAGCAAGCGTAGACTAGAGAAGACGCGAATCTTCGGCCAATGAAATCACATAAATATGACGTGATGAGATTGATCCGCAATTATTATAGGGGTGATGACTGGGTAAAAAATAATTAATTCTGTTTAGTCCGTCAGTTAGGTTATAAAAAAATATTGGATACGTATTTTTTATTTTATCAAATCAATAAAAAATTACAAAGATAAGTCGCATCAAAGTTCAAAAGTGGGGGGTTGTGACATCATCTCTCTGTAAAAAGTGTACTAAGACGTGACGTCATGTGAAATTATAACGCACTGAATCATCGTCATTCTTTCTAAAAAACATGTGTCCAATATTTTTGGGTAATCTAACTGACATACTAATTCGATTTTTTCAGTCATCACCCCTATTGGTCGAAGACTCCAGTCTACGCTTGCCATGCTAAGGGGGCAAGGAAGCGAGCGGCGGTTCACTACGTACGTGTCCATGCTACATTTGCGCAGGTATCCCTTCTGACGTCCACAGGCTTGGACAGAGTTATGCGTTTTCACTATGGCTACCTTAGTACAAATTCTGTTAGTTAGGTATATTTAGGTAAGCTTAATTCTACGTAAATATAATATTTTATTTCCCCCAAGACCTGTAGCAAAAGCCAGTTATACCTAAACTCATCTCCTTTAAACCCTATTACCGTAAACCACGGAGGGCGGTAACAGGCTTACTATTAGACGTGAAATGTCCCTCGAGTCCCTTGAGAAATGATATTTCATTTGTTCGGCCTGGGAAACCGTGTGGAATATATATCGAGTAGGTATTGGTGCCCCCTCAGTGAAGTTGAGAACAAAAATCAACACTTGCTTTCGAGAGTGTTATTCGTTTTGTTGAATTTGGATCAGTAAGTGCTGTATGTGCGGTGGATGTGGTAATTTTATCAATGTTAAAGTAATGGTATGGTTTAATGGATGTTTTGACAGCCCGTATAGATTCATGTAACATGTAGCAATCAGTTTCAATATTTAAAAAAAAATTGTTACAAATTTTACAATGTTGAAAACGTTTCCATTAGTAATGAAGCACTATTTGAATATGGAGTTACCATAAAATATTCAACCGGTTTCAATCAAATTGATTGAAACTACTAAAGTTACCTGATTACCCCACTGAACTAAAAAGAGATACAGATACTCACAGGCCTATACATCGTAAAAAAAAAAAGATAACGAGCAAGAGAGACACCCTCAGGTCGAAACCGCTATCATAGCGCGCTACTAGTTTCGTTACGTGAGACCAGAGCTAATTTACCTAGTTTTGGTTTTATGGTCAGTTTTTTATTTACTAAGTAATTTTAAATGCAAACATTGCTATTACCTAACCCAAGTCTCATTTATTCAATTGATAATGCACTTATGAACGTCTACATCGAAAGTTAAAATTGACTCTACCACCGGTTTGGAATACACTAGTACCTGATATATTTATTTTATTACACAATATTTAAATAATCAAATATAATCAAAACAATACACATGAATCTATAAAGTAATTTTATAACTTAAAAACTAATTAATAAAGCTCATACCTCCAAAGACATGTCACACAACCTTTGAACTACGCACAGCAGAAGTACCGTATCCAAGCAACGCCCTCTCTCCGAGTAATCCTGCGGGATTATTGTCGTACGGACGTCAAGTGTCACTCAATATTGTGGAAATGTTGACGCTGCAGATTATTCGGACGACCGGCGCGTCTCTCATGCTTTATTACTCTATGAATATTATTTGAATTCGTATTGTACTGGCAACACTGCCTATTCGCCATTGAGGTTGATAGACTGAACATCTTGTATTCCTTATATATTAATTAATAACATATACTTGTTGTAACTCTAAAATATAACAAAATATTTCCCCTGAAGACCTCAAACTATTCTTTAATTGAATAAGAACAATTAATAATTAGACATTGTTTGTAGAAGATTATACATACTGTTTTAAAACCTATAGGTATCGCGTGTAAAAAAGTAAGTGCAAAATATTTATTTATATTTATTTAATTATCTAAATTGTACATTACAGCTTACACTAAAGCAGTACAAAATGATCTAAAGTTCTATGACTGCTTACCATAGATGAATTAAATATATAGAGGTCCATATTTTCTATGATTATAAGAATTATCAAAAAGACAACGAGAGAAGGCGATTGATTACGCATCAAATTAGTCTTGGTAGAGGGTTTGGTTTGCGGGAGGATTAGACTTAAAACTAACCGTCCAGCAACGCCATAATGGTGCTGTCACCTCAGTTTTTAAAATCATCATAATCTGCTATATAGATACTTATTTTCAATAAATATGTATAACATTCTTAAGACCTTTTTGCAGCTTTTGACGGAACTCAAAACATATTTGGATCCTACTTAGATAGATAAAAAAAAACCACAAATATACCTTGGAGAAATAATTATGTTGATCATTTCTTTTGTTAATACTACCAATCTTGTCGCGAATCATATGTGGACAAACTTACGACCTTTATCTGTGCTGCAATTAGCAAAAAACGTAATAAAATTTAAATTTTGCGGCTAACATTAGTGGTAATTTATTTATAATATTGATTAGTCGAGTCGAGGAAACCATCGTGAGGTCTGTGGGACTTTGAGATACCTCTCAAGATGAAAATCAGTCACAAACCACCTTCCGTTATGTTACGGCAGCTGCACTGAGAGACAGTTCCTTTTAGTGATTTGTGTGCTTACAACTTAAATAGGTTTCATCATCAGTAACCATGATTATGTTGTCAAAAAATCATGTAGGTACTTCTGGTACTCGATAGGTATATTTACTGAGCGCTCATTATTAGCTTACCAGCCCCTACTTATCGATTCTTCGGTGTTCACAAACTGCCTACACGTTGAAGTTAATAAAGGGCCCATCACTGTGTAAACATGGTCACGTGACCAACCCGCCGGCGGTCACGTGGCCATGCCACAGAGCCAGATAGAGATCTTTGGCGCGCGAAATTGTCTATGCTCCATGCATTCGCGCGCTTTTTGATGTCACGCCCCTGTGGCGGTTGAAGATTAGGTACTTTAGATGTTTCTGGCAGTAATGTATGTGGCGTGGTAAGATTGTTTGCTATCTATCCGCAGTGGAGCCTCTTACTCAGAATTTGTTGAAATCTTACGTTTAATCATTTTTTTTTCGTAAGTCTATCCAGTTAAAACCACTCTTTATAATAAATCCATAGATTGTAGCATTAAATTGCTGGTGAACCTTAAAAAAAAAAAAACTAATACACTTTTATGCGCCATGTTTGGTACAATACTTGTTACATACGCCTTTCGACCCTACAGCTACCTTTTGGAAAGTAACCTATCTATCAAATTAAAAATGGAAAGGCAGAGAAATCTAACAAGATAAAAAATTACACCAATTAATAGCTTTAAATCATTAGCGGACATTTAAAAATAGTCGTTAGCATGTTACAGACTGGATTCCATCGAACTGAGCACGATATTTAGTATTTAGCTTTAGGCGCCATCTTGTCATGTGAGTTACCAACAATGTAATCCATAATCGTTTTAGTCAGCGATTATACATTTAATTATAGTTGTTGTGAATAATTAATCATGTTATAGATTGAGATTTCATCGAATAGGTCAAGTGATATTAAAGGTAACTTAACAGATAAGGAACGGTAAGGTAACGGGTGCATTATTTTATGATCATGGAAGTTGTTAGAAGTCAGTTGATTTACTTTATTCAGATTTAAACTAAATAGCAAATATGGCTCAAATATAAGGTAAAATATAATATGAGCGTAGATCAGAAGTTCTTCGGAAGTCTCGTCATCATAAAGGCGGTAAAACACAAAGTCTATGTCTCTCCAAAGGCTAAGAAGTTCTAATCGGCACGAGTGGCCTCAAGCTGGTAAGGCTGCCTGTCCACTAGAGTGGAGCGGAGCTAGGAAAATTTAACCAATAGCATCGTTCATAATTAAAATTTCAAATCACGTCATTTTTGTGCAATAGGCTAGTTGACAGTGTCAAAAATAAATGACCAAACACTAACAAATGCATCAAACCTCTAAAAACACGTGGAAAGATGAAATATGTTGTGCATTTAATGCTTTTTATGATATTTAATTAACTCTAGAACCACCAAGAGTAAATCATTTGATACTGTGAAACTATGACGTTATAGGTACTTCATACAAAATGCAAACTATCGTTTTCAATTACCGTTTATTAAAAAGTTGCTGATTTGATATGTCAGGAAACTACCCTATTGTACCTATTGGCTCCGCACCGCTCTAGTGGAGGACAGCCTACCGGTTGCGCCTACCAAAAGGTGTGAACTGTACTCCTTACCTGTATGGTATACTTATTATATGAGATTTCCCTTCCTACCTTAGTTATTGAATGCAAAATAAAAGCCCCCTGGGTCACAACTCCCTGTATTTTGAATATTTGGATATGGATTCAAATAAAAGTTTTCTATTTTATCTGTAGGTTCCCGCCACTCAGTCATACATGACACATCCCGCGCATAAATGCAGCTTGTATTTTTCACACTAGGGTAACCAACTTTTATGGGAGTATCTCATTATAATTACATTTTTATATTTTAGGTACATTATGATACGAGTGTGCTATGTTGGTCATTACACACGAGCCGATGGCTAGATAATGGTTTAAAGTTTGTAATTCTTCCAGTTTTAGGTACTTGAGACACTTATATTAGTAGTTGTTTTTTTTGACAGGCATTATACCTAGCATCTCACGAGCTTTTGCCTAAGGTGGAGGCTTCGGTTGGGGCGTTAAATTCAAATTCTGTTATTAATCAGTAAATATACTACCATTCTTTTCGCAAATATTATGTTGATAACTTACGACCTATAACTGAGCTGCAATTAGCAAAAAACGTGATAAAATTTGAATTTAACGCTCCAACCGAAGGTTTACCCTTAATAGAGTTACACTAATACCTATTATAAATACGAAAGTATTTGTAAATATTTTTGTGGATATTCATAACTCAATCATGTCTACACCTGAATGGATTTGGAAATTGAACACGTAGATAGATCACACCCTGAAAACAAAGGATACTTTCTGACTTTGCAAAACATTATATCCCTCAAGAACGTGGGTAAAATCGCGGGTGGATGTTAGTGCTAAGTAATATATAGATACTGTATGATACGATTTTAAGGCTAGAAAGACGATGAAACCATAGTAACCTGAGGGCCTACTCCGAAAAACAATACACGATACTTCGATCATTTGTCAAATTACTAACCAATAGCATTGCACAAAACGTCTCGTCAGTGTGCTGCAAAGCAAATTAAACATTTAATTATTTTTCGCACATGGTCACCCTACCCACGTCAAGTACCCGCACATTTGACGCGCGCTATGGCGATGCGATGGCGGATGGCGGCAGGCGGCACCCGCCCGCCGCTGGCCATCAATTTGAATAATAACATTCGATTAACCATTTCCACGGTATCACGGATTATACGTATAATATGCAACCGCCATTCCATAAAGTACTTTACACGGCCGATAGTTTGAATATATGTGAAAAGTTTGTACTTTTTATGGACCTTTATCATAAGGATTATGGTTCGTTTAGTTTTTCTTTTCCTAGACTTCTTTTTACTACTATCTACTTATAACATTTTACTATGCATATAAAATTTGCTTAATATGTGAAATGAGCATTCATTTATTATGATTCTTCATTAATGGTGATGTATTTTGTTTATGTTGAATATATCATTAAAAATTTTACATTGTTTAATCAACCCTGCAGCAACGGAAGTTGCTTTATTATGCTATATAGCATAGAGTGTAAGTACCTAAACGTTGCCATGTTTGTGCGATATTAATATTGAATGTAGCTCATTATTAGTTACCTTCTCAAGTCAATCAGAGGATTTAATGCAGGTTTAATGACTATATACTTATCCGACTATATTATTACCGATACATAGACAATCATCCAAAATAGCTTCTGGCGTAAAATTATAAAACATGTCCCACATATAACAATAACGAGCTAAAGACACGCACGTCCGTCCAATGCTGCGACCGAGGGCAAAATGCTCAATAATAATTCTAAATTAAAAATTGTAGAAGTTATGATACACGGTCGCGCACGAGCCGGTGTTGCCAGTTATATAATTAGAAAATGAAAGGGTGGCGCATACGCAGCCTGCGGCGCGATCACTACTATCGCTCACCATCGAGTCAGCTCAGCATAGTGAGGTGAGCATTTCGACATTATCAAATTTTGTTGTCGATAATCCAACTACAGTTTATCATGTGTATTCATTTTATTGTAGGTATATTTTTGTACAGAATAATGACCTACTTCAAACTTATATTTGTAACTAACTTCATATTGGTTACCGTCATGTCTACTCAAGGTCTCATAAATCTATTTTTAGCACTCGATCGCATACTAACAGTCATACTGTAGACGTTGTATAAATCGTACATAGTTACAACATATTTTTGTTAAGGAAAAAATCATTACATAATCTATTCATAGCGTGCTTGACTTATTAAATAATACATTTTTAAACTCCACACGTGTTTAAGTTATGTAAGTATTTGATATTAACATAATAATTTTGTAAGTTACGATAATTTTAATTATAAACATACATTAAACATAGTATGTTACTAATCATATTTTAACTAAAATGTAGGTGAAACTATGGCACAAAAATTATGTTCATTCATTCCATACCATATTGAACTATAAATCGTATATAAGATATAATATGCCTCAACAGCTATAGAGTACCGATATTGTAGAAAGATAAGATTATTCTTTCCGGTTAATGATAAATACTTCTGATTCACTGATTAAAAAAATAACAATAATGTTTTCATATTTCAATTCACTACGAATTTGGAATTAAGTTTGAACTAATAAAATATTTTGAAATTATAAGGTGAATATTTAATAGTATTTTTTTAGTACTTGGTGAAGTGTCTTGTAAGAAATACAATGGATCAGTTCCTTGGAGTTAAATACAAGTTAAAATCGTCTGAAAATTTTGACGAATACTTGAGATATATAGGTAAGTTTTAAAAGTGTATTCTCAAATTGAAATACTGATATAGATAAAGTCGATTTATAAAAAGAAAGTGATAAACTTCACTATTGCTTACTATAGTATTGAAATAGTCTGGCTTCCCTGAATGTCCCCTGTATATTACTATGCTCTATGCCTGATTGTGAAGTGAAGGAAACCGAAGCATGATGGTGTACTTCATAGCACTGTATTTATTTGGTAAGCTACATTCATGTTGAATATCTCTCTTCAAGCACCTACCGGTGTGTTCCGATAACACTTGGGTTCGCGTTTACTTCACAAAATCTAAAAGCCGCACCGTCAGCCACATCATCACTAATCATGGTGAGATTGTTGTTGTTGTCAAACACAACACACATACATACATTGTTGTATTGTTATGTTCCTCTATTTTTATTTTTTTATTGTTCCATGTATTATACCTGTTGTCTAGAATAAATGTTATTTCTTTCTTTCTTTTCTTTCTTATGCGAAAAATTAAATATCTTTAATTTATTTTAATTTTCTATTTATAGTTAGGTAGGTAGTTTTGTTATTCTTCTTATTTATTTCATTTTGTTACATTATAATAATTATAGTATAGAATGATTTAATTTAATACATTTATTTATTGATATACAATACATAAATAGTACCATAATTTACATAAGTATCATATTTTTAGGTGTAGGATATTTAACGCGTATGATAACAACCTCAGTTAGTCCTGTCTGTGTTTTGTCCAAGGATGAAGAAGGAAAATACACGTACAGTATGATCACCGCTTTAAGAACTGCAAACCTTTCGTTTAAACTCGACGGAGAGTTCATAGAAGTAAAACCTGATGGAGTAGAGGTAATAATCTTTATTATCCTGATACTCTTTATAATGGTTAGGTCCCAGTGGTTATCTTCTAAGTTTTCTTGAGAATAAAAGAAAAATAATAATCTCTGATAATTCTCAACTTGTGTGTTTATTTAAATCCTATTGCATTTTATTCATAAAAGCCTTAAAATAACCTAAACTAAATGAGGTTTGAATTTTGAATTAGGCTAGATTATATCATTTAATTTATAAATCTTCCATTAATATGACACATAAATAAAAATAAATACCATAGTTAAGTTTTATAGGCATCCTATTTATGTTTATATTATTTTCCAGGTTAAATCATTACTATTTGCAAATGGCAACATTTTAATGCAGATCGACATACAAATGGTGGAGAATGGTAGAAAATCAACGATTTTAAGAGAATTTACACCTGATACTTTGATTGAGGTAATTTTATGTATTTGCTAGAACTAGCTATGCATTTTAAAATAAATTATAATTTATTGGCTAACATTTTTTGTTTTCAGACATTTACTGCTGAAGGTTGGAGCGGAAAATGTGTGCGGATACATGAAGTAGTGAAATAAAATAAATACCTATTGATAAAAAAATAAGTATTCTATTATTTTTACAAACACAAAATTGACTACTCGATAAATCATTCTATTCACGAATAAATCCACTGAATAGTTTTCAATGTAAAATGTTTATAAGCTGAAGAAGAATAAAGCGATAACTATACCTCAATTATAATAAACCAGGACACAAGCGTCCTGAATAATCTTTTCGGAAAGAGAAAATATTCAACCAATCTATAGACTAGCTATAGATAGCTTTCTCTCACCTTTTCTTACACTGTTGGGATGTACTGAAAATCAAAGTTATAAATTTAACCCCTGAGGGGGAAAAAACGAATTATGTAGCGAGTAAAACCGCGATGTGGAAAAGTATCGAAAAAAAATATCGACGTGTCGCATCACTACTATAAAAATATACTCCCCGCCCCTAAGGGCGCTCGGATGCATTCTTTATTTTCGAATATTAATAAGAAGCGTACAACATTACACTGTATTTCACATCAAGCTACATCATCATAGTCCATCCTGCTTACACCAATAAGTAGATCAATGCTTTCTTGTTCCAAATTCGAATACAGTCAATTGAACTAAAACTCAAGGTAATTGATAGAGATGAGATGAGGTTTATTTGCTTACATCCAGAACATGTCCAGCATGGATAAGTCTGGAGGAGGCCTTTGCTCAAGAAAGGGCAAAAAGTCAAAACTTAAAATAGTTACAACCGACACTAGGAAACCCTAGGAAAATATTATGAAGGTATGAAGATATTACTAAGAATGTCAGTGAGTTGGAGTTGGAAAATGCTGTTAATTCTTTTAAAGTAGAGAATTATATTCTTATCCTATACAGGACAACTTTTACTCTGGAACCAACCCTGAAAATGCCGCATTTTTTTTTTTTTTTTTATCTTTTCTGCATCATGGCAATCTGTTTGAAACAACAATAAGCCACTGTTCTGACTGATTTCCTGAATCTGTTTGGGTTATTTAGCTTGGTGAGACACATTCAAAAGAGTATCTCATTCCATCCTAACGAATCTATCTAATAGGGTTGGAACACTATGTCTCTTCAGTCTTTTATATTGTAAACTTTAATCTCCACTCAGTCCTTGAGCAAGCTCATTTTTATGCTTTCCAAGTCTCTTCTGATAGTTTATGCTATAATTTGTAATCTCCTGTTTGATAGTTGGTATTTTCAGATCATGATATATAATTTTATTGCTGATGTACTGTGGTATGTTAAAGATGGCTCTAAGTGTTTTAGTTTGGAATCGTTCCAATATCTCAACCCCAGAGCTGGGTACCATAGGTCCATATTGGTTTCAAGGTGGCTTTGTACACTGTTAACTTGCTGTGTGTACTCATAGAAAATGCCGCATAACAACTTTTTTTATAGTTCATTTTATTAACAGATAAATTCATATGATATCTAAGACCAAAAAATAAACAAAATCGTATGAATTTCTTTAAGCGCCTAGGAAAAATTTCTACGCAAAATTGAGATTTTTATTTTATTCAAATACAAAACCTAGCATAATAAATTCGTTCGACAAAAATAAACATTGTATAATACTTTTCCTCATAAGAGTCAGTATTTGATATTTTCCTCGTACCGTTTACCAGTGTGTCTACGGTGCTAGTAGGTGGGTATCAGCTCCCACGATTAGATTAGCAAAAGAACAAAAAAAAAGATAGTGTGACATAATTTTTGTTTGTCAGAACATTCAAGTGTGAGTTGCTAGTAGGTTTCCAAGTGTTCCGTATGTAACTTAATTTATTTTTTGTATCTTATAATATTTTACGTGGTGTCGCCGTAGGTACGTTGCCTTCTGACAGCGACCTTTTCTTCTAGTCAGTTTTATGTATGATCGTTTGAATAAGTTGTGCGTTTCTCAAATAATTATTAATAAAAGTTTAAAGATAAAAAATATTTTGTATGTCCAAGAACCTATGCCGTATAGGTACCTATTTGCAATCATATTTTTTCTTTATATTCATATACTGGTGCTACTTACTTTGAAACTTCCTTTTATGTATTCATTCCTAATTTTGTAAATTGTTGTTACTTCCATCTTAACATTTTCATCTCAGCTGCATATTACACTCATTAAACACTTATCTACCGAAATTAATAAATTACTGTAGATTAAAGTATAATAAATAGGAAATATTCTCCAAGACATGATTTATTAAGATTCAATGCGTTCCGATAGGTCGGAACGCATTGGGGGCATTCGTTATTTTCCCTAATGAAACAAACTTAAAGTAAGATTTATATACCAAGATCACTGTTTTATTCAATCTTACGTCTAAGCACTGATACGCAGGGATCCCTAAAAATGCATTGCTCAGAATTAATTTGAGTAGGTAGGTACTATCTTTGTTGTCATTTCTCAAGTAGATATTACCTGTGATATATTACCATACATGACAACTTTCAGAGATCAAGAAGTATTATTCTACACTCATAATACAAGACAGACGCGTCATAAGAATTAATTCGACATGGATTTTATAGATGCAAAATATAAGTTGTCACATTCTGAATACTTCGAAGACTATCTTAAGTTTCTCGGTAAGTTTTTATTTTTAACTATATAACTCTGTGGTGACCACAATCTCACCATCGTCAGTGATGATGTGGCCGATGATGGTGACACAAAGCCTAGAAAAGAAATAGCTCTCAAGTTCAGCTATCGGAACACACCGGTAGGTGCGTGGCGACAGATTTTCAACTTAAGGGTGGTAGCCAGCCAATCGGGTACTACAAAGTATCCTACCACCGTGCTATGGTGTACGATCCTTTCTTTCACTGAAAGCTCAAGCTTATCACCTAAGATACGAACCCACGTCCTTCCTTTCGGCATTCGACGTCACCACCACTGAGCTACTTATTACATCATCAACAGCTTAGGGATGTCTAACCCCCCCCATTGATTTTCACAACGAAAGGTTTAGGGCCGCTAGATCCATTTTTAATGCTTGGCCTTGAATTATTGATTCGTTTTCGCTGTGGCTCCGACCAGCGGAAATCTGTCATGAGTGAAAACACATTTTTTCCTAGTTCCTAAACAAAAAAAGAAATGTGTAGGTACCTATTATTAATTATTTTGCTTTGTTGTCTTATTTGTCTTGGCAATTGAATACTCTCGGGACCGACATTAAAGCTGATTTTTAAATACATTGATGGTGCCATGACAGCTGGCTCTACAGGTACCTACACCAAACCATTGGTACATTACCTACCTACATATAAAATATGCTTGCGTTTGAATAATATTATAATTTCGTGATTTTAAACCTTAGTCACATATTAAAAGCGGTAAAAGGTTCATAATGATGAATAAGTTTTATGTATTTTTTCCTCCTAACCAACTGCAGATGAATTACAAATAACCAAAATTTAATGAAATATAACTTTTACAGGTGTAGGCCTCCTCCCTCGTAAGCTAGCTGGCTCTGTATCCCCAGTATGTGTGCTCACTGAAGAGAATGGCGTCTACACGTTCACCATGTCCTCCACCTTCAGGACCTTCAAGTTTACCTTCAAGCCTGGTGAGGAATTTGAAGAGGTTAAACCTGATGGATCTAAGGTGATCTCATGAGGAACTTATATAACTAACAGAATTTCGATGACCGTTTTGAAAGGAAGTTTTCTCTACATTTCTGGTTTTGTGTCCCTTTTTGGCTCATATATTATGTATAGATTCTAGCTTCCATCCGGCAGTTTTCCCTATGTTCCCGAGGAATCTTATCCTTTCCCGGGATAAAAAGTAGCCTATATGTTATTCCAGGGCACTATCTATGTGCCAAGTTTCATCTGAATCCGGTAGCTCTTATGAAAGAGTAACAAACAACTCTATTTCATATATTATTAAATATGTTACTTATTTGCCAGGTAAAAGCAGTAGTATTACTAGAAAGCGATAAGATGATACACACACAAACCGAAGAGAGTGGCCGAAAGTCGACCATCATCAGAGATTTCAATCTGGATACATTGACAGCGGTATGAAGTAACTTCTTTAATTGTTACATAAATAAGCTATACATCTATGTGGCTGATGGCGGTAAGCACACAAAGCCTAGAAGAGAACTGGCTCTCAATTGCAGCTGTCGGAACACACTGGAAGGTGCTTGGCGACAGATTTTTAACTTGAGGGTGGTAGCCAGGCAGGCGGGTACTACAAAGTACCTTACCATCGTGTTATGGTTTCCTCACGATGTTTTCCTTCACCGAAAGCTCAAGCTCATTGTAGGATACGAACCCTCGACCTTCGTCTCGGCATTCGACGTCACTACCACTGAGCTATCATCGCCAACTTTGTAATATTAGTAATGAACTATTTAAAGACTATATCGCAAAAAAATCTAATTCATAATTAAGTACCTACGTTTTATTTTTTACAGACAATTACTGTCGATGGTTGGGAAGGAAAATGTGTTAGAATACATGAATTAATTGGGTGATTTGTGCTTATCATCATAACTTCTTTCACTGGATATTTTATTAATGTATACGATGCCAACATATTAATAAGTCGATCGAATAATAAATTTATAATACATGAACACAACAGTTGTTTATTTATACACCTATCTGGAGATGCTTAAATTGCAGTCAGTAACTCGTGTGGATCTCATAAAATAAGCAATAAATATTATAATAGAGGTTATTCAGATCTATAGCTTGATTCGCGTAGATAACAAAATTTCTAAGATGTCGTACATCAAACTCAAACTCTAAACTTAAAACTTAGTTAGGCCCTGATAAGGCACTTATGAATGTCGATAGTTACAATTTTTACAATAGACTCTACAATCGGTTCGGAATACACTTAAACTGAGAAGACTCCGGCAATCAATAACCGACAACCAACTTTGTTTCGTACCTAGTTTCTAGTACCTACTTAAGTGTAAAATAGAACTAAATACGACAGTTTGGAGGCAAAATATTTACATAAATGAAACTTTGTTTATAACTTTGTCTTGGCACTCAAAAATCAAAATCAAAATCAAAAACTCATTTATTCAGTTTAGGCCCTAATAAGGCACTTATGAATATCAACAGTTACAATTTTTAGACTCTACTACCGGTTCGGAATACACTTGAACTGAGAAGACTAGAAATGATAATCTGCCGAGTCCAACCCAAATTTACCTAGAGAGACCTACCCCCATTAGGATCGGTTGCGGTCCCAATTTGGGTGACGAACCGATTGAGTAATCTAAATCGAATAGCATTTATTTTCTAATTTTAGTCTTTCTTCAGGCCTGAGGCCAATCGAATACCTAGGTCTGATTAAGAAGCATTTGCCCTAATCTCCATGCGACGATCGTGCTATGATTACCCTAAATACATGACGAAATATAAACTATAATTTTCTATTGTTATATTTGTATTAAGGACTTACGTGAAACCACTGGGAACAGCCCAGTGGTTTCACGTAAGTCCTTCTCCATATCATAAGCGATTTGCGTGCCAAATTTCATCGTGATCAGTTCAACGATTTAGACGTGAAAAGACACAGCTACATTTGCATTTATAATATTAGTATGGATGTTTTTACAGAAGTAAACCGTAAGTATCTTATCTAGAAAGAAAAAATATTTATTTGCCACACAAACCTTAATTAATACTATAAAAAACAAGACAATTAACAATTGTGTGTGTTGACAAATTGGCCAGGTAAGCATAATGCTGTGCACAGTGAGCACACAGCGCTGATTTTCATTCGCGCCAGTAGGGCTACTCGGATCATACCGTGCAAGTGATGGTCACCAATGCAATTTACAATTAATTACTATAAAATCTACTAATAAAATATTCAAATTTTTACTTCCTCTAATTATGTTATCTACCTATCTGAATTCACTAAACAACTATTACTTGTTGAAGATCAAATAAAACTGGCTGACCCTTATAAGTGGTAAATCAGCTTTACAAGTTTCGGGCATTATGCTATAAGAGTTGAATAATAAAGTTATTATGCAATTCACTAACGAGGCCTCAATGCACACAATCAATTACTGAATTGATCCTGTTATACGACGCGTAATACACCCGATGTAATTGAGGACACTTTATCTCGGCCGGTTTCAAAATGTAAATAAGAATCAAGATTGTTTTGTTTTCTTTTTAAATATTCACAACAGCCTATACCATTTTGTATGGCATTGGGCTATCGTAGCGTGCCGCTTGCCGCGAGTAAAAGTCTGAATAAGTGATCACAAAACTAATTACTAATTCCAAAATATAGCCCGGACTTTTTTTATCGAAGTAGGTACAATTAATTAAGTTGTCAAAATTTTATAAAAGTACCTATCTCGTTAAAAGAGCTGATGTTTTTTGCTGAAAATGTCGTTTCAGGCGCAAAGTTGCCAGTTTTTTGTTAATAAAGTTTTGTGAAACTTATATTAGGTACTTTATTTTTTTCAACCACAAAGCAAATGAAAACGGCAAATTATCCTGTTATTTTAAATAAGAGAACTAAATTTAATTATTTTAAAAAAAAAGTTTTGGACAAAGACCAAAGTTGATAGCGTAAATTGTCACAAAATTAAAAGAAATATTGACATTTCTACAAATAATTATTTATCTTGATGATGATAATCCGTTCATAAAGTCCAGTCTAGCCTCATCAGCCATAAATGCCTTCTCTTTCTTACACCACTCGGTCATTCTGATCCATACCTATATTTTTAATTTAGCTTGAAAATAGAGTCGAAAAAATTCAATGATTTAAAGTTAACCATTTTACATGTCCTCAAGTGTAAAGACTGGAGTCGTAAGCTCAATCCTTGAATCAAAAGGCTCAATCATATCGAGTCGATGCTCGGCACTGTAAACTGTTGATTGTCCAGTTACTGACGAACTCGTCTCGTATCACGTGGGTTGGTAACACTAAACAACTAGGAGGACTAATTAAACCAATATGCCATTTTAATAGGGAATTGTTATTCGATTATTTATTTTACGGATAATGAGTACCTACGTATGTTTGTTTATTTTAAACTGTCTGAATTAGCTACCAAACCGATTTTGATGAAAGCTAAAAATATCCACGGAGATGACCATAAAATACCTAATTTTATGTGTGAGAACGTGGGCGAAACCGCGAAGGACAACTAGTAATAATAATAATTTCAGTAATCATTAAAATCGGAGTTATATTAAAATTAATTTTACATGTATAATTTAATTAAGTAGGTATGTGGCAATTTTGTACAAACTATTACGTGAGCTAGTACCTATATACAAGCCTGTTTTTAGGTAGTCCCTTAGCTGAAGTCTTAAAGTTATAGTTCATTACTCTATACCTACATGATGGAGCAAGAGTGGACTGTATTTTATTAGGATCTTTGGTACCTCTCACGTCTCAGTTTCTTTTCCTTTATATTCTTATATTGCGGCGGTGAGATGTTATAGGTACCCAGACAAAAGCAAATTAAAATATTATAGATCTAACTAATAGCCACTCACCTATCTTCAGCTTTCCAGTATCTCCAAATGTGATATTAACTGCACATTAGGCTAGTTCAATTAATTAAAATAAAGCGGTGCGTCTTTCATCCAACAGACTGACTTGACATCCGTCACATAGAGATGTGCAGATGCCGATTTGCTTCCATTAAAGCGAGGGTGTCTCAATTACAAATATAAAACTTAAAAATACTTTTGTAGGCTCAAACACTACAAGTACTAGTACAAGTATGTAATTGTACTATAACTACAGACAATACAGATTAATTTATAAAATTATAAAATAATTTTATTGTAAGTAAAGAAAAATCCGACGGTCATAATTTTCATTATGACTTTTGTGTTCAAATAATTTATAAATAGATTTACGCCCATTATGATAAACTAGCTGTTCCCCGCGGTTTCACTCGTGTTCCCGGGATAAAAAGTAGCCTATAACCTTTGGGGATAATGTAGCTTCCTAGAATTTTTCAAATCGGACCAGTAACTCCGGAGATTAACGCGTTCAAACAAACAAACAAACTCTTCAGCTTTATTATATAATCATCTATATCCATATACTACATTATTATTTACTTGCCTGTGTATTAGGTACATAATATAAGTAGGTATGTAAAGTCGAGACCGATTTTGAGCACCACTACAGTCGCTAGTCAAACCTAAATCAAATCCAGGCACTACTTAAAATAACTCATTCCTCGGCACCATATTGCATGCACCATTACAATTCACACCAATTTATAAACAATTTTATTGTCAAAACAGTGACCACGCAGTTTGGTCTCATTAAAATGCCACTGAAATGTACGGTATTATGTGACAGCCGCGGGCTGGCTCCCAAACATACCGGGGCAGTACAGTGACCATTGTAGATTGGATTAGTTAGTACAGTCCTCGAAACGTCAAATCTTTGGTAATTTTGAAAAACATTTTGAGAGAGAATCATGTTTTATTTTAATCTCAAAAGGATACAACTTTTGATACCTATTATTATTATATAACAATTATAAAACAGAGTTAAAATAATAATAAATAATTCACAATATATAGATAAATAGGTTTCGGTTTCTTCCAACAGCTCTGTTAAGTGGCAAATTGGTTTATAAAACTATTCTATATCTACTCTATCCTACGTTTCGAACCGTTTCAAATATATTCGTTGCGAAATTGTTTTTTTTTTATTTTGAATGTTAAACAAATACTTGAGCGGTAGGTAGGTTTTCTGTTCTACAGAACTTATACAACACGGGCCCGTGTTCACAATTGTTTGTAAATTGTAGGCATTCTGTAATGCAGATCGTCTCCTTCATCAACATATTCTAATAGACTAGTCAACAACTGGACCCAATTCATTACACGTATCACATATCGCATCATTCCTAACACTTGACTTTACTTATAAACTCAAACTCAAAACTCATTTATTCAGTTTAGGCCTAATAAGGCACTTATGAATGTCAACAGTTACAATTTTTACAATAGATTCTACCACCGGTGCGGAATACACTTAAACTGAGAACTATGAAATCTTTTTCTAATTAACAATACTGATGGTCACCCTACTCGACTACCAGAAAAGTCATGTATCGCGTGACAATGCTGGACGGCTTTCAGTCAGAACAGTTCCTATGGGAACCGAACCTAAACGCCTCGCCCTAAGCCCTCTGATAAATTGCAAGGATTTGTTTCAAGAATGCGTTAATAAGTTGTTAAATTTCACCTCGTCTCACACCGATACGTTGTAAAGTCTATTTAAAAGAGTTACATACGTTTTTATACATTTAATAAATTTAAGCACCGGGATAAAATGTAAAGGATGTATTGGTGCAGTTACACACTTTTTTTATTTTATTCTATACAAAATGGTAATATAATAGACCCGTCATTTAAAAAAAAAATTGTATTCCAAATAAAATGGAATTATAATAATAATATCCTAAGACAATATTCACACACGGTTATATGATCTCAAACTAAGCAGAGCTTGTACTTTGGAAACCAGATAACTGATATACTACATTTTTATCAGTCTCACGTCTTGTGAGTGCTTAATTATTTACGTTTTTGGTACTTATCTACCTACTATCTACATTCCATTAGACCTAAGCTATGTCCGACATGAAAGATTAAGAAATCTGGGACAGGTTAATTAAATGAAATTTCGAGTGTAGGTAGTACCATAGATAATTATACCATTGAAAAATAAATATAAATGAAAATAATAAAATTTGTTTCTCTTTAAAAAAGCATTAATAAACAATACGCTACGGTGTAACACACGGCCCGTCATAAGTTGCAATTATGAGATTTTGGGCTATCATTTTGGTGGGGCTAGGTTTAGTTCATAATAATGCACTTTTGGACTTAGCAGTCGTGACTTTCGGCCGCGTTTGTTTCACGATTTTTGAATTTGTTTGACGTGATGCTAAAGCGTTTGAGATGAGGGAGGATATGGCATGGCGCCACATGTTTGATGCATTTAAATGTAGGTACACGCACACATATTTTTTTAATGATGATGATGTTATATTCAATTTATCCAACTAATACTATTCTATAATTGTGAAAGTTTTGATGTTTGTGTGTGACTCAATTAATCATCAACTACCGAACGTATTTTGATAAAACTTGGCACATAGATAGATTGTACCAAGAAAACATAAGATTCCTCGGGAACATGGGTTTTATATAAATCACCATTAAATACTAACTTTTTTAGCATTAGTTGGCTTTTTGTCTAACTGACTGACTCTGACTCTCAAGAGTGTCAAGTACCTAGGCGGTGGCCAGAAGAATGGATAGTCCTCAAAGTACCTTGACTGATTTATTGCGTTTGAGATTTCTGTATGATAATTTTACAATGAATTATTTTCTGCCCCTCGGTTTAGCGATTTATGTGTTTTTCTAGGCAGGGAATGATCTTACAATGCCAAAGTTACAAATTGCTAACAAACATACAAACACGCAAAATTTTCCCATATTATACCTACCTAATATTAGAAGGATAAGATTGGAGAAGTAGGTAAGTAGGTAGGAATAGTAGGATAGATTCTATTATAACGTTTCTTTCTTAGGGAAACCCTGATAAAGGAGGTATAGTGTTTCAAAAGGCTACAGAAACAGAAAACTCAACTATAACCATACCTATACCTAGCAGTAATATAATAATAAGCTACCGACCGAGATAAAATTTTACGTATCAATTAAATCTCATGAAAACAGAACCATAGCCAAGTACCACCTTTATAGTTTCAACAGATAATAATTACAAATTACTAAAATATTATAGTCTGCATTTATATCGTATAATTTTAATGGCATTCGAATTGTAACTCCAATATTCCAAGATTGTATCGAGACTATCGAACCATTTTCTGACTCACTGCGTAATTATAGGTTTGCTAAGTTGCTAACTCCTATATTATTTATTTTTATACCGCACAGTTTATTCGGTGAATTATATATTTCAATTCTGGGGACGATTCCCCGAAAATTTAATTATCTCAGTATCTACCTATAATGCATGTAGGTAGGTAACATTATTTTTTCAGACTACCTAGTTTGAAAGTTAAATATAGTAAAAAATATATAAATATTACAATATTCTGTTATATGTATAGCAAATTATTTACTTTCCTGTATTTTATGTGCATTGTGAACTTATTACATTAATATCAGCTATGCTGTTCTAACAAGTAGCGACATCTTTTGTTGGGTAGCAAAAGTATCTAATCATCATTTTTTTACTATTGACACGAGATATCGTATGAAAATAATTTTATGTAATTGTATTTTCAACACAATAAAATATATGATTTTTATCATAATTTTTAGTTAATTACATATTGAACAACAACAAAAAATTAAGCTAAAATGTAGCTTAATTTTTTTGATCACAGTATAAAACAACTATATTATTTTTTACTGGCAATTCCTGAATAATACTGTCAAATTTGACAACTCGGCGTTTTTGAACAAAATCGCTTGTCATTCAACATACAAAACTTTAATTCTAAAATTTAATAAAATGGCTTTGCTGGACTTTTGCCGTTTGGACGAGAAGATTAACTTAAAGCCGGTGGACTCCCTTGCATCTTTCCAAAATGACGTGATTGGATACAGCCAGAACTTTCTAAACCACACTCAACTTGCAATACCTCCGTTCGCAAATGTAAGTTTAGGTTACAGTACATTAATTACAATGCTAAAACATTAACTTGGAATAAATAATTTATGCAATTTAACACTTTACTCGTATGTTCACAGCCTGTAGAAACTCTAGCACAGTTCAACTCAAAAGATGATACTGGGAAGGAAATCAAAATTCAATTCGACCACGGAACCACCACACTTGGCTTTAGATACAAAGTAAGTCGTTACTTCTGGATATATATATTTTTATACCTCTTATCTTATGTAAAAGAACCTAGAAATGCCCTTATAGAGTGAACATTCAAACCTTCATAACTGTCTTTTAGCATGTGTTTCCCTGTGGATTTAACAATAAATTTTAATGAGCTGGAGTTGCTTGGATCCCGTAGTCACCAACATCAACAAATCAGGGCTTTCAATATTATAAAATGGCTTCAATATTAAAAAATAAAAACACAGGTCATTGACATGACCTGTGTTTTTATTATTATTATTGCTTTTTAGTTAACTATTGCATTAAGGCTGAAGGAAAAAAAACAATAATATTGTGGCTTTTCTTCTTTTAGACACGTCAATGTCTGGGTTAGAACCCCTTCCTGATGCTTATAATTCTTTTAGAACTATTGTAAGTTAACAAGAATTATGCCAAAGACTACCTAACATACATACTTATGTATGCTAAAGATACATTTTTGGCTGTCTGAGTAGCAGAGTGCTTGAGACAGATGCACAACCAGACATCCAAACAATTTACAATAAAATTTTAGCTGTTAAAATTAATTACTTATAAAACTAAATATTTATTCTGACCGCAGGGTGGAGTGCTCCTGGCAGTAGACTCCCGAGCCACGGGCGGCCAGTTCATTGGCTCCCAATCCATGAAGAAGATTGTAGAGATCAATGACTACTTGCTTGGTAAGATTTTTACACTTTAATTGTAAATTAGTTACCTGTGAGTTTAATTATGGAATTCTATAGAAAAAGGAGAATATCTAGATACCTTAATTGATCAAAATGTATGGAAGGTACTTTGTAGTACCTGTCTGGCTGGCTACCACCCTCAAGTTGAAAATCTGTCACCAAGCACCTACTTGTGTGTTCCGGCAATTTTACTTGAGAGCCAGTTGCCTTCTTGGTCGACAGGACAGACAGGTCGGCAACACGGCGATATGCGACAGTAACCTGCCTGCTTGCATTTATTTATTTTGTTTGGCAAAAAAACCATTTTGTATTAATATTTTCTGCCCTTCCAGGTACTCTCGCCGGAGGTGCGGCGGACTGCGTCTACTGGGACCGCGTTCTCGCAAAGCAATGTCGCCTGTATGAGCTTAGGAATAGAGAACGTATCTCTGTGGCGGCTGCTAGCAAGCTCATGGCTAACATGGTGTACAACTACAAGGGCATGGGACTCAGCATGGGAATGATGTTGGCTGGTATTGACAAGAGGGTAAGGTCTATTTTCATTCAGCATAACTTATTCAATAGTTTAGCCCATAATCAGTTTGAGTATGGTTGTTGTACAATTGCAAAAGGCATAACAGGTTGTAATTTTCACTAAAATTAAAAAAAATAAGAAAAAGAAACCCCCAACAGACTGAAAAAAAGTGATAATCTTAAAACGGCTGAGCGGATTTTATTAAAACATTTCTAAGAACACTCAATTAAGACACATTTCAAATTAAAGGAACTTAATCAAATAGGTTCAGGAGCTATGCTGCCACAGACAGACACACACTACAAACTTATTACACTGGGGCTTGAAAATTAAAAGATCTGGTCCTATGGACATGAAATTTGGAGGGTGTGTCTATTGAAAAGTCTATCCACTAAGATATTTGGGGTGTATTGTGCAATCAGATGGTATTCTAAGGTGTGTCCTCATTATGCTCACTGTTAGCGGCAGACTATCCGCTGACTGACTGAGCGGCGGAGCTGGCGTATCGGTCGCTAACTCAAATGTATAGAATCGTTTAGTGTGAATCAGCCGCTCACTGAATGAGTCAGCATTTGTCGGAAACACCGCAAACTATCGCCAAGCACCTTTCGGTGTGTTCCGATAGCTGCACTTGAGAGCCAGTTCCCTTCTAGGCTTTGTGTGCTTACCATCACTGACCACGGTGACATTGTGGTCAAACACAGGCCTACACATAGTAAAAAAAAAACTGCGTACATTACGCGCCGTATGGACACTCCATTTAAAGAGAGGAGAGGCAAACTGAAAGCAATCAGTCCGCTAATAGGCTAGTTGACAGTGTCAAAAATAAATTACCAAACACTAACCAATTCATAAAACATCTAAAAATACGTGGAAACATCAAATACGTTGTACATTTCATGCTTTTTATTATTTTTAATTACCAGTAGAACCACTATTGGTTTGACATTTATTAAAAACTAGCTTAATTTGATATGTCAGTCAACTGATTAATTTCAACCTTTTCATTCAATCAGGGAGCACAACTATACTATGTAGACAGTGAAGGCACCCGCACTCCTGGCAAGGTGTTCTCTGTGGGTTCGGGCTCTGTGTATGCTTTTGGTGTACTCGACTCTGGATATCATTGGGACCTGTCCGATGTGGAGGCACAAGGTAACAAAATTAAGTTCTATTTAATTACTTATAAAAGTGGGTACAAATAAGTTGTGTAAATAGAAAAACCCCAGTCAATTATGTTTAAAAAGTAATTATGTAAATGAAATCTCATAAAAGCAAAACATGCTTCTGAGATGATTTTTGTGCCTCAGTAGTCTAGAGTAGGCAGCAGCTTTGGACGAAATATTATTTTTTTGGAAACTAATAAAGTATCTTGACAGATTCAAGTCTGTCCCGATGCAGATACTTCTACTTCTATCTTACTAATATTGGTATGTAGTATATTATTTATTCTTTGCTAATATTGTAAATGCGAAAGTTTGAGAGGATGTATGAACGTTTGTTATTCTTTCACGTAAAAACTACTCTACGTATTTGGATGAAACTTGACACATAGATAGATCATACCCTGAAATAATAGGGCTACTTTTTATCTCGGGAAAACATAAGATCCCTCGAGATCGCTGGTGAAACCGCGGGGTTGAAGCTAGTTTTTTAAAATAACTTTATGTTTGCCAGAGCTAGGTCGGCGCGCTATCTACCACGCGACTCATCGCGACGCGTACTCCGGTGGCATCATCCGCGTGTACCACATCAATGACAAGGGCTGGGTGAACATCTCCAACGAAGACTGCTCAGAACTTCACTACAAGTACCAGGCAGAGAAGGGCCTCAAAGACGAGTGACCAACTAGCTCTTATAACATACCTTTTATAATAAATACCTAATGTAATTTAATTTTGTTTTACTGCATTGTATTTACGGCCAGTTTTAGCTTTCTTTATGCGACAATGGATTACGTTACCGTGTAAAAACTCATAGTAGCAAAACAAACCTACTATTATATAAAAGTTTGTGTATATTGGTGTGTATGTTTGTTACTTCTTTACGCTCAAACGGCTGGACCAATTTTGATGAAATTTGGTATGAAGGTAGTCACCCTGGATTAACACAGGCTACTTTTAATCTTAATATGTGGGTAGGCACGGACGGAAGGATATGAACGGAAAAGATATGAACATAATAAGTAATTATTTCAAAACTTTATTTCAACAGTGTTCCTCTCAATTTTAAATCTATTGGGATGGGCCCGTTTTAAAAAACAAAATCATAACATACTAGCGACTAGAACTGTTCAATACAAATTTAACTTAATAATAAAATGCAAGTAAATCAACGAGGAGACAGTGTGCGTTTATTATCAAATTAATATTAAACACACTATCATTTAGAAGTAGAATATTTTAATAATTAACAAATCATAACTCAATAAACCGATATAAAATACACGGATTTATTATTATAAAACAATGTAGCCTCCATTACACTGCACTGTACGAAATGAATGGATAAGCACAGAATAGCGCTTCACAAAAACGCTCAAGATCAACGCACCCATTCAATAGACATCTCTAAGCAGGCACGTACAAAAATGGTGCCTATTGCCCATTCTATTGTTTACGAACAAAAACCTCTATTTCTTTCAAATGTTATTGAAAAAAGATAGAACATTTTTAATGCTGTTAAATTAGTCTACGCCATCGTCTTTTACGGATAAATAAATAATAGTGGCGATTAACTTCACGTTGTTATTTTTTCCCTTATGTAAAACACATAAAGTTGGAAAGAGATTAAAAGGTTGCATTGTAGACAATAGAATCGTGGCTAATATCTATAATTTAGCTGCCCGAGGTCACGTTTAAGACTGTTTTGATTGTGTGCGTGCAACATTCAATCCGAGGGCAGCTAGAATGGACATCTGTGTGATTTTATTTAGTGATCATTTTAACAATCTATCTATGATTTGCCATCTTTCTTAGAACCCTCTGCTGGTTTCGATTTTGGTGTCTCTTCAGGTTTTGGAGACTTGTCTATGTGTACACTGACTTCTTCAGACGTTTCTTCAAGCTCCCAATCCTTTAGCGGTACCTCTGTTAACTTGTAGAACTTACCATGTTTGCCAATACCTGCAATAAAATTTATGTATTATGTAGTTAATATAATCCAATCTTGTTAGAAAATACAGGTTACAGCACTATCTAAATGCGCCAATTTAAGTATGATTGCATAATTATTGTTGTGATGATATGATGTTGATGTGTATGTCTGTCCCATGAATAAAAATATTTAAAAATCCTTTTAGGCGATATATTTTCTTGATATCCATAATGATTCAAAATAGGAATACCTAGTCTTATTTGAGTAGCAACTCTCTTAGCATTGGTTTATTCGTTTGGTATAGTACGGACGACCACAAGTAAAGGCAAACACTGCGGCACCTTATGCGGTTGTAATAGGAGCTATTTTGCAACAAAAAGGTGTAGCTTGATCTGTGGCCGTGTGTAACTATTAATTGAGGTCTAGTAATTTATTTGTGAATACAGCCAACATTCAATTAACATAAATGATAACTGACCTCCTTGAAACTTCTTGACACCCTCATTCATGTCCTGTATAGCGTTGCCAAGGAGACTGGTCATGACTGCCTCGTCCCGCATGCTCTCTTCACTGTTTGGGTTCAGTTGAGAGTTGACAGCGGCCAGCTTGTCCATCATTAAGGCACTTTGGGGGAACTTCACTAAGGATTTGGCCAGTTTTATTGATTCGCCTAGAGCTGGAAAATTTAGCGTGATGAAGTAACAAACACACTTACAAACTTTCGCATTTATATTACTAATTATGACTATTATTATTATGAAACCTTATGTTACCAGTGCCAGTAGACGTGAGTTTGCTGGCCAGTCCGGCCTGGTGAGCTTCCGTCCCGGATATGAGCCGCCCCGTAATTAGTAGGTCCAAAGCGCGGGAGAGACCTATCAGTGACGTCAGTCTGCGCGCTCCATATAGACCTTGTGGTACACCTGGAAAACACATCATTTTGGTGCAATATTCAAAAACTGTATTTTTATTAATTTCCTACAGATTTAGAATATTAAAACTAGCATTTGTAAAACCAGTGTATTGATTCTCCTTACAGTGTGGCATCGCGTTTGTCGGGCGATGCCGCCGCCTGTAAGTACTTACGCTGTCGCACGCAGACCAGTGCCAGGATTGAGACAGTTACACTTTAATATTGTAATATAAAATACTTCCAAAATAAAAATTCATAAAACATGTAATTAAATAGCTTCTAGTTCAATTATAAAATGAATTAGTCCTTACCAAACCGCCTCCCCAAAAAACCCATGACAGCCGTGTCCTCAATGATTCGCAAGTCACAAGCCAGTGCCAGCTCGAACCCTTCAGCCACCGCATACCCAGAAACCGCTGCTATAGTTGGCTTGTCGCATAACGGCCGACGGAGGAGTCGTGACTAACAAACAGAATATAATCTCAATATAAATCATGGAAATATAAAACAATACTATCAGTGGATTGTCATAGTATTATTCAAAAGAAAGTTCAATGCTGATAGAATGGTGGCCGCTGATAGAACCAGTAAGTGCAGTGTTAGTAGTTACTTGTTTTTTATTTAAAAAGTTTGTTTTCTGGCAGAGGTAACATACATAAAGAGCTGGCAAACAAAAAGGTATTATAACAATACAGTATCATCAGGACAAAATACTTTTTTTTACAGTCCGAGGTTTTGGGCCCACTGAATTTGAATCTCAACTCATTTTCAATAAAAACCACCTAAAATAGTGTTGAAATTGCATCCAAAGTTCATGGTTTTTAAAATAACGTAAGACACACATGCGTATGTCATTCAGTTTTTTACTGCTCCTGTAAAATTTAATTTTATGTAATTATACCATTTTGTTCGCCAGCTGTTCTCATTTGCTGTATAATATCTTACCGCAGCATCCATCAAAGTGTTATATCCCTTCTCTCCAATCTCATCAATGTTAAAACCGGAACAAAACGAGCCCCCTTCTCCGTTGAACACCAAAACCTTGGACTTTTCATCCTTATCGAATGCATCTATGGCTTCAGCTATTTCTCTCAATGTAGCCTCATCAAGACTATTCCGTGTGGGTACTCTATCAATATTTAGTGTAGTTATAGCTCCATATTTTTCAATTGTTACATTACCTTCAAACATTAAATTTGAAATTAATTTAATCTTGTTTTCAATATTATTTAAAAGTATTTGGTATCTGGAATTTATAGTAAAACTAGCTGTCCCCCGAGGTTTCACCCACATTCCCGGGATAAAAAGTAGACTATATGTTATTACAGGGTATGATCTAACTTGTGGCAAGTTTCATCCAAATCCATTCAGTAGTTTTTGCGTGAAAGGCAACAAACTTACATACATATAAACTTTACGTTTATAATATTAGTAGATCGGAGAGTAGCTTTAGGGGCGGTATTTACAATAGAGCTTGTGCTTTTCTTTCTTTATTACTTATTATAGCTGTGTAAAGACATGTTACTTTTAAATAGAAACATTATTGGAACTTTAAAAGTAATACTTAATTTATTATGACATTAATCATTTAGGGAATGTTCTTTCTGTAATAGCAAAATGATAACGCCTAGCATTTTTAAGCAAAATGATTATTGCTTGTACTTTCACAATAGTAATTATATTGTAACCTTACTTATTTTTATGTCTTCTGTTTTCTCGGGCATGCTGGCTTTCTTTTGCGCATCGTTAGAAGCATATCGAACATTATTTATCCGGCAGAAAGATATATTTTTCGAAAATAAACTCCTGACTATCAGCCGCATGATTATTAATTTCGATTTTATTTTTTGTCGTATTAAAAATAAGTTTAATTTTATTTAAAATTCCGTCCGGCAAAGTCGTCTGACAGATTAGAGTTGGGTAAAAAATTTCGATCGAATTATCAAAATATCTTCAGAAAATTGTCGATATTTTAAATCTCCAAATGTCGATATTCGACGGACTGCTCCAATCACAGTACCGAGATTTGAAAAAACTTGTCAGGCTGCCAGATGAGTTTATTTTTTTCACTCTTGAATATTTTACAGTAGAGGTAAGGTAACCACGCTTTGGGGTAAGAATATCGATATATCGACATGTTTAACTCTACATATTGTCGACATCATTTAAAAATATCGATATATTTTTGAAAATCCTTATGATCTGTCTTGTCTGTTTCTCCATGCTGTCAGATACAGATAAACAAACAGTTATTTTTATTTTTTTTATTTTGGCATCACAGTTCGTGTATTTTGCCAGTGTCAAGTTGAGCAATGTAGGTATTTTTATATTCTTCATGTATTAAATTCTCATCAATCGTCAAGTTTCAAAGTTAAATCTTCTTCGAGTCATAGTCAGTCAGTTTAGTTAGGTTTTAGTACAATGGTAGCCGTTCTACTAAAACTTTTCATGGACTTCTTGAGACAACTTGAAAAGCCACTATACACGTAATCATTTCATTTCACTTCACTGGTGCACTTGGACTTCTCATCTTTATCATAATCACATCTTTATTGGACAAAATACCACCGATAATATTCAATAAAACACGTAGTATATTCTTTATTCTTTGATAAAACTAAAAAAATACACTATTTTATGAAAATAAAATGAAAACGCAACGTCACTTCGCAAGTTCCCGCCAAAAAGTCCAAACAAACAGTTATCTATTCCAATAAAAATTATTCTTCTTGTTTTGCTACCATTTCCATACAAAATAATGCTAAGGAAAAAAAATATTTGGGTCTTATTTTCATCAATATTTTATTTCAACTTTTTTGAACGAATGGTATATTATTTTCTACAATAGCTGCCTATTTCAGATTTATTTGCTGATAACACTGTTAGTAGGTGTCACATTGACACATTGTCATAAAACAACAAACTCATCCCTCCTCTGTCCTCTCCATTGAATTTCTGGACTAATTCTTTTGGTACACGTGTACTTACCGCAGATTGTATTCAATTTCATCATTTAAAGTTATTTCTTGCTATGCATCATCTTATTTGACCATCAAAGTTTGTGCGAACTCTATAATCTCAAGAGATATTTCTAGTCTTAGTTGTATTAATCGTCGTGACCTCATTTGTGCTTGTGTTTACTAAGATATCGTATCAAAAGTCCTAAAAATGTCTGAATTTAAAGACTTTTTCAATAGTATACCATTTTTCACTCGATATTGGTTAACATTCACATTGGTTTTGAGTTTATTGGGTAGGTTCGGGTTGGTCAGCTATTACTCTTTGATATTGGACTATTCATTTATTTCTCAGTTCCAGGTAAGTGAAGCATTATATTTACAATTTATGTGTATTATAGGCAGTAAATTTTCTTAATTTCAACTCACGTACTCATTAACATCATTAAATAATTTTTGTTTATGTTTAGGATCTGCTCTCATCACTATTTGGTGCCAAAATCATGTTATATTAGATGTAAGTCTAATATTAAATGGATTTGGCATTTGATATGAAGTGAGGAGTAATAGTCACTGTGCATTAACTCTGTCAATATAACTTTTAAGAGTTAAAAGGTTTAAGAAAGTTTAAAAAAAATTATTATTAAATTCTCACTTTTTCCAATTTTAATTCTCACTCATTTATCAATATACCCTGGACAATTAATAGGCATGTCATTCCTTTTTCCTATAGGTATTTCCCATAGTATATAAAATGTAGAGTACATAAATACAATAATATTTGTGCATATCAGATGCTACTTCGATATTGATAAGGTTAAATAAATAAAATGGAAAAATGCATACTGTCATTTCTGGCACTACATATCTCTACATTTTTGTTATCTGTAATAAATTTGTGTGGGTTGACCTTATTCCTGCTGTACTGTTTTCAGCCATTTCAAGAATTCAAAGAACTGCAAGCAAATGTGTTAAAGCTTGATATTATGTAAACAAATATTAAAATAAAAAACTTATTAAATGATATTGAACTATTATAAAATTTATGATATTGAACTATTATTAGATAAAATTAAAGTGGATATTTTATGCTTTACCGAAACTTGGTTAAAGGCTGATATGATGCTATTTAATATTAACAATTTCACAGTCGCCAGTGCGTTCAACAGAGTGTCTGCCAACGGTGGTGGATCCATTATTTTGTTAAATAATAATATTAAATTCAAGAATCGTACAGATATATGTAGTCATTCTGTGGAGCGCGTATGTGAGGTAGCATGTGCAGAGATTGAAAGCTCCATTATCGTATGTGTTTATAGACCACCGGCTTCTGACTTTTCATTGTTTTATTCTATAATAGAAGTTATTCTTAGTAAACTGTTCAAGTCTAAAAAGTCATTAATAGTTTGTGGTGATTTCAACATTGACATTCTTGTTACTTCATCTGAAAGAAACAATTTTATTTCTCTTTTTAAATCTTTTAATATGGATCTTTTGTTTAGTGAACCAACTCGGGTAACAGCCACATCTTCTATGTGTATTGATAACATTATAACAAATGAGAGTGTTCTGGAAAAGACATTAATTAATGGTATTCGCTCGGATCACTTGGCTCAAGTTGTTAAATTGCCTTTTAAGTGTCAAACTTCACCTGTACATAGAACATTTAGAACAACAACTAAAACCAAGTTAGAGAAATTTAATAATCAATTAGAATTGAAACTCAGTAACACTTCATTTGAATCCGACGATCCAAACAATACATATAAAACGTTATTTACAGCAATTTGTAATGGATTTAATAAATGTTGCCCAGTTAAATCTACTATGGTAAATAATAAAATAAAGTTCTGTGACTGGGCAACTAAAGGGTTAAAGGTGAGGGACAACATGTATGAACTTTATCATAAAAAATCGTATACAAATAATGAAGAATTTCATACATATGTTAGGAATTATTCAAAGATATTCAAAATAGTCTGCAATAAAGCAAAAGCTATGTTCATTGCCAATAAAGTTAGTAATTCAACTAATAAAATCAAAACTGTCTGGAAAGTCATAAATACGGAGACTGGTAAAAATAAAAAGGAAGATGTAACATTCACACTTAAAATTAATGATAAACTTATCTCAGATAAATATGAAGTGGCTTCGGCTTTCGAATCTTATTTTTCAACGATTCCTACTGAAGCTACGAAGTATCTTGCATCGTCCCCAGTGAAAGCGGAGTGTCTGCTTACAAATAGTTTTACCAAACATATTCCAAATTTTTTGTTTAATTTCATT
Organism: Tethea ocularis; assembly: GCA_963555595.1. Taxonomy (NCBI): domain Eukaryota; kingdom Metazoa; phylum Arthropoda; class Insecta; order Lepidoptera; family Drepanidae; genus Tethea; species Tethea ocularis. The sequence goes on from OY741979.1 coordinate 5,190,156, forward strand.
GATGCTAGAGAGATTTTAAGCGCTTTCAAGTCTTTAAATTTGAAAAACACAGAAGACTTATGGGGTTTATCAGTTAAAGTCATCGGCTCAATTATTACTAGTATTGCACCTATCTTAGCAGGTATTTTTAATCAATGTATTGATAAAGGTTCTTTCCCTGATTTGATGAAACAGAGTAAAATCGTTCCCATTTTTAAATCCGGTAGCAAAAATAATCCTTCCGATTATAGACCTATCTCAGTTCTCCCAGCGCTAAGCAAAATCTTCGAGAAAATAATGCTGAATCAATTGTTAGCACATTTCAACAATAACCAAATTTTACATGAACACCAGTTTGGTTTTACAAAAGGGCGGTCTACGACTGACGCCGGAGCTAAACTTTGGAAGCATATTTTCGATGCTTGGGAGAACTCTCAAGATGCGGTTGGCGTATTTTGTGATCACACCCTAGTTTTAAAACTTCAACACTATGGCGTTCGTGGAGTGGCACTAGATCTTGTAACATCTTATCTGTGCAGTCGCCAACAAAAAGTAGGTATTAGCGGTACTACGTCTTCAGGGTCTTTAGTTAAAACAGGCGTACCGCAAGGATCAATTTTAGGCCCATTTTTGTTTTTGGCATACATCAATGATCTGCCCTATATGGTAAATGAATTGTGCGATATAGTTTTATTTGCAGATGATACTTCGCTAATTTTTAAAGTGGATAGAAAAGACACAGAACTTACGCATCTCAATAACACGTTATCCACTATATCGAAATGGTTTGCGGCCAATAATCTCATGCTTAATTCCTCTAAAACAAAGTGTATAAGGTTTTCTCTCCCCAATGTTGCTAGGAATGACAGTCATGTCCTAGTCGATGATGTTAGACTCGAACTAGTTGATAAGACAGTTTTTCTCGGCATAACATTAGATAGTAAAATACAATGGGGTCCTCATATAGAAAGCTTAGCTAGTAAATTGAGTTCCGCCGCTTTTGCAGTTAGAAAAATTAGAAATATAACAGATGTGGCTACAGCTAGATTGGTTTACTTTGCGTATTTCCATAGTATAATGTCCTACAGTCTTCTACTATGGGGTTCTGCTGCAGAATTGGAATCTATCTTTATCTTGCAGAAAAGGGCCATTCGTGCAATCTATTGCTTGGGTCCTCGCGAATCCTTACGAAATCGGTTTAAGGAATTTGACATATTAACCTTACCGTCGCTATACGTTTTTGAAAATATTATGTTTGTCCGTAAAAATTTAAATCTATTTGACACAAACAGTAGCCGCCATAACCTAAATACTAGAAACAAAGATAAAATTGTTACACCTAGATTCAGGCTAGCGAAAGTCAATAAGTCTTTTCTCGGGAACTGCATTCGCTTTTATAATAAAATCCCATATGAAGTAACTAAGATGTCTTATAATAAATTCAAAGAGCATGTTAAACATAAGTTTATCGACAAGGCCTACTATAAGGTGGCTCATTACATAGAAGACAAGAATACATGGTTGTAGTAGCTTCTCTCTGCACTTGCAGCCCCCTGGCCAAGTGATGGTTGTATGAAGTTTATGTATATTTAAGACAAAAACTGTAATTACCTACATAAATTTAAAAAAAAAGATCCACCATTTACCTCAAAATATTTATTTTATTGTAGCTACAAGACATTGCACTAACATCTAGATATGATGATTTGTTGTTTGTCTGTGGTACTCTAAACTGAAATCGAAGACTTGCAGGGCTATTTTAAAACACTTGGATTCAACATCGGAATTGGAAACATTCCAATGTCGATTCCATTCCTGACGAGCTGTCAAAAGCCTATTTTAAATGTACAAAAATAAGTCAGGGATGGACTTGTAACAAATGTTGATGTTTCAGATATGGAGACCATTAACAGCTCTATTCTACTACCCAATAACTCCGGGTACAGGGTTCCACTTCCTTCTAAACTGTTACTTCCTGTACAACTACTCACAAAGGTTGGAGACTGGCATGTTTGCCGGGAAGCCAGCTGATTACTTCTACATGCTGTTGTTCAACTGGGTTTGCTGTGTGATCATTGGGCTACTTGTTGGGTTACCAGTAAGTCAAATTTGATTTTATTATAATAAATGTATGTTACGCATGAAGCAACACCTATAGGCTACGTAGTTACTCTCTGGCTCATATGGCCCATAGGACAGTAGTAGGCATTATACCTTAAGAAATACCATAGATTATAATATTAAACTAGTAAACTGTTTGTTCATTTTGTTATGATTGAAAATTCCTTAAATGTGAATAAATAAATGCTTTGATTCCTCACCCAATAAAATAATTAAGTAATGACTCTCATGTATACAACAAAAATCGATTCACCAGATCAGATCCAGTTTAATTTTTACTTGTTTTAAACTAATTTTTTTTAACAAAAGACCTTTTATTTAATGTTATTCGATTCCCGTCCAAGACTATTGTCTGTTGGGCCTGAGTCTGGGTGTGTTTATCTATATAGGTATGTATTTATAAAAAAAAGGAGTTTGTACCAGTTAAATGGTTTCCATAGTACAAGCTCTGCTTAATTTGGGATCAGTTTACCATGTGTGAAGAATGTCCCAGGATATTTATTTATTATTATTATTATTCCAGTTTTTAATGGACCCAATGGTGCTATCAGTGCTGTATGTGTGGTGCCAACTCAACAAAGACGTGATCGTGTCGTTCTGGTTCGGCACACGCTTCAAGGCTATGTACATGCCATGGGTGCTGCTCGGTTTCAACCTAGTTATTAGTGGAGGGTAAGTTTTATGACATTTATATATATATAATGGGTTTACTATTAACCTGTTGAATAGCAATTCTGTAAGATGGAGATACTTCCCTAGTCAAGCCACGTCAAGCTGCTCATTGAACGAAAAAACACCTCTCTACCTCTCTTAAATTATTTGTAAATCTTATTATCAATATGTTAACAGAGGAGTGATGGAACTTCTTGGCATCCTGATTGGTCACTTGGCATTCTTCCTGCTCTTTAAGTACCCGCAAGAGTTCGGTGGTCCAGCTCTACTCACGCCACCCACATTCTTGTAAGTTTTATTAATAAGACAACATAATATTTCCCTACTGCCAACATATATCTACCTGTTGACAATATATATCTCGTTACTGTCAACATATAAATAAATATTCTGGGACATTCTTTAAACACGGTTATGCGATCCCAAACTAAGCAGAGCTTGTACTATGGAAACTAGATACTGATACTACATAATCTACTTTATTTTTTGTAAATTCATACTTATATAGATAAATGAAATCCGGTCTTAGGACAAACAGACATGTTCATGCACACAAATGCAGGCTGTTGCGTAAAATATGGTGTCTTAACCAAACACGCCAACGACAACGGGCCTGTCATTTATCTACGTATTAAGTTTTTAAACAACATAATCGGAACTATTACTAAACTAAACTAACATCTTCTAATTAACAGGAAACAGATATTCCCCGACACGAGGTACGTGGGTGGTTTCGGTACCGCTCCACAGGAACGAGTCCCCACTCGTCCCGGTGGTGCAGTCTTCGGTGGCCACAACTGGGGACGTGGCCAAGCACTCGGCGGCAACTGAAAGTAAACCCTAACTCCACGAGAATAGAGTTACAATGCGTGTATGTGTGTGATGTACTGTTTAGTATGTAAATACAGATGTTATTTTATTAACAGAAGCAAGTTTTATTGTGTTGAGAGATAAGAATATTGAATTATTTGTATGTGGAACATTTTTTTACTGAGAACATTTTAGCTTTAAAACCATAAATTATGATATTTTTATAATCCAGTACCTTTTTCACTTTCAAAACACTTGTGATGATATAGAATTCGTTTCCGTTTATACTATATTTTAAAGAATTCCTTTGCGGATCGCTTAAGTGCGATAAGGGTAGTTCTGCGCTTGTAAACACGATATAAACAGTTCCATCTCGGTTACACGCACTCAACTATCCCTTTCGCCATTTGTCAGTTTCTTTCTTAAGACTAAATCATTATCTTATGGATCATAAACTAAAAAATATTATTATATACAAATAATCGTTAAAAAGAAATTATTTAAAAGACAAAAAGTGTTAATATTACTAATCAAACTAATTGAATTTATTTAGCTTTATTCAAAGAAGTTCATATTATAGTACAGAAAAGCCGCGCGAAGCCGGAGCGCATCTGTAGTTATGATATATATTACAAAATTTAGGTTACACGTTTAATTGACTGGCTAGAATAATGGTTATTGTGGGCATAATAAATTACTTGCTAATAAATAGAAGGAATAAATGTTATTTTTTTATAACAACAAACAGTTTTAGAGGTTTCTAACTATAATAATTTCAATGTATACTGTCTATACTAATATCAAAGAATAAATAATATACTACGTTAGAACTAATGTGATTTCCAGAAATATTCGATTCTGAAAATTCCCATATTTCATCGGAAGCTACACTATCTTAGCGTGAAATACACTAATCTGGGAAAATTATCTAATAAGTTTGCATTAAAATGTAATGAGAAATTGAATTTTATTATTTTTTAATAAGCACCAGCACCACGGGGATTGTGTTTCCGAAATTAAAGCCGATACTTTGCTATCTCATTCTACGACTGGATTCTACAACTGACTATCATCAATATATTTTGAAATCAACTTTAACTTTGAATACAAAAGGATTGGTATAGTTTAATTTAGAACAATCTCGCAAGGAGATAATTTACATATATTCTCTGGAACATAATTTGGAATTTGGAACATAGTTTTGCACAATCTAGTGTTGGCGGAAGCAATATGAAAGATCTAATTTTAGTTAGGAAATAAAACCAACGAAAGAAAATTTACTGTGCTTTGTAATATACAGAATATACTTGGTATAATACTTTCTAATATATGTAAATAACACAATTGGTTTATATGGTTGAACTTCATTATATTGTCTCGCATTGGTTGCTGCACTCATCTCACTGGGGATATTTTTCAGCATGATCTCTTCATGGCTTAAAAGATTTAATTAATATATATCCATAATTTTTATGAAATATTCTAAATGATATAGTAGTTTGTTGACTGCAACAATCAATGAAATGAATCCTAAACTTGCATTTAAAATATATTATTATTATGTAGGTATTTTAGTTATTCTTTTGTGGAGTTGGTTTATTCTAATCTTATTTGAGTTATGAAAACAACGTAACTTCCAATTATATTTCTATAAAATTGTTTTAAAATTAATAATACCTATGACAACATGGTTTGTTTTATTTATTTATTGCATATTTATTAAAACTAATATTTATTTTAGTGTAGTTGAAATCAAAATTATTTGAAACCCAGATTATTCCAATTAGAGAGGACATCATTGTGTAGGAGTTAACTAGAAGAGCCATATTTTAATGTACAGACAGATCAATAACTGCCCAAATCTTCCCCTAAGGGTAGAAAGTGGCATAGAATATAATGGTAAATATTTTTTTTTTCTTTATTTGAAACTGTGTAATAAATAAATAAAAAAGTTCATTAAAATGTTATCTTTAGGGGATGAAAAGTGGTTCCAAATCTTATGTGGGAAACTAAAAAAAATATTGCATGGCTGTATACCTTTTTTCTCACAGAGTGAAGCTTCTTAGATAGTTTAGGGGTGAGAAAAAAAAGAGTTAGTAAAAAAGGATTTTCCGAAATTCAGTTCTATAGAAAAAATACTCCTATTTCACAGGTGAAAAGCTGGTTAAATACGAAAATAAAACCCAAACTAATATAACACAATTTTACTATCATACATATCTACATAATTAATTAATGGTGCTCCTCCTTGGGGTCGTGCTTTCCGTGCTCTTTCTCCCACATGGCAATAAATTCTTTCTTTCTCTGTTCGCGTTTCTTGAAGTATTCTGGGTATTGAGCTTTTTCTAGAGGATGCCAGTAGTCAAGGACCCAGTCTGGAGGTGTTACCACTCGCTCGTAGGCTACACCACCGGGACTTAGTGGAACTGGAGATAAACATTACAATTTGAGTTTTATATTGTCAATATTGGACACAGAATTGGCAGCCACAGCAGCAAGCTACAGACAGAGGAACCTCATGATGGCGAGTGCCATGTCCAGAAGTGCTACCTATATCTGATAGAGCCATCTAGTAAAAGCTCAAAATGTTGGTTGAGACTCTTCGCGATGAGACTGTGTGCTGTTATAACTATCGGGACAATGACCATAGAATCAACCCGCATATAAATAAATATAAAGGTTTTATTAATAATAATGTCAATATTGGCTAATGTTTCAATGCAGTTGATTTATGATTAGTTGATAGGTGGGTTGTATATCAGACTATGCATATAGCAATATACAAAGCAATAGTGGTCCCTCCAAATCAACTATGTATTTAAAAAACTTTGTTTCTATAAACTCACATAATTTAGGAATAGGATGCTGTTTTAGGAACAGCTCTTCCTCTCCCTCCTTGAGCAGCTGCTGAGCCTTGCGCATGTCCGGCTCCTTAGCATGGCTGTCGAATCGCTCGCGGAGTAACACGGCTTGGTAGCGGTATACATGGCTAAAATTACAACAATAAAATTATCTCAACTATTTGTTAAAAAATGTAGTACAAACATATTAGAATAGGAATTTAAGTACAAATACTACAAAACTTTACAATATCGCTGCTATTTACTTGAAACACTTTATACTTAGTAAAAGTTGTCTAACAAAATTATTAAGATAAAATACTAGAAAAATAAGGAAGCTGTCGAATAACCTTATTTATTGAATTTTGTAAGGGAGAAAATAAAATGGAAAAGGTTAGTTGTTAAACTAATTTCTCAATTATCTTGATGGATAAATCTGCAAAATAAATGGAAAATATTGGTTATGTTTGATGTCAAAAATTACGTAACAAAAATACAGGGAAAGTTATGAGGGATATAAATAACTAAATATACAATTAATATTACCGTCTATCGTAAAACGCTTCTAAATTGCGCAAAGCCTTTTTGTAAAGGCTGCAAACTTTTTGAGAATGGGTTTTTATTCCCAGAAATGGAACATTCGCCATTGTTGTTTTTACTGCAACTAACGACAGCTGTCACTGTCACGTCACATCTGTCTGTCAAGTGTCAAATGTGACCATAAATACTCTATAACGAGAGGAATGTAACTAACACAAAAATTGTTTATGTTCGGATTGTTCTAAAACAGAATATCCTCTTTTTCTTTTATTTTTTAGGTACCTATATACTTAGTAGCCGAAAGACGTCTACAGCTGGACAAAGGCCTCCCATAAGGATCTCCATAATGATAATACCTGTTGTCTTTGGATTCCATTGGGTAAAGTAGGTAACTTTATGAAACTTATACATTATACCTACTACTTTGCTAAGCAAATTAAAGGTAGGGTCAGTACTTAAGTTTGTGCTTAGGTATCTCTAGTAGGTACCGATTCCCTCATTCCAAATAGATGTCTGAAAATATGAGCCACTTGATTTAGGGTCGATTTTAAATTGCTAGATAAACCTTGAAACGCTATTCGTTTGAAAAATCAGCCCTTATAGTAGGTACCAAAGAGTAGATTAATACGGGGGTAGGTACCTATACTTAGGTAGTACCAGTGGCGAGGGTAAGCCGTTCAAAAAACACCTATAATTTTATATTTACAGTGTATTTTAACTTTAAGCATGATAAAAGTGGCTTTGAAACGATGAAAATGTGGTACTGGGATTCCTAAATGGTAAGCCGATGGGAATCGGCTTGTATGGACCCTTCGCCACTGGTAGGTAGGTACTACATTATCGGTTCACGTATTGGAACAGAGTTCTGAATAACCCCTATTAACTAACTACATATAAAAAAAAATATAGCCATGAACTGTCACACAATAAAGTGAAGATTTACTAACAATTCAAATCTGTTACAAGGCCAATGTATGCTGCTGCCTGCACGCAATCCGCAGTGTAATAATCTCGCCACGAAACCGAACATTACCTTGGGTAGGACAACGTAATGTTACGAAAAAATTTACATCAACTTACGCGCTAAAAATATACTCCATGCAATTTGCAGAACCCCTAAAAAGTGTAAAACAAACATTTATAGGTATTATGATTCTTGTAAATAAATTATATTTCATACTCTACAGACTGCCACATCAAACATTCTTGACCCTTGATGTTGCAATGGCGGGCTTTTGTGTGAAGTGGGATACGAACGCACCTACGATAATGACATGAGAGTGCAGCAAGTGCTGGTTTGATTCTGGCATCGTTTATGGATGTAACGTACTGTCCGGTCATGAAAATCATAATCTGGATTGCATGCCTAAGAAGTATTTAAAAAGAAAATGCAATGATGTCTGTCAAAGAAACCGTATGCCGTACCAAGTCTCCTACTAGCTGTTCCCCGCGGTTTCACTCGCGTTCCCGGGATAAAAAGTAGCCTAAAGAATTTTTCGGACCAGTAACTCCAGAGATTAGCGCGTTCAAACAAACAAACAAATTCTTCAGCTTCATTATTAGTATAGATATAGATAGATAGATACCTATAGATTCTATGTATTTATAATTTCGTTAATCAATGCAAAGATTTGGATGTGGAGTAAAGTAGGAAAATAAGAAACATGGTAGGTAGAGTCAATTATAACAAACTGAATAAATGATTTTTGAGTTTGAGATAATTAAATAATGCGAGATTTTGTCCCCAAACACGCTGAAAAGCCAAAACAAATTGTCGCCAAACCGACATCCGTTACAGTTACTTAATTCATTATCTATTAAATTGCGCTACTGTAAATATAAAAAATCGAACATGATCAAAATGCAATCACACAAAAAATTAACCGACACGAACATTATCGGGGTCAAAGAAAGTTAGGGAAACCGACGCGTTGAGATGACCAACGAAAACCGGTCGAACACTGAACAAATTCGAAATCGCGGCATGATTTAAAAATAGAACATTTGGTCTATGATACTAGAATTTTTCCCGGATCGAAAAAAAGGCTTTATAGTGCCAATTTACCTAATAATAACGTCGTTATCATAGAAAGTCACTGCATTCACACAATGGAATGGTCTTGTTCACGCAGTCAGCAGTGCCGACGTGATGGCTTCCACCTCAAGTCAGTGTTAAACCGACACTCGGTGTGGTGGTTACGTACGACAACCATCACCGTAGTACCATAAAAATATTATTCTAAAGTTAACATTGTTGTGCCAAATATCAGTGAAAAATAACAGGTAAATTTAGCCGTGAATTGGACAAGTGTTAATAAAAACTTTTAGTGGGATTTCAATTATTCTCCGTGGTTCCTGTTGCTGTCGGAGTTTCTTCAATTTATTGTCGTTGGTAATTTCTTTTTCATATTCATTATTATTAGTGGCCGCTTTATTGTGCTGATAAAGTCTAATATAATTAAATTAATTCATAAGTAAATTAATTAAAGTAACTAGGTAGGTACATATTTATCTATGTAAAATAAATGTTACTTTATACCTATGAAAAAAAATATCGCCAAACTTGCAATTAAATAGAAATATTTGAAACCTCTACCTACCTACTAGATTGTTTGCACGGTTAAATGACGGAACAGATCCGATTTTAAGAGAAGTAGAGCATGGCGTTTTTTCTCTCGAAGAACAGCTCGACGCGGAAGTACCTCCATCTTACAGAACGGTACGACACTAGGCGCAAATTAGTAAAGCACTCGTATCGTTGACGATCTCGAACTTAATCGCAGCTTGGAGCCTCTTAGCCTCCCCGCTTGTATAATGGGGAGTGTTCCGAGGAACTTTTTGTCCTGGTGCCAGCGTCACCATTCTTTCATCGCACCGCTCGTCGAAGATGTAGAGCTCATCTTCAAATGTTCAAGCCAGCTCGTTCGTTTTAAAAAAAAATAGTCTGTGCCTCGGGTCACAGTCTCCATACCATAGGCTATACGGTCGGCGGGCCGTGCGTATGCTTGTCGGGCGACTTTTAATGATAAAAATAAAAGATCTTGACATAGATATTGACTCAGCATCAACCCCAAATGGACAATACTTTTTATCAATGGAACGCTGGACTAGCTTAACTACAATAAGAACAATTAAATGCGCCTCATGTATTTTTGTGGGAAAAATACTGTTTTATGAATCACATGCGGATAATTTGGTTGGGACCTACTCGTACTTACTTGTTAATGTTAACAACAATACAAGAAGTAGTTAGTATAGTAGGTATAATTGGTATAAAGTACCCGCTGCTTGTACCTATAATTTAAGTATAAGTATGTACACACGGCCACAGATCAAGCTACACACTACGGCACCTTATGCGGTTGTAGTAGGAGCTATTTTGCAACAAAAATGTGTAGCTTGATCTGTGGCCGTGTGTACAATGGATCGTTGTATTTATTATTAATTTACAGTATTTATCTGACGTACCTACTAGAAATCCTTTATTTGGAAGGGAATTTTCAAATAAAACTGACTAGCTGAATGGATTGAGGTAATCTTCACTATTGGATAGCTTATAGGGACGATATAGACCTGTGTATATGGTCTTCTCCTCTCTTCGTTAGATCTTTTTACATTTATGTACCAACTGATTAAATATACCTACCTACTATCTGTACCGAATTATCCAATCCAACCTTAAAAAAAAAATGATTCGATGTAATGTCAGTCAACACGACACGGCTTTTGCGAAATAGAAGCTCTGGGTCAAAATCATGTTGCAACACAATTATGAAGTAGGTAAGTACCTACTTCATAATTTACAAAACTAGACCTTCGACATCAAGTGACACTTAAGTTTACTCAGTTTTAAAAAGGCCTATCAAGGTTTACAACTTTTATATTTTTCATTTTTATTTTTTTATATGATAACAAAGCGATAAAGGCCTTAAGTAGGTAAATGCGAAGGTCGTTTACGTATAGGTATCAAATTAATTACTTGAATGCAAATAAGTATGACGTTGGTGCAACATTCATAATTCAAGTTCATACTATACCCTACTTACATTTTATATAATTTAAGAAAAAAAAACATCCACCATACCTACCTGTCCTATAACTATTAGTTACAGATATGCCTAATACTTATTATCTGTTAGTCGTGCAGTGCAGCTATGCTATTCTCTAACGTTTCATTCGTCGACGAGCTCGCGCAACGATGCCGCGTACATCGGACTTCTCACGCGATAGCGTAGTAAACGATAGAGACAGAGTACAGTGGCAGCGTTGAATTCGTCGTTGAGCTTGTGATATTGCCTTACAGAATAGCACCCCAGTAGTCAGTGATGCAGTTCATAAATTAAACAAGATACCAGGATCTTTTTTTTGTGACAAAAAAGTCACGGCTAGAAAAAACTGGTGAAAACTAGGTCTTAAAAAGCGTAACGACCTAATGTCGAGAACGAAATTGATGTCTTTCACTTGTTAAATAAGATAATAATTGTGCTCTCATTGCGGTAAACGCATGATGGAATGACAAGTCATTACGTTTGTATTTTCCAAAATACCTGGAAATTATTCACAAGACTAGGTAAATACAAAATTACCAAGACAAAACATAATGTAATTAAATTAATTAAAATAACGTTTCAATGAGTAATAAAAGCTATAATTAACTTAATTAGTAATGACTAGAACTAGCTTTCTAAATTTTTAGATTAATCGTTCTGTTTAAATAACTTAGGTTTCGCTAATTCGCTTTCAGTGGCAAGTAGAGTCAGCATACCGTGAGGAAACCAATCAGGATGATAGGTCAACTTGTAATATATCTAGGTAACCATCTGAATAAAAGAAAATATTTAAGAAGGAAAGAAAATGGAATTAATGGTATATAGTATATGATAGCTAGTCTGTTCCAGTATCACTTGAGTGCCAGTTTTCTATAGGCTTTGTAAAGGTCAGCAACATGTCGGCAATACCTGATCATCCCTTGATAATGCCTATAAGCAACGATTGCTATACTTACCGTATGTGGACAGTCTGTTTATCTTCCGACATAAACTAAAATAAAAATAAAAATTAGAAAGAGCTTTACTTTATGCCGGCTATAGACGTTCAAGTAATTTGATCAAAAAGGCTGTTTTATCAAATTGTCATAAATGTCTACATATCAAAAAGTTTGATCGAACTGAACCAGTCTGTTTGATCAAATCAAATTACATACATGAACTTCTATGGCCGGCTTTAGACGTCGCATACAAATGCATATTTTATCAAGCTATTGACTGTTACCTAAGTACCTACTATGTGATAATTAACACCTCCACCGCTCTAATAACTGTGTCAATGCCATGCCATGCCATCGTTACTTAATTTAGCAGCACATGTCTAAAACGCGATGAGTTATTATTCAAAATGGAAACCCCATTAGGTTATGTCTGTCACACAACAGAAATTAGCGCAATGGTACTATGTCAATATAGACAACTTAGAAATAAGTATAATGTTATCTATCTACTGCTTATTGAATGCCATTTATTGAATCTGTAATTGGTTTTTCCTATTTATATGTGTTGGAGAATATCGTTTCAAAATCTAAAATTGATTTGAAACATCTAATAATTCGTTTTGATTGACTCATAATTTCGGTTGTTCAGGTCAGACTGTGTGCAATACTAAATAACCTCTAGATTTTTATTATTTCTTTTGTTTTCGTTTCTTTCAACGAAATTAAACACCGTGAAATACTATTAAAATAATAATTATTACCTATTATAGAAGTTATTTGAAAGGAGAATGCATTTTTATGCAATTTTAACATTGATGTTTCTTTTTTCAGATTATTTTTTAGTTACTTATTACCTACTTATTTAGTTTTTGCTATATGTACAAAATAAACACCTTTGATTTTTTCAAAGTACCTACTTACATACTTACCTAAAGTGCGCGACAAGTTGCGCGAGTTGTTACTTAAAAAAAATAGGGAGGAGATGAGATAAATAATATCGAGAATACTCGAAATATTTAATTGAAAGTTGACTGTCACTATAAACGAAACAAAGGTCAAAACAGAAAAATAAGGAATTGGTAAACACGGAAGAGATCTGACCCATAGTTGACCTTCGCAATAATTACATTAAAAGGTAATTTTATTTAAAAGAAAAATAATGTCATGCCTTTTTTGGCGCGACATAAATTTCACGGAAGCTTTTTTCATTCATTTCAACCATTTCCTCCATATTTATACATTCTTTGTCAATGTCTTCTACATCGTATATTATAAAATGCCAAAGATTGCGTGTGTGTTTGTTTGTTACCACTCAGCTTCGTATCGGCTGAAATGATCTTATTGAAACTGGGAACATTGATAGATCTTCAGTTAAATGCGGATGCATTATCTTTCATTTTTATTTCTCATAAAGCATTTTTAATTATTCAATTCATTATAATGTAAGTTATGTACCTACTTAGGTATAGAAATCACTATCAAAATACACTGTATTATTACAACGTTTTACAAAACTCTTATTCTATTAAAATTACTATTACATAAACCAATTTCACAATAAACATGTTGAAAGCAATTACCTACATTAGGAAAGTTGACCACAAAGGCAAAACAAACAAGACTCTAAGTAACTACATAGACGAAATAAAAAAAAAGGAAGCGAGCAAAAAAAATAACAAGTAGGTAGGTACATAATAAAAAATTTAGTACTTAATACAATTAAAAAAAATCTTTTTGCGAATAAACAAAAATAACAGAGAATGTCGCGCTTTGCGGTTGCATAGCGGGAAAAGACATCCAAAACCGGATAATGTCGGTTAGTCGGTAAAATTTCATGTAATAACTTGAACATGCTTGCATATAATCAGCTACCTAGACTAGACGGCTCGTTATAAACTGCTTCGCAAATTATTTTCAGTAGTATATCGATAAGAACTCGGCATCTCTAACAGCATAGCATGGACAATATAGACACATATTGCCAACATTATTATTGCACCGTATGTGTAGCTGAGGTGTGCTCTCCAATATTTGGCCACCAGTAGGAACCGGTACTTTTATAGTACTGGTACTATAATAGGTATTTAAATCGAATAGCTAATTGCATAATATAATTCTTTTAAATCTTGGATTGAATATTATTTTAGACTTTAGTGATAATTTCATGAGGTTAAGTACTTAGGCACAAATATTTTATTTTTATAAATCTTTTTTATTCTATTTCTTGTAAATATTTTAATATTTAATTATCTTAATTTTTATTTATTTGTTGTACATTACCTACGTAATACTTCCTAGGTTGTTGGTGGTTATTTATTAATACATGATACAATTATACAAATTTATAGTCCAATGAACAGCGCATGTATCGGATAGCTACAGTTAAAACGGAATGAGTCACCGTTCTGCCCCCATTCTGCTCTGGTGGCCAAGACTTTCACTGCGTGCCTCTAGATGAGACGACTTGAGATCTGACACTGCACTTTACATGAAGAGATGCTGCGTTTTTAAATATACAATTTTGTTTATCCCGTGCGTTGTGAGAGATAATTGGTTATAAGTGGATTTTAACTAATTGGTCATAAGTTGATATTTCTTTAATTTCATTAGTAATTAATAAATTATTTCATGTTACTTAATAATTCTATTACGAATCTCACTTAAATATCATTAGCATTATTAAAGTAGTAATTTTGGAAAAAAAAAATGAAATGTTGTTTGATACCATAGACACTACTGTAACGATACAACCTCTTCTTCCATTCAAACGATGTTATTATTAATTATTTTCATCATTTACAACAGTTTTACGTCATCAACTAAAACATCAACCTCTGCTTTCTCAATAATTTATATTTTTTAGTTTTCTTACAAGTGTAGTATAATTTTTCTGGGTCATTGTTACAGTTTTTCTTTTCGGTTCTTTATATACGGATATTTTACGTAGTTAATTGAGCATATAGAACAGCAGGATGAATTAAAAAACTACATAAATTAGTTACTCATAACAGTCCTAACAGAAACCATGTTATCCTCATAACTGCAACCTTCTGGACCATTCTGAATTAATTAAATAATCACACTTTTACAATAAGATTTTATGCAGTGCAGTATTGGTGCAATCTTCAAATTTTACAGCAATATAACAGCGCAAGAAGCATTGTCCCACCCAAATAAGTGAATTATACCTTCTGGTCTTACTTCTAAATTCCAGATAACAGTATAGAACCTAGTTAGTACCTACGTAACGCCACATAGTCCACGTAGTCTATTCAATACAGTACAGGAAAAGCAATGGTTCGCCACAATTCGTTTTGTTACTTACAAATAAATCATCTTTACGACTGTTTTCCTACTACACATCATTAAGTGCACATTGTATTTAATGTAATTATCTCTCAATATGGATGATAATGGTTTAAATGTTCTATGACAAAAGGACGGACGTGTTCACACTGTTTTTGTAATACAGGTGACTAATTGAGATGGAATCTAAAGCTATAGGCTAAACGATTTATTCAAAAGTCAATAGGAATTATGTATTTACACCGGATAGGTTTGAGTTGGGTTTGACCACAATCTCATCATGGCAGTTATGGCCCAGGGTGGTAAACACGCAAAACCAAAATAGGCACAGACTTTTAAGTTAGAGGAACAGATAGACCCGAGTCTTGTGTGCAATGATTGTAACATGGCGTGCTCTCGATCGCACGAGCTCATCACATAGCCTCAAAATTTATTGCGAACCGCAAAGTTGTAGGAGGGGCCATGCTGCCCTCACTTTATCCACCACTGTGACAAACGGGTACTAAAAAGTAGTCTACCTCTGTGCTAAGGTATGGTTTCCTCATGATGCATGTTTAACTTCACTGAAAGCTCAAGCTTGATTATAAAATTTGATCTTATGATCTTGGGTACGGCTTTCGATGTTAATTGAGCTACCTTATATTACTGACAAGTAAAGCAACTAAAATATCAACTAGGAACATACAACATAATTTAATTTAAATAAGGTCTCTATTTAACTCTACTATGACGTAAATGCAAACGTTTTTCTCAGTTCAAACGTAATTAAAATGCAGGACGTAGCCTATACGTATAAACTATAAACACATTGAGAATGTAAATGATTTGTTTACAAAAATTAGGATAGCTTATGCTTATAGTCTTAAAACATTGTAAGTATTCATCTAACCTAATTTGGGTGTATAGTACAAAGTAAGATAGTTTCTATAATTAACTTTTGTTAGTTCCACAACTAATAATATTATACAGAGATTTATAGCTCTCTCTTGTTTTATAAAGATACTTACATTTTTACAATATTTCGATATACCTCAGAATGTTATTTTTTTTTGTTTATCCATAGAACATAAAGTAGGTATAGTACTAGAATTATACACTGGGACGCAATAATAACGGGTCACGTAAAACACTGTATTTTACGTAATTTTCTTAATTTGCGGATACAAAAACATACGCTCCAACCAAACAGGTCCCGCGGGACCATCGCAATTTGGTAGTAACGGTAACAACTCAGGAGCATCGACCGCACTTGGGATTCAATCTTTTTTTTAGTACACTCTGTTTGTATAGGCTTGATGACGGTGTATTTGTAAAGGTATTTTATTTTTGATTGAAACGTAATGCAGAAGACGAAATTGGTTCATATTTTTGTTATACTTAGATACAGAAAGTTTGTTTTTTAGAAAAAGTTATTAACCATAATTATTTAAGCACTTAATACACAATTGTATTTTTTTTTGAAAGGACTAAAGATGGTAGCCTCTGATGGCTGCTCCAACCTTACTGGACAATCGGCGAGCGCACAGAGCTCTCAGCCGGGTAACATTTAGGTAACCACGCCTGAGGGCACCCCCGAGTGGGGTACGAACCTCGGCTCAGGGCGTTACCGGGGGAAGGCGAGGACTTAGTACGAGTTACGACTAATTGGGGGCGGTCGGATTACTAAAAATACACTGTGTCTGGTTTTATTTATTGAACCTAGTATGAAACGTTAAAATAAATTAAGATATAAAATAAATATATCATGGCCCTATAAATTCATCAACTTGAATCGTAATTAAAAGGTATGGATCCCCACACGCATTCATTCTATTTTAATAAAAATAAATTATAGGCGGTATCTCTTTGATTGTGTCGCATCCAATACCCACGCGCACGCAATAATTACATACTTGGTGATAAAAATCATTTTATTTTTATACTCCTGAAAGTATTACGAATTGTTTTATAAGAAACTAGTAGTGAATTGGTTGAATAACGAGTAATGTTGAAGTAGCAGTTAAAAACATGAGTACTTACTTATACAGATTGAATAACATTGCCAAGCCCTCGTAGAAAGCATTACTTAACTAAAATACCTACGCCTACTTGATCAATAATAATAGTTTTCACAAAAATAGAAGCGTATTTGGAATATGAAAAAGATTAGGGGTAGTTGGAAGAAGATAATATAATAGATAAAATAATCAAATCACTCTGCTGTAAGTAGGTACCTATACAACAGAGTGACTTTGGTTGGGTATTGTAGACTGAAAGGGCATAGAAGTAGGTCATAAATTTTTTTGCATGGGAAACGACATAAGTATTATATTTATACAGATTTAAAAAAATCGCCTGTATATGTATGTATAATATACCTACCTCACTACCTACGTAATGTTACGTTCATGCGACAAAATGCAATATTTACGCAATCAAATTGCAAGTTACTATGAAAATTACGCAAAACAAATTTAAATTTTACGTAATAAAGATTATTATTGTGTAAAATTGGTAACTAAATTTTTAGTGACTAATTTTAGATATTGTACAAACATTGAAACTTTTTTCTCACGCAAACTTGTTTAGACACACCCCTAAACAATAAATCCATTACGCACACGTTCTACGTCACGATACATTCATGGTCATTTACCCTGAATTATAAAAATACGTTCAATAAAGTGCATTATCCAATGTACCTGGAAGGGACAGCAGCGTGTCGCAATATTTCGGGAGCTAACGGTGGACTGGGTGCATCGACCCACCTCCGCAGTCCGACTTGGCCATCGTTTATTGTGTGACGTGCAAGCAACAGTTGCGTTCACCCTAAAATATTAGGGTAGTGTAAATAATTATAACGATATGTGATTCTGTAAGTGTTGTGATGATTTTTCCAGTTTTATATGTTTTACCCTTTATTCATGAAATTATTTTTATTTATTCAATCATCGGAATCTTTTATATGATCGATTTTTGTCGATCAATACTTAGCAAAATGTTGTTAAGAAATGTTGCAAAATGTTTTGGAGAAAATAACCAACAGACCATTTATCAGACGTGGGCAGCTAAGCAAATCGGTGTTTTTAAAACTAGGTCAAACAATTTCCACGTCTATTTTAGAGAGTAATTTTTAGAGGCTGCAAAAAAAACATGTATCTTTTTATACGTTCATAATAACTTAGCAAACGACTAGGTAATATCTTTATATTATCAATATCCCTCAGGGGAAAAACATAGTCTTCGTTGTGGAAGTAATGACTCTGGGGAAAGCATGTCATAGTACTTATTGAATAAACATAATTATATATTTTTTTAAACTTTTTTATCATTTTGTGATATCCTTAGACTTAGACTTAAGTAATAGAAAATAACAATGTTTTTATAATCAAAAGTAATATACTAAATACAATAGTCAGTCCCTATAAATGGCAGGAAACTCTTATCCTACAATCGCTGCTAAGTACGTAACCATGTCTTATAAGCCTGCATTCAACAGGCATTGATTTGAAAATTTTATTCAATTCCAACTGTATTTTCTCAATTTAGAGTTCAGAATAGCATACTAAATATAAGACAATGACGTTACTAGTGGGCAGGCGATACGTTTGTGGACTCCAAATAGATTTGTTGATAATATAATAACGATAGTAGAGTCAGCTGAATATCAAATAGCACTTTGTCAACGCCATCTATGTTTTGTTGATAAAACAAGACAATGCAATGCACTTCAATTGGGTACTTACTGAGACAAAGGCCATTAATAGGGTCATCCACCCTATTCTTGATCGAATTCTCTACTAAACTGTGACACAGATTTATTTAATCACAGGTAGGTACTTGTGTGAGTGTTGTGTGTTACCACACTCAGCTCCATAAAGTAAAATATTATTTTATATGGATTATTAGATGGATTTTATATCAACCACTGCTGGCACTACCGCACCGGTTTGGTTAGGTTAACGGGGACCTTTGGGGTCGTGGGCAATCGGGGCGGGGGCCCTGTGCGTCCAGAAGCGATCCTAAGGAGGACGATGGGTCGTTGTGGTCACGATCCATCGTGCGATAGCACAGAGGGTGCTGGAGGGAAGTATCACTCTTCCCCCGGGACAGGCTATCTAGCGCCGCGCATGGAGGGGATGAGTATGCGTTCTGTACGAGAACCCGCCCCGCTCTACAGCGCAGATGGCGACCACCGTGGGGTTTTAGCCGGTACGAGTCCGGCCGGCATAACCTGGCTGCTTCCCCGGGGCGGCTGGGTATAGGGTTAGGTATTTTAATAAACTCCTAGCTAGAATTCCTTAATTATCTCTCCTATAAGTACATAGTAGGTACACCTGACAAAACTGGCAGCTAAATAATCTATTTTGCTTTCAATAATATTCCTCATACAACAAGTAGACATGCATGTCATAAATTAATCATGTTTTGTCTCGCTCTATCACTATAGTCGGAAATAAAGACACGTAATGTTAAGGCGAAAGTTGGCGAGTGAAAGTTTAGCAAGCTCATACATACAAGTTTGAAGGTCAGAGATGCTATTACGTGTTCTACTCGAATAGAAATTAGAACTTTTAAAAGACGTAATTAAGTTCTGTCTGCCCACGTATCTAACCTTCCTTTATGTATCTACCAAGCCGTACCACAGGCACAGATAACGTCCAAATTATGACTCAGCGTGCTTTTGAAAAATGCGTACGTATTGACACATTGTCAATACGTTGTAAATGCGAAATATTTAATCGAGTTAAATTAAAAATACCCCAATCAGAGCTGCAAACTCTCCTTTTTTTCCAAGAGATTGCATGATTTTTGTGTATGCTCCTGATTTTTATTTCAATTCTATGAAAATCTTATGAATTATTCATAGGCTTTTGGAGCGAATTCTGTAGTTGCCGATTTATTAAATATGTACCTACTAAAGTATCGACAGACAATGCAATTCAAGGCATCAACTTTACCTTACTAACTAGGTACCTACTTGATTTAAAATACCTACGAATAAATAATTCAAAAGAAAGCAAAATGTTTTTTTTTATTCTCCTTTTTTTTCCCGTCTCTTGGATTTCTGGCACAAATATACTTTATTTTGGCAAGTTGGGGTTTGTAGCACTAACACATGACCTAAGTACCTACGCTTGACCTTTGGGAAAAGTAGAGCAATTTTTCAAAGCCTTAGTTTTATGTGACGTCAATTTTATTTCAATATGGTCAGTGATGATGTGGCCAAAGAGAAATCACTTCGTTTTAGGTGGAAACTCAATTATTCATTCGTCAAATTACGTTATTGATCTTGAAATTCTTTAAATGTTCATAAATATTTGACTAAACTAACTAGTAACCGGTTATTGAAGTCAAGTGCGTAAACGAATTACGTAAATCAAATAGAGGTCTATATTTACTGTAGTCAATATTTGTAAACGGTTTTGTGGGTACTAAGTACCTTTAACATATGCTTGCTTACACGCTCCGCTCGTGGAATGTTATTAATTTTTATGAGTTCCCTATGTACCGTAGTACGTACCTACCTACTTACCTAGTCAAAATTCATAATAGGGTAATTGACACTGTCAAAACTAAATGACCAAACACTAACCAATGCATAAAACATCTAAAAACACGTGGAAATATCAAATATGTTGTACATTTAATCTTTTTACCAGTGGAACCACTAAGAGTAGATGATTTGATGCTGTGAAACTATGACGTCATAATGTAATATTTCATACAAAATTCCTTATAAACTATCGTTTTGACACTTATTAAAAAGTAGCTGATTTGATGTGTCAGTCAACTACCCTATTGCTTTTATCCATACGTTTGTTCCTTATCGATAAGTATCGGACACAATGCCTACAGTTCTATATACTTATAATGTTTTTTGAACACAACATAAATCTATAGCCATATGAGGTACCTACTTATATGGATATTATTATCTCATGGCAATCAGAAATTTACGATTTAGCTTAGCTTAGGCGTTTGAAATTGACATAATAATTCGTTAATTATTCATACTGCGATTTATTCACATTAAAAATAATGACTTGCATAGGTGTTTTGCTTAACTCAAGGATCATGTAAAACCCACAGATTTAAAAACAATAGGGTAAAACGGTAAAACCTTATCTTCTAATGATGTTTTTAAATGGATATATCCAATTTGAGTGGAACTCAATAAGTGGTAGGTAGGTACTTAGCTAAAACCTATTTCACTTACCTACCTACTATTAATGTAACCATACAAACATGTTTTATTTGCAGATAAATAAAAATGGCGACGTCCGTCCTCCAACCTGAAGAATGCCGAAGAGGACACGAGCCCAAATTGGACATAATCGACTCCCCGAGGTTAGCCGATGACGACCGACGCCAGTTAGTTGAGAAGAACGAGAGAGAATCTGGTGAACTACCATCAGAATTGAGGGAGAGGGCCAGATTGGAATTGAGGGAGGAACCAACATTGAGAGACGAGGCTTTGGTACAGATGAGGCATTTCATTGAGAAACATCCTGCTATTAAAATGTGTCGGACTGGTAAGAAAAAAATACTTTTACGATTGGAAATAAAATAACAAAAGAATATCAACATAAAAAAAAAGTATAATAAAAACAGGTTGCATTCGCCATATTAGTCTTTTATCGCCTGATTCCCTCTTGCTTGAGCTCGGATTGTCACTAGATAAATAAATGTAAATGGAGTTACAGCTGATGTTCTTCGACAATTAGGAAACCGTCACGAATTTTTGTTTACATAAAATTAAACTCTAACAAAATAAACTGAGTTGTTTATGGTAACGAATTCGTGAGAACTGTTACTTGCTATTCAACGCGCGCACAGTATGATGTACCTGCCTGCCTGACTACGTCTCCAAATGCCCTAGAACTATTTCCCCTGAATACGTGATTACATTTACATTAGAAACGTGTTAAATAAAGATGGTTACCTTTTTATATACCTACTGGGTAATTTTGAGAGGGTAGGTATGATATTAGGCCTTAAGGGCATTGTGGAAAACAACACTATAGTATTTCCTAACTAGAACTACATATTAAACTTGCTTACTTATTAAATTACTTGAGTGCTTGACTTCGTCGAAGCTTTGCCAATTTATTTATAGAAAGGTTCATGGGCGTACCCAGGGTGGGGCCGATGGGGTAGCTGCCCCACCCTGGTTTTTTCATGCCTAAGTACATAAACATGAATCTGCGGGTGTTTCACTTTTCAACTTGCCTTCGTGAAAATGTCTTCTCGTAGTGTGTTGCATACAGCAAAACAAGCGTGGGGGACCCAGCTTAAGTTTCTGATTTGCCCCACCCTGGGTCAAAAGCTGGGTACCTACGCCCCTGGAAAGATTGCATGTTACCTTATCGATTTTTTTTGTTACAGACGCACCCTTCCTCCTACGTTTCCTTCGAACAAAGAAGTACTCGATACCCCAAGCATGTTCTATGTTGGAGCGATACCTCACTATCAGGCAGATGTACCCGCAGTGGTTCCAGAAACTAGACCCATTGGACCCGAAGATAGCTGCTGTGATCGACGCGGGGTACTTAGTACCCCTGCCCAAGAGGGATGCCGAGGGAAGAAGGGTAGTACTCTCTTGTATGGGTAAGTTAGATATACTGTGAGCCAGTATGTACATTGTAATAAATAAATAAATATCATCGTCAATTCGTCACTGCACTACCCCGTAGGTTTGCTTTCTACAACAAGCAGATTGTTGATTTCGATGATGGCTTTGGTGACGTCGAATGCCGAGGCGAAGGTAACGGGTTCGAATCCTATAATAAGCTCTAGCTTTCGGTGTTCGAATCCTACAATAACATCGTACTTTGTAGTACCCGCCTGGCTGGCTACCACCCTCAAGTTGAAAATTTGTCACCAAGCTTCGGTGTGTTCCGAATGCTGCACTTGAGAGCCAATTTTCTTGTAGGCTTTGTTGTGCTTAACAACAAAGGCCACATCATCATTGATCACGGTGAGATGTGGTCAAACACTAGCTCTACATAGTAAAAAAAAGTTTAATGCAATAAAAAAAAATATCGTTCAAAAAACAAAGAAATAGTTCAAAGCCTTTTTTTACCTATCGAGCGTACCTAAACTTATTTGTATTTTCCTTTGTGCCCCAGGTCGTTTCGACCCCCATTTATACGACAGCTGTGTAATGGCCCGCGTCCATTCGATGATCGTGGAGCTGTTGCTCGACGAGCCACGCTCGCAGCTGCTCGGATACACACATGTCAACGACGAGGCGGGTATGCAGATGCCGCACGTCAGCCTATGGTCGCTCAATGATGTCCGAATCATGCTTAATTGTATACAGGTATCCATCCTACATTTTTACATTATTATTTATTAATCTAACAATTATTATTTATTAATCTAACAATTATTATTTATTAATCTAACAATTATTATTTATTAATCTAACAACTATTATATTAGAATATTTTTTACTTGTTTTGTTACAGAACTCTACCCCAATGAGACATAAGTGCACCCATTTCGTAAACATACCACACTATGGAGTCAGATTCTTCGAGTTTGCAGTTTCTTTACTTAGCGATAAACTAAAGGATCGGGTTATGGTAAATATCTATGCTATATTTAAAATTTCCCGCATACCTTTTTTAGCATTTTTTTAAAAGGAAATACCAACTGTCAGTATTTAATGCACCTAACTTCAAGCCAAACTTCAAGCTCACTTCAAACAAAAAGCTACCAACATAACAACCAGAGAATGTAACTTTCATTTAGTTTCTATTTTTGAAAAAAAAAATGGTTGGTTAGTTGGGGCCGTAATGTGTTCATAAAAGTAATCATTTTATACAATTTTGTGACGCTATACCTATCTCAATATTTTACTACTGATTTTTTTTAATATAGAATATTTATTGTGAACATCTGTTTTAACCATGTTTCTGGCAAATAAATAAATGTCTATCTATTTATCTATTAAAAGGACATTTAAAAAATAACTTTTATTTTTACTTCACAGTTTCATCGTACGTCAGATGACTTAACTAAGTACGTCGACCCTGCGATTTTGCCTAAAGAATACGGTGGTACGGTTCCTTTAAGGGACATGATTGAGGAATTAAAAGGAAATCTACTGAAGCACAGGGAAGAATTATTAGCTTTGGATAAAATGAGCGTTGATTTGTATGCTCTTGAAAAAAACGATCTAACCCAAGATATACATTCCACAGCAGGCTCATTCAGAAAACTTGAACTAGATTAGAATAATAATCTAATGTTTCATATACACACTAACAATACATATTTTTGAAATTCATTTTCAATACGTTTCAAAATAGATGTCATTGTATTCAATTTTCTAAAGTACTTTGAAGGTTTTCATAATGCTCATTAACTATAAAGAGGTTTATTCATTTATATTTTAAGATTTATGAAATATTTACAATTCTACTACTATCATAAAATAGCTTTGAATTTGTGATGGTTTACTTATATGAACGTATCTTTAATCCATAATTTTTAACTATTTCATAATGTAGATCTCATACTTTCATGTTTTAGTTAAGCTAAAGGGGTTTTTATGCAGTTACATTCAAATAAAGTATGTGTTTCTGTATTATTAATTTAATCGGTAATGTCTACATAATATAATGACATAATGTTAGTGTATTTCCGGTTTTATATACACTTTTATGAGAAAGCTTTCTGTGTTCTACCCCAAATAGGCCTAATACTTTGTTTTATTTAGTAACTAGAGAGCTAGCTAGTAGCAGCCGTCGGTGGTGTCACGTTACCATTCTTAACTGAACGGATGCGTCATATTTAACTAACATAATATCTATAACGATTATATAGATATTTTTAATTATTAAGATTTTTGCCAACATGACCAACTGACAGCTGCATAAAATACCTTTTATACGGTCTTATAAAATCCCAATGAAATGCTTGCTTTGATATGTTTAAATAAGATAAATTTTCAGGGAATACTTCCTGCTCCTGCATAAAATATGCCGATTGAAATAAGCATACCTATGTAATTAATTAATATATTATAAGATTGCTTTATATGTGAAATATTTTTTAATTATAAGAATAAAACATGTGTTTCTTCGGTTTACATAGGCTTTTTTTAATTGTCTTCTACCTTCCATATACCTATCCCTTTCACAAATTATAAATAAATATCAATATTTTTAGGCCATATAATATTATATATATAGTCTGGATGAAGCCGAGAGATGAAGCTAGGATAGACCATTTTCGAGGCACGCAACATTCGTTCGTAGTGTTTACATCAATAGTTTGCGTACCGATACATATATCACGTTTATGACAGCTCAAAACTATCAAGAGTTTGGAACTCTTGTGAATGCGCTTACCTACATTATTAAAACAATAAAATCTTACTTAACTTTTATTAGTTTGCTCGTTAATTTCCTCTTAAAAAACAAAAAACTTTGCATCAAATGTATTTTTTGAGAGCTGCGCTCCCGGTGATATTAGTTAAAAAAAGCTAGTCATGCTTCTAAAAAATTCGTGCCCATCCGTGTAAATATGTCACAGACATTTTCAGTTTCTTAGTTTCATACAAAGAATACTAAACGGCTTTAGTTGATATGGTGACGATCCCTTTCCGAGTTGATATATTATGTACTGAGACCGTAATCGACTTCTAACCTAAACGATCCGTGTCATTTTTGAACGGAATGTCTTCTCTACAAGCCAAATTGTGAAATCTTGGTAACCCAGTAATTAATTATTTATTTATTCAAAAAAGAAATATTACACTATGACGTCATAGGTAGTTTCACAGCAATAAATGATCTACTCTTTGTGGTTCTACTGGTAATTAAAATGTTTCCACGTGTTTTAGATGTTTTATGCATTGGTTACTGTTTGGTCATTTATTTTTGACACTGTCAACTACCCTATTACAATCACAGCAAGATGAGTTTTTTTGTCATTAAACTAGATTTAGTTTAGTATGGTTGAGTATGGTTTAGTAAAACGACATATCACTGACATTATATTATTAGTATTTTGTCATGTCACTTAACATGTTTAGTAAGAAGACGTATTATAGAAGAATAATATACATCTACCGTGATTTAATGGTATCCCTAAGGATTTTGTTAAATTCGTGGTATACTTATTTTCCTACGATATTTATTTATTTCTCTTCACAATTATATCTATAATATCAAGTATCAATTTAACGTCTCATTGAAATCGATTAGTGTTTGTTTCATTCTATCGTCATTCACCATAAACATAGGATGGAATAGACAAGCGTATACACGTCATAAACCATAAACTAAAGAACGACCTTGAATTGCTGGCCGACTGTCACGAACTTCGCTGTAGTTTTTCCCGCAGTTTGGCGTCCACACAGATTGATAAAAAAAATATTACAAGTATTTTCTATGTATTTAGATCAATAGGACATTTCTCCATCCTTATGATTTGTTTTGCAGTGACATTTTAACGTAAAAATGATGTTATTTCTGTGATAGTATTGTTGGAGTTCGTGTATTGTGGTGGTTTTGTAAACATCGGGAGGAGAACGCAGGCCCACGTCTATGAATTCTTGTACGTATTCTAGCCATTATCGCTAATAATTGTCTGTTTATGTGGTTTAAACATGTGTTAATGATATATTTCGGAGCTATCTATTACAATATTTAATAATTAACCTATGTTGTATGATGTTTGTAAAATTGTCTGCCATAATTGAATGTGTAATTCGATTGTAAGTATACCACGAGTTCAGTATATCACGAGAGTGAATATTGTATTTGTAAGTGTATATTGGATCGGATGTGTTGCAGAACGAAGTGACGCGTGAAAACACTTCATGTGTAGTGATATCGATGAGTTTTGTTGTCTAAACATGATTGTTGTTTTGGGAGCATGGCTCACTTATGCTTTTTTTTTTACATAGTAATCAATATAGAGATTCGTGTGATAAGGCATTGCTAGGCTGAGTGCACACAATTATACATTTGTAAGGCAATTTGTACACTTACTATGGAGGTAAAATTTGGTAAAAAGAACTGTGATATTAGCTATGTTTGCTACAAATTGAAGATTTGAACAACTTGTATAGTTATACAAATGTGTTTTGAAATCAGGTGAATTTCAAAGCATTATTTCTTATTTCCAACTCACAGTGGATAAGGAAGCCAGATTGGCTAGCAACAATGGTGCATTAGTTACCTAATAAACAAAATCTCTGCATGTTTACCCTAAAAAAAAAGATAGACCTAGCTTAACTCTATGGTCCATATGGTAATGTCTAGGTTAAACATTTGGGTGCAAGAGTCAATACAAAAGCCACCTGATGCCCTTGTAACAGTGTATTACCCAATAAACCTTAAGAAAATACAGCGGCCTTATAAGCTTAAGCTACTTTTCTGATCTTATCTGATCTAGCAAGGCACAACTAAAACCACTAGACGGATTGTACTGAAATTTGACATGCAGATAGAGCTATAATGATGTTGGCATCTGCTGAGAAAGGATTTTTGAATACCCCTAAAATAAAGTAGGTGATTGCATGTAAAACCACGGGGTGCAATCTAGTAATTAATAAGTTATATAAGGATAATTTGTGAGGCAGAAGCTGGTCTGGCATAAATTACAAGAGAGTTAAGGCTATAGCGTCTTGGCGGTTAAATTAAATTTATGTGGCGATTACAATAGATCTAGTCAGGTCGCAGTGATACAAGCGCTATATAAAGACTTGAAACAGCCACTAAACCCAAATAATAATAAGGCTGTAGCGTTCTTTTGTTTAAGGAGTAGCTCAACCAGACAAGGAACTCTATTTTCGATCCCTGTGGGGAGGAAGCCCCATGTTACAGAATACAACAGCCAGATACTAAATGTAAGGTGGCCAGAGCTCATATTCCTAATATCACCTGTAGTTAAAAAGAGAAATGTAGTCCTCTGAACTTGTGCGTTGTCCCTGATGAGCTCTGGTGACCTTACTCACCTGCAGGAACACTAGGCTCTTAGGCTGCAATATTTAAATTATGAATAATGGGGATAATAAATTATCACATAACTCTGCTCCAACTGCTATTAAGGTGTAATAATGTTGGCTGTAATTCAGATGTACAATAAATGTATGCCGATTCTGATATTGTTTCTGTTATAGATTGGCAGCATGGCGGAAATAGTGTACCCGCAAGGCTGCCGTCCAATTACCGATGACCTTGGACCAGATGAGCTTGTTCGGAGACTTAAGGTATACTTGTCTGATAGATGTAGCTATAGCATTAGATTACTAGGTTGCGAACCTTGCCTTGCATGACGCTCACGTCTCCGAAGTGATGAAGCTCGGGTTGTTAGAGTGTTTATGTACCATTGGCAAATTTTAAGCATGATCAGTAGGGACCGGATTATATGCATTTGCTTATTTAATCCATTCTCAGCGGTAATATCATATTTTACCTAAGATCTAGTTATGATGCATATTATCGGAACATTTACAATATTTTTCCGAGTGCAGTTCACTCACCCTGCGTTCCGAAATGCGATAATAGTGATAATATCGCAAATTCCACCCGGAACGCAGTCAAAATTTGGAAAAAATACTTGATTGTTTACGTTTACAAAAATTAAAATTATTTTAATGTCATGTAATGTTACTGTACCTACTTATTATCGCCTATCAACAAATAATTTACTAATTGTATGCTGATTTTGAAATAAAAAAATTAAAACTTTTCTTTTTTTTGGGGGTTCCTAATATTTATCATTTAATTTCGCATATTCTGCCAATTTGCATGCATATAACAACCTTTTTATGTTGAATAATAATATAATCCGGTGTCTAATGATCAGTTTTGAAACCTTTTCACTTGTAATCAGTAATCATAGCCTGTCCATTGTTGAGAATGAACACTATCTTGTAAGTAATCATTTTATTGTTGATACTTTTGGACACACTATGTATTTAATTTAGTATCCATTATTATTAACAGTTTGCCTGTAGATACTTGTTAATTGATAAAAAAAATCTTCATACTTACAATATTAATACATGTTTTTGAATATTCTCCACTCAGCCATTTAATCCGAAACCATGACCCAAACCAAGCAAAGCTTATACCATGAAAATCAGATATATTAGGTCCACAGATTTATTGCGTTCGATATATCGAATCAATATTACAAAACGGTTTTTCGAAACGGATTCCTGATATATGTTGCCTGCCTAAATCAATTGCTGTTAGTTAGTTTTGCTTAAACTCAAAACCGGCTTGTCCATTCTGAATACTTTTGTTATGTTCTCTCTAATTACAATAGAGGTTAAAAAAAATAGAGAAAAACTCAAAAGGTCAGCTGAAAAACCGAAAAATTCTAAATTGCTAATTTAGTATGGGAATCGCCAATTCAGATTTCTTTCACCTCGGGAACGCGGGTTCTAACTTCTAAAAACCTTTATGTCCTTTACCTGTATGCACCGTAACAGTTTTGAAATGGTGAAAATACTCTTGGCTCTAATTGGATTTTGATTATGTTATGTTTATTGTAAAAAACCATGAACATTTTCTTATCTGATTGTACCTACAAAAATTCGTTTGAATCAGACTTGTGAAGCTGAACCTCGCTTGCATGCGCTGGTATCTAAGTAACTATGTCTATAATGCAAAAAAAAAAAACATCAAGTATTGTAGGCTTTTTTGGATTAGGCGTTGAACATAGCACATGTCAAGTGAGTGAATAATTATGCAAAACAAAGAACGGGAATACACTCACAAATGTAAACCACGCCAATTCAACCGTTATCATCACCTCTGAAGGTCTATTATTCCATACGCAATAATACCACATATTGTTTTGTGCCAAAATAAACATTGGCTATTTTTAAAACTCTCTTGAAATAAAATAATACAAATACACTATGACATGGGATATGCTGATATTTTTATAAAGTAGCTGACCTACATTATTTTGTTGGGTATGAGTTATTGCATGAGCTGAAATTTGAATTGATTGAGGACTCTCACTAATTAGTGAGAGTTATACTATTTATGAGAGTATAGCTAATTAGCTATAGACATTGAGAATGACGTCATCATTACCTACGCAATAAATTTATGCTGGGAACATATTTTTAATTGCATACCATCTTGGAGTCATACAAGTAAATTTTTTTTTTACTGTCCTGTTGATTGAGTGAGATTGTGGTCAAACACAGGCCTTTGACCACAATCTCTACCGTGGTCGGTGATGATGTGGCTGATGATGGTAAGCACACAAAGTCTAGAAGGGAACTGGCTCTTAAGTGCAGCTGTCGGAACACACCGGAAGATGCTTGGCAACAAATTTTCAACTTGAGGGTGGCCAGCCAGGGGGGTACTATAAAGCTCAAGCTCGTTGTAGGATTCGAACCCGCGACCTTCGTCTCTGCATTCGGCGTCACTACCACTGAGCTATCATCGCCTTAAAAATAGATAAAAGGTGAAGTTTTTAAATTGACTTAGTGAGTATAACGCATAAAAATGCTTGGCCAGAGCGCAAGAAATGAACTTGATACCATATGTGTCATCATGGGAATGCACTGATAAGAAATTAAATACCTGCCCATTTCGCTTCAATTACCGCACGGTAACTGACCTTTATGTATAATAAACCAGCTTCCGCCCCGCGGTTTCATCCGCGTTCATGAGGTATCTCATGTTTTTTCGGGATCAAAAGTAGCCTATATGTTATTCCAGGGTATGATGTATCTATGTGCCAAGTTTCATCCAAATTTCATTCGTTCATTCGTTTTTACGTGAAAGAGCAACAAAGATACATACATACTCACAAACTTTCGCATTTATAATATTAGTAGGATAAATGCGAGAGGATGTTTAGAGCATTTAGAACTGGGGATGTTATTTTACCACGCCGTAATAAATATACAGATTTGGATGCAAATTGGCTTTAACATAGACCATGGATTAAAAAGTTGTAAGACTTCTATAGTAGAAAAGGGTTAACAGATATTATTGAGGTATATTACTACGTATAGAGAAGACGCCATATATAACCACTATGTTCAGTTCAAGTGCAGTCATCTGGCCGCACTTCACTTAGTTGCTTATATACGAAACTCGGAAGCGTCATGAAAATCACGGCGCTTACGACTTTTTGATCGCGAAATTAGACGACTAATTATTGTTTCAGCGCTGCAGCGAATATTAACAAAATGGAGCTTGACCTTTGCTTAGGATAGCTTCTCTATAGGTAGTAATATACTTCAGTGTTAACAGATCCCTTTCGACCGCGTGAAACTGCAGTGCAAAAGCTACATTACATGTAGGTATAAAAGAAATTATAGAGAGAAATCCACAAATCCAAGTAACGGCAATGAAAATAGTAGACCGTGCAATTGTAATAACAGTTCAATTTGTAATCATTATTAAAATTTACGGCTTTGTCGAGTTGAATAACCGGAAAGAAGTATATTATAACATATCGATTAGAGTACTGAAATAGCGAACTGCCCCTGTAACTGTGCGCCGCGATATCAGCATTGTTTATTTAAGGCGATGCTATACGTGAATTGATGATTCTAAAATGCGTTTTTCTCTGTATTCTTTGTTCCAAGAGATTTGGAAAAAATATATGTTAAACTAAAGAATATGTGACGGGGAATAGTTTTTTTAAAAATTGGGATTTTTCATTAGTAACGTCAGAAAAAAATCGTAAATATGCCCTTTTTTAAAACTAAGAATGCATTCTTCTTTGTTTTATTTTGTCTCATTATTTCTATTTTTTCTTTTAATTACTTATTGTGGGAGAAACAAATTTATTTTATTATTTTTATATTATTCTCTAATTTGGGCCATCCAAATAACTTGAAAAATACTAACATACATTCTGAAATCCATTAAAAAAGGTACATAGGTAATAGTTTTCTTACATTAAAAAAAAAGGCTTAGTTTCTTTTTAAATAACATAAAACAATATTTTTTACTAAAATTACGTCTCTCCTGTCTCGATTGTCTCCGTCAGTTTGTAAGGGACGGAGACATACACATATAGCCTCCTCTTAATATCTAAACTAGTGCCCCAGTGCGGCTTCACTTGTGTGAAAATTTAAAACTGTAAGATTGGATAGAATATGTTAATCGAATATAATCCTTAACTTGTAAGATCGAAGTCTTACGTTGAATTGTTTCAATGACGACTATAGGCTAGGCAAGCTTTGATTTACGTTGCACCACAGCTGTGTCAAATTTACCTATATCACATTGAAGAATATGCCTTAGCATAGCATATAAATAAGGTGGTATATGGCTTTTTGCAAGTTCATGTTGCTATGGGTACAATTAAATCAATAATAAGGTAATTAAATTATGTAGTGAAACACGAAGTATGTTAATTTTTAAATGGTTTTTTTTTTTGTAATTTAATTTGAGAGGGGTGGCGCCTATTATTATCAACTTTATTAGCGACTAGCTGTTCCCCGCGGCTTCACTCGCGTTCCCGGGATAAAAAGTAGCCTATAGGTAATTCGTGAAAGAATTTTTCGAATCGGACCAGTAACTCCGGAGATTAGCGCGTTCAAACAAACAAACTCTTCAGCTTTATTATTAGTATAGATAGATTCAAGAATACCCAAATTGTAAAATTACACTTTTTCTATACATTCTATGTTCATGAAGTTCTTTGCTTTGACAGTAAACCATTTTGTCCAGATTAGCTCGGATCGCAATTTGAGTTAGTAATCATTCGAGTCCCTGCTCTACTACTATAACTACGCTACTCTTGTGTTTTGGCACAGCACTTACAGTCAGACTATGACGAGCTTTTATGTTTATATTCCATATAGTTACGGTATTTCATTATGACATCTGGTATCACATCAGAATTCAAGTGGTTGTATCTTTTACCCCAATATTAAAAGTTCCTGTTATGAGTGAAATAGCAATTGTTAAAGTTTTTGTATATTCATAACCTAATGTCCGGTCTCGGTGTATGCAATTTAAAACAAGTTTTCACGCCTTTTGTATCGTGTCTTATTGCAATACGAATTGGAAATAAATTGTCTCTCGGAAGCCATTATTAACTAGTAGCCTTAAAAAAATGCCAAGTGCATGTATGATCATGCATATGTAATAGGGTTCCTTACTTATAATTAAAAATGAAGTTAGTCTACTTCACGATATAATGAATACGCTAATTGACTAAGGCGTGACCTTGCGGAAATTCATTACAACATAGAAATATTAAGTAATATGTGAATAAATCTCCTTCTCTGTCGAATCCCACTCAAAGAAACTGAAGGAATCGACACGTGTTTCGCTTCTTCACGAAGCATCATCATCATCAGCGGGTCTACTACGTCCTGATGATGCTTCGTGGGACCGTGACTCGACAGAGGAGATATAGCTGAACAAGTTACTTAATATTTGTCTTTTGTAATGAATACACATAAATTTACTTTGTTATTGAAAAAACTTGTCTCGGTCCAATATTTGTGATTTTTTGTTCGACTAGACTCTCATTAGATAGTATTCCTTGTAATCTCAGTCCTTGGTTGCTATATCTTTTCTATAAAAGTATGTAAAAAGGAACCTGACATTGATTTTTGAAGACCTTCAACAATGTTCCACACGGGTTGCTAAGTGAAAAACAATTGTATTTGAGTTACATAATCGGAATGATTTTTTAAAACTTTTTTGACGTACTTACCTTTAAGCACGGACGTAGCTATTTCACTCACATGGAGGGGGTCCAACAAATGTTAACTAGTTTTTAACCATAGAGGCAGAATTATTATCAAACTAGCATCCGCCCCGCGGTTTCACTTGCTTTCCCGAGGTATCTTATGTTTTCTTGGGATAATAAGTATCCTATATGTTGTTGTATGTAAACTCATCGATTGATTTCTGGAACAAAGTTCCTGGAATGAACCACTCTAAGGCACTTATCTATCCCTAAGTAAAACAAACTTACGCATACTTGTGAGGGCCCTAACGGGACATTGTGGATTGAACAAGCATCTGGTCACCATTGGCGTCCGTGATACAAAGGCGTGTAGATTCTGCTGTCAGGCGGATGAAACACCACTTCACCTTTTGTGTGAGTGCCACCCACTTATGCCTAAACGTAATACTCTCCTGGGGAAGCACCAGTTGCACCCAGATGAAGTAAAATTTATCACCGCTAAGAATATAGTACAGTTTATTATAGCTGTAGGTCTTGGCGGTGAAATTTAGCTTATGTGGCGATCACAATAG
This sequence comes from Tethea ocularis, assembly GCA_963555595.1. Classification (NCBI taxonomy): domain Eukaryota; kingdom Metazoa; phylum Arthropoda; class Insecta; order Lepidoptera; family Drepanidae; genus Tethea; species Tethea ocularis. Next base: position 5,224,619 of record OY741979.1, read on the forward strand.
ATCTAGACAGGTCGCAGTGATACAAGCTCTGTAAAGACTTGAAACAGCCACAAAACCCAAATAATAATAATAATCCTAATGTTATTCCATCTATCCATGTGCCAAGTTTCATCCAAATCCTTTCAGTAGTTTTTACGTGAAAGAGTAACAAACATTCATCCATACTCACAAACTTTCTATGAAGCTGTGGTTATTAGCATTTCTGCGTAGGCTAAGGGCACCCCCCTTAAACACCCCCCATATATAAAATTTTAGCGCCTTTGTGTATAAAATTTTAGCGACATTGACGTATAGTTTACAAGTAAAATGCTTTTGACGTACATACGGTCGTGGCTGCGATTTAAAAAACTATTGTTAGGCTCATCTGTTAATGTTTGGTTCTATCGGTTCCAGATTGTTTCATAATATACACAAAAACAATGTGCCATTATTTTACGTTCGTTTAAAAAAAGCAGGGTGGTATGGAGACGCATATTGATTAATCTATATACGATACTTACTTGTTTGTTTGTTTGAACGCGCTAATGTCTGGATCTTCCAGTCGGTTTCGAAAAAATCTTTCACTAATAGGAAAGATCCCCGAATGTTATAGGCTACTTTTTATCCCGGGAATGCGTGTGAAACCGCGGGGAACAGCCAGGCTCCTACCGCGTGGTTCTACTCTTATGCCCGACCCGAGAGATTAATGACATTCCTGGATCAAAAATGATTCTATATAATGATTCATAGTACCATTATTTCAGTCAAGGGCGTGGTGATTACGTCATTATCACGAAAAAATCCTCGTAATAAATTTGTCACAATATTTATAAAAATAATGTATTGTGTTCTATTGTTTTGTATGTCTTAATTATTCGTTCGTTTCGATATTACCTCACCATAGACAATACAGGTCATCCTATTACTTCAATAGATTAAGTTAAGCCACACATGAGGAATTTAAGTATTCAATGTCACACTGCTTTATAGTAATTACAAGCTTCCGTCCCGCGGTTTCACCAGCGTTCCCGAGGGATCTTATGTTTTCCCGGGATAAAAAGTATCATATGTGTTAATCCAGGTTATAAACTATCTGTGTTCCAAATTTCATCCAAATCCGTTCAGTAGTTTTTGCGTGAAAGAGTAACAAACATCCATCCATATATCCATACTCACAAATTTTCGCATTTATAATATGAGTAGGATTTAAAGATTCAGTTAGAAAATAATTTTAAATACCCACAGAATAATAGAAGCTGGTCTTATATTGTCAACAGGTACTAGCCCACACACTGCAAGGTCTCGGGCAAGATGAGGGCATGTACCAGCAGTACATACCCCTGGCCCTGCACCTGGCCGATGAGTTCTTCCTCACGCACTCCTCGAGGGACGTGCAGCTGCTCATCGCTTGTTGCATCGCTGATGTACTCAGGGTATACGCGCCGGAAGCACCGTATAAAGACCAAGAACAGGTTTGTGCACAATATGAGTTTTTAAATTCTTTGCTGTGTGGTGAAGGCGACGAATATCACCACCCCATCTCATCCCGTGGGGGACGTAGAAGTCGTCCGAGAGAAGGTATACCAGGGTACGGGCAGCAGCGTATCTCTGAGCACTGTGACACCGTACTGCGATCGCCAACCCGTCTGCCAAGCGTGGCGATTATGGCACATCCCCCGAAATGGTCCAGCAGTGGACGTCTTTCGGCTGACATGATGATGATGATGAGTTTCTTGTCGGAGTCTTTTCAGTTTAAGGTCGACTAGAAAACAATGACCTTTTTCTACGAAAATTCATGGTAATCGCTTGATTACAATTTATCGGACCGTTTTCTTGTCGGTGAACATCGACCTAAATGTATTGCGAACCAGTGGTAGAGTTAATTGCAACTTTTGATGTTCATAAGTGTCTTATCAGGGCCTAAACTGAATGAACGAAGTATAATTTTGAATATAATGTCCGCTTTTGATGTAGGTCAAGAATGTATTGTTCGTATGTGGGGTGTTTGTTTATTTATGTTGTTATCCTTGTTTGTTCGGACGTTAAATGCGTTGAAAAACAAATGGGAGAAAATGTGTGTTGATTCGAGAAGTAACCATTATTTTATGCCACAACATCACATAAAATATAAATATTTTGGTCCAACCCAAGCGACCTGCTGAAAATTCACCAATACATAATGTTAATTTGTAATTGAGTTCAGTATGGTAGAATGTATGTACCATGCTTTGGTATGTAACATTGCTCAAATGAAATTTAATCTTGAGTATAACCAACATCCTGTCGGTAGTTACACAATTTATTATAAATATTGTATAATATGTTTCAAATAAGTGTAATTAAATTGTGCAATGCTTATTAATACTAAAAAAAGATTTATATTCACAGGTTAAAACAATATTTCTGTTCCTGATAAATCAACTGCAGGGTCTCCAAGACCCGAAAGACCCGGCGTTCAAGCGCTACTTTTATCTGCTGGAAAATCTGGCGTACGTGAAGTCTTTCAACATGTGTTTTGAGCTCGAGGACTGCCAGGAGATATTCTGTGCGCTGTTCTCGCTCATGTTCAAGATTGTCAAGTAAGTATTCGACGTCATCATATTCAGCTTAAGATTTTAGATTTGTATATGTCACTATATGATTATGAACACCGTTAGGTTATAATCTATCTCGCGAGATTGTAAACTGTAGATACATTGTGAACAGTATGTATATGTCACCGTATGATTGTAAACGCCGTTGGTTTGTGATCTATCTTACGAGATTGTAAACTGTCGATGCATTGTGAACTGTACCGCGCTGATTGGTCGAACGTAGTAGAAATTGCAGGTTAGTTGACAATTTAACGGTTTGACATAGAAATATTATGAACTATAGAAATTTGATACGTTTTACGCTATCGTAGGTTAATTATAAATTCATTTGAAATCTAGAAACGTACCTATATTAAACACATCATCACTTCAAAGTGATATTACCGTCAAAGACAAACCCGTCAAAAGTAAAAATAACAATTTCCTCAGCACGGAACACTCGTCAAAAGTGAAGTCGTTCATGCTGGATGTGCTCTGTCCGTTGATCACGGAGTCAGACGTGGTCTCCAACGAGCTGCTGAACGTGATCCTCATCAACCTGGTGGAGCCGAACAAGCGAGACCACAAGCATGCCTTCTCGCTCGCCAAGGAACTCATCGTTAAAACCAGCGAGACCCTTGAACCTTACATACAGGCTGTAAGTTATATATTTGTTATTCATTAATAACCAGTCCCAGAGTACTCTGACTAGTGCATCCGGGATTCCTTAACTTCGTTAGTCTTTTTTTAAATTTTCTTACGATAGTCCATAATTGTTAAATAAATTAAAAAAAAAACTTTACTATGTGTTGTAAGTTAACTTTTATCTGATGTATTATATCAGATTTCTCGCTTAGCAAACGTCAGAGACTCAATAACTGTGCATATCACAATTTGAAATAAAGTAGTCAAGAGATAAATTAACTCTTTATGCATATATTTTGTTTATCAACTTAAGTTTAATTCTTCTTTACAGTTCTTCAACCACGTACTAATTCTCGGCAAAGAGGAGAAGAGTCTCCTAATCTTCTCCAAAGTGTATGAACTTATCTATGAATTGAACCAATGTTGCCCATCTGTACTACTTGCTGTATTACCGCAACTCGAGTGCAAGTTGAAATCAGCACAATTCCAGGAAAGACTCAGTGGCGTCGCTCTCCTTGCCCGTATGTTCTCCGAACCGGGCTCTGAGCTTGCCAAGCAATACCCAGCCTTATGGCGAGCGTTTCTAGGTCGATTCAACGATATCTCAGTTCCTATACGAATCAAATGCGTCCAATATTGCATGCATTTCCTGGTTCATCATCCAGACTTGAGGAAAGATATAACAGAGACATTAAAATTGAGGCAACATGATGCGCATGAGCAAGTCCGTTATGAAGTTGTAATGGCGATCATTGCGACCGCTCAGAGAGATTTCCAAGCCGTCGCAGAATCAGAAGACTTACTCCATTTCGTGCGCGAGAGGACTCTGGATAAGAAATTTAAAATTCGTAAAGAAGCCATGTCAGGGTTAGCTATGATTTACAAGAAATTTCTAACAGAAGAGTCTGTTCCACCTGCTACGGAAAAAGCCGTGCAATGGATTAAAGACAAAATCCTTCACGGGTACTATATGACTGCTTTGGAAGACAGATTGCTGGTCGAGAGACTTTTAAATACATCTTTGGTTCCTTACACACTGCCCCCGCCAGTTCGCATGAAGAAACTGTATTACCTAATGACCAATGTGGACGATAACGCAACGAAAGCGTTTATAGAACTACAGAAGCATCAGTTGGCCGTTCGTCGTACTGTAGCCGAATGGGTAGAGCTACATAGAAAGCCGCCCACTCCGGCCGTGCAAAAGGAATTGATCGCTAAAGTCTTGCACATAAGTTCAAAATTCCTACCGGAGTCAGTGAAGGCGCAGGAGTTTTTAAATAAATTCTCACAACATATGAAGCAAGCGCCGGAGTTGTTACAAGGAATGGAGACCATTTTGAACCCTAATGTTAGCTGTGAAGTGTGTGTACGTACCACTGTGAGTATGAAATCAATACTTTTTTTAGTTTATTAGTAAGTACTATTCATTATTAACATAGCCTAAGTTCAGAGTGTGCGACTCTCGCTAACTTTTTTATAAATATTTGTTTTATCAAGAACACATTATTTGCTAGTTTGACATTACAATTGATTAAACAATATTAAGTACAATAAATAATATGGAGAACCAATTCCCTTCGGACCACAGAGATTGTGGTGTGGTCAAACACATGCCTATACATAATAAAAAAAGTACATTTTTTGTATGAACAATTTCATTTTTAATTAATGCTCTCATTGTTTAAACCTAGCTGTAAGTTATCCTTAAAATCATACAATAAAATAAATCTTTTATACCCAATAGTCAAGCGTCCTGAAGAAGCTAGGTCAGCCAGTGATGACGAATCTATACTACAACACGGTGAAGATGCTCCTGGAGCGGGTGAGCTCGGTGATGATCGACCACGAGTCTCTGCTCATACTCGTCGGGTACGTCGAGGGCGCTGTCAAACGTACCGACCCTACTATTGCTGAGGAGTGTGGTATGTACTAGTGTACTTAAATCTAACAGCACCATTGACACAATTTCATCGTGGTCCGTGATGAAATCGTAAAAACAATAAAAACGTTGAATAGTACTATGTAGGGTCCGACTGCATATCTAAATCCAGTAGGGAACCTTGCAGAAATACTTAGCTATAGCATGTAGCATCGGCAAATCGTATATCTACACTTCATTTCCGATTTACACAACTAATAAAAAACATTAATTATCACGCCATTCAACGTTCAACAAGATCATTTTCGCCTAAAGTACTAATAAACATGGGTAATGTTGTAGGCGCACCCTTTTCAGGAATGATCGAATTTTATGCGAATTTTGCCGATATTTAAATGATGATATAAGTTGTGTCATACTGTACCTAATAAAGCTTTCGTTTAGCCAAGTGATGATGTGGCCGATGGTAGTAAGCACACAAAGCCTAAAAGGGAACTGGCTTTCAAGTGCAGCCGCCGGAACACAAAGGGAGGTGCTTGACAGATTTTCAACTTGTCTGGTTTATTATTAGAGTCAATCTCTACGCCTTCGCGGGGTAGTAGGTACTTATATCTAATCGACTTGCAGGTATAGACGTGTTGAAAGCTGCAGAGCGTGGACTAAAATTGGTGGTGATGCTGTCGTTCGTGTTCCCGGCGCACTTCCTGCACGAGGACGTGGTCGGCCGCCTCACCTCGCTGCTGGAGCTCGACGACGAGACCGTCGCGCCGCACATACTCGCCGCGCTCACCTTCCTCGGGAAATATAGACCGCTCAGTTAGTATGCACAACTATACCACACTACACTACACTACACTACACTACACTACACTACATGATGCTACAATATGATACATGATGCTACATTAAACTACATTATGCTACACTAAACTACATTATGCTACTCTAAACTACATTATGCTACACTACACTACGCCACACGATGCTGCACTACGCTATAAGATGCTAGACTCCGCTATACGTTGGTACACTCCGCTATACGATGGTACACTAAACTACACGATGCTACACTAAACTACACGATGCTACACAATGCTACAGTACGTTACACTGCACTACGTTACACAATGCTACACTACACTCGTTACACAATGCTACACTACACTACGCTACGCTACACTACACAACACTATACTACGCTACACTATGCTACTCTTCACTACACATACTTCCTAGATTTTTTATTATAGAACGAAGTCGCGATAAAACTTCTAACTTTTCACACAAAACTTACAGGTACTGCAGGTACATTACAAATATGTAACCTGTATAAATGTTATGCTTTTATGTGTTTATTTTTGTATTTGCTGTGTTGTCTTGTAAAATAAATAATAATGTGTATATTTTTAGGTGAGGCGTGTCCAGCCCTGTTTCCAAGACTGATCACATTGTGCAAGGCGTACGCTGAGGTCGGCACGCCCAAGCAGGCCAAGAATGCTGTACGGTATGTATATGGTTAATAGCGACCAGCCCCCGTTTTGCGCGGGTGCAATTTAAGTAAAAATAAGCAATTTTACCCATGAAAGTAAATTTTTTGCCGAAATTTTATACATATAATAGGAGGTATTAGTTTAGCGGATAAACAGACAGACAGACGTGGAGGGCGATTTCTTTTATACTATGTATAGATTTAGTAATAACTGCTTTTACTTCTTTTTTTACCATACATAGACCTGTTTGACCACAATCTCAACGTTATCAGTGATGATGTGGCAGATGGTGATAACCATACAAAGCCCAATGGATCATTTTTTTTTTCTTTGATATGTCACTCAATATAATATGCTAAACTTCTTTTTAATTTATCCCCCAATAGTGGCCCCATGTTTAAAATTTATTTAGTTACGTTATACGTCCGTGTTTTGGTCATTAGCTTCGGAGAAAATTAACTGTGACAGACGGACACACACGAGTGATCCTATAATCCGTTTTTTCTCTTTTGAGACCAGGAAGTGAGCTCAACTCACTCACAACTCAGATATCATTCGCCACCTACATACAGATGTTATAAGGTAGTATGTGTCAGGTGTTTGTTCGTGAACGTGCCGGAGCAGCGGACGGCGATATTCACGGAGATCCTGGACACGCTGAAGGCGACGCTGAGCCCGCACTCGGAGCACTACCGCACCGCCATCGTCACGCTCGGCCACATCGCGCACAACCTGCCCGACAACTTCCCTGTGCACATCAAGAATATCGTCTCCAGGAAGGTTCGATACAGTTACATTCTATAGGTGTTTTTATGAGGTGTAGTAGGCCAGAAGGTTATTCACTAGGGCGTCGCCGACCGGATCACAGACATCTTTTTTTTTCATATGGCTTTTGTTTACAATAAGTAGGTTCTATTAGTCTTTTATTATTTTTAAATGTTATTTAAATTTCAACCTTGACAGGAAAAATACGAATTATAATAATAACTTTTTTATAGTCAATAAGGAAGAGAATCGCCTGCAAAAGGGAGAGAATGTGTATTAAAAACATTTTTTAGAATACAAAACATCACTAAAATATTTTCATACAAATAAAAAAATAGTAGTTTCGCAATATACTTCGTTATCCTGGATGAATATATTGACTTGGTATATTTTCAAAACCTATGTTAATATGATGAACTACTTTTACTATTCAGATTCTCATAAAACCATCCCATTCACAGATAGTAAAGGAGATCCTAGTCCGCGAGGGTTCCGGCGGCGCCAACTCCTCTGGCTCGGACTGGTGCGAAGAGGAAGATCTTCCGGAAGAGACGCGCTGCAAACTAGAAGGGCTCAAGTGTATGGCGCGCTGGTTACTAGGCCTCAAGAAGGATGAGTTATCTGCACAGAAGACTTTCCGAATGCTCAACGCGTTTATTGTTCACAAAGGGGACCTGTTACAGGTAATTAATCTGAATATATAAAAGGAAAGCGTCTGACTGTCTGATCTATCAATGTAAAGCTCCGACCACTGGACGGATAGGGCTGAGGCATACAGATAGTAATTATGACGTAGGCATCTGCTAAGAAAGGGTTTTTGTAAATTCAATCCCTAAGGGGGTAAAAAAGCTACTTTATTAGTATACTTATATTCGAATCCTACAATCCATAGTACGCTAATATTTTGTAGTATCCGCCTGCCTGGCTACCTCAAGTGTATTCCGGTAGGTATTTGAGAGCCAGTTGTCTTGTATGCTTTGTAAAATACCCGATACTGTAGGCACTCTATAAGGTAGACAGTCCGTTGTCAGCCTTTTGAAATGCGTAGGTATAGCAAATTTGATTTTATGTTTTTATATCAGGTTTTTATATAAGCCTTTCTTGTATATAAGTTTTCATAAGTAACTGTAACTCAAGTTTACGTTGTTAATTAGTTTATTAATTTTTTATACAATTTTCTAGCAAAATCGCTTATCAAAAGCTGAGATGGCGCACTTGCGACTAGCAGCGGGCGCGGCAATGTTGAAGATCTGTGAACAGAAGGGAGTCGGGGACCAGTTCACCGCTGAACAGTTCTACAACCTCTCGCATCTTATTATTGTAAGTAACCATTAATATTATATAATCTATACTAATAATAAAGCTGAAGAATTTGTTTGTTTGTTTGAACGCGCTAATCTCCGGAGTTACTGGTCCGATTCGAAAAATTATTTCACTAATAGGAAGCTACATTATCCCCGAAGGCTACTATTATCCCGGGTACGCGCGTAAAGCCGCGGGGAACAACTAGTTAAATATAAAAGCGCTATACGTACCTATGTATTAGTGAATGGAATCGAGTTTAAGCCTGAGCATAGATTCTTTAAAGGGTTCTGTTAAAACTTTCATTAAAAACACAAATCTATATTATTTAAAATTCGAAATCCTTGACTGACATATCAACTCATAGCCTAAAGCGCTCCAAGAGTTAAAAGTAAAATGTTGAGATATGTATTCCTTGTGAAGTGTAGTGTAGGCATCCATTAAGAGACAGTTTTGAAAAATTGCCACTGGTGGTAAGCTAGTAATAATTAATAAAAATCCTATTTTCTACTATAAATGGGAAAGTGGCAACCAATCTTTATGGTCCCTCAGGTAGCCTATGACATAGAAATATAAATAGGCTGCTTTTTATATCGGGCATGCGGATGAAATCACGTGATTTAGTTCAAAGTTGTTTTTTATTGAAATAATATAAAAATATTTATTTCAGGATGATGTACCCCAAGTGCGAGAAGCATTTGCAGCCAAATTACATAAAGGACTTTCAAAGGTAATTTTCAAGAGTCCAATTTTTTTTTTTTTTCCACACACGGTTATCTGATCCCAAACTAAGCAGATGTACTATGGAAACCAGATAACTGATATACTACATATACTACTTTTTTTTTGTAAATACGTACTTATATAGATAATTACACCCAGACACAGGACAAACAGACATGTTCATGCACACAAATGTTTATCCTGGATGGGAATCGAACCCATGACCAGCGGCGTGATAGGTGGTGTCTTAACCAATTGCGCCAACTGGCTTGTCAATCTCTATTCAAAGGTTTTATTACTTAAAAGTCTGTCTGAATTTGTATCAATACAATCAATTATCGACTCAAGTTGATAATCAAAAGGAAGATCCACAAAAAAATTAAGCCTTGCTTAGTTTCTTGCCGGAGTCTACTCAGTTCAAGTATTCCGTACCGGTGGTAGAGTCTATTGTAATGATTGTAACTATCGACGTTCATAAGTGCCTTATCAGGGCCTAAGCTGAATAAATGAGTTTTGATTTGATTGAATTTGGGGTGACAGCTACCAGCTAGACTTTTACATTTGCACTTTTGATATATTAATCGTGTTATGTATGTTGCAGGGTATACCGAACAAGTGTCTGCCGCTGGACTTCATGGGCATGTACGCGCTGGCGGGCCGCGAGCCCGACCGGCGCCTGCGCGGCCTCGTGCGCCAGTACATGCTGGCCGACGTCGTGCGCCGCCGGGAATATATACGGAACATCACCGTCGGGACCAAAGGTAAACATGGATGTTATACAATAAAAAAAAATGTTGGAAAAATACAAAAAAAAAATGATACAGACATGTCCTTTTATGGTTTAATTTGTGATAAGTTTTGCATTATTGGTAAACAATATGGCGACTGACGTGTGATACTTTGTGTAAATAAAGCTGTAGATGAACCATAGATTAAAGTACTCTAAATGTCACTGTATTCATTCATATTCTGTCATTCATTGATTACTCTATGACAGCTTGATATTTTATGTTTTGTGTTGCAATTCTGAGTGTAAATTCTTGTTATTAACCAAAAAATATAGCCACCTAGAAAATTGATACTTAAAAACTGTTTAGTATATTTATACCTTTTTTAACTGGTGTACAAGGACCTGGCCAAGTCGCCATATATTTTTGAAACATCTTTGGCACACATATAGCTATTATGATAGGCATACGGTTTTTGAAAATTAAACTATACCCTAGCCGGTAAAATAGAGCGAGTGAAACCGCGGGGCGGAAAGCTATCAAAAAATTATATTTCTCCAGTGGAGCGCGCAGTTAGTCAATTGCCGCACATAATGCCGGACTACATGCTAGTGTTTGCGGTACCCGTCCTGGCCCACGACCCCGCCTTCACAGCCTACGACAACATCACACAACTAAAGGTATATGTACCGCATTTATATATTTTTAACATGAGTTTCTTCATATTACGATAGTTTTCTAGTAGAAGAAAGCCGAACCAAGACGGAATACGGGAGCTACAAACCGTGGAAATAGACTCAGGGATGCCTTCACTAGCATTGATAACAGCAACACCCACAACTGACACACAGATGCTCTCTCTTTTCAACTCTTTTCAAGGGGCTCCCCTGAAAATCAGTGCTGATGCTGATTGTCACAGCTAATACTGAGTGGGAGTCCTTCTTGGCTGATGCCAACTGTTTGTTTTATTTTTATTTTATTTCTTAAGAGCTTTTTTACATTTATTATTATTATTATTTTTCTGTAGTCTATTGTCTATTCAAGCAAATTTGCCAGCACTCCTAGGCCACACTCCGTTACTTTAAGGAGCTAGGATGGCTTGTGTAAAGCTGGCAGGGGGAATGCACAATACACCCCAAGCGGGACGTCAGTGCAGGCCTCATACAGACTAAGAATAAGAAGATAGTGTTCTAGAACCTAACTTGCTAACTTGTTTTATCGCCGTGGTTTTTTCTGGTAGCTGTAATTTTTATCTACTTTTAAAATATAGTCTTATGTGTTCATGTATATGTTCTTAGCCATGTTTCATGAAAATTTGTTCAGCTGTTTGAAAATTATCACCAATTTACTAGTCAGTGTAGGGGGGTTCTTAAATTTTTTAATTTTAGTTATTACTTTTCTCACACGGAGACGACCGTCCATTTTTTTAGCCTTTGCACTAAGAGTGTACTGAGTGTCCATAGATAATAATAACTTTGAATTCGCTAATGAACGGCATCTTCTAAAATTTGTATGATTGCTTCATCAGGTTGTGAAAAACTGCCTCTGGTTCGTCCTGGAGCCGTTGATCACCCGCAACGACTTCTACTGCTACGGGTTCTACAAGAGCCTCGTGGAGCGTATGAAGAACCACAAGGACGCCCTCAACGAAACCGATGACGCTGTCAACTTTGTTAGTTAACTCATTACAATATTAACTACCTGATTATACGAATGAAGGTCCGATTATTCGTTGAATAAACATCTAAAGAAACTCCAGAAACTGTTCTAATCCATACTATTATTATAAATGCGAAAGGAAGAAAGGGCTGAGGAAGCGTGTGGGTGTGTGCCGCGCCCGACCATCTTTCCATACCCATATTGGAATTTACGTTCCAAATTTTGTGGTTATATTCAATGTTTTTTAAGCACATATTTATTCGTATATAATTACCTATTACATAATTAAATGCACTCTCGCAGAGGCTAAATATATGTTGGTATCAATAACGCAATATCAACGAAATCATAACTCTAGCTCATTACGCCAACATTCCATAAGATTCCTCGGAACCGCTCAACCGCTAGTTTCAAATAAACAGCGAGATACGATCGGTGATCTAAATTGCAAGAAATAAAGTATTATTTACGTTCGTAGTTCATAAAGATTTTGGTATATTTTTGAATTGTTAATAGAGCTGGTAATATCTCGGGAGGACAGGTAGTAATGGATAATGCATTGTTGTTGCAGAAGCTGTGGGCGACGTGCGACCTGGCGATGGCGGTGATCTGGTCGCGGTCGGTCAGCTTCGAGCTGCAGGAGTTCCCCTCGGACGCGCGCATCCCCACCATGTACTTCGCGCCGCAGCCGGACAGCTTCCTCAACACGCGCATCTTCCTGCCGCCTGAACTACAGGTAACAGTACCAGTACCAGTACCAGTACCAGTATCACAACCACATCACAGACAACCCCATCCCCAGTCCCCACCATCTACCATATTTACCATGGATTTAACATAATATAACCTTTACATGACGCAATAAGGTTTATTTTTCTTTGACATTCCCAAAGCTCAAACGTAATTCATATATTTGATAGGCTTTAAGTACATTGCTTTGTACAAATAGAAATCTTTTTTATTTTTCATATGCCCAAATAAAGTGAAAAAGTAAAGAATTATATATATTAATAACTTTTTTGTTTACAGTACCAACCTAAGAAAGCCCAGCCCACAGACGCGGCGTCGCGCGGCAAGAAACGCGCGAGACCGCAGCCAGAGCGAGAGAACACTAATGACGTGGAAGTAAGTCTATCTATCTCTTTCTGGTAATACTATTATAATAGCTATGTGTACCACAGCCTAAGTATGGTATTGCGACGCAGTCTATCATATTTTTTGTGGGTGAAAACGATACGCTCTTGATTTTGCTCTGTTTGGCTAAAGATGTAGATTTACTAAAAAAAAACCAAACATTTTTACTAACTTGAGAGTGGTTTGATCTTTTGTTTCAAGATATTATCCCTGTATTTATTTATTTGGGATAAAAAATAAGTATAATGAAAAAAAAAAACATAAATGCCAGACCAACTACATTATCCACAGGTTAAAATCCCACTGTGTATAAATATATATAAATTGTGTTATTTTTTATACTACTGACGTAAATAATTATATGATAGTAAACGGTTACCATAGCCTCTAGGCGCTTGCAACCTACATATCACTCCCCTATCTTGCAAAATATCTTCTCAATAAAGACCTACTTTTTTATCAGGCAAGCGAAATATGGATCGAATTCAAGGGCGTAGCGTTTCATATAAACTTAGCTAAAGTGGTTCATAATATACGACTAGGTAAGTAAGAAATTATAAGATTTGCGAAATCACCTATTAAGGTAAGCTTGTGTGCGTGTTTGCAAGTTAGTTCGCACCATACGATATTGCTTGCTACAATATTCATGTTATTGTGTATGTTTTACAAGCTGACGATGATAGTTGGACGCTCTGGGAGTATTGACGCTAAGGTAATTCACATTAGAGTTTAGTATTTGAGCTAGTATTTGTTTACACGTGAACAGAGCATATCGATTGAACTCAAGAACTCTTGCCGTAGTCTTGCATGAGTTTCTTGCAATACCGTTTACTTATTATATAGGAAGAGTAATTGAAATAACTCAAAACCTCAAACACCGCAACTTTTTTTATTGCGATATGTTGATATTACAAGTAATAGGGTAGTTGACTGACATATCAAATCGGCTACTTTTTAATAAATGTCAAAACGATAGTTTATAAGGAATTTTGTATGAAATATTACACTATGACGTCATAGTTTCACAGCATCAAATGATCTACTCTTTGTGGTTCTACTGGTAATTAAAAATCATAAAATACATTAAATGTACAACATATTTGATGTTTCTACGTGTTTTTAGATGTTTTATGCATTGGATAGTGTTTGGTCATTTATTTTTGACACCGTCAACTACCCTATTGTTTATTTTCATGGACTATTTATTGTAAAAGATATTTGCAATCTTTGGCTATTGACTAAAGCTGATTTCAGACGACGCTATACTATTGTGCTATGAAGTATAACAAGCGTATAGTATATTTAGTACAGTACAGAACGTGTCCATAACAATGTATGGAGCGCGATATTATTGTGCTATGAGCTATATACTATATGCTATTATATTATAGCGTCGTCTGAAATCAGCTTTATTCTAAACTACACTATCCAAGACGAGCGTACGTGTGTACTATTCGCAAATAGAAGCAATTTACGTAGCGTAGGTAAGCATTATAACATATAGCTTGCACGCGCGCACAGAGCGAACTTTTAGACTCGGCATGAAATAATAGTATTTCTTGAAAAAAAAAATACCTAAATTTAAAAGCAGTGCAATCGATACCACTTTCGATCTTGAACAAACTAGTTTCAGGTTTTGAGTTATTTCAATTACACTTGTTGTATATTCCTGATTTATTATCCTGCAATAAATATCTTGCGAGAAGCTTGTGGATAACATTGTAACTTATCGCTTTTACTTACGTGGAGCCATGCCGAGAAGATGTACCTACACGTAGCGCGCTGTAAATACAATTTTGTTGCTATACAAAAATCGATCAACTTAAGTTGGACATTGAATATTACGAACATGAAGCTGGTGCTGAAATATATATGGATGGTCAACAATATTTCAATTTTATTCGTAAGACTGCAGTTGATTCAGATGTTTTATCAATAAAACATTGGAAAAACAAAACTCATATTTCCAAGATTCGATATCACTGAAAGAAATACTCGTCGCGTAGCTACGATATCTATAAGTAGCGAAATCTGTCGCGAGTCGATCTAAACATGTTTAGAGTTGAAAGAAAAAAAAATATTCATGACATACATACACGCAACATTACAATTTAAGATACAAAACAAAAATACGAATTAAAAACAAACACTAAACTTATAATGTTGCTTGCAATCTATTGCAACTATTCGTCCGGAAACGCTTGACAAACTGTAGCGAGTGCACTTGTTTAATTTATACCTGTCAGCTACTGTCTATAATAGAATCTCAGACACTCCTTGCAAAAGTTATCTTGCAGGTGGAAAACGGGACTTTAGGGGTAGGGCGTCATACGCACGTTAGATTTAATATCGAGAGATGATTCGTGCTATTCGTTCTCGTGATATTAGCCGAATGTATTCGTAAAAGTGACGCGGTAAAACATGACGTAAATAATAGTAAAATAGTAGAATAATTGGATTTTACATACCTACATAGTAGGGATATCGTTAGAATCATTACACCATCCCGAGTGTCAAAGGCAATGATTAGTTTACATGTTTATATTAATTACTTCTTTTTGGTCTAATTATTCAGATTTTAATAATGTCTCCACTCTCATCTCAATTCTAGGGGTTCATTTACTTTAATATATAAATAATATTAACCATGTTCTTTTCTTTTGCAGCCATCGGAAGCGTCCGACACTCAGATCATACTGCCCGGATTAGAGAACCCACCAGAAACAGAACTGGACGAGCCCCAAGCCAAACGCACTCTGAGCGAATGAGGTGACAACACTTTATTGTGATTACGTCAGCTGAATTACTCAGCTTTAACCGACACTGGCCGACCTAGCACAGAACAAACGTCAAATTTCCATTGACACAAATTTGATAGATGACGTCCAAGTGTCAAAATTACCAATCTGAAATCTTGTTAGCAAGATACGTTTTTATTTTAGGTATTGTCGTAATTCTATAATTTTTCGCACTGTAAAATGTGTCGCTGTGTATGTTTTTTTTTAAATTATATGTTAAAAAATGATGGCTCGACTTTTTCTTGTTTTTTATATCGTATTTGAGATATGATCCTATCTTGATAGTATCCGAAAAACGTGCTATGGATATTCATAAATTAAAATCTGGATGGATTAATTTTTTAATGTTTTTTTAATATGCAAAAGTAACTTCTGTTATTTATGGTGTAAGTGGGAATATGCAATAAATCCTTTATTGCATATTCGTTTACATAATTACACGAATAATATTCAAACAGATTTACATGAGTCACAATTTCTATTCTATTCTAGTAATAATTAATATCAAAAGCAGGCTGAAAAAAATATATTAACACTTGTTATTTGTCTGTGTTTAATATGTAGTATTTATCTAGAATTACATCTTTCTGAAATCGACTCCTCCTAGGAATAACATGGTATCTCACTTTTAGCTGATTTTGAGTTTATAAAATATCATTTTTTACTCTTATCAGTCTAATTGCCTTTCCCGTATAAGAAGCATCACGTTGCACTGCAGATATTAAAATGTCATCTTGAGTGATGCGAATTGTACATTTTATTGGACCGTTTTCTAGTAGCTGGATATCGACCTTAGACTAACAAGCAGACAGTTAGTCCATCTTATAGTAAAGTCGTTGCCAAAGCCTTGAAGGCACTGTCACTCAAATTCATCTCCTCTCGTGCTCTCCTGTCAAATAAAAATAAAGTGAGATACCATAATATTAATGTCGAAATTGTTAAAATACTTTCACAAACTTTAGCATAACGACACTATTAGCACGTTTCTCCCGTTTGTCGCCCAATATTATGTCTGTGCTAGGAATGTCAGCTGTCACAATGTATAAGTCGATATCGTCTTTATGTCATGTCTGTATACTGACCATTATGCCATACAACAGTTGATTGAAATCGAGTCAATTGTACAGTGATGATCTTTTAGAGAATAGCAGGTTTGAAATCGTCGATACATAGTTTTTATTACAATATGTATAATGTTCATTATTGTCTGAGTTTCATGATTTAACTTTCTACATTTATTTGACTTGCATCAAAAACAGGACATTTTGTTTCCCCCATAATAATAATAAAATGATAAACAAAATGTTACATGTGAATGTTACGTGATAATGTATTACCATAATTCGAAACGCGTTTTAAAAAAAATTACCCACCAACAAAAAAAAGTAGAAGGATAATATTCTTTTATCAAAAATCAAAATCTCTGTTCTTCTCCGAGCTTCTAGTGATCAGTGTGCTAAATATCAATTAAATCGATATTTTAGCCTTGAGGACTTAATTAGTAGTTTAGATAGGTATCGCATTACTAATATTTAAAAAAAAAACTTGGTACGCCCATTATACAAAACCACAGAATAAAACCAATAAAAACAGTATTCTTGTTTCATAGCATTTCAAACCGTGCTATTCTCTAATTAAGGTTCAAAAACGACAAACCCAGTCATGTAAAATTACGCTTTAGCTAATTGGAGACTGGTTACTTCTATCTCACATCTGAACACTATCAAATATACACTTAATCACAAGGGCATAAAGATTATTATTCTTTGTCTTTAAATGTGAATATATTAGTTACTTTATGTAACTTTGTGTGTATAAATTAAAAATTGTGTAAAATTATACTGAAATGTATAGCATGAGATATACGTTGAAGAATAGGCCTAATAGACGTGGATTTGGAAAATCAATCTATTACCTTATTATACCTTACATACATCGTAACTTGTCGTTTGTATTGTACTTACGGATTTACCTTTTGTTATTTGGTATATCTGTTAGTAAGGTTTCATAGGGCGAAAGAAATCTTTACTTACCAATAGCTGTTAGCTAACTTAAGTGAGAGTCTTTTTATTTGTTGATTCGCCTTTTATTATTCGTTAATGTTGGCGATTCCGTTTAAATAATTACACTATTTTTTTTTCTTGAATGTAGTCGCTATCGGAATTGGGCACGATCATTAACCTGGAAATGACTATGACAATTAATTTTTTTCTAATCGTTTTCAATTATGTGAAAGAGATGTGATAATGTTAAAATCAAATTTTATAATCAGGTTTCAAAACAATACAAATCAAATCTCATGCTATATTGTTGAGTAAATAATTTGAGAATTATGTAATCATCATGGAATTAATTTGGGAAAGTCCATATAAATTGTGGATCTCTGACTATTATATAGTAAGTAATCCTTGATATTTTCCTAAACTGCCCAAAGGTTGGTACGACAATTGTATCTGATAATGTCAAGTTATTATTTAAATAAATGATTTGAATGTCAAACGCTTTTAAATCATAGTACCTACACTATTCTAGAATCTGACAATAGTTATCGTATTTGTTTATGTAAATAAGCACTAAATCATTCAATCATTTCACGGCAAATTAGAACGTCATTCTTTCATAATAAGGTACAATTTCTGCAAATCATTTTTGTAACAATTACAAAATAATTTTCAGTAATTTTTAATGAATTATGAGTTTTGATTCGTAGGTAGGACATAGGTATTCTATCAAATAGGCATGTCCAAAACTAGTATAATTATGGCTTAACCTTTCCCTGTGTTATTACAAAATATGTTTTTAAGATAGTCTTGAGCTCTTTATGTTATAAGACGGATATTTTAAAAGCCTTTTTTGCTATAGATTTGCTTTAAACCATCTTTAAGAAAGTAAAAGTATCTAGGTACCTCGAAAATAAAATATCACAATTCAGGGATTTCTGGTAATTTTTCTTATAATTTTTTCCAATATGTATACAGGATGATTTTGGTTGAGTGTATTAGAGCGAAATACTTGCGAATAGTATATACTATCTAAATAAAGCGTGACTGATTGACTGACTGATCTATCAACAGCTCAAACCACAAGACAAATCGGATTGAAATTTGGCATACAGATAGCTATTATGACGTAGGCATACGCTAAGAAAGGATTTTTGAAAACTCTAAGGGGGTAAAATAGGGGATCGCGGGTGAAACCGCGGGCCGGAAAGCTAGTTTAGTTAAATCAATAATCCTACAAACAATTTTAGGAGCCTGAGGTTGAACCGGAATGATACTGCCATTACGAAGTTTTGATAATTATTAGAAGCGTACATTTTTGTAAAAGCCTTAACTCGCTCTCAGAAAGGAGCGAGATTTACTATATTACTCGAATGATCTAATAGGTACCTACTGAGATTTACGTTTAAGCGTATTTCAATGCAAATTTAATTTGTTGTTCTTTTTTCTTTGTGTTTTCCACTCTAAAATATTTTTTATGACCAGCTTAATACCCCTGTCAGACTATTATACCTAACCAAAATACACCCTGTACACTAAGTGGATATCGGTATCAATATATTGGACTAGTGTTTCGTCGTACTTAGATACTTGTGACTCATTTAATTTATCGTTTATTTTTGTTACATTATGAACAACCAATCTAAGTGACGTTAAGAGCTCTTACACACGAGCGGCATGTTGCCAACGGCAGAGGTAATGGCAGCCGTCGACACGTGAGCTGACGATGGGTGCCGCTGATATTCGAAATTGAAAGGTCGACGGCAGCCGTAAACGCGTCGACGTTACGTCTGCCGTTGGCAACATGCCGCTCGTGTGTAAGAGCTCTTAGTTGGGATGGTGAAAAATAAGGCAAAGAGAGAAGTGTCTGTATCATAAAACATGAATGATAGATATAACAATAATGTTTGTTTGGTCGTTGTTTTTAGTTGTAATTTAATTATTTTTTTCAGCTGGTCGATTTATTATTATTTTTTAATTTTGATTATGTGTAGTTTGGATTGGCTTAACGACCAAGATTCCAATAGAAATATTAATTTCCAACATACTCAAATGCATTTTCAATATCTGGTATAAACGTGATTCGGAGCGAAAATACATAAAATATTTTTTTAATGTACTGAAACTGATTTATCACTTTTGCTGTGAATCACTAACTAAATTTGCAGTATGTAAGAATTTAACATTTCGCTCTGATATCAGTATGTCTTAGAACCGGCAATAATTTATTTTACACATGAATTTCGGTCGATGAATTGTTGTTTTTAAGTGTACCAAAAATCGTCTGAAATATTGATGCGTTTGAGCGTTTATCGTTCTGTCGCAGTGGTGATTCTGTGTAGTTATATATTGAAATAAATAATAATTAAAATTTTATTTTGTATTTTTATGTGTTGTAACAAAATTGTTGCCCCTACTACAAGTTTATTAGATTTTATCATTTTTGCAAACGTTAGCTCGTGATAGAAAAGTATGGAAGGAACTAGGGTAGACAAACTGGTTGCTGAAAAATAATATGATCTACTTATTATTTTACTTTATTTTATACTTCATTAATTATTAGGTATGTTAATTAAGTTATGATACTCATGGCCAGTGAATAAAGTATTTATCTATGTAACAGATAATGTACTCCACAATTGAATTTAACTTTAACCAACCGATAAACTCAAAAAAACATTTATTCAGTTAGGCTTTGATAAGGAACTTATGAACGTCGGAAGTTACAATTAACTCTACCGTTCGTAATACACTTATAGATATAAATAATAGGTCTGTACCTAGATCATATCAATGTCGTAAAACTAAAAATAACTTATTGATTTCCCTGTACCGGCTAATACTAATAAGCATCGCTACCTCATAGAATACAGTCTATTCTAGTGCATAGAAAACTCTAAAATGTACGTCGAGGAAAAAAGATTTAAATATAAAACCTGTTTTTTACATTCGATTTCTTTTCGGGTATTATCATAATTTACATTCGTCACCGCGAATTCGTTTGCTGGGAAATATGCTACTGCTTTACTGTTGCTATATGCGTGTGTTACGGCCTTTCTGATGGTACTACCAAGATTTGGTATTCAATCTTATCCAGGACTGTATATTTAGTCCAGTATTTAACAGGCATTTTTATTTCATTCTTCACGAAAGTTATATACCTTATCGATTTCTTCAAAGAGGTACAGTATGACACAACTTAGAAGTAGCATCGGCACATCGTTTTCGGACACTTCACTTCCGATTTACACAACTAATAAAAATCATTCATTATCGCGCCATTTAACGTTCACCAAGATCATTTTCTCCGATCATTTTTTAACACATGAGTAATGTTGTAGGCGCACTCTTTTCGGGAACGATCGATTTTACAAATTTTGACGATGCTTCATCTAAGTTGTGTCATACTATAACGATTATTGACAGCACACCCTCTTCGACGAATCTTCACAACAAACTGAAGAAGTTATACTTGCTTTCATTTGTATAGCAATCAGCATTATATGGGCTTTAAATATTAACTACATCAGTAATCGATTCTGGTTTCGGAGTGAATACCATGGGATAATTATTCTTTCCTTTTTGTCTTTATTTATCTTGGAAACTGGTCGATGGCCGTTGATTTTTATTTTTGCTGTTTTATTTTATCGTGTGTGTATTTTATCGTGAAAGTTCTTAGGTCAACTTTGGAGACTATTGGTTTTGGTAACGCGTTTTCGAATAGGCTCACTCCGAAGAAGTACATTCAGATGTATGAGTTGGTGTTGGATGGACTTAAGACAGTGGAATCACCCACCAAAATTATGGTAATTATTAAATTGACAATAAAAATCCTGGATTACATAAGCTAGCGAGCTGAGTTCTGGGTGGCGTTTTCGACCTTGAAGTTTTGTAATATGAGCTACTTCAAAACCATAACAATAAAATGGAGTCAAGAGCTAGCTAGCAAGTTCATTTAATCCAGCATTGTGATGGATGACAGTTTGTTAACTTAGACGAGATTTTTTGTAATCTATCTAAAGTTTATCTAATTGTTATCAACCGTTTATTGGTTTCAGATGTCTGCGTATTCGATATGCACAATACCTTTATCGCTATACCAGCATGGCGATTGTCTATCTCCGATTCCGATTACGAGGTCCCTCAGAATCATCTTAAAATGTTGTTATTGTCTATCTTAGGTGAACAACAACTAAACTGCGATTGTAATTACTTCTCATAATAATTAATCATTTTAAATTAGTCATCGGAATCAAAAAAGATAGACAATACCAAAATTTTAAGATGATTACGAGGGACCTCGTAATCGGAATCGGAGATAGACAATCGCTATGCAGTTCTGTGCTTGGCTGATTTATATAAAAAATATGGTACATGCCTATTTCCTTTCGTAAGTAAGAATTCACTGATACTCAATAACATAAATCATAAACGCTATAAAGTTAATAAATGTTAAAATGGTTCATAAAATATAGTATGACAATAATTGTTTGCAATTATTGCAGGAAGGTGGTTCTTATATAACGATCCAATGTGACGATTATAGGAAGATGGTTCATAATTAAATAAATATCCTGGGAAATTCTTCACACATGGTAAACTGATCCTAATAAGCAGAGCTTGTGCTAAATGGAAACCAGATAACTGATATACTTACTACATAAATTACTTTTTTTGTAAATAAATACTTATATATATAATATATTACACCCAGACTCAGGACAAACAGACATGTTCATGCACACATATATTTGGTTGGCAATCGAACCCACGACCTGCGGCGCGATAGATGGTGTCAACCAACTGCGCCAACTGAACGACACAATGTGAAAATTATACGAAGATGGATTATAAAAACGACACAAGTGTGACAATTCAAGAAGTTATTCATAAATAACATTTATTATCCACACTTATTATTTATTTTCAGGGTTTAGCAGCTGTAGGTTTCGAATGGATCATAATATTTTTCATACAGTATTACATCTACATAATTCCAGTCGTGTTCCTAGATCTGATTTCGGATGATATTCGTCAGATTAAGATCGTGGTTCTTGTAAAACGCTTCACTTGTACAAGTGAGTTGCTAGTGATATATTTATATTGCGTACAATGTGTCTTATTTTAATGTTTTCCTGGAGATGCTAAACACACATATAAGCTTGGAAGGGAACCATTCTAAAATGCAGAATTCTTTCTGAAATTGACGTAAGCTTGGCGTCAGATTCTGGCGCGTGAACTTGCGGTTTGTGCTATAACAAATATTTTAAAATCACTACATAGTATAAAACAAAGTCGCTTCGCTGTCTGTCTGTCCTTATGTATGCTTAGATCTTTAAAACTACGCAACGGATTTTGATGCGTTTTTTTAATAGATACAGTGATTGAAGAGGAAGGTTTATATAAATAATACATGCATAATATAGTAGAGAAAAGCCGGGGCGGGTCGCTAGTAGGTTATAAAATTATCAGTTATTCAGTAATTTAACACCGGGAATAATGTCCCTCCCGTACTAGTCTTCGAGAGCTTTTATAATCATTCAGAGAAGAGTGAAACAAGTGCAGTGCGAAATTTTATATTTCAGATGAGCGAGAACGTTCCGAAGTGCAAGAGCTGTTGGATTTCTTGCGGAACCAGCCGTCGAAGTTCACTCTGTATCGTGTAATACCTCTGAACTTGCGTCTGCTATTAGGGTTCTCATCCTTCTGCGCCACTACGATTATTGCTATTTTACAGATAAAGTCTTTCTCCACATAAATTACCGACCGAGAACCGAGAATCTAGTGTACCTACATAACATAATAAGTTAGTAGTTTTTTAAATTATGATGATGTGCAATGTAATATATAATATAATAAATTATTTATTTGTTTATTTAAAATAGGTACTTAAGTACCTACATCAACGGCAAATGCATCATACATATTTATAGGTCTTATTAAAATAATAATAATAATTTACTATACAGTCTAGGTATATACAGCTATATAATTTAATTTAAACAAAAACAGGTCCAGCCTGTCCAGTCTTCTTTTTCCAATAGCTTTTTATCTGCTCTAAGCTCTTGCCTTTTGTCTCTGGTACCCAGAAAATTGTATAGAGTACGCCAAATAACGTTATTGCAGCGAACGTGTAAAATACAACGTATGGGCCAAACTGGTTGGCTACTGGTGTGTAAAATAGCACTGTCATCGAGCTGCAGAAAAACGAGAATGCCATGGAGACGCCTGCCATGCGAGCTCTAACCTGAAAAAAAAAAAAATTGTATCAGGTTTTTCTGATATGGCTTTTGCTTTAGTATTAGAAAGAATAATATATATAAGAATAGTTTAAAACATACATTTTAGAAAAGTGGGTTTCATTATAGTCTAACTAAAGCAAGCGATCTAATCCAAAAAGGTAACTCTACCTGAAAGCTAAACACCTCAGCCATAACGACCATTGGTACTGGCGCCAACCCTGCTCCATAAGCCAAGATACACACACACACTGCCACCACTGGCAGCCAGCTGACCGCGCTGCTGATTAGGAAGCACGTCGCCAGAGTCGCCATACAGATGGATACTACGAGGGAGCTGCATGCTAGGGGGATCTGGAACGTAACAATATACATATAGAGTTTTAATTTAATGGATTAACCTCTGGAATTAATTATTACACAATTTTAGCTATATACCTATATAAAAATATCGCTTTATTTGTGGTCACCATTGGTACTATTAGTCTATTAGTTGTTTTTATTAAATATCTAGAATACTAATTACCGACTCAATTATAACATAACGGTTCAATAAATTAAATTACATTGTAAATTAGTATATTTTGCGAAAATAACAATTAACCTTTTTAATATCACTAAGTACTAAAATACTACCTACTACATACTTAGTATTTAAATATAGCATTACACAGCTGTACAAAAAATAAATACGTTTATTGAACCGTACACAACAATCTTAAGAGTCATAATTTGCAATATTCAGGAATACATTTTATAAACTTTTAATGGTCCTATGTACCTACCTAAAATTTGGACGGTGATTAAAAAGTCATTCGGTATAAGCTACACGTAGTAAAAACTGCTGAAAATCGTGACTCTTGCTCTAACATCCTGCTACCCTGTAATAACTATTAATCTTTATAGCCGGCTGGCTAACTTACCTTCCTCCCAAACTTCTCAATAGACATAGTAGTGAAGAAAGAACCAGCCAGCTGCAGCGATCCAACGACCAGTGCAAGATTGTTAGGGCTCCACTCGGTCCCCGCGCGTTCGAACACATTAGCCGCGTAGTTCATTAGGGCGAAGCACCCGGAGAGAGTTTGCATTGCCATCAACATAAGTGTCATCCGCAGCGCGCTGAATGTCGCACGATCGCGAACTGTAAGGTAAAAAAAACTTTTAACAAAAAAAAAGAACCGACTTTAAAACACTAAAAAGCATAAAATAACCATGTAGGATCTCTAATCAACCTGACACTGTTTTGAAGTCAGGCATTGTCGACAGTGCTATGTAGATTACCCGAAGTGCACATGTAGAGTATCTACGTATGTGCACTTCGGGTATATTGAGAAGAACGTGGTATTATAGAAAAACCTTTCATAAGTTGTATTTCATGTTCTAAATTCAGATATTTTAGATAGCTAGTACCTACATGACTAGTAGGTATTAATTAGTTTCTATAATATCACCTTCATGTTAATTTGAACGCAGAGTTACTTACATAGAATTCAGTTTCGTCCAGCGCGCTTTTTATGTAACCCATTTTCAATTAATCCATAATTAAAAACACATGTCATCATGGTATGATCGATAAAAACCAATTGGAAGAAGTACTTATTTGTAAATGTTACATATCAATGTCGTAAAACTTAAAATAACTTATTGATTCCTGTCTATTCCTACCAACTCTAACATTACTATGTGTTAACTAATACACGCCACGGTTCTCAGTAGTTGAAAAAAATTAAAATGACGAAGAAGAAAGATTTAAATATAAACCCTTTTTTTTACATTCGGTTTCTTTTCGGGTATTATCATAATTTGCACTCATCACCACGAATTCAATTTCTAGGAAAAAGTTATTGCGTTATCGTTATTACATGCATGTGTTATATGCTTTGGAGTGGAGTTAATAAGTCTTGGTATTCAATATTATCCAGTATTGCATATTTTGTCCAATATGTGACAGGTATTGTTATCTCATTCTATACGAAAGATAAATACCTTTTCGATCTCTTCAGGGTGGTAACGATTATTAACAACGCACCCTTTTCAACCCACCTTCTCAACAAACTGAAGAAGTTACTTGCATTCGCGTTTATAATCTTCATCATTATATGGATTTGTAATATAACCTTCGTAGATAGTTACCTCGGGTTCCATCGTGAAAATCTACTGAAAATCGTTATTATTTATTTGTTTTGGTTAATTTTAGACATCGGTCGATGGCCGTTTATTTTTGTATTTGCTGTTTTATTGTATCGTGTGAAAGTTCTTCGGTCAACATTGGAGACGATTGGTTTCGATAATGGGCCATCGAATAGGTTCACACCGAAGAAGTACATTCAGATGTATAAGTCGGTGTTGAATGGACTTTATTCAGTGGAAACGCCTATTAAAGTTATGGTAATTATAATATTTACATAAATAAATAAATAAATATCCTGGGACATTCTTCACACATTAACTGATCCCAAACTAAGCAGAGCTTGTACTATGGAAACCAGATAACTGATATACTACATATACTTTTTATGTCTTCTATGGGAATCTAACCCACGACCAGCGGAGCTACAGGTGGTGTCTTAACCGATTGCGCTAACTGGATTGTCTTCCTTTTAAAACCTTTTATGACCTATTATTAGGTAGTGAAGGCTATGAAATTAATTACCTAATACTAATAACTTATTTATGGACTTTGTCATCACCTACATAACCACGGTGAAACAGTAATTGATCGAAGTAACTGTTAATAGGTATAATGGATTTAATTATATAATATCGTAAATTAATACGTTATATGTATTGTAAGCAGTACTTATGGTACAGTTCACATTTTATAGGCAGTTTACAACTGACTACATTCACAATGATACGGTGACATATACATAACCAACCATTTTTTTTTTTACAGATGTCTATTTATTTGATGTGCACTATACCTATATCATTATACGACTACTATTTGTGGATATCTTATATAGGAAATGAGGTACGTAATTATAGGTAGTTACTTTCGTTAGTATAGATTGACACCCATAACTCATAAACGCTAATAAACTACTCATTTTATGATTAGTCACGAAACAAATTATACATAGTATAACAGTTACTGGAAGATAAGATGGTTCATAAAAACGACACTTGTGACAGTAAAAGAAAGGTGGTTCATAAAAACAGGTGTCACAAATACAAGAAGGTATTCATAAGTAACATTACTTAGTGTGATTGTCACAGAAACTGTACACAGTACTTAAATAACAACACAGTGTGACCATTGAAATAGTAGTAGATAGGTAAACACATATTTCGATGAGTGGCAGTCACAAAGAGGTGGTGTCAGCCGAAAGATGTCCACTGCTGACAAAGGCCTCCCCCAAGGACCTCCACGATGGCCGGTCTTGCGCTACCCGCATCCAGCGGTTTCCTGCGACCCTCACAAGATCGTCGATCCAACTTGTGGGGGGCCTGCCCACGCTTCTTCCGGAACATTAATAACGACACATAATTTGTGCCAAATACAGGAATGTGGTTAATAAATAACGACACTGTTTGACAATTATAGGAAGGTGGTTCATAAAAACGACACTGTGTGACAATTATAGGAAAGTGTTTCATAAAAACGACACAAGTGTGACAATCCAAGGAGGTATTCATAAGTAACATCACTTAGTGTGAATGTCACAGAAAGGTGGTGGGTATATGCATTACATGTGTGAAAATTTACATGCAGACGATTAATAAAACATTTTGTGTATTTTTTTGGTCCAATATCGTATTACTTTTTTTAAATTAAACTTCAGCGACAAGCTCTTGCCGGGTTATTTAATTTTGTTTTTTTTTCAGGAATTAGGACCGGTCGGCTACGTACCATGGTTCATAGTAGGCATGATACAAACCTACATCTTCGTTATAATTCCAGTTGTGATCCTTGACCTGATGGCGGATGATATTCATCAAATTAAGATCACGGTTCTTGAGAAACGCTTCACTTGTACTAGTGAGTTGCAATTTTTTTTTTTACATTTCATATTTTTATGCGTGTATTGTAATCTATATATATAAAAGAAAGTCGTGTTAGTTACTCCACTTATAACTCAAGAACGGCTGAACCGATTTAGCTGAAAATTGGCAGGGAGGTAGTTTAGAGCCAGGAGAAGGACATAGGATAGGTAGGGGTAGGTAGGGTAGGTAGGTAGGGGTAGGTAGATAACGTAGATAGGGGCAGGTAGAGGTAGGTAGGAGTAGGTAGGGGCA
This sequence comes from Tethea ocularis, assembly GCA_963555595.1. Classification (NCBI taxonomy): domain Eukaryota; kingdom Metazoa; phylum Arthropoda; class Insecta; order Lepidoptera; family Drepanidae; genus Tethea; species Tethea ocularis. The sequence goes on from OY741979.1 coordinate 5,252,772, forward strand.
GGTAGGGGTAGGTAGGGGCAGGTAGAGGTAGGTAGGAGTAGGTAGGGGTAGGTAGGGGTAGTTAGGGGTAGGTAGGAGTAGGTAGGGGTAGGTAGGAGTAGGTAGGGGTAGGTAGGTAGGTCCCAAATTTATTTTTGTTCTCACGGCAGGACAACGTCTGCCGGGTCAGCTAGTTTCATATAAAACTAGGTTCAAAATTTGCATACCTATATTGAAAAATGTATGTAGTAACTCTTTCAGAACCATAATAAACCTTTTAGATACTATCAAGTAATTATTATTATTAGCTTAAAACATGGCTTAGAATAATGGTGATGTTCTAGTGAACCGGTTTTTATGAATCTATTTTTGTTTGTAATATACCTACAGTTAACGAACTTTGCTTCAAAACGCGTCAGTTAAAATATATGTTTTATTTTCCTTTTATATAACAATTCAGCAAAGATTGACAACATTAGGTACATTTTTTATAATTTCAACCATTTAGGGTACTTGGCTTTGTAACGTGAAATTGTAATAATATACCTATTTCAGATGAGCGAGAACGTTCCGAAGTGCAAGAGCTGTTGGATTTCTTGCGGAACCAGCCGTTGAAGTTCACTCTGTTTCGTGTAATACCTCTGAACTTGCGTCTGCTATTAGGATTCTCATCCTTCTGCGCCACCACGATTATTGCTATTCTACAGATTAGGTCCTTCTCCATATAAATTACATCACTATCAATGGGGAAGTGGGGATTCATTCATAAAGTTTAACAATTTAACTTGATAAATATAATCGACGATTGAATTAGGAAATTAGAAATTCTGCTGCATGTAAGTAGACTACATTTTCTCTGTTATATTATGATATTAGACTGTCAATAATTCAAAGACATTTAGAGCTGATTTTACAATGATTTTACAATATATATATTTTTCAATTTATTTTATGTCCTTACGGCCAGGATAATCGGCGCGCTGTGGGTATTAGCTGTAATTTGATTGTAATTAGAACAGTTCTGGTGCAACCCACCCTTGCACCATCCAACGTTATCGTTAAATTGTCTGTAAAAACTGTCTTTTGCTATCAAAACAGTTGCTCTATCACCACCCTTAGTTTAACCACATCACAAAATAATCATATTACCTTTTTTATTTTTTGGGTAAGTTTTTGTAAGTTATAGTTATTTGTCTGTTATGTGATGTCAAATAATTCTACGTAATTTCCGTAAACAGTTGAGAGTATTTAATTGTTACAACTATAAATAGTAAGTAAAGTAGGTATTTACTTTACCCACACTGAGTACAGTAACCCTGGGCATTTCGTCGAATCTCCTCTGCTCACATCTAAGTTTGGCCACCTCTTCTGTCACCATCTCGTGGCCTTGATCAAGGCTTCGCAACCATGATATTGTCCTTACTGCTTGCTGAAAGGAAATTATGTATGAACTAGATTTCGCCCCGCGGTTTCACCCTCGTTCCCGAGGGATCGTATGTTTTCCCGGGATAAAAATTATTCTATTTGTTAATCTCGTTCAGTAGTTTTTGCGTGAAAGAGTAACAAACATCCATCCATACATCCATACTCACAAACTTTCGCATTTATAATATTAGTAAGATATTCATAATTTGAGTCACGGTCCGTTATCTGGGTTTTATAATATTTAAAGCCCACATTAGGCACGGGATAAGTCAATTGATAGCTTACTTGACACGTTTGACAGTCGCGTGTCCCATAAATATAACAAAAAGGAAATGGGAGACAAATTCAATGAAGTTTTTCAGACCAGCTTTCGCCTCGCGGTATCACCCGCGTTCCCGAGGGATAAAAAGTAGCCTATGTGTTAATCCACTGTATCAGCTGCATCCATACCAAATTTCATCAAAATTAGTTTAGCCGTAACGAAGTAACAAACATATTCACTCACAAACTTTCGCATTTATAAATTAGTAGGATAATCCAGCGTCAATACTAGGGACGTACACTTCGGTACCTACAAGAGAATGTTAATAAATTATTATGATTCGAGTGAGAATCTACTTTTGATGATGACTGTACAGGATTTTAATAGTGGCATAGAAATACAGCATGATGACACTAATAAAAGATAATAAATAACCAGATGTTGTCAAAGTTAAAAAAAAAACTTTAAATCTAGATATTTGTTGAGATATGAGTAGATAGAATAGGTATTATAAAATTATATAAATAATTGCTTTAGAATATTTACGGTGTAATTAGCAGACATATCACGCTACACAGCACGTAATCTATGATATCATTTAAATAAACCAACAAGCAATGAGCCTTTATGTTAATTATGTATGCTGATCTTAATGCTTGTTTACCTACTTACTGGCATGTTTCCCGCGAGTCCACCTGCGTTCTCGGAATAAAAAATAACCTATGTATGTGTAGCGACCCCTATCAGCTACATAGTTCACACACAGATGGCTAGATGGCGCCACAATCATCTACATACGACCTACAACGCGCTTGTGAATTTTAATCGCGCATTGACATATTATTTCAAAATATAGAACTTAGATGTTGGAATTTAAGTTGGACCGCGGTCCACGCAGTCCCCAGCCTGGCGGAAGATCTACCCTTTTCAATGGAGTCATCTTCTGACTCTAAAGGATTTTGTGAATGAAAAATCGGACCTAAATATATTTTTTCTATAAAGGGAACGCGGGTGAAACCCTGGGGCGGAAGCTATAGTTTGTTTAAAATAATGACATTACTAATTTTAATTCAATAAAATGCGAGCTCAATAGTAGGTATGTTGTCATCTTTTTGGATGACCTCATTATACAAATGTCAACGTTACTTAGTACCTACATAATAGATACGTGACTGTCATAATAAGTCTGTCTGCTCCATCGCCTGCTCCTTAGGGCGCGTCCTCATTAGGATCAGTCAGCGGCACTAGGTACATTTTCTTGTTTGTGGGCTGTTTGCTTCCAGTTTGCCTCGTTATAATTTTTAAATGGAGTGTCCATACTCGTCATATTAGTCGTCATTCGGCACTTCGTGGTTGACCGTTAACTGTGCGCCTAATGAGGACGCGCCCTTAAATATACCCGGACAGACTGACCTATCTAACTGCCTCAATTCAATTCAAGTGGCAAGTGTGCAAATCAATTTTTATTTCGAATTTACAGCACTCCAATATGGTTCTGTGCAAATGTAGGTAACTAATTCTGATCAATTTATTTCATTAGTACATTAAAATTTATAAGGTGCTGTAAAATAGAGTAATTAATTGCATCTAGTAATATTGCTCGAGCGGCTATTTCCCATCGGTCTTATTGACTTTTTCAGATCCACCTGAGAAAATAAACATCACAAAACAGATATACTAGGCCAAATACTGAAATGCTAATACTTACATTAATTTGACAAAATGTCAATCGAAATCGATTGCAGGTGGGATTTGAGCTTCTCAAAGTATTTAAGACGCTTCTAAATAAGTCATCATCATCATCATCATCATCAGTATCATCTAAATAAGTGCCGTTTCAGTATTATCGTACAAAAACGCATGCTGTTGATGTACTACCTATCTATATGTAAGTATACAAATAATAAAGCTGAAGAGTTTGTTTGTTTTAACGCGCTAATCTCTGGAGTTACTGGTCCGATTCGAAAAATCCTTTCAATATTAGGAAGCTACATTATCCCCGAAGGTTTTTATCCTGGGAACGCGAGTGAAACCGCGGGGAACAGCTAGTTTCAAATAAATAAATAAAATAAAACGGCAACTAACCTTTTCCTTTCCAATCTTCAGTAAATAATTTGGAGACTCCGGCATAAAACAAAATACGATCACGTGCAATCCAGCAATACACAAATACACGATTTGATTTGCTTTATACGAGAGAGTCATTCCAATAGCATAGACAAATATGACGCCCAGCTTGCACACTGTCATAGTTAAGGAACCTAGCGCTCCTCGCCAGGAATCTTCGGATATTTCCCTGACATAGACAGGGACGACCACGAAGCAGCCGCCAGCTGCCAAACCAGCTATCACCCTCGCGGTTATCAGAGCTGATGATGTTATCATTGTCAGTTTGATTGTCCACGATATCTGAAATTTTTTGTTTTGAGTTGAGCTGGGATTCTAAGCAGTTCTGCGAGTAGAAGTGTAAGCTGTATGTTGTAGATAAGTTAATTAGGAGGAAGCCATTATGAATGTCCCAGGATATTTTTATAATCTAGTTTTTAATTACTGTTTTTGAGTGTTTGAACTTTTGAGTGTGTGGAAGCTATGTTATGCGAACGAGTCGCAGCGTGGGCAGGCTGTCCCCCGCAAAGTGGACCGATGATCAAACTCAACTCGAACTCAAAACTAATTTATTCAGTTTAGGCCCTAATACGGCACTTATATATGTCAATCGTTACAATTTTTACAATAGACTCTACCACCGTTTCGGAATACCTACACATAAACTGAGAAGACAACCGCAAGAAACTCTGCAAGGCTTCTTTTTTTGCGGAGCTGAGAGTCGCGGAAAACCGCTGGATGCGGGTAGCGCAAGACCGGCCATCGTGGAGATCCTTGGGGGAGGCTTTTGTCCAGCAGTGGACATCTTTCGGCTGACATGATGATAATGAAAAAGCTATGTAATATCTTAGGATAAGTTTCTAACTAAACTGAGCTAAAAGACTATGGAAACCTGATGACTGACATAGGTACTACTTTTTTTGTACACCTAAACATATGGCGTCGAATCGAAGGTGACGTCGTTATACAAATTCTTTAAACTGTTGAGAAACTTACGCAAGATAGAAAAGAGACGGCAATAACACAGATCTTCCTCCCAAACCTATCAGACGAGAAGCTGAAGAATGGTATACCACAAATGGCTGCAAGAGGAAGTGCCGCAGCTATCCACGAGATGTCGCTGTCTGTGAGTGGCTCCCGCGCAGGTGATTGTGAAGATTTCAGCAGAGGACCCATTGGTGATAACCAGCCGATCTGTACGCCATATGTGAACGTTGGTATTGTTGCTGAAAATTTTGTTGTACATTTTTAATCATGTTCATATTAAAGTCTAACAAATACCTACCCTTTTGGCGCTTAGGAAAGTCAAAGAAAAATAAAACTTATTCCGTCATAAAAAGGTATACCTAAGTATCTGTATTTTTTCTACGGAACAGAAAGAACAGATTTTTTCCCATTTAACCATAGATTAAGACTTGATAGACTGTACTGTATATCATAATTTGAGTGGAAAGGTAAGCAGAGCAAGACTAGATAGAGACGCAAGATAAATTCCTCCATTGAAAAGGGAGATTCTTCTGCCAGGACACGTGACTTCTCTGGGATCTGCGGTCCACCAATAGAGATTGTAATCACGTATGTATCTTAAGAATTAATTCTGAGAAACCTCCGATAGCGCGATGTAGGATTTTGTGTCGCCATCTATCTAAGCTAAGCTCTTCATTGAGAGTTCTAATTTTATCATCATGTCACACATAATTAGGTTTTATTGTAGATTTCTATTTAAATGTATATAATAATAATAAAGCTGAAGAGTTTGTTTGTTTGAACGCGCTAACACCCACAACATTCGCACTCTCTCTTTAAAATATTCTAGGATAAATATTTTCTTTACCTAGGTATATATGTACCTACTTATTTCGTAAGCAAAAGTAAATAGAAAGTGTATTGTACCGCAACATTGCTTGCTATTGCTTTGGAATGAAAATCAATAATTATTAAAAAAAAATTGTGAAAATGCATTTGTTTTGTAATTATATGGATTAAAAACATTAGGTTTTATTATAAAGACTAGCAAATATAGAACAAGCTTTCTAATAATTTAATTGAATTCATGATTTTTTTATTACCTACTTCGATTTTTTTTTAAATTTATTTATTAGTTCTCGTATTCTATTAGTATCGAATCGTATTTCGTACCTAGTATGTGTTGTGTAAAGTAAAATCCAATATTTATGGAAATAAGAGATTTTAATAAATAATATTTTTAAGATAAAAGAAAATAATTTATTTTTACATTAGTATACATAGGTATAGTAATTATATTTTATTCCAGATTAAAATATCTATATACCTACTAATAAATAAATAATATTAGCATGCCAAAATATAATATATCTGGACCTACCTACCTGCATAATTACCTATCATAAGTTTATTTTCATGAATGAATGTTCTGCGTGTAGTTACCGTTAAAACTCAGTAAAAGTTAAAAATAAACATTTGAGCTCAATAAAACAAACTTTCACTTACCTAATAGGGCCGTTAATATTTGTTTTGTAGCAGTACTTTCATTTATTTGTCTCTTTCTATCCATATTGGCTGAATAATTTAATGTTTGTGCTTGGAATGCAGATTAAAAAAATATATAAATAAACACTGCACTTTATAGGTTATTTTATCATCACAACACATACAACACTATTCGAATAGCAAGAAAAAATATATTACTGTATGAAAATACTTTTTTATGTCAATGTTTCATTTATTATTTCGTGATTTAAAAGTTTTTTATTAAATGTGGAATGCGCAGGCGCCACTTTCCACGGTAGACATCCGACTACTCATACATAACCTAACCTATATCGTCACACGCATCACATTGTGTACGTTACTCTTTTTTCTGCAATGTTACTTTTTCTTACAATAAACGGACATATTTTTATCAAGATTCTTATCTCACCGCATTACAGTCGACAATCGAGTGATAATTAGCTTTGTTATCATACAAAAATGTTTTGGTATTTACAAATGCTGACCAAGGTCAGTGTTCGTCCGTCGGTAACGAATGCCATGTGAATTTGTGCCTTATTGCGTTGCAGTTAATATTATTTAGGCACTTTTTCACGTTGCGTAACTGTAAACATGGAGTTGTGAATATAACGTGATAGATTATTGAATTTCCCTTTATTATTCCCATGAATTTTCCTATAATCGTATCTGTTTGACGAGACACAAAATATTTACTCAATAGTGTTTTTTTTTATTTAATAGTTATTAATCGGGCAAAATAATCAATAATTACGATCTGTTATTTGTTTTACAATGTTATTATTAAAATAAAATTACTTCCCTTTACTTACTTCTTCTCCTACTTCTAAGAATATGTGTTGTAGGACAATGAGATTTTAAGAAAATGGCAAATCAGTCCCCCTTAACCCCTCTTAGCAAGCTTCTAGTCCTTCCGATTATAGGAAAATATAAAGATATTTTCCTCAGTAGGGTCAAGCCCCCTCAAATCAATATCATGTATATTTGAAGTAATATTGTCGCCGACTTTTCGAATAAATTATGAACCTTCAATTATTATGAATCATAAAAAATGTGGGAAGTTCGTATCACGAGAATACAAAATGACTCATTGTAATTCTGTAAACACAACGAATTCCTGATTATAATTTATAAGAAGGCATATTTTATTCTTATCCTCCAATAATTGTAACTCGCAAATTTTATTATTATGTTTGGATGTTTATGGCATGTCATCAAACGAATAAATCTTGATACATAGGTAAATCAACACATCAGACTATACCTTTTTGTATGTATGTTTGTTTGGACAAAGTATGGTAGGGTACTTTGTAGTACCCTCCTGGGTGGCTACTACCCTCAAGTTGAAAATCTGTCGCTGCACTTGAGAGCCAGTTCCCTTGTAGTCTTTGTGTGCTTACCACCAACAGCCACATCATCACTGACCACGGTGAGATTGTGGTTAAATACAGGCCTATACCTACGTACCTAGTAAAAAAATAGTCGGTCTTTAACGAACATTAACAATTATCATATCCGAACTACAGAGATAATTTTAGGGCTTGAATTCCCAAACAATTCTGAAAAGGCTAAAGGGCCTTCAACAGGAGTCAGGTTGAATAAAATATAAATATAAATAAGTACATTTATTAGTTATGCCTGTCATCAGGTATAGTGACGTCATCCCCAGGCAGTATTATGTTATCTACGGCTATATCGTCGAAGGGTTCCGCCTCAACCAGCTTTTGTGCTGCCATCGGCTTACCAGCAAGGTCCACCTCTTGGATCGCTTCTATGAGATCTGCCGTCGTTTTGTACGACGCTATTGTAGTTTTGACGAAATCCCTAAAAATACAAACTCTATTAAAACAACAGAAGGTTGTCTAGTCATATCTCTTTCCTACAAACCTTAATGAAAAAGGATAGAAAATATTGGAAGCTGTCAAAGTCTATGTCACTTTAAGATTGCGATTAAATTCACGTTGAAATAAGCAGTTGGACAGTAATAAAATTACGTCCTTTTCTTTGTTTTTGTTAGAAAGAGAGCATAGAGTAAATAATTATACTACGTACAAGTATAACTTATCATCAGACATACCTGGATTAATGACATCATTAATCCAGGTAGTCCATTTTAGGCAGCTACCCCACGTAGCTGCCTAAAATAAACGAATGGTCCAACAATGATTAGTTCTACGAGAAACGATAAGCGAAATTGGAAGTTAATCTTGAGTACCCAACTGAGATATCACCTGAAGTAAAATGCTTTGACGAAGACAGCGGGCTGGTATTCGTGTCCGCAGCGTTCGGGGCCAAAACTCATGACACCCATCAGCCGGTTTTGTTGTACCGCTGGAGCGCCTGCGTCAAACTGATAGCAAATATGTATATTCGTAATAACACTATGGTTTGTAAAATAGCTTTGTAAAGTTTAAGCAAGTTTATCTGTTTAGTCTATGATTAAGATTGAGTAGATTCAGGTGAACCTTATTGAAATGTCACATGTTATTTTACAAATTTGTTAAGTCTTCTATATTGTCTGCTGAAAAGATTTGGTTGGATTGTTGAACGTTACATATAATTTGTTTTTTGATATTATGTGAATGTCCCGTCAAAATCGGTCCAGCCGTTTCGGAGATTTGCCGGATCAAACAGACAGACGGAACAAAACTTGTTTATTGGTATAAGTATGTACCGTATACATATCGTGCATTCAGTAAAAACCTGTGATTTTGACATTACAAACAGACACTTTAATTTGAAGAATATTCGCGACTATATAATGTTCGCGACTGTACATATTAGTAATTACCAGACAAGCATCCCTAGTCCCGTTCCTCAGGGAAGCACAGAAGAAGTCTGGAGTGAACTGGAACCCATTTACAAGCTGGTAGGCGTCCAGGCAATAGTGTCGAGAGCGGACTTTCAGACGAGCCGTCAGCAGATCGGGCGTGTGGTCGCGGAAGGCCGTGTCTGTACCCTGGGATAGTGAATCATAGAACTAACTTACAATTTTAATTATGATTATTGAATTTCAAATAGTTTTGCAGAGGAATAACTTAATTCCATCAAAAACATAACATGTATACAACTAAAATGAAAAAAATAAAGAAACCCCAGAAACTCACTAGAAAATTGGCGATAGTTTTCAAACGTCTGAGCGCATTTTCTTGAAACATAGCTAGAACACTATCGATTAAGTCACCTTTCAAACAAAAAAAACTAAATCAAAATAGGCCATCCGTTCAGGAGCTATGAACCCACAGACAGACACACACACAGACAGAACGTCAAACTCATATCACCCCATCGTTTTTGCGTCGGGGGTTATTTTTTTTGTAGATTCTTTTGCTGTGAGAACGGATTTAAATGAAACTTGGTAGATAAATAGATCATACTCTGGAATAACATACAGGCTACTTTGCAACCCGGGAAAACATAAGATCCCTCAGGAACGCGGGTGAAACCGCGGGGCTAGTTAATAATACTTCTGTTATGTGGATAATATGGCTTACCCTGGTTGCTCCCCAGCCAGCGACGACGATGAAGCTCTGAGCGAAAGGCTCTCTTATACCTTCGTATATCTTGATCTGGTTTACGTGCCTATTAAATTCTGTAAAATAGATAATAGTTAACCATTGAAATAACAACTGTTCATTCCATGTAGTCAACAAAATTATAGTCGCGCGACCACAGAGACCTAAATTCTCGCGGTTTCTAATTTTGAAATTTACGAAGAAAATTTCATTGCGAATGATTGTGCCAATGAAAATAAAATACCCATAAAATGTACATGTCCTTTCTTTGGGTGCCATGAATATTTTTTTCCACAGATATTAAAATCCGATTACGCACCAACATTCTCAGCCAGCTTTAACAACGCGATATCAGCGTGAGGAACTGGCTCCTCCTCAAACTTGGGATGTCTGACTGCTCCTACCACATCCAGTAGCTGCCCTCCTTCATGTGGTCGAGTACTTCCCACCCGTATCTTCACGTACTTTCTCAAAGTCTTTAATGGAGAGACTTGGAGTACACTGTAATCGTTACAATTTGCATTAACAGTCCATATACCAGGTGATATCATAAAAATACCGTGGATTCAGTACATGATTTTGGAACCTTCAGCGATTGAATTTTGCGTGTAAGGGCCAAAGTTTAGAAAACCTCACAAATACCGATCAACGCTGTAGGTCTACTGCATGGACTTTGCCCGTAAATGACGGCCGATCGCCTGCTTGCTATAATAAGCACCAACAGTCAAAGTGTTTGTTAGGAGTCCGGCTTAACCATTTCCCACTCATTACCCTTTCGCAATGGAAGCCCGACTCCGTCCCTTACTCAACTGAAGGAGAAAAGCGAGAAAGGAGATCCGCATTTTTAGTAAAAAATACGGTTCATACTAAGCCTTTTTTTTAAAAGAAAGAAAACTATTCCGTTTTTTATTGAATCTCAGAATGTATGTTAATATTTTTAAGATATTTGGATGGCACAAATAAGAGAAAAATCACGATTTTTTCTGACGTTACTAACGAAAAATTTCAGTTTTTAATAAAACTATTTCTCGTCACATATATTTTTTACAAATCTCTTGCAACAAAGAATGCCGAGTAAAACTTAATCTAGAATTATCATTTCTCAGATATTGTCCCCTTAACCCCCTTATGCCTTAAAAAGATGCCTTGCTGAGTTTCTTGCCGGAGTCTTCTCAGTTCAAGTGTATTCCAAACCGGTAGTAGAGTCTATTGTAAAACTGTAACTGTTGACATTAATAAGTGCCTTATTAGGTGCCTAAACTGAATAAATGAGTTTTGATTTTTTAAGGTACAACTTTTAAAACTTACTAATTCAAACAATGCGCCGCAGTAAGCACCCAGTTCTCATCAACAATGGTACCAGCACACCATAACCTCCCATTTATAATAATGGCGGCTACATATGGGTAGTTCAAGATGTCTGTTGTGTTCGTCCCACGGTTGAAGCCTCTGACATTTTTCTCCATCACTGGGTTCGGGTACTCATTTCTGATTCTGAGGTATGTTTTGGGTTTGTTTCGACGCCGTGTCTCTGCTGGTGCATCTTTTTCATTGATATCCACTTGGAATTTGACTGTTTAATAAGGGGTTGATAAGATGATGCCTGCCAGATTAGCCTATAAGTCAACTTACAACAAATTAAGTAATAGGGAACATTATGCATGATATTTTTTTTGCTTTAATAAAAGATCATTCATGTAAGAAAACGTAGGGAAAAAAAAAATCGGTTAACTATAATGTACGTTATCCAAAATCAATGAACGACGAACTTTTAACGCTTAAAATAATAATATTGGTATGCGGGGCTATGTTTTGCCAAAGAATTCAGCTTACATGGGTTTAGCGGTTTGCCCGCAATCGAAAAGGATCATCTTACCTCTTGGGATCAACTGTGATAAGTTAAAATAATTACTAACCAATAGATTCATCCTTGTCTTTATTTATGAAATATTTTGATGCCGAAGTAAATGTAAAAACTACACTTATTAATAAACATGTTGTTTTCAAAAACATAACTCTCGTTCTTTATCACAAATGTTATCATAAAACTGGTGTATTGAATCGATTTCGTTTTATATTGTATTATATTGAAATATAAAGTAGATTTCAATTCCGTTTTTATGTTTGGAATGTACTGAAACAACTAGGTATTTATTTTGACGAGCCAGTTCAGCCTAAGATCTTATATAATAAACCTGTCTAGATAGAGTATTGCGCTGTAATCGCAACAAAATAACAGGCCAAATTTGTCTACTGTTTGACAAGCGCGCTGCGTCACTCAGGCATGCTGACTGATTGAATATTTCAAATAAAAGTAGGGGAAAAATATATTCTGAAAATAAAAGTCTCAATTATTTTAAAAGAAATTTATTCATAAATTAAATATATTTTTTAATGCCATTTTTGACATCTCTTAAAATTAATAATACCAACATTAAACATTAATAATTCGTCATTAATATCACAATCAGTATAAGGAGGCCAGAGACAAATTATTTCATGCACATAAAACAATACAATTTCACTTTTATCACAATATGATTAAGAGCCAAATCGATTGCACACAATATCACAAGGACCTTGTCACAGTGAAACTAAATGTAAATCCAAATAATGGGCCAAGTAATTTGAGCAAACATTACAGCGACAAGGTTCCAATGCAAAATTACTTATAATCTACTAATTTCTTTGCCGATTTCGACATCTTTCCTCTTCTCTTTCTTTCTACTATCTTCTAGAAGAGTATATATTTCTTCTACGCTTCTGTCTTTTGTTTCTGGGACCCATAGGACGGTATAAAAAGTACCAAGGAAGCATACAAATGAGAAAATAATGAAAACCCAATGAATTCCAAGCAGCTTTAGAAGGGGGTCGTAGGCTTTTGTTTGTAGGAAGTCGCTGAGAGCATCTAAACTACTCACGAATGACGTCACCATTCCTCGGTGCTGGAAAGAGAGAAAATAAATCAGTGACTGAAGAAGCTTTGGTTACCTTCTTTAATTCCTCCATGGTATTCACAGTGATTTCAAATTAAGTGGTAATGTCAATTCAATACGCTATGGTAATCGCTTACCATCTGGCTTACCGTATTATTTGAGTTACCTTAGTCATATAAAAAATAATTAAGGTAAGTACGGGCTTAAAAATCATAAAAAGCATTAAATTTACAACATGATTGATGTTTTTAGATATATTGGTTAATATTTGATCATCTATTTTAGGCTAAATTTACTATTTGTAAAAGGCAGGCTTTTTTTAAAAATTTGTATTAATCGACTTTTTTATACTCACTTGAAAAGAGAACAGCTCTGAAGTAATGACATATGGCACTGGTTGGTAGCCTGCTGCATCAGCGAAGATACACAAGCACATGGCGAGGACCGGCAGCCAGCCGGGTAGCCAGATCGACATCGAGGTGATGTAGAACCACGCGCCTAACGCCAGCATCGAGAGACCCGTTGCCAATGACGTACCAGCTAAGAGCCACTGCAAAATAATTGATCTTGTTGTATGGAGACTGATACGGTTTGTTTTGGTTGGGCATTGGACTGAAAGAGAATTGAAGTGTAGTGTACTTACCTTATTTTTTCACTATTTTTTTTTTATTTTTATTACCTGTGTAAAGTATATACCTAAGTACTTCAAGGCCCTTTCGGTCTACTATACCGTAGATTTATGTAATGTTTTCTTTGGTTGGCTATAATAGGGATTGTGGACAGTGCCCACCATTCCATTAAGTAAAATATCAGGAGCCCCAGTTATGATGACATACATTTCGGGCAAAAGCACTCGAAAAGTGATGGGGCGAAATTGGTATTTTAGTACTTACTCGAATAATCTAATAGGTATTTAGTTAGTTTTTTTTATTTGTAGGTTTACTTTAATGCCCCTGCAGTGAACCAAGCCTAAAATTACCCTGAATATAGCATTTAGATTATGACCGTTTGGGAAAATCTTAATTAAAATGCAATCTTAATCAGACAACTAAAGTTCAAAATCCCTTACCTTTCTCCCAGTCTTCTCAACAATGCAACTGGCAACAATGGAGCCCAACAGCTGTATGACTCCGACCACAATCGTCTGTTTGTTGGGGCTAAGCTTTAGGCTGATGGACTCGGAGGCTTGCTCGAAGATAGAGCCTGCGTACATGAGCACTACCAAGTACCCGCATGTTTCTTGTGATAGCATCACGTTGACTGAGATACGGAAAGCCTTGAACGTTGTTTTGTCTTGTACTAGAAAGGGAAGAGGTTTTGTTAGGTAAAAATGCTTACAATCAGGGATGTGGTACATTTCATTTGTACATTACACTCTATCCCAGGGGTCGGCAAGCTTTTTAAACAAAGAGCCAGATGCTGGAATGATATAGATTTTTCGGTAGCTCAAAGAGCCGCATGTCTGCAGGTTTTTCATTGTACACCAAGATAGCAATTGTTTTCATTTCGTAAAAATTTGTGACGGCGGCAATTTTTTTTTTGTGAAAGGTCAAAGTTGTTTGCCTCTTGTGGCTTCATTAACCTTACCGGACAAATCGGCGAGCGCAGATGGCTCTCAACCGGGTAACCACGCCTGAGGGCACCATCGAATAGGGTACGAACCTCGGCTCAGGGCGTTGCCGGCGGCAAGTCTACGGGCGGGGCTGCATAGATACGTTGCATTTGTTCGAAATAAAGACAATTATTAGCCTCGTGCAATTTACGTACTACAAAAGTTTTTGCAGCGTACGCCAAATAATTAGTTTTATAGGGAGTCAGTGATACTTTAGGTTACATTATTGCCATGTTTTTTTTTTAAATAATACATATAGGTAGGCATAGGCCATGTTACTCGCTGATATGTATAATTCTATAGGTGTAAGATTTTTTTAATTCAGTTGTTTTTAAGTTTATCCATTACAAAGAAACATATAAACATACAAAAAATCAACTTTTTTCTATGTCATATTATTGTAGAAGTGTAGATAAGGAAAAGTTAGCAATTGTACCCATAAAATTGTTGTCGAATATACCCAGGGGAATGGCCAACTTTTACTGCGGCTAAATAAAATGTATGCAATTTACATAAAGATATTCAACATGACGTGAAAAGTGTTCCAAGAAATAGCATCGTGATTAGAAAAAACTTGTTTAATATTACACCTTTACAATAATCTTACTAAACTGGTTTACCCCATCCGCTTACATTTGTGGTCTATAACTATTAGTAATAAAAAAAACCGGCCAAGTGCGAGTCGGACTCGTGCACGAAGGGTTTAATTTCATTTCTCGTGCCGTACCATTATAAATGATCCTATGATTTATTTTATTAAATTATTTTATCTTTAATTTCAGTGAATTAGGAATATCCTGTGGTCGAAGCAACGGAGGCAATGTGTGTCAGCCTCGAAAAGTGTAACATGATAATATGATGTTCTCGAGAAAGAGGTTTTCTTAGAAAATATGTTATTTGTAACTGTTTATTACAAGAAAGGTGTAGATTGTTCAATAATATGGGCATTTATTTGAAGAGATTTAGCAGTTGGGTGAGACTAGAGAGGCAGCTTATTATGAATATTTAATGAATATTTTTTTGCGTTTTAATTTATTACATAAGTAGGTAGGCTATTGAGAGGTATTTTATGATTAGCATCTGAGACGTATGTCAAACAATAATTTTCATGATTTTAAAACTATTTAAATATATACATTGGTTACTAATAAAAAAAATAACTGAAATTTGTTACAAAGGAACCAATGTATTGTTCTATTCTAATTTTGAAACCAACATTAATACGTAGATAAATCTGTATCCATATTCCTGAGCGGCAAAATTACGAGAAATTGGCGCTTGAAAGTGACTTAATTAATTAAAACGTACGAATTATTTGTTAAAAAATCCAACTTCGGTCCATCGATCTTAAGCTCTTGGGAGATAGATAGACACAGTAACACATGAGACCAGTATCTATCGTGAGCACTGGATCTCGGAATCGGCCATACAAGTCGGTGAAACGATTCAATATCGCAAATGATTATCCAGTTGTATGGTGCGTCGGGAACGTATATATAGACAATTTGACGTGTGTCAAGCGTAGGTATAATAAGCGATCCTTGGATTTGTTCCTTGGATTCCTATCTGTACTTTAGTACTATTTAATAATCTGTTATCTATAGAACCTAGACTGAAATATAGATGATGTTATTCGAAAATTAAACTTAGATCCTTATCTCATAAACTTATTATTCGAAATCAATTGTTTCGATTTCGTCTCGACTTACTGAAGTTCTACGAGTTACAAAACGGAACTCAGTTCGCATAAAAAAATCGTATGTACCTACAGCCTACAATTTTTAAGATACGGTCTTGATCTCTGAGAAGTGCCTTACATGTTCTTTGATTTTGATTAAATTGAGTTATGCCGGGAAGATCTTACCTATACTCTTCCAAGAAGCCTTTTTCACAGACCTGGCATAGTCTTCTTCTCGCTCCAACAGCTGGATGGTCTCCTCCAGGTCCTTATCATCTGTAGTGGTGTTGCGGAGCCAGGCTAAGACTTTGCGAGCTTCCTGATAATAAAAAGGTGAATTAGGAAAGGTCGATTTCATCTAAAATAACGGTTTACTGTTTATTGAGGTTTTGAAGATATATGTTACCTTTTACGTAAAAAATCTTAATTTATATATACCTATATATATATATATATATATAATATCCTTACCTACTTTTAATCCTGAGAACGCGGGTGAAACCGCAGGGATTAGATATTAAGTAATAATAATAATAAATCATGATGAAACATTATTCATACACGGCTGTCTGACCCAAAATTAATAATGTTTGCCCTGGCAATCGAACCCACGACCTGCGGCGTGAAGTTATCTATGCTTAGATCCGTACCTGTATCAAAGTACCTAATTAATAAAGCTATAAGTACCTAATAACATAGCTATTATTATGTTGAATTTTTAAGGGCTCATGCCCTCCTCTAAAATGCGTTCTAAAAGGATTTCGAACATTATACATTTTCTGGATAAAATATTTCTCACAAATTACAGTAGTTGAAAATAAAATAGGTAATAGACAATTTTCATGTTTGTAAACAGGAAATATTTACTGTTAATTACTCAGGATGAACTACAATTGAGATTATTTCAAGTTTATTGCTATAGCAGACTACAATGCTACAATAATAAAGATCAAAATATAATTATCAATTAAAGGAGGATTAATGAAATGAAGGATGTAATATGTAGTCATTTTTATTAGAAACATTTGACGTCCTGGGGTTTTTTTATATAGGGAAGTAGGTACATAAGGTAGCAAACATTAAACTGCTATAAATACTGTAGCATAAATTTTATCTCGTAAGTCTGGACATCTCGTCGTTCATCGCGGAAAACACTATATTAAATCTTGCGGTCGAATCCAAGCCTACTATATTGGTCATAGTAAAGTGTTCGATGAAATTTTAAATACCTACTCACATATTATGTAGAATACCTAAAATATACCTTATATACCTTGAATCTTTTTTTTTTTTTTTTTGAATAAATAATATTTCATTTCATTTCAATCTATTAGAGACTCAGATAATAGGGAATATGCATAATATATTTTTTTGCTTTTATAAAAGCTCATTCATATAAGAAGCAGTAAGAAAAAAATATATTTCGGATAACTATAAAAATAACCAATATATAAGCCATCAAAGATTTATTCCTATCTCCTTCTAGCAAAACAGAATTTAGCATGGAGTTTACATGGCCGTCATAGTATTATGACGTCACATCTTATGTCCGATCTCTCTGTCTAATCGTAGTCTATATCTTCCGTGTTTCTTGGTCGATTTTAATTTCACTTTTTGACATCTTTTTAGGGTATTCTCATATTTTGTTAAAAAATGCGATAAAAAAACAAGCATATTCCCTATTGATGAAAAGAGCCAGCAATTACCTACCTACTATTTTGATAAAAAAAACATTATTTAGTATTGACATGGACAATAATTGCATGCCCAGCGGCAAAGAAATATCAGACCAGTCCTAGCGATTTTTCGATCACTAGATAAACCTTGGATAAACGATTTCCTGTAAGACCATGTAAACACTGTTCTAATTTTAAAATAACAGCTAGATATCTGGCCATTTAAAAATCATCTTTAAACATAACTTCATTGAATTCATCTCTCCTTATCTGGAATTTTGTTATATCTATGGAACACGCGACTATCAAATGAGTCAATTAAGCTGACTGGATGAGTGCCTCAAATATTATAGAAATTCAGATAATGTGAGCCAAGTTGAAGTTGAATGAGTCAATGAAGTTTATTACCCACATAGTATAATACTTATTAAGTTGGAGGGTCCGCAGTTTGAATTTTTGAAGAATATTTTGTAAATTTTAATTTATTATGTAAATTTTAAGCGCCTATGAGTCTCCGCGACTCAGGAATATGGATACAGATTTATCTCTATATAAATTTTGCATTCAAAATATTTGATTTAAATTATTTTAAATAGTTTAATTATTACAAAAGTAGGTATAATTATTACATACAATTTATCAATTGCCTTACGTTTCAGGCGCTAATCACAAAATTCCTTTCAATGGGTGCTTAAAATTTATTCAATAAATTAAAACGGAAAAAAACTGTTAAAATTCTAAATCCAAAACCAGCAGGGCGATTGTGTAACTATCTCGTAATGGGATTCCGAAAGCGGCAGCTCTCGTAATCGTCTTTTATTTTTGGTATTGTCATCGTTTTTGATTCCGATGGGTAATGTCGAATGAGAAGTAATTACAATAGCAGTTTTGTTATTGCTCACCAAAGATAGACAATACCAAAATTATAAGATGATTATGAGAGCCATTGCTATCGGGTTACAGTCCAACTTACATTAGCCTTCCCTTGCTTTATAAGGAACACAGGCGTCTCAGGCATAGCTAAGAATAGCAGGAGATGGACGGCTGGCACAGCAGTGCAGAGCCACATGACTGCCGTGAAGGAGAGGCAGTCTCCAGCCACGTAGACCACCAGATAGCCAAGGTTCTGTGACAGGATGAAGAGGGAGCCGAGAGCGCCGCGGACGTTGTCTGATGCGATCTGGGGATAAAGATTAATGTAAGTTCTTTGAAGTTTAGGCAATGATAGCTCAGTGGTAGTGACGTCGAAAGCAGAGAGGAAGGTCGCAATGCCATAGCATAGTGGTTGGGTATTTGTAGTACCCGCTAGCTGGCCTTCTGGTGTGTTCCGACAGCTGCACTTGAGAGGCAGTTCCCCTTTAGGCTTTTTGTCATCATCACTGACCACAGTGGGATTATGGTCAAACTCGGGCACATAGTACATAGTAAATTTTGTAAATAGTAACAAAAAAAAATAGCAGATTATATACATTCCCACCAAAAATATTGGAACTACATAGGCTGAACTATCTGCATAAATTCCAGAGATGAATTGCATGTAGCAATCTTGCTTGAGGGACCTTTTCAGACTCCGAGGCATCAACCGCCACATGTGCTAACCTACTCTCAGTATGATCTAATGTCAATTTGTCTTGTCTATGATTGTCACTCATATACATACCTCCTTTAAGTAGAGTGGTGTGACGACATAGCAGCCGGCGCAGGCGAGCCCGGCGACGGCTCGCGAAGTGATCAAAGCCCACGGGCTGAGCGAGATGAGGGTGATGACCCAGCTTATCTGATAACAAACGATATCTTGTTAGTTTATCTAAGCTTTCACTTATATGGGGAGCTAGTTGGTACAGTATGACACAACTTAGATGAAGCATCGGCAAAATTCGTAAAATTGATCATTTCCGAAAAGAGTGCGCCTACAACATCTTGTTGAATGTTGAATGGCGCGATAATGAATGATTTTTATTAGTTGTGTGAATCGGAACTGAATTGTAGATACACGATTTGCCGATGCTACATCTAAGTTATGACATACTGTAACTAAAGTGTCTATTGCTGAGTACCTTGCAAAGATTTCATATACTTCTATGCGAATTAATATTTCATATCACCTGCTCGACTGTTATGCAAACTTCATTTACACTATGTCATTATAGCCCCGAGATCTAGCAGGGTAATAATATTGTACCTATTGAATTTCTTTGCCCGCTGCGCTGGTGCATAATTTGATTTGAATTTGGAACATTTTATGAATAAAGATACATTTTCAAAACATACATTTTTTTCAATGTCTGTACATTATCGAGTTTATTCGAAGATCGAACTGGTGATTGACTCTCATTCGTATGTTCGTATTCGATGATAACGTGTTCCGTACGACTGGATGTTTTATTTCAATATTTTCAAGACAGTTTCTAATTACAATCAAATTAGTTAGATCGATGAATATTTATATTTTTGTATGTTCATTACTGCGATATATTTTAAAGATCCTCTTAGAAACCTACTTATTAATAGTTAATACACTGACATCAAACTGTAAGCGCCCGTCCTAACGTGTTGTGACGTCATAATTGAATGGACCAATTCTATTTCTGCACTGTTATCAGTCAGTTATTATTTTTAGTTGAATTTACACGAGCTCGTTGTATCTCGGTTGTACAAATGTTATCAAAACAAATGTCAGTATGACGCAAAAACATCTGAATGAAGTGACACGAGTAAACGTGAATGTTTGAATGTTTAGAAGTTTGTAACTCAATCACGAATCAAAATCCAGATCATACACTAGCTAGAATAAAACAATAGGATACTTTAAAACATACTAGAAAAAAAAGATTCTTGAAAGACAACGAAGTGAAAGTTCGAAGTTTGAAGCATGAAACTCTTAATGATGTTTTTTTTGAGCTTAATTTTAGACTATTCTGATTGCCGTCCGTTGGAGCGGCCGTCTTGCCAATGACTTTTACCATATTTTTTACATTTATTAAAAAACTAGCTGGCTCCGCAGTCGTTTTCCTGCCCTGAGAATAAAAAAAACTGGGACCTTATTCTACTATACCGGACTTTTTATTAAATGTGAATTTTAATGAATGGATAGTGTATTTACGAGCCGGTGGTAGAGTCCTTTGTAAAAATTGTAACTATCACTAATGAATGTAGTAGAATGTATGTAGAATTTACCTTATCAGGGCCTAAACTGAATAAATGAGTTTTGAGATTGAGATAAAGCCAAAGCTTCGGATATTCAGGCCACGGGCGTTATAATTTTTGTCGCACTGTATGAGCACATAATTATTGATCGATGTCGATCAATGTCCCAATCGCATCGAACATTTCAATATAGATCAATTTGATCCACTTACAAACATGAAATAACTAGCTTTTGCCCGAAATTCTTATAAAAATTATCGAAATATACCAGTGAATTTGGGAATAGTGCAGTTTTAACCAGATATATACCTAACTCTATACATAATTACTGATTAACAAACGCACGGTTTTACCCGCGTTCCCGGGATAAAAAGTAACCTAGCACGCGGGACGAGGCAGTCACAGAGTACGATTTGTAGAACGATTGATAGAAATTCCACCTAAACTCTACTGATATTACATCAAATGCAACTTTTTATTAAGATTGGTATCTACACACATAATAACCCCGTAAACAATATAAACAATAAACTAAAACAGGAATAGCCTTGAACTAGCCGACCGACTTTAGCGAGCTTCTACAAACGAAATTGAGTAATGTTGTGTGTGGCACAAAAAAACGGAATGAAGAAATACGTTTGTTATGTATTTTTAACGCGTGTGTAAAACTTCTTGTCTAGAAGAGTTGCAGGGACTCACTGGAATGACATTCGAGGAGGGTGATTGTGTAAGTGTCTCGTAATCGGATTCCGATAACGATGGCTCTCGTAATCATCTTTTATTTTTGGCATTGACTATCTTTTTTGATTCCGATGACAAATTTCAAATGATTAATTATTACGAGTAGTATTTATAATCGCAGTTTAGTTGTTGTTCAAATACCAAAATTATAAGATGATTACGAGACCCATCGTAATCGGAATCAAGTTACACAATCGCCCTTCAAGTTTTATTTGATTTACTAACTATTCCCCGCGGTTTCACTCGCGGTCCCGGGATAAAAAGTAGCTTATAACCTTCGGGGATAACTTAGCTTCCTATTAATGAAAGAGTTTTTTAAATCGGACCAGTACCTCCGGAGATTGGCGCGTTTAAACAAACAAACAAACTCTTCAGCTTTATTATTAGTATAGGTCGATAATAATATCGTTCCTCATAGTTACATTACCTACAGGATACCCGTCCTATTCGCGCTCCCAAAATAAACATTACTATAGGTTATTTTTATATAAAGCGTGCATACTTTGATACATATAATATCAACGACGTGGCCTTAAAAGATTTTTTAATTGGTCCAGCCGTTTGAGCGCATACTCACAAACATTCGTGTTTATAAATATTAGTAGGATTTGGTGAGGCCTACCGCCTACACGCCAGCGAGACTCACGACTGCTACTTAAGAGTAATAATATTTAAAAGTTTTACGATTTCTATTTACAGTAACATGATTGGTGTAACTGTGTTTGTAGAATAAGTGGCTTCTTATTTTATTTTAAGTGCTGCCTATCTACGGCTATCTATGAAATGAAATTAAATATTTTGTATTCAAATAGGCCTTCAAAGGTACTTAGGAATTATCAGACTCTAATTCACGGCTCGGAAGGTTGTTTTTGATATAGGTATACAAACTCGAAATCAATACTCATTTATTCATTTTAGGCCCTAATGAGGCACTTATGAATGTTAACAGTTACAATTTTTACAATAGACTCTACCACCGGTTCGGAATACACTTACACTGAGAAGACTCTCAGCAAGGCTTCTTTTTTATTTGGATCTTTCTTTTGACTTGATATAATTACAATAAAAAAAACAAGATATTAGATTACTTACAACAAGCATGAGCGAAGTAAGCAGCGTAGTGATCTTCCTCCCCCATCTATCGGCCAAGTCCCCAACGAGGAAGCCACAAAAGATCGGTGGGAAGAAAGTGATGGAGGCCATCCACGAGATGGTTTCATCCGAAATCGGTTCCTCTGACGGGCCGTCCGTGGATTGCAGTATTGGAGTCATGGGCGACTGCCACCCCATCAGCATGCCGAAGTTCAGGACTGGGATTGTTACTGTGGACGAAAAAAAAAGTTACAATTATTTTTTTATATTTGGAAAGGACTAAAGTTGGTAGCCTCTGATGG
Source organism: Tethea ocularis (assembly GCA_963555595.1). Taxonomy (NCBI): domain Eukaryota; kingdom Metazoa; phylum Arthropoda; class Insecta; order Lepidoptera; family Drepanidae; genus Tethea; species Tethea ocularis. The sequence goes on from OY741979.1 coordinate 5,275,733, forward strand.
CTGCATCAACCTTACCGGACAAATCGGCGAGCGCAGAGGGCTCTCAACCGAGCCACATTTACGTAACCACGCCTGAGGGCACCCACGAATTGGGTACGAACCTCGGCTCAGGGCGTTACCGGGGAGGGGGAGGTAGTACGAGTTACGACTAATTGGGGGCGGTCGGATTACTGGTGATTTTCTTTACATAGTATGTATTCCGTTTGTTTATCAGTTTTTTTTATCATATGGGTAAGTAGATACAGTTTCGTCATAAGTACTTTTTCTTATTTTATTACATTTCGCTATTGCGTTTCGTCATCATGCCTACTTACTTGCATTCCAATAAAGTAACGTTAGCAAAGAGAATATTAGTTACCTATTTTATCTAATACTAGCTGATCCGCGCGGTTTCACTCGCGTTCCTGGGATAAAAAGAATCCTATAATCTTCGGGAATACTGTAGCTTCCTATTAGTGAAAGAATTTTTCAAATCGTTTCAGTAGTTTCGGAGCCTATTCAATGCAAACAAACAATCAAATCTTTCCTCTTTATTATTAGTATAGATATAGATTAGTATAGAAGATATAGATTTTTTAAATGAAGGTACGTTAGTAAATAAGTAGTAGAAAAAACGTAAAGATTCTTAGGTGCTCTTGCAAGCTTACAAAACACTGAAATGCGATTTGCATTTTTTTTTCTCTATCCATTGTCATGACGATGACTATATGCTAGTAAATTATGAATGATTGCACAAAAAAAAATATAAATTCTAAAACTAACAAGATAGGTGGAATTTCAAGTAAAGAATATAAAAATAAAAAAACAAGAATGTTTTAATTCCCGAATCCCGATTACTTGAAAAATTATTGAAATATTCCACGCAAGTAACTAAAAAATTATGTTGCCTTTTGTACGTTCATAAGTTACGCTTGTAGATTTGTATGGGCTCGTAAATTTTTATTGATTCCTTATCAACAGGCTTGTTTCCATGAAAGGAGCGGAGACTTGCTATTGATTTATACTCTCGAAGATCTTATACAATGGTTTGATTGATATTATTATTGCTGCTATATATATATATATATATATATATTTATAGGTGCTTTTAGGCCTATGCTACTAATATTAAAATGCGAAAGTTTGTGAGTATGGATGTATATTTGTTACTCTTTCACGCCAAAACTACTGAATGGATTTGGATGAAATTTGGAACACAGTTTATAACCTGGATTAACACATAGGTAGGATACTTTTTATCCCGGGAAAACATAAGATCCACGGGAGCGCGGGTGAAACCGCGGGGCGGAAGCTAGTTGAATATATTTCTGGAATGGCTATCCAGATCCAGAGATTAGCGCGTTCAAACAAACACTTCAGCTTTATTATTAGTACAAATAATTAATCTTTCTCAAAAACGTTTCTATGATTGTGTTTAGTGTCTACCATAAGTAGTAAACGTTGTTTATAACCTTCATATTCAGGACACGTGCGCGTTGTATACGGGATCTAATTTATATTCACCACAGATGCCCGACTATGTTCATAGTACCCGAAAACCCGACGATCATTAGGCGATGTTGCTACATTCCAAGTAAAAAAAAAATTGTAGTAAGTTGTAATTTCGCTATACCATGTTTTGTGCCGTGAATAAAAAATATTTTCATTTAATTTTTAGTTACAATTTACGTATTTTTATTATTATTATAAATGCGAAAGTTTATGAGAAAGTATGTTTGTTACATCTTCACGATCAAACGGCTGAACCAGCCTATACACTTCGGGGAATGTAGCTTCCTATTAGTGAATTATTTTTTCAAATAGGACCAGTAACTCCTGAGATTAGCGCGTTCAAACAAACAAACTCTTCAGCTTTATTATTAGTATAGATATAGATACATATTCAACTGTTCAGATACGAATCCTGAAGTTCTTTGGACATGTTACCCGCAAAGAGGACTCAATGGAACGTTTGGTAGTTCAAGGCAGAATGGATGGCAAAAGAGACGTGGTCGGTCCCCGACTAGATGGTCTGATCTTATAATGTTTACCACACGCTCCACCATGACCAAGTGTTCCCGCAATGCTTGCAACAGGGCCATATGGAGAGAACGACGAACGACCAACGAATGGAAAAACGACCACTCTGTCAAGGGTGTTTGTTAGGAATTAAAACTTATAAGTGGATAGTATGCTGCAAATGAAAACCACCAAGCTCTGACACAACATTACGACTCATTTATTTTTCATTGACATTTAAGTAAAAAAAGGAAAATAGAACCATGGACTATAGGTACAAAACAGTTTCCAACAGTGTTCGACTAGGCAGAAGAAGATACTTACATATTAATAAATGTTATACCCGAATCCGGGAATTAGGTTATGAATGTGAATGATTTAATTACTTGGAACTCTTGATAAAAATATTCTCAGTCGACCACTCCAGTCAGTCGTGTTGAATAGATAAATATGTACTTCAAAATTGTTTTTATTACAATTATACAGAATATTTAACTTAATTAAACAGTAAGGATCAGATGGTTGGGTATACAACACCATCGTTTTCCTCAGTTAGGGTTATAGCCTTAGTAAGCAATTTATTTACGATATATATAACTATTTAGCAATTATTTTGCGTTTCGAGTACATACCTAGAGATCATGGCGGATTGAGTTGATGTTTTTATGACACGACCGTTTGCTTCAACTTGACCTTGGAAAACAATTCTCTCCGTTGAGTGGAAATGGAATATAAATAAACAACTATTCTATTCCCAAGGTTCTTGAATAAGAGTTGCCATAGAGAGCTCACTCTTCAGTATAAAAAATGCATTGGTAACGCCCTGAGGCGAGGTTCGTGTCGTGTTCGTTCGTGCCCCATCCGGGGGCACCCTCAGGCGAGGTTACCAAAATTTTCGCATGTCGATTTGTCTGATGAGGGTGTGGCCATCTGGCCATCATAGGATAACACATAGAAGCTACCCTAACAGCTAGTCCTTTAAAAAAAAAACTATAAGGGTTCCAGTCGTGCACTACGGAAACCCTAAAAAGGACTTAACAAGTTTTTTGTAACAAGTAAGATAGGTCATTATGAGTGCTTTATTAATCCTTGTAAAATAATATTTTTTTTTAGTAACTCAAAGTAGTTCAGGATTGAGGCCGATAAGGTGGAAGGTAAAGAATGTGGGTAGACACTGCACGTAGGGTAATCAATCAACGATATCTTTAAGAAGTTGAATAAAGAGATCATCTGTTGTCTATACTCTATGTATGGCAAATCAATCAAGTGTATTCCGAACTGAGTCAAAAAATTGTAACTGTTGACATTCATAAGTGCCTTATTAGGGCCTAAACTGAATAAATGAGTTTTTGATTTTGATTGATTTTGGCCAAAAACTTCAAATTCAATGTACCTACGAAGTGAAACGATTATTTATTCATGGTTTAAGAGCCTAGATTGAAGTTATTGAAAGCTATGCCAGCCCTGCATAAAGGTAAAGGAAGTTTCTATGGTTTCAATGATTTAATATGTCTAACTAGGAACCCACCCGGCTTCGCACGGCTTTTCTCAGCTTTTCTGTACTATAATATGCATGTATTATACATATAAACCTTCCTCTTGAATCACTATATCTATTGCTGAAAACTGCATTAAAATCCGTTGCGTAGTTGAAAAGATCTGAGCGAACAGACAGCGGCAACTTCATTTTATACTATGTAAAGATATCGAGCAAGAACTACATTTATCTTGCTCGCAATTATTTCCTTAGCACATTGCTGACTTTATGATTGTGTGTGAAATTCCATGTACGTATTCTAACATGCTCTAACGATCGCTATACACAATTTAATAATATTGCACACAATTTAATCTTTGTGCCGCTCCGCTAATCACTAACTAGTTGAATCGAGCTGAAGCAAGGTCGGAGACGGCCGAGATAGGAACTGCTAACCATAGCGATATGGAGGTCAAAGCTCACAATGTTTATGATGAAGTCTTTTAAAATATTAAAAAAAAAAACTAGCATGACGCCTAAGCATGACATATTTGTGATTTATGATACTTATTCCATTTTTATCTTGAATTTTTAAATTTGTGCTCGCGCTTTTTTTTGGGTTAGAAATAGGAAATACCTAGCTTATAGTGCGACAAGGTTCTTTTGACAGTTGAATGACATCGGCAGGAGGGCGCTCTTTAACATTAAACATAAGTACAACAATGATAAGCGTACAGCGGGCCAATGAGGAATAACAACAAAAAAATCGAATTAGTCCGTCAGTTAGATTATCAAAAAATATTGGATACGTATTTTTTATTTTATCAAATCAATAAGAAATTACAAAGATAAGTCCCATCAAAGTGCAGGATTGGGGCTTGTGACGTCATTGTACAACTACTTTTTAGTACACTTTTTGCAGACCGGAAAATTTTAACGCACTGTATCTTCGTTATTTTTTGTTTTCGGATCAAAATAAAAAATACGTATCCAATATTTTTTGATAATCTAACTGACGGACTAATTAGATTTTTTTGTTGTTATTCCTCATTCCACTAATAAAATTTGATTAGATTACAATTGGATCGCAGCTGAATGACGACTGTTGCGATTTACAACAACAACAACGATTACAATCTAATCATAATAATGTAATCGTGGTTCGGTTTCGTTTAATTAGTGGAATACCGATTTTAGTAAAATTTGAACTGAATCGAAATTGGATGTCAACCGTTGTAATTTAGCGGAATTGGCCCCCAGGGCGAACTCTCAAAAAGTAACTCTTCACAAGATAGCGTTCCGATTAAGTTCCGATTTTGGCCACGTACCAAAAGAAAGGATCCGGGTCGCACTGTAGAAATGTAGAAAACGCAATGTCCTCAAAACGTTCAAAAATGAGCTCAAGTTAAAAGTTAGTATGGTAGAGGATTTTCGGTGAGGACCGGGAGGTGCTACTGGATTATAGACAACCTCTGATTTACCTATATATATCTATACTAATAATATAATGCTGACGAGTTTGTTTGTTTGAACGCGCTAATCTCTGGTGTTACCTACTGGTCCGATTCGAAAAATTCTTTCACTAATAGGAAGCTACATTATCCCGGAGTTTATAGGCTACTTTTTATCCCGGGAACGCGAGTGAATCCGCGGTGAACAGCTAGTATACAATATAAACGACTTATGAGAAATGTATTGACAAGGACAAGACAGACAATTCGCTGTAGCAATCTGTGGTAAACACATTCCTAATTTAAGAAAAATCATAGCCCATAATTAATTTTCCTTCCTTATACGCTCGGCCTTGAACATTTGCAAACTAGGAAATATAGTTGATGAGAAAATAAACAAGAAAGTCGACATGACGTTAATGTATGTTAGAGAGATTGTAGTTATCTTACCGAGATGAAATATAACTGTCTAGATTGAGGGTTAGCGCATCTAAACATAAAAAAAAAATGATAAGCTTGTTCCGCCCGCGCGGTGGCGTACAAAAACGGACTTATCCACCACGAACGTTTTCATGGTTTCGTACTCTCTAAGCCCACATGTATATACCGTTTAAATATTTTGTTTCAAAAGTGTTTTAAACCTAAACAAACCCAAAACAGCGTTCAAAAAGACTGATTTTGTAAAACGTCAGCTAATCTGTAACATTCAAATTCAGTTTTTTTGCTCTAGTGTAAAAAAAAAGTTATGGGACCTGTCCGCTTTTGATCGCCAGCTCTTCAGTTTTAAAGTAAGCTACTTATCAATCATCAACGTCATCCAACTGACGCGCTGACGTTTAAGTATGCATATATTCTGTGACGTCACTCGGCCATATGCGCTTGCGGCGCTATCGTCCGGCGATTTACGGCCAACGATCGCTGCCAAGTATTATCTAACATATCAGTTAGCTAACTTGTCTGTATCAAGATGTATTGCTTGTCTGTACCTTACTTGCTTCATGGGCGCATTAGGCTGCTTTTCCATCAGAGATGTGTTATGCAGCTATGATGCAAGGATGTGAAAGCTAAGCTACGAAACTATGTGATCGTTTCCACTGATGCTAAGCTACGTAGATGTATTATGAAGATGCGTAGCTCGAGCTATGCGATGCATCGACAGTACGGAAAGTACGGGGAGTGGCCATCCATAGCACGCATCCATAGCATGCATCCGTAGCACGCATCCGTCCATATAAAAAACATAGCTTAGTAGAACCCATTTCCACCAGTGCTGGGGCTGGGGCACCCCATCGCAACGTAAAAGCTTATAACATAAATTAAAAAGAAACCACCGACACACTATAAAAGAGTTGATGTTCTTCAAACAGCTGAGCAGATTTTCTTGAAACATTGCTATTGCTAAGAACACTCTCGATAAAGATACGTTACAAACGAAAAAACATGGTTCAGGAGCTATGATGCCATAGACAGACATACAGATACAGAATACAAACTTATAACACCTCTCTTTTTCGTCAGGGGTTAAAAAGAACTGTTGGTCAATGACCTCACCCTGCGTGTGTGCGTGTGATCAGCATTAGTTCGCTTGTGTGTAGTGCCTTGAGGAAGGTTTTATTTTATTTCAATATAATTTACAAATGGAGATCTTTCGCTGGGAACGGAACATGTTACGCCAACTCAACGCACAATTGACTATTTTCTTTCTCTCTCTAACACAATTATCCAACGTCAGAGGTGTTATACTGTGCCAGCCAACATAATGACGTAGGTTCATATTCCCAAGGTAGATTAAAACAGTTCAATCTAAGTTAAAGAGGGTCACATGAAATATAAACAGAACGTAAATTAAAACGGTTTGCTGAACTCATTTAACCCCTTGTCATTTGCCATCAGCTTATGCATGTGCAGTGTATAGAACCCGTTTGGAAACTTTCAAGATGCGTGCTCTCGCCGTGACTCGATGTAGGGCTGCTTTCTGAGAACAATATACCGGTGTAACTGATAGTAAAGAAAACGAGGACGATTTTATGATTTTGTTTGCAGTTTTTATAACTTCAAAAACTGCGAATGAAGTTTCAAATTTTAACGCTGAGGGGTTCAGAATCATGTACTAAATTTATGGTATCAGTTTTCGTTAACATCTCATTTACCTACCTACTCGTGTTGTATAGAATAATAAAACATTATTAAATATGTTTGTTTGCTACCTTATTAGTTTGAAAGCCGCAATCTACACGCCCTCCCGTATACTCCGTATCCATAGACCAAGGCAAGCCCTCAGCGAGCCGGATGACCCTATTACATTAGCTCAGATAGAAGCTGACGAAGCTCGTAAAAGTACACAACACACTACACACAACCGATCACGCTACCGTCCTCGACGGCGAGGACCGTCGCGACGTCCCACTCAGTCTCGTCCCGTTCAAACGGCCCGAGTTGCCATTAGTAATCCGACCGCCCCCATTAGTCGTAACTCGTACAAAGTCCTCCCCCTCCCCCGGTAACGCCCTGAGCCGAGGTTTGTACCCCATTCGGGGGTGCCCTCAGGCGTTGTTACCTAAATATTACCCGGCTGAGAGCCCTCTGCGCTCGCCGATTTGTCCGGTAAGGTTGTTGCAGCTGAGGCTACCAACTTAGTCCTTTCAAAAAAAAAAAAAACCTTATTAGTATAAATTATATTGGTAAATAAAATCAACAATTAATAATAATGCCATAATAGTTATTTATTAATCATTTAAATAAGGTTTAATCACTAAACAAGGATCATTTAATTATATTTTTTTGCTGTCGCTGGGCTGCTGGAAGAAATTTCTATCAGACATAAGCAGTCCCTTTGTATCTTTTATATTTTTTATTATTTTTTGTGTGAGTACATAAAAAGAAAAAAAAAGAAAATATATACATATAAAAGGAAAAGGTGATTGACTAATAGGACCTATAGCTCAAACCATGGACGGATCATGTAGAATACAAATAGCTATTTTGACGTAGGCATCCGCTAAGAATGGATTTTTTAGGACAATTTAATTATTTAGGTTATAAAAATATCAGATAAACAAATAAAATTAATGATAACCCGGACGGACAGCCCTAGCAAGATATACATGTTCTGCATATTATGATTTATTCTTATTTGCAACGAATTCTTTGAACTCGCGCAGATATACGTCACCTGGTTTTGTTTTCCAATTAACAATTAATTATGTTTTTTTTTCTGTGCAGCACGTTGACTCATTCAAGGTTATACTGTGTTCGACTCAATCTTTCAACCTAGACCTAGGTAGTAGGTAATTTAGGTATATAGGCAGATGGTTTTGAACCTTATTCATTGGGGCATTAGGTTTAGAATATTGGGTCATGTTCTAAATATCTTGATAATGCTATTACTTTGAGTATATATTTTGTATTTATTATTCAGTAATCACTCATGGATGATTCATGTAAATTGTAATTAAGTCTGTAATCAATGTATTGTTTTTGGGTTATCGTAAAGTCTGGGGGTCTAAAAAGGAAGGATTACGCAATATTGCTAAAAGGAATTCATTTCCTGAATTCACAGCAGATCTCATGCAATTCCTCTATTTTTTGGTAAAATAGTCGCCCTTTATGCGCAATTCAATTCATAAACAGATTCTGTTTTGAATTAATGTTACTAGACTACAAAAATTAAAACCGTAACTTTACCGGTTATTGTTTCTATTTACTTTTTGTTAAATTAAGACTGAATAACTATGTTTTTTGTATTATAATTAAAAACCGATCGAACTGTTGCTTCATAGCATTTATTTGATTGGATTTGGGTACCCAAAACTGACATTTTAATTGATTATAAAAATATTTTCTTCTTCGACTGGTATCAATCAATGACAATATATTTTATCTTGTCTGTGGTCGGTCGGTCAAAGTTTATATTGGATGTTTTGATAGAGTACAAAATAAATATTTAAAATTATAGTTTAACATTGAAATAATAGTCTTTCAATAATTTAAGGAAAATATGGAAATTATTATACCTATAGTACTGTAATTATTTACGTAAAAATGTAAAAGGAAGACAATATCAGTATTGGACGAATAACACGGAAGAATCTTTTAGAAAGTCAAGATTTTTTAAATGAAAAGGCGAGGAATCTCGCAAACCTAACCTAAAGTAAGTTTATCTCCTATAGTATTTCATACTTTTGATAAGTCGTTACGAGGATATTCCAAAAAACATTCAAGTTATTATTTCTTAAATCGTCAGTCAAGCTTGATACTACGTAGGTACTTACCAGTTATTCAAAAATGGTTTTACCATTAGTAATTCGATATTATGATCTCAATACCCCCATTAGAATAGAAACATTTTATTTGTTAAACATTTATATAATAATTCCATTAATATTATACTATTATTGCACAAAGCAAAGACCTTTTTATAAACTTCCTCTTGTTATTATGTTAAAGATGATATTACTGATAATGTGCATATTCCATCAATTAATTTAACTAACTATAATTTTACTAACTTTCAGGTTAACCGAAGAAGATGATTAATGGTCCATAGAATTATCAAGAAAGTAAAATGTTATGATTAACATGACAGTTACATATTGATGCAGTCATGCTGTAATTAGTGTCACAGTTTAATATACATATCATTATTATATGCAGTTTCTGGGAGCTGTATTCGCATACTGGCTGATTCTTGCCTTAGTATTAATAATTACACTAAACTACAGAAAGATGAAACAATGATACTGTAATAAATGTTTATGCTGTTTATTTACATTATTTTATTTATCCTAACTAAATAAGTGACCAATGATAATTCTTATATCATGAGGATGTCTCTCTGGTCTCATCTATCCTTGACTCTCACATATGGATACCTTTAGACTATCATAACATCATGCAGTTCCGCTAATTTAATCAAAGACATCACAGATATGCTCATAATAATGTATTTTTTTGCACAAACTATCAACCTGGGTATGGTTTTAATATTATGAAGGTACTATAATTTAGATTAAAACTTAGAATAAAGATAGATGACATATAGGCTACTTTTTATCCTGGGAAAGCAAGTGAAACTGCGGGACAGGTAGTAGGAATTATTGCTCAGACCATCCTATTTACACTGTAGGTAATATTGCCAATTATTGCCAAGGGGAACAGACGTTCCCCTTGGCAATAATTAGTTTATACTGAAAAGATATGCATCCAATGTATTTATAGGTACCTACCTACTAATGTTATAAGTAAGGCGTTGATATGTTAGAACACACTCTCAGTCTGATTTAAAAATCTATTATTGCCTTAGATATACTGTTTATTGAAGAGGGTTACCTATAGGCTCAGGCTATAATAAATCACCCTATTGCTATTGAACCCTAAAACACCCTATGGGAAGGTTACCTATAGCTCATTATAATATTAAGACAACTTGTAAAAATTACGATGGTAAGAATGAGGTTCACAAAACTGGTGGTAATAAACTTATTTGTAAGCCAAAACCTTTAAACTGTCCATAAAATGGGTTATAGACGTTAAAAATACATATTTAATTCCTAAATATTCATTGATTTTTAACAAAATCTCTAAGTTGAATTGTAAAAAGATAGTTCTCAGTATCTTCTTATGATTCTACTATTTGACGTAAAAGCAATTCGGATTTAGTGAACCATTTTACGAAACTCTATAGAAAACTGTCAAAGAAATGAATTGCAGATACAGAATCGTATTAGGATCATATTCTGAATTGCATAAAAAGCGGCCATTTTACGATTTTGAATTCAATTCATAATAGGATCTCATTATGATTCAACAAGTGCTTCCTTTTTAGAGCCCCTGGAGTGTAATACCTAACTGTTACGAAGCAGTTTGGCAAAAATATCTGATTTAATTATACATACATTAATTTTTGTTCTCAGAGAATAGTAATTTTATAAGCGTTATATTTTCTTTTAGTGTAGCACTACACCTGCGGAAAGATCAGCCAGCGCGGAAAGTTCCGCAACTGAACTATCGGTCGTAGTATTAGAGCGCGTTACATTCGACTGATATGTGTTACATAAAAAACACTGCGAGCGTGTTTAGCGGAACTTTCCGCAGGTGGCGCTACACATACAGTCACAAGCATAAATATATATTATATTAATTAATTAATTTAACGCTTTTCTTAACAAAATATGAAAATACCTTAAAAAACATGTCAATAATTAAAATCGGCCAATAAACACGGAAGATATATTCGACAGCGAATAGATAGAGAGATCGGACATACGATGTGACATCATACTATTACGGTCATATAAACACCATGCTTAATTCTGTTTTGCTAGAAAGATATAGGAATAAATCTTTGATGCATTACATCTTGGTTATTTTTATAGCTATCCAAAATATTTTTTCTTACTGCTTCATAAATTAATGACCTTTTATAAAATATCCTGCATAATCCCTATTACGTTCTCCGAGAACAGAAACGAATGAATCATGCAAACAGACAATATTGCCAAACTGTTCATGGGTATGACACAACTTAGATGTAGCATCGGCAAATCGTATATTTATACTTCACCTCCGATTTACACAACTAATAAAAATCATTCATTATTGCGCCATTCAACGTTCTAACAAGACCGTTTTCACCTAAAGTACTAATAACATGAGTAATGTTGTAGGCGCACTCTTTTCAGAAATGATCGATTTTACGAATTTTGCCGATGCTTCATCTAAGTTGTGTCATACTGTAATTGCTTGTGCTTGTGACTAACACCCACCCCCGTTCCTCTCTACACAAATGTAGGTTGGTTGAGATCTTTTATTGATGAGGCCGCCCATTGTAACACTTTCTCTGTTAGACAATCATACCAACTGTGATTATCATGCATTATTGGCTAACAATCACATTGTATTGAATGAATACAGTGTTATATCTACACTACAAGTAATGTCTAAGAGGATTTGGATGAACCTTTTGCGTTGATCGTACCTTAAACTTTTTATTTTGCGAAGACTTTTGACTCCTAGAGAATAAAACCGCCGGGAAGTAGGTTTAAAACAAATTAAATAATAAATATTTTATGCTCGGTCCAAATTAAGAAGAATTTAGGCCCGATTGCGCTAACGTCGTATAACACTAACCCCCGATTCTCTATACAAATTCTTTCACATATTTAACCTGCGGGTTATTGCTATGCTATATATATAGGTATATAAAATGTTGGTGTAATAGGGCCTTAGGAATTAACCTACCTTTTTTTGTAAATGTAACAGTACCTAACCAAAGAGTAACAATTCCCATCTTGTTCTCCACTCCAGGTTTTAAGATATTCCCGGCTCTTTCTGTTCAATGACGTAAGAACGTGACAGATATACTATACCTATTTAAAACCTAAATTTAGATTTCCTATAAACCATTTCACATTATATGTATGAGTTTTGCCAATGAAGAGATCAAAATTCGATTTAAATTGAAATACACAAATAAAAAAAACATAAATCTACTTTGTCATACCATAAACAGGTGTCAATATTATTGTTTTGAATACATATTATTAGCAGATGGACATTTTGTTTACTTTTAAATTATCTTCGCTTCGAATTATAGTCATCTTAGGTCAAAGTAATGAACCTGACAGGTGGTTTCCCCTCGAATAAGCAAATAACTAGAACTGTCAATAAAGGCAAGTGTCTCTTTACTTGGTGTAATTGTTGCGCCTGCGCGGCCGCACAGCTGTTTATAAACGTTAACATAACACCGGAATACCGGCGGCGCTGCTTGGTCTTTAAAACTATTATTATGTCACCAGCTTCCACCCCGCGGTTTCACCCGCGTTCCCGAGGTATCTCATGTTTTTCCGGGATAAAAAGTAGCCTATATGTTATTCCAGGGTATGATCCTAGTTGATGTGCCTAGTTTCATCCAAATCCGTTCAGTAGTTTTTACGTGAAAGAGCAACAAACATACATACATACTCACAAACAATCGCATTTATAATATTAGTAGGATTGTATTTATCTACACTCTACACATATATATATATATATTTAGTAATAAAGTTCTTATTATGAATTAAACAATAGTTTTAAGTATTGTTTTAAGGCCTAATATCACCAACGTCGTATAGCTCTAATTCACGGGCTAAAGGTGTCAATTTGACAGATTCTTTAAACAAATTCTATCACTTAGCCATATTTATGCTGTGGATTAGTGAAAAAACGGCAATTTCATTTTTAACTGTCAAACAAATAGACAGACGAATATAGTATCTAATATTTATGAACTAAATTATTACTAATATATAATAAACTAAAGTTCTCTCGAGAAGGTAGGTACGTTGGCCCTAGTAACAATATCTCTATGATGCATTTTCCGGGTTTGTCGTTATTCTAAAATTAAATATTTTACTTGGCATAGTTTCAGGAACGAAGACGATTTTTTTTGTTACGTCTGGTGTCATGTTCTTTGGTTGTATTTTTAGTTTTAACGTTAAAAAAATTGTGTCACTATACAAATTAATTGGTAATGAATTATACCAATTCAGTAATAGAAAAAAATTAAGATGAAAACTAGCTTTCCACCTGCGGTTTCACCTGCGATTTTATTATCTATTTTAACCCCAAACCCTAGAGGTTCAAAATAGGAGCGCTATTTTGAACCTCTAGGGTTTCAAAAATCCTTTCTTAGCGGATGCCTACGTCATATATTTTATTAAAAGATTCTCTGTGGTTTGTTCTCCGCCGCCCGTCTTTCTTTTTTTTTGGTCTGAGTCTATAAAAAAGAATAAAAATGATGGATGGTACTACGCGTTAACAACACAGTAAACTCTGAAATACACTAATTAGTTGGTAGAATTACGGATGTATCTGTTAATAGCCGAGTACAATACACTTAATTTTTATTGGGTGTGATCTCATGGTGTATATTAGATGGTTTTTGAACCACTCAAATGCGGTGTGCTGTTGAATTTTCTTTATGATGTAGCCCTTTAGGCTAACTTTGCCTCATCTACATTTTTAAGTAAGCAGTTGAATATACCTACATCTTCCTAGGCCCAATTGCACCAAAAAAGTCTTGTAGCACAGAAAGCTAGATTATCCCCGAAGGTTATAACCTACTTTTTATCCCGGGAACGCGCGTGAAGCCGCGGGGAAGCTAGTTAATGATAATTGTGTTTGTTGGCTTGTCCTTCTTCCACGTAGCAATGAATCTATGGATCGACGTGATTTTTGACATAGAGATAGGTTACTGACCGGATAATAACTTACGCTACTTCTTATCCAGGACCGTGGGTAAAACGTTGGCGAAAACCAGTATCCAATACATATAATATGTAAATATAATGGTAATTAGGTACTCACCCATTAGGGCCATAAGGAATTGGTTGGCCATGCCGCCATCTTTGAATCGAGCCAGCCATCGCATCGGAGCCGGAAGTACGTCGAGCATGCTGCGTGAGCCCGCCAGGTCACTTCCGCTCGATGGACCGTGTATTGTATATCACTGACGCATTCTCTTGATCCTTGATGCTGTTGAGGAAAAAATGAGAGTTGAGTATTTTTGTATATCATAGTCAAAGGCGGACGTGCCATAATGGTGTCACCTAAGATTTCTCATTGAAGTGTTATATAGTAGTTAGTTAGATAAAGTATTGTAATGTCATAAAATTATTAACTGTTAATATTCTTTTTGACGTCAAACGCCAAAAGTTGCCTAGTGCGAATATTATTTATATATTATTTAGAATCTCTGTAATAGGTATGTTGCAATGAAGTGGGGGTTAGGTTTTGTACTTAGGTACTTACTGCAAAAATCGTTTAAAAAAAGATTTTTGAGGGTATTTTTGTGATCGTTATTTTAGAAGATATTGTAGAGACGCTTATCAGTGCCACGATGTGTAAAAATGCACTAAGGTTTTCCCAATAATAATCATCCTATCAAAGGGTCAAAGGTTACTTGGTCATTAGTCTCGAGGTGATAAATCATAATCATTAATTGCTGGAATTAACGCGTCATTTGTTTTTAAATCTGCTTGAAAACTCTAAAAACGCCTCGTTATAGAAAAAAAATGAAATATCTACATTATGTTTTACCAACAATAATATAAAAAGCTATAAATATTGTGATGGTCGGGACACGCCATTGTCATTTATTAGTTACCTACATCAAGATTCGAGACTGACAATACTTTACGCCCAAGTACGCCGATCGGTGTGTTGTAGTTTTACGCCCGACACCCACATGTAAATTGCAAAAACGAGGCCAAAGATGGATCACACTTGCAGAAAAAACCTATTCACTCTAGTCTTGAATGCCTCCGGGCGGAAATATAGACGGTGGGAGATAGTTCCGCACTATTGCTGCAATTTCCGCATAAAAACAAAATTGGTTTACACAAAAAAATGGAGAAGTATGAGCAAGCTCCACTTTCTTTAAAATATCATTGTCTTACCTTAAGAAAGTATTACAGTACATTTATTTTGAGTCGTTCGTTCACCTACTTTGACAAATTGAGATTAAAATACCTAAAACAGTTGTAAAAATGCCAAAGTTTTATATGGAATTTTCCCATGTTCAATGTCTCATTGAGCAAGTATGTGACACTCTTAACCCACCGCTAACCTACCAAGAATAGATTTAAATAAGTATTATTATTTTATAACTAGATTCCGCCGTTTCAACCGTGGGATCTTATGTTTTCCCGGGATATAAGTATCCTATGTGTTAATCCAGGTTATAAACTATCTGTGTTCCAAATTTCATTCAAATCCGTTCAGTAGTTTTTGCGTGAAAGAGTAACAAACTTACATCCATACTCACAAACTTTCGCAAATATTAGTAGGATTAGAAGTGTATTGGTGTCGATTCTGTTGTTTACGAACTTAACTAATATTAGACAAGTCACCTCTCTTTCACGTTAACCTTATTGAAAAAAGACAGAACATTTTTAATGCTGTCAGTTTAATCCAAGCCGTCGTAATGTACGGGTAAATAGTCGTGACCAATAAAGATCGCGCTTAAATTCACGTTGAATATGTGATCGGATTAAACTAACAGAACTAAAATATCTTGCATCCCTTTCTTATATTTACTATTAGAATATAGTGAGATTAAATTTATAACAGAATCGGCACCATTGTCCTATTATATGTGACCTATCTATTATTAATCTAATAATAATGTAGTTTGTTCTGCAATTGATTGATTGATTGTTAGATAGTAATATTAGTATATTATCTTCTCTGTGGTAATATCATATCAATTTATACATTTTATTCTAATACAAATGCGCAATTGCTGATAAATCACGTTGGAGAGGAGTAAAGAGATAAACTATTAGGGCTTCTACATGATGTGGAAATGCGTTGAATGCACGTTACTATATCATAATCGGAGAGTTGTTTTTTTTTTTTAAATATGTGTAGGCCTGCGTTTGACCACGATGGTAAGCCCACAATGCCTAAAAAGGATCAATCATTTATTCGTCCCCGTAGGTGTGTAGGAGCCATCAAAAGTTAACACCGTAATGTCCTTTCAAAATTATTATTTCCCTCTCCAATACATACTTGCATAAACGCATGAATGAATGAAGTCGAGACGGCCGTAGCAGCGTTTTTTTTCCAAAAATATAGCGCACAAGAGACAATTTCTACCATGGATGTAAATAAGTTTGAGTGATTAATGTGATAATAAAAAGATACAGATACTATTGTAATGGTAATATAAATAATATCTTCAGGCAATAAATATTTCTTATAATTTATTTTTCTAACAATAAGCGATTTAACTGTCCATACTCCATTAAATAAAAATATAGGGGAAAAACAATCAAAAGATAATGGATACTATAATGTACCTATATAATACGGAGTTAAATGTTAATGTATAATAATAATAATAATTTTAATTAATTTCATTACAAGTGGAATCAGAAGGTCAACTAAAGGTAAAAACGTCATATAAATATTAGATGATTCACGAGGCTTTAGCCAATAGAAGATAAAGCACATCTTTAAATGACCAAATTAATAAGGTTCCCTGCAGTGTACAAATAGTCGGCTCAATGCATAAATTTAATGTTCGTCATTCATCGATCTTTTTGTAGATTACGTTTTTTTTTTTGCAAATAAATCGTAATTATAACGGGTTTTCAGTTCACCTGTCTTCACTAATAAGTATTATAAAGCGGAAAGATTTGTATTGTTGCTTTTAATGTACAAAACTCAAAAATTATTGGACCGATTTTAAAAATTCTTTCACAAATATAATGTTTCATTATCACCGAGTAACGTCCCACTGATATTATAAATGCAAAAGTTTGTGAGGATGTAGATATGGAAGTTTGTTACTTTTTCACGTAAAAACGACTTAATTTCATTTAAAAAAATAGGAATCCCTACGAAAAACGTCATATAAATTCGGCCATCTTCGGCGAAACCTTCGGCTTCAGTCAAAATGACAAGAACTGTATGTTTCAAATGACGTGGCGACGGGCACCAATCTTGAACTGAATTTCCTAGGAATTTTATGCCTCCGGCTTTGGTGCCGAAGGTTATGGCGATAGCTGATTAATCGCCTTCGGCTTCGGCCAGCACTATTAATTGTCGGCTGATGAATTGTGCGCCGTGTGTGCTGTTTCTAAGTAGGTAAGAACATATATCACGCCACATGTGTAGAGATAATGTTAGAAAATGCGTGAAACTAACAATAGGTCAGGAGTGAACTGTAATCATAAGATAAATCATAATAATAGTCAAACATGTTGACATTTAAGTGATTCATCATTCTAGGAAAATGAATTAATCACGGAATCACAGGCTTAAACTTGTAGCAAATATTTGAAGTATTTATGATTTTGTAAGCGTTTATGCTACAGTTGGCGCTTACTATTCATTGTTATTATTTGGATTAGGTGGCTGTTACAAGTCAAGTCAAAGCGATATTCAGTTTTGGCCCCAGAAGGGCACTTATGAATGAAGGTCTTTACTGAAGATACGGTTCGGAACTCGGCCTTCAACTGAGACGAACTGGCAAGAAACGCAGTACTTAGGCTACATTTTTTTAAATATTCATCTATAAATTTTATACTTACCTACTATTTTATGTCTAAAATCGTGGTTGGACTTAATACGCTTAACAACTTTGTCTGGAAACGACGAAGAGTTAAATTGAACTTTGGTACCTATGTATTTTTTTTTATATTTACGCGCCTAAAAAAAATGTAAGTTATGTTAGCTTCTAAATTGATAAATTCATAAGATTAGCTTTACATAACGTAGTTTTATCTTATTTACATACAAGAATTGTTTACTTCAATCTATTATTGGTTTATATTATGTAACCCTGTGACGTCAAATTATTTGATTTCAGATCTTGCAAAGGTCACTGTCATGAGACTGGACTTTACGTTGTCACATTTTTAATTAAACTTACGATCTAATTTATCCAAAGTGGCTTATTATTGATTAAGAAATTGGGATTGTCAATTGCTTGTCTAGCAAAATCCAGTTACAATGCATTTATTAATGAATAACTGTGTATCATTAGAATTATTACCAAACCAATTGTATGGATAACTAAAGTTTTTATTTTACGTAACTCGTAGAATTGAGAACCTACCTACATTTATTTTTACGTCTGATAAGCTGATTTTGACCGAAAAAGAGTGGTTCAATGTGAGTAGAAAGCTCACAATAGGAACTAGTTCCTGACGGATTGCAATGGTTTCACTATTGTATCCCAGCAGCTGTCCTTTGCGATTTTCAACTTAAATGTAGTTTAAAAATTTCTTACGGATTATGTATCTCAGCTTATCTTCAGTTTATCCAATGACAAGTAACTGTCACAGCATGTAGCATTGTATAATTAATCAACCCACAATCATATTTTAGCTTCCGTTATTATAAAGTAGTCAGGTTGCTAGTCACGAGTTTTATATTAATTTATGTAGCTATTTCCATTATTCACACAAAGGTAGTTTAATACCTAGTCTAAGTGTCACTTAATGTTTATTA
The DNA here is from genome assembly GCA_963555595.1 of Tethea ocularis. Lineage (NCBI taxonomy): Eukaryota > Metazoa > Arthropoda > Insecta > Lepidoptera > Drepanidae > Tethea > Tethea ocularis. The sequence goes on from OY741979.1 coordinate 5,294,660, forward strand.
ATAAAGTCTGTAATTGTTATAAAATTTTGTGATAACTTAATTGAGCATAAATCACATAAATATCTAAGCAGTTAATTACAGATGTATGCATGTCTGTGTAGTTTGATTTTTCCTTTCTATTCTAGGTTTAAGAGGATTTTATTATCTACTAGCTGTTCCGCGCGGTTTCACTCGCGTTCCCGGGATAAAAAGTATCCTATAACCTTTGGGAATAATGTAGCTTTCTATTAGTGACAGATTTTTTCTAATCGGTTCAGTAGTTTCGGATCCTATTCAATGCAAACAAACAAACAATCAAATCTTTCTTCTTTATAATATTAGTATAGATAAGGAATCAAGGATTTTCTTCATCGTTCCTTATACGGACAGCAAAGGTGTGTAACACTCTTCCAGATCATTGATTGAGAGATTGGCAGAGGAGCAATTTAGAATATTAAGATGGAGTTATCTATTATCGTCACATATTCTACAAAGATGCTAGTAATTATTATACAGAAGATCAAAACTAATATTTATAAAAATGCTCTGAATGTTCTTCATGCTCTGAGTAAAAAGCTATAGTTAAAGCTGTATTCATTCACACGCAATAATATGACAGCCATTAGACGACATGAGATAAAATCGCAGATATAATAACTTGCCAGCAAAAAGTAGTGACAGCGACAATTGCATAATAATTGTGCTATTATTGTAATTATCCTCTCAAAGTAATTACTGGTATTGTATGTTTTTTTTTATTAAAGGTATATCAATATTCGAATGAACGATTAATTGATTGATTGATTTCTGGGATGGAAGTAGGTATCATCACTATGAACAACTTTTACCAACAACAAGGGACCAACTTTAAAGTTACGATATTTCAAACTGTTTATGTAAACGACGTTTTTTGCTCGATCTTAACAATCGCTCTATCTCATGAACCGTAATACCACAGTGTAACTATATTATTTTAAGCTGTAGATTACCACAATACGTAGTCAGTTGAACAGAGAATGTATATTTTTGTTGCCGCTATATACAACAAATAACGAAAATAAAATAATGTTCGATGTTATGGAAGTTCCATAACATCGAACATTATTTTAGTTGGACTCGCACACGAAGGGTTCCATAATGGAACCCTTCGTGTGCGAGTCCAACTCGCAAAAATTGGCTAAGTGCGAGTTGGACTCGTACTCGTTACTCGTGTAACAGCGGTAATTGTGTTCATTAATTTATAAGTATAATAATTTTCATTGGTATTCGTGCAAAATAAAACATGGCGGGATTAATGACCATGATTAATCTATGTATTATAATAATGTCTTCAATGTAATCATCAAATCAGTGAATGATCGAGTAACATAATATTATGCAAGAATGGTTCATTAAACGTTTGAACTATTTCCTTGATGATCCCAGTTAGTGACGTCTATACCTATCTCATTTTCAGTTTTTGTTTAACCATCCTACATATTTCTTTTTTAGTTCTGGCAAGTTACGTGAACAAGGAATTGGTCAAAAAAAGAGTTGTAATTTACCGGTAATTAACAATGACTAAATACTATCAATGACTAATTTCAATTACTAATTTCACTTAAGAAAAGCGAAATGTCAGATCCAGAGAACATCTTAGAATCAATATCTATGCATGCATACTTATAATTTAGCTATAGGTATCTATAAATACAAGTAACTTGTAGCTTTAATATTTTTTACCATGAAAACTTCCTGATAATATTTAACTAACTCCGAAAGCTAACAATAATAAATTACCATTAAAATGTCTACGATATAACTCATCGGAATAATTTATCGGTAATAACCGCACAATTCCGGTTCCCGACAACTGCGAGACGATCCGATGCCGGTTATGTTTGATTGAAAATGGAACTCAACTCAATTTGTTTTATGGAATGCACTATCGTCTGTAGACTCTCGGAGACTCCAAGGTCAATCAATGATGGGAATTTGTAGTATTGATGAATGAAAATAAATCGAGTATGTAAAATTAATTTGATTTTAGGATATATTACTGCCAGCCTTCTGGGAACTTTGCCGTTGTTCGGCAGCTGCGGCCTCCTCGAGGAAATTTCATGTAGTTTGTATATTTGTTGTAAAAATTGTACAATATAAAGTTTAGCAAGTCTGGGCACCATCTACAAATATCAATAAAAATAATTTGCCCAAATATACATACATCACTTCAGAACGGCTCAGAATTTGTGAGGAATAACGAAAACAAAAAATAACGAAGATTTAACGTTAAAATTTTCCGGTCTGCAAAAAGTGTACTAAAAAGTAGTTGTACGATGACGTCATAAGCCCCAATCCTGCACTTTGATGGGACTTATCTTTGTAATTTCTTATTGATTTGATAAAAAAAAATACGTATCCAATATTTTTTGATAATCTAACTGACAGACTAATTAGATTTTTTTGTTGTTATACCTCAAATAAAATATTTTTTTGGAAATTCTACCGTGAGAGTCAGAAAGTTGGATGGTATTTTGTATGGAAGGCTTCCGGGTGACGAATGGCACCAACCAATAATAAAAATGAATAGTATATTGTTTGAGGATTCTGAATTAGATAAACAATGCAATATGGTTCCAAAAATAGACACGTTTTCTTTTAAAACTGACTGAGTTTAGCCGAAAAGCAATTTCAAGCTTTTAGACATTTAAATATATAATTATAATAATATAACATAGCTATTCTAATAAGCATAGGTTGAATATAAGGTATATTCAAAATATTTGAAAATTACATGCACTTCTTTTCTTATTCAAAAACGACTTGCATATACTGTTGAGAAAATTATTTTCGGTCAATTCTGTATCTAAATATAATATCCACATACAAAAATATAACATATCATATAGACAATAATATCTACATAAGCATTATCTACGAAGCACTAACTAATTTTACAGTCAGTCATCTATTTTCCGGTTTTAGTTTTGTTGTCAAATGCCTCTCAAAATTTGACACGAAAAATGTGACCGACCACATAAATTATCAATTTATCATTTACGAAGTAAAATTGCGCATAGGTATGCGTAAATATTTCTTTCTTTCATATCTACACTAAAATTAATTCACACTTAGAATGTCTTAGAATACCACACATACTGTAGGTATGTGTAGATACCACGACATTCTAAGTAGGCCACCATAGCATGCATAACACAAAGCAATGAGAATAAAATTGCATAAAATAATATTTGGAAGAAAATAATATAAATACGTATTGGTTACATATTATTTTCCTGTCAAATATAATCTGGGTAATTCAGAGCTCGTTTCCAGGCCCGATGCGGATTAAAAATTAAAACCAAGCTCAAAGGGTAACAAAGGGTTACACCCCTTTATAATTATGAACTGTACTACTATTATAATATTATGTATTACTATTATATTAGTACCTACATAATATTACTATTAGTCGATCATGATAAATATATCTATCCGCATTCTCTGTTATTTGCTATTTCATTGGCATTGTTTTATGACATTTTAATTAATTGTTAGAACTATAAAAACATTTTTTTCCCAAGAACTCTATTATAGTTGACCCCGGTTCTGTTTTTTCTAAAGTAAATTTATTTAATCTCACTATATCTCTTTCTAACTAAACACATAAGAAAGAGCTAAAATAAATGTAGTCCTATCAAATTAGTCTGAATTCTTCAATTAATCCCCGACCAAAAAGAGAGGTGTTGTAAGTTTATAGTGTGTAGTCCGTGACATCATAGCTTCTGAACGGATGAACCGATTTTTTATGAGTTTTTTTTTGTTTAATTGTCTTAATTATGAGAGTTCTTAACTATGTTTCGCTGTCGTTTTAAGATCATTACCTCTCTTCTAGTGTGTTTCGGGGGTTTTTATAAATTTAAAATTTTGTCTTTTTTCTTAATTTTTTGTAAGAAAGAGAGGTGTGACTAATATTAGTTAAGTTTTTAAATAATAGAATCGGCACCATAATCGAGTAGTTAATAAAATAAACGTTTTACAAAAAGAAATATCTACTTTTTGGTAAATTATGTAACTCCTCCTACTCTTTCTAAGACTTCAAAATAGTACCTATATTATACCGTTAAATTAGTGTTTCTACAACGACAATCTACAACTACACTAATTAGTATAAAGAGAACATATTGTTATTTTTGTTTCTAATGAATTAGAATAGGAACTCTAAATTATTAGAATGCTAATTATCACTGAGTAACATAGCTATATTTTATTTATGAAACTACGGATCTCTTCCCTATGAAAACTCAAATGAGTACCTAATGTAACCTAAGGTACCTATATAAATTAAAACTGCAATGCGGAAAGCTAGTACTACTTCAATCCCGAAAATATACGCCTTGAACATAGAATACATTTTTTATGGGTTTAATAAATACAAGAGGCCGCTAACCTGTATTCATTGCGATGTTGTCCACATTCATCGAAATCCATTCTACTAGCACCGGTTAACCGGTTTTTTCATCAAGATAAAATATGCTTTATGGGCTGGACTATCTCACGGTATTTCGCACCTGGGCCCAACCATTTTTTTTAAATAGTTCAACTACTTTGGGTTCTTTTGTCGGCAACTTGATTTTATTTGATAAAGGTAAGTATGTATGTATACTTTTTTCAATTAGGTACTTAAAATTTTTCGTAAAAGCTAACTACTAAGTATTGTATCACATTTAAAAATAACTATGGTGATCTAAAAAAAAATTTTTGATTTAAGTCTACAACAAAGTCGGCATACAAGCACAACGGCCCTCTTGACATTAAAAAAATGGCATAAATTTAAATATATGAACCTACATATTATGGTGACTATATACATCGACTGAATTATATTGGAATTAATTAATATCATAGTAAAATATGAATTATTAGAATTTTATACAAATTTTGTAAATGTTAATTTTAGAAAATTATTCAATTGGTATTTAATAGTAGGTATAGTCGCAGAGGCGTAGCGTGGCCCTGCGGGGCCCCGTATAAAAGAATGTTTGGGGGACCTTATGAATGGTAAAGATTATTAAGAAAAAAAAAATGTTTGCATAAAATTAAAGCTTTTTTTTTACAAACAATTCAAATTAAATATACACTCTCCTTGCCTTTTTTTCGGCAAACTGATTTATTAAATCATTTATAGCTGATGATGACTTTGGTTTTTCTAATGTTTTTGCCTCTATGACGCACGTCGGGGGCCTCTGTGACCCGGGGCCCCGTATAATTGATACGGCAGATACGGCGGTAGCTACGCCCCTGTATAGTCGCCTCCAATTAAATACCTATGTACCTACAACATCAGGGATTCCCAAACTTATTTGGGCAAGAGACCCAAAAGAACCTTTACCAGCAGAAACTTCACAATTACTAGTTAATTTACTGTATATTATCGTTAATTAGTGAAAATGATACCGTCTGTCTGCTTGTCAACCTACTGACATAAAAAAATAATTATGGGCTATTTTGAAAACACTTCTTAATTTATTAATTGTTATTTCTAATTATGTATGTGAATAGCGTGACAAAAAGAAATAAATTAGATATAATACGTATTAGGAGTTTGTATGTATTTGGAAAAGTAGGACTCCCCGAAATTAAGCGTAAGACCACACTACTTATGTACTATTTATGCGTAGCAAATTATTAACTCTATGCGCGTACATAGCTTTTTTTATGTATTGCTTCCGAGTCCTTTTCCTCTTGTATTTTATCCTGTTTAGATTATTATATGTATATTATATTACATTATGTAATGTTAACAACAAGAAGGCTATTAAAAACATAATAATTAACAGTTATAACTTACAAGTTTAGTATAACTACCCACAATATTTATCGTATTAAGCCGAGATCATGAATTAAATGAATAGATGGATAAATGTAAATAATTTTCAATAAATAAACTTTAATGAAGATTTTTGTAAAAGTAAGTACTTACGTGTTTTAAAGTTCCCACAAGGCGTTTCAATTTTCACATTAATTTATCGAATTTATTATTTAAATCTCACTTAATTTTTCAATAAAATAAAAATAAAACACTTTAACAAATAAATTAAATTAAATGTATGTTTAAATTTTAAATTTCCGACGATTTTTACTTTGAAATATGCTTCACGTTACGAACGTCGACCGGTCGATGCGCCCGCGCTGTGTACGTGCTGTTGCCACGATCATTCTCTATTCACTAAACTACATGGTTTACTTTACGTTGGAGCTTATAACCATGAAAATGTAAACAAATAAAATTAAAGCACGCACAGCGTGACTAATGTAGGCGTTGTTTTAATAAATTACCAATTGACTTTTTAAAAATTACTTGTTTCTACTCGCCTGCGGCGAAGTCAAAAAAGGAGGGTTATGTGTTTGACTTGTATGTATGTACTATGTCTGTCTTAATGTTACCTCGTAAATACTTAACGGCTGAACCGATTTTGATGAATGATATGTCGTTATATTTGTCTTTATTTCACGAGTGTCAATGAGTATATTAAAATTAAGTATGTATAAGCAAAATAGCGGATTTTTAGGGTCAAAATTTGTGTATAAAAGTTCAGTTTCCCAGTTCTATCGAGTGGGGTAGCCAATTAAAGGTGATTACGAAAAATAAATACCTATAAGTTATAATTGTTTGAAAGCAATTTGAAATGAGAAATAATAATATATTTTTTTTTATTGGATTGAGTAAGTAGAAATGTAAAATAATTATACAAAATTTCTATTGTTTGCACCGTATACAAAAATACACACATTTTGCACATCATACATTTTAGTATACTAGCTCCCGCCCCGCGGTTTCACCCGCGGTCCCGAGTTATGTTTTCCCGGGATAAGAAGTAGCTTTTAATATGATATTCCAGGGTATGATCTACCTACGTGGCAAGTTTCATCCAAATCCGTTCAGTAGTTTTTACGTGAAATAGTAACAAACATACCTATAAATCCTCATAAATGTAGATTTATTTATTGTCCCAGGATTTTTCTTTTTTTACCCCAAATCTTCACAACTAATTAAAATGCTTCCAACGTCGCTATTCTACTAACATAAATCTTATCCATAACATTATTTCCACTTAGATATTAAATACAAAAATCAATATTTAACTCAAACTCTGTTTTTAACTTATTTTATATTGTTATATTAATGCGCTAAGAATTTTTAATGAAGTGTTTTGTTTTGATATTTTATGGCGTTTCCACCGTGTGGTTTAGTTTGTTACCACAAGTAGGTAAATATATTGTTAATTCCAATAGATAAACCTTGTTAAGTAATGACGCCATAAGACTGGTCCTAAGCCAGCAGAAAAATCTGTGCCATTTTACTATGAATAGGCCTGTGTTTTACCCCAATCTCACCGTGGTCAGTGATGATGTGGCCGATGGTGGTAAGTAGGTACATAAAGCCTAGAAGGGAACTGGCTCTCAAGTGCAGCTGTCGGAATACACCGGAAGGTGTTTGGCGACATCTGCCAGATACTTTCGTTTTAGATGTTACTTGTGTGGAAAAAGTTATTTTTTTATTTCAAACACAGGAACGTATATACCTATAATTACTTAAAAGACTGATTGTTGCAAATCTAAACTAAAACCGCAAATGCGTCTGAAGTTCTAGGTAACTTCCTCACACTCAGACGTCAGGGTAAGTCATCTTTGCTGACTTCACGAAATAAGATCGAGGTAATTACCTATCTTTTACAGTAGGGATTTACCTGTCATAAGATTTGCTGACACCATAGTAGCATTTGCTGAAAATGAAAATGATGAACTATTGAATTTATACCATCGAACGGCATGAAAATTTTTATCGGCTAAAAGGATCGATTGGACTGGGTCGTTCGATTAAAGAAAAACATAATAGTGATAGAAAGTAGAAGGAGATAGATGTTTGGTCATCCTATACGTGACCCGGTGGACTTATTAAAACTTTAAAGAAGGAAAGATAGAAGGTAAGCGAGGAAGAGCAACAGAAATGCTCTGCTCTCAAATATAGGAAAAAAAATAAAAATGTGGGTATTATAGGTACTTCGTTTTTCGTACAGTTTTGTTTTGCATAATTTCTAAATATTTTTTGACGAGGCGTGGGGTAAATTATTCGACCTTTCTTTTTCTTTTTTTTATACCACTAAGGTAGCAAACGAGCATACGGCCCACCTGATGGTATGGTTACCGTAGCCTATGGACGCTTGCAACACCAGGGGTATCACTCGCGCGTTTCCGACTCTGCAAGAATCTCTTCACACCCTTCTTGAAGAACCCCATGCTGTAGGCCATGCTTTCTGTTGATTGCAGCCTATAGTATATGTACCTACATACGTTTGTCTTTATTGTTCACATCCTTTAAATTGGGTATTAGTTGAAAATAAAAAAAATATTAATCTTATTTAACTAACCGATTTTGACACCTATTTTTATATCTGTTAGTTTACTTCATCTACTCGGGAAATACCATAATTTATGTCTTGTCAATATTTGTGCTTAGGACCTACTTATAACGTAACGATAAATAACTAAACTACCTATTGCGCCATTTATAGACTCGTTTCTTTCCCTTGGTTTTACCCGCGTTCTTGAGAAATGTTATGTTTTTTTTAGATAAAAAGCTGCCAGCCTTCTGGGAACCTTGCCGTTGATTGGCCGCCTCGAGGATTTTTTTTATATGTAGTTTGTATATTTGTAGTAAATAATTGTAAATATTGTATATAGCCCTTAAGATCCAGTATGCCAAATACTGTTTATGTAAATGATAAAAAGTATGTAGCGATCCCTGTCAGCTACATAGTTCAGACACCGAATGGATAGATGGCGCTGCAATAGATCAACACTACAAACAGAACTATCTACATCGCGCTAGTGGAGTTTGTTCGCAGTTTCGCATATATACAAGATTCCAACATCAACAGTTGGACGGCAGTCCCCAGACACGATGACCCAGCCTGGCGGAAGATCTTCCCTTTTCAATGGAGGAATCATCCACCTTGTTCCTCCAAAAGTATGCTCAGCTAAACGTAAATTTGTCCTGCGGCCCTAGGCACCGTATGCATATTCTCCTCTTTTTGGTTAATAAATGTAATATGCTATTTTATTATTGTGTATTATTTCTTTGGTATTATAATAGAATTGTTAAGCAAATGTATTCCAAATGATATTGCTACTACCATTATAAAAGGCGTTGTTATATTACAAATGGTAGTGGAAATATTGAAATTTTGAAGGTATAACAGAAAATACTTCGTAGCTCGAAAGAGTTGGCAGATCTGATAAGTGTATATTGTATAGTTTACAATCTCCGCCATGGTTTAAAATAAATAAATATTACAGATTCAGGCATAATTGTTTATTTTCATAACAAAATCTTTTAACAAGATTTAGAATTAAATTATTAAGTACATTTTAATAAAATTATTATGATTTACACTTAATTATATCACATATTTACATTTATAATTCAGTATGACTTCATGTTTTTTTAACATTTAATAGTTATCCCTTAAAGGATCTGTCAATATCTAAAATAATTTGCATCATATTTGCAACAAATTAAGTAAAGGATATTTTCAGTAATTTAATAACAAAACCGTATTAAGTTTTGATAATTATGTTTGTTATAAATTAATATAAATGAAACTTATATTTCTATTATTTCTCTTTTTTCTTTCACTTAATTATGACTACATTTCACACAATATAATATTTTAAATACCTCGACTCTTGCTTGCTTTTGTCTGCTGAAATACGCGTTCCGTTCAAAAACGCTTCTTTCCGCTCATCCACGCTTTGCCTCATCCAAATATCTTTTGTTCTGTTCTTCACAATAACATCTCATTCATACACACCTTCCAAAACTCAAGATTTGACACAACATGACATTTATACAGCTAAAATAAAATGAATATAGAACATGATACCTTATTAGGATAAGCATAAATTTCTTTTCTGTTTTCGAAGACATGCATATTGATTTTATACCATGAAAATACGGCATATACCTAACCTAAAGCCATAGATAATACACTATATATACGACCTATAGCAACAGATCTAAGTTAAACTGTAATTTATATTCTCGGGCACAAAAGCTTAAAATTTTATGTGCATACCTCGTTGCTGGTAATTTTAGTTTTGGTATTGTTCCTCGGTATTTTTTTTTATTAAACCAATGAATTTACGTATCAAAAGTAGTTTTCAGTAACACTACTGAAAGCCATTTCTGCGTATTTTGTATTCGTCAACGACGAACTTATGGGATGCTATTTACATTAAAGTTGTTGATTAGGAACAGAATATACCTACTTCTTTTTTTAAATGTATAGACTTGCCATTGTTGCCACTGGACAAATAGTGACAATCGCATGTAGTATTTATATCTTTGTATACTACATACTACTACTACTTACATATAAGTAGAAGTAGTTTAATTTTCGGCTTGGTATTCAATCGTCCTCATACAAAAAATCGCCCGAGCCGAGCTATAAGTATAGCCGTATTATTATTAAAAGATTGGTCTTATGAAGCTCTCATCACTCCGACTGTTTTTGTAAATGACTTTATAAACCGACTGATATATTTAATATTTGAGTTTGGCATGCTTTAAATTATCTTTTGTTATATGTTCTGATGGTAGACCAAGCCTTAAGGCTACAATTCATATCATAGAATATGATGAACTGTATTTATTAACTGCGCCCTTTTAAGGCTATGGCTATTGGACACAATCCTATAAGTTCTCACCTATTCAATTATTTAAAAAATAGGATTATATAAATGTAAATGTCTTAATCTATGGCACTTTCATGAGTTGTCAGTGAGACATCGGCGTACCATCAGGATACTGGATTTCTAGATCTAAAGAAAGCTTATGCTTAGATTAATTATTGGCCTGTCCTGCGCGCCTACTAGATTCCGCTCTATTAAGATGTTCTCGCATTTTACTAGTACGGTGGTTAGCGCAGTGGAGATCAATAATTAAACCTAAGTTTGAATGAGCGCTGCGGTATCTATTCAATATTCATGTAAAGACACAGTGCTGATGTGCCAATAATTTGGGTTCCAGCAAACCACGCTACGCCGATGTTGTACCGACAAGTCAAAAAAGAGCTTTAATTCATAAATATATTGCAAAATTTGGCATCTATCAGGAAAAAAAATATAGAAGGTAAGATTTATTTATGTACACAGATGAAGTAGGAAGTACGAAAAAGTTAGAAATCGGTTGTACCCCCAACAAAGTTCCTCCAGAAATCCACTAAATAATCGGCTTCACCAAAACTTACAAGAACTAGAAATAGTATAAATACTGTCCAAGAATATTGGCAAGTCAGCCGTAGTCAGTCCTAATTTAAAAACGGCGTTTGAAGGCACTGCCTATCACAAACTTCAAGCTACAGCTTCCGTTTTATTATTACCATTTTTATCAGCACCTTTTCCTGATAACTTAGCATAGATCTCGTCGATAGACTTCTGCCTGGTTTCAGGGAAACTGACCACAGTGTAGAAGCAAGCAGCGAAACAAACGATGGCGAAGAATAGGAACGTCCAGTGGATGCCTATCAGGTCACAGAGGCTGGTGAACCACTTCATCTGGACGAAGTTGCTCAGTTTCGCGCAGATGTTCGCGAATGATGATACTGTGCCTCGTAGCTGGAATTTAATTGATTCATCATCATCATATCAGCTGAAAGACTTCCACTGCTGGACAAAAGTCAAGGATCTCCACGATGACTGGTATTGCGTTACCCTAACCCAGCGGTTTTCCGAGACCCTCACAAGATCATCGGTCCACCTTGTAAGGGGCCTGCCCATAATGAATCTACCGATTGAATATTATTGTAATTTTGGTTAAGTAATTATTTTAAGTCTTTTCATGGCGACATGACGATATTTATTACATTGCGATTGAGTCTCGTTATTTGTAAGAGACTCCAAAAACATAATTTATACATTAGGGGGCAAAGTATTAAAAAAATATAATTTCTCACCTGGAAAGTAAACAAGTCAGTGATAATGATATAGGAGATGGGCTGGAAGCCAGCAGCATCGCAGAATATGCATAAGCACATGGCCAGCACGGGCAGCCACCCGGGCAGCCACGTGCCCAGTGACGTCACGTAGAACCACGCCGACAACGTCAGCATGCCCACGCCCACTGCGAACGATGTTATCACCAGGAGGAGCTGGAAAGAATTTAGTCATTTTGTTTTATTTTGTATCCCTTTCATTATGTACTAAAAATTAGAGATAACGAGAGATTTTTGCAGGTTAGTGGTGCCGATTCTGTTGTTTACGAACTAAACAAATTTAATCTCACTATCTCTTTCTAATAAGAAATTTATGAAACTAAACTGACAGCATTAAAAATATTCTATCTTTTTTCAATAAGGTTAACATGAAAGAGAGGTGACTTGACTAATATTAGTTAAGTTCGTAAACAACAGAATCGGCACCAGTGTTTCATCATTTATTTTTCACACTGTCAAATTGCATATACTTAGTAGAACAAGGTCTTATTGTATTGCCGAGATTAGTTAGAAACGCGCGTCTTTTACTGAAGCCAACAACTTCTAGTCAGTTGAGAGACTGTGTCCGAAAGATAAAGAATTATGCGTTTGCAAGTATCTTTCCGTAGTTGAAAACAGAGTTAGCTTTCTGTTATTAATATTTCTCATTCCGGGCAGAACTTAACTGCTATTGCATATAAGTAGAGCCAATTGCATTTATTTATAACGAGTCAGCAACACATTGGCAACATCTCTAGTATTACTAATGGGTATAGGCAGGCGACGGTAACCACTTACCATCAGGTGGACCAACTGCTTGCAATACAACCTCCTAACATAAAAAAAATCTCTAAAAACCAAAATATTAAGGCGATGATTGCTCAGTGGTAGTGACATCGGATGCCGAGACGAAGGTCGCGGGTTCGAATTCTACAACAAGCTTGAGCTTGAGCTTTCGATGAAGGAAAACATCGTGAGGAAACCATAGCAAGGTAGTACTTTGTAGTACCCGCCTGCCTGGTTACCACCTTCAAGTTGAAAATCTGTCGCCAAGCACCTTTCGGTGTGTTCCGACAGCTGCACTTGAGAGTCAGTTCCCTTCATCATCATCTACATCGGCCATCATCGGCCACATCATCACTGACCACGGTGAGATTGTGGTCAAACACAGGCCAGTAAAAAAAAAAAATGCGTACCTTCCTCCCAGTCTTCTCAACGATACAAGTGGCGACAATAGACCCGAGCAGCTGCACCACCCCGATCATCATCACTTGCTTGTTGGCACTGAGCTTCAGGCTGATGGTCTCCGAGGCTCGTTCGAACACGAACCCAGCGTATATGAGCACTATGAGGTACCCGTCGAACTGCTGCGTGATCTTGATCACCAGGGTTATTATGAACGCTTTTAATGTTGGTCTGTCGTGCACTGGAAGTAATGTTATTAGAATTAAGGATTGGTAGTTACTTTGGTGGATTATAAAAAAAAATCGCAGGATTTGTGCAAAAATTAAGATTTTATTGTTAAAATTGATTCCTAGAACAGACTACGCGGCGATATATTTGTACTCGTGCTTTGCTATACTATGAAACACTACTTAAAATTCAGGACTGTCATAAATACTTGAGAAGCCTCTATCCCATATTTGTTCGATTATATAATCGAACTGTCCAAATTTACTAGGTTTCTGCCCCGCAGTTTCATGTGCGCGCGATCCCCTAGTTTTCGAAGGAAATACTTTCTTAGCGTATGCCTACGTCATAATAGCTATCTGTATGCCAAATTTCAGTCCAATCGAGTGGTTTGAGCTTTGCGATGATAGAACAGTTAGTCACGCTTTCCTTTTTATATATTTAGAATCTATATCAATTTTCTAAATCATCATGCATAGTCTGCTTTAAGAGCCATTTAAAATATTTTATTGGATTCTACAAATGCACCAGAAATAAAAGTTTAAATATTTGACAAAGGTGAAAATCAAAAGGCTAACTCACGAACAATACCCCACACAGATTTGGGATCGGCTTTCGTTTGTTTTTCCACTGCTACTATGCTATCGATGTCTCGTTCTACGTTTCTGTTCAACACACTCACGCCTCTCAGCCAAGCCAAAACCGTCTTTGCGTCCTGTTGAAAAGAGATCATTATTATTTTTGTGTGATGACATTTTCATAAAGAAGTTTTCGTCTCGTGCTTACAAAACAGTACCAAAAATATTTGTAAGCAAATATTTTTGGTAGCGGGCATATAAAATTTGATTTTTTATCAAATAGGCAATAAATCGTGAATATACTCATTCTTTAATTGAATGAAATCAGTAATGATGTTCATTCATTACGATTACCACAAAAAGATACGCAATAACCGACTGATTAGCGTATCTAATACCCAGATGAATTCCCATGTTGACCTTTTACAGTGACAGGAAAACTATAAACTTACAATAGTCAACGGAACTAGACATTAAGAACCACTTAACTCTATATTTATGAAATTATTATGATTTCCACTCAGTTGATTTTAATAATCAGCATATACCAAGGAACTTGTGTCGTTAGAATAGTAATAACGAAGATTGTGCCTAGTACCTATAGATACGAGTGAAGCAGTGCGTCTAGCGTGCAGTAGATATAAAATAGATTTTATAATATTATAAATGCGAATGTTTGTGATTATGAATGTATGTTTGTTACTCTTTCACGCAAAAACTACAGAACGGATTTGGATTTTTTTTTTTTTTAAATGACCTGAAGGTGTTATCCAGAGGTGGCTATAACACCCTTACGCGGACAACTCGGCGAGCGCAGATGGGTCTCAACCGGACTAAAATTTGGAACACAGATACTTTATAACCTGGATTAACACAGGATACTTTTTATCCCGGGAAAACATAAGATCCCTCGGCAACGCGGGTGAAACCGCGGGGTCGAAGCTAGTTTTATAATATTACTAGATATAGCCAACGACAATGTGACATTGCATCAAACGCTGTATGCAACGCTATACGCTGTAAGTGTACTCAAGCCCCATCCTTATCTAACATAACCAACTCACGTCTATTTTTCCCTGTTTCACTAGGAACTCAGGAGTTTCCGGCATCAGTAGGAAGATGAAGAACACTATGGTTGGTACCAGGAGACCCATCCAGAGCATAGTATTGATTTCAAGAAGATCTGCGAACACGTAGCTGGCTAGATAGCCGATGTTTCTGTAAAAGAGGTGTTTTTAGGTTTTAATTAGATTTTATCTTAATTTATCTATACCTTTAAACAAGCAATCCTTGTATAATCTGAATCTCGGAACCGGCTCCAACGATTTTCATGAAATTTAGTATGCGGAGGGTTTCGGGGGAGATAAATCGATCTAGCTAGGTTTCATTTTTAGAAAACATCATTTAAAAAAAAAACGAGCAAAGCTCGGTCAACCAGGTAGGTACCTACTATTTGTGATGTGTGCATGAGATGTATCCATGACGGATTGGGAATCGTATCGTTTAAAAGGTTGGAGTTCATTTTAAGTCAAAGGGTTTAATAAATAGGTCCTAATTTATATAATGATTCTGTTCATAAGTATGATTCTCTAATTGAATCGGTTAGTCAAGAAACCGAACAAGTCACTTGAGAGCTTACCACATCATTCTGATTGTGGTCAAACACAGGCCTATACAAGTTGAAAATTATAATTTAAATACCTGTTCAATATAAGGAGTGATCCAAGTGCACCCCTCAGGTCAATATCGCTTATCTCCTTGAGGTAGATAGGCAGGACTATGTAGCAGGCAGAGCAGGGTATACCTGCGACGGCACGAGCCAGGATCATCGCCCACGGCTCCAGGCTTATTAACTTTATTTGCCAGTACATCTGAGGACAAAATATGGGTTCAGTTTTTATAACTAAATTTAAAAAATGCCCAAGTGCTAGTCGGATTCGCACACAAAGGGTTCCGTACCTCGTAATCGTACATTATTTGTTTTTGTTAAAGCAGAAATAGAAATACACAAACACATTCTGTGAAAATTTCAATCGGTTCTTGAGATACAGCGATTGTTAAAGTCGAGCAAAAAACGACGAAAAAAATATTGTTTTTTTTGTATAGGGACCAAATTCCATTTTTATCATTATGTTATTTTTATTCTTTGTCATTATAGCTACAGAAATACACATTCTGTGGATATGTCTAATTGTCTACTGTCTACCTATGCGGTTCATGAAATACAGCCAGCTGACACAAACGGACGGACGGCCAGCGGAGGCTTAGTAATATCCGTTGGCACTCTTTGGGTACGGAACCCTAAAAACTGCGAACTAAGTACATTTTTTCAAAAGACTGACGTAAAATTTTAACGCAGAGGGGTTCAAAATGGTGTAATTCATGGATTCCGTTTTTGCAATACATTAATATATGTAATGCAAAAGTTACTTAAACCGTAGGTGGCATAAATTTAAGGTGATCGTTCAGTTATTTCAGTCTTTAACTTATCTAGTTTCATTACATATTGTGGAACCTTAACAAATTGTGCATTTACGTACTTTTGTTTCTATGTTGTGAATAAATAAATAAAAAATCATAAAAGGCATAAATGAAAATATCTCGTCTCCGAAGAAAAGAGCACCATACAAAAACGTAATTTTACGCATCACGAGATTTTAAATTGTTAACAATGATTTATTTAGTTCATTTTCAAACAAAAGAAGACCGTCATGCGTCAGGACGATTATCGCGTTACGTGCGAGTAATTAAAGTTGTTAGTACTAATTAATAGTTCCAAAATATGAACAAACAACCAGAGAATGAAAAGAAAGAAAAGAATGATATTAATAATTATACTGTGTTTCAATAAGGAACGCCTTGTGCCAGCAAACCTGAGACGGTCATTATTTGACCAATGTCTTATTCCATTCATAAACTCATGATTTGTACCGTGTACTTAATTATTCAATACATTCAAACTTAAGCCACACGTATATTATGTTTTATTGGAAAATCAAAACCGCCATTATTTTTGAAACAGCCTATATATATATATATAGTGGTTAATACCTTCGGTCACGGCATATTTTTGGTCTGATTTTCTAGTTCAAAAAATTCCATACAATGGGGTTCTACGTACAACAGACACTTGGAGAGAGTACAAAACATTTTTTTTGGTTCATGATTATGTCCTCTAGAGGGTGCCATACTCAATTTAATGTAACGTCACATCGAAGACAATTCCAACGATATATTATCATTTTTCAAATTATGCTATGTAGTTTAGAAGTTACAAACATACATACTGGTCAAATCATAACCGGGCGGGTTATGATTTTGACCAGTATGTATGCAGTTTGCTTCGCCATAGTAGAGTACAAAAACACAAAACCCATCTCCAAAGAATTTCAAGGCAATATTTTGAGCAATAACTCCATTCTCTAATTTGTGGCTACTTATAACGTTTTTTTCATACGCGCACAATAGAGTGGAACTGACTTCCGCTGTTCCGCTATTTGTGTTTCCTTCATAGCTGAAAACTATACTACATTATCGGCCTCATAATAACCTGGAGCCAAAAAACCTATGTAATATTTTAAACAGGTAAGTAAAGTTTGTTTAGGTTGTAGCTTGGTGCAGGTGATAATAGCTAGAGCGATGAAAATGAGTCTTATATCTTTGCAATAATGTTCATTTGTATAATCTATGATTCAGTATATGTAGATTCAGATGAACCTTATTGCAATGAACCATATCATCTCTCTGGCTACTGTCAAAATAGTGTAGATTGTGCAGGTAAGCTACGTTATCCCTGAATGCTATACGGACTACTTTTTATCCCAGAAACGCAAGTGAAGCCGCAGACGACAGCTAGTGTAAAATAAAAGGACAAGGTTCTATTTCTATAAAACAGCTAATAATAAAATGACGTCTCAAATTTCTCAGGTAGAAACCTTATCTTTCGTTAAGAATCCATATTTTTTTTAATCCAATCGACACCCACAGTTTTTATTGCACTTTTCGCAATCACAAACCATTGTTGCGTGTTTTTATTGACATTGTAAGAGAATCAATGTTTTTGTTGGACATACCTCGATAGCTATTCAGAGCAGTAATTAACGGTGACGGACGTCCGTTTCCGAAGCTTGAATTCCTTTTATATCCCGATTGACTAAAGTGTATGAGATCATGCAATTTACTTGCAAGTACTATTTTAACTTCAGAGAGCGCGGAAATCCGACGTTTCCTGTTTCGATCGGTAGTAATCTAATCAGTGTGCACGTGAGTTGCTTCATGACAGCTGGAGTGCTAGGGGAGGCTACGGTGTGGTGCTGTCTCTTTTAGCCTTAGTCGTAGGCTTCGATGAGCCGAAGTTGACTTAGCTCACTAAATAGCCTTCATGTCATGTGAAAAAGATGTACCTAAATAAAGTCCTTCAAACTGTAGGTACTTTAATACTTTTTTATCTATTTCTTGACTTTCAAGGACTTTTCTTTTATTTTTTTTAAACTGAGAAATCCCGCTATAAAGGTATGCTGCTACGACTTCGTCAGTCGCAACAATAAATCGCGGCGTACGCACATTAATTAATTACTCACCTTTTTTAAATTGGATAACAGTAGAAATACTTACAATAAGTGCCAAAGTGGTCACTAGCGTCATCACCTTCCTCCCATATCTGTCAGTGAGATATCCCATTGGTGCTCCAAAGATGATAGCCGTGATGTATGTAACTGATGTCATCCAAGACACGTCGGAGCTGGTGTACGGCTCTGATGGACCTTCGGACGACTGGAGCACAGATATCATTGGCGACAACCATCCTTGGACCATGCCAAAACTTAGGAGCGGGATCGTTACTGTAAACAAAAATGTTAATTAGTACCTCACTACGTTTCGGAGTAAAGGCTTCAGGGATTTCATTTTATAAGATTATTCTAAAATATTCTTTAATTCTGTATAGTATAGGTAGAAAAAGCTACATTTTCCCCGAGTGCCATAGGTTTTGTATCCTAGAAATACGGATGAAACTGCGGGGAACAACTAGTGCTTCAACATTAGTTAACGAACCTACAAAAGGTATAAATAAAACACATAAACAGTAAAAATGTATGTAAAAACCAAGCTGAAGCCTTTATGTTGCTCTATCGATTCAAGTTATAATAAAACTAGAATCGATAGAGCAACATAAAAATAAACCACTGCAATGCAACTAAACTAGACTCATGAAGTAACCGTTCTAAAAACTGTGAGGAATGTCGATGAGCATGGAGCCTAAGGTGCTATAGACGTTGTAAATGGAACTGGTTGTAGCTATCAATAGTAAATGGCCCTATAAATAGACTTGCAGAAGAAATAGCTGCACATATATTATCTGTCTTACTTGGAAGCAATTTTTATGATGCTGTGAAAGTTGCAATAGCAGTATGACGCGCAGTAGCAAATGCGCCTGCGACCTTTGAGGTTAATTATGAGTTTTAAGTTGAAGATTCACGTACCTACTTACGGATCAGTGCCGGTTTTAGCTCTACCAGCACCCTGGGCGAGATGTGATGATCCCCCCCCCCTTCTCCCGCCAACAAAAGGGATTTTAAGCCATTATAGCCATTTTATCTTTAGACTTGAGAATTTATTTATTTATTTAGACTCGAGATAGCAGGACTCGCTCATGAGCGACCGGAAATAAAGGTGGGCCTGGCGCCCCTTTACATCTGGCGCCCTGGGCGATCGCCCTACCCTAACGCCGGTACTGTTACGGATTATTGACTAAAATTAGATACTCGCTATTATGGAGCTGAGTGGTTAAAAAGGCTCGAGCAATATTGCTAGCTGCAAATAAATTTTACGAATTTAATAAAAATACGTTTTACCTATAACATTTTACGATTACAAACCTAACCTACCTAACTATGAGCCCAAGGACTAATTCGTTAAAAAAGTGCAGCACAGTGCTTTCATTTTTTTTATTTTTTACTTTTAATTTGATTACAAGTAAACACACAAAAAAAGTACATCTTATGTTACCTTATATTCAATATTATTTGGCAGTTACTATTTTAAAATCATATTTACCCTAAAAGGCAAGGATGGAACGAAACTTGGGGGGTGCGTACGGTAAAAGATCGGGAATCCGTACCGTATCAGATCAATCTAGAAATCTCAATGATTTTTATGACGAGCTGACCTCGGTTTATTTTTACCATTGATACAGGTAAATTATACAGCTTACTTTGTTTACTAAAGTTGTAACTTGTAGGTATTTTATGCTCACTATCTATAATATGCCGAGTATTTACTACACTACAATTGTATGATTGGAACGGTATAGGAAAACATCGTGAGGAAACCATAGCACGGTGGTAGGATACTTTGTAGTACCTGGCTGGTTGCCGCCAAGCATCTTCCGGTGTGTTCCGGCAGTTGCACTTGAGAGCCAGTTCCCTTGTAGGCTTTGTGTGCTTACCACCATCAGCCACATCATCACTGACCATTGTGAGATTGTGGTCAAACACAGGCCTATACAATCAGAATATGTTGTACACACGGCCACAGATCAAGCTACACATTTTTTTGCTTGCGCCTATTACAACCGCATAAGGTGCCGCAGTGTGTAGCTTGATCTGTGGCCGTGTGTACCTACTTACAAAGTAGCTTAAGAAATTAATGATAACCCATCTAGCTGAGCCATATCCTATCAGGTTTATAAGGATGTGTGCGTAAAGGGCGCAAGAAATCAACATGACCTCCACTGACCTTGGGTTAGACGAACCGATTTAGAACGAAGCCACCTGACTTTACCTATACAGGTTCCGTAGATATAAATAGATGCGTGTAAAACCGTATGCGGCTTGCATATGATTACCCATATGCATTAGGTGGGACTGTTAACTATATACTTGCTTTATAGTAGTCATAAAGGAGAAATTGTAATTGCTAAGTATGCAAGCTGATTCGTAAGTACCCCTACCTTTTTATGGTTTTGATTTTTTATGAGATAGGTACTAGTATTCCGCCCCGCGGTTTCATTCACGATCCCATATTGATATAGATACCTAATCTACCCCATTAGGGGTCGAATTTTTAAAAATCCTTTCATAGTGGATGTCTACGTCATAATATCCGTCCAGCGGTTTGTCCTACCTAGTTTATCGATGTTTTAAACTTGTCGACAATCAATGCTCGTAGGCCAAGGAGACATAAAGTGATACTGATCCCTATTGTAAGTGCTAGCGCGGATGGATAACTTTTGTCACCGTGACTGTTTCGTCACTCTTATCAAAGTCCGTGCATAAGTATGGCGACGCGTACATGTGACGACGTGACAACTGGGCGCGTCGCCATACTTATCCACGGACTTTGATAAAAGTGACGAAACAGTCACGGTGACAAAAGTAACCCGTGTCCGCTAGCTCTAACTTTTAAAGTTTAGTTTAGATGTAGAATGAAAAACGATGGGTACCTATAACTACCTATCGTCGCTGTCATTTCAAAAAGTCGTATTTGAAAACAGACTGTTTTCAGAAAACACAAAAAACTGTTTTTTTCTGTGACTTTTTGAACTAGGAAAACATTTTTTATGGGATTAGATTTCTTTTTCCTGTATCTATTTATGTATGATGTTATTGTAACTAAATTCAAGCGGTTTTTGTAACAATACGACCTTTTGACCCCTTTTTTTTTGAGAAAATTTAAACATACGACATTTTGAGTGACTTTACGACTTATTGACTAAATACTTTTAACATGCGACATTTTGAAAATTGTTACAAAAACCCACAATTGTATAGCTTAGTGTTATATTTCTCAAATATAATAGTTATAACTAGTTGTAATTATCAAAGTTTTAATTTAATCTCAAAATGTGACAGCAAAAACTAAAAATGATAAGCGTTAAATGTTGAACATCCACTCTTTTCTCAAAATTAAAAGCTGTCCAAGTTTATTTCTATTAAACTTTACATTCATATTATTTAAACTAACCGACAAGGAATTTAAGCATTAACTAGGAATAATCATCAATCTCCAATTGAGCATAATATAAGGCTATAACGTATTCTTCTCCAATTAACTAATCAATCTCATTTATAAAAAAACTTAACTTAAACAAAGAACAAATGATCAATGTCCGTACTGGGTTTTTACATACAACAACATTATAAAATTATGTATTCATGTTTGTATACCTATAGTTTACAATCACAAATTTACTATTGAGATCAGTAGATAACATTAATTAGTATAACATTTTAACAGAAAATTATTTTTTTCTTTATAAATCTTAAAATCAGTATTGCTATCTGGAAAAAGATTACAATTAAAAATATGTTTGGCAAATACGAGCCATAATTGTCAATTTCAAAATATGACAAAGACATGCCATCTTTTTCCTACATTTACTAAGGCTCAAATGGTAAGCAAAATAACTTAGTTTTTTAAGTATTTGCTTTTATCACAATATCTATGAAAAGGCTAAAACAACACTTAAGGAACACAAGATAATTATATAGAGATCATTTAGGAACTTTTATGATTGTTTTACATGAGAACATGTTTCATTTGGGCATTCATGGGGTAGAGAATCGTAATAAGAATGATAATTTTCGTGAAGTAAAACCTTTAGATCTTGTAAATCGTGAAACTTGCGTAAAGTTATTTTTATTTTTGAATCGTAGAGTGGAGGCAGTTCCACGTTGGGGTTTGGCAATTTAGTTCTTCTGGGTAACAGTGTCCAATTATCATTGTATAATAATTTATACTCAGTGGTGCCATTGGGGTTATATTTCATTAACAACATTATCACCGGCTTTATTACCAGGTCGTATGCTTGTGTAATATTGTATTTTCGAATAATCCTTAAAAAAATTGAATTTGAGACTGTGAACCTCGTAAGGGGTTGGATTCGTTCGTGCTGATTTTATAATGTCAACATATTGAGCTGGGATATAGATATCTCTCTTCTTTTTCAACACCACATCCGTCTCAAACACACACTGAACGTGATGATCATCTGCAATCGTTCCTAAATAACTTGTCAAAAATGGAGTCTCATTATTGTCGCACAAATTCAACAAAGATTTATTTAGAACCCAATTGGGATTCATTGAAAGAACTTCACTGTTTTTACCTAGTAGTAGCTGCGCAAGACAACGTCAAACCGTATTCATGGACCCACTTTGTACAAGAATTAAAGAAACAGAACATAACCTTATTTCAAAATAGAAAGGATCAGTGTGACACCTGTTTCGCGTTTATTGAATCCAGAGTTGAAAAAGATACCTATGACTTAACCATTTTGAGAAAAGACATGGGCAGAAATGAAAAATCGGCAGACAAAAGACTTGCAGAAATAGATAGAACGATGAAAGTATATTGCCAAAGCTTAATGTGTCGTTGGCGTATTATAAGATTAAACTGAAACTACACAATTTTACTTCGTACGATCTCGTATAGTGGAATGGTAGATGCTACCTATGGGATGAAGTAAATGGAGGATTGGAATCAGAAGTTTTTGCTTCCCTATATGTTGACTTGATAAAAACGGAATATGAACGGTCACAAGGAAATTTGACTAAAATTGTGCTATGGTCCGATGGATGTTGTTATCAAAATCGGAATCAAGTAGTTGCAAATGCTATTTTGAACTGTGCTGTTGAACTTGGCATAACAATAGAACAAAAATATCTAGAACACGGGCATACTTTTATGGAAGTTGATTCGGAGCACAGTGTGATCGAAAGAAAAATAAAGAAGAGAGATCTATATCCCAGCTCAATATGTTGACATTATAAAATCAGCACGAACGAATCCAACCCCTTACGAGGTTCACAGTCTCAAATTCAATTTTTTTAAGGATTATTCGAAAATACAATATTACACAAGCATACGACCTGGTAATAGAGCCGGTGATAATGTTGTTAATGACATTCGTTGCTTGAAATATAACCCCAATGGCACCATTGAGTATACATTATTATACAATGATGATTGGACACTGTTACCCAGAAGAACTAAATTGCCAAACCCCAACGTGGAACTGCCTCCACTCTACGATTCAAAAATAAAAATAACTTTACGCAAGTTTCACGATTTACAAGATCTATCGATCTCTTGAGAATATTCGCTGCCCTGCTGTACCTCTTCATTTTAGTTTTAGTGCATACCTGTTATTTAAAATGTTTTATTAGCCCATAATTTAAAAATTAATCAATAATGCTAGAACAATTTTCACTCAAATCCTTTATTTTGTTTTATCCTTTATTCTTAGATAATAATCATAACAATGAATCTAGTTAAACTTATGTTTAAAACTCCTATGTTGAAATATATAACATACGACTTATTGAAAATACATTTTTTGACTGGGTATAATACGGCAAAATAAGAACAAAACACCTAAATCAAGCTGTAACTTATCGTATGCTACAGTTATATAAATAACTTAACCGTTTTTGTAGTATAACAAACTTAAGTCCAAAAAATTTGAGACATTGGAGGTTATACTCGCAAGTTGTGGTACTGAATCATTCTATTTTGTCGATAAGCGATTACACTTGATGTAAAACTACTGTAACGTGCAAATAAAAACATCTTACCTTTTGTTTAAGACCGACATAAAACTCTAACACTGCCAAAACACTTCAAATCACTGCAAAAACACCTTTCTCCGGCCGAATTTTTAAACATCAAATTGTCATAAAAGGCGCGAATTTGAATCAACTAGAAGTCAATAAGTCGTATGTTAGACATATGACTTTTTGACTAAGATATTCAAAATAAGACCTTTTGCTTTTCAACATAAAGTCTAATATCGTCTAACAGAACTTACTATGACATTTTGACACATGAAAGATCACGTATCGTACTACGCATACGGCTAAGAAAAAAAAAACAAAAATCGAACATACGACTTTTTGAAATGACAGCGACGCTATGCCATTGTGTATGTATGGGTATGCATGAGGCTTTTATTTTATTTACAGGTTCGGGACGGGACACGTGGGTGACTCACTCGTTGATTAGAACTCCGTCCGGATTTTTATTACGTCTATATGCGGTACCTAAATATAAAACAGATATTTATTATAATTTCCTAAATGATCAATGCTATAGGTAACTTGTTAAGCGATTCAACAACCTTGCTCTATCAATACCCAACCGGTATTTTAGGGCTTACGAAAATAATTACTTCCGAAAACGAAAACTTTCAACTTCCGCCAAAATACTAGTTTTAATAAACAGGTATGATTTATTTTGTATACAAAAAAGTTAATAATGAGAAAGTGCATTTAGGTTCATGATAAAATATTATGTTTGATCAAAACAGTGGACAATAAAGGGTTTTTTTTGCAAACGGGGTTATTTTTATTTTGTGATTTAGGTATTTTGATTCACCAGTGCTTTATCGGGTCGATACTTCCACTCATAAACACGAAGAACTTTTATTGTATGTGAGCTGTAAGACCTTGGCTTCATGCCAAATTTCATGATTCTAGGTATAAGTAGTATCTACTCCATAGGTTTTGATTTTTTTAACTTAACTGCAATGCAAATTAGCAATTTTCATATTTATTCCTATATGTGTGCTGTAAACAAACATTTCTACCCTTTGGTCGAGGAATAGATCCTCTAGTGATATGATTTTGAACATAAATCGATCCGTGTCATCTCATCATGATTCCAATCCCATCAAATTATGTATAATTAACCCAGATCGTTATCACAAATAGTAACCTTTACAAAGGATCTGAATTTTATGAGATAATTGGATAAGCATGTTTAATAGTTCTCGTGAATTGTAATGGAAGAAAATCACGAACCCATGAGTACGGTTTTTGATTAGTATTTAATTATTTTCATTCATAACTTAGGGACCTTGAAATATGGATGCATTCAGACGACACGATATTAAATTGATATAACTAACTGACATGCAATACCGTTTTGTTGACCACATCCATCAATTATCTGCGAAGTCATTTAATCCATATTTTTCTGAAAAAAAAAAACTGGCATAGATAGCTATAACCCGAAGAGTAAAATAGGGTAGGTACTTATTTATTATCCCGGGAACGTACATTTTTCCACAAGGCTAAGCTATTAATAAAAGGTATTTATTTGTACATGTTATTTTTATTTGTACATGTTATTTTTATTTGTACATGTTATTTTTATTTCGTTACATAGTTTGTGTGGTGATTGATTTGAATAGTACGCATATATTTATTCTTTATTGGCACTGAGTTACTAAGATAATATTAATTTCTTCTATATTTTAAGCGAAGATCAGACGAAAAAAAATTCTTTAGGTAGGTACTTATGTAGAAGCAAAAAAAGGTCAACATAAAAATGTCAACACAAAATAATCAGCAATATATTGAAAATTATAGGTATTGAGAATAATAAAATTAAGTAGGTATTAATAAATATAAGTCCAAAAGTGTGCCGCCAGGTCGATGACCACATTTATAATGTTTTATATGTAAATTCAAACAGATGCACGCGAAGAATGTGGAATTCGTTTACAAATAATATCTTGGTCATATCTTAATCCTAATAATTAAATTGACGACTATCAGAAAAAAAAAATTGGTAAAAAAAAACCTATGTTTATTCACGTACCGTGTTTGAGAAATTATTAAAGAGATGAGGCAGTGTGAATAACTTTAGGTACCTAGGTATGTTCCTATATCTTTCTACGTTCACGAGTTTTATATTAGCTCAAACTATCCAGAAAAAGGCCCCCCACAAGTAGGACCGACGATCTTGTGAGGGTCGGGTGAAGCCGCTGGATGCGGGCAGCGCAAGACCGGCCATCGTGGAGATCCTTGGGGGAGGCCTTTGTCCAGCAGCGGACGTCTTTCGGCTGACATGATGATGATGATCAAGAAATAAATATTTTTTGAAAAAATACGATTTAATTTAGATTATTATTTTAATTTAAATCCGTTGAGCTGTAACAGTATTCATTGAGTGGTGGTAGATAACAAACATACGCATTTAATATCATCCAAAATACGTGCAGACGACTTCAAGAGAGATTTGCTATCTCTCTCTGTAATTATAAATGCGTATGTATTTAGGCCATCACTCATTCCATGTCTAGGATAACATTTGTATGCGCAAGAGTGTATTCACGTGATCTTTGCAATTTTATTCTCGTCATGATTTTAAAAGTCAAGTTTGTAGTAGGTACCGACTGATTCTGAATGAAATGTTGAAGTTAATTTATAATTACTTACTTTCGCTTCGGTTTCACTGTGAACCTTATGATTGATGAAAAAAGAACACCCGGTAGTTTTATCTTTATACCATAAAGTCGGCAAAGCGTATGTACGGCCCGCCCCCGGTGGTAAGTGGTTGTCGACCCTGTGCTCCAGTGTCGACCTGTGTTTTCCATATTGGTGCGTTCATATTCTTCGAGTGCACATTAAAAAAAATAGATCATACCAAACATCTATCTTGTTCGGTCAAAATGTATGAAAAGTTTGAATTTTTTTCTCTTCTTTTTTTCAAACTTTTTTTTTGTAGGGACCTGAAGATGTTAGCCAGAGGTCGCTATAGCACTCTTACGTGGACAAATCGACGAGTGCAAATGGATGTCAACCGGCAGCTATGTAATTGTCATCCTTATTTTCATGTAGGTAAATAACAACCTATCAAATTAATTTTCAGCACAAACCTGTTTCGTGATACTAAAGTAAACGTAAGTACCTAGTCAGTCGACTTACGATTTACACAATAATTGTTTTTATGCAAATTTTACAAAGTGTATTTTTACTTCCTAATTTTACAATTTGATACTGATTATGGTATTATGCCAATACAATATCAAACTGACAAAAATACACACCCATATTTGACCTGTTCCCCGCGGTTTCACCCAGGTTTCTGGGATAAAATGGACTGGGTAATAGGACTGACTGATCTATCAATGCAGAACTCAAACCAGATGGATCGGGCTTAAATTTGGCATAAAGATAGCTATGACGTAGGCAAAGAAAAGTTTTTTTTAAATTCAATCCTTAAGGCGACGATATCCGAGAAATTATGATTCTAGATTAAGTTTTTCTCGGCATTCTTTGTTGCAAGGGATTTGTAAAAAATATATGTTAAACTAGAGAATATGTGACGAGGAATAGTTTTATTAAAAATTTTAATTATTCATTAGTAACGTCAGAAAAAAATCGTGAATGTGTGGTGGAAACCCCTTTTTAAAATTAAGAATGTTTTTTTCTTAGATACTTACTTAACTTGAAAACATTAACATAATTACATTCTGAAATCAAATAGAAAGGGAATGGTTTTCTTACTTTTTTTAAAAAAAGCTTACATTTTTATAAATAAATAAAACCGTCCTTTTTACTAAAATTGCGTCTCGTTTGTCTCTGTCAAATTAGTAAGGGACGGAGTCTTTCGCGGAGAGCGACCTCTAAAGGGGTATAATAGTAGTACTTATATAATCCAATACGTGGACAACGGGGCTGATTATACTTATAGAAATAAGACTGTTTAGACTTACATAGTATTTTTTAAGTATAATTGTTTGTTGTCCCTAATAAATTAAATAATAGAGGATCGCGGGTAAAGCCGCGGAGCGGGAAGTTAGTTTAATGTTTAAACATTTTCATCATACCCATTTTTAATACGGAATTAATTAACACATAAGTATTTAAGTCAGTTTGTCTATCACCTATTTGTGATTATATTTACCTTACATTTACACGATGCCCAAAAAGTTAAGATTTGTTTCCAAAAAGTAGCAGTTCAATATTTACGAAAAAAAATGCAGTTTTAGTTTATATTTATTTAAATAATTAACACGATCACTTCTGGATATTTTATTACTATTTATGGGGTACCTAGAGCATACGTAATCAATGTTAATTTTATATACATACAGTGTGAGTCTTTATAATGTGCACATATCAAAATGAGGGAATCTATACTTAATTTTATCGACGGAAAAAATATTTAAAAAAATCTAAATATTATTTTTATTTTTTTATCTACTCTCATATCGTAATGTTCTTATTATGAAATCAAAATCAGTACTTTAATGAGCCACTTTAGGCACACCCGTGTATAATGATTCATTATAGTACAGTTGTTGTTCCCAAGATAATGCTATAAAATAACTTTTTTTCTATTAAAGTAAACTTTGGACCTATCAATACTATAATCAATCAGTATCAATTCAATTTGACTATGACAATGTCACAAATCTTGTAACTTGAACTTTAGAGGTAAGAATTTTTGGGAGTTGGCAACACGGATTTCATTAAGTATATGATTATATTTTATTGTTTTTGCCTACACATATAATTTTGACCAAAAATGTCACAAAAATAGCAAAAAAAAACCTATGTTTATTCACGTACCGTGTTTGAGAAATTATTAAAGAGATGAGGCAGTGTGAATAACTTTAGGTACCTAGGTATGTTCCTATATCTTTCTACGTTCACGAGTTTTATATTAGCTCAAACTATCCAGAAAAAGGCCCCCCACAAGTAGGACCGACGATCTTGTGAGGGTCGGGTGAAGCCGCTGGATGCGGGCAGCGCAAGACCGGCCATCGTGGAGATCCTTGGGGGAGGCCTTTGTCCAGCAGCGGACGTCTTTCGGCTGACATGATGATGATGATCAAGAAATAAATATTTTTTGAAAAAATACGATTTAATTTAGATTATTATTTTAATTTAAATCCGTTGAGCTGTAACAGTATTCATTGAGTGGTGGTAGATAACAAACATACGCATTTAATATCATCCAAAATACGTGCAGACGACTTCAAGAGAGATTTGCTATCTCTCTCTGTAATTATAAATGCGTATGTATTTAGGCCATCACTCATTCCATGTCTAGGATAACATTTGTATGCGCAAGAGTGTATTCACGTGATCTTTGCAATTTTATTCTCGTCATGATTTTAAAAGTCAAGTTTGTAGTAGGTACCGACTGATTCTGAATGAAATGTTGAAGTTAATTTATAATTACTTACTTTCGCTTCGGTTTCACTGTGAACCTTATGATTGATGAAAAAAGAACACCCGGTAGTTTTATCTTTATACCATAAAGTCGGCAAAGCGTATGTACGGCCCGCCCCCGGTGGTAAGTGGTTGTCGACCCTGTGCTCCAGTGTCGACCTGTGTTTTCCATATTGGTGCGTTCATATTCTTCGAGTGCACATTAAAAAAAATAGATCATACCAAACATCTATCTTGTTCGGTCAAAATGTATGAAAAGTTTGAATTTTTTTCTCTTCTTTTTTTCAAACTTTTTTTTTGTAGGGACCTGAAGATGTTAGCCAGAGGTCGCTATAGCACTCTTACGTGGACAAATCGACGAGTGCAAATGGATGTCAACCGGCAGCTATGTAATTGTCATCCTTATTTTCATGTAGGTAAATAACAACCTATCAAATTAATTTTCAGCACAAACCTGTTTCGTGATACTAAAGTAAACGTAAGTACCTAGTCAGTCGACTTACGATTTACACAATAATTGTTTTTATGCAAATTTTACAAAGTGTATTTTTACTTCCTAATTTTACAATTTGATACTGATTATGGTATTATGCCAATACAATATCAAACTGACAAAAATACACACCCATATTTGACCTGTTCCCCGCGGTTTCACCCAGGTTTCTGGGATAAAATGGACTGGGTAATAGGACTGACTGATCTATCAATGCAGAACTCAAACCAGATGGATCGGGCTTAAATTTGGCATAAAGATAGCTATGACGTAGGCAAAGAAAAGTTTTTTTTAAATTCAATCCTTAAGGCGACGATATCCGAGAAATTATGATTCTAGATTAAGTTTTTCTCGGCATTCTTTGTTGCAAGGGATTTGTAAAAAATATATGTTAAACTAGAGAATATGTGACGAGGAATAGTTTTATTAAAAATTTTAATTATTCATTAGTAACGTCAGAAAAAAATCGTGAATGTGTGGTGGAAACCCCTTTTTAAAATTAAGAATGTTTTTTTCTTAGATACTTACTTAACTTGAAAACATTAACA
Source organism: Tethea ocularis (assembly GCA_963555595.1). Classification (NCBI taxonomy): domain Eukaryota; kingdom Metazoa; phylum Arthropoda; class Insecta; order Lepidoptera; family Drepanidae; genus Tethea; species Tethea ocularis. Next base: position 5,325,647 of record OY741979.1, read on the forward strand.
TAATTACATTCTGAAATCAAATAGAAAGGGAATGGTTTTCTTACTTTTTTTAAAAAAAGCTTACATTTTTATAAATAAATAAAACCGTCCTTTTTACTAAAATTGCGTCTCGTTTGTCTCTGTCAAATTAGTAAGGGACGGAGTCTTTCGCGGAGAGCGACCTCTAAAGGGGTATAATAGTAGTACTTATATAATCCAATACGTGGACAACGGGGCTGATTATACTTATAGAAATAAGACTGTTTAGACTTACATAGTATTTTTTAAGTATAATTGTTTGTTGTCCCTAATAAATTAAATAATAGAGGATCGCGGGTAAAGCCGCGGAGCGGGAAGTTAGTTTAATGTTTAAACATTTTCATCATACCCATTTTTAATACGGAATTAATTAACACATAAGTATTTAAGTCAGTTTGTCTATCACCTATTTGTGATTATATTTACCTTACATTTACACGATGCCCAAAAAGTTAAGATTTGTTTCCAAAAAGTAGCAGTTCAATATTTACGAAAAAAAATGCAGTTTTAGTTTATATTTATTTAAATAATTAACACGATCACTTCTGGATATTTTATTACTATTTATGGGGTACCTAGAGCATACGTAATCAATGTTAATTTTATATACATACAGTGTGAGTCTTTATAATGTGCACATATCAAAATGAGGGAATCTATACTTAATTTTATCGACGGAAAAAATATTTAAAAAAATCTAAATATTATTTTTATTTTTTTATCTACTCTCATATCGTAATGTTCTTATTATGAAATCAAAATCAGTACTTTAATGAGCCACTTTAGGCACACCCGTGTATAATGATTCATTATAGTACAGTTGTTGTTCCCAAGATAATGCTATAAAATAACTTTTTTTCTATTAAAGTAAACTTTGGACCTATCAATACTATAATCAATCAGTATCAATTCAATTTGACTATGACAATGTCACAAATCTTGTAACTTGAACTTTAGAGGTAAGAATTTTTGGGAGTTGGCAACACGGATTTCATTAAGTATATGATTATATTTTATTGTTTTTGCCTACACATATAATTTTGACCAAAAATGTCACAAAAATAGCAAAAAAAAACCTATGTTTATTCACGTACCGTGTTTGAGAAATTATTAAAGAGATGAGGCAGTGTGAATAACTTTAGGTACCTAGGTATGTTCCTATATCTTTCTACGTTCACGAGTTTTATATTAGCTCAAACTATCCAGAAAAAGGCCCCCCACAAGTAGGACCGACGATCTTGTGAGGGTCGGGTGAAGCCGCTGGATGCGGGCAGCGCAAGACCGGCCATCGTGGAGATCCTTGGGGGAGGCCTTTGTCCAGCAGCGGACGTCTTTCGGCTGACATGATGATGATGATCAAGAAATAAATATTTTTTGAAAAAATACGATTTAATTTAGATTATTATTTTAATTTAAATCCGTTGAGCTGTAACAGTATTCATTGAGTGGTGGTAGATAACAAACATACGCATTTAATATCATCCAAAATACGTGCAGACGACTTCAAGAGAGATTTGCTATCTCTCTCTGTAATTATAAATGCGTATGTATTTAGGCCATCACTCATTCCATGTCTAGGATAACATTTGTATGCGCAAGAGTGTATTCACGTGATCTTTGCAATTTTATTCTCGTCATGATTTTAAAAGTCAAGTTTGTAGTAGGTACCGACTGATTCTGAATGAAATGTTGAAGTTAATTTATAATTACTTACTTTCGCTTCGGTTTCACTGTGAACCTTATGATTGATGAAAAAAGAACACCCGGTAGTTTTATCTTTATACCATAAAGTCGGCAAAGCGTATGTACGGCCCGCCCCCGGTGGTAAGTGGTTGTCGACCCTGTGCTCCAGTGTCGACCTGTGTTTTCCATATTGGTGCGTTCATATTCTTCGAGTGCACATTAAAAAAAATAGATCATACCAAACATCTATCTTGTTCGGTCAAAATGTATGAAAAGTTTGAATTTTTTTCTCTTCTTTTTTTCAAACTTTTTTTTTGTAGGGACCTGAAGATGTTAGCCAGAGGTCGCTATAGCACTCTTACGTGGACAAATCGACGAGTGCAAATGGATGTCAACCGGCAGCTATGTAATTGTCATCCTTATTTTCATGTAGGTAAATAACAACCTATCAAATTAATTTTCAGCACAAACCTGTTTCGTGATACTAAAGTAAACGTAAGTACCTAGTCAGTCGACTTACGATTTACACAATAATTGTTTTTATGCAAATTTTACAAAGTGTATTTTTACTTCCTAATTTTACAATTTGATACTGATTATGGTATTATGCCAATACAATATCAAACTGACAAAAATACACACCCATATTTGACCTGTTCCCCGCGGTTTCACCCAGGTTTCTGGGATAAAATGGACTGGGTAATAGGACTGACTGATCTATCAATGCAGAACTCAAACCAGATGGATCGGGCTTAAATTTGGCATAAAGATAGCTATGACGTAGGCAAAGAAAAGTTTTTTTTAAATTCAATCCTTAAGGCGACGATATCCGAGAAATTATGATTCTAGATTAAGTTTTTCTCGGCATTCTTTGTTGCAAGGGATTTGTAAAAAATATATGTTAAACTAGAGAATATGTGACGAGGAATAGTTTTATTAAAAATTTTAATTATTCATTAGTAACGTCAGAAAAAAATCGTGAATGTGTGGTGGAAACCCCTTTTTAAAATTAAGAATGTTTTTTTCTTAGATACTTACTTAACTTGAAAACATTAACATAATTACATTCTGAAATCAAATAGAAAGGGAATGGTTTTCTTACTTTTTTTAAAAAAAGCTTACATTTTTATAAATAAATAAAACCGTCCTTTTTACTAAAATTGCGTCTCGTTTGTCTCTGTCAAATTAGTAAGGGACGGAGTCTTTCGCGGAGAGCGACCTCTAAAGGGGTATAATAGTAGTACTTATATAATCCAATACGTGGACAACGGGGCTGATTATACTTATAGAAATAAGACTGTTTAGACTTACATAGTATTTTTTAAGTATAATTGTTTGTTGTCCCTAATAAATTAAATAATAGAGGATCGCGGGTAAAGCCGCGGAGCGGGAAGTTAGTTTAATGTTTAAACATTTTCATCATACCCATTTTTAATACGGAATTAATTAACACATAAGTATTTAAGTCAGTTTGTCTATCACCTATTTGTGATTATATTTACCTTACATTTACACGATGCCCAAAAAGTTAAGATTTGTTTCCAAAAAGTAGCAGTTCAATATTTACGAAAAAAAATGCAGTTTTAGTTTATATTTATTTAAATAATTAACACGATCACTTCTGGATATTTTATTACTATTTATGGGGTACCTAGAGCATACGTAATCAATGTTAATTTTATATACATACAGTGTGAGTCTTTATAATGTGCACATATCAAAATGAGGGAATCTATACTTAATTTTATCGACGGAAAAAATATTTAAAAAAATCTAAATATTATTTTTATTTTTTTATCTACTCTCATATCGTAATGTTCTTATTATGAAATCAAAATCAGTACTTTAATGAGCCACTTTAGGCACACCCGTGTATAATGATTCATTATAGTACAGTTGTTGTTCCCAAGATAATGCTATAAAATAACTTTTTTTCTATTAAAGTAAACTTTGGACCTATCAATACTATAATCAATCAGTATCAATTCAATTTGACTATGACAATGTCACAAATCTTGTAACTTGAACTTTAGAGGTAAGAATTTTTGGGAGTTGGCAACACGGATTTCATTAAGTATATGATTATATTTTATTGTTTTTGCCTACACATATAATTTTGACCAAAAATGTCACAAAAATAGCAAATATTTTTTTTTTTTTTTTTTTTTTTTTTTTTTTTTTTTTTTTTTTTTTTTTTTTTTTTTTTTTTTTTTTTTTTTTGCAAAGTTGTTTTTTAAATGACATTATTTATATGAGTTTAGATAAAGTACTGTATGATACTGCACATAATTAGGTAGGTCAGATAAGAAATGTTGGGATTGAGTTACAAACATGGAATTTTTACCATTAGATGGCTAATACGATCAAGAATAACTTAAAGTAAAAAAAAAGGTAGGTAATGGGGGAGTATTAAAGAGAAATTTTACGATAATTGTAAAAATTGATGAAAAAAAACTGATTTATGCTAAAAAAAACATGTTTATTTTCAATTGAGGATCGTTTTTTTCCACAATTTTCATTTTATGAGGACGCCTTATTACTTCCAATCATTATGGAGTTTGTTTCATCGCGATAGATTAGTTAGTTTAAAAGTTACAGAGTTTTGTTTACACTGGGGTCAAAGTAGCGAACAATTTTTTTAAAAATTCCATAAAAAAATAAAAAAAATATTTAGATTTTTTTAAATATTTTTTCCGTCGATAAAATTAAGTATAGATTCCCTCATTTTGATATGTGCACATTATAAAGACTCACACTGTATATGTAGGAAGCTTGTAACGTAATTGCTTAAGTAAATACCTGTTTACCATATATATTACATTCAAGGTATTTTAATCATGTATTTTTTGCTTAAATTTCTCTTTATTATTATTTTTTATTAGCTAAGTTTAAAATTTTGTTGATTTTTATTATTATATTTTTTTATTAGGGTCCAGCGAAATGCCCTGAACTCTAGCTAGCCCTATTTCCGTCATTCTGGCCGAACACCTGAGCAATATTATTTATTATTTACCTTAGCCCTATCTATAGAAATCTCGGTCGCAGATACTTGAATAAAAGATATTGTATGTAAATGTTTTGTTCCGCACAGTTGAATTAAATAGGCTTTAATAAATTTATTATCGATTATATATAATGATTCACTATATTGTTTGCAAGTAACAGTTTATTCAGTTGTTTTACTAAACCTACTTCTTATAATTTATGTATAAATTCAATTTACACTCCTAATTAATAATATATATAAAAATTGTGCCTACAATAATATGTTATCGAACTAAAAAAGACAGAATTTCATCACCAAGCACCTTCTGGTATGTTCCGACAGCTGCACTTGAGAGCCAGTTCCCTTCTACGATTTGTGTGCCTACCACCATCAGCCACAATATCACCACAGTAGAAATATAGACCACTGACTACGGTGAGATTGTGGTAAAAGACAGGCATTTATAGTAAAAAAAAAACAATTATCTGGTGTTTTTAATCACTGGTGATGATTTGGCCGTAAATAGTTTCTTTTATGCTGTAAGGATTTCTTTTCTTTCATTAATATGCTGTTCCTTTTACGTAGGTACCTATATAGGTAATTATTATAGGTATATATATATATATATATATATACCTATAATAATTATCATCGGACATTCACCCACGGCTATCTGTTCCAAGATTCTGCCCTGCGGTTACACCCTCGTTCCCGAGGGATCTTATGTTTTCATGGCATAAAAATCCAAGTAAGTATCCTATCCAAGCTATGATGTATCTATGTGCCTAGTTTCATCCAAATAACTGGTCTTGGGGTATGGAGTCACCACAAACATCAGACTAAAATCTTGGCTAAAACTGCGGCATACCATCAGCATTTTTAATTAATAAAATAATTACCATTCTAAAAAAACTGTTGTCAGCGGATTTTATAATTAAGTACACTTAATTAGATTTGAATGGGTCATTTTTAAATGACAAAAAAATGGTTCGCATAACATAAGCATGGATTTTACAATTTAATTGGTTATTGTATTAAAACTTGATTATTTAACAGGATATGTTTTCATAGGTTGTTGACATAGGTAGCCTAGGTATCTGCCGAATATACAGTAGAAACGTTTTGCATTCTCATTTATAATGCGAATAGCAAGGAAATTATGATTTAGGTCCAGAATCTATGTTTCTTGACTATTATTTATTAACATAATATACGTTCCATTGTAACCTCTTGTAGCCTAAACGGCAGAATCGATTTTGATGTATGATTTTTATAATGTCGTTAGATTCATCTTTTTTGCGCGATCAGTGTAAATATTAAAATTATCAAAAATCAAATAATCCCTAACGTGTTTTCGTACTACAGTCGGAATTTTCAGTTTTTTTTATTACACTTGTTGAATATCAGCGAATAGAACCCAAAAACATAAATTAATAATACCATTAACAATTTAAATGAATCATATTTGTACCTATTTTAATACAATTTATTTTACATTATCAAGATATCACATTAGGTTGATAGAAATTTTATGACAAAAATCTATCAAGTTTATTGTTGTTAACGGAGAACAATCTTTTTTAATGATATGAGCGAGAGCGAGCATTGATCACAAAATAATCACACAGCCTAACTAAACGATAAGGCTGTTATGAAAATGGTTATGGTCATGGCAAGATGGTCATGGTAATACTGGTATTGTCGTGACAATAGTCGTGGGTTCGAATCCTGCAATAAGACAAGTGGCAATCCGTTTCGTTTGAATGTCGATTCGTTTTCAAAAATCGATTAGGTACGCTTGTGCGATGTCGATCGCTAAATGGTAACGTCCTGAAGCTTTCTTTGAATGAAAATATAATTAGAAAACGCACGGTGTTGGGGTACTTTGTAGTGATATTAGTCTAATACCCAAGGCTTTGGAGGAGAACTTGGCCGGCATTATAAGAATGTGTCAATCATCAGTCAGGGATTTTTTTAAATATTATACCTACTAATTGCAATTAATTAAAATAGTAATCATATTATCAAAAACTTTTTACGTGGAAGACTTATTAATCTGCAGAATCCATTTAATTTCATCCTCAACGCTAATTCCAATACATAAGATATCAACGCGTGCGCATTTTGAATTTTTAAACGGATATTTTTTGCATACTCATTTATTACAATATTATTTTATTATACTAATTTTATGTAGGTACCTAATGAAATGAATAGATTTGCAGCCCTGAGTTACTAATTACAAAATTACGATTCATAAGCGCATGAAATTGACGTAAAAACTTAAATTAAAACGTGCGAAATATTCGTAAAAAAACAATCTATGGTTCACGTATGGTATAAGAAAAATCGACATTTATAAACGTATATCTTTATTTTACCTGCATTTTGCACAACGCCACCGATTGTAAACAAAAAGGTAATCTACAACGATACCTACCGGCAAAACAAAAGTTCAAACAGGTATAATGACGCAAATTCGATTCAAATAACGAGTTTTTATAGACATTTTTAATCAACATTTAAAAAATTCTCGAATTTTCAATTTACACAATTAACATTCGTACTTAGTTTAACCGTTTAATTTTATCACATAAAATGAAGCACTTTTTAATAATACCCACAAAAAAAAATAATAATAAAAAAAGAACTTACTGATTATAGCAAAAATATATTGATTAATCCGCATCCCATTTTTCCACATAAATTTTGTAATTATGAAATTCATATTTGAATAAAGAACACTGTTTTTTTTATGTCACTGGTGTCACGCGTATTCAGCCAGACACCGAGGTGTCTTCTATTGAACTGAGTGTCGCAGGTAGCCGGTGGCGGCGTAAGCGCATACGATTTATAGCTATAAGTACGGTTGTTTACAATGCGTTACAATTGACAAATCATTATTCAATGCAGCATTTTCAATCTTGTAAACATTTTAAATATAAACTTCCAATTGGGCTCGAGTTTAATCTAGGTACACTAATATTATAAATATGTAAAGTTTGTTTGTTCATTTTGATGTACCTACTTATATTTATTACAGGATTCTGAATATTAGCGAACCTTATCTCTGAGTGCCGCGCTAACGAAATCTATCTTAATTCGAATAATCGAAATTCGAATTAAGATAGATTTCGTTTAAAAATTATTTGCTACGGCTTTATGAAAGAAAAATCAAGGAAGGGGATTTCCCAATTAAAATTGTAAATAGTTCGTATCAATCACTTACATTAGGCACCTTTATGCGAGGCATTTATTTATATACAGGAATTCATGATATGCCTTCCCCAAAAGCCTTGTTAGTTATTATTTTTGCTATCATAGAATTTTAACTTTACATTAAAAAAAAAATGTAGGTAGATTTTTTTGTAAGGATTTGTTATCCCATGCAGATTTCGAAACCAGTTTCTGTGGTTTTTATTTTACTTCAAACATAAACGTACCTATTCCGATGTGAATTTTAATTCTCACAACTTGGAATAATTTATAAAAAGTACATTAGATATCTACCTATCTTAATTTATTCAAATGGGATATTATGCATTAAATTACAATAATGGACTTGATTGAGTAGATGGGCTGTACATCACTATATCATCACCATCATATTTTAGATATTACTACTTACTTTTAATTAACTTAGGTACTGGTGCCGATTCTGTTGTTTACGAACTTAACTAATATTAGACAAGTCACCTCTCTTTAATTTTAACCTTATTGAAAAAAGATAGAACATTTTTAATGCTGTCAGTTTAATCCATACCGTCGTAATGTACCGGTAAATAGTCGTGACCAATAAAGATCGCGCTTAAATTCACGTTGAAATGTGTGATCGGATTAAACTGGCAGGACTAAAATATCTTGCATCCCTTTCTTATATTTACTATTAGAAAGAGATATAGTGAGATTAAATTTATTTTAGTTCGTAAACAACAGAATCGGCACCACTGACTTTTAAGATACTTACAATCCTGCATAAATTATAAATGTGAAAGTTTGTATGGATTTGAAAATGTATATTACTCTCACGCAAAAACTACTGAACGAATTTGAATGAAGCTTGGCACATAGATAGATCATACCCTGGAATAACATATAGGCTACTTTTTATCCCGGGAAAACATAAAATACCTCGGGAACGCGGGTGAAAATGCGGAGCGGTAGCTAGTAGTTACATAAATGTTAGCTTAAATATAATGCAGCCGCTGAAAGAATGCGTTTCTGATACCCATAATATGATACCTGCCTATCTATAGGTATATAAGTATTATTATTTTATTTGGGACTCCAAGATACAGGCTTGCCCTAGATTGGAGTTTACTGCTATGTGACTGAACTAATAGGTAAGTACATAAACTAGCTTTCCGTCCCGCGGTTTCACCCGCGATCCCCTATTTTACCCCCTTATAGGGGTTAAATTTTCAAACATCCTTTCTTAGTGGATGCCTACGTCATTCTAAATAGGTATCTGTATCAAATTTTAGTCAGTTACGCTTTCCTTTTATATAATGTATTTACATTAGGTACCAACTTTTTGATTTTGACGACAGCATAAAAGTTGTAATTCATTTCAATATTTTCCACGTAGGTTAATCAGGTTATCTAGTCGACACCTATAGGTACATATCCTACAATATTGATTCGTCAACCACTATTTTTTCCCACGGCTTTACCTGCTTTCGTAGCGTAAGGTGCATAACTGGTCAAGTGCATTAATTACGACAAAACCGGTCAGTGTTTTTAAAAAACGAATCATAATACTTAAATCCAATAAGTTTACAAGATGTCTTTTGTTACATTTAATTACTCATCGAGTTGTGATGTTTGTAAACTAGCTGTACTCCGCGGCTTCACTCGCGTTCTCAGGTAAAAAATAGCCTATAACCTTCGGGGATAATGTAGCTTCCTATTAGTGAAAGAACTTTTCATTTCGGACCGGTAACTCCGAAGATTAGCGCGTTAAACTCTTCAGCTTTAAAACTTTAGTATCTATAGATATCGATATAGAAATGGCAAACCTATTATGAAAACAGGATTCAATTCCTAACTTGGTCAAATATTAATATTAATCAATTAAATGACAAAGAATTAATTAATTAGTAGGATACGTCGAAAAATTATGTAGTTAGAAATTGGGATACACTCACTTCATTCACTCAACAAAACAAGAAGGGCCACAAAAACTGCTATCGGCACCTTGAGGCACAATCCGATACGCTCCAGACCTATTATGCGATGTGCCGACACTTAACCTCATAGCGGTTGTTTTAGGGTTCTAGAGCAGGATATAGACCTTGCCTTTAGCTACCACGAGTTACAATTAAATGCGCTCCAAAGCCTATTTGCAACCAATTTGTACTAGTTGGGTGTAACTGCTTGGTTTGTGAAATATCTTGAGGTTTGAAATATCCAAAATTACCATACCTACTGAACTCATGCAACTGAGTCAATTCTCTGTTCTATGGTTAGCCAACAACATTATAGTAATTATTTCTATATCTATACCTTTATTCCATTCTCCATCTCCATGATCAATCTTTACGAAATAAAAAAAATGTGCTCAAATCATTTATTTACTAAACAGCACCGAACATCATTCACAATAATATAAGATTAAAAATTTGATTATCAATAAGCCTGATTCATGAATAATCAATCTATCCTTGATTTTGAGATTGTAGATTAATATTTTCCATTACATTTATACTAGTAGGTACGTACATAATAAAAAGGTGCATTTTCATTCGTGGTAAAAAGTAATCTTCGGAGGTACTGGATCCAAATAAATATTTTACTTAAAAAAAGCTAAAATTTATTAGTGCTATATAGGCTATATACTTTACACTCAGGAATTCGGGTAAAATAATAATTCCAAAATCGCAAAATAAATGTTAGATGAATATAGTAATGGCCATGGACGTATAAAAAAAGACGGACGCCATTTTACGAACCAGCAAACTGAAGCACCATAGTAAGCCAGCCGTCTTGTACATACAATGCGACACGCACACACTCTCACCATAGTAAGCCAGTCGGTCGCCATTACGTCGCGAGCAACTCTGGGACTCGCACATGGATGCGTCGCCGCCATTGCTATGCTTCACTTTATGTTTAGGCCATACTCTGTCCGTCTTTTTTTATACGTCCATGGTAATGGCGTTATTTAACTTAATTATGAAGCATGTAAATAAAATAAAAAAATATATTAACTAGGCAATTGCCTACTCCTTTGGTTTTTTAATAAAAATATTTCAGTAAAAAATTATGTACATAAAACTAAAAGTAGAAGTATAGAACAGTTGCGACCGAATAATTTAGTCATTGCCTGCTACGTTAAGGGTCGCCAGTGTCGTCACACACGGGCTTCACAAGAAGCGAGCAGCGACGATCTGTAGCGTCTGGTGGCCACCAGCGACAACCATTTGCTGCGAGTGCGTCTCGTTTTGTGGTTGTGGCCGGTGGCCCGTCTGCAGGGACCCTAAGAGCTCCGCCGCCCGCGCTTTTGTATAGGTGCGATCACACGTCACGCGTCGTCCTACGCGATTCCCTTCGTCATCCTCCGCTTCCCTCTAACGTCAGGCGAGGACCGAGTTATCCGGTCGCACAATAGAATATTAGAAAATAAACTTCGTTTTTTTTTTAAGAAAACTTCCACATTTCATAGTTTCGTATAAATTGTAAATATTGCAGCGAAATAAAAAATAACCAGATTATAACAATACCTATTTATTTTTAAATTGAACTTTTCGCTAGATCATGACCATAGAACTAGATTTTTATTTTGCCAAGTAGTGAAATAAAATATCTACCTATAAGCTCATTTCAGACGACGCTATACATGCTATACTATTGCGCTATTAAGTATAGAAAGACAATAATATATAGTACAGTACAATGTGAACGTGTCCATAACAATGTATGGCGCGCGATATTGTCATAGTATAAAGAAGAGGGAGTAGGCTATCTCCGGCCCAATTCGCGATATAATTGCCTACTGTCTTAGGGTTGTCACTTTTAGCTAAATATTAGGCGCGGCTGTTCGCGCTTCGCTAGGAACTGCAAAAAATGAATAAAGTGAATAAAATATTATCATTAAAAGAAATAAAAACAACATTAAAAACTAACGACTGTCTCTTAGACTATAATAGAATTTGTTGTTATGATTCGAACTTTGTTTTATATGTATTTGATTTACTATTAGTTACGATTTTCTGTAAGTAGGTAGGTACTTAGTTACTATACCTACAATACTGAGAAATCGGCATAACTAAACGTAAACAAAGAAATAGCGGCAAACCAATTGCCAGATCAAAAGCACCTAATACATTCTAGTAGGAAATTAGGCCTACCTACCTACTTCCTGTGTGATAGAAAACTAATACAAACAAAAAATATGTAAGTACGTAGGTATCTCATCATCAAGTAAAATTATATTATGCTAGAATAAGTGACTAACTTACCATTCCTGTTCAATAGGTAATCTGAACAGAGACAGGTCTGGAATCGATGAATTATTAAGACACCCAAACACACAGCAATACGTTCTTCTGCGATTATCAGACATTTTGATGATGATATTGATGAATAAATCATTTAGCGGTGCCGAAAAGCCGTGACGCGCGCGCGAACCTTGTGCAGTGTTAGCCCCGACTGGCGCACTGAGAAACGGGTCGAGATTTTGTTAAAGTGTGCGTGCGTCGACACATAGATACAATAGCGCACACATACAAGCCGCGCGCGGTGCGGTTGTATGAAGATAACCTACTTCCCCTCTCTTTATACTATGATATTGTCGTGCTATGGCTATATACCTACTATATGCTATAATATTATAGCGTCGTCTAAAATCAGCTACATCATTAGGGATATAGTAATATCTCGCCAATTTCTATTTCACTCACACTGCAAATCAGTAGATTTCAGAGTTGGTCCCAATCACAAACAATAGAAACAAAACAATCCTAATCAGAGGATTAGAGCAAGTTGTCCCATAATGCCGCAAGGTAACACATTATTCTTATCTCGTTTACTCTATAGCGGACCGTTAACATATTAATCATAGATCAAATCTTCAAGTCAGTCTTCAACCTTCCGAAGTAATGGCAACCACTATAGCTTCGACCTTAGAATCGAATAATTATACGGTTATGACTTTGACTTTGAATAATTTTAACTTTTGTTTGTGCGTAACAAGTCAGGTATTTAAAACTGATTTGAGACGCTGGTGTGCGGTCATTGATTCTTATGTGAAACTATAAATAAAATGACCAAAGTCTCGCTAAATTATTGTCAGTCTTATTGTTTCGTAAGCATTTGTAAAGTACAATGCAAGTTAATTATTTATGAGGCATCAGGCTTTATGACGGAATTGTTCCAAAACTTAAGGTTCAGGCAAAAAAAACTCGAAGTACCTACTGCCAATTAATATTTTTTTTTGAAAGGACAGGTTGGTAGCCTCAGATGGCTGCAACAACCTTACCGGACAAATCGGTGAGGGCAGAGGGCTCTTTAGGTAACAACGCCTGAGGGCTCCCCCGAATGGGGTACGAACCTCGGCTCAGGGCGTTACCGGGGGAGGGGGAGGACTTTGTAAATAAATATATTATCACCAAGTTTACATAAGGTTACATAACTACTTATGTAGTCATTGGGAAATTAATTAATTTTGTATTAATTATCCTTGATAGAACACACATAGCAGTCGAAAATTGTAACACTGAAATTTAAACACAAGGGATATAGAGTTGATATTCCATTGTTTGCGGTATTCAAGCGATGACCTATTACCTATATTAGAAAATCTTTATCGTTTTAGTTTTTACATTGAAGTAAATATTCATTGTTTAAAGTGTTCTGTTCGAATTTTCAAGGGTAAATTAAGTCCATTATGAATTGATGAATTATGAATTTGGAACTTTATTTCATGGCATTTTAGTATTTTATGATTTCTTACCCGTTTGGCATAAAAAAATCCCTTGCTTATCCCTTGGGTCGTGTATTAAAAATACAATACGCGTAAATGTTAATCAGTTCTCAGACATTTTTTTTTAATTGACTAAGGTTATAATCGGGCGTTTACGATAACATTTTCCTAAGAAAATTCATGGTAAACTCCCGATTATAATTTATAGGACCGTTTTCTAGTCGGTGAACATCGACCTTAAAATACTAAACGTAAATTATCTCAAATAAATGATAAAAATGCCATATAATCACACTTACATACTACTGAAATATACAATAGCTTTGAATTTCCGAAATAACAAGAATGCATTATTTTAATTTTCAAAACAAGTATTGACATGTTATTTTCTTACACAGATGACGCATGACAGGCCAGATGGCGCAGTGGGTTAAGACGCCACCTATCGCGCCGCTGGTTGTGGGTTTGATTCCCATCAAGGACAAACATTTGTGTGCATGAACATGTCTGTTTGTCCTGAGTCTGGGTGTAATATCTATATAAGTATGTATTTCCAAAAAAAAATGTAGTATATGTAGTATATCAGTTATCTGGTTGTCCATAGTACAAGCTCTGCTTAGTTTGGGATCAGATAACCGTGTGTGAAGGATGTCCCAAGATATTTATTTATTTATTTATAACTTTGCATATCATTTTTGTTTATTATATTTACTTTTTGTTATATTATTTACTTCTTGAGCTTTAATTTCATTACTTGTTATACTTTTCTTTTTTAATCATGATCCATATTTTTTTCTGTTCTTCATTTTGGTAGATCTGTTTCACCTCTTTATCAATGGTCACTTAGTCTTTGTATGTGAAAACTGTATTGTTTTTAGTTTTTATTTCTACTACTTAAAGTACTTATGTTAAGCTGTTTGTGTTCCGAATAAAGTAAAATAACCATCCTCAATAAATGTAAAATTAATTAAAATCGAGAAAAGCTTATATTCCGAAAGAAATTCGCCCAAATAAACTCAGCAGCATTATAATACAAAGATGTTCGCGCAAAGATTTAAAATAGGTATTTAGGCACTTGCAGTGCTTTGAAGTGAAATTATTCATCAATATGAAGAACTTTCTCTGAAATCAACAAAAAAATGTTTTCATGTTTCCTTTTCGCGATTTCAATATTATTCCCATATTAAAAGGTGATTTACAAATAATCCTATACTTTAATTCATGCTTTACACCCGTACACATCAACGCTATTTTAATAAAACACTCTATATATTCTCATTTCGACAATGCCAGTAGTGTTGCCGGAAAATCGATATTCTATCTCAATAGTATCGAGCAATTTAGCCCAATATTATTGATACCATCTAGGTATGAAGTACCTACTATGTATCGATTATATGAGTCATTTGGGGAGAAAACAATCGATGAATCGAGCCGATTTTTCTGCAACACTAAATGTCAGGAAAAACATCCATTAATATGTGACGAGATAGTCTGTCATTGAAACAGCGTTTATGAGTGAAGCAGTTTTTTATACAATGCATTTTTACTCTTATTTAGAAGGTATTAAGTTACACTATAATATGATTTCGTGCTTGAAACTCCTCGTAAGGTGTTTGTGCGGTAACACAATAGAGTTGAGTAGTATCATCTCTGGAGGCATTATTACTCCTGCACCTGTAAGACAAACAATCATTATATATAACTAGCGACCCGCCCCGGCTTCACACGGTTTTTCTCGGCTTTTCTGTACTATAATATGCATGTATTATACATATAAACCTTCGTCTTGAATGACTCTATCTATTGATGAAAACTGCATTAAAATCCGTTGCGTAGTTTAAAAGATCTAAGCGAACAGACAGTTTCTAAATTTTGCTACTCATTTAAAAGTTACCTTGTACAATAAGAAAAAAACACCAAGAAGTCAACATGAATTTTCGTTAGAAAAATATCCATGTTGAACGCTTGATTATAATTTATCGGACCGTTTTCTTGTCAGTGAACATGGACCTCAGTAGTGAAATGATGATTGGACACGAAAGAAAAGAAATAAAAAACAATACTGTTAGGTACCTAGATAATTTTTTCTGTTGTTTATGTGTTATTTATTTTTTCACATGCATTTCCGGGATAAATAGTAGCCTATGTATTTTTCCATATCATAGGCTATCTGCATGCAAAAATTTCATCATGATCGGTTCAGCGAAGACATCTTACCTAATATAGTGATGGAAGGATTCAATCTGCCGTCTGAATTGAAAAGTGGTGTGTTGTCCATTTTAGCGAATGGCTTGTTGGGGTCCGGGTCTGAAGGCGTTCCCTCGACGCGAGACCACTCGCCCACCGATGCGTCTTGACCGACTGTATCATAAAATTAATGTAAAGATAAAATATAATAGAATACAGTATGACACAACTCAGATGAAGTATCGGCAAAATTCGTAAAATCGATCATTTCCGAAAAGAGTGCGCCTACAACATTACCCACGTTTATCAGTACTTTAGGCAAAAATGAACTTGTTGAACGTTGAATGGCACGATAATGAATGATTTTTATTAGCTGTGTAAATCGGAAGTGAAGTGTAGATATACGATTTGCCGATTCTACATCTAAGTTGTGTCATACTGTACCTATTTCTAATAATATGGTACTGTCCGGGAGGCCTAAGCTGAGCTTTGCATTTGAGTGAGTGATCACCAAATGTCAGACAAAAAAACTTTTAAAAATAGATTTTATTATGTAAAACTCGAACACAAAAACAAAATATTAAGAATGATACACGTCACGCTGCTATCAGTACAAGAGGTGAAGTGTGGAAGGTGCGCGCCGTAAAATAATAGCACAAATAGCAAAAATATTAAAACGTCCAGTGTACGATGACATCTGGTATAGAATTGAACAACAATTAATCAAATTAAATTTAAATTAAATAATTAATCAATTGCGTTAGTAACATTAACGGTGAATTGAAAAATATACTGGAAAAAAATTAATTTTGCAAAATAGCGATAAACTTGTTTTAAATATTAAACATCAGCTGAAAACATGACCAATGCAAAATCAACCTTACCAACTATTATTAAAGTTCAATTTCCTATTTTATGATGATCACTAGACTGATTTTATAAATTAGTTCTAAATAATGACTTACCAACTGAATACATGACCAGTGCGTGTTCATGTATGGTTGCGTTGTTCAGTACTATGGACTCCTTTAGTCTGACGCCAGCTTTTATAGTCACTCCTGCGCCGATTGATACATTCGGACCAATCTGGGTGACAAAACGGTTATCTTATCATCTTACGAGCTGATATATTTCATTTAAATGGCCAAGCACTGATCAATGCATAAAACATCTAAAACATGTGGAAACATCAAATTTTAATATGTTGTACGTACATTTAATGCTATTTTTAATTACCAGTAGAAACAATATGAGTAGATCATTTGATGCTGTGAAACTATGACGTCATAGTGTAGTATTTTATACAAAATTCCATATAAACTACCGTTTTGACATTTATTAAAAAGTAGCCGAGTTGATATGATAGGAAACTACCCTATTATAATGTATTTTTTTAGGTCATTCAATCAAAAATTTTGCATATGAACCAGAACCAAATATTTTTTTTTGGTAAGGATGTATTATTCTACAAGCTGTGTTTACCCCGATAAATATTAGCATAGCATTTTAAAATTAATTTCGTCACAAAATGAGCCCGTATAAATTCATGGGTATATAAATATCGAGTCTACTAGTGATACATGCATATCACATTCAAGTTCTTCTCAGTTCAAGTGTATTCCGAACCGGTAGTAGAGTCTAATAATTGTAACTGTTGACATTCATAAGTGCCTTATTAGAGCCCAAACTGAATAAATTAGTTTTTGATTTTGACATTATCAAGTATGACATTTACCACAGCAGTAGAGTGTACAGTGGCAGTAGGATGCACGAAGACATCTGGCAACACTTGGCAGGCGGGGGCTACAGCGGGGGCTCGCGCTCGATGCAACTCGAGGTAGTGGCGGTTCGCGTATATAGCAGACCCAGCTGTCTTCACTTGCGACCACCAGTTTGTTACCTTAGTTTAATAATAATTATTATTTAAATAAATACTGAACAAATGTTCAGTGGCAGTGGCTATGGCGTCTTTCGGTGAGGAAAATCATAGCACGGTGGTAACGCCTGGCTGGCTACCATCTTTCCTTACATACCACGATGAAATAATTTAAGAAAATCAATCATTATCATCATGTCAGCTGAAAGACGTCCACTGCTGGACAAAGGCCTCCCCCAACGATCTCCACGATGGCCGGTCTTGCGCCAATAAAAAGTGTGTGTAGAAAATCAATAATACGAATATAACGACATTATCATTCATCAAAATCGGTTCAGCCGTTTAGTGGGTACGAGGGACATAGGGACGGACGTCGCGCGTCGGACATACCTACGTACATGCAGGTTAAACACATAAACCTCTTATTCTTGGGGGTCGATGAGGCCTGCACTTACGTCCCGTTTGGGGTGTATTGTGCATTCCGCCCTTCCAGCTTTACACAAGCCATCCTAGCTCCTTAAAGTAACGGAGTGTGGCTTTGAGGTACTGAAAAATTTGCTTCAGTGATATGGGTGTTTCTGTTACATAAGCCTCTTTTTAAGCTTCGACGCAGTCGGGTAAAAATGTAAATTCACCTGCATAGCGTATAATTTATTGGTGCCAGCGAGAGGGGCCAACACGTCTTGCTCCCAGGACATATATCCAGGGTGTGGATTGCTCTGTCCATTTCCACTGAAAAAAACATTTGTTTCCATATACCTACTTTGATGTTTTTTTTTTGTGTTTGACCACAATTGTACTATCAGATCACTGATCCCGAACTAAGCAGAGCTACTATGGAATCCAAATAACTGATACTACATGTTTTTTTTTTATATCTAAATAAATACTTAAATAGATAATGAAACCGAGATTCAAGACAAATAGAAATGTTCATGCACACATAAAAAGGATTTCTTCATTTAAGATATTTTAACTTCCACGAAGTTAGTTTGCATTGAACCAAGATAATGGCGATTTCATATATAGGGAAACTAATATTTTCTTGTAGAAAGAAAAAAAAACT
The DNA here is from genome assembly GCA_963555595.1 of Tethea ocularis. Lineage (NCBI taxonomy): Eukaryota > Metazoa > Arthropoda > Insecta > Lepidoptera > Drepanidae > Tethea > Tethea ocularis. The sequence continues at coordinate 5,344,389 of OY741979.1, forward strand.
TTTGAATGAATATTCATAATTCAAGAAATCAAATGTCAATTGTTTTGTGACAAGACAATTGACATTTGATCCAAGACAATGTATCTTCCACCAAAGAGATTTAGTTTTCTAGTTCTAATGAAATTGAAGTTCTTAATCCAAAAGTACTTATAACTTGTTCATTCAAGAAAATGCAGATTCAATGTAAGAGATGATATTCTTAGTTCAATATGATAAAAATGTATAACAAAACAGAACGATCTTATTTTGAAATTGGTTTTACTTGGATTTTGAAAGTGATACATATCTTGAGATTTTTTTATCTTCACATGATATAAAACATTCTCAGTTTAATTTGTTATTATATTATAATAATAAATAAAAGCCTTGCATAGAGAAATAATAGGTTCTTTCAAGATTTCAACGTTTTTGTGTAAGTTTCTGAAATCTTCTGCAGAAATAAAATATTCTCATTGTAGAATTATTTGTCCTACCAACAAAAAGGGTTTTCTCATTATGAGATAAATTTTACTTGTGGCAAAACGTAACGATTTTTTACTAAACCGTAACTATCTTGGATGTAGTAATGTTACTTTCTTCTGAGAATTAAAGGGTTTTTATTAAATCGTAATTATCTTGGATGTCGTAAAGTTACTTTGTTCTGAAAAATAAAGATCTCCTTTCAATAATTTGTTTCTCATTGTGAGATTTTTGGCATGCTTGTATAGCTAGATATATATTTGCTTAGTCTAAATTTAAGATTATATTAGTGTAAAAACCATAATGTAGGTATTCGTGAAAATACAAAAATAATCTTTTTTTTTCTTTCGTACACATCTAAAAAATGTTATAAATTTTCACATTATGGTTTTAACACTCATATAATCTTAAATTTAGACTAAGCAAATATATTTCTACCTATACAAGCATGCCAAAAATCTCACAATGAGAAACAAATTATTGAATGGAGACCTTAATCAAAACAAGCTAACTTTACTACTTACATCCTAGATAATTACTATATAATAAAAACCCTTTTAGTCCCAGTACAAAGTACCCTTACTACATCTAAGAAAGATACAATTTACTTTCTTTTTATTTAACACAATTTTTTCGATCAAAATAAAAAACAGGTTTGAATATAATGCAATCTATATTAATAGCTGGCTGTACACACGAATAACATCATATTATTCAAGTAATAAAGACATATCTCACATAATGTTATTAATTTATACATAATTTAAAAAAAAAATAGGAGAAACTGATTTTAAATTCTCATATAACACTTACAACAGTCAATAATATTGATTAATTACAAAATTAAAAATTAAAATAATTGCCTAATAACTATCTAAAACTAAAACAATAATTTAGATACCTTTAACATTATTCTTTAAAAGTTGGCATGCTTATGTCGACTTACCTACAGTTAATATGTCTAACATTAAAAAACTGTAAGTACAGTATAATTAATAATAGGTCATTGAATTATCAACACATTAGGTTGAAATATCTTTGTGCAAATTCCCTTGTAAAATTATATTGAACATTTAACTCGTTTGCTTGCAGAAGCCTTCAGCTTTTGTTCTTCTATTTGTGTATGTAGGAATATCACCAGGATTCTAAAAATAATACAAATGTATTAGAACGTTGATTGATCAGATCGTAGCGATATTATAGAAATGACACCTAGATTAATGTATGACAGACAAAATAAAGCATATTAAAAGGTGGATGAATGCATATGTATTGTAATGAAATGATCATATTCTAAAATAAATAAAATACTTTAGGGATGTACTAGGTACGAGTACCTACTGTATCTAAATGTATAATTTCCAAACCGGTTCAGGCGTCTTTGAGTAATCGGAGATCGAACATGAAAACAAAAGAATATGAATGATTCCAACGAATTGAGAATCTCGTAATTTTTTGAAGTCGGTTAAAAATAAACTTATTAACTTACTTTCACTGTCCAATTTTTCTAAGCCTTGCACAATGCTGAGCAGATTTTCGTTTACAGGTTTTCTTGATAAACTTCTTTAAATAACCTGTAAAAAGTTATTCGTTGCGTGGGACAGCAACGCACAAGCTTTTACTGCGAGGGACACCTTGTCCATTGCAGTAAAAGCATTTATGCAATTTATATTGGCCCTAAACTGCCTCTGCGCGCACAAATGGAGTTGCTTGTTAACACTTTCTACTATAGGCTTCTGCTTGCAGAACTTCTTCTTGTAGAACTTCTTCTTGCATCTTGCTTTCAAGATGTGCACCAACTGCCGGCCGGTCACGGAAAGAACATGGACATGGTGGCCGCTCGCTGGTTGCGCGGTATTGTCTTGACAAAAACATATTTTGTCTGCCGTAAACCGTAATTCCTTTAATCTAGAAAATGTATCTTACTATAAGTTATTTCGTTCAATGATATGAAGCAATAGGAATTGTTAAGTTAAGACAACATTATTTCTTCCAATTAACATACTATAAAACTACAATGAAAGAAGAGTATCTTAATTTAAGATATTATTACTTTGGAACTCATTAAAATAATATTTTCTTGCTTAAATAACATAATTCTTCATTTGAAGATTAAATTTTAATAGATTAAATTGTTTAAAAATGTTGAAATAAGATTTTTTTTTGTTTTTAAACTAAAACTTTGTATATTTGCTTTGAAAAAAGTTTTCTTTAAATGTCAAGTAAAATATTTTATTGTACAAAGAATAATATTTTCTTGGAGAAAATTTATATGACTTGAACAGAAACACATTCTCTTGATATTAAGAAATATTTCAAGACATTTTTTATTCTTAATTGGAGAAATCCTTTTTATCTGTGTGCGCACAAATATTTTATTCTTGATATTATTTAAAATAGTGCAATCATTACGTATGGATGTGATGTGAGGATATGAAGACGTTTGTTACTCTTTCACGCAAATACTACTGAATAGATTTGGATGAAACTTTGCACATAGATAGATCATAGTTTGGCATAACATTTAGGCTACTTTTTACCTCGAGAAAATATAAGATCCCTCGGGAACGCGAGTGAAACTAGTATTATAAATGCGAAAATGATCACAAAACCGATTACGCTACCGTCCTCGACGGCGAGGACCGCCGCGACGTCCCACTCAGTCTCGTCCCGTTCAAGCGGCCCGAGCTGCCATTAGTAATCCGACCGCCCCCAATTAGTCGTAACTCGTACAAAGTCCTCCCCTTCCCCCGGTAACGCCCTGAGCCGAGGTTCGTACCCCACTCGGGGGTGCCCTCAGGCGTTGTTACCTAAATGTTACCCGGCTGAGAGCTCTCTGCGCTCGCCGATTGTCCGGTAAGGTTGGAGCAGCCATCAGAGGCTACCAACTTTAGTCCTTTCAAAAAAAAAAAAAAAAAAAAAAAAAAAAAAAATAAAAAAATAAAAAAAAAAAAAAAAAAAAAAAAATGCGAAAATGAGTTTGTCTGTTTATGTTATCACGCTAAAACCACTTAACCGATCGCGATGAAATTTGGCAGGTAGATAGCCTATGATATGGAGAAGGACAAATGCTATTTTTTATCCTGGACACGCGGATGAAAACGTGAGGATAGCTAGTAAAAAAAATTGATCTGTCGCGGCTAAAGACGCAAACCTATACAGTAAAATTCACTATCATCTTCTAGCTCAGTGGTAGTGACGTCGGATGCCGCGACGAAGGTCGTGGGTTTGAATCCTACAATGAGCTTGAACTTTCGGTGAAGGAAAACATCGTGAGGAAACCATAGCACTGTGGTAGGGCATTTTGTAGTACCCGTCTGGCTGGCTACCACCCTCAAGTTGAAAATCTGTTGCCGAGCACCTACCGGTGTGTTCCGGCAATTGCACTTGAGAGCCAGTTGCTTGTAACAGGTCGGCAACATATTAGCAATACCTCTGGTATTGCAATAAATATGGCGATAAGCGACGGTAACCACTTACCATCAGGTGGACCGCGCCCCGCCTGCCTGCTTGTCACCTTTTGACATAAAAAAAAGTTACCTGTAAAATTCATCTTGTTTCTTCTGAAAAGCCTCTGCCATCGTATGAAACACTTGCAACGAGCACACATACACACCGCAGTTGATCAACGTGGAGACGTAACTGTTTGGTTTCTCCACGTAATGGTTGACAGCTTTAGTGGACGCGTCCCGGACCATACATCCATAGTGGACTGCTTGCTGCCGAGTCGCTTCCGTCCCCATTATTGTTACCTTACAAGACAAATTTAACATTATTGCTATAGCGATATGATATAAAATTCTATGTCTCTGACTGATCACCGAGTGACATTTTAACGCACAGCCTAAACAGTTACAAGCCTAAAAGTTCTATGGCCGTAAAGTGCATCCATTACAAAAGGGTTTTTCGAAAATGAACACCAATGAACTGATGAAAAATGTGTTGGAAAGTTCATAGAGACATAAAATATTCATATGCTTATTGTCTATGTATTCCAAACAACAATATTTATGTAGTTTATTGACTTTTGTTTAGTTTAGTTTATTTAGTTTTAAGTCATTCTATCTGTTTCATGTATGAATTTCTTTCATCTATTACACACTGTGTCTACATATCTGTCAAACATTCCAGTAGCAGAGCTGCTGGAAGAAATATCTATTAGAAATAGGCAGTCCCTTTATATCTGTGTTTTCTTTTCCCTTTACTTGTGTGTGTGTGTACATAAATTAATAAATAACAATGAATGGGGACATACCAGAAAATAAAGAATTTATTTTTCTAAGAAACCATAAAGACTAATACATATAATATATGTACTTGAAGTAGAATTTTTTTTTTACTTGTAATGCAACTCAGTAAGAGTGCATTTAATTGTGTGCATCTATATATATAAAAGAAAGTCGTGTTAGTTACTCCACTTATAACTCAAGAACGGCTGAACCGATTTAGCTGAAAATTGGCAGGGAGGTAGTTTAGAGCCAGGAGAAGGACATAGGATAAGTAGGTAAGGGTAGGTAGGGTAGGTAGGTAAGGTAGGTAGGGGTAGGTAGGGTAGGTAGGTAAGGTAGGTAGGGGTAGGTAGAGGTAGGTAGGGTAGGTAGGTAAGGTAGGTAGGGGTAGGTAGTTAGGTAGGGGTAGGTAGATAGGTAGGGGTAGGTAGATAGGTAGGGGTAGGTAGAGGTAGGTAGGGTAGGTAGATAGGTAGGGGTAGGTAGTTAGGTAGGGGTAGGTAGTTAGGTAGGGGTAGGTAGATAGGTAGGGGTAGGTAGATAGGTAGGGGTAGGTAGGTAAGGTAGGTCCCTGTTTTATTTTTGTTCTCAGGGCAGGACAACGTCTGCCGGGTCAGCTTGTTTATAATAAAACTAATTGACTAACATTAAAACAAAAAGGAATAACTATTTTGATCAGACATAAAGGTGTTAGCCAGAGGTACTACAGCCGTTCAGAGACAAAATGAGTAGGACTCTGGGTACAGTACCATAAAGAATAAAAGCAATTTATATATTACCAGTGCATTAGGCCTTTCTTCATGGAACTGCCATAACTCTTTCAATGGAAAGTCAGCACACACATCGCCATTGAGAAGGAAGAATGCTGTTCGGTTCCCGGCTCGGATCTGGTCTCTAAAGTGGTAGAGGCCACCACCTGTACCCAGGGGAGTGAATTCTTGTAGGTATCTGTGATTAGAGACAGTATGTGTCAGCTTCTTGACTTGAGCTCATGTATTTCATGTTTGGACAGTGTAGTGAAAAGTGTTTTTGCCAGCAACCTAAGGTCACACTCTGTTCCTTTAAGGAGCTAAAGCTGGTAGTGGGGAATGCACAATACACCCCAAGCGGGACGTCAGTGCAGGCCTCATCGCCCCCAACAGAATAAGAATAAGACAGAGTTACTTTCATATTTTTAACATTAGTATAATATAAATACTAATAAATTCCTTTTGTGACGTTTATTGTGGTGTGAACTATTTATTCACATCACATTCCTATTCTTACAAATGTAATTGAACCCTCTGACCCTCTCAAAGATTGTCAGTTCACCTTGTGGGGTGCCTGCCCACACTGTGTCTTCCAGCTGGAAACCATGGGAAGCAGCTTATAGTTTATCTAAGTTAAAGAAGACAATGAAGTACCTGATAGTAACATGATATTCCTTTTGCATATCATTTACAAACTGTGTCATATGTGTAGTAGTGTATGAACCGATTATCAGGATCTCTGTGCATTGTTCCAATTTAGCACATGCTTCTATATGGTGCTGGATGAGAGGCAAGCCAGCAATGGGGAACAGTGGCTTTGGGATGTCCAAAGACAGCGGACGGAAACGGGTGCCTGCAAGAATAATATTTAAGTTATTGGAGCCGATTCTATTTTTTTTTATAAGTTAACTAATACTATAAATGTATTATTAGTCACACACATTATTGAAAATAGATAGAATTTTTTTAATGCTGCCAAATTAGTCTATGTCATCATTAAGTCATGACCAATAAAGGTGGCAATTGAATTCCTGTTGAAACAAGCAATCTGACTACTTTGATAGGATGTTTCTTTTACCTCTTTAAGTGTTTTGTCAACCAGAAATTAAAAAAAAAGTGGAGGCTGTAAATAATCATAATTAGGTACTTTTGGAGCTCATACCTTTAGAATGGGGATGAATAAAATTAGTTTAACTACCTGTACCTCCTAAGAACTATTCACATACTGACAGTCAAATTCCAATAAGAAGAGTTAGTTTAGACAACAAAAAAATATGGTTACAATGAAGTAATGTAATTTTATAATAAGATTTACAAGGCTACATCATTAACAAGTTAGTAACCAAAAAGCTACTAAAATAAACATCTTTGTTACGTATTTATTATACTTGTAATTGACCGTGTAATTCAGCGATAAATCCACGTATTTAGTTATCTTTTTGACAGTGAATACCGGTGGCGACATATTAATGAAAATACAGACCTTTCTGCGGACCTCCGATAAGAATAACAGCTTTCACCATTTTGAAATACTTATTGTGCTTTATTTCTTAATAAATCAACTTTAGTACAATCGTACAATTTTTATACAGTTTTGAACAACAAACCACGAACAAACAACACAAAGATCAAAGATAAACACTGAAACACACACGTCAGTGTCAGTCACTAGTCAGTCAGTCAGTGCGTCAGTCAATCTCTAGGGATGTGAAAAAAACGATTATTAAAAGAATTGTATAATAACCAAATTTTAATTTCACTGTAATTTTTTTTTACAAACCAATTAATTTTATTTGTTACCTTATATGATATTTATTATAACAAAATAAACTAAAAACGACTTTTATAAAAAGGACTAAACTAAATGAAAAAGTCGCAGTCAGAAGGCATCGTTCCAAGAATACTAGCGGTACCTAATGCTGATTCTCTGACCCAAGTATACGCCAGTGTTCGTCACGAGATGTTTCGACCAGGCGTTTTGATATTTCTTTATTAAAATGGTGGCCACTCGGCCCCCACGCACTGACCCAGAGTTTCGACCCCAAACGGCTCAAAAATGTAGCTCGAATCTAAACTACTATATTTGCGCCGCTTGAGGTACTTTGGTAGCATGGCAGCACCACCAGCCTTATATATTGTCTCTGGAAGATGAGACGGTGCTAATCGGTAACTGTATGGTATCGGAATTTGTATCGGTATCCAAAAAAGTAACGAACAATATCGGTACAATTTCGTTAATTTATTATGTTACAAGTCTTTGCTTGACTTTTTGGCGGGAACTTGCGAAGTGACGTTGCGTTTTCATTTTATTTTCATAAAATAGTGTATTTTTTGAGTTTTTTTGAATATTATCGGTAGTATTTTGTCCAATAAAGATCAATACAAGTGCACCAGTGAAGTGAAATGATTACGTGTATAGTGGCTTTTCAAGTTGTCTCAAGAAGTCCATGAAAAGTTTTAGTAGAACGGCTACCATTGTACTAAAACCTAACTAAACTGACTGACTATGACTCGAAGAAGATTTAACATGACTTGAACTTTGAAACTTGACGATTGACGAGAATTTAATACATGAAGAATATAAAAATACCTACATTGCTCAACTTGACACTGGCAAAATACACGAAGTGTGATGCCAAAATAAAAAAAAAAAATAGTCTTTGCTTGTCAGATTGGAAATAAATTAACTTCAGTTTTCGTAATACCACTTACTAACCACTAGATGTCACTGTTCTCTTTCATTCATAATCTTCAAAATAAAAAAAGGTTGATCAAAAAATTTATAGGTATGCCTCCTTCTTCTAAGAAAGTCTTTTCACCTTCTTTTCACCTACGCTTTTCACATAATAAGGAAAGTACCTACAAACCTTAGGTAAACCCACAGAGTAATGAATAAATAATTATGTAGTAAGTAGCAAGCTAGGTAAACCACTAGGTATGTGTTTCTACAACTATCCAATAGAGGCGCTGCACGAGGCAAAGATCAAAAGAGTAATATGGTGATGATCTTCAAAAGGCTAAGTGGATTTACTTGAAACAAAGAGTTAAGAATACTCTCGATTAAGACACCTCTTATCAAAATCGGTTCATCCGTTCAGGAGCTATGATGCCACGGACAGACACACTGAGACATACATGCTACAAACTTCAACACTCCTTTTTTTCGTCGGGGGTTAAAAAGAAACAATACTACTAATAATACCTTACCACACAACCAACGGTTGTAAAGGTCGTCGTATTTATTTAGCTAAAATGTAGGTAAATATGTATGAGATATCATTGTTTATTTTTTATAGCATTAGAAGAAATCACACACTATTTTTATAGTATATTATAATTATCTGTGCTATTTTGTACAGTCCTTGAAATTAAACGACCAAGAAGTAAAACTATAAATATTTTTTTTAATTAAGTAGTTTGTATATTTGTTGTAAATATTGTTTAAAAATAAATGTAATTAAACATAATTGTGCAAATATAGGTATGCTGAGCCTGTGTTTCAGAAAGTGGTCCCCAGTGACGTCATGTCCGCTAACTTGTTTAGTAAGTACCTATATTGATGGCGGTTGTGGCCATGTTGTGGCCCTACTGAGCGGTTTTATCGCTGCCACAGAGTACTTTATTATATATTTGAAAATCGCTGCCTACATTATACGTAGTATCTCTACTTAGTTTGTGTAACTGATACTCTTGGCAGACGGGTAAGGTTCTTGCGATTTATATTACCCTGGTACTTTGTTTATGAGTGTTTAAAAAACCTATAGAGAAATTAAATGATTTCCATAATAACTGTAGGTACATAATATTAGTTAATCATTTATTAGGGATGATTAATCTATAGGTACTAATAGTTTGTTTGTTTGAACGCGCTTATATCCGGAGTTACTGGTCCGATTTGAAAAATAATTTTTCTAATAGGAAGCTACATTATCCCCGATGGTTAGGCTATTTATCGTTATCCCGGGAAATCGAGTGAAACCGCGCAGAACAGCTAGTAACAAATACCTAAAGATCTTCGTGAAAATCTCCAACTGGTAACAATAATTAGGTACAGATAGAAAAAACAAATATAAGAAGTAACTATAAAATTTCATCATTATTTTTCTAAATAATTTCTAATTAAATAAAATCGTTGAACCCTATACATTTTATAGGTAGTTATTTGTTCAACAGGTGGTATTTGGTATTAATTAATCTAATTTTCATTACAGAATCTCTTAATCTACCTACTCATCGATCATAACAGGCTTTATGTTGTATTGTATTAGGGTCACACACAAATACAACTAAACTGGGGCCCAAACTGGTTAACAGCATTTGGTGCTGGCACCGTGCCCTTTGTCATACTTGCTGAAGTGTTTTTTCCGGAGGTTAGTTCTTGTTAATTTATGCATGCCTGGTAGGTACACACGGCCACAGATCAAGCTACACACTGCGGCACCTTATATGGTTGTAATAGGCGCTATTTTGCAACAAAAATGTGTAGCTTGATCTGTGGCCGTGTGTACTTTGTGTATGATAATCAGTTTTATGTTATGGCATTTGAGCAAACAAATTGTTATTTTAGAAATTGAGTCATTGAAATTTTAATAAGTTGGAATAAGGTCGGAATTTATACCTACAATTATTTACAAAAAAATAAATATAGGTACAATCTACATGTTAAAATAATTATCGAGGTGGCCGCTTGTGCCGATCAACGGCAAGTTTCCCAGAAGGCTGACAGCGTTCCTCTTTGGATGGCCAAGCTAAAGCTTCATTCACCGACGGACGCTTGGCGGAATCAGCCATGGTAATCTAAGATTTATGATAAGGTTGAAAATCTTCTTATGCCGCTTCGGTTTCGCCGTCGGGCGATCTGCGGCGTTTTATCCTCAGTGTGAGCGCCCGCCCGGTCCCTCGAGGCCTTGATAAGTTTAGATGATAATCGGCGAGGCTCGAACCCCCAAAGACCCATGATCTCAAACGTAAAAGGCAAAAACAAATAGTTTGGCCAAAAGGATGCATATCATTTCAGCTCCTTACTTAGTTTAAGTTAATTTGTCTTTAGTAATTTGTGTGTTTGAGCTGAATAAAGTTAGGTAATATATTTTTAAAATATGCCTACTGAATAGGGAAGATGATGACTGGGTAAAAATAATTAATTCTGTTTAGTTCGTCAGTTAGGTTATCAAAAATTGTCTTCGCCTTAACAATATTATTTGCTGACAAGCGTGCGTCACAGAAACTGGGTTGGGTAATAATCTTCGATCAGCAATATCAAAGATATCGGGTCACGTACAAAATCCAAGCTAAATGCTGTCCGCGAGAATAATATATAGTACTTTTACGGCTGCATTTGTTTACTAACAAACGGAGAGAAATGTTTTAAAACAGTTTTAAATTCAACCTAATTACAACCATAGTACCTACCTAGTAATAAGTCACAAATCTTCAAAATATCATCTAATACTTACGATCATTCGAACTAAACAAAATAAGAGCTCACTTATTAAGTGAGCTGTTATTTATCGAGACACATTTTTTGCGCCGACCTGAAATCTATTATATTGTTGATCGAAGGTAATAATGGCTTTATTAGCAGTTTAACTATTTGGACCTCGGTGTTGCGTTTACACAACTGGGCTCAGCGGAAATCGAACGATCACTTGCTGTGGATTTCTTAGTTCAGTAGTGGTGATAGCCAAGCAGGTACCCACTACCTTCAATGAGCGCTTCTTTATTCTATTGATAGTCAAGAAGATGCCTTTGCTAAAATATTTCTTCAGCAAATAGGTCTATACACAGTATACCTACCTATAGCATAGATTAACAAATAATACGAGTAATTAATATGCCTTTAGTGTTATTTTTAACAGAGCATTTTAGTCGTTTACCGAATTTATGCAAACTTAGCTTAGATAATATACTGGGTGTAATGACATCGTAATGAAAAATACCATGAATTCAATACAGATTCTGAGGAACAACTCCGAAAAACAATACACGACAGTCCGATCATCGTTGTCAAATTATAAATTAACATCTGACATTTCATATAACCTCTAATCGCTGACCCGCTGCATTGATGAATGCAAAACGTTTATACAATTCTGCGTCAACTCTAAACGTCGTTCCTGTTGTAAAACGGATATACACGGATCCATGAAAAGTGCAAGGAACAGCCTAAATACATTAAGGATTTATTAAGGACATAAATACAGGGAGTAAGTGCATTCCAATTCTTATTTTTTTTTGTTTCAATACCTAAATATTATATGTATTATGATAGACAATAATTTAAGTAGCTATAATTCATTTAATTTCGATCCAATTCATATACCTACCTACTCCCTACTGTACCGTTAAATTAATTAATACATTATTTTAATTATACACAACGAATTATTCAATCACAGTTATACCTACATTATTATGTAAATATAAATTTTGGTATTTAAATATTAATTTATATCATAATAAAATAGTTATTACCTCTCATACTAATTATTTCATGCAATTTTCAATAATTCATTTGGATTAAGTAGGTAGGTAAAGTATGACACAACTTAGATGAAGCATCAGCAAAGTTCGTAAAATCGATCGTTCCCGAAAAGAGTACGCCTACAACATTACCTAGGTACTCATGTGTTAAAAAATGATCGGCGAAAATGATCTTGTTGAACGTTAAATGGCGCGATAATTAATGTTTTTTATGAGTTGTGTAAATCGGAAGTGAAGTGTACGAAAACGATTTGCCGATGCTACATCTAAGTTGTGTCATACTGTACCCGATACTCTTGTTCGCAAAACATTTTTGAATTATAACACTGGTAAATCAACACTAAGTTTACGACATAGGTAATTAAGTGCATCAGATTTCTATGACGTAACTATACGCGATAAGCCTTTTCTTTGGCCCGGTTCGATCGGTGACTTATTAAATAGGAATGCGTTTATTTCTTTATGGAGATTTCCGTGAATACGAAGTAAACAAAACAACAGTCTTGTGTCGTAAACGCTAAGGTTTACTTTATTCAGCTTAATTTTTGTATTTAATTCGTTTGAGTTGCAAAATAAGTAGGTAATATACCTACATAGAAAGATCAAAGTAAATAATTAGAAGAGTTTAATTGTAGTTAATTTACGGGTTTGTTTGCGTTGCTTTTTGCATTAATTTCACTACTCTCATTATTAATTAAGTATACCTACTAACGATGAGTGACATTAAAGAACTAGTCGAAAGACGTGGCTCACTGCATTTTTTAATAAAGTAATTAGTTTAGATTGTGTGACTTCACTTCAAGTTGCCGAATTACTTACGCGTATGACGGAATTCAAACAGTGATTCAGTGTAGTGTCAAGAATAAGGATTCTGCACTCGCCCACAGACAGACTTGATTTTGAAAATCAGCAACAAATATCAATACCTACACATATAATCAGATTCGTGTGTTGCAGGCGATTCTACAGTGGTTAAATAGATAATAGGACACTAATTTTGTGCGTGGTGTCAAATTGCGCGCGTCCATCAATGTCATACAAAGGTTCCACGGTTTGGAATGTGAAGCTGCACAGGTAATTAATTCGTTCGTTAGAGTTCACATCTGCCAATTATACTATAGCCTGGGATTTGTTGTGCGGTCCCTTTTTTCTTTAGGACGTGAATCGGCTCATCCACAAGCTTAAAGACCGTTTCTAAAAAATAAAAAAAGGTTTTAGATTGTTCTTAGTTTTAACTAGCTGTCCTCCGTGGTTTCGCCCGCGTTCCCAGGATAAAAATACATCAACACACTTGCACGTAAAGTGGCTTTTATAGCATTGCTTTGATTATAGCTTTATATTACCGCACTAGTGTTTTACTTCAATCACCGCAAAGAGTTATATGTTTATTTTAGGTTAAATATGATAAATCAAATTTATGAACATTTCATCAAATTACCTATATATTTTTACCACACCACAGATTTAGAAACAATAGGATATTAACCTTAATTATAATTTGATTATTTTTTAAATAAAAGAGTAGGTATTATTTGAAGTTAGGAACAAATAAACTTGTCACGTTGTAGATGTAATATTTTTTTCGTTTTGATTTATCTAATATGTCAAAACCTTAATATGTGTTTGTAATTACTATTTTTATAATAAATATATAAATAGAGAAAAAAATAATTTATTGTAGCGATATACATAACCGCCTTTTTAATGGCTAATTTATGGAGATATCATTAGAATAGCTAATATCGGCAACGGAGGCCAGAATAACATATCGTAGGTGGGTACCTCAAAATGTCACCGTACTGTAAAATATAAATTTAATATGTATGAGATAACAATAGTAGCTTTTTTTTTAGCAGCCAGAATTTATCGACCGTGAAGTAAAACATTAATACTACCATTTCATGTTTACTCAGACACAGTTAAGGTTGTTTTGTGGTAATTTATTCACGAGCACAGCAAGATAAAAATGACATTATTTCGGCAACTTATTAGCACTCTAATATGTAAGTACTTACCTACTTTCTTTTGTTTTTATACACTCGCGAAAGCACGCTTTTTTTTTTTTAAATAATTATGAATATTGATTACTATCCATAACTGAAAATCATACCTTCCTTGTGATGCAGTCGGCTAATTAACCACTAGCGATGTGTTAGATAAATCATGATTCCTTCATAATTTTGAAAATAGTAAATAGTTATAAATTAATTTAGTATCAATCTTATTAGTACATTACAAGAACTATAATTTGTATAGTGCATACCTAACTTAAATATATTTGGTGTATGACATATACCTAAGAAATAGGTACATACATACCCACTAGAAAACGGTCCGATCAATTTTATTATAATCGAGCGTTTTCGTTGGAAAAAGTCATCGTAAATTATAATTTATCGGGCCGTTTACTTGTTGGTGAACATTGATCTTAGGATAAGTTAAGATGTAAGAACAACTATGAAATATTAATGTTACTTATAATTTTCAGTATGCTACTTAGGTGCCATAATGGGTATAATTTTTGTATTCCCATCATGCATGTTAAACCTTTTCAAGTCTGCGAACACAACTCTTCACAGACCCATGGAGGGAACAGAAATATCATTATTTGGCAGTTTATCATGTATGGGCTCATTTATTGGAATACCATTTGGAGGATATTTGTCGGAAAAATTGGGAAGAAAGAAGACAGTAATTTTAATTTCACTCACTTATGTGGTACGTAACTCTTCTTTTTCTTAGTTGTCAAAATGGTAATCTAGAATGTGCCAAGATATATTTCTTTATTAAAAATTCCCTTCATCTATTTTATATCTACAATATGTGTACGTCAAATAGTGTAATTTAAATAGCGTCAATTTTGTCTAAGGCAGATAATATTTATTTTTAAAATTTCCACTAGATCTTTAAATTTTAGAAACTAGAGATTAAGAGGACCTCTCTTTCCTCTAGCTTAGCGTTTTTTCGCTCACAGCTCTACGAATATATTTAAGCTCTACTGAGGAAGTACCTCGCCTTATAGAATACCGCAGGCAAATAAACCTGCCCGCTAGTAAAGTCACCAATAAGCGAGCGAGCCGTATGCTTGCCGACTTTATGAAAAAAAAAATTTAATCCTTTCACAGACCGCATTAACAATGATGGCCGTTACTCACCACGTGGAGGTGATCCTAACAGCGATGTTCATCGCTGGGATGGGAGGGTCAATATTCCTTGTAGCGGCCGTCTATATCAGTGAAATATGCCAGGACTCCATCCGAGGAGCGCTGACTTCTGGCCCAACCTTATTCTACAATATTGGAGTGCTAATCTCATACTTTCTTGGAGGAATTCTGCCGTACCACACGATGATATACGTGTGTCTGTCAATTTCCGTACTTGGGGTACTGATGCTGATGATCTTGAAGGAATCTCCTTCGTATTTGATGATGAAGGGGTTTCAAGACGTGAGTAAACTGTTTTATTCATCAGAGTCATATTTAAGAAAATATAAGGTTCCTTTATTGAATCTCGGTATTGTACTAGGTGCGCATAGCAAGATAAAAGCTTTGAATTCAAATGAGTGAAAGTCGATGAATTAAAGAAAATAATGCATGCTACTTTTATTTCTATTGTAGGATGCAGCAAAATCTATTGCTTTCTACAGAGGTAAAGATAGTGGGTCCAAAGAAGTTATGGAGGAGATTGAGAAAATAAAACGCACGCTCAATCCCGTCTTGGATGGTTGGTAATTTTTTTTTGTAGAGTGACTCTTATCTTAAGAGTCTTATCGCACCGCTTTTAGGTTCATATTACGCACGCATGCTTTTTACTTTACATTACCGCACGCGTGCTTTTTACTTAAAATTTTTTTTTCAATCTCAGCAAAGAGTTTATTATTACTAATATTGACTCAGGCATGACCTTGCAGAAATCTGTTGTAAGGTTACTGTCAAGTCCCACACAAGGAAATCGCCCCATGTTTCGCTTCTTCACGACTTCATCAGAACTTTCTGTTTGGCGGTCGGCGAGGCACCTCATCATACTATTCTGGTTAGTTTAATTTTTAACGTACAAAATATTTTCTTTTTTCAGAGAGCCCAATTATCACACCAGAAGAAGAAACACTGAATCCTGTAACAAAGCCTAAAGTGAAATTGACCACCTGGCAATTCTTCAGTGAGTTTTAATTTTGAAATAATATTTTAGTATACCTATTCGTTTTTCTTCATACTAAGAATTAGCTTCCGCCCCACGGATTCACCTTAATTCCGGGATAAAAAGTACCCTATGTCATTTTCCATATCATAGGCTATCTGCATGTCAAATTTTATCTTGATCTTCATCAGTTTGGACGTGAAATAGGAAACAGACAGACAGAGTTACTTTCGCCTTTATAAATTATTAGTATGGATTAGTAAGAATGATGTAAGTATTTTTTTTTTTCAGAAAAATCCTCATCTACTCGCAAAGGCCTTTTGCTAGCTATGACACTGAAATTCGCCTACATTTTCGAAGGGTTTGTGTTAGTGCAGGTATACGCAGAACCTGTGTTTGAGAAAGCGGTCCCCAGTGACATCATGTCGGCTACCTTGTGTAGTATATTGATGGGGGTTGTGTCTATCTTGTGTGGTATTATAGCTGCCTATTTAACTGATACTCTTGGGAGACGGGTAAGCTTCTTGCGTTTTATGATACCCTGGTACTTTGTTGAATAAGTTAACCATCGGAATTAAGGTAAAGGCACCTTATGCCGAATGGTTCTGGAATTGGCACCATATTCCGAAGTATAGATATTAAAATCACATTTATAAAGACTGAGATTAAACGATTGAAATTAATTGGTTTAACTAAGAAATAAGTAGTAATTTTTTTAATACCATGTAGGTATCATTCTTACTACCTTTTTCACTTTTTATATCTCTATACCTACTCGGAATAAGGATTAAGACTTATTTCTGATTTAATTTCATTTTATTAAATACTTAACCCAATAATTAAATATTTAGACTATTTAAAAAGTAATAACCGGACAAGGGCGAGTCTGACTCGCGCACCGAGGATTCCGGAATTTCCTATGGTACTTTAAATACCATAGACTTGTTATAGGTTTTCCAGTAATCTTTAGGTATCATCTGTATTTTTTTCATTTTTTTTGGAATATATTTGAGGTCCTCACAATGATCCCTTTCATTTGATATGACACACAATATAGTTTGCAAAACATTTTATTTTTATTTTCTAATGTACCCCCAAAAGTAGCCCCATGTTTTAAATTCATTTATTTACGTAACACTTCCATGTTTGGGTCACTGACTTACTTAAGTGTACCAAGTTTCAACTCAATCCAGCTCAATATTTTCGGACAGACAGACAGACGGACAGACGCACGAGTGATCCTATAAGGGTTCCGTTTTTTTTAAATTTGAATTTCATAACCCGTTTTTTTTTTAACAATAAAGCTTCTAATAAAAATAGCCAAATCGTCAGAAAGGTTCAGTGAATGCTTATTTTTCAACGTCCTTTCCAGTTTTGGTGAAAATACCGAGACTTTTTTACCTTGATAACAACATTATAACAAAAAAAATTTAAGCTTTTCGTGCTGAGGTAAAGAAAAGTCTTCAGATAATTTAGATAGGAAGAAACAAAAATTGGTGTAAATTATTTTCCACCTAAAAATGCCAATCTCATTACAGAATCTCATGATCTACTCATCTTTTGCAACCGGCTTATGTTGTATTGTATTAGGGTCACAAATACAACTAAACTGGGGCCCAAATTGGTTAACAGCTGTTCTTGTCTACATCTACACAGCTTTATTCGCATTTGGTGCTGGCACCGTACCCTTTGTCATCCTTGCTGAAGTGTTTTGGCCGGAGGTTAGTTCTTGTTAATTTATGCATGCCTGGTACTTTTGCATTTGGGAAGTGCAAAAAAAATTGAGTTAGAATTTAGTTACAACAAATAAACAAAATACAACGTTCTATTATAATGCTAGATAGAACAGATTATTACAAAAGTATGTTAAAATAAAATATCTGTTTGTTTTAATTTCAGGTAAAAAGCTTCATGGTAATGATCGTAGTGGAATGGACGTGGATTTGCAACTTTATTCTTCTATTCATCTACAACCCTCTAGAGTCCCTCATCGGTCTTGGACCCGTATTCTACATCTTCTCAATCGTGTGCTTCTACACTTCTATATTCAGTTTCTTTCATATGCCGGAAACTAAAGGGTTACCCGTTGACGTCATCCAATTGCAGTTAACGAACAAAATACGGCATAAATTTTGGTGAAAGGTTTAAGTAAATAGGGGATCTCTACTAATATTATGATTGCGAAAGTTTTAGTATAGCGACACACCTGCGTAAATTTCGGCGCAGAAAGTTTCGCTCGACATGCTCGAAGTGTTTTTTATGTTACATATTATAAGTCCTATGCTATGACACATCAGCCGAAAGTAACGCGACGTAACGTGTTTTAATATTACGACCGAAACTTCAGCCGCAACTTCAACTTTCCGCGCCGAATCTTAGAGAGGTGTGTCGCTACACTTAGAGGATGTTTCACATCGCAATGGCTGGTTAGGCTTAAATATAGATATATTATATTTATGCTAATACTAGTTTCCGTCTCGTTGTTTCACCCGCGTTCTTGAGGGATCTTATCAACCCGGGCTATGATAATCTCGTCGCAAATGTATGACAAAGATATGAACAGTTACATTTTTTTGTATATATTTGGTAGGTCTGAGAATAGGTCGTAAACTATTTTTTATAGCCCTAAGCTAGAAATAATTTATATGGCAAACCAACGTTTCCAGGGTCAGCTGGTATACAATAAAATAGTATTATCTTGTTCTTTTTCGGAGTAGGGCCGCTGTTTGTAGCAGCGGAATATACATTACTATACTAGCTTCCGTGACGGTTTCACTCGCTTCTCGAGAGATCTATATTTTCCCAGGATAATCCGTAACCTAGTATATGTTATCTATTCTATATACCATGTTTCATCCAAATCCGTTCAGTAGTTTTTGCGTGAAAGAGTAACAAACATCTTCAAATCACGTTCATACAAATTTTCACATTTATAATATTAGTGGGATTGATTTTAAGAAATAAATTTGTTTTTATGTAGTAGAAAATGTGAATTAAATATATATATATAAACGCTTTTATTATTGATTCTTGCTTGTGTGAGATTCCCCTTCTTTACCTATCATTACATTACATTACATTTCTGTTTTTTTATTATTTATTTCTTGCTTACAATTCTAGACCATTTTCATTCACAACAGAGTCCAAAATCTAACCGAAGCGACTCCCAGACCCTAGAGACTATCAAGAGTACGAGCTCAACATACATATATAGCTCCATATACCTAGTTAAGTAAATTATGTTAGGGTTGAAATGTGATATTGCACCAGGACGGGTTGATCAATATTTGTGGACATACGAAGACGAATATTGTCAGCTGACATCATCGAAATAACAATGATACGAGTATAATAACAAAGATGTAGAGTTAACATTATTACATTTATTTTGGAATTTATGAGACTATCCGAAACATACAGGTGATTTTTGTTGGGTACAATAGACCGAATTTTGTGGGTAGTGTACATAAACCATTTATCAATAATCCTAAAATTTTTGGTTTATTACAAAATTCATGAAAAAAGTGTCCACAGTAAACTGTACCTAAAATGGACATACATATATGATTAAAAATCAATTTAACCATTTTAAATTAAGGCATGGGTCATTACTACAGAACGTGTAAGCATGGGACAGATACTTACTTATTACTTAAGTTGGCTATAGTCAGTAGTCAAATGGTTTGTTTTTACAATTTATTTTAATTTAAATAAAATAATAAGTTTCCAAGCGAAATAATACTATTTTAGCATTATCTACTTTTCCTACTTTACTTGAGTACGTTTTGACTGTACAGTACCTACGGACGGCATCATATACGCGTATGCTTCCGACAGATGTTCAAACTAAAACGAGCGAGTGATTGTCAGTCTTTAAGTGTTTTCAGGCACACTTGAGCGCACTGAAAATCCATATTATGGTCATATTGCTTCTATTACAAAGTTTAGACAATTAGAAATGTTGTTTATTTATCTGGTGAAAGTCTTCACTCACACTCAAGAATGCAGTAAATTTATATAGATTCGCCTAAATATACAAAGCACATCTACAAGAATTTAATTAACAAAATGAACAGTGCCACGTCTGTCTGTCAAGTTTAATAAGAGCTAAAATTGCTGAGCACATTCAATTGTGCAGAGAAGACCTCGCTATTTTATTATTAGCTCAGGATGCACTTGTGTGTTTGTGTGCTCACTCAGCCGAGGTTACCACTCACACTCTTATAATTAAAGTCCCAGTAAGAAGACTAATTTATTAAAAGTTCTGGGCCCCGTTTTTCACACATACATAGTTTTTGTTTAGATTATAGGTATATAGTTTTAATTCCTGTAAATATATTGTTTTATGATTAGATTCTGCTACGAAACTACCAGGATAGCATAAGCCTACCTAATGTTATGCAGGGTTATTTAAACAACGCAACAATATGAGCAAGTTTTATTGTGTGTGTTAACTTTCCATATATTTTGATCGAACAAACTTTTAATTTCAGTACAAGTCTCTTAAAAGGTCCATATCGGTAGGATAATCTGGTAATATGGCGGATCTTTAAAACACCCAAATTTTAAAATGTCTTTGTGAAATTACACCGTTATCTATAGCGAAACAACATACCTAGTAGAAAAAACCAAGCAAAGCAAAAAACGTTTATTATTTTTCTAAAAGTATACCTATTTCACACGGGTAATTAAAATATCGAAATATTCACCATGCCACGTCAAATTCCGTGTGAAATATACTTTTATAAAAATCTGACACGTCCAATACCTACACGTAAATACCTTGGTAAATCACGAAAATGAAATATTTCTACGTAGATTCATGTTTATTGCCAAAATATTTAGGAATAGCTCCGAGCAATTTAAATGGGATGAGATATGACTCAATAAATTCGTATAAGGTACGTAACGTATTCATACCAATTGATACGAGTTGACATATTCATGTGAGAGAACGAGCACCTGTCAAAATAAATCTGGCACTAAGGGCTGATGAAAGGTACAACATAAGGCTCCATAAGGATGGTCCGCATTTTAATTAACCTTACATGACCTTGCATGTTTCACGACTTATGGCCGGCGCAAGTGGCGGACGGCAAGGCAGAGGATTTCAAAGTCAAAGTCAAAGCCATTTATTCAATTTAGGCCCCAGGCACTTAAGAAGGTCAAATTTACAAAATTTACCACCGGTTCGGAACACGGCATTTAACTGAGAAGAGCCGGCAAGAAACTCAGCAAGGCAACATTTTTTAAATATGTATATTATAATTTTTTTTTTTTATTATAACAATTAGCATTTTACAAATTATTAACAATAACCAAAACCACCAAAATAAAATAAAAACATGCAGGTACCTGAGCGTAAATACAGCCGAAAGAAAACAAAATAAAATTTAAAATATAATTATCCAATCGAAATAAGGTAGAACACAAGAGATGTCGCATCGGCAAAACTCGTATTTCCGATCACTTCTGATTTACTCAGCTAATAAAAATCATTCATTATCGCGCCATTCAATGCTATTGGTACAATATATTCCCGCGCTAGTTCGACTCAAGTCAACGTTGGGTATGCACGTGAGTTATTTATTCCCTACACTTCAGGACAATTTAATGGTACAGCTATTTATTTTATTTTCACTATGACTTCGTTAAAACGTGGTAAGCCGTATAATAGTCAAAGTCGTGAAATTATTTTTAATGTTTATCAATTTATGAGTCAAGAGGCCACGGAGTGTAAAAATATAGTTTTTGGGAAAGATCACTTTCAAAACCTTCAAGAGTGAACTGCGAAAGCAACTTCTTTACTGTCCTAAATTTAAATGACTCATCATCATCAGACAGCGACGAATCGTTTGACGAAAAGAGGCGCTGTTGAGACTGGGGATATAAGTATGGATGTCGAAGGCGTTAATTTTGATTTGTGACATTCATCGTTCTAGCCGTGTGCCCTCCATATCAAATGTATCAAAAAAATATATAAACAAATAATACATACTTTATAAACGTGATCACTTATTTTGCAAATAAGTGTATAAACATCTACGCATTAATTTTACGAATGTATTTGATTATTTAAATTTAAAAGTTATTGCGTTGGCAGAAAGATAATTTTCGCCTAAAGTAGTAATAAACATGGGTAATTTTGTAGGCGCACTCGTTTCGGGAATGATCGATTTTACGAATTTTGCCGATCCTTCATCTATGTTGTGTTATACTGTATATATTTTACCCGTTTGAAGCCAAGTACACACTCTCCTTGTGTAAATTAAACAAATTAAAAATACTAACATGACAAACACATGGTCTAGAAATAGAAAACAGGCTTCCTTTAAAGGGGGTAGAATAGGGGATCACAGGTGAAACCGTGAGGCGTATAGGTAATAACTTTATTTATAAACAGAAATAACATGAATACATGATTGTGTAGCAACAAAATAAATTGGATACCGTAACAGCCTTTAGGTACCTACGACAAAATCATAAATTGATTTTGTCGTAGGTAGTTTATGACGTTCGATTGAAATTACGACATCAAAGTAAATTAGAAATTACATTTATTACGAGGTTGTGCGTACCACCTTTGGTCCCATCATACCTAATAAGATTAACGAACTTGTTTAAAACTAGCTGTCCCCGTGGTTATACTCGTATTTCCGGGATTTCAAGCCTATAGCCATAGCCTATATATAGCAGGGGTCGGCAAGTAGTTTTAGATGGGGTCCGGATACTGATGAAATTTTTATCGAGGTCCAGAAAAAAAATATGATGAATAAGTAAGTAACATAAATAAAAAAATCACATCAGTCATAGGTAGGTTCTTGTAAAATAGGTATTGGGTAACTAGAATAATTACTAGGTTAGTTTCTATGTGGCTTTCAAACATTATTAATATAGGAATAGTTATTTGAAAATATTAGGTATTTAATTAATGTGTAGGTTGTCCGAGGTCTGAATCCGGACCGCGGTCCACCTGTTGCCTACCTCTGGCATCTGCCTATCTATAGCTAGCAAGGTTAATGTAGCTTCCTTTTAAGTGAAAGAATTTTCAGCCACTATACACGTAATCATTTCATTTCATTTCACTGGTGCACTTGTATTGATCTTTATTGGACCAAATACCATTGATAATATTAAAAAAACTCAAAATACATGATTTTATATGAAAAACAAAAATGTTATGTCACTTTGGTACACCATTTTTTTTACCCGCTTATCGCGCTTGATGAAAAATTTGTATATTTACTTGATTGAGACCACGATTGAAACTGACAAGTTTAAGAAGTAAGCGTCCGTAATATTTATAGGGGTCAAGTTATGATGGTTTTATAACGGCAGCTGCAAATGTAATAAGCTCGCTCCAACGCCACTGAAAATTAAAAAATACCAACATCAAGGTGGCGTTGGATTAAACTATATATTTATGTAAATTTTTGTTTTTTTTTTTGTTTTAAAAATGAACGAAAATAAACTTATTCCATATTATAAATGGTCAAATTATTCACTGAATCTTATAAATACAAAAACTTTCGAATATTTAATGGAAAATTCACGAGAATATACGGACTAAAGTTGTGTAAAAATCGTATAAATTCCGAAACTTCTGTAAATGTTGTAAGGGTTACGACTTTATATTATTTGCTTTGGTACGTAAAAAAAAAAAAAAAAAAAAACTGTAGCAATTATGCTACGAGCGTAGCACACGTAGAGCTTCAATCTAAATTCTTGTTTTCTTTGCATTCTCTTTTCACTTCAGATTATTTTATTTTCATACTTTTTTTATAGAAGTGACAATGAATTTGGATGCACACTAAAGTTCAATGACCCCTTATGTCATCTCATTTATATTTTTGGTCTTCGAAATGGTGGATTTTTTACAATATTGATTAACATTAGATACGTTCATTACAACTTTGTCACAATACATAATATATTGTTTCACCACATAATTAAGAGTGACAGAGAGACAAGAACTGACAATTCGGAATTTGTGTTAGCGATGGTAAAATTCTAGGTCAAAGTAAGTCTCCAAGCACCGACATGTGCGGTCTAACAGCTGTACTTGAGAGCCAGTTCCCTTCTTCGCATTGTGTGCTTACCATCATCGGCCACAACATTACTAACCACTGTGGCATTGTGGTCAAACGCGGCCTATACATAACTAGAAAAATGTACAGTTTTCCTTGCAGTGTACTATACTAAAAGATATTCAACATAAAACACGAATAAAGTTCTAAAAAGGTTACCTGAAATATCACCTCATTCGCTCAACTATTTCAAAAATTCACATTTACACAATATTATTGAATATTCATAATCGGAATTCACTTCAGTAATTAATATTCTATTCATGAAATTCATTATACATTTAACTGAGGCCTTAATTAATGGAAACGTTCCATATTAAATTATCATGACATAACATTCTGAAATCGTGGCCATACTGAAAAGTATTAGATTTTAACAAGATTCATAATCATTATTATAATTATTTTTAAAGGTTTTCTTTCAGAAGGACAAGAACCAAGTGTCGCCAATGATTTCAGCTTTTTTTATAGCAACTTTTTTTTTGTGTTGTGATTACTTATTCTTACACAAAATTCCAAACTATATGACATGTGTTTCAAATTACTCTGGTGTTATTAAAAAGACTGGGCCATCCAAAGAGGGAACGCTACCATCCTTCTGGGAACCTTGCCGTTGATTTTATGTGTAGTTTGTATATTTGTTGTAAATAATTGTAATGTAATTGTTAATTGTAAAAATTTCATAAAATATACGCCGCGCAGACTTCCTCTGCTTTCTTTATCACACAAATAATCAAACATGGCACCCAACCATATATATTCATTGAAACTTAACCTGCAATACTGACACTGCCCTACCCAAAAGTAGTCTAATAAATCGAAGAACGCGTGATACATCATGTCAAAAGTCACTTGGTAAATCTGACAGACGTGATAAAATGCTATAAATCTAAATTCTTTAGGTAGTAATATTGTGAATTTGAAAGTTTGGTGAAACACCTTTTTGGTTAAATGAATAGGGATGATGACAAAAAAAATCTAATTACCTAGTCCTTCAGTTAGATTACCTACAAATTTTTGCTTTAGTTCCGAAAACAAAAAATAACGAAGATACAGTGCGTTAAAATTTTACGTGACGTCACGTCTCAGTATGTAGTATGTACACTTTTTACAGAGAGATAACGTCACAAGCCTCCTGAACTTTGATGTGACTTATCTTTGTAATTTTTTGTTGATTTGATAAAATACAAAATACCTATCCTGACGGACTAAACAGAATTAATTATTTTTTACCCAGTCATCATACCTACTCTGTAACAGTTTCAACGCTTTCTCGATTATGTAACCAAGCACACATAACTGCAAAATACACGCATAAATATAGATTACTTAGCCTTGACCTTTATAACGTTACACGACCACTATATTTCGACCCACAATAACTCATGCGGTTTCCTGTAAATGAACACTTTTAATCGACGGTCACATCATGAGGAAGGTCAGAGCAGAGTGGCGGCTATAAGTGCCTCTGCCAATTGCTAATTTGATTGTGGCTCGGTTGGTGAACGCCTAGCCACTCGTGTTTTCCTGGTAGCCAATTCCAGGCTAATCGATTTAAATGAACGTTTGGACGTTGTAGACTTAAGATGATATAAAATCTATGGGTTATGTAATCCCAGTATTTCATATGGATTATGTTATTGTATTCAACACCTAATAAAATACACTTTTAATTAGGTAATTGATATAAGAATAAAAAAAAACATTTAAATTACTTGAATTATAATGATTTTGCTCCTGAAATATCGACAATTATTATTTCGCATACAATCAATTATTGGATGATAATTCTCCTAAATATAAATAAACAAATTCTTACTAAATTGCGCGTTTCGTAAGAATACCGATCTTTATTGAAAATATGTTTTTGTGCGAAGTAACAATTCCTGGAAGATATTCAGCGTCAGCCAAAATAAGACAACAGGTATCTAATTTCTGATCTAATAATACTCAGAAGATATTTATTAGTCTACTCATAAGTTAAATTATTAGTTGGTAAACAGTATTATAATTCTCATAATATTGGCTTTAGGTAATTAATTCTCTTTCAATGACACTTGATTACACGTGCAGGATTATTTCAAAATTTTTGATATAATATTGTGTAACACAAAATTACTTTGGCTGAACAAAAGAGAATAAATTTATATACCTACGTATATATGTTCATGTGTACATTGTATATATGTATCGAATACCTTATTATTATTTAGTTTTTTTATTATTACTTGTATATAGTCATATTAGAAATAATGAAATCCATTTTATAAAAGATTCACTCTCTTAAACATTCACTCACACACGCACTCCCACACAGACATACCTACATAAATTCAGTATTTCACCTCCACTCCACTCTGCTAATGTATGTTTCAATAATAAAAAGTAAATCCTTAATTGGCATTAAGTTATAATTGTAAGTTTAATTATATAATAACTAGCTGTTCCCCGCGGTTTCACCCGCGTTCCTGGGATAATAAGTATGTTATTCCAGTTATCTATCCATGTGCCAAGTTTCATCCAAATCCGTTGAGTAGTTTTTGCGTGAAAGAGCAACAAACATACAAACAAACTGTTTACGTTTACAATATTAGTAGGATTTATGTGTGTGGATTTTGTAGGTACAACTTTTAAGATTAAAAAAATAAAAATATTTGGCTACATAGACAAGAATCTATCACCAATAACAGTACGATAGTGTGAAACTACATTAAAGTTTTGTATTCATGACATAACAGGGTTAAGCAGAACGATGACTTGTCAAGTTGGAGCCAAATGGAGGTTCTGTGTTTTCTAATGCGACCCGTCGTGTCGTCGTGGCGTCATGTGACCGTGTCCGACGCCAATATTAATGGTATCAGCTACAATGACTTTATTCTTAGATTAATTAATTAATTTAGAAACTAAAACTAGCTACTTAGCTAAGTAAGTTTGCTTTGTTCACATTCTAAAGACAAGAATTTGAATTTAGAAACTTAAACCAGATATCTAATGTTTTGTTTACATTCTAAATAAAATAATTTGAATATCATTTTTCATTTCTCATACTCGGATATAGTAGTGTTTGTTTGATCTGAGTAGTGGGTGGAAAATTCTGCTTCCCACTCTTGGTCAGGAAAGACTCAGTAATTGCTAGGGCGGGAATGAATTTCAAAATAGAACTAAGGTTAGACAGTCGGCTACGAAAAAATGAAAATATCGATTAATATAAACACAACACAGTGTATTCCATGTCTAAAAAAGCTATACCGTAATTCAAACTCTCGGTTGTATAGACTAATATTTGACTAAAAATTAGTCCAAGCGATTCTGAAATGTTAGATAGACGCCTCAGACTAACAATTAACAGAGAGAATGTCGATTGTCGAATGAAATCACGCAGTTTTAAGATAAGAATGAAGTATTTATTTATCTATATTTTGAAGTCGTAAACCATCAGACAAATTTAAATATAACGTACCTATATTTATCTACAAAGTATCTAGTCATCCTTTAAAGCAGGAAAATAATTAAAGCATGACGAAGCCTATGACGGAGCACGCTTGCCCAAAAGAAAATTATTCACGATTATAAGTCTAGAAACACAGACGCCGAAAGCAAGTCCTTTGCTCTCCGCATTATAAATATCTACATAAAAAGAAATACTGTGTCTGTATATATCAACAATGAAAAGGTGAAACAAATCTATTCAGGTATAAAATTTAATAAAACAGCGCCTCGTGTTTACAATCAACGAAATATACGCACAAATAGAGCCTTACCACAGTTCGATATAATTGAATATATTTCATCTAATTCCGTTCGGATCCTTTCCTCACTGCTTAGCATTTTGATCGAACTCTCTGCATCTTATAGGTATTTATGGTTATAATATTACATACTTTCGCACATTTCTTCCGCGTGATCCTTGCTTTTATGAGTTGTGTTACAGAAAATATTCCATTCCACATGCTTTACAATGTACCTATCATAAATAAAAAAAATGGTTGTATAAAACATAAAAAGTTTTTTGGGGCCTTCAGGTTCCTGACCTTCGCTGGCATAGTAGAATAACACTCCAAAATTTCATAACAATCGGATGAATGGCTTGGGAACGCAAAAAGAAATATTAGGTATAATTTATACCGTATAATTTACAAATATCCTACTAATATCATAAATGCGAAAGTTTGTGAGTAACGGATTTGGATGAAACTTGGCACATAGATAGTTTATAACCTAGATTAACACATAGGATACTTTTTCCCGGGAAAACATAAGATCCCTCGGGAACGCGGGTGAAACCACGGGGCGGAATCTAGTAACGTATAATTTACGAAAGTACATTTGTACTCTTTTGTGCTCTTCGTGGTGGCAATATAGTAATTTCAATATCAATATAAATAATCAAATTCAACGATATCTATTGACATAACAATATCTATTCACAGAGATTGATTGAATATAAAAAAAAAAATTGGACAAGCAACTAATCCTATCCGCAGTACCCAAGGCTATGGTATGGGCTAAAGTAACAATCTCAATAGCTGACATTGAATTTAGAGGTTAGTATGAAGCTGTGAATCTCAAAGTTTTTATATAGCGAAATATATCGAGCAGTTTAGTGAACCTAATAAAAAAAAATAGATAAATAAGCTAGATACACCCCTGGTTTCATCTGTGATTCTCCATTCTTAGCGCATGCCTAGGTACGTCATAATAGCTATCTGTATGCTAAATTTCAATCCAATCCGTCCAGTGGTTTATAGGTCAGTCAGTCAGTTTTTTTAACCGATAAAAAAAAAGGATTAGGATATCAATTCAATTGTATTTATTTATTTATGTACTCACAAAAGTAATAATAAAAATTATAAAAGATACAAATGTATGTTTTTTTATGTTTGTTCACCCATGTTAACTTTTTTGTTGAAGAACCGATTTCAATCTTTTTTCGTTGTTGTATTGTCTTTTGATGGAGGTTTCACTCGCTTTGTTAAGTTGTATGTTTAGATTTGCTTTCATATAATTAAATCTAAATATTGTAGCTAAAAATAAATTATAATACCTATGTCAATATTTTTCAAATAATTAACTAGCATTTCAATTTGTGATGCCTTTACATAATAAATAGTCCAGAAAAGTCTTTGTGCAAGACTTAAACTTTCTATAAACAAGAGTTTTGACTGGGTTAATAAAACTGTCAGTGAGAGCTGTGAGTCAGAACCTTTAAAAATTTAGGGACAAAAAAAACTGTCAGTGAGTGATCAAGGACTTTTCTTTGTAAAAATCTACAAGGACAAAGATTTGAGGGGTCTAAAAAAGGTTGAGCAACTCTGTCACACGCTCATGCGGACTGAGGCCGTGAAAAGGGGATTTTCACGGATATATCCATCAACATTGGAATTCAGAGCGTATTTCTCTAACAAAACTACCTCAAAATAACCTTTTACACGTAGCGAGAGAAATAGTTAGGAACGTTAAAGTTTTTCACGAATTGAATAGCTTTGTGTCTCTTTCATACTAATAAAGAATGAAATAAAGAAAGAAAAGAGATACAATATTACATTCAGTACCAATAATACAAAGTACAGTACAAAATATTGTTTTTTTTTATGCCAAGAAGAGCTTTCAATCGGGGTCCAAGTCGAAGCAACTTGAACATACCTACAGTTTAGATCCTATTAAAAAAACAAAACTCGCATAAACAAATTATAATCAGCCCATTATGATACTTTATACTGCATGCAAAAATTATTGATATGTTATAAAAAATCGAATTAATTCATGATTTAGAAAATTTAAAAAACAGCTTTTGTAAACTACACAATTTTATATTAACTTTTTTTTTATTTCAATATTCATTCTATCCATTTTGCAATTGTTGATTGACATTTTGACCTTTAAGGGGGGATGTTTGGTTGGAGCGCGAAATTCAAATTTTATCACGTTTTTTGAAAATTGCAGCTCAGTTATAGGTCGTAAGTTATCAACATGTTATTTGCGACAAGAATAGTATTATATTTACTGATAAATAACAAAAGAAATCATCAACATATTCCTCCAAGGTATATTTCATGAAATAGTCGTATATGTCAGTAATATACCTTGGAGGAATTAGCATAAAACAAAAAACCAAAGGTATATCTTTGATTGGAGCGCGAAATTCAAATTTTTAATAAACGTCATATCACATCAGTCCACAATCTCAAAATAAAAGTTAAATTTAATATTAAATCAGTCGTTATAATAATCAACCCTATGTTTACTAAAAACTTCTCAAAAACAAACAAAACAGAGTGAAGTTAATTTCGAAACTTCGATGCAATACAACCTTAGTAAATAAGAGAAGTTGTTGTATAGGAAAGTGTGGTTTGAGTCGGAGGTTTCACTGGGATTGGAAAGTTTGAATGGAAACTAACATAACAACTATCAGACTAGTTCAGAACCCCTTTGATGTTTTGGATACCTTACGTTATTACTGTCGAATGCACGGAACTCTATTTCATATCAGGAATGTAAGACTATTCTTAGCCCTGAGAATTTATATCTATCTATGCTACTAATATTATAAATGCGAAAGTTTGTATGTTTGTTGCTCTTTCACGTAAAAACTACTGAACGGATTTGGATGAAACTTGGCACATAGATAGATCATACCCTGGAATAAGATATAGGCTACTTTTTATATCAACAGCAAGGTTCCCAGAAGGCTGGCAGCGTTTCCTCTTTGGATGGCCAAGTGTTGGCAAAAAAGTTTCCCGCCTGCCGGTCCCCTAAGGGTTAGTTTAAATAAATTCAGTCAAACTTTCACCCAAATCAAAGTCAAAGTGCACAAATTAAGATATTAAATAGGATCTGGGTAACACCCACGCTTGGATGTGGGTCGGCGGCGGAATCAGGTAGGTAGTTCCACTATAATTATAGATTTTAATCAACGCCAGATGTAGGTTCTTTATTTAATATTAAATAGAACCACATTGCAGCCTTTATTAAATTACTGTAATGAAAGGAAACTGAGTCTTGCTGCAGCACTTTGTGCAGTAGTAGTTTGTTATAACTTTGAATCTTTGAATACTGTTATTTAACAGAAGTTGCTCATTTTTGTTTGAAATGTACCCGGGAGCTTGTTTGTATAGTTCTATTTTGTTTTTTAACAACGTTAATAGTTTTATCAACGTTGACAGTTTTAAAGTAGGATGCAAAACGACATAATAACTATGTATTTACTATACAATATTTACAATAAATATACTTATTTACAATAAGTATTTTTTTATATGTAGATTACATATAAAAAAATACTCGAGGCGGCCGCTGCTGCCAATCAACGGCAAGGTTCCCAAAAGGCATATAAAGGTCACATAAAACAAGTAAATAGTATGAACAGTGATTTGGTTGTCAATACTCACCCCATGTCAGTACGATACAGATGTTCTAAAATAGTAACATAAATAAAAAAGGAAAATAAAAAACATGCAAAAAAAGCGCAAGTATTTATATTTTAAAGACTTTCCAGCGATGATTTATCTATTATATTGAATCGATATACCTACCTAGTATATACTATGTGCCGAAAGAGTTAAAAATAAAGATCGCTTTATAGAACTGCCAATATAATCTATATATTTGGCTTTTGGCTTGTTTGTATTATATTTAAACTCATCAGTGACGTCAGACATTTGGATGGTTGTTTTGTATGAAAATCTCACAAAAAAATCACCTGGGCGAGCACCGGGCACGAATAGCTAGTAAAAAATTAAAACAATTTTGAGTTGCTTTACAATTATATTGGAGTTACATAAAGGTTGATTCCAAAACAATGTATGTACCTTACAATTCCAACATAATTTGTACATACTGTTATTTTAACAAAGAGACAACATGCTGTTGTTGTGAATATTTGAAATTTGGCAAAATGCCCGACAAACGAACGTACTCGTAGGTATGGCCACAGATGTATGGCGTATACAGAGCGGTACCTTTCACCCCAGAACTAACCCGTGAAGGCAGTTTAATCTGTGGTGAAGGACCCGAGCCGGCGCTTTCATGAATATTTCACTGTGCTCGCTTTTTCAATTAAGACATTCATTGTTAGAACGTTTTTCTTTAGTCCTGCTAAGTGGATTTGTTCACTGTTTATTTGTAGGCTTTAGTGGCAAGTCTTATTAAAAAAGTTTTAACTTTTTTGTGCTTTCGTTGCCATATATCCACCCAGGTTAGATTATGGCTCAACAAACCAATGCTCTATCTTCCAGCGGTACCACTGACTCCAATCCACCCACCGGAGATGCTCAAGTATTTCGAAACGAAACATTGAAAATGTATTTAAAAAAAAGCTGCCCACGCAGTTTCAACTAAATTCTTTGAATAAAAAATTACCTATAGTACTCAGGAATATTATAACTTCTTATTAGTGAAAGAATTTTCAGAATGGGATCAGTAATTCCTGAAATTGTCTCCAAAATTAAAACCACACCTTTACACTTCATACAATCGAAGTAATTTAATTACCACTAATTATAAATCCGCCAGGGCAACAAATTAAAGGTGTTCCTTTCCTCGTAAATTATAGGCATCCTCTAAGAAAGGGTTTTTCGAAAATCCTTTAATAAGGTGGTAAAATAGAGGATCGCGAATGAAATAACGCGGCGGAGAGCTCTGCCGCATAAAAAATAATCAGAAGTACCATACCAAATCATTTGTAAATAAGATTAAATTAGAAGATGAAGACAGAAATATCAAAACTTCAATCTTTATTCCTCCAATGAAAGCTAGATACTAATGGCCCAACTAAAGGGATACAGTTTTACCCAATATTAATCAGAAAGTCAATATACATAGAGCTCTAATTCAGAAACCGCAAACAAATGGAGATGAGACTAACAGAAATAAGTGCTTACGTACTATGGGATTAGGGATTAATCTTTTAAATGAGACCTGACAGGGATTTGGGACGACGTCCTTGAGGTAAATACGTATTGCGTCCTAGATTAATATTGATTTGAATGTATCCTGGTGCCGCCCACCCAATCACCGCTCGCTGCGTATGCTATCTTCAAAGCGTAGGTAATATTCAGGGACCTAGGGGACCCAACCCCCCCCCCCCCCCCCAAAGCATCCGTCGTCAATAGTTGGGGTCAAGATGCTCGCAGTTTGGTTAGTGAGCTGTCCAGACGCCTTATTGATGCTACAGGTGATCAAAGAGCTGGCTTACCTCGGGCAGCGCATCAGTCTCGCGAGTAATTCAACGAGGTAAAGTTGCCAGCTTTTTGGGAACCCTGCCTGCAGGCGGTGATTTAATTTATAGTTTATTATTTATAGTTACTCTGTATAGATATTGCAGTTTAATTTAGTATTTCAATTATTTTCTTTTTGTTTGTTATTGTAAATAAATAAATCAGACAATTATGAGTAAATATATAAAAGCGCAAACTAAAGGCAACATTATTTGTTTATCAAAAAGTTGCAATGTGAATCTACTATTTATTACGCGCCAACTTTGCACAGTACAATTAGTAACTACATACAATTGAATTTTCCAACTCGCAAACAGAGGACTTGTGTATTGTATGTACCTTACAGTACCTACTGTTTTGGCGCTTTTAGCTAGTTGTTTACGCAGTTTATGAAGTTGTAACTAGTTTTGTTTATTTTCATTGTGTATTTCCACTGATCCGGATCCTTTTTTTTGGATTTAAAGATTGCCCACTGAACTCCAGAGAGAGGAACTTTATGCGTGCTGTCTCCAGGAGTACTGCCATCTGAATCTGGCCCTGGATCCGTCCATTATTATTTCTCTACTAAACATTATGTTACATAGAATATGAATTATGACGACGACAATGATTGACATAATTCAATATTATTGAATGGGATTTGACGTATTGGCAAAGGGTTCACAATTAATACCAGCTGAATACCTCGATACATATTGAACCGAGTTATATCGACTGTAACTCCGATAGGTACCTACTTCGATTATATGATATATTCATCGAATATGAATTCAGATAATTATATGTAACACAATTGTATGTTGTTCATCCGAAATCCCGGGATAAGCATACATATATGGCCTTCTCAATAACACAGGCTTTTTGCATGACAACAATAATATCGCACTTGTTTCAGAGGTTTAGTTGAAATAAGATAGTTACCCCCTCCCATTCAGCTCAAACTTAATAAAACTAAAAAACGTGACTGCGGTAGGATTTTTTTTGACAAATTTGATTTATATTTATTTATTAATAAAATGCACAATGTACACACAATGTTACACATACAGTGAACTAATATAAGTACAAGGACCCTGTTAGGGTATGGCAAAAAGGAGTAGAGAGAGCTTATTATATATTTGGTATTTACATTGACAATTGTATT
Organism: Tethea ocularis; assembly: GCA_963555595.1. Taxonomy (NCBI): domain Eukaryota; kingdom Metazoa; phylum Arthropoda; class Insecta; order Lepidoptera; family Drepanidae; genus Tethea; species Tethea ocularis. The sequence goes on from OY741979.1 coordinate 5,378,892, forward strand.
TTTATATTATCTATGTATCTACTATGTCATATACAGTAAAAAACAAACAAAACCATTATAAAAAATTACATTAGGTATGAGTGGACCATTTATCCTAAATTCTTTTATACTATAGTAACATTTATGTAATAAAAATATCTTAAATATACTATCCTTGCTTATTTCTTTTAAGGTATCTGGTTTTAAGGTTTTAAGTTACGATTGTTTCTCATTTTTTAATTAAAAGTTCTACGTAATCCTAAGGTATACATGGATGGTCCTACATGCTCTTGGACAATTTACAACATAATATTGAGATATATTATATTTCCGAGAATTGAATTCCGATTTAATTGTGTTTCAAACAATAGAATTCTCGGAACTGCGATCCAACGGGCAAAGAAATAGATACAAAATTCATTTTCTAAAGAAACCCTTTGAAAATTCACACAGTGAGAGCACATTGCTGGCACTCTCGCGCGTCACTACACAGTACACAATAAAACAACACGCAAAGGTAGACTGATAAAAGACAAAAGATCGTAGAAAGGTCCTATTATTCGGGACAATGGGTCCAGAATTAATTCTAATTAATACCACATGGGACTACAAACAATGGATTCTAAACGTGACTTGGTAATATTTTGTATAGTGATGATCTGGCCGAAGGTGATAAGAATAGAAGCCTAAAAGGGCGGGGACTTTGAATTTTTTTGCTTTTTAAATAAGTAATTTATGTTTTGAGCTGTATACCTAAACGTTTTCAGGGTTCCAAAGTCAACGAGGAAACCTTATAGTTTTGCTATGTCCGTCCGCCCGTCTTCAGCTTACCTCAGAAACTCTTAGTACTAGAAAGCTGGCATGGGTAGTATGTTAATTATGCTGACAAAGTGTTAAATAGAATGTTGAATATTTATTTTTTGGGTACCTATCCTTGGGTAAACTATCATAACTAAGTTCCTGTAGGCTTTACAAGTTAGCGAATAATAGTTGAATATCCTATATGGTCCAATTTAAACAAACTCAATTAATATGTTCATAGCATCAAACAAAAAGCCCCCTTTACCTTCACATGTATGTGGCCCAACACGCATTTAGCCAGTTTTGTAGAACTAGCTGTCCCCCGCGGTTTCATCCACGATCTCGAAATAAAAGTAGCCGATTTGTCTGCGTTGCAGATACAGAGGGCCATAAGGGTGCAAATGCTAACAGGTAGCCTCTGATGGCATTTCCGCCTACCTTCTAATCCTTTAAAAAAAAAACAAAATACTGTTGAATAACATCATTACTCAAATCACAAATAGTCAAAAAAGTGAATTCATGCACAGATTTCTGTGAAATATGAACCCGATTGGAATGAACACTAATTGGAGTGCCTTTCAATAAAGCTTTGCACAATATTCCCAGAAGTATATGTTTCCACGCGAATAGGCAGATACAAATAGTATAGGTATATCTTTACCTAACAATTAACCTGTTATAAAAATGCTGTGCTTGCATGCCTTTTTACCTCGTATTTAAAAGATCTCTAAGCCAAAAATCACGTTGAACCATTGGTTGAATAAAAGGCAAACCAACAATTACACTTTCACTTTTGTAGTATTAGTCAGCATGATTCCGGAATATAATATTTAATTCACTAAAAAATCAGATTTTAATGCTAGAGATCGTATCTGACAATTAAAATAATGCTCGATAGGTAGGTAGCTTCCTATTAGTGAATTAATTTTTAGAATCGGACCATAGTAAGTCCGGAGATTAGCGCGTTCAAACAAACAAACTCTTCAGCTTTATTATTAGTATAGATTTCCTAGGATTATTAATTATGATGAGGGCGAAATTCATAAGCAGACACCATAAAAAAAGAAGCTTAGCCAAGTTTCTTGCCTCTCATTTTAAGTGTATTCCGAACCGTTGGTAGAGTCAATTGTAACTTTCGATGTTCATAAGTCCCTTATCAGGGCCTAAACTGATTAAATGACTTGTAATTTTAATATAAATGCCTATTTCCCCCATTATCTGAAACCATATTGAGCATCAATAACGTGTCCGTGTGACGGATTATAACATGATTATAAATAAGCAAATTGAATTTCATCCGGTCACTTGCCATTTGTTGATTTATTTAGCTGACCGACCTTTTCATTGTAGAGCGGGAGCTGGTCGTCGTTTTATGTCAAATAAATAGTGAAGCATTTCCTTCATGGATCCTTCGTAGAGTCTAAAATTTTTTCTAAAGATTTCAAACATATCGCTCCTATTAGAGTAAAAAAACCCGCGTGATTTCATAAATTAAATTGAATATTTTTTATTCAACTAGACTTTCACAGTTGTGAATTGTCAGATTCTAATGCTCGATTAAGAATGTTGCTTTTACAACAATTAAATAAATAATAATAATCCTTTATTCAAAATAAAATAAAAGTAGGTACATACACAAAAATTACAATTAATTACCTTTTTAAAATAAATTTATATCAAATTAAGACAAAGCTTTGTTGATATAACAAGAGCACAGAAAAAAACTCTTAAAATAATCTAATTTAATGACAACAAAAAATAAAATGGTCTTCAAAAAATAAAAATAATCCACAATGGCATAAAGATATACCATTGATGTGATGCCAAAAATGTCCTGTAAGAGCCACGCGCTACCCCAGACCTTGTTTATTTGAGTACCTATAACTTTTCACTTAAGTAAAGCATAACTAGCTGTGTTTCCCGATTTCATCCGCGTTCCAGGGATTAAAAATTACGTCCTTTAAATCTAGTCAAACTATTTCAAATTACATGAAAATCTGTCGATATAATGCATTATGCATAATATAATATGAGATTTTTTCTGCATTCATAAAGACAGCTCCTGCGCTATCTTTTCCCAGTCCCTCGACTTTCCCAACATATAAAATCGAGTTGTCGTTTTACAACGAATGTTTGGAAATATTTATCGATGTCAGTATCTAATGGAATTGTCGGGTTTTGTCGAGTTTTAATGTAATTGCGACAGAGGTTCGTAATGGAAACTCATTATTTATTAATATAGAACCTTTGGTTTAATGAAACAATAGCGCTTGACTTTCAGGTACTTTTACCGAAAGGATAAAATGGAGAAGATCGTCAAACTTTTTGAGTGTTGTTTGCTTAGTACAATCTCATGAGTGACGGGGTCCAAGAGTCCAAAAATGTACAAAAATAAATTAGTTTTTACTTGAATTTTATGTAGAAAGTATACATGGGGTTTCAGGGGTGATAAATCGATCTAGCTAGGTTAACAGGTTTTACAAAAAAAAAACCGAGTAAAGCTCGGTCATCCAGGTACTATATAATAATATGCTAAGATCTGGACCATCGAAACCACCACCTTATACTTCTATGTTTTCTGGGCTTACTTTTAGCGACGTTATCTAACGCGAGATCGCGGTTCAACTCAGGTATGTCAATCATAATAAAATAAGTATATAAAATTTTTAAGTAAAATGATTTATCTAAATACATGATTTAAATAAAATCTCAAACGGTAGATTTTTTTTCTCTTATCGAATACTACGGCTCTAAATCCGAATTAATTTTGATATTAGGTACATATACATACGTATATTTATTATTATTTATGTATGCTTCAGTAATCTGCATTAGCTTTGAGCTGACTAGATTTAAAAGAGCTCGTACAAAAACATACACAGTACTTACAAATTACAAAACTATTTACCAATAATTACTATTGGTTATTCCGAAGGCATCAAGAATTTTTGTTAATCTTTCGATATTAGAATTGATTAAATAAGTTATGTAAATATACTTACAAAATGCTTAGGAATTCCTGCGAAATTATTTTTTGGTATCCAAACTCCAAAGTTTAGAATTAAAATACTTCAGAATAAATCTGCTGAGCTACATTTTAGTAGGATTTCATTGTTTATATGGAATTCTTCTTTTTCACTGACTTTAAAATAGGATGCGTCTGAATTACGTTCGATAGATACCGTAAGTTGAGTCCTGCGTTCAATACCGTAAAAATCGTACTGTGTGCCAATGAAACACATTTTTGTTACAATTCTGAACGATGGAGACTCCAAAATACAGCCTTGCTCTAGTTTGGAGACCTCTACTGTAAGACTGTTGCTTTGAACTGATTTGTCAATATTGTATGTGTACTGTAAAATCAAATTTTTCATTATTCCTGGTCTAATAATTATAGGTCATGAAACAAAATAAAATGAAACAAATATAATCTGAGATGTCGTAAAAAAATCACAATCATACAATTTAAAACGAATCTGGAAAAAGTACGGACTTTGAGTCTGTAGTTTTCTTTAATAAAAAAAAAAATCTAAGAGGTCCATCTAACTTAAGAAAAAATGCCTTTTGAATGAACAGAGTTTACAGAGAGGTATTGCACATTATAAAGAAATGCTTATTAAATCTAAGGACTATCTTTACAAAGAGAGTCTCCAAAGCCTATTTTATATATTATGTCTCCGAAATGCAAGAGAATGGATGCGGGCAGAAGATAACATAAACAATAGCTTATGGCTCCAAAGGCGACCCCTCGTCAGCTGTGTGCGACCAAGTTTGGACAAATAAAATGAGATATTAAAAAAACTCATGGCTTTTATACTAGTCGCTTTGTTACGACGACAGTGACTTAGATTGCTAGATAGGATATTTATTGATTATTATTTGTACGCCCATTTTGTACTAATTATTGTTTAGCGGAGAATCGTAATCTTATAACAAGATTTATGCCTTATATTACAGATTGCTGTTCCCCGCGGTATCACACACTTTCTCGGAATAAAAAGTAGCCTTTAATTAGATTTTTTTTCTATACTTTAGTAGTAGGTAATATTATAAAGAGGTATTGTTTTGTAAGTGCGAATGTAGCAGGTAATCTCCGGAGTTACTGGTCCAATACAAAAAAATCCTTCACTAATAAGAAACTACATTATTCCGAACTGCTGTAGGCTACTTTTGATCCCTAGAATGCATGTGAAACAGCGGGGACAGCTAGTTTGGTTATGATTTTAAAAATGTTGTCATCGCACTAAATATCGAGAGCGAGACACATCTAGTTAACTATTTCGATGTTAAAGGATTTTGTTCACATTGTATCGGGAAAATTTAATTTAGACTCTTTTCAATGTCGAAGTCACGAGAGGCTTCTCCTACTCTATTGTAATTACCTTTACTGCACACAATAAGTATGTCGTATGTACTTATACCTATGGTATTTTTGAATATTGTGTGCGATTTTGACACCGGTAGGTATAAGATTTATTTATCCAATTTTGACCACAGGAAGGTTCAGTATTTACTTAGGTACCTGTAGTTTAGTGAAAGTCCCATCAAATTCGAATCTGCAAATTTAACAGCAGTCACTTTTCTGATTCTTGTTGAATTGCTAAATAAAAACTTATTAATTTTTTTTGTTGAAAATGGGTTATGTTAGGAGAATTAACACAAAAATTTAAGTAAAGGTATTTTTTTAAACCAAGGCACAAAAACAAACTTTAAAATTGCATGTCAAACACATGTTGGCCTTTTTTAAAGTCTGGCGTGTTCAAACTGCGGGCGGAATACTGACAAGTCTGTCAAAAACCAAAATTTCAATACAAATTGTATGTACGTTATCGGTTTATTAATTTTAAAATACAAGCTACGGGAACCACAAATATTTTAGAATAAAATTACCAATCAACTCAGAAATATTACAAATCAAATTCTTGTAAACAACGACTGTTTACTATTATTTCCTACCTGTATTTTTTTTAATTAAAAAAAATATTTATATATTTTATTTTATGAGCCTCCAATTTATTATTTATGCTTCAAATACTTATCAGCATCTTATGGCTCGTTGCGAGTAAAATCTCAAGGTTGAACTTGAGTGTAGCGCTTTCTAATTAATCATAGAACGGAAGAAACAAAGAACTATGGTCAAAATGGGTTTTGGTCCAACGTAATTGAAACATATCTCGAATGAAAGCTTATCTATTTCATAATAGTGGTCGAACTTTGTTACATAAGTGCCTTAACAGGGCCTAAAATGAATAAATGATTTTTGAATTTTAAATATGACAGCACCTTCAATCCTTTCAAATATGTTTTGAGTTTTGTCAAAGGCTGCAGAAAGGTCTTGAGAGTGTCATATGAGTAGTAATTTATATAGGAGATAACCTGCTTTTCAAAACCCCGTTTTATTATAGACTTCATGAAGTGAATTCACCTTAAGTGAGATGGTAAAATTATTTTTATATGAATCCGTCACTTCTTATTTCATTTTACACAAAGAACCGAGCTATCTTGAAACCTGAGCTATACAAGACTTGCTTTAATGTCTAAACCATCACAGGTAATAGACAGACAAGGTTTTATCATCAAATTAAAACTTTATTTTAATAAAATTTTGTGCTCATTTATTTAGTTGAAATAAATAAACGATTTTGAGTCTCGACACCCAATGTTAAATTAAGTTTATTTAATATTTCTACATTATATTTGTGGACGTTGAACCCTTCATAATATTTGGTTTCATGTTTATTAATAATATTTTGAAAAGGCTTCAAATTCTCTCTTCGTCTACAGTCTCTACATAATAAATCAAAGTCGTTAATAAATTTTGATGCGATTTTATTCACAATTTAAATTTATTCTGATGTAATTAATTCTCATAAATATATGTACGTCCTCAAAATATAAAACTAGCTTTACCCTCTTAACAATAGTATCTTCTAAAATCCTTTCTTAGCGGATGCCTGCGTCATAATATGCCAAATTTGGGCCCGATCCGTTCAGTGGTTTCAGCTGTGCTATAATATATCAGTCAGTCGGTCCGATTTTCCTTTTATATAGGTATTATACCTATTTAAAAACATCCATAAATTGCTCTACTATATTATAATCAATATAGGATTTTTTTATTTTGTTATTCAACATTATAATATAAAACAAGATAACACTATGAATTATAACGTAACTTAACTGTAGACACAAAAACTAAAATCATTTTATCAATTTACGATAAAATTATAGAACCCTCAGATCAAGAAAAAATATAGTAGGACGCAAAGTAGGACGTTATCATAAAACTTAGGTACATGAACTAATATTAAGTAGGTATCTACCTACACCTTTGTATTTCCTAAATACCGAGATAAGAAACAATATTGCTTCTGTATAAAACTGTGATGATCTCGGACGCCGACATTTAGTGGGCGTCGTTAAATAAAAACATCGTTTTTATGAACACCTTTTATTTGATACTAACAAAATCTAGGTTATAGCTTTATACTTTTATTGTTTTAAGTACATTGGTTAAATTTATCATTTTTCTATGGATCCATTGACTGAAAAATGTTAGGAAACGCTGTATACCTATATAGGCCACTTTTAATCTCAAAAAAGCAGATGAAACCGCGAGGCGCTGCTAGGTACATTCTCATATAAATTATGTTTCAGTAGCTTAATATCGTCTCCAACACGAATGTTTGTACAAAGAGACAGCAGTTTACAAAGTTAATGGACAATTTTGTGGCTTCACCGCAATTATGTTGGCGCTTTTATATATACACTTTGTTTTACGTCTACCGTATTTATATCACTTTATGCTAACTTTATAACTGACAAAGTCTAGGGAGTCTTAAACTCTAGTGGTCCTATATTTTATGTTCATAGTTAAGGAACGCCCATAATTTACTATAAGTACCATATTTATGAAACTGAATTAGTAAACCGAAGTGGCAGTGGGCGGGGCACATCGCTCGTAGAACCGACGGCCGCTGCGGCAGAAAGGTTCTCGAGTGGCGACCATGAACCGGAAGACGCAGCGTGGGCAGGCCCCCCACAAGGTGGACCGACGATCTTGTGAGGGTCGCGGGAAACCGCTGGATGCAGAAGGCGCAAGACCGGCCATCGTGGTGATCCTTGTCCAGCAGTGGATGTCTTTCAGCTGACATGATGACCATATTTATGGGATTTTTGTCAAATAAAAGGGAATATGCATAAATTAAAAATTAAAAATTAAAAACATGAATTTGCTAGAAATAATTAATTTCAATAATAAAACCCTGAACACACCGTTGTGTGCTTGGTGACAGATACCCCAAAATTATAGCCAACCGGTTCTTCAGTGTTACACACATACATACATACATGATTTCCATCAATTCCGGGCAGTGCTTATTAATTTTAACAGAGATTTTTAGCAATATTATTGGGTGATACCTTATAAGGTAAGGAATGACTTAATTTTTACCTTTGTTTTAATTTCTTTGTAGCCAATCACTTCCGGCAATTATAATTTGGACAATAAAAGGGGTCGAGATGAAAGAAACTTGAACAAAAGGTCGCCAGTAATCTTAGCGACCATTTTGAAGTCAATTAGTAACATATTTTTTTAATTAAAATAAATTTAATTTTTAGGGAACGTTGTGAGGTATAATGGGCTTGACTTCCGAACCGGTAGTAGCGTCTATTGTAAAACTGTAACTTTTGACATTCATAAGTGCCTTATTAGGGCCTAAACTGAATAAATGATTTTTGATTTTGATTGATTGACTCTTATTTTAGACTAGCTGTTCTCCGCGGTTCCACTCGCGTTCCCGGGATAAAAAGTAGCCTATAACCTTCGGGCATAATGTAGATTCTTATTAGTGAAAAAATCGAATTGGACCACGCGCGTTCTTACAAAGAAACAAACCCTTCAGCTTTATTATTAGTATAGATTGAGTGAATCTTGACACTGATTTTGAATAATTAATGATGACCTTTGCAACGACTAGTACCCATTGATGTAAGTGACTACGGTTTCATCCTATTGTCTATTTGAGGTTAGGTAAGAACGAACGAAAGCAGAAAGAAAATAATTTTATTTCTTAGTAACCATTTATCAGTTATTTGGTTTCCATAGTACAAACTCTGCTTTGTTTGAGATCAGATGACTGTGTGTGAATAATGCCCCAAGATATTATTATTAGGTTTACTGCTTTCAGTCTGTAACTGATTATAAAAAACACTAGTCAATACAATCTGCTCACTTGTACTTACTTATCTGATTCTTGATTTATTTCTGATGTAATAAAAAATGCATGCATTTGAATCTATTTTTTTTATCATCTATTTGAAGAAGTTGGAGAACTTTGGTCTGAGCATTAGATATTATTGCCATCCAACGTCACGAATGCCACCAGTAGCCACCAATATTTTAGGAACGATGGCTTCTAACGACGACTTTTTTATATAAGTAGTTTGAAGTTTATTTTTATTGATTTATATTTCATACTGGTATTAATAAGTATTTTTGTAAGATCTAAGAAAATGGCCTGAACTGCTTCGAGAAAAGGATGGTACGGCCGTGCCGCTTTTGCTCGACTTGGCGGGGCACTGCCGTGCCCTCAGATTTGAATATATGTACTGATTAGACTTTGAATACTTATAATACAATGCCAGAATAACATAAATGCCTTCATTATTATTCGGCAGTGCAACCATCCAGGCATAATTATAAAGCCACCCCCCACCCCTTCGGTCCAGTCCGCAATTAAATAATAATTGCCGCTCCGTATGATGTGCAAAACGTTTAACGTTACAATATGGGACGAAAAGTCAACACAGAATCCAAATGTAGGCTATGTATTATCTCTATGTGTAGATAGGTATAAAAGAAACAAAGATTTTATCAAACTAGGAACTGGCGCCAATTTTTGTTATACAAACTAAACTTATTTAATATAATATTATATTTCTATATTCTTTGTAACAAAAAAACATAACAAAGGGATAAGATAAAAGATTATATTCAACCGATTTTAAAAAAAGGAGGAGGTTCTCAATTAATTTTATTTTTGTTTTTTTTTATATTTGTTCACACATAACTTTTTTTAAATCAACCGATTTTAGTCATTTTTTTTCATTGGGTTCATATCTCGAAAGTGGTTCTTCAAATAAAATATTTTTGTCTTTGAAGGAGGTTTTACTCTTTTTGTTAAAAGTTTATGCCTTAACTGATCGCAATAAAATTTGGTACGCAGATAGCCTATAATATGGAGGAGGACATTGATTACAAACACGCGGGTAAAACCGCAGAAGGCAGCTAGTAATATTATATTCGGTCGGTGGCCTCGATACAAATCTGACTACTTAGAAAAATAGTTCTTTTCATAAATATTTTTGTATACCATATTCCATTGTTATGTAGATTAGTAAACATTAACTGTTATACACAGAATAAACGAAATAACCTATTTCATTGTGTAGAATATTTCCATTTTAAGAGGATCACTAACGCCAATGACCTTGACGATTTGTCCATACAAATAAGTACTCAAAGCTTAGGCGTCCGCGGGTGGGATCCTTGGGTAGCCTTGGGTTTATGCTTGATTTTATTTTCGCGATTTGACCCGTGTTCCACTCTTAATATCAATCCCTAAAATTAGAGTAAGCACCAAAACGCCTACTTTATCAAGCTCTGCTCATTTTTATAAAGGATGAAGTATCCAATAGCAATATTTATAATATTTTACAAATAATTGTTAATAATTTGTGGGCATAGGCATGGTGTGGGATTCAGCCGCCCTTTAATTTGGTTTTTAAATTCAAAATACCAAAAAATACTGTAATCCTATCTTTCAGAACTTTTTGTCAACAACAATCATCATTAAGGTTACGTCTTAATAAACTTTTCAGTATTTTTTTTATACAAAACTCATGAGAACAAAACAAACGAGCCTAAATTCGACTAAAACTCCATCTTCTTAGACCCTGGGCATCATCATCATGTATATTGGAAAGTTTTCATGAAAACCAAATAAAAAAGATCAATCACTCCCCCCCACCCCTACGCTACGCCAGTGTATAAATAGCTTCAGGACTAAACGGGAGTTATCTGGACTCACAAGTCTATTTTTTTTATGTCTTAATTTTTTTTTGGGAATAGTTTTTGTGTGTCCGATTAATGTACTAGCACTGTCCTAAATATCACCTTCTCTCCGTGTGATTTGTCGCTGTAGCTAAAGAGAAATTACGTCTCGGTAACTGAAGGGAAAAGCCATTAGGCAGTATAGGTAGGTATATTTTAAAATGTCCCGTAGCCGGGGGCTGCCATTCGACCAATCTGACAGCCTCTTTTTTTCCATTTGAAAGGAATAAAAACACCCATGACTTTATTATGTAACTGGCAATTGATTGCACGATAATAATTGTTGATGAAAATAGCAATGGCAGTATATGCACTCTTAGCCGTAAGATTTGTTTAAGAAACAAAAAAAATGTATTGTGCTGAATAAGATTATGAAGATAATTTTGTTAAAACATTATCATTTTAATATTTTCAAAAAGTAATGAAGATTTATACTTGCTAATCAAATAGATATTAATTAATGTGGTGCTTTTTGAATTGTAATTAGATATAAAGTTCTCTAAAGTATATCTAAATGTAATAACTGGCTATTTATGATTTTTAATCAAATTCATAATAATGTTCAACGGTTCATACTACAACTATGGAGTGGGATTACTACATTATACACATTTATAAGTAAGCATATGCCGTCACAGATATAAAGATAGATAAAAGGTATAAAATTATGAAGAAATAGGAACTTTTTTCACATGAAGAACCAATTCATCATGTCAGCCGAAAGACGTCCACTGCTGGACAAAGGCCTCCCGCAAGCATCTCCACGATGGCCGGTCTTGCGCTACCCTCATCCAGCGGTTTCCCGCGACCCTCACAAGATCGTCGGTCCACCTTGTGAAGAACCAATTAATCTTCATCAATATTTTTTTATTACCAAAACTTTTCGTATAGGAATTGACAATAGCAATTACTAATTATATAATAAGTCATGCATGACACTCAACTAGGCTTCTAAAACCCGAGAATTAATCTGTGAAAAATGTACACGTTAATCCCTATAGCATATCTCACTTCCACTCGTTTAATATTAAAATTGTTGTATAAACAACATTTTCCCCGGATTCTAATCTAGAATAATCCTGTAAATACTGATCGAGCACATGGCATTTTGTCTTCATAAAAAAAGGTGCGAATAAAGGCTTTCCTCGAAAGCTATTGAGTTTGGATGGGATCAAGTAGGTACATAAAGGGTCTATTATACAGTTTCACTGTTAAAATGCCGGCTGTTATCAGTGCTATAGTGTTCATTGAATCTTCAATGACCTGCTCTTTTTGAGGGATTAAACGAAAAGTTAATATTGCATAAAAATGTTTGGATGTTTCGATGTTCAAATGTTGGATTTGGATGAAACTTGGCACTTGCATAGACCGATCATATCCAAAAACTAGATATCTAAAATATTGTTTTCAAAGCACGCAGATTATTATAGGCATAATTAAAAAAATAATATTAAACACCATATAATGCTCATACTTAACTAATTTAAATAAGTAAAAAGCGTGAGAGTTGAACATTATTATAATGCAGTAGCATTTCGTAGTTGAAGTGACTGAGAGTTAGCAGTAAGTGAGCTACGATATTGCTAAAAGATGCTACGAATATCTCAAGATATTCTACGAATGTGCTACGAGCATATTTGGCTATAAATACGTATAATATTGTAATTTTTAATTATTAAAATATATATAAGCGGTTCTCAATTCGGTTGTATGTTTTCTTTTGTTTGTTCACGCAAATATAGCTCCAAAATCCCAAGGTCCCGTTTTAATTTTATGGTCTTTAAGAAAATTGATGATTCAATGGCTAAATAAACCTCGGATAATCTATTCTTCACATAAGTCTATTCAAAAACTGTTCTAATTTCAAATTAACAGCTTGATACCGCTTATCTACAAAAATCAGTTCTAAGACTGAAATAAAGTTTTCTAGAAATTGTGCAAGTATTTTTAAAACAAATGAAATAATCATGACATCAAGACGTTATCAAGAAAACGTTTCAGGACAAGTGACTGTGCATTCACAATGAAGTGTTGGAAAAACGAAAGTAAATAAATCAATTCACGAGTAACAAAGTTTCGCGTTATCATTCATCTTGCGACTCAAATTCATAGATACTTTAAACTGATAACATTCAATCTTCGTTAATGTCGCTTAACTTTGACGTTTTCAATGTAATTCACATTAAATTCCCAAGTTAGTAATGAACAGAGCTTACAAAGACTACTAGATATCGTCCCATAATTTTAATGACGCCTATTTTCTTATATAAATTCAAAACTATTTATCTAAAAATTATAAAAAATATACCTATTAGTGATTCTTACAACAAGCTCTTTCATTTGATATGTCACACAATATAGTTCGCAAATCTTTTTTTTTAATTTTCTAATTTAAGTGGCCCCCATGCTTAAAAATCATATATTTACGTTACACAACCGTGTTTGAGTCACCTTACATAGGTATGTCTACCAAATTATAACTCAATCGGTCCAGTAGATACGGAGCAAATTGGCTGTGACAAGCGGACGGACAGACAGACAGACACATGAGTGATCCTTGCTATAAGGGTCCTGTTTTTTTCCAATTAAGGTACCTATGGAAACCTAAAAAAAGTACTTTCTATCAAATTACAGTTTTCATTGTAGTTATTTAAAAAATAAATTCAAATCAAAACAAACCTCTTTTAGTTATTTTTTTTACTATGTAAGTATTAAGCCTGTTTTTGACCACTATCTCACTGTAGCCAGAGATGAAGTGGCCTTGGTAGTATGCACACATAGCCTAGAAGGGAACTGGTTCATGAGTGCAGCTGTCGGACGGAACACACCGGTATATGCTTGGTGACAGACCCTACTACCGTTCTAAAACAACATACATAATGATTTTTGCCGCTACTTTGAATAGTCTATGTAATTGTTAGTATAGAGCAGAGTTTCCCAAACTTTTTTCTCATAGACCACTTTCAAAATTTAGCTGGTTCCGGTACATTTCTACCACATTCCCAAACCTAAACAAAAAATGTCACGCCAACGTAGAACCCCGTCGAGTCTCCCATGGACCCCTGGGGGTCCACCTGGACCACTTTGGGAACCTCTGGTATAGAGAAACAAAGTTTCTTGGGCAAACAATTCCCATTAATACCCCCAGAGTATAGCGACGGTAATGCGAACGGTAAGCGAGCCACGGGCGACGCGACGGCGAAAAGTAAATATTACCACAGGTTTCACCAATTCCCTCTAGTAATAATGACCTTTAATGAATGATAATGTTTAGTGTTATGGTACAAACAGATACGTAGTTTTCATTAAGAGTTATTTAAGGCGACGATATCAGAGAAATGATGATTCTAGATTAAGTTTTGCTGCAAAGAATGTCGTCGTCGTTACTTAAGGTAAGGTTTCCTCCAAAAGCGGTGCCATATGATGAATGAGCTCGCTACATGATGGCACCGCTTTTGGAGGAAAACTTACCTTTAGGGGTTGTAACGTATTGGTAAAATCACGAAGAAGATATGTCACTAACACCCGGTATAGTATAAATATGTCTTGCTGAGTTTCTTGCCGGAGTCTTCTCAGTTCAAGTGGAGTATTCAGTATTCCGAACCGGTATAGAAGTGTCTATTGTAAAAATTGTAACTATCGACATTCATAAGTGCCTTAACAGGACCTAAAGTGAATAAATGATTTTTGAGTTTATAATAATGTTTGTTCTTTAATCATTAAAAATATAGTAATTTTACAAGGTTTTTAATAACAATTGTATTTTTAGATAGCTGTAGCCTAGAAGACTGGCTTACAGACCGGTAGGTGCTTGGCAACAAATTCTCATCAAGAGGGTGGTAGCCAGTCAGGCGGGGCTGCAAAACCTCTCTTTTTGTTTCGAAAAATACTATTTCCTCTAGAATTCCGCTTAAAATAGTGAGGTAAAAAAATCTAAGATAGTTTTTTATTAGACAGTCAATATATTTTTCCATTCAGGTTGTATATTAAACTAAATTTATAACTCCATCCCCTTTCAATACCTGAAAGGGCCATTAACCTCGGTCATTTCAAACGTGCAAAGTTTCACGCAAAGAACTCCATGCCCTATTTACATAGTGATAATGTCGAAAATACAAGTAGTAGTGGTAGCAAAAATGTTAAATTATGTATTCACTAATACACCGGATTGGTATTTTATTGCTGCGTAGATTAAGCTTGCGACGTGACCTAGAGACTTAAGGTGCCGACTCTCTACAACTTTTTGTCGGACGAATTAACTTTTATACCAACGACAAATATTATATAATATACAATCTATACTTATAATAAATCTGTAGAGAGGTCAATTCTGTACATGAAATATATTTTCAAAATAACTATCAGGGGGTGATTAGTGATCGATACTGATGCCAAAAATGCAATCAGTAATTTTTTTGTCTGTCTGTATGTTCCTTATAGAAACAAAAACTACTCGACGATTTTAACGAATCTTGGTACAATTATTCTTCATACTCCTAGGCAGGTTATAGTATACTTTTCATCACGCTACAATCAATAGGAGCAGAGTAGTGAAGGGAAATGTTGGGAAAACGGGAGAAGTTACTCCATTTTTTAAGCTTCCGTCGCGTGTGCAGCCTTAATGGTTAAAGTTACATAGAAATCATGTATGACGGAAATATTCTACATAAAATTGTCTAAAAAATATCCCGGAACAGCATATGTCTATCTTTTATGGTTGACTCACAATAACACGTGTAACTCCTGATAGCTTAGCAGTTCGGAGCATTCTGATTATATTTGTTTACTCTTACGTTTTTCACATGGTCAGTTATATGTCGCTCTTTCCCGGGTTAGCAGTTCTAGAAATCTTTATATTCACGTGCCGTATTTTCATTCTATATGTACTTAAGCCTCATGTGAAAGTGATCTAAACAATATTACCAATACATTAACATAATAACATACAAGGAGTTACCCGCTGATGGTCTCGGGGCACAGCTATTAATAATAATATTCTGCGGTTCCTTATTGCGATATTTTTTAACAGTATTGTGGATTGACATATTATATTTCCCTACTAAAATACGAAAGTTAATCTGTCTGTCACATCAAAACCACTGAACCCTGTGGAAGGACATATTATGCTACTTTTTTTTACGAAAAACGCGAACGAAGTCGCGGGCAAAAGCTAGTAGTTAATAAAATAACTGAGCGGATTTTGATTAAACTTGACACATACATAGATTATACTATGGAATAACATATAGGTTACTTTTTAACGCAGGTCTAGCCGCGGGGGACAGATAGTATTATAATAGTTAAATCGTGTATGTGTTTGTTTGTCACCACTTAGTTTCGTAACAGCTGCAGCAGAACAGATTTAAGTGAAGCTTGAAACATACATAGACCATACCCTGGAAAATCTTTAGGAATATTATATTTGAATAATATAATTAATATCTATACAAATAATAAAACTGAAGAGTTTGTTTGTTTATTTAAATGCGCTAATCTCCGATCCGAAAAATTCTTTCACTAATAGGAAGCTACATTATCCTTTAAGGTTTATAGGCTACTTTTTATCCTGGGAATGCAAATGTGGGTAAAACCGCAAGGGACATCTAGTAACTAATAAATAAATTCAAACTAAAACAAAACTAAAAATACGCGTTCATACACACCATATGTTAAAAAAACATATATTAAGTGTAATTATGCGTATGTTTGTCGAGGCAAATAAACGCATAGGTCCCGCCCCTTAAGAAGAAGGTAGGTACATTTGACAAATGTTTTACCGCGACTCGAAGATTGATGGGGTGTCGCAAAACTTGCTGTATTGCGCTGCGTCACGCCATCAACTACTCCAATTATTCTAAAAAATAATGTAGCCATTTTCTTTTAAGAAAACCGTATATTTCAAATAATTAATTTCATTTAGCTACATGTGCCAATAAATAAAAGCTTTTAAAAATATAAACGTCGACGAATGTTATGTCCTCGTATCTTACACATTACAGTCAGATTTGATAAATCTAAGAAATACCTTTCACTTTTTCACGTTTAGGAATGTCAAAGAAAAATAAATTGCGTCTTAATAAGGTTTATCCAAGATTTATCTCTAAAATCTAAGGTTAATTGCTACGACGCATAAAGACTTCGCCAAACAGAAAGACTGCGCCTACAACATTGCCCATGTTTATTAGTACTTTAGGCGAAAATGAACTTGTTGAACGTTGAATGGCGCGATAATGAATGATTTTTATTAGTTGTGTAAATCGGAAGTGAAGTGTAGATATACGATTTGCCGATGCTACATCTAAGTTGCGTCATACTGTACCTACCTACTTAGCGCCACGTTATAGCGTCGCGTCATAACCTACACTTCAGTCATATCTATGGTCCATCCATAATGTATGCTGAACTCAAGTCATTTATTCTTTTTAGGTCCTTACTTATGAATGTCACAAACTATTGATTCTACTACACTACGGCATGAAACTCAGCAAGGTAATTTTTTAATTTGTTTTCATTTACATGGGAGTGAGCGGGGTACATCGCTCGTAGAACCGACGCGACGGCCGCTAAGGCAGGAGGGTTCTTCAGTGGCGACCACGAACCGGAAGACGCATTGTGTGCAGGTCCCTCACAAGGTGGACCGATGATCTTGTGAGGGTTGCGGGAGACTGCTGGATGCGGGTAGCGCAAGACCGGCCACGTGGAGATCCTTAGAGGAGGCTTGTGTCCAATAGTAGTCTTTCGGCTGACATGATGAAGTAGGTATATCTTTTTAATCGATAGTAATTTCAGATTTGACTTAAAATTCAGGTGGAACCAGACACCATCTGCTTCAAAAATAAATGCATGTTTCACGTTTTCAATACAATAGCCACACAATACATATTGATTTTATGATGAGTGCTATCGAAACATTAATTAATCCGGACGAAACTGGGGCCGCCATTTTGTATTATTGTCCAATATGGAGTGTATTCTCCGAATATTCATCCATTGTTATAGGAATAACGACTTGATTCAATTGAAGTACTAAATATATATAGGTACCTACTTATATTGGTATGTAAGGTATAAGCTACGGTTTTGTATCATATTTTCGGAAATGCAAATGAAATTAATTGATTATCAAGTCAAAAAGTACGAAAAAGGTTGGGGACAGATTTTTTTATAACTTCTCATTCCTAATTACATTTAAACATGATTTGTATATATTTTTGTAATCATATTTTAAATCCCTTCCGTTTTGATAACCCACTCGATAGCTGTGTTTTTTTTTACATTTTGGCACCAAAAGCCCGCAATTTAGATTTTTGTTAATTTTAATTTAACTAGTGAGTGATCCTTGCGCAATAAAAACCAATCTAACGACATTATCTAATCAATTAATGTAGTATGATACATACGAGCGAAAAAAATTACCCTCTTGGTTCTGTAGGGTAAAAAGAAAATATAAAAAAACGTATTGAAACTACAAAGACTTCTGTAAATTCGAGAATTGCGTGTAGCAATATTACTAGAACGGCCTTTTATGATCCACGGTATCATATACCAAAAAACTCCAAGCAGGCAGTATTGCCAGCAAGATGCATGAATTCCGAGAGGTCTAAGTGCTGGCGCTTTAAACAAATTTAATAACATGTGGTTCCATCCTCCCTTGCGACATTTGAGGACTCTCGACAGAGATCACAGGGATAAACAGGTAAAAAAATGATAGGCATTTTGAGATAGCAAATCAAAGTTATAATAAGTTTGACGTGAAGACCGACTGACAGGATAAATTAGTTCACTGTTGATGTGGGTATACCGTAATATAACTTTAAGTAGGTTATTATATCATATAGTTACTTTATTTGCCAGTATTTATTAAAATACTAGCTGTGACCCGCCGGCGTTTCTGGTTTTTTTTTTCTCATGTATAGCTGCTGGGACACATCACTAGGTGTTTTCTGACAAATCAACTTGCATTACTAAAAGATACATGAGCACCAGGTGAAGGTTTCCTCACGATGTTATCCTTCACCAAAGATCAACTTCGATTTCAAGAACTTTCTATCATTCTATAAAAAATCTTACCGTGGCGTCAGAAGTCCTTTCCGAAGTTCTGCCTATGTCGCAGTGGATTACAGTGAATGGCCTGCTGACGTCATGAACTTCCCACTTTGCTATCTGACAGATTTATAATTAGGGCTGTCACCTTACATATAATTGAGATGAAAATTGTGTCTATCAAAAATCAAATCAAATCAAAAACTCATTTATTCAGTTTAGGCCCTGGTAAGGCACTTATGAACGTCGATAGTTACAATCATTACAATAGACTCTACCACCGAACCGACTTTACTACCTATCAATAAAGTCAATACATTAAAAGTCAATAATTACTAGTCTTAGGAAGACTGTGTGTCCTGAGTGCGACCATATAAAACAAAATAATACGCGAATGTCAAAAATCGGCAACATTTTGGTATGTATGTGTGTCCCTGAACACCTAGTGGTATGTCCCAGCAGCTACACTTGAGAAAAGAAAACCAGAAACGCCGGTAAAACCACGGGGCCGAAGGTAGTAGAAAATAAAAAATATGTAGTAATTTTATCATAAAAGCTGGTAGGTATTATTGAACCTGGGAATTCTATGACATGTGAAAACCTTAATATTTATTTGTAAATGCTAATGTCGAATAGTCGGAAGGATAACTGCCAACCCTAATCATAAGTGAGTAACACGACTGTCATTCAAGAGGGAGATTGACAACTTAATGCGTTCTACGTCACACGCGGAAAAGGCAAAGGTCATTTTACATCATTCAAAGAAAATTATGTGGCTATAAGTGCTGAAGAATTTTACCTTTATTTTCTATGGCAGCTACCGGTGGGCCTGCAGAGTGAATCTGCATTTCTTTGACATGCAACAAGTTATTTTTAGGTTTCCGTAGGTACCTTAAAAGGAAAAACGGAACCCTCATAGGATGGTTGATTGTCTGTCCGTCTGTCCATGCCTTTTTTCTCAAAATGCACAAAATATCAATTGTATGTTTAAAAGTATTTATTAAACTTACATAAGGTATTACAAAAGTTATGCAATGCCTTTGTAGAAAAAGTAAGTTGCAAAATAAAAATTCATTATGATTTTATTTATGGCTCAAGTTTTCAATGTCGCGGCAACTAATTACAAACTTTTTCTATTGGAATTTTAATTCAGCGAAGTTTTATTATTCTTATAAAAATATCGGTGAAATGTCGCGTCTGTTTATACGATAATTTTGTAAGCTTTTGACTTGTTTATTACAGGTTTTATGGTTCAACTAGGTATCGTGGTTCGGTTTTATCTGCGTTCTGGAGTGATCTAAAAGTCGCTAATCATAAAACTCATAGGCGCTTGAAATTTTCGTAAATGAAAACTCACGAAATAATTGCGGACCATCCACCAGGAAAACAGCGGGTAACCGCTGGATGCGGGTTGCGGAAGACCGGCCATCGTAGAGAGCCTTGGAGCTTTTGTCCAGCAGTAGACGTCTTTCGGCTGACAGGATGATCCACCAGTACCCATTAGTAATGTACTTCGAAGTCAACCAGGATATAGTCTTTTAGTGAAAGATTTTACCAAAGATAAAGCAACCTTTCCACAGAGGTGAACAATCAGCCTCAATGCCTCTTTTGTCTCCCTACGTTTCCTGTAATTACACCTCAGAATACACAGAAACAAAGCGGACTCATTACGTCATATGTACTGTTGTAGAGAAAAATACTCAATTTTAAGGTTAAATGTTTTAATTACGATAAATATTAGTGAAGGAAGATATTGAGAGTGGTAGGCACCAAACACCTGCAAGTATCTTACATAGTAAAAGAAAAAATCTTGAATATAGATTTACATGTTTTTCTAGCAAATATTACTTAAATTCCATTCATTTTATTTCTTCATATACTTAGTATTACATTTTAACGTGTTACAGACATCAAACTAGTCCTTAATTAGGAGAGCCTTGTAAGGGTCATTCCACATTAATGTAATAACTGAGCTAAGTGACGTATATAAATCTGAATTATCACTTATATTTGGCGATATCCTCCAGTTTTTTATTTTTACGAAATACTGCAGGCATTTATTGACATATTTATATTATTATAGTGATTTTGAAACGCATAGATAAATTTATAGTTTTTTGTTTGTACGTTGAAACGACTGAGCGTAAAAACAAACAAACAAATCCTGCAAACAAATATCACGCGTCATGGGTTGGTCGCTTCAATAAAAAAAAAAAAAAAAAAGGTCAAAAGTTAATAGTAAAAGTAATACAGAGTATGGTCTATTTTAAGGCTAAATATAACCTAAAACCATATACCTCCCAATAATAACTTAATCATGTTCATAATTTATGGAAATGGCAATTCATTTTACAACCTTAATAACTCCTATGTTTCACAATGACTCCATAATGGAGTCTCCATTGTTCAGAAATAAATTGATACGAATTAGCAGTTACATAATGAAAAGCACTTTACTCTCCAACTGTACACAACACGTCCAAACAATACCGTAGCGACAGAAGAGTCATCAGCAATACTGTATTTTGAACACATAAAGGTTGAGCCTCAAGTCATAAGCGGTAGCGTAGTAATTGAAATAACTCAAAACCTCAGACACTGCAACTGCACCTTATTATTATTGCAATAAGTTGATATTACAAGTAATTGTATATTTTATACGTTGTGTACGTTACGTGCCCGGTCAATAAATTGTATGCGTTACCTCTGAGATTTAGTACCATTATTTTGCTCATTTAATCAATCTTGAGGTTTTTGATCGATATTTTTTGCATTATATTGCCTACTCATATCCTAGTTTGTTACTCTTTCACGTAAATACTACTGAAAGGGTTTGGATGAAACTTGGCACATAGATTGATCATACCCTGAAATAACATATGGGCTACTTTTTATCCCTGGAAAACATGAGAACCATCGGAAACGCAGGTGAAACTGCGGATCGGAAGCTAGTATATTATAACCTATCATTGCTTAATACTAACTTCGAATCGATTAATGATTATCAATATAATCGATGATCAACATAGCATAAACGTTACCCGAGCTCAGCAAATACAAACAGTTTTGGCCAACTGTTTGTTAACTCATGGACTACCTTTATGTTTACATTTGCCCCAAACTAATATTGAAGTGAAACTTAATAATTAATTAAATAAACGAATACCTAAATTCGTATTTTAAGTTTTAATTAGAATAGTTTTTGTATAGACCTAGCAGACTTCAAAAATCAAGTTAATTTGCCTACATTCACAGCTTCATAATTAACCAATGTGAAACTTTAGATATAATGATAATTATATATATGTCGGAGAGTCTGGTTGTTTGTCCGACTCGATTGGCGCAATTTATTATCATGGTAGAGGTATCGGTTGAAATGGTGGCAACACTTGCGGTGAATGAATGACCTATGACTGAATGATTGTTTATGATACAAGTTAATGTGGGTAAGATCATTACAGTCGGATTTAACACTTTATCAGGAGCTCTCGAGTTGTACACACGTCGGTGTAACTGTTGTTTCAATTGATACTGAAGTCTACCTTAATGTTAGTCTGTACGTGTAATTGAAGTGATTATTTAATTGTCAAATTGCTCCAATAAATCTATCGGGCCCATGAGGAGTTTCTTGCGTCGCTTCTTCTCCTCATACGGGACTGTTCCAGAAGCGATGGTATTACGTTGTTTCATTGTCTGCACTACGTCCACTGAATCGGATCCTGATACCACTGAACCCTATACGTGATGTTTGTATCGCTTGGCTGTCGCTGACGCCGACATATATATTTTTTAAACGTAATGTAATAAGAGATGATGACTGGGTAAAAAATAATTAATACTGTTTAGTCCGTCAGTTAGGTTATCAAAAAATATTCGATATGTATTTTTTATTTTATCAAATCAACAAAAAAATACAAAGTTATGTCGCATCAAAGTTCAGGAGTAGAGGCTTGGGACTTCATCTCTTTGTAAAAAGTGTACTAAGACGTGACGTCAAAAATTCATTGCTTTGTTACTTTATATTTACTTTCGATTACATTACCTACAAACTTGACACAGCAACCGAGCGATTAATTAATTAAAAAGTACTTACCTGTACCTGTGTATACAAAATTGTTAAACAACTCCGGA
The DNA here is from genome assembly GCA_963555595.1 of Tethea ocularis. NCBI lineage: Eukaryota > Metazoa > Arthropoda > Insecta > Lepidoptera > Drepanidae > Tethea > Tethea ocularis. The sequence goes on from OY741979.1 coordinate 5,401,960, forward strand.
ACTTCCAACTCTGAATTTGTTCATCGAAAAAGTTGTATTTATTGTATCGCCTTAATAATTTGCTTGATATACTAGTGTGCAATTTTTACAATATTTTAAGAGATATTACGTTGGCAGGATTTCGTGAATTAAAAATAATGAAAAGTAGGTATGTAAAGTATGTGGCAAACGTTTGTGTCCGCAGTCTACAAGGTAATTCAAAGTCTGGGGCTCCGGAATCATAAATTGAATCCATGGAACCAGTTTTCGGAAGGCTGCCTCTTACACCCGGTATAGACTTTTATACGTTTTGGTAATTCCATAAATATTTGACAGTGCTACATTGCTCATGGAAACGTTAATTTTTAACATTGTAAAATTCCTGACGATTTAAGGATTTAAATTGGTTGAAACTGATTGCAACAATGTTACGTGATTGCTTCACTGATAGTGCGGCTCTCAAGCCCGTGCCATCGTCGAAACGAGTTTGGCAGGAAATTACCAACTAGGTACTCAATTCAACAGCAGAAATCGAACTAGCTTTTTGCCCCGGTTTCACCTGCGATGTATTTTACCAGGAGTGTATTTTCAAAAATCTCTTATTAATAAACAATATTCTTCTATATTGTCTGTCTTAGGCTGAGATCTATAGAGCGTGCTTAGACTTTGCTCAGACTTTACTTTGGGTATAAACCTACGTAATAAAGTAAATGTTTGTGTGTTTTAATTTGTAGCCATGTTTTTGGTAAGTCATCGATTAGGTGCACTTAGGCTTTGCTTAGCACACACTCCGAGAGATTCAAAGATTTTGTACGGTAAAGTCTGAGCAAAGTCTAAGTACGCTCTATAAATCTCAGCCTTAGACTCCGCGTATGACAGTCAGTGATCAGTGTTTTTTTAAATCACTATAGGTAGATTTACTCAGTTCTATACATAGATATAAATAGACATAGATAACGCATGAACACCTACTTTGCGTGCCTCCTTTTGAGCCCGGCTTAACCATACAATGCTTATCGTAGCCACCGTCGCGCTCAATCTTTAGGTACAGTAATGTGCTCAATATGATTCGAATAAAATACAAAAAATACAATTGTCAATGTAAATATATAATAACTCTCTACTCCTTTTGCCATACCCTAACAGGGTCCTGGTACTTATATTAGTTCACTGTATGTGTAACATTGTGTGTACATTGTGCATTTTATTAATAAATAAATAAATAATTCGATTATTTATAGTAATAAATTGCCCATCGCTACTTTTAATCGATTAGGTTTTCCAGTGCTTATTATATTTGAACACATTTTATGGGACTTTTCTTAGGACCAACCCTGAAAACTCGAACAAAAAAAACAAACTTAAACTATCTCAACAGCTGAACTTATTCAATATTTTCCTGCAGTAAATTAATTAACTTCATGTTTTACAACTATAATTAAACCTTGTTCCATACGTTCTGAAAAGGTATGTCTAATACAGTGCAATATGAAACAGCTACTATATTATATTGTAATCTAATAACAAGATAAGCGTAGGTATGTTTGTTGTGATGTGACTAACTGAATCACTACTCGTGTCAAAGTCATTAGTCCTGTAGGCGGTATAACAGAGTGGGATATGACGTAACGTCCGGGAAGCTGGACTGTTGACGCTAGTTTTAATTCAATTTTCTGGAAACTGCGCTATTGTTTTATTTTTTATACGTACAGTTTTTTACGGGCTTTCAGTAATTTTAGATATATGTACGTATATTTTCAGATCAGAGAGGAGTGGTGGCGTGTTGCTTGCCACCAACACCTGAAGTGATGACCACGACCACTCTGTCAAGAGTGACACCGACAAAGAAGAAGAAGAAGGTATAATTTGGTCCAAATTAGAGATTTTAAAAGTCCTTTTTAATCGTTTTTTAAGGGAGACTTAATTATAATCCAATAGGTAAATACTATTAGCATAGCATTTAGGTCGAACAGAAATTACCTATAGGTATTTAATTGACAACTGAATTGGTTTTGCATTTCTTCGTAATATTTATTTAGTGTTGGTTGGATCTAAATAATGTTTTTAAAATACACCATCATGTTTATTAGTAACTCTTTAAATAATTCTTTACCTACCTATACATAATACTTAAAAGGCATATGCACTTTCAAAAGTAAAATAATTTATGTGAAAAAATTAAGGAAGATTTCAAAAATACGAGGAAACACGTATCTACTTTTACTTGAAGAAATTAAGCTATACAGGAACTATCTATGCTATAAATAGATTCCCATCAGATGTAGGTACCTATAGACCCGCATTACTCAGTATGTCAGCCTCATGTTTAAAAAAAAACTAACCACGAATTGTGATTAAATAAAAGACTAAAAAAATAAAAGATAAACTTTAGTCTGCGTAACCAACCCTAAATAAGTGAAACGATGGCCAAAAAGGATGATCGGGCTTAGAAGCATTATATTTAGATCCGGTATTACAATCGCAAACCTCGGATAAGCTATTCCTCAGATAAGTCTATACTAATTTCGAATTAACAGGCCGATACACTATGACTGGCCCAAGGCCCATAAAAAAAATATTTTATTTTTTATTTTACAACAAATTTACAAAACCCAATCTAGGTACATATAAAAAAAATATCGAGCCGGCCGCTGCTGCCGATCAATTCATAATAAAAAATACTCCTTATTGTCTTTTGACATGTGATTCTGATAAACTGTTCTGTCACATACACAACTAACCCTAAATAAGAAAGAGCTACATAACGACTCACCTCTGATTTGGAGTCGACCTGGCGCGATCTTCCTTCGTACGAGGGCTCCAGCAGCTGCAGTCCTTTGATGTAAGAGTGGACGAAGCCTTGTAGATGATGCACTGTCCAGAAAACTTCTTGATAGAAGAGCACATGCGACTGGGCGCAACCGACCGTGATGACTAATGCATGTAATCGGGCGGCGAAATTTTTAATAGAAAGATTTAAGAGTACCTACATTATAATGTGAAGGTGAAATAATCACCGAATACCTTCGGCGCGAACTTAAGGGGGATACTCTAGGTAGCCCACGAAATTCAAATTTTATTACGTTTTTTGCTAACTGCAACTCAGTTAAGTATAGGTCGCAAGTTTATCAATATGTGATTCGTAGAATGGAAGTATATTTACTGAGCCGCAATTACAAAAAAACCTAATAAAATTTAAATTTCGCGGCTTACCTGAAGCATTCACCTTAATCCTATTTCGAACTACAATATTTACGTTGTAGCTTGGTGCGCGTGACAGTAGCTAGAGAGATTTGAAAATGAGCCTTGTGCTTTTGTAATAAAGAAAGTTTGTAGGTGTGGATGTGAGGATGGGTGTGAAGATGTTACTCTTTCATGCAAAAACTACTGAACGGATTTGGATGAAACTTGGCACATAGATAGATAATGCTACTACTTTTTATCTTGGCAAAACATCAGATCCCTTAGAAATGTGGGTAAAACCGCGGGGCGGAAACTAGTAATAAAATAAAAATCAATAGAATTCATAGTTATATATTTTATTCGCAACTATTATATAGAATCACATAAATAGTCGGAATTCTCATTTTAAAACATCGAAAACGTTTAACATAGGTCATTACACAATTATAATATAACTACTCGAGTGAAGAAATTAACACTTAAATACTACTACACTAAATAGTTTTAGAGTCAGACTTTCAGAAATACTCTTATAATAATAATGATTGCAGGCAATCTTGTTCTCTTAAGGCGACGATACCCGAGAAATAATGATTCTAGATTAAGTTTTTCTTGGCATTCTTTGTTGCAAGAGACTTGTAAATAAATATATGTTAAACTAGAGAATATGTGACGAGGAATCGTTTTTTTTTAATTGGAATTATTCATTAGTAACGTCAGAAAAACAATCGTGAATATGTCCCTTTTTTAAAACTAAGAATGTTGTTTTCTCTAATTTGGTCCATCCAAATAACTTGAAAATATTAACATATATTTTGAAGTCTAATAGAAAGGAAATAGTTTTCTTACTTTTTTTAAAAAAGGCTTAGTTTTTTAAAATAATAATCCGCCTCTCCTATCTCGCTTGTCTCCCGCAGTTTAGTAAGGGACGGAGTCATTCGCGGAGAGCCTCCTTTTAAGGGGGAACGTTCGGTTGGAGCGCGAAATTCAAATTTAATCACGTTTTTTGTAAATTGCAGCTCCGTTATAGGTCGTAAGTTATCAACATGTTATTTGCGAGAAAAATGGTAGTATATTTACTGATTAATAACAAAATAAATCATCAACATATTCCTCCAAGGTATATTAGTAACATTTTCATGAAATAGTCGTATATGTCAGTAATATACCTTGGAGAAATATGTTAATGATTTCTTTTGTTATTAATCAGTAAATATACTACCATTCTTGTCGCAAATAACATGTTGATAACTTACGACCTATAACTGAGCTGCAATTAGCAAAAAACTTGATAAAATTTGAATTTCGCGCTCCAACCGAAGGTATACCCTTAATGAAATCAGCTAGCATATTAGCGAAGGGAGGTAAAGGTGTTTTGTACCCATACTGCAATCGCAGCGACAGATTTTGGAAGACTTTGGAATATCTTTTTCTCAATTTTTCAACTACAAATGTATTAATTCACCGTTAAATCGTACTAGTCTGTTTCTGCTTGTAATAGTATTTTCTTAAACTCCTTTTTATTAATTTTTATTAAAAATCGGTTTTTAAATTTGCTGCTGCTATTGAATAGATTCATAATATCTTACATTAATTTATTAATATTACATTGATTTTGATTTTACTTTACATGTCTTAGCTTTGCTTTAGTAAGTAAATAAAGTCAAGGGATTATAACTTATTGATGAGCTATCAACAAGTTTTGATAGTTTTGAAGTAAACAGATAGGTTTCCAATATTTGCTAATGAATGCAAGCAAATCGTAGTTGGTTGCATTTTAACGGATATTTTTTGCGTTTTAATTTATTACATATATAAATTGTTATGTTTATAGTAACGTAACGGGTCTATTCGCGCATGGAATATTGTCAAAATAAAATTGTGTTCGCGAGAGTTTAAAAAGTATTAAATTGTTATGTGCTTACTGAAAGTAATGTTGCCATTAGCGTCCTAGACGTATGTCAATTGTTTATTCTATGTATTAATTATGTTTTTAAAACTATTTAGATCCTTACATACCAATAAAATTATAAAATAACCTTAACATTTAACCCTGAGTAGCTAATCACAATAGTACGACTCATAAGCGCTTGGAATTTACTTGGATATTCATAAAAAATTGGACTGTGGACCATCCACCACACATAGATTGCTTGCAACCACCAAAGGTATAAAAAATGACCTTAGGAACTTAAAATATACGAAGTAAAGTAGGTATTGTGTGCACATATTTTTTATCATTACAATATAATTGGTACGGAAAAGATAAGTTCATCGTTTGTACAAAATTTATTCTGATCAGAATATTCTACTAAAAGTAAATTGAATACGCGATTATTTTCAGAATATATTTTTAATTTTAAGTCTGATTGCGTAACATTTATTGAATGTTTTAATGAATAATAAAAAAAAATACAGATGTAAAAAAATACAAAGTAGTGTCATAGTTGACAGTAAGTTATTTGATTCTAGAATAAGATAATATAATAAACTTAATATTATTTTAATCATGAAAAGAGACAAATTAAATTATTAAAACTTAATATTTAAAAAAAAATATCATACAATTATAGGTATACATAACTTGTTGAAATTATTAATGTTAAATTAAAAAAAAAAGAGAAATTTATTTACTAATTTGTGTCTACAATAATAAACATGTCTAGTTTGCACGTACATTAAAAGTATAAATCACAATCAATATACAAAATATAAAGTTAGAAATTATAATTTATTATATAATTGAGGAAGACTGAATGAATTTAGAATACAGTTTTTTTAAAACTTAAAAAAAAATAGTTATCAACTTTTGAAAAAGTGAAATCGAAAGATTCCTTCAGTTTTATTTATTTCAACTCCATATTTACTAAATATTTAATAATGTTTAATTATCAACAACAAATACCTGATGCAAAGTAAGTTGGTTAGTTAGTTTACCACGTGGACTCGACAGACTACAAACGCCTTTTAACTTTCACGGGCATAATATAATTTTTCCAACATATTTTCACCCTACCCAAAGCCAACGGTGAATCCAAAAATTACTTCACAACTCGGAGAAACGATTATAAAGTTTAATTAAATAATAATCCTTTCATTTACATTTCAAATGAAAATAACCACGACTGGAAATGAAATGTTATGCCATACTCCCGTATTCAAAACTCGACGGTAATATTATTAATGTAGACATGCCATAACATGGTGTCTCGTGTGGAATGGAAATAAGGTACACATTACAACATAAGGAAGGACCTACGTTATCACATGAAGGAAATATAAATATGTACCTTATAGTGTACAAATTTAGGTACTTTAAAGCTCGATCTCCCGTTTAGGGGCAGTTAGGGTTTGTGCCAATTTGGTATTTGAAATGTATTAACTTGGATGGTTCGCAGATTAAATAATCAATTGACATACGTCTCAGGTGGTAATCACGAAATTCCTTTCAATAGTGTTGGTAATTAAAATTGATCTTAGAAATTAAAGCGAAAATATCCGTTAAAAACTCAAAATATGAACCTTAATTTTTCAACCTTGAGATAAAAGTAGAGTGATTAGGATTTTTTCCCTCTCACTAATCATCACTAATGAGAAAATCTGAGATGAAAACTCAAATGATGTAGATACTTCTACTTGAGATTTTCTTCAACTTAGGTCGATGTTCACCAAAAAAAAAACGGTCCGATATATATAATCGGGCGTTTACAATGACTATTTCCTACAAATATTCATAGTAAACGCCCGATTAATTTATCGGTCAGTTTTTCGTGAACATCGACCTTAATCAATAAGAGTAGGTACCTATAATAAAATTAAAGTTAAAGAAAATTACATATATTCGTCTTTATATCACACAAACCTAAAATTTGATATTACTGAATTACTAGTTCAAAAAAGAGCATATAAGAAAACTGGATGTTCTTTCATGTCTTAAAACTTTTTCAATAAAATTGGCACAAACCCTCAAACCTTTTATTCCTATCTAAATACTTAGATACTCTCTCTCAATAGAATAAGAAAAAATATTCATAGAGAAAGCAAATCACCAATAGAAAATACGCTACATCAAAGGAATTTATTACAAACACTTGTTTTATTTGTATCAATGAAAGATATTTTTAAAGATTCTCAAAGCAAAACTACATTAATACCTACTTCAGAATTTTGTATTTTGTCTCATGTAAACGACTTATAATAGGCGCTGCGAGCGTGTTTTCTTTATAAATCTCTCACGACAGTGTTTTTATGTGTCACCGTATGATTGCGAGCACCATATTGCTCACAATAAAACGTATAAATTTTCGATAGTCCATAATCTATCCGAAACCGCCACTAACCGACACAAACACGATTTTATCTATATATACTAATATATTAAAGAGGAAAGATTTGATTGTTTGTTTGTTTGTTTGTATTGAATAGGCTCCGAAACTACAGAACCAATTTGAAAAATTCTTTCACTAATAGGAAGCTACATTATTCCCGAAGGTTATAGGCTACTTTTTATCCCGGGAACGCGAGTGAGACCGCGCGGAACATCTAGTCGCAAATAAAATTGTGAACCGTCACTGATTGGTCGGTCTCTGAGTCAAATAAAGTACTTTCACATTTATGATCAACTATGTTCATCATATATTTTTTTATAAAGTATTTAAAGCCCACAAAAACAGCTGTTTACTACCTCTATCTTTGGCAACAGCCAAAGCGCGAGTCTCAAGTATATAGTGTATGATCTATGAGCGCGAGGCACCTCACGTTCGACCAATCGGCGCGCAAGGTGTGTTCCGTCAATGATGTGAGTTTATAATTTAATTGTTTGACATGGTTGGATCATGAACTAACGAAAATTAACACGCCACATTGCAAGCAATATGGTCAGTTCACAATGCATCGAGAGACTACAAACTCGCGAGATAGATTACAAAAAAATGGCGCTATGTCACCGTATGATTCGCTCACAATCATACGGTGACATATACATCTTGGTATACATACAGTATTCCGTAGCTGAATATTACTATAAAACCGCCAATGTAAAACAAGATTTATATACAACAGAGTAGTACGTAGAGATTTTGTAGAAGCGCTACGGAAATCGCAGATGTGCTACGTATTCATTACGCGGCTGAATATTATGATTATACATTAAAATCATCAATGTAAAGTAAGGTCTAATACATTATACATAGAGAATATTTTATTATATTGTGATTTTATAGAAACGCTACGGGATACGTATATGTGCTACGGATTTGAGTATTGCTGTGCTACGAATATCTACAAAGTCGCGTAGTCTTCTACGAATTATCGTAGATGTCTGTTTTTTATGCGTAGATTAAAAGTGTACCTAAGTATGAAATCAAATATTTTCATTGACACAAATAGATACGAATTTCGAAAAGCAACCGTATGTAAAAGTCTTAGAAAGTTTCATTTAGAAAAATATAATTAGTTATCTAATAGTAACACGTAGTAACATTTAGGTATACTTTCATACTTAGTTATTATACAATAGACATGCGTATGATTTATATGCTACGACAATCTTAATACTGACATTTAGTTTCAAGGTAACAACAGTAACCTTAAATATAATTAAGGGCTCTTGCACACTATATTGATATACCGAATATCATAGAACCATATAATCCCTAATTTATTTTAAAAAAAACATAAACAGAAATAACATAAACATATACAAAAATAATTATTGAAGAAATGTATGATAAGAACATACAGAAATAACAGTCATCCTGACGAATGGTAACCGTATATTACCATGGTAAATAATGGTGCCGATTCTGTTGTTTACGAACTTAACTAATATTAGACAAGTCACCTCTCATTCATGTTAACCTAATTGAAAAAAAGATAGAACATTTTTAATGCTGTCAGTTTAGTCCATGCCATTGTCGAGTAAATTATCTTGCATCCCTTTCTTATATTTACTATTAGAAAGAGATATAGTGAGATTAAATTTATTTAGTTCGTAAAAAACAGAATCGGCACCATTGTCACAATTTGCCAATTATCCAAAAAAACATTTCATACCTCAAACAACAAACACGAAAAATAATATAAACCAAGTTCCATATTAGGTATAACAAGTTAATATGACAGAACCCTTAGCCGTGTCTCAAATAACCATCCGTGTAACCAGTAAGCCGAGTAATACGCGGGGACGGTGTTATTAATTATAAAGCCAATCCTATATTGACTCTTCGTCGATTATTTTAATATTCAAACGCCCTTGACACATTAATGCATTATGGTGATCAAAGGCTAAGTAATTAATTGAATAGTTTAATATTGTAAGTGATGAAACAAAAAAATAATATTGATGCTAAAATAATAGTAATAGGGGCGATATTTGGCTGAAGGTGGTCGGGTACTACAAGTGATCAGAAAATAACGTAATTAATCGTAAAAAAACACGCACAGAATCCACGGTTTCAGTATAAGGTCACTCATCCAGGTATATAAGTACCCGGTATATACGTTTCACGACGTATTCACGTATCAGTTTTGAAACCTTTTCACTTGCAGCTAGTTATGAAAGTTCGCCCTGTCCATAACAATGGACAACAGCCAATAAAAACCGTCTCTTTTAAACAAAATCATTTGTATAGACTATTTTTATGATAAGCACAAACACAGGTAGCCGCTGATCACTGCACACAAAATTCATCCTTATGGTGATCATGCTACAACTTAGTTTTAACATAACGCCTGGGACTGGCAGCTATCAGAATACACTAATGCATGGTAATAGATTCTCATCTTGATGGTAGCTAGCCAGGACAGCAGTTTTTCTCGCGATGATTTCCTTCGTCAAAAGTTCAAAGTAATTTATGGATTCATACCCACAACTTTCGTCACGCTATTCAACGTCTTCTTGAACTACAGTATATTGCATCAACGTTTATATAGTTTTAAAGACAATCATTTGAAACACGTCTTAAAAACAACCTTAACATATACTCTAATGGAAAATTGTACTAATACGTACGTAATTTAAATATTCTATAACTAATTCATTAAATTATGAAATGCCATTTAATCGACGAAGTGGAAAATGTACATAAGTTTAGTCCCATCTAGACAAATATATTATGGCATTGAAACATTGTTGTTTACGAACTTAACTAATATTAGCCACGTCACCTACTCTTTCATGTAAACCTTATTGAAAAAAGATAAAACATTTTTAATGAAATCAGATTAGTCCATGCCGTCGTAATATACGGGTAAATGGTCGTTACTAGCGGACTAATCTGATAGGACTAAAATATCTTTCATCCCTTTCTTATTTTTTGTGAGATTAAATTTGTTCAGTTTGTAATCAACAGAATCGGGGTCAATAAAATCCTGGAATAAAAACACATTATAAGATACTGGCAAAGCCACAGAATGCTATAATAGATATTAACAAAGTTATTAATTACACTTAAAAAAATAAGTTATGTGATATTTATTTCATTGTAAACAGCTATAGATCTCATAAAGTGCTCGCTCTAAGCTGCCTTCAGAAATTACATCGGTTTCATTCCAACATTATGACTAGTGATTCCAAATGGAACTCAGCATGATTTTCAGTGCTTCCATCGTCCTACTCGATTTTTCCATTAGTACGTACAACTTATCAATAGAACTCAAGTACAGATACACAAACACGTTTAAGAATTTTTATATTCACTTATGGTTTTTACTATATTTCATTTAAGATATACATTACTTAAAAGCCTTCAATTAAATATAGGTACACACAATTTTAAGACTTAATGTCATCGAAGTTGAATACATTATAAAAGTAGTTAGTACAAAAAATATATTCTAGGATATGATTATTCAGATAGGGTAAGTAAGTTTACTAAACATTCAAAATTTTATATCTAACTCTAAACATTATTTAAAATAGCAATTTCTTACGCCCGATTTCAGTATTCGATTGTTTAGTGATTTTTTACATGGTATTTGCTATTGCGCGGTATTTACAAGTTGCTCTTACGCGGATTTGCACGCGCAGGGACGACTAAATATCTCATGATAACAATCGCAAATTAATGGATAGATTGAATATTGAAATTGGGCGTCCAAAAACTCTCATTTTTATAATATATTATTACAGAAGAGTTATTAAATATTAATGATACAGAGATCATTAATATTAAATAATAATACCTAAGCATCGTTTATGGCCGATTCATAAAATACTTATTGACGAAAATAAAAATGTGAATCCTGCAAAAAAATATCGGAAAAAAATATGGGAAATATTTCTACAACACAGTTGCGGTTTCAAGTCGCAAAGTAATAATAGAATCTTGTTACAGAAATGGATATATGATGTATAATAAATTTGTAAGGAGAGCTACGTATGTGCGGTTTGAAAGGTCAACAATATTATTGTATTGAGTCCATTACTTGCCAGCAAGCTAAGAAATGTGACTCCACAAAATTTACTGAGAAATTCCTATTTTCTTTTAGTATATTATTTTTGTTGTTTAAAAATAAAATTAACTTAAATTCTATTCATTAATTTATTCTATGATAAAACACCGTCTGATTTTGCTTTGACAGCATAATACCAAACCATTATTATATTCATATTAAAATCGCGTCTAATAAAATATTTCATTGCTGAGGATTTATCAATCGAGGTGACGACATTTCAAGACTGAATTTAATATTTAGTTAAATTAAATAATTAATATAGTTTAAATTAATACTCAAAACATAATGAATAGAGCTTTATTAATTATATAAAGTAAATTTTAACTGTCTTTTTTAAAACCTAATTAGATTAGAAAGGAGTAGGAAGATAGGAAAATTGTATTTTTTTAAATATTTTTAGAGTATGACGTCTTTCCTCACAGATTTATTTTATAGGTAGTAGTAGTATAAATAATAATATTATGAAAACTTAGTTAATAGTTTAATTATTATTGATAGATATTAAAGCTAAGAAGTACCAGGGCAGCAGTTGTTTACAGAACGTGTAAGTTTTCACACGATTTAGATTTCGATATATCGTTGATACATATTTTCTGAAGGAGCTCCCTTGCGATGCTCAGTGAGATATGTGTTCGAGAGCTGGCTAGTTTAGTCGGTTTTGCTTCCTATGAAAACAGATATAAAGTTTAATTTCCTACGCATTTTAACAATAAAGTGAGCACACGAATTATAACATAACATATAAAACAAGGACATGGCCCTTATTTGTATCGTGTTCTTTTATCTTTTCCTTATGTAATTACTTGTACATTACGATAAAACAAAATGTCTTCGTACAATTTTTCCTCCATTCCTTTTTAAAAGTATACTGGGTCATTTATAATTGTGAACAATCTCTAAAATCGAAAAAAAAAACTTTTAAAACTAAAGATCAACCTTGCTCGATTAAAATGTGAGAGAAAATCATGAGACAATAATTATTATATTTTCGACAAATTTGAACGTATTCGTTCTATAAGCAGGCCATGCTCCTTACGATGGCATGAAGAGAAAGAGAGACAGGGTTGCCACGTCACCAATAATATTTTCCAACACTTAAGATTTGTTCCCATAAAACAGTGCACTCTGCATGTGTATGGTAGTTACATTAGACCGTACTCACCTGCTTCCCAACTTTCTTGGCTTGTTTCTTGTCTCTGCTTTCTTTCAATCGGATCTGTTTGAGGATGCCGACGAGGAGTTCATCTACATTGTGCTGGATCCCCGACGAAGTCTCAATGAACTTCGCATCTCGTGATGTCGCTAGTGCTTTGCCCTCTGTATCGAGTTATTTGAGATTTGATATCAAAAGTTTAACGTACTGTTAATATTTTAAGTACTTATAGACACTAAATGAGAGATCAGATCATCATGATGACGTGGATTTCTTTTGATGTGAATACAATTTTAAGGCAAGTACATAATTTACACTCCAAGGCTCGCCGATTTGCTCGCACATTATCATACATTATAGAGGACTCGAGAGCCGGCGGGCGGGGAGCTTTTTCCGCCAACGCGTTAGCTTGGCCATCCAAAGAGGGAACGCCGCCAGCCTTCTGGGAACCTTGCCGTTGATCGGCAGCAGCGGTCGCCTCGAGGATTTTTATATGTAGTTTGTATTTTGTTGTCAATATTTAATTACATAAGCTAATGCATGGATGCAATGCAATGGAAACATTTGCATAAAGAAACTTTCTTCTCGTACTTATTTTACTGTTTTATGTGACATCATTCGCGGGTACTATATGTTTTTGTGATTTGTCTATTCCTACTCCCTCAAAAATTGGCGTCCCACTACAGATGCGAAGCGAGAATTTGGAATGAATTTACACCTACCTGACTTAACATAAGATTTAATTCTCATCCTAAATTACAGACAGAAATGTCAGTAAATCCACTATACACCTAGATATATATTACAAACTCACCATTAGTGGAAACCTGCCTCGCCCTCGCCAAGTCGGCTTTATTGCCAACAAGTACGGCCGTCCGTTCCACCGTGAACTGCTCCCTTGCCAAGTAAGACAGCAGCTCGGCTGCGCGGGTGAATGAACTCTTGGCCACCACAGAGTATACCACCACGCAGGCATGAGGCTCGTATGTGGACATGCAGTTTTCTACCTGTAGTATAGAGACACGTTTAAAAAAAATAGGATTTTGTGAACTGTATTATTTTTATATCTGCCAGTTCATTTGCTGCAAGGATCAGTGGCGAAGGGTACATACAATCCGATTCCCATCGACTTACCTTTTAGAAATCCCAATCCCACATTTTCATCATTTCAAAGCCACTTTTATCATGCTTAAAATAATACAGTGTAATTATAAAATTATCGGTGTTTTTTGAACTGCTTAATTTCATCCCTCGCTGCTATGGATCGACTCTACCGTAATGTTTTTTTTTTAATCAATCCCTATATAAAATTACAAATGTTATTTATTTTTTTGCTTAAAAAAACAACTTATTGTTTGTATTCTCACCTATTAAAAGATTACAATTGTGTTGTACAATATTAAACAAACCATGGATGAAAAATTTACTTCATACTTCGCTCACTTACATTATTACAAAACTACCCAAGTAAAAATAATGCCACCACCAGCTGAGCAAGCTTTATTAACTTAAGTAAAGTTATAAGTTTCAAACACTAACTTACCGACATCTCAGTGCTAGGGTGGTCAATAAATATAAGCTCAGATTCCTCCCCATCCAGCAGAACCGACACTGACTTCTCACCAAACTCGTCATCTGCAACAATTTAAATAAAATTAAATATATAGTAATTTCAAATATGTTAGGTACAATAGAGAGCCTACTCCGAAAAATGATACACGAGAGTCTGATCATCGTTATCAAATTATTAACCAATAGAATTGCAGCAAACTTGACGAGACGTAAATTTTATGTAATTTTATTCGTTAATAATTTGACGACGATGATCGGACTATCGTGTATCGTTTTTCGGAGTAGGCCCTAAGAGACGACATAATATTTTGTGATAAAAACGAGTAATATAGGGTTTTCGGCAATGACAAATAACTATGAAATAATTAAAAGGGAATATGCATGTTTTTTTAATGCATTTCTTTACAAAATACCGTAAAAAAGATAAATTAAATATATTTTCATACAGTTTTCGCCAAAAGACGGAGTGATTCATGAGGAAGTGTATAATGGTAAATAGCATAAATATGACTATAATTATTAAAGATTTCGAAAAAAAATATTCCGCGCGGATAAAACTCGGCGAGCGACCGATAAAAGCCTTTTCACACTGTGCAAAGCCGGGGCGGGTCGCTGGTAAACTATAAAGCTACCATTTTGAATTATGGATAAGCCAAAATCGTTAATAAAATCCCTTTTGTTTGTAGTAGCTTTAACATAAAGACCTTTATAAATGTATCAGTGGAGATTTTGACGGTAAGCAAATTTGATAAGCGGTTTATTTAAAAAGGCACATGTAAAAAAATCTTTTGAAGTTTCCATACTTATTACATTAAATATGTACGTTTTAACCTTTATTAATGTTATCAAAGTAACTGTATGCAGATTTTGGACATATTAAAACGCATTAAGTAATTATAAGTTTTAATAAGTGTTTTTTATTTAATTTTAATATATTTATTGTTAGGCCCATATAAATTACTACATATAACATTATTTTCTGCCACTGCTAAACAATTTCCGAACTTTCTACATTCAGCCTCTCTTGCCATGAATCCATAAAAATCAGCCATTAATAATGATTACTTCTTTATTAAAAAAATCATAATAATTATATGGGACGATTGTAAACTAGTCATCTGCCTGTAGACGTCCACTATCCACAGTCCTCTGCTTTCTGCATCCACCCGCCGCCTGTCAGGTTTCGTAGGTCATAAGAGGTGGGGGGAAGGCGCTATGCTCTTTTATTAGTAGAAGTTTATTTACCGTTTAGTAGTGTTGTCATTGTCAAAAACTAAATAAATAAAATAGGTAGTCATTTTTATTACAAAATTCGGCTCAAAGCTCATCAAGTGGTAAGCGGTTACCGTAGCCGACAAGCGCTGTAACATTCGGTGTATCACGCACACCAATCGACCGTTCCCCCACGTAATGACCTTACTAACGCGAAGAAACACAATTTCGCTGCGGTATTCTGTAATTCCTCTCCCCTTGATACTATAGATAATGGAATTACTATGAAACTGATATCAATTTACGCCCATTGTCCTACATAATATCAATTCTGGGCAATTTCCACGTATCGATACATTTTATTGACGCGTAGTTGAGTTTCTGGGAAAGCAACTTATTTTGCTTCTTTTTTTTTGTTAGGGTTTCGTACTACTTTACTAAGGCTCCGCTGTCTGTCTATTTGTCCATCTGTTACCAGGCTGTATCTCATGAACCGTGATAGTTAGACAGTTGAAACTTTCACAGACGCTATAACAACAAAAAAACCCCAATTAAATAAATATTGAAGGGGGCTCTCATACAAAAGACATATTTTTTTACTGTTTTTATGAATAATGGTACGGAACCCTTCGTGCGCGAGTCCGACTCACATTTAACCCGGATTGTTTGTTGATTGTTTTTTTTAATGGTTCTAAAATTAAATTGATTCTGTGGATTACAAGTTACCTACATTCCTTTAATTCATAGACTTGAAATACAGTTCTGTTTATCTAAAATGAAAACTTCATAGAACTCTGTGGAACTCCTATATGGAATCTTGTTAAAAAGGATCAGTTGAGCGCACTCTAGAGATTTCGACTTTGCCTTGACCTAGTTAAAGATTTTATGAGCGGATAGAAATATTTCTGGGATCCAATAGGTATATATGGAATCGTATATAACTCCCCTTAAAACTTAGAATACGAGAGAGCAATTAAAGAATTCGCGGAACGCTTTCAACTGTTTTCACTAAACAAAAGGCATGTACACTTGGCTGAATATACTCCCTAATAGGACAAAAGTTACGAGAGGAATTGTTGGTATTATTCGTAATATGGATCCCGAGAAAACAAAAAAGTTGTAAGGATAAACAGACCTCGAAAAGTGGATAGACCTTCGAAGGAATGTGAAGCATAATTAAGAGAATACAAAGACAAATAAATTATTAACATTTTTATGTTATTTTTTTATTGAATATATCCACGATCAGGCTAGCTTAAGATAAACACATATTAATTATAAAATGAAAATGAGAACATCGTTCAACAAATCTATTTGAATTAGTATCTAATGTGTGAACAAGCATAAAGAGATGTGTATAAAAAAATATACGGTACAATTAAGGCTAAGCTATTTATCGAGGTAAGGCAAAATTATAACAACTCATAAAGTACTTGATGACATTTTAAAGGTTTTCGTGCAATGATCATGCATTTTTTGGAACTTTCCGTTGGGCTAAGACAATGTTAAACACAATTAACAGTGACGTAGCTACCGTAGGGCTAGGTGGGGTAGTGCCTCGGGGCCCCCAAGCTCAAAGCCCCTTAGCCTCCATGAACGACGTTTGAAAAAGTTATAAATAATACGTATCCTAGTTGTTTAAAGAATTTTCGCACTTTTTGAGTTATTTGTATAAACTACGAGTAAATATATTCTCTATTTTGGAGCTACATTACGTAAATATTTGCGGTATCCCTAAAACAAAGCAGGTTCTGAGTAAAGTTTAAATCGGGCCCCAATTTCAATTTTGCCCCGGTGCCTTCGGTTACATAGCTACGCCACTGACAATGAGCATCAAATCAAATAGCTACATATAGGTGTACAAGCACAAAATGTGAATACAATTAGGAGAAGGGTTAAATAGGCCAGCTAAGGTACCTACTATTCAGATATTGTCAGGGCGCTACCAACATGACAGCAGATAGAATCTTCTACAAGCATAAAAAGGTGTTTTAAAAAGCTACGTAGTTCAAATAATTATGGTACAGTTCAGGTATTTCAGGCTATAATCTAGCTATGATACAAATAAGGTAGGCTAGGTAGACTACAACACTAGGGTAGGTTGGGTGGGCTAAGGCAAACTTATAAATGTAGTAAGTAAGGTGTAACTTACCGCGTTTTGCTTCGCCAACGTGTGCAAGCAAAAAGAAGTTATGTTATTTACAAGAGAGTTAGCGTTAGCCAGCCACATACATATTACGCTAAGATAGCTACTATGGTTATAGACGAGAGCGGATAATCATAGAACAGTCGATTTGTTATGCTTTTGTGTTGTAGACAAGGATATTTTTAATTCAACTGCATCACTTTATGTCAAGGAAATTCATCAATATGAAGAACTGACCAGCCCTATAAAACATTCCATACAAAACGTCACCCCTCGATTAAAAAGTGTGATTATTTTGCATATTATGTTAAAAAAAATCTTATATAAGCGGCCAACAAATCGTGCGCTATTAAGTGAGCACTTACGTTTTCAAAAATCTATTCTTATTCGTACATTTAAGAATATATCTTTAATTACCGCTTTCCGCCTATAAATCCACTCTCATCTACGCTCACCACTATAACCAAAGCTTTATCGTTCCAGACGTCTATCTACTTTGTCATATTTCATTTTATCTACTCTAACGAGTGTCACATATTTGGGCGACAATGTTTCAGGGCCCATTACGGCTAAATGCTTTCACAAGTCACTAATGGCTATTTTCATCACAAATAATACGATACACCCACGTTTCCATACAACATTAAGTAGCAGTTTCTGAGAGCCTATAGCCGAAACTATTGCTGCCTTTTTCATTTTTTGTACCAAAAAGAGTGACAGATATACTTTTGAGCTGAGCTTTCTAGAAACTTTAATAAGTATTCATTACCATATTTAAAAAGTTTCATATTAAATCTGTATAGAATTTGATTTATGAACTTATGAAAACGTGCGCGTGGAAACAATAATGAGAAAACTTTGATATCTCTTTGCAATCAAATTATCTTATAGTTATTAAAAGATAAATGAACAAATATTTACAATTAATTTATTACTTCAAAGAAATAAATTGACATTCAAACATGCAGAAATAAATATATAGGTGCCTTACCTAGGTCTACTAGAAATGAACATGTCTGTTTGTCCTGAGCCTGGGTGTAATTATCTATATAAGTATATTTTCAAAAAAAAAGTACAAGCTCTGCTTAGTTTGGGATCAGATAACCGTGTATGAAGAATGTCCCAGAATATATATAATTTTAGAATAGACACAAGCAGGATTGATAACGCAAAATGCAAACCTTTTGTATTTATTTAAATATTACAGTACAATAAATTATACATAGCCCACAAAACCAGTAAAATATAAATAACCTGGGTCTGGGCAGGAAAGCGGAAATCCTCACCATGTGTCATAAAAAAAGTGGCTTTAATATTCCTAGAGAGTAGGACTCTAAACATCAACTTAAAATGCTTCTTTTATTCAATAAATTTATTAACTGTTGAAAAGTTATGTATAGATCATATTTTGCACCAATAATCCTACTAATATTATAAACATGAATGTTTGTTGCTCTTTCACGCAAAAACTACTGAACAGATTTGGATTAACTTTGGCACATAGATGGATCATATCCTGGAATAACATATAGGCTACTTTTTATCTCGGGAATACATAAGATCCCTCGGGAACGCGGGTGAAACCGCGGGGGACAGCTAGTATAAGATACAAAAATCGTTACAAGCCCCAACCACAAATTAAATAAGAGCTATTAATTCATCCCTGTAAGGGCAGTAGGTACCTACCACCTAACTACAATACGTGGTAACATATTTCAATTAATTCTCAATTAAGTAAAGTTAGCAGGCACGTGACGTCTGTAAGACGACCCTTCGTCCTGGGCTAATTGACTCCTTGCCGAACCAAACACTCTTAAAAAAGGTTACATACCTATATACTCGTTTATTCTCGTATTTAGGTATGTTTTGAAGTTAATTAAGAAAATTGACCATTTTTCCATCTCCGAAACTACAGGACCTTTTTTTTAAATACAAATATTGTTAAGTATTTAACTATAGATTACAGGAAAACCAATAAGAAGTCTATGGTATTTAAAGTAAGAATACAATTTTGTGTTTAGTCCCGTATTAAGTACCTACCTGAATCTATAAATTATAAACGAGTGATTTTATGTTGTCAAGAGATTAGGTACAAAAGAAGTCTGTGACCTCATTTAATTTTAATCTATACAGAATATACAAGGCTACAAAGACTTCGTCGCTACACATGAACGAGTCTAATCCAGTCAAAATTACATTGCAATTTCACACTGCTTCAATCCACTCAAACTTTCAGCAAATACAGCAATGAAACACAAAATGTATCCAATTTATCGGAGTGTTCCCAAGGCTTAGTCCTGACAGCTGTCAAATGGTCGCCCTTAGGCGGGAATAAAATATTTTATACGGAGTTTTAGGAGTCAGGTTATGGCCACTTTATTATGCGGTCTCATATTGTAGGAAGACATAATTTAATTCAGGGTGTATATTGTGTGTATGTGGTTGAGGCGTGTAATTGACAGCTGAGCTCGCACTAACATTATCCTACGTCATCATCATGACGTGACAGCTGTGTCATTATAATATATTGGGGTGCGGACTATGTCCAATAAATATCAAATGAGAAATAGTGATGTTTTTTGGGTGAATTATATTATGTCGCTTATGTAGTTAGGTAGCGGTTCCACTTATTTAAAAGGGTTGTAACATTTTATTATGATGACTGGCAAATAACCATTTAAAAATATTGTGAAATCTATTTTAATAAATTGTAGGTATAAGTTACGAAAACATTATACAATGTTGATTTTTTTACACACTACAAACAAAAGCTTAATTTTGCATCATAATGGAAACCACCATATCTCTTTTTAATCGACTGCACATTTGGATATCAATTATTATGTTGTTTTGGTCCATAACGAGCGACAGGGGTGGTAGGATAAAACCTCTCTTTCAAAAAATCTACATTCTATTAATTACTGTAAATGCATTGAGAAATATCTTTATCAATTTGAACTAATATGAACCCAAAAAATGGTAACTGTATTGTAGACTCCCCGCGCCCGCGTTAAGTGCATTGCACTTAAGTATGTCCGCCGCTGTCTACCCACCTCCTCAACCCTCGCACTCCCCTTGACTATACGACTAAACTTAACTTATTACAAGATTTTGTCATGAAAAAAACCTATTTTTTAAATATTTTTTAACACCAGTATAATATTTTTTAATAGGTATAGTGCATAGTATTATCCCCCCTAAGTCGCTCGTTGCTGACCAAAACAACCTCCTGTATGTACAGGTTTTATCATATTTTTTTCTACATCGTAAGATTTTATCATTGGTTGCGCGATTTCACGACATTCTAAAATGGGCGTTATGCTAAAAATGACCGATGGCCTTTGAACCCAGAAAGTGGAAGTTGATTGACCGATTCCTACATTAAACCCATGTCAATGGTTTTTACCGACCGAATTAATTGTGAAACCTTAAAATCCCTTATGACATTTTTGCCTCAAACCTTCTATGTAAATATAATAAAAATACCTAAGTAATATATTACAAGTAGTTAGTACAATTTTATATTTTGTAAATAGGGTCAGGTTTGGGATTTATTTTAATTTATTATTTACTCATAATATTAATTAGGTTATTTTTTAATAGCGTAACAATCAATTAAATAACAAACCTCTTGGAAAATAATTATTTTTCTAACTACTAACGACTTTTGGTTGTTACTGTATATGGACTATAAATACTGTATAGGATAGGTACGTCTACATCAAAGACAGTTAGAACTATACAGGCTGAAATTTTTAACCCCACCTGGAGCGGAAAAACCTCTAAATACTGGAAATAGCAAATTTTACTCAATGGAAACATTCATGTTATTTTTTCGAAGTTTAGCCGGATTGATTCTTTGAATGCAGATGTGTTACTTTTTAAAAACAAAAGTTGTTTCCTTTGTACAAAATTTGCTATCTCCAGTATTAAGTACTTACCCTCCAGGTGGGGTAACAAAAATCCATCCTGTATATATATATATATATATATATATAGATATATCCGGTTATTCATGCATGGAGCAGTAAATACAGACAAACTATTTAGGATTTTGCCAGTGTCAAGTTGAGCAATGCAGGCATTTTTATATTCTTCATGTATTAAATTCTCGTCAATCGTCAAGTTTCAAAGTCCAAGTCATGTCAAATCCCCTTCGAGTCACAGTCAGTCAGTTTAGTTAGGTTTTAGTACACTGGTAGCCGTTCTACTAAAACTTTTCATGGACTTCTTGAGATAACTTGAAAAGCCACTATACACGTAATCATTTCATTTCACTTCACTGGCGCACTTGTATTGATCTTTATTGGACAAAATACCACCGATAATATTCAATAAAACTCAAAATACACGATTTTATGAAAATAAAACGAAAACACAACGTCACTTCGGAAGTTCCCGCCAATAAGTCCGACAAACTAGGTTATGATCATCTTATTTGTTCAACCAAGAGGGGATCTAAAACCAAATAAGTCGGTACCAATAGGTAGGTATATGGAAAATGACTAAATCTTCATTCACACCTTTTTAGTCAAAATAGCCGAATATGTAGCCAAAATAAATGTGACATTATTAAAAAGTTTAGTATATAAATAACAGAATCATCACCATTATAAGAATAAGGGTCGGTTGCTCGTAATTGCGGTCATAGTAAGGTTATAGTTAAGTTAGGTTATAGTCAACTTTAACCGTCGAGACAAAGCACACTGGGTTGCTCGTGTCACTATAACCTATAACTAAAATTTTAACGGTAACCATAACCGACCGAGGGAGATCGGTCATCGTCAAAATGACTTTACGGTCAAAACACTATAACCGTAACCTAACTATAACCTTACTATGACCGCGTTTTATGCAACCGACCCTTAGGTCCAAGTTCATCAACAAGAAAACGGTCCGATAAATTATAATCGGGCGGGCGTCTACCATGAAATTACTTTAAAAAAAAAATATTATTTAATTAATTATCGGATCGTTTTCGTGTCGGTGGACCTTAATGAATAAGATATTACAAACATCACTCCAAACATTTACTATAAATAACCATGCCAATACTCGCTAAGATCAGTAAATTTTATAATCATCAAGTTATTTAGAGAAAACGAACCTAATTAAAAAAACAATAAGGTTGTAATTAAAATTGTAAAAGCAAGTTAATTAACTTCGAAATTCACGCTTTGGAGGGTCAAATAATGAATAAAGGATTAGGTACAATTTAGAAGCATTTTGGAAACTTACCTAAGCTTGCGTCATAAGTGTTCATGTACTCTGACGTCATGAACTGGGAGACCAGAGCTGTCTTCCCCACGCCAGCATCTCCCAGCAACACCACTCTGTACTTCGGAATCTGTAATAGAAGTGTCTGAATTAAACCTTTTTTACCGCACTCTTACAACAACATTTTTGGATATGGCAATCGCTACTAAAGAAAGAACCGATTTTTTGATGTCAGAAGGTTGACAAGTAGGTGGGCCACCTGGTTACCGTCGTACTGGCTTTCCGTTCCGGTGTTTCACCCTCGATCCCCTATTTTAGGGCTTTTAATTCTTCAGCTTTATTATTAGCATATATATGTACCTATACATGTTAGCAATCTTGATATATGATGACTACATTGAAAACTACGAAAGAGGCTGTATAGCGATGAGCTTTTACCTTACAGAAACGACCAGCGCTAGCGTTGGGAGTTACGGGATAATTATCAGTGGCGAGCGCGGAACACGCGGTATTCTTTTACAGGGAGGCGTCTAATTCTTATATAGAAAAAGGAATAATAAAAGGAAAGTGAGAATACATGATAATAGAGTATAATCAAGGAAAGATATCAAGTAAATATAGATGATAATATTCAAGATACAACAGGTAGTATTGGAATAAGAGAGTAGGTATAGCTTACCGGATCCAGATCATCATCGTCCGGTGTATCAAGACTGGCGGAGTCAACCGGCCGGTAGCCGGAGCAACATGACCCGTCAAACGGTGACCTGTCCGAAGCCCTACAACAAAACAACACACGCTATTTATATAGTACATTCCAATATATATTTATTTTTAATATATAGAAGTGTATTTGCTAGTTGGTGTGTAACTGTAGGAACTCGAAGATAATTCATTTTAAAGCGATGATAGCTTAGTCACTACAACGTTGAAAGTTCTGAGCTTGAAATTTTGGTGAAGGAAAACATCGTGAGGAAATCATAGCACGGTGGGTACTTTATAGTACTCGGCTATCTGGTTATCAGCTTCAAGTTGCGAAACCTGTCGCTAAGCACCTAGAGTGCAAATAGCTACACTTGAGAGCCAGTTGCCTTCTAGGCATTGTAACAAGTTGGTAGTACATTGGCTCTGGTATATTGCTAACGCGGGTTCGATTTCCATTCAGGACAAACATTTATGTTCATAAACATGTCTGTTTGTTCTCAGTACAATTATCTATAGTAATATGTATTAAAACAAAAAATAGTAGGTACCTATAGGATAGGTAAAGTTGTATCAGATAATATTTGATTTCCATAGCACAAGCTTTGTTTAATTTGGAGTCAGATAACCGTGTATAAAGAAGTCCCAGCATATTTATTCTATATTATTACAGGTTTATACAAATAAGTTCACATATAGGTTAAAACAGATTTTTTTAAATACTTCGTTAATAGTAAAATGACACCTTCCTTTCTATTGTATAAGAATGATAAATAAAACAAACATTTATCACGAGACCGGTAAAGCTATTTCAGCGGGCATGTAAATGTGGTGTGAGATACATTTGTTTGGGACGCGGTTACACCTGAATAGTGCTGCCAGTAAAGTGGAATGCGAAAGCCATAGACCCGTTAAAAAATATTTTTATATTTGCATATTACAAATGCGAATTTTTTTGTTGATATTTCTAAGTTGCTGACACGGAACTAATAGTTCAAGATACAGGCAAGCGTTTGATCTGAGAGCCAGGGACTTTTTTGCCCAGAGGCTAAGTCTGATCATTCAGCGAGACAACGCCGTAAGTGTCATGGGTACCATGCCAAATTTTGATGCAGGTTAATTTTGTATATCTATACTAATATTATAAAGAGGAAAGATTTGTTTGTTTGTTTGTTTGTTTGTTTGTAATGAATAGGCTCCGAAACTACTGGACCGATTTCAAAAATTCTTTCACCTTTGGAAAGCTACATTATCCCCGAGTAACATAGGCTATATTATATTTAAAAAAAAAATAGGGATCCTTACTAAAACTCCAATAATGTAACATAAGGTGTAAAAAAATGACCTGAAAAATTCCTTACGTCGCGTGCGCTGCGAAAACTATTGATGATAGAACAAAATCATTTACTACGACTTTGCAGAACTCATCATTATCTACAAAAAGTGTCGCGACAGCATATGTCTAAATATTATAGTTATGTCACAGTAAGCAGTTTTTTATTCTAAAATATTAATTTATATATGCCGCCTCTTGAAAAGGCTCTTCATTTGTACCTTGGTATTAATCCTCATCAAAATAAATTACTTTATATTCAAGACGGCTTTAATACCTTTTTATAACTTTTTGAATTATTCAATTCGGACATTTTATTCGGAAGATATCACGAGTTTAAAAATGCAAGTATTAGAAAAAAGTCGCGTGGTTGTCGCTCACCGCGCTCAGCTAGCCAGCATGCGATGTAAGCGTCACTGGGGTACGGGGGGGGAGTCAATGTAATCTTATATATATATATATAAAAGAAAGTCGTGTTAGTTACTCCACTTATAACTCAAGAACGGCTGAACCGATTTAGCTGAAAATTGGCAGGGAGGTAGTTTAGAGCCAGGAGAAGGACATAGGATAGGTAGGGGTAGGTAGGGTAGGTAGGTAGGGTAGGTAGGTAGGGTAGGTAGGTAGGGTAGGTAGGTAGGGTAGGTAGGTAGGGTAGGTAGGTAGGGTAGGTAGGTAGGGTAGGTAGGTAGGGTAGGTAGGTAGGGTAGGTAGGTAGGGTAGGTAGGTAGGGTAGGTAGGTAGGGTAGGTAGGTAGGGTAGGTAGGTAGGGTAGGTAGGTAGGGTAGGTAGGTAGGGTAGGTAGGTAGGGTAGGTAGGTAGGGTAGGTAGGTAGGGTAGGTAGGTAGGGTAGGTAGGTAGGGTAGGTAGGTAGGGTAGGTAGGTAAGGTAGGTAGGGGTAGGTAGTGGCAGGTAGAGGTAGGTAGATAGGTAGGGGTAGGTAGGGTAGGTAGGTAGGGTAGGTAGGGTAGGTAGGTAGGGTAGGTAGTGGCAGGTAGAGGTAGATAGGAGTAGGTAGGGATAGGTTTGTAGGTCCCAGTTTTATTTTTGTTCTCAGGGCAGGACAACGTCTGCCGGGTCAGCTAGTACGAATATAAATATACGAGTATTTTTAGAGCAAAAGTTTATACTGAAGCTGATATTTCTGAGTGGAAGTTTATGTTGATATTGATGATTGTTTAGTTCTGTTGTTCAACGCGACACAACCTTTTCATGAATAGGTACAAAAACCTACGAGGAAATCTCCAAAATAATCTTGCAATCTTCAACCATATTTTTCGCGTTTTTTGACAGTTAAGGTGGAGGCTTCGGTTCGCGCTCCAACCAAAGGTTTACCCTTAAAATCAAAAGATTATATCGCTTGTTAGTTCGCATTTCGCAATTACAGTACATTTACTGTACAAATAGTTAGTTGTCATAGAAGCCCTGTGCCCGTATACAAACATAGAGCTTTGCTTTCATCCTGTTGATATGTGCTCTCGTTATTTCGAATCTTATTCTTGTTTACATACACTTAAGCTTCACAATGTACTGTCTTACTTTACTAACATTATTTACTCAGCCAATTGCTTACAAGTTCTTTGTTTTTTTTTTGTTTGATGACCGTTTTTTCAATGGTTATAGATAAGAGTTATCTAGCTGTTGATTTGAATTTAGAACAGTTTATGTTTAGACTTATCAAAAGAATAGCTTTTCCGAGGTTTAGGGTGGTTTAGGTACCTACCACATGAGTAATTAAACATTACTCCTCTGTGTACCTACCTACCTATCTTGCGATTGAATTGAATGATTTCTGTACTTTAATAAATTATAATGGTAAATATAAAAAAAATAAGGATAGGCTTTTTTTATTCAGCTCTATCATCAGAACAGCTCAATGACACCATATTGTACGTATTATCATCGGAATACATTGTGTACCAAATTTCTTTACAAAATTGATTTACAGTAATGGACCTAAACATACTAACATTGCAAGTTAAATAAAAGCTTGTAAAGATAAGTTTCTGCAAAACTAATATTTGCTTCACTTCCCCAATACAATACAAGAAACAAGAAAAGCGTTAAGTTAGACACTAACAATGATCGATCGAGGTCATTCTAACAAGTTCATTAACCGCAAGCTTCCTTTGTAAGAACACCAAAACGTGGTACCTACCCACCTACCTAAATTAATTACTGTATTAATAGATATGTACCTATAGAACGTTCGTTGCGAATTTTAGTGTATCATTATAATTGTTACTGGCATTTACAATAGAAATAAGACAAAAATAAACAATAAGTTAAAAAAAAACAAGTATACGGCACGACTCATGGTAACCGGTTACCGTAGTCTATATATATATAAGGATTGCAATACTAGGAATATCATTAGTGAACTCTATTTTCTGGAAATTCTGGAAAGACCTCGCAAACAAGCTCTAAATTTTTTAAACTCATATTTTCATTTTGAGTTTTTTAACAATGGAGTGGAAATAAGCTACAATAAATAAATAAACACATTTGTTGATTCATTTCGGTTAACAGACGATGTCAATCTTGACATATATAGTTGCGAATTAACATTTTTACCCAAAATTGTCTACCCAACATCGTCTTGTGACTAGTTGCGAATTTTTAATTATGTTTTAAGACTCTGTTAACATAACATAGATAATCGACTAGTGGTACGGTTACTAGACATCCATTTTTGAAAATTCAACCCCTAAGGAGGTAAACCCGAAGGGCGGAAAGCTAGTGACTAATATGTTAGTTACTTATGTTGATAAAAGTAGGTAGGTAGTAGGTATATTCCTACTGAATTCAGAAAGTTTGTTACACAAAACATCGTCTTGTGTCCTCTACATAATTTAATTTACTTTAGGGACTTGAAGAAGTTCGTCTGAAGTGTCTTTTATTTCTTACAAAGTACCGTTCAAGGAGAGTCGCGGAGTTATAGGAGAGATGTTAGAGATAGATATTGAAACATAAAGAAAAGTGAACAAACATGATTGAAATGTATCTTATTACATACATAGGTATGTATGTAATATTAGTATATCTATATATATACTAATAATAGAGCAGAAGAGTTTATTTGTTTAAACGCGCTAATCTCAGGAGATACCTACTGAAAAATTCTTTCACTAATAGGAAGCTACATTATCCCCGAAGGATAACCTATAATAGTAGTTTATGATACTGTTGCATAATAGGGGATATTAAATACGAGTGTGAGTTTAAGTACCGAGCCGTAGGCGAGGTTCTTAATAGTATCACACGAGTTTTTAATACCTAATTATGTGCAGTATCATACAGTACTTTATCTAAACTCATATAAATAATGTAATTTAAAAAAATAGACAAATCGATGTATTTTTCTACCAACTGAAATTAAAAAAAAAAAATTGGCTATTTTTGTGACATTTTTGGTCAAAATGATATGTGTAGACAAAAACAATAAAATAAACAGACACAATAATCATATACTTAATCAAATCCGTGTTGCCAACTCCCAAAAATTCTTACCTCTAAAGTTCAAGTTACAAAATTTGTGACATTGTCATCGTCAAATTGAATAGATACTGATTGATTATACTATTGATAGGTCCAAAGTGTACTTTAATAGAAAAAAAGTTATTTTATAGCATTATCTTGGGAACAACAACTGTACTATAATGAATCATTATACACGGGTGTGCCTAAAGTGGGTCATTAAAGTACTGATTTTGATTTCATAATAAGAACATTACGATAATATGAGAGTAGATAAAGGTTATTATCGCATTTCTTAACAAAATATGAAAATACGATAAAAAGATTTCAAAAATGAAATTAAAATCAGCCAAAAAACACGGAAGATATAAGTTTTTTAAACTACTGATTAGACAGCGATTAGACGGAGAGATCGGACTTAGTATGTGACGTCACGGCCATATAAACTCCATGCTAAATTCTGTTTTACTAGAAAGAGATAGGAATAAATCTTTGATGGCTTATATCTTGGTTATTTTTATAGTTATCTGAATTTTCTTTTTGCCTATTGTTTCTTAAATGTTTGCAATAAAAATATCATGCATATTCCCTATTGTGTGAAGTTAACAAAACCTGTAATGAGGAATAACAACAAAAAAATCTAATTAGTCCGTTAGTTAGATTATCAAAAAATATTGGATACGTATTTTTTATTTTATCAAATCAATAAGAAATTACAAAGATAAGTCCCATCAAAGTGCAGGATTGGGGCTTGTGACGTCATTGTACAACTACTTTTTAGTACACTTTTTGCAGACCGGAAAATTTTAACGCACTGTATCTTCGTTATTTTTTGTTTTCGGATCAAAATAAAAAATACGTATCCAATATTTTTTGATAATCTAACTGACGGACTAATTAGATTTTTTTGTTGTTATTTCTCAATACATGAATTCTAAAGAATAAAAATAAATAATAAACAAAAAAATAAGCCTCGCTGAGTTTCTTTTCATAAGTCAGGTAACTACCTGTCCTACTTTCGACTTTCATAAGTGCCTTATCAGGGCCTAAACATTGAACTGTGATAATTCTATTTGAATTAATCAATTCTAACTAACATATATATTACTTATATACCTATAATATAACTTAAAACGTTAATTCCACACCTGCTAATTAATATTAATATAGATAAAGAGAAATTACGAGGAAATTAAATTTATTCCGCTATTCCTTACTTAGTTACCATGACAACCTTTAATTGAGTAGATTAGTGTCTTAAAATTAATGATTAATAATCGAAATAACATAGATATAATTCTATATAGATCTATATAGAAATATATAGAACTACTCAGGCTTAAATTGAGTTCGTCTGTTCGTTTGTTATCTCTTGACGCTCATGATGAAAACGCATGTAGATCATATCCTGGAATAACATTTAGGACTTTTTATTCCAGAAAATCATATAAGATTCCTCGTAAACGCAAGTAACCGCGGGGAATAAGCACCAAGAGATGAATGAGAATGGTTCTCGAGTGGCGACCACGAACCGGAAGTCGCAGCGTGGACAAGGTGGACCGACGATCTTGTTAGGGTCGCGGGAAACCGCTGGATGCGGGTAGCGCAAGACCGACCATCGTGGAAATCCTTGGGGGCAGCCTTTGTCCAGCAGTGGACGTCTTTCGGCGGATATGATGATGAAAATGTCGCTAATCACAAAATTACGACTCATAGGCGTTTGTAAATTACGTTAAGAACATTGACTCTCATATTGATTATTTCAAACAAACTCCTTCATCTTACAACAGCATCGAACTTACAAATACCCCTTTGAGTCTATAGGATCAGTTGATAGACTTAGCCGATAGAGGGACGGTTCTAAACGAACCTACCTATTGAGACCTATTGACATAATAATGAATGGCCTTAAAGATCTTATTGGCTTATAAGTAGCTCAGGACGCAATTAAAGAGTAAATTGCTTGCTCTCAGACTCAGTTTCGTTTCAATTGTGTTAAAAGTCTACTCAGCCTGAAAATCCGATTAAAGATTCATCGGCTTGAAAGCCAACCTGTTTCAAAGTTTACCTGAAGTTAAAGATTTTGGATGTTATTCCTATTATTATAAAACATATTTTTTATAATTTCACATATTATATTAAAGCTAGCTTTCCGCCCCGCGGTTTCACCCGCTATCCCCTATTTTATCTCTGGGGTTGAATTAATAAAAAAATATTTTCTTAGCGGATGCCGTCTTAATCGATTTTAGCCCAATTTCAGCACGATGCGTCAGTGTTTTGAGCTGTGCATTGACAGATCAGTCAGTCAATCAGTCACACTTTTCTTGTATATCTATGATCAAATTACAAAGAGGTAAAGTTTGTAATTTCGTATGTAGGTAATCTCCAGAGTTACTGATCCTATTCTAAAAAATCTTTATCATTTATTCTATGCTAATAGAAAGCTACATTATCTGCAAATGCTTTAACCTACTTTTTATCTCAGGAACGCGGGTGAAACCGCGGGTAACAGTGTATAATATTAGTATGGATAAAGATTGTGTATAAAATTATACAAGATTATTTGAATTTTATACAGATTTTTAATAAGGGACCATCGCTTAATTCGTGTTATTTTTAATTTTCATGTAACATTTTTTTAAAGGACTATAGTTGGTAGCCTCTGATGGCTGCATCAACTTTACCGGACAAATCGGCGAGCGCAGAAGGCTCTCAACCGGGCAACATTTAGGTAACCACACCTGACGGTACCTCCAAATGGGGTACGAACCTCGGCTCAGGGTGTTACCGGGGGAGGGGGAGGACTTCATAAAACAATTCATAGTTTTACCTTATTGTTATTACTAAATATAAAAAATAGGTACATAATTGAAAGTTGTAACAAACATTTAACAAATAATACTTGACAATGCGTTGATTTAAAAGAAACACAACATTATATCCTATTTAAATATTAACGCGTATAAGATTAACACGTAGAAGGCGCTGAAGCGACATTGATATCCTGCAAGATTAATCCGCTTTCATGCATTAAATATTAATTTTGTATGACGACACATTTAGCGGCACCGAGCGTAGGTGTATTATACTTTACTTAAGAACTCATTTAATAATCTCCAATATCAGGATGAGTTAGAGTATTTTTACTACGTATAGGTAGGCCTAATGATATAATCTGTGTTTTCCTATACAGAAAACTCAAGCTTATTGTAGAATTCGACTCGTCATGCATAAACAAATATTATTATGTAAAAAAAATCTAGCTGAAAATTAGCCTCCGGACAAATCGGCGAGCGCGGAAGGCTCTCATCCGAACATTTTAGTAACCACGCCTGAGGGCACCCCCTTATAGGGTACGAACCTCGGCTAAAAATGGCGTCACTAACACATCTACTGTTACATATTGTGAGGAAACCATAGGTGGTAGGGTAGGTACTTTGAATTGTATTATCCCCCTGACTAGCTGTCACTCAAATGAAAATCTGTTGCCAAAGACATACAGCGTGTTCCGACAGCTGCACATTAGAGTTCCCTTGTAGGTTTTGTGTGCTCACTTTCGGCCACATCATCACTGACCACTGTGAGATTGTTGTCTACAGTACACAGGCCTATACGTATTAAAAAAAAATATTAAATTTCAAATTGGCCAAATAGACACACCATAGCTAAATAAAACCTAGAAATGTATCCACGTTACGATACGCTTTTGAGGAAAAAGCATCAAGTCTGTGTAGTGACGTCTTATCAGATCAAAGAAGATTTGTGACTGATTACAATGTTGCGTGACCACGTATTGACCTACTTCCAACCTCGTGTTGATTAATAGCTTCAAAGGAACGCAATATACTTTATACAAATGATGTGCGTAAGCGACCACTTCTTTCCCGCCAGTGTTGTGGCCAAATATTTGCCAAACATCTCTTTGATGGTTTCCCAAGTCGAGTTTAATTAAATCTCCACAAAAAAGCCACAAACGCAATTAGATTTTTAGACTTTATCACGATCGTTTTGCGATGTTTCCGGTTGCGTGGGTGGGTACTTTTTTCTTGTAAATTGTGTAAATTAAATGGACATGCGTCAAGCTACAGGGTAAATAAATAAGCAGTACACAGAATACGTGCTTAGATGTTGGCGTACGCAATAGGAAATGTACCCATGATCATCCTCGGCTTCATTACAGGTATTCGTTCATAATTATGTTCAGGGTGATTTTAGATGGATATAGTAAACCGAAAGGGTACTTACTGAAGTATTTTTTTAAAGACTAAAATTGATTTCGTCAACCTGACTGGAGAAATCGGCGAGCGGAGAGAGCTCTAAACCGGGTAACATTTAGGTAACAACGCTTGAGGGCTCCCCCGAATGGGGTACGAACCTCGGCTCAGGGCGGTACCGGAGTTATTGAAGTATGAAAATTATAGAAAACAACACTAAAATACCACCATAAACCTTACAAACTATTTAAAAAACTCAATTAAAAGAACATATGAGTCTCACTGAGTACTAATATAGTAATTTCGCCCCCATCACTATGTTTTTCAGTAAAGGTTTTAACCTACCAGAGATATTCACTAAACTTCAAACTGTTAAGACTTTGTAATAGTAATACTAAGACTCCTGAAATTTTAGGAATATGGAGAATGATCTGTCATATAAATACGGCATTAATGGGTCTATAATAGGCCTTAGGTATGTGAAGATATATCCGATGGTGATAAGGCACATAAAGCTTACTTCAATGAACAATTTTTTTTGCTTACCTGCTATTAGTAGAATTGACAGATGTATTAGATCGACTCCTGCGATTGCAGATAGAGTCGCCACAGTTGACGACACCTCCCTTAGTGGTGATGGAGAAGGTCCTCAGCCTATAGAGGTCATCGGAGACTCGAGGGTTGTATGGTTTCTCTGGCAGCGAGCAAACTCGAGGCCTGGAGTGCTCCACGACTGAGGACAAACAGAGATCATGAGGTTTAGGATTAGTTGGTAGGTATAGGCTTTATTTCAACTCATAATATATTCTACTATAATACTCGTATTATAAATGCGAAAGTTTGTGAGTATGGTTGTATGGATGGATGTTTGTTACTCTTTCACGCAAAAACTACTGAACGGATTGGGATGAAATTTGGAACACAGATAGTTTATAACCTAAAATGACACATAAGCTACTTTTTATCCCGGGAAAACATAAGATCCCTCGGGAACGTGGGTGAAACCTCGGGGTATGTCTGTCTCTAATTTAAAATAAATAAATAATAATATGTAGGTAGGTACCTATTTAAAACACTTTTTTTGTGATCGGTTTTTAATATTGTTTAGTAATAGTGTCATAGGTACCTAGTACTACTTAAAATAATACTTGCGTGTCTGAGTGTAAGTCTACAGAGTGAATTTTAAGTTCCCGGCGAAGCAAATTTATTTTTAAAACATCCAAGTAGGTATACAATTTTCGTTTTTATCAAAATCGGCTTTGAAGCTCCTTACGCGTATAGTGAATAATTCCCTATACTTTCAGTATTGGCCAACCAGGCCCACTTGAGAAATTCAGCCTGTATATTTTCAATAGTCGGTACCTACCTATATTAGATATCAAGATTCCATAGAGCAAGCTTTGCTTAGCTTGGGATTAGATGATGATGAATATCGCGTTATAATGCGGGCGAACCCTAATATCCAAATTAAATTACTATTATTTTATAAAATAAAGGGCAAAATCTAATTTGGGCACCAAAAGGTTTGCAATGTGAACGATAAAGCGGTGCTAATTATGTTTCTGATATTAAAAACTTGTTTACTGAAGGATAGTATTAATGTATTTTATAAATGTTATTTGATGATTTTCCTTATTATATTTTTAGCTTTCGCATTCTAAACTTCCTGTTGCGGTGTGTGGAAATTGAGTAGGAAGGTTTCCTTCGATTTTCATAATTAGCTGTTGAAAATAATCGTAGGTGGCGGCGTAACTATAGCGAAGAATTCACTTGGACGATGCTATCCGAAATTATGATTCTAGAATCATGCTATACGTATAAATAAATAAACAGATTGTCTACACAACTTGTCAGTGAAGTCGACAAGAAAACGGCAAAACGGCTCATCATAGTATATATTATATACCTAGGTATATAAACGTATTCTTCTTACACCAAAAACAATCTGACAATTATTTTTTATTAGTTTTATAATCATTTTAAAGTAATGACTAAATAAAATTAATAATTGCGAAACATAAAACCCTCACTCCGTCACTCCCCTATAAATACCCGCCGACGCCTAAACTTTGAGTAGGTAGGTACTTAGTTATATGGACAAATCGTCAACATAATTGGCTTATGTTCCTGGGCGTGAGTAAAGTCGTAAGGGTGAATGATATCCCGGTTAGCTTGTTTTATTTATTTTTATTTTATTCAAGATAACAACATTGAGTTTGCTGACTTCGTTGTATAAAACAAAATGTTTTTGTTGTTTGAATTTAAATATATTATTATATAATATGTTGTGTAACGAAGCAGTGTAGTGCAACTCTTCGGTTCCTTGTAGTCGTTACTATAGTATGACACAACTTAGATGAAGCATCGTTTCCGAAAAAAGTGCGCCTACAACATTACTCATGTGTTAAAAAATGATCGGCGAAAATGATCTTGTTGAATGTTGAATGGCGCGATAATGAATGATTTTTATTAGTTGTGTAAATCGGAAGTTTACGATAATAATTTGCCGATGCTACATCTAAGTTGTGTCATACGGTACCAATGTTTTGGTCAACTCTTTGAAGAGATGGCGAGCACCGATACCCCACGGATCAAAGGTCTCAACACCGAAAGGAATTATATAAATATGTATCTTATGTAATTAATATATGAAGTCCATTTTATTTGCATTATAATTAATTGTAAAACTAGCAATAGCTAGTTTTAATTAATCCAATAGGATTAATTACTGCTCTCTAATAGATTACGGTACGTCAAGTAACTAAAACAGCAAAAAAAATATCCTTCTTTTCTTAGAACTTAGACGACTCCTAATTATCTGGATAAGAAGGCTTTATGTAATTCGAAATAGACAAAACATTACGGAGAAAAACATTTATTTTAATGTGGTACTTTTATGTTGAGTTGTTAAAATAAATATAATGTTTTGTTTTGTCATCAATATTTATAAAGAGACATTGAATTTCAGTAAGTAGGTATCATAAAACATTTACGTAACTGTTTCCCAATGTATATTGATAGGTACGCAGATATTTACGATTTCTTTTCTAGTATTTTTCCGATATCGAGTCTTATAGGTACTTGTTATCAGACACTCATAACAACATTCATTATTCACTCAGAGTCTGTATTATTTCTATTTTTGTAAGCATTTGATAAACATTCAGAGACTTTCATCCGTGGGCAGGTACATTAATGAGACATAAAGGCACAAGTATATTAAAACAAACTAAGCAGAGAGGTAATACAAAAATCAATAACCAGCAATATTAATTTTGCGTTATCTACATGACGCAGACTGGACATTGGCAACTCGCACCAAATGGGTCGATTAAATGTCAAGACTTTCCTAAATGTGGGCGTAATTACAGACTCTTACCTGGTAATTCCAGAAAATTTGACGTCCGTCGCTGTCGACCTCGCATCGTGTTTTGGAAATTCAACGGACCAATATCCTCCACTGAGTCGCAGTTTGACATCGTGGATTCTCTCGAACCTCGTCTGCTCGCCAAGTACGCTAGACCTCCTTTCATTGATCCCCTCCGCATCGGGGAACATGGTCGACTGATGCTCGTCGATCGAGTCTGAGGAGTGTCATCCGTTATGTCTGTCAAATCTGACGTGGACTTCCGACACACTTTCGAAGACGTGGTCGTCGCTTCGTCGTCAGCGTCGTGCAGAATAGCTGAAGGTGTTCCCGGCATGGCATCAATAGAGTCGTCAGTATGACTCGAAATTATACTCGGTGACGTCACCATACGCGGTGAACTCACTGTGGAAGTCGAACCATATAATTTTCTCGTGCGATTGGGGGATACATAGCCTGGATTCGTGTGAATGTGCACTGGAGGAGGTTTAGGTGAGCGGGACTTCTCTCGGCGGTAGTGTTTCAGAGATGTCGTGTAGTGAAGACCTTGGGTACGGTCAACGCTGCACGGGCTGGACCGACCTGATGGAGATTTCTGTGGGAAGTTGAAATGCCTGGGACTCATGGGACTTCTGTGGCCATGCGCGATGGGCGACTTGGGCGGTTGATTATGCTTGTCATAGCTGCAACCAGATTGAGGGGTATAGTAACCAGATGAAGATGTGCTGGACGTGATCGATGGACTTTTTTGGGGGAAGACAAAGTGTCGAGGGCTTTTTGGGGTGTGTGGTTTTGGGGAGACCGGGGGATATCCACCAGGGCTGTTCACCGCCATGCTGCTGATTCACTTTACACTGCCTTTACTCATTTCACTGATTACCTGGAAAGATAAATCATTTTGTTAGTAAGAAGAAAGTGGGTTGTCAAGTCGATAATATTAAGGATGTTTCCGCTAAGCGGATACGGTCTGCTTTCAGTATATTAATTAGCTATTTCCTGCAATTTCACCTGTGAAGTTGGATAGCTTATAACTTTATTATGTAAATGGACAATCTATATTGATATTTTGAGGCCGGTAGTTCCATCTCTTTCCCCTCATTAAAAGATTCTCGTAAAACCGAGATTTTAAATATATCCTTCACTTTCTAACATAATTTAACAGAAAGAGTCGGGACTATCTTAAAATCTGGGTTTTAAAAGACTTGACTATAAGCTATTTCACATAATAAGATGGTTTAGCTTTACAATTTATATCTATACTAATATTATAAAGAGGAAAGATTTGATTGTTTGTTTGCATTGAATAGGCTCCGAAACTACTGAACCGATTTGAAAAATTCTTTCACTAATACGAAGTTACATTATCCCCGAAGGTTTATAGGCTAGTTTTTATCCCGGGAACGCGAGTGAAACCGCGCGGAACAGCTAGTATTTAATAATAAACGTAAAATTTTGTTATATTACCCGTCATTATTCGCTTTGATATTAACTATAGCCTAATCAAGCAATCACCCCCATTGTGTCAATAGAACATTTATTGAGATTTTCTGGGTCAAACCTTAATAAAGGTACAAAATAATGATTAATATTGATTAAAAACATCCTTTGTGATACTTTACGGCTAAGAACAAAGATTAAATTGTTATACTAACAATAGAGCGGGCAATGGAGACATTTTCATAAAGAAAAGTGATTTCAATATACACACCAAAAGTTACAAGAATAATTTAGAGGCAAAATCGAAATCCAAACACGTGTATGCACAGAATTACGAGCAGAAAGACATATTAACTGACCCATAAATAGTATAATTATGATATACTAGCTGTTCCTCGCGGCTTTGGCCACGTTCCCAGGATAAAAAGTAGCCAACCTTGGGGGATAATGAAGCTTCCTATTAGTGAAAGAGTTTTTCGAATCTGACTGGTAAATCCAGGGATTAGTTCAAACCATAACAAACTCTTCAGCTTTATTATTAGTACAGATATGAGAAGCTCGATCAAGCTAAATCTCAGGACATCTTTGATTTTTCTTAGAAATCGTGTAACGTGAATCAAACATCCAATTTTGAATTGATGTTCATCAACATGTTACCTATAGACATTATGTCGTGAAGCAAGACTTTGCTCGCATTGTCCTGTTTATGACTTTCGCTAAGAATTATACCGTCTTGTCTTCAAATTGGTTTCACGACAAGTAATATAGAATGTTTATGTTTACAGCCATGTTACTTCCAGATAATATAAGCCGCAGTTGCTTTCCAGGTCAGTGAACATGATAATACTGAAAACATGATCCGAACGTTTTTTATGGAACATTAGGTATCTTACGTTGTTATTTTAAATGCGATGTACCTTTTATACACCTTGTAATAATGGTTTTTGTTTGGATTAGAATGTCCCTTAGCCTGCTTTAGGTGTGTAAGAGTTATTTCTATATGAGTTTTCAATCTCATAACTAAAAAACCAAAGAATACTAACGATTACTACGTAAGGAATGTGTAATCACACTCCCGCGAATCATCACCCACTGCTGTCGCTCACCTCGTATAACATAGCAGTACTCATAATAATATTGTATCGACCAATGGTCTAACTTGCAATCGCTTACAGCGTAGGTTAGTTCGATTGTACGATTTATCTATGGAATTATGAATAAACATTTAATAATAATAATATATAAAATCATTAATTCCGATGAAGAAATTTAAGTATTGTCTTATGCGCATTATTAATATCTAGCCAAACAAATCATTTAAAAGATCTAACTTTGTCTCGACGTACCTCTGCGTAGTACATATAATATCGATAATACAAAAAGTTTATTTTCATTCGTATTGGAATATAATTCTTAAAACAACAAGCTATAGAAATCTTTTACAGTAATGTTCTATTCCATTCAAAACTCCAATATTGCCGCTATCGGCACCTCGAATAAATAGTGGGGTAAAGCTGAAAATAGACCGTCGCCGAATAGTACGTACATTAACATATAAAATTATGAATAGTTGATCTTGAATGAGTTAATTTTGACTAGTTCTGTTGGAGCCTGCCACAATATCATCTCGATAAAGTGAAATTAACCACATCAAAGCAATCGCGTCTATTCAATGTTTTCAGAGTGACGCGTTTGGGTCTCTGGGAATTAGAAGATGGTTTTATTTGAATGAGTTAGAATATTACACAGATTTTTAGTTTTAGTGTAAAGATTTTAGTTTTATTTGGCCGCATTTTTTTTTTCAGAAATTACGCCTATCCTGCTAATAGAAAGTATGTTTGTTACTTCTTCACGTTCAAACGGCTGGCCCAATTTTGATGAAATTTTGTATGAAGGTAGCTGATACCCTAGATTAACACATAGGCTAGGTACTCGGGAATGCGAGTCGCAACTCGGAAGCTAGTTATAGATAAACTTAAAAAGCAAACTTTATGTTAATTCAAAATTTCATCCATATTTATAGAGCCGTTTTCGAGATACACGACAAAAGTTGCACGTTTAAAGTTATTATAACTATATTTTTTAAGAAGAAAGATAGTTTCCCTATTATAACTAGCTGTCCCCTCCCCGGTTTCACACGCATTTCCGGGAGAAAAAGTAGCTTATAACGTTCAGGGATAACGTAGCTTCCTATTAATGAAAAAAAAATTCGAATCCGACTGGTTAATAATAATATTAGTATAGATTTGAATACTACTCTACCTATTTGTTATCTCTATTTCAAATTTGTACTAATCAATTAAACACCTTATTCCCACGTATACTCAGTATAAATTGAATATCTTCCTTAGAACATAAAATACCGATTGACTCAAGTGAGAATTTATCGAGTACTCAACACGTGATGTTATTACGAAGATCCGATTTCTCATCCACGGAGTTAGCGTCGTGACTCGATTTACACAAGCTATTGGAAAAAAGTTTATTTTCCAAATCATTTACTTTGATTTACCACACCTTTTTGGACGTCCAACACCTTTTAGATGAAGTTTGGAATTATCTTAGGGTCAGTAAGCTGATATAGTCCTAATTACGATACATTTAGGTCGACTTATATTAATGTTAATGAACGTAGTAGGTAACATTTGATTCATGAGATTTTTTCTAGGTTCCGCCCCGCGGTTTTACCCGCGTTCCCGAGGGATTTATATATTCTCCCGGGATAAAAAGTAACTTATATGTTATTCTAGGGTATGATCTATCTATGTGCCAAGTTTCATTCAAATCCGTAACAAACATCCATATATCCTCACAAACTTTCGCATTTTTAATATTAATAGGATTAGGCTACCTTGAGGGTTAACAAACTTTCAAACGTACCGTATAGCTGTATAATGTTACATCGTATATCTACACGACGACGCACTGTCAACGAAGCTAAAGTAAACAAAAAAGCTATATGTTTGCAAAGCACTTGACTTTGAAAGCATCAAATGGGCTCCATACAGCTGAGAACGCAGAGGAGAGTGGTTGCCAACTTGTATATCTTTATAAATAGTAGAACTTAAGTTATAGGGTTCGCTATGAATAGCCACCCTTATTTCGATTCATTTTTAACTCCTGACGACAAAGGGGTGCTAAAATTTTGTAGTTTGTAGCCTTCTGTGGCATGATAGCTCCTGAACTAATGTACCTATTTGATTAAGTTGTTTTCGTTTGAAATGTGTCTTAATCGAGTGTTCTTAACTATGTTTCTAGAAAATTCGCTCAGCCGATTATAGATCAGCACCTCTTTTCTAGTTGATAAAAAGATATCAACAACTTTTGAGATTTTCTGTGTCGAGGGAGGACTATTTTTATTTTTAATTATGTATTTGTTAAGACCCCATTCCCTGAAAAACGCTAAAACATGTGTTACGGTTTCCCAAAAATAACGGCAAAATACCCACATTTAATAACATCTCAAAGACATTTTAAAATCTAAACAGGTATATCAACAACTTCACCTAGCCATATTTTTGAAACATTTTCTCATTTCCAGAAAAAAAACATAATAAATTATCTCTAAACCTAAAATTGACCTTTGCGGTTTTCCAAATTTACATTATTTCGAATGAATTTATTATAAATCTTTTTGTATAAAATAAAACTTAAAAATATGAAACCCACCTTCACCGTCTCAGTTTTTTTTACAAACTAACACCATAACAATAATCTACGTTTAAATATTCATGAAATTCGTCCGCCATTTTTCATAGTAATTTGTATGGCGGAACGTCACCGTATTTATTTGAAATTGATTTGAATTATTTCGAATGCGTGTATCAAACATTTTCAGTACCTTTTTCGAATCAAAGGTGAGAGCACGCCAGTTTGAAGCTCGACGAAAATTTTGTTTTTGGCATAAGTTGGGTCGCGACTGCTCAATAAGACATTATGACTGACAACTGTCAATATTGTTACTACCTACATAACTGTGATGTTTCAAAATTATTGAAAGTCATAAATATTTTAAACTCAAACTAATGCATACAAACATACAGATAAACAACAACACTAAAAATATTAATTCGTCTTCAGTGTCGCTCAATTAGTTCCATCCTTTTTTTTCTCAAAAAGTTTGCAATTACAGACGAATTTTCTACAGGCTTATTATATGTATACAGGATGATTTTGAAATGGTATTTTAACCCGAATTCTAAGGATAGTGTACATCATTATCAGTAATCCTACAAAATTTCAGGTGCCTGATGCACTACCATTACGATGACAAGATTTACAAGTTTATCGAAAATCTCTAGTAAAAGCCTTTACTCGCAATCAGAATAGTACTAACTACTCGCTCGAGTAATTTAATTGATACTCAGTTAGACTCACATTGCAGTGTATATATTGTAGTATTGTCTCTTAGCCGTGTGTGAAGAATGTCCCAGGATATTTATTATTATTATTTATTATTACTCTAAAATATTTTTTTCATGATCTGTATAAGGTATACCTATACATCAATGCCATTTCGGCCTACTATACCATTTAAAAATCAGCCTGTATAATTCGTCAAATCATGATATAGGTTAGGTTAGGAATATAATGATTTGGCGAATTATACGATTGGCCACCGACTAGTTCAGACAATGGGATTCATTTCAAAGATTGGATTAAGTAAAGTTTAATAAAGATAAAAATAGTGTTGTAAAAAAAAATATCATCTTTCCATATCACATCACATTAACTATTTACCAGAAATGGATCTTTATATATAATTGTAAAAAGCGAACATGTTTATTTTATGATTTGTAGTGTTTTGAAGTCGTCTCTATTCGTTGTTAAATGTTTCTTTGTCTTAATTGTTTTCTCGCTGGTCGAGGTGAAAAGTTGCATGTTTCACACGAGAGCATTTTTTTTTATATCTCGTGCCTTTAAATCACTCACTGTGGTTAGTAGTTAAAAATAGAATCACTTTCTACGCTCGTGATTCAATTCTAGACTACACACTTCGTTAGTTCATGATTTGAAATCCGCACTCGTAGCGAAATATAACTGTGCTTATATACAATAACATAGCGAGTGATTCTAGACGATTATAGACCTATC
The DNA here is from genome assembly GCA_963555595.1 of Tethea ocularis. NCBI lineage: Eukaryota > Metazoa > Arthropoda > Insecta > Lepidoptera > Drepanidae > Tethea > Tethea ocularis. Next base: position 5,444,500 of record OY741979.1, read on the forward strand.
TCAGTTCTCCCAGCGCTAAGTAAAATCTTCGAGAAAATAATGCTGAATCAATTGTTAGCTCATTTCAACAATAACCTAATTTTACACGAACACCAGTTTGGTTTTACAAAAGGGCGGTCTACGACCGACGCCGGAGCTAAACTTTTGAAGCATATTTTCGAAGCCTGGGAGAACTCTCAAGACGCGGTTGGCGTATTTTGTGATCTTTCCAAGGCATTTGATTGCGTAGATCATCACACCCTAGTTTTAAAACTCCAACACTATGGAGTTCGCGGAGTGGCACTAGATCTTGTAACATCTTATCTGTGCAGTCGCCAACAAAAAGTAGGTATTAGCGGTACTACGTCCTCGGGGTCTTTAGTTAAAACAGGCGTACCGCAAGGATCAATTCTAGGCCCATTTTTGTTTTTGGCGTATATCAATGATCTGCCCTATATGGTTAATGAATTGTGCGATATAGTTTTATTTGCAGATGATACTTCCTTAATTTTTAAAGTGGATAGAAAAGACACAGAGCTTACACAACTTAATGACACGTTATCAACTATATCAAAATGGTTTGCGGCCAATAATCTGATGCTTAACTCCTCTAAAACTAAATGTATAAGATTTTCGCTCCCCAATGTTGCTAAGAGTGACAGTCGTGTCCTAGTCGATGATGTTAGTCTCGAACTGGTTGATACGACAGTTTTTCTCGGCATAACACTAGACAGTAAAATTCAATGGGGCCCTCATATAGAAAACTTAGCTAGCAAATTGAGTTCCGCCGCTTTCGCAGTCAGAAAAATTAGACAAATAACAGATGTGGCTACAGCTAGGTTGGTTTACTTTGCGTATTTCCATAGTCTAATGTCCTACAGTCTTCTGTTATGGGGCTCAGCTGCGGATTTGGAATCTATCTTTATCTTGCAGAAAAGGGCCGTTCGTGCAATTTATTGCTTGGGTCCTCGCGAATCCCTACGGAAACGGTTTATGGAATTTGAGATATTAACCTTACCGTCGCTATACATCTTTGAAAATATTATGTTTGTCCGTAAAAATTTAAATTTATTTGACACTAACAGTAGTCGCCATAACCTAAACACAAGAAACAAAGATAAAATTGTTACACCTAGATTCAGGCTAGCAAAAGTCAATAAGTCTTTTCTCGGGAACTGCATTCGTTTTTATAATAAAATCCCATATGAAGTAACTAAGATGTCGTACAATAAATTCAAACAGTATGTTAAACAGAAATTAATCGACAAGGCCTACTATAAGGTGGCTCATTACGTTGAAGACAAGAATACATGGTTGTAGTAGCTTCTCTCTGCACTTGCGGCCCCCTGGCCAAGTGACAATTGTATGAACTTTATGTATATTTGGAACAGGAATAACATAAATTTAAAAAAGAAAGATCCACTAAAAAAAAAAAAATGTAGCCTTGCTGAGTTTCTTGCCGGAGTCTTCTCAGTTAAAGTGTATTCCGAACCGGTGGTAGAGTCTATTGTAATGTTTGTAACTATTGACGTTCATAAGTGCCTTACCAGGGCCTAAATTGAATAAATGAGTTTTTGATTTTGATTTTGATTTTGATTCTAATGTCTATATATAGACTATTGAGCACAGTGAGTGATTTAAAGCCACGAGAAAACAAAATATCTCGTGTGAAACACATTTTTTCAATTCTACCAGCGAGAAAATAATTAAGTCAATATTTGAAACTTGTTCTATTAACGCTTTTGGAGTTAGTCAACTATCTTCATTGCGGTCCAGCACATTTTTTTTAATATATCATAGAAATAGTTCAAACAACGTAATGCTGAAGGAAATTGATATCCGCCATTCCGATTTAAAGTTTTTTTTTTTTGAGATGTTGCGTTTGGTAACTACACTGCTTGACATTTGTATCAAAACTGAAAATGATATTTTTATAGGAAATTTGTTATACAATTTTATATAAAAATATTAAGTTATTTATTTTAAATATTATTTCGTGTCCTTAAAAATGCAATAGTAAAATTCATAAACTTCAATTTCAACAAATAACACAAAATGTTGTGCCTATGTGTTAAATCGCTAGGCTAAAATGATTTTCTGATCAAACCATCGTCCATTTTATTTTAGACTAGATGGTGGTGGTGCTCCAGAAGGCGGTGTTCGTTCGAATCACTTTTTTTGTTTGTACACGTCAAAAGTGCTTTTTTCGTGCGAGAGAGTTGAAAATGTTTTTTACACTTTCAAAAATATAAGGGATGATACGCTACCGCGAGATGCCTGGAACGGTACATTCTTCATTGACCGATGATAAATAAAACATCATATAAATTGTTACTAGCTTTGCGGGATACGAGTTAGTAGGATAGTTCAGTTAGCTCTCCTACTATAACCAAAATTAAGTGTGTATGCTAATTAATATAAAATTATTTTATGTAAGATCTGGTACGTACTGGTTGTACCGTGGTTATCTAAATAACATGTAGTACGCGGACAGTGGCAATCCACCCATTTCTCTGTTAAAATGATGACGCAAATGTGTGAGTAAAATATGTCAATGTGTGTAGTCTATGATAAATTCCCACGCTTGGAGACTAGCCTCTTAACGGAAAAGTATTTAATCCGTCATTGTATACATTTCCTAGGAAATCCATACATTTCCTAAATATCTACTACTACTACTACATTCGGTATATTTGTAAGTATAGCGGTATTTGGGGGGTTGTAAGTGAAAGGTACTTTTGTGCGATTACTTGCTATTCTATGCAAAATAAAAAAAACAACCCCAACCTATTTTTTTCAATAGTTTCTATGTATTTCCAAGTATCATTATTTTTATAATTTCCTAGGGGAAATACACAGAAATTTTATACAATTCCTATATTTCATACATTTCCGGTGACATATATATTATTGTAGTCATATTAGAAGGAATGCGATCCATTTTGTTATAGATTTTCTCTCTCATACATTCACTCACACACGCACCCCTACACACATTCACACACCCACCCCCACACAGACATACACATACATTAAAAATTTCATTTTCACTCCACTCCGCTAATATGTTTGGTTAATAAAAAGTAAGTCCTTATTTGGCATTAGGTTATAATTATAAGTTCAATTATACAATAGTTTTAAGTGCTGTGGATTTTGTATAACTTATAAATAAATAAAAAAATAAAATTTATTTCATACTTTCCCGGTGAATTTTCAAAATTCTTCCATATATAATTAAGAAAACAACAAATTATTTAAAAAGAAATCAAAAAGTCATTTTGAGGCAAATTATTTTATCCTGTATGTCCTTATCCAAACTATTATTTATTGTTGGAAAGTCTAATCAACTTCAAGGCTAATAAATTCTACAAACGTTTTCTAAAAAAAGAGAATACGAAAATAGATTTTATTTTCATATAAAATATTCTTCTTTACACAGTCGTTCGTGCAAAATAATCACATATTCCACAAAGATGGATCGATGTAATCTCAGGGAAGGAATCTCGGTAAAAACCAACCGAATTCGTGATTGATTACCCATCCTATCGGCGTTCCAGGGCTTTGTCTGGATAAATTTGCTTTTGTTTAAAAAAAACAAAATGATTTTAACTCCGTAAAGGCAGTTCATATTAATGATATTATACTTTCTCGCACCTCTCGCCATCGGCGGGGAGTTCATCCTCACACACTGGTACCTAAATGGTCTCGTACTGTGCGGTTCCAAAAGAGCTTCCTACCACGGACGCTCAAGTTGTGGAATGAGCTGCCCGCCGTGGTTTTCCCAAGAGACTACACACACAGCTGGGGTTCTTCAAAAATGGTGTGAAGAGATTTTTGCAAGGTCGGCAACGCGCGAGTGATACCCCTGGTGTTGCAAGCGTTCATAGGCTACGGTAACCACTTACCATCAGGTGGGCTGTATGCTTGTTTGCTGCCTTATAGCAATATATGTATAAAAATAAAACTTTACATACATTATCTAACCTGCGTCCTCAACCTACTTTTCATTACTTTTTTTAACAATACAAAGTGGGCAGTTTAGGAGTCATTCGCGGAAAGCAGGAGCTGTTCAGATGCAACAGCTGACCAAAGAGCATTTATCTCAAGCATTTATTTTGTACCTACATGAGTTTAAAAGTAAGCACATTTATTTATTTGCCTGCGGTATTTTGTAAGGAGATATGTTTACCTTCAGTCATCCAGCTCTTTGAGCGAAAACAAATAGGTACGCTCTACCTACGTCTTTATTACGTCAATAAGTTGCATTGCATTGTTTTGTTTCATTGTATTCTTTATTATTTTATTGTGCAACATTTTTTATTTACTACAAAAATTGTTTTGAAATAGACACGGAGCATTCAAATATAATTTTAAAATATTATTATTTTGGGGCAAACTGAAATTCAGCGCTTGTGTCTATGACCTATGACAGTGCAAAATGCACGTAGGCAGTTACCATGCTGAGTTTGCTACTATTTTTGATCTGTGTATTTTATTGCATTATAGTTAAGTAAGTACTTATTAGTTATTGTGTAGTGTAAGTTTGTCAATAAATTATTCTTATTTATTACTCCATTATCAATTTGATGGTCGATTTAATAATTTTATTTAGTTTTCGCCCCGCAGTTTCACCCGTGTTCCTAAGAGATCTTATGTTTTCCTAGGATGAATATCCAGAGTATGATCTATCTATGTGCAAAGTATCATCTAAATCTGTTGTCGTCAAATCGTGATTGAGCGAGACATTATCCAAACTTTCTCATCACATAGTAGGAAATAGGTTAGTTATAATATAACATTAGTTAATTAATTAATAATGAATTCGTTGTTCTTTCATTAGTAAAATAAATACCAAAGTAAAACGATATTTAATAAAAGAAATGCAATAAGTAAAAGCAAAAGAGTAAATTCAACTAAAGATTTTTTTGCATTCTGCAAACGAACTTACCGACTTCTCAAGCAAACAAATTCCTTTGAATCTTGTTGAAGTAGGTACGGAAAAGAATTTACTGAGGAACTGTAAACAACTTTGAAACTTGCGGAACTCTCATTCTAGGTGAGAATCTGATTACTTTGATCCTTATAATATTTTCATTACACTTTTTCTAATTGAAAGAAAAATATCTATCTGTGAAATCATAGCTTCTGAACGGATGGACTGATTTTGGTTGTTTGTTTTTTATTGGAAAGTGAAGGAATCGAGAGTGTTTAGCTATGTTTCAAGAAAATCCGCTCAGCGGTTTCTTTAAAATTTTAATTTTAGATATTATCTACTTATTGAGAATTCATAGTAAGTATTTACATTTTTTTTGTCTAGTAGCTAGGAGTAAGGAAAATTAATGTTTTATGTGGGTATTTTAACATTACATGTTTTCGAAACCAGTTCTGGTTTCGTTATTGAAGCGGCCAAAATTTTATACTTAACCGCAAACGTGGAGCGTTATGCGCCCTAAGGCTTGTATGGCGGTAATTAATGGGAAATGATAATAATAAAGGGAGTGGACTGTATTTTTGAATCGTTAGGCACACTGGTATCATAGTACAACGACGAGCGAATACCTAAAAGGTATAGGATATTAAGGAATCCACGCACCTGATGCTCCTCCTGGGTCCTGGATTGTCCTGGGCACCTATAGCACGGCTCTTAGCCGTCAGAATGAAGCACTGACCACTGATTATGTAGGTTTGATAACACACGTATATTGTATAGTATTTATTATATCTAATTTCACGTACTCGCGGTAGTTTTAGGTGCAATAAGTTTCACTGAGATGCGTTCTTCAGCGATTTAACCTTGACACTGACTTTTAGGTCGTCAGTTCAAATGAAGCTAGTTGTCAACGTGGAGGAATAAAGGAATATGGCGGGGGGGTGAAAAGGATAGCATCACTCAATATGCCTATTTTACCATGTGTGCGAAAGTGATAGACTATATTAAGAAAAAATGCAATCAAATACATGAATGCCATATATGGCGCTAACATTCCTCCGGCCTTAAAGGGTTGCCTTTAAATATAATTATAATTAAATATGCGGTTAAATATAAATGCGGTAATATGTATGTGCGGATGTTTATGTGCGGAAGAATATATCTATATACAATATATATGGTAATATGGTTTTTTACTAATTACTATAACTATTGGGTAGGAAGGGGACATAACTTTACTACCGGACGAAGGTAGCTTCCCTTTGACGTTTTTATTGTGACAACTCGAGTAGTGCCATCCTTAGAAGGATGAACCCTTTCCACAACACCCAAAGGCCAAGAAAATGGCGGAGCATTATCCGTTTTGATAATCACTACTGTTCCTTCCTGTATAGGAACAGAAGGGACATTCCATTTAGCACGCGACTGTAGCTGGTGCAAGTATTCCACGCGCCAGCGTTTCCAAAAAGACTGAACTATACTATCCAATAAGCTATATCTTTGTAGTAAGTCCTTCGGATTAACTTCGGGCGCGGGTAGCGATGACAGTGGCACAGTTTGCAAAAAGTGAGCCGGTGTAAGAGCTGAAGGCTCTGCGGGGTCACTACTCATAGTTATTAGCGGGCGCGAATTAATAAGAGATTCTACTTGAGCGAGTATAGTGAGAAGCTCCTCGTATGAAACTATTTGCTGTCCAATAGACTTAAATAAGTGTGTCTTTATAATTTTAACCATACTTTCCCAGCATGCGCCCCAGTGCGGCGCAGCGGGTGGAATGAACTTCCAATCTACACGATTCTCAGAAAGTTCTACCTCCAGATGAGGGCGTAACTCATCCAAGAATTTGTAGAGGTCGCATAGATAAGAGCGTGCTCCAACGAAGCAGGTTCCATTATCTGAATACATGCATATTACAGGTCCGCGTCTAGAAAGAAAACGTTTGAACGCATTTAAGAAGCTGACAGTACTGAGATCTGTCGCTATCTCAATGTGAGTGGCACGGGTTGTAAGGCAAGTGAAGATACACAGCCAAGCTTTACGGCTCTTCACCCCCCGGCCACGAACCGGTGTGTACTGCAGAGGGCCTGCATAATCGCACCCAACATGCGAGAAGGCTTTATCAACTTGATTAACACGCTGACTGGGTAAATCAGCCATAAGTGGAAATAAAGGACGCGGTTTCGACTTAAAGCACACGTTACATTTTTGAATGCGATGGCGTATAATGCGCCGTGAAGCCAAAATCCAAAATTTATGCCTCAATAAGGACATCAGAAGCTCTGGACCAGCATGCAAATGCTTGCGGTGATAGTAGTCAACTATCAAATCAACTACATGGTCGTGACGCGGTAAAATACAAGGGTGTTTATGCGTGTATTCCTCGGCAGAATTTGTCAAGCGACCTCCGACACGAATAATACCGTTACTGTCGAGAAAAGGGCTTAACTTATTTAAGACGGGTGAGCAAAATTTTGATTTAATTAAACTACATTTTTCGTTAGAGAAATAAATGTCTTGCACGACGCGAATTAATTTATTTTCTGCAAAATCTAAGTCTGCGGCCGATACAGGATTACCACGTGGTAATTTTTTCATGAAACGGTAAAGGTAGACAATTACACGTAACAACTTAGAATATGACGAATGTCGTAGCGCAAGCGTATAAATCGGGGAATCCTCTGGACTAGTCGTGAGGACGTGCGCCTGGATACGCTGTTCAGGCGCATCCGCGCATTCATTGTCGTCGAATTTATTTAAGGGCCATTCACTTGGGTCGCAAGTGACCCAGGAAGGTCCACTGTACCATAAAGGATGGTCAACTAGCTTGTCCGGGGTGAGGCCACGAGACAAGCAGTCTGCGGGATTTTCAAAGCCAGAAACATGGAAGAATCGACTCGCGGGAATATTTTCTGTCAGTTTTACAACCCGATTGGCGACAAAAGTCTGCCAGCGATGTGGAGACCCGTTTATCCAACATATCACAACCTTCGAATCACTGAAGGCAAATACGTTATTAACGGGATAACGCGGGCTTATAATGTCTAAGACTTTGCGAAGTAGCTGTGACAACAATACCGCGGCGCAGAGTTCCAATCGTGCAACAGAGACAACCTTTACAGGTGACACTTTAGATTTTGCGCACACTAATTTTACAGTATATTTATTGCCTGCGCGGATTTGTATGTATACTACGCCGCCTAGGGCGCGTTGGCTAGCATCAGCGAATCCGATAAGGTTGACTTCACAACCCTGCACAATGCCCAGATGTCGTGGAATACACAGTTTGTTAAGCGAGGGAAGCTCCATACAAAACTGCTTCCAACTACCGACAATATGGCGGGGCGGTTCGGCATCCCAATCACACTTTGCGAGCCAAAGCTCTTTAATAAGAAGCTTGGCGTACAAAATGGCGGGAGCCACCAAACCCATGATGTCCCACAACCGTGCTATCGCGGACAATATCGTGCGCTTAGTGCACTTATTATCAGGGGCGGCGACAACAAAACGAAAACAATCACAAGATCTATCAAAATATAGACCCAGGATTTTATGTGGAACAGACTCTTCGAACATTTTGTCATGAGAGCATTTATGCGTATCTGGTATGTGTCTAAGGACCGCTTCAGAATTGCTTGACCATTTGACTAGGTCAAATTGACCCAGTTTGAAAAATTGGATTAACTCATCACTAATCGTGATGGCTTGCGTAATAGACATGACAGAAAGAACTATATCGTCCATATAAAGGAACGAAGAAGCAGCAGCGGCTGCGGCGGGGAACTTATCTCCTTCATCAGTGACCAGCTGACGGATGACACGCAAAGCGTGATATGGACTAGACTTTAGTCCGAAACATACGCGGTTGAATTGGTATACAGTAACTGGATCGCCAGTACTAAACCGATATAAAATTCTTTGAAACCTACGGTCAGGCTCGCGTAAAACTATTTGAAGAAACATCTGACGACAGTCAGCTGAAAGTGTCACTTCAAATAGGCGGAAATTTATGAGGATGCTAAACAAGTCTCCTTGTAAATTAGCACCTGCGTGGAGAAGATCATTGAGTGAGTGACCAGACGAAGTCTTACAGCTGGCGTCAAGAACGCAGCGCAGTTTAGTCGAGGATTTGTCTTCCCTGAATACACCATGATGTGGGATCGTATATGAGGGTCGAGCGACGTCGTCATTACTTATATTAATAGGACTAAGGTAGCCCTTATTTATATAATCGCGTATAACTTCATTGTAAGCGGCGCGGGTATGAGGCGAAATATCTAACTTACGCTCTAAGCAATTGAGACGTCTAAACGCGGCGGTGTAAGAATCACCTAATAGACATGCGTCATTACGAAAAGGTAAGGCGACGACGTATCTACCACTTTCTTCTCGAACGGTGGTAGCTCGGAAAAATTCTTCACACTCAAAATCATCAGGACTTAGAGTGGGCGGCGCGGATACTTCTTCAAGCTCCCAAAATCTCTTGAAGAGCGTGTCCATCGAGTCATGGACAACGTTGCAACACAAGGTTGAAAGATTGTTTTGAACGATCTGTGATGTAGGCGCGGAACCCATAATCACAAAACCTAAAACAGTTTGAATCGCGGGTGGAACATTAATGTAGTTACTTTTAACTATTACAGGTAACAATAAATGAGACAAAGTTGACGCACCGATTAAACAGTCGACCGGTCCGGGAGTCGCGTAATCTTTGTCGGCGAGCGGGAGCGACTCGAGATGTGTGAACGCATCTTTATCTACTGCCGCCGATGGCAGCGAGTCGCTTATGCGATCAATTACGAGCGAGACGAGATCAAAATTAATATTTGTATTAAATCGCGAATGTAATCTCAAATTAACTGAACCCTTAACTTGCTTTTCGGAACCACCAATACCTTTGACCACCGTTTGCGACGGCGTCATATGATCTAATAATCCAATACGCTTACAACATTCATAAGTTATGAAATTACCTTGAGACGCGCTATCCAACAAACAACGTATTATTTGAGGTGTGTTGTTCGTATCGTATACTACCACTTGAGCCGTAGCCAGCAACACAGTAGAACAGATAGATGTACACTGCCGGTTATCAGTCGGTGAATCAATGCGCGTGGGAAGCGAGGCAGCAATGGACGTTGTACAGAGCGATAGATCGCTACGTTGCGTTATGTGCGGATGACGCGAGTCAGTCGCGACGGGGACGGGTTCCCATGGCGTAGTGGTGAGATGCGCGGCTGCTACAGGGTTCGTAACAGGTTCAGTAATCGATTTAGCGTTGTTGAAATGCAACATAGAATGGTGTCGCTGATTACAGGTACGACATTTCAATTTAGACGAGCAATTAACAATTTTATGCGTACGACTTAAGCAGTTAACACATGCGTTGTTATTTTTTATATGCTTAAATCGTTCAGCAGGCGAAAGTTTTTCGAACGCGGTACATTTATAGTAGTGATCGTGAGTAGCATAATTACACAGCGAACATTTGTCAGAAGCCGAAGTTGTGACGTATGACTGTGGATTCGGCGGACTAGTAGTCTTAGCACGGGGCTTAGGACTGGACCTATTTGAATGGTTACAGCCACCTGCAGATGCAGACTGTGTTCTCTCGTAAATGCGACACTGACTCTTAATAAAATCAATGAAATTATCAAGTGTGGGCACTTTTGTATCACGAGAATACATTTGAAACGCTCGTACCGTTTCCGTATCAAATTTTTGCGTAGCTACATGCAGTAATACAAAATCCAACAGATCATCGATTTTCAATGATTTTAATGAGTTAATAGCGACAACAAACCTATCGATAAACAATTGGTAATTAGATGCAGATGGGGAACCATTTAATTTAAGGTTGAGCGCTTGATCTAAATAATTAGATCCTAATAGCCTGACATCTTGATATTTATCGAGAAGTGTTTGGTAAATAACTTTATAATTTTCGGCACTCGGTATTATACCAGCAAATGTAGACTGGACGGTAGGTGACAGTTTTCCTATTAGATAGTACAGTTTGTCTGCGTCTGTAAGCGAAGAATTATCGTGCACTGTGGCGTTAAAACTAGCGTAAAATAACGGCCAGTTATTCAAATTACCATCAAATGACATAAGCTGAATTTCTGGTAAACGCGTCTTAGCTTTGGGAGTTGTCGAGGGCTCTGATGTAACCGTGGGTTTCGTAAACTTCGACTGAACCTGCCTGATATAACAATATAGGTCTTCGAACGAAGAATAACACTGATAAGAAGGAGTAGCTTTGGGGTTATTCTCCAGAAGCGTCTCATTATACTCATCGAGGACGTTGTGGAAACTAGAACGTATATTATCAATCGTCACGCACGAATTCAAAAATGTCTCTTGAGACTCTTCTGAAGCTTGAGCCACTTTCGCTAATTTATAAACATCATTGATTCGTTCATAAAGAGCGTTTCGTTTAGCTTCTAGAACAGTTAAGCGCGGGGTACAAGGAGAAGCAACCTCCCGTTCGCGAGGCATAATGATATTAGTTTATCACAGAAGTACCTATTAAAAATACAATATGTACAACTAACTACCGATATAGCAAACTGCACGACTACTTCGTAGTATTACGGCGACTGCCTACACAGCTATAATATATGTATATAAGTATATAAATACCTAATATTAAACTATATAAACTATATTTTATAAAGGCGCGGGATTAAATTATATTATAATGAAATGAGTACGTGAATTCATAAATATATAAATATAAAATAAATATCACTTATAATGTATATGCCTAAAGGGGCGGGAACGTATTTATATAAGTAGTCCAAAGGCAACACTTTTATAAGGGCGGTGCGTATAATATAGATGTAATGCAGTTAGCATCTACAGAAAATACATGGATATCAAACACATAAAATAAATTTATTATTTTTATGAAGGTAAGTGGATAAAAAGTCGTGGATAACGTACGTCGTACGGATTGAAATTGATACGTAATAGAAATGAAATTCTATAAATAGAAATGAAAAAGGTACAAATTTTAATAGAATCCAGTGAGATGGACCAAATGAAGCGGCCAAAATTTTATACTTAACCGCAAACGTGGAGCGTTATGCGCCCTAAGGCTTGTATGGCGGTAATTAATGGGAAATGATAATAATAAAGGGAGTGGACTGTATTTTTGAATCGTTAGGCACACTGGTATCATAGTACAACGACGAGCGAATACCTAAAAGGTATAGGATATTAAGGAATCCACGCACCTGATGCTCCTCCTGGGTCCTGGATTGTCCTGGGCACCTATAGCACGGCTCTTAGCCGTCAGAATGAAGCACTGACCACTGATTATGTAGGTTTGATAACACACGTATATTGTATAGTATTTATTATATCTAATTTCACGTACTCGCGGTAGTTTTAGGTGCAATAAGTTTCACTGAGATGCGTTCTTCAGCGATTTAACCTTGACACTGACTTTTAGGTCGTCAGTTCAAATGAAGCTAGTTGTCAACGTGGAGGAATAAAGGAATATGGCGGGGGGGTGAAAAGGATAGCATCACTCAATATGCCTATTTTACCATGTGTGCGAAAGTGATAGACTATATTAAGAAAAAATGCAATCAAATACATGAATGCCATATATGGCGCTAACAGTTATCCTTACTAATAAATAAATGCAAAAGTGTGTTTGCTGTCTTTTTTCACGCAGCAACAACGAAACAACGGATTGATTTGTTTTTTTTTTGCGTAGAGACAGGTATGGGTCGGTAAAGTAATACAGGCTACTTTTTATCTCGGAAACGCGGATAAAACCGCGAGGTGAAATTGTTTTTTTTCGACATTTTAGTTGTTGTCCATAGTATTAGTTTTTTTATTTTTTATCATAACATTAGAAATCCCAACCAAGATTTCTAAAATAGCATTCATGTCACCGTCGCGGCGGCTGTATTAATTTACATAAAACAAAGAGGTCGACTTGAGACGTGCGTCAGATTGATTTTATATCGATAACAGTTTTAATTTAGCCGTTGATTAAAAATATTTCGCTTTCACGTAGACGTCATTGCGTCAATGTACCTGGGGGCCAATTCCGCTAAATTACAACAGTTGACGTCCAATTTCGATTCAGTTAAAGTTCGTTTCCAATCCAATTCTAAATTTACAAAAAAACACGGTATTCCGCTAAATAAACGAACCCGTACCACGACTGGATTACGATTAGATTGTAGTCGTTGTTGCCCTTGGTAACCGAAACAACAAGTTTTTGTTATCCAATCAAATGTGTCAAATATTTTGTGGAATACCACTTGATCGAACGTCAACTTTAACTCAACCATGATTGGATCTCGATCGTTGTTAGATTATTGGTGGAATACGAAATCGTGCAAAAGTCGTCATTCAGCTGCGATCCAATTGTAATCTAATCAAAACTTATAAGTGGAATTAGCCCAAAGTACCTAATCGTTAAAAATTATGTAACTATTACGAACGTCAAATGGGTTGGTTCACGAATTCACAGTTACGTAACGTACCTAAATGAAAATCGCCTTTTTATTCCGAAATCCCGATAATACCTCTAACCTTTACCTCTAAACGGAGCTATCCTCAACACTACCATTTTCTGTGAAGCGAACGTTTACCATAACCCTCTTTTCAACCGTATAGTATTGATTTACTTGAATATTGTGTATTGTGTATAGCTTAAATAACAACTTACATAAGGCCCTGTCATGTCGTAAAATTATCACCATACATATTGGAGGTGAAATCAAGTTATACGCAACTCGTAAAAACGTAAAAAAATACTCATTTTCTTAAAATGGTTTTACTATTCATTAAAAATGATTCGGCAATCTATGTGGTCTAGAATTTGAAATCTTGTGATATAATCTTAATTTTAATTTAAATAAAAAATTATAAGAAACACGTCTTTCAAATTGAATCTAGGTGAAATTGGTATGTTTAAAGTTTTTTTTTATCTATATAAGTGTATCCAAATATGTTTAGAGTTCCGCCAAAAGCTACAGAAAGGCCTTGAAAATGTCATACATATAATTTTTCATTAAAAATAAGTATCTATATAGGAGATATGATAGTATAAAATAGACTTCGTGAGGCCAAAAATTTATTCGACGCGCAAGATCCTCTTTTATACATAGAATTATTTATTATTCGTGTGGTAAGTGCTACGACGTAGAGGCTCTACGAGAGTCTTCTCTCTGAATACCTACTTACTGCTTCTGTAGAATTATCAACAGTATTATAGCATTATTATAATAGTCATGGGTGCGTACCAGTGTGTTTTAGAGAGCTAGTTTCCTTAAACCCAATTGCACCAACTTCTAACACTAACCCCTGGTTTAAATATTTGAATTTGACAGATTCTCTATACAAATTCTGTCATTTGGACCTTACCCGTGGGTTAATGCTATAAGACGTTGGTGAAATTAGGCCTTAAAAGTAAAGGTTTTAGGGCGTACCTATTACTTTCAGCCTATGGTTACATTTTGATCAACACGCAAACCGTTGACAAAATTGATCTCAAAAATTCTATATCTAGTTCTCATTTCGCGGTTATTCCGCGTTTTCTTGATAAAAGCTTATGTATCTCTAATAAGAAAGAGAAAGAAAGAGAATATTGATTGCACCTTTGAACAAACTTTCACATGAAAGGAGGTAGGTATTCCAGAAGTTTTTCAAAAGTATTTTGGTACAAACCAATGAATTTAAAAAAAAACATTTTACAATTTTTTATCTATGAGTAAAGAGAAAGACTTAAAACACGTGTTTGAGTTTATGATAGCCTATATTTTCTTACTCTTTATTTTTTCCATATTAGTTTTTTTTTTACCATACGGCTTAACGAACCGTACAATGTAGAGGGAGGGGAGCAAAATACAGGAAAGCGAAGATTGTGAGGAAAATAATATAAGTAGCCCTGAAAATACTGAGATGAACAGAGTGGGAGCTGTCGTTTTTATTTTCTTTTTAAACGAACGACATGTTTACTTGACTGAGAAAATTATATTTTGTTGTTTTTATATTGAAGATAATAATAATAAATTCAAAATAGAGCTGTACCTACACGACCTAGGCGCTAGGTTGAAAGTAGAACAAACAATTCATGGGTCCTAGGGGGTCCGAGGCTCGCCGATTTTCTCCAACATTATTCTCAAAAAGTAGTGAATCCTCATAGGGAACCGGCGGGTAAGGAGCTTTTTCACCATCGTGTTAGTTTGGCCATCCAAAGAAGAAACGCAGCCAGCCTTCTGGTAACCTTGATTAGCAGCAGCGCCCGGTAATTTTTTTATATATAGTTTGTATATTTGTTGTAAATATGGACCACAAATGTATGGTAAATTTCGATCGTTAGACGAAAGCGTAGGAGGCGTAGCGGGTGACAAATTGGCCAACGATCGCCCATTTATTACTATACAGGAATTTTTACCAGCACGTGTAGGGAAAGAAAGTACTCTAAATACTGGAGATAGCTACTACATAAAGCAAAAAAAAAAATATTTTGAAATCACAGACAGACATTACTAAAGGCTTTTCTACTACTAAGCTATGCTCACAACCCCACTCGTGGCTTCATCCACGTAGTAGGATTTCATTTCTGATTTATTGTCTCGTACTACCATAAAACCTTCCTACGTAACTTTGAAAACTGCATCAAAACTCGTGCAGTAATTCTAGAGTTATGTACACTAACAGACAGGCAAATAAATTAGTAGCATTTCGCAGCATATTTTTACCCGATATCAAATTTAAAGATTTAATATTAATAAGATTCATATCTATAAAAAATAAGAATAAATCATAACCACATCACATTATCACAGAACATTATGTAGAAACTTCGCTGTTTTTAATCAAAAAGTTATGAGAAAAATTTCGACTCTTACGTCATAGCGACAGGCCACGTCAAATATGCTCTGTTTTTGAATTATTGTTTACCAATGCGTCATCTTAATACGTTACATCCTGTAGCTATCCCATAAACAAACTCAATTTTTTTATTTACTCATCGTAGTTGGCAAACGACCCACCTGTGGTAAACGGTTACTGTAACTTGTAAACGCTTGGAACAACAACTAAGTACCTAATCCGTGCCCCACCCGGGCATCCCTTCCCCACCCCCAATGAGCTGACAACATGACGTCTACATAATCTAAAGGTCATAAAACAAAGGTTATCAAGCTTCCAATAACAATAAAACATCATACAGGGCGTGTTCATTATCGTATGACATATTTTTATCAAAAGATAAAGTTATTGATTATTCTATTCTATGATACGCCAGCCATCGTTTATGGACCGTATATTTTTATACGCGTCCCTTCGTGTAGGTAGTTACCTGGCGATTAGGCAATAACGAACTTCATTATGTGAAAGAAAATGTCTCATAACTTTCGTTTTCAATGGGAAAGATGAGAATAAGACGGAAATAGCCAGATTTTTTTATAATACGAAGATAAAAATTGTAATAGTGGTAATAACCTTGGACTTTTACACACGGTTTATCAGGGTCAGGACGTACAAATCACGTAACTTTATTGCAATCAATTTCAATCAAGTTTTGATTTAAATTAGTTAAATATAATATAATGGTTTTCTGATAACTTTTTGTAACTCCTTACTATTATATTTCACTTTGTATTATTAATTACAACCGTATTACTAAACAAGTTACAGACAAAAAAAAAAAAATTATACAGAAACAATGTACCTATTGTGTGTTTTATTCCAATAAGTTATTGGAAACAATTTACTTAAACACTTGGTAGGTACTTCCAGGTAAATGGATAAAACAAGTGATTTATAAAGATCCATTAAATGTGGATTTTAATTAATTTAATAGCTTTTCGCCCGAGGCGTTTCGAGTTTCCTAATAAGCCTTTGCGATTCTTGAGATGTACCTGTGCTCACCATAATGGGTGTCAATGACCTGTGTCTTGGCTTACATTAAGAGAATGAAACAAATTATCTTAAGGCCTATTATCCCTAGGCACCAGGTAAGTAGTATTTAAATTTTGCTATAGTAACCGCTTTATTTTTTTTATACTACTAAGGTAGCAAGCAAGCATACGACCCACCTGATGGTAAGTGGATACCGTCGCCTATCGCCATTTGCAATATCAGAGATATTGCCAATGTGTTGCTGACCTGTTACAATACCGAGAAGGCAAACTGGCTCTCAAATGCAATTGCCGGAACACACCGGTAGGTGCTTGACGACAAATTTTCAACTTGACGGTAGCCACCCAGACGGGTTCTAACGAGTACCCTACCACCGTGCTATGGTTTCATCACGATGTTTTCCTTCACCGAAATCTCAAGCTCATTGTAGGATTCGAACCCACGACCTTCGTCGCGGCATCCGACGTCACTACCACTGAGCTATTATCGCCTTACCATCAGGCGGCGTATGCTTGTTTGCTACCTTAGTATTATATATACAAACTATTACCCAAATAGATTTTATGATAAGCATTTACACAAACACTAAATAGTGCGTCATTTTAAGAATCATTTTATCATCATTAACCTTAATTCGTCAACAGCTGAAAGTAGGGCTCTCCTAAATACGGTACACATCTCGATCCTATCATTCGATCAGTCAGTCAATTTGTACCGATATTTATAGGTAGTTGTGCTACGCAATTTCACCTTTATTACAACACTTATTAGGTACTGAGGGGGAAAATATCGCTTATACTCGTATTTTTATTTATCGTTCATTGGAAAAATTAAATAACAAATAGCTTTCCGTCCGGCAGTGTCATCTACTATACCACTTCGATCGAGGTTGAATTTTCAACTTTATTTTTTCTTAGCGGATACCTACGTCACAATAGCTATCTGTATTTCATGTTTATAGTAATGTAACGGGTCTATTCGCGCATAGAATATTATCAAAATATAATTTTGACTAACCTCGACGTTTCGATCAAGTTGCATTGATCGTGGTCACGAGTGGACTGGAACAGCGGGTCAACATCTTGCTTGGCGAGAGTTGTCTCCAACTACCCGCAATTGGTCTTGTCACGGCGGCGCGCGCCGCCGTGACTTGCGTTCGAGTAGGTGTGTTGATACAATTAGTACGGTATACCGTGATCGTGACAGTTATATTTTATAAGACCAATGCAACTTGATCGAAACGTCGAGGTTAGTCAAAATTATATTTTGATAATATTCTATGCGCGAATAGACCCGTTACATTACTATAAACATGAATTGTGTTCGCGAGAGTTTAAAAAGCTATCTGTATGCCAAATTTCAGCCCGATCCCTCCAGTGGTTGAGCTGTGCGTTGATCAGTCAGTCAGTCATGTTTTCCTTTTATACAGTTAAATTTATGACGAGAAAAGAAAGAAAAACAAATTACTATTTCAGTGGGCGTGAACTCATAGCTCTCATATGCCATAATTCCTTCTAATAACTACAAATGCAAAATTGTGTTTTGTGTTGATTTTTCCTTCTTCCACACAGCAATGAAGGAACGAATCGACTTGATTTTTGGCATAGATTATCGGCCAGATTCAGACATGTGATTGAGTCAGTGTTGCAAACAAACAACTTCACAAAAAGAAGTATATTTGTGCCAGAAATCTAGGAGACGGAAAAAAAGGAGAATTTAAAAAAAAGTTCTTTTTGCTTTCTTTTGAATTATTCGTAGGTACTTGTTTTAATATTAGTCACATGCAAACAAGTACATATTTAGTAAGGTAATAAGTACAATACTTTAGTACACACGGCCACAGATCAAGCTACACATTTTTGTTGCAAAATAGCGCCTATTACAACCGCATAAGGTGTAGCTTGATCTGTGGCAGTGTGTACATATTTTATTAATATGGGCTGTTAATAAGTTGGCAACCACAGAATTCGCTCCAAAAGCCTATGAATAATCCAGGAGATTTTCATGCAATTGAAAAAATAATCAGGAGCATACCCAAAAATCATGGAATCTCCTGGAAAAGAAGGAAAGTTTGCAGCTCTGGATTGAGTTTTATACATCCTAACTTTTATATTCGCAATATTTGTGTGGAACCACTTACAAATAGTTATTAGTACAGTATTACGAAGGTATAGAAGCCACAGCGGCGACAAGACCGTTGTAGTGAAACAATCTTCAACTAATTAACAACAATGTAAACAACCTGTAGAGCAAGTTGCTCTGTTATATTGAATTAACTTTGATACGTCGCCTATTAGGCTGCGTTGTGCTGTGGCAAATTGGGTTATCGATCACAGGTATATAATTGCCAATTAATGTGTAAATTATAGGAAAATACAGGTAGGTACACGTGAAACTCGTGGTTGGTTTTTACTTCAATTTGATTCGATTAAGAAGAAGATGGAGGCCATTGCGGATGGAAGATGGATGGAGTACCTACCTATCAATATGAATAGCTTTTAGAATGGACTTTTCGCAAAAAAAACAAAATTTTCATACATTTCTTTTTATTATTTAGCTAGCATTAGCTTAGCATTACTTGCTCGTAAAGTGGCTCTTATTGCACCGATTTTAGGTTCATAGTACTTACAGCTTATTACATACGCGTGATTATTACTATACATTACCTCACTGGTGTTATTTGCTTTCACTTTTTTTTAAATTTAATTGAGATCAATAAAAAAAGCCTGCCCTTAATTGATGAAATTAAATCTTATTGTCTCACAAGTGTGTTGTAAAACGTCCTATAAATCGTGATCTATTCAATAGTTTAGGTGTGAAAATGAAACAGACAGAGGTAAGTACTTACGTTATTTTATAATGATATGGATTAGGATGAAAATTACATTTGGTTTAGAAAAATGGTACTTACATTCTCCCTTCTCATAACATATTCAACGTAATCAAGCAGAGCTAGGATTTACAGCTGGTCACTCAGTCTGGCTTTGAGAACCTTTGCTGCGTTGAAACTGAATCCTCCCTTTATCCTTTAAGCCCTGCACTGAACTTTATAAGCGCTAGAGAGTGCTTTTGCGATCATGCTCACAAATCTAAGTATACCTAGTAGGTACCTACCCATACAGATGGCATTTTTAACAGCACCTAGAGGGAAAGTCTTCTAAATACTGGTAATATCAAATTTTACTCAAAGGGAACATTCCTATATTTTTAAAAATAAACTTAAAATAGGCAGCACAGCATTTTATTTCTTCAGATTTTAGCCAGTTCGATTCCCGAGTGCGGCAAGCGAGTTTCCGAAAATCATTGAATCCAGATTAGTTTCTTTTAAAAAATAAAGGAATGTTTCCTATGAGTAAAATTATCCAATATTTAGGTATATACTTAGGTAGGTTAGGTTAAGTAGGTATTTTCCCTCTAGATGCGGTTAAAAAAATCCATTCTCTATACATCAACCGTATGCGCTTATGACTTCCTTTGCCGCCATCGTTTTATGTTTGCTAATTACTTAAGCGATAGTTATTTTTAATTAGGTTGATTTAGTAGGTGCGCTACTATTTCTTAGTAATTAACCTTGTGTATTAACCTAACCTAATTACTAAAAAAATTATTGCTTGTTTGTTTGCATTGAATAGGCTCCGAAACTACTGAACCGATTTGAAAAATTCTTACACTAATAGGAAGCTACATTATTCCCGAAGGTTATACGATACTTTTTATCCCGGGAACGCGAGTGAAACCACGCGGAACAGCTAGTTATTAAATAAAAGCAAATATTTTGCCCAAACACGACGTACTTAACTGCAATTTTCAAATTGCGTTTGACGAACTAGTTTCCTATTAGCTTTAATATGAAAATAAAAATCTCTTAGGTGACGCCAAGCAGGAATAACTAGTTTGTAAGTTATCGTGATCAATACTTCACAGACATCTCGACCTAATATAATTTCTTAGCATTGGAACAGAAACGCAAAGTAAGTACAATCAAAGACTACAGAAAATATACAAAAAAATCGGTTTTTCTGCTCGCAATTCCTTTTATTATTATTTCTGTAGACAAAGCAACATAAGTATCACTTATGTGAGTGTACCATCTAGATTATCCCTTTGGTGTCGAAGAGTGCTTGTGGCATTCGAAAACAGGCTAATGAGCTCTTAAAGGGTCAAGTGCTGACCGCCCCATGTTGCAATATTGTGAAGTGTACCTACCTCCTCGTTGATTGGCTGCGCACTTTTTTTCCTAAATTTGTTAAGTATCTAAGCATTGTTCCAAAGATGTCAAGTCAGTACAGGTTTTTTGTAATTATTATTAGATTCCTAGTTATAGTAGAAATAGTCGCAGTGCAGAGGGTACAAACTCAAATATCGGTTACTAGCTTTCCCCCTGCGATTTCACCCGCGATCCCATATTTTACCCACTTTTGGCCGGCGCAGACCGGCGGCGGACGGGATGACAGAGAATTTAAAATTTGTCAGTAATTTAATAGTTATCCAATCGAAATAAGATATATATTTCAATCGGCGATGCTCGCTAGAGAACTGCACCACGATGCTCCGAGGCCGATTGCCTGGCATTGAAATAATAATTTACTATTTACTCTAAATCTGTTCTGTTCACAATGATACGGTGACATCTTGAATCAATCAGCGACATATATAAAACTAGCTATCCCCCGCGGTTTCACCCACGATTCCGAGATAAAAAGTAGCCTAAATCCTTCTCCATCTGCGTGCCAAATGTCATCGTGATCGGTTCAGTGGTTTAGGAGTGAAAAGGTTACTGTCGCATTTATAACATTAGTATGGATAGTAAATCAATATTTTGCTAATAGGTTAACCAGATTTGGGCATACGACTCGGATGCCTAAATCATAATATATCCAATCAGATGCAAGTCATAATCAACAATTTAACGACGCATTCGTACCTAACTATCATAATGTCCAAACTCATGATTTATTAACAAACCCGGAGTTAATGTGTTCATTTAAATTGTGATTATTGTAATGGCTGTCGTGTTGCTAGTTTGGAGGACTATTCATCCCTTCCCATGGGCCTCGTAATAGGTGATTAAGGGGATACACTAAGGGATGGGCAGTTACTTTAGGTACTTGAGTAACTTGAGCCGACTTAGTCCACCACAAACTTAATAATAAATAAACGTATATAAAAATCAATTGCCGAAAATGTAAGCGCATCACTTCAGAATGGCTGCAACTATTAATAAGGCTAATAGGGATGATTTCTTTTTTTTTTTGCTTTAATAAAAGCTCGATCCATTATGAAGCAGTAAGAAAAAAATATTTCGGGTAACTATAAAAATAACCAATATATAAGCCATCAAAGATTTATTCCTATATTTTTCTAGCAAAACAGAATTTAGCATGGAGTTTATATGACCGTCATAGTATAAAATATGACGTCAGATACTGTCTAATCGCTATCTAATTAGTAGTTTAAAATGCTTATTATATATTCCGTGTTTCTTGGCCGAATTTAGTTTCGCTTTTTAACATCTTTTTTACGGTATTTTCACATAAAAAAATTCATGCATATTCCCTTTTTTGTTCCCTATTCTTTGTTGTTGTGTCCGTAATTAGGGATGATGACAAAAAAAATCTAATAATAAAAATATTGACGGACTAAACAGAATTAATTATTTTGTACCCAGTCATCATCCCTATTGTGCAATAGAAAATTAATCCACATTGTCAAAATAATATAGAATCGTACAAGGGCGAATCGACATCCAGGAAAACTACGAGTGATTCAGAGTATTCTGATATAATGTAAGGTGAAATGAAAGGGTCATTGTGAATACCGCCAGGTGATTGCCTTGGGCTACTACCAAGCACAAGTATACCTATATCAGTACTGTCCAAGTATTTAGCAACTGGGTCACTAGCCAGAGGCGTATAGGCCTAAAACACCATTTCCTCCGTAATATATTGATGGAAAACTTTATATTTTCCCTTTGAAAAAAGTTTTATACAGTTTACCTGAGTCGTGTTCGCCTAATTCATTGGGAAATACTAGACAGACTACTAACTACTACCAATATAACTTTTTTTTTATAATTTTTGTTTTACTTTATGTAGGGCTAGTTTTAAACGACGGGATGTTATAAGTTTAACGTGTCTGTGTGTGTGTGTGTGTGTGTGAGTCTGTCTCTGGCCTCATTGCTCCTGAATGGATGGACCGATTTCAATTTAGTTTTTTTTGTTTGAAAGGTGTCTTGATCGAGAGTATTCTTAGCTATGTTTCAAGAAAATGTGAGTTTCTAGTGAGTTTCGGGGGATTCTTAAATTTTTTAATTTCCTGGGAGTCTGTAAATGTATGTAACTAGACTACGCAATACAATGCATATGACCAATATGTAACGTATTCTAGAAACTAAATATAGAAAAATAAATATCAAGACTTTTACATTCTCACATACATACGAGTAGAATATCACTCGAGTGATAGGTACGTCATGTCTGCTATTCATACGTTACACAAATGCAAAGGTAACGTAAACATATAGGCTGTTACAAATCAATATGATAAACAATATGGCAAAGCCATCGAGACATGGGAACGTGAAATATAGCGCCAGTCGTTCCGTTCAGCCGAGAAATACGATTTATTTCACTCGGAGTCGGTGCGACGGTGTGGCTAGGGTTGACACGCGTTACGATATAACATGCAATTTGTTTATTTTAAATTATATTATTATGTTATTGTTATCGATTATATTAAAAGATCAATTTTTATATAATACATTTTTTTTTATTTACAACAATTTTAGCAAACAAGCTTACGGCTTGCTCCTTGTGGCAAGCGGATACTATTTCCGATGGACGCCTGCAACTGTTGTTGCCCTTCTCAGTGAATTATTTTTTTAGTTATCGGGCTGCGGTAATCTATAAGATGTAGGTACTTCTCCAGTGAAGCTGGTTTATTAATCGGAAAAAAGCTATATACCTAATCGAATTGAATTAAGGAAAAAAACAAATAGGATAAAGTCATCACATTATAAATTAAATAAATATTATCAACACCAACCGAAAATTAGACTAAATGAATTATTCACAAACGGTTTATATAATCTTCACACGAATTATACATAATTTATTTGTGAGCCACTAAGCCTCAGTTTGTAATCGTTTTATGTCGGCCCGCGTAGGACGAACTTAGCCTCTGCGGTAAGTGTAGGTAGATAAAAGCCACCCTCCATTTCCATACTAACGTTTTAAACACTTAGGTGAGAACGTTATGTCCGTTATCAGGTTTTCAATAATGAATTAAACTACTAAAATCTGTCAAATATTTTTGACATGTGTCAAAATATTAGTAAAAATTGGCATAATCTTTTGTACTATGTTTAGGCCTGTGTTTGACCACAATCTCACCGTGGTCAGTGATGATGTGGCCGATGGTGGTAAGCACACAAAGCCTAGGGAACTGGCTCTCAAGTTGCAGCTGTCGAAACACACCGGAAGGTGCTTGGTGACAGATTTTCAACTTGAGGATGGTAACCAACCAGGCGGGTACTACAAAGTATCCTAGCACCGTGCTATGGTTTCCTCAAATCTAAATCCATTTTAGTACCTATATACTTCTGTTATAGGCTATCGTGACTGAGCTGAGACATTCTTCTTCAGAGCTTTTACTTAAACCAGTTAAGTGATAAACTACATATACCTACCTATCGAATGTTTTTTGTAAATACATAATTACACACATACTCAGGACAAACAGACACGTACAAAAGTTTCTGAAATCATACTTCCTATCCTAGGTATTGTTGACACCCCTATATTTAGAGTTCTAATACGAAATCATGCATACGGAAAATGGGTCAAGTTTTTGCATTAAAATACCAATCTGAGTGTACTTTACCTTCGAATATGATCATTATCAACCAGAGCAATCCAAACGAATACCTGCATAATATAACAAAATTGGAAAATGAGTTTTTTCACAGACGATGTTTTTTTCTCGGGTATAGTAAGGTGGGCTACTTTGTAACTTTTTATCCCGTGAACGTGGCTGAAACCGCGGGGGACAACTAGATTAGATATAAAATTTTATAAATTCAAAATAATGTTCGTTAGTTTGTCTCTACTACTCTGTGTCAGTACGGGGTAAAGGATAGGCGTAATTTTTTGCATAGAGATAAAGTGTGGCCGCTGATTGAATGCATTTCTAACACCTATTAACAATGGGTTAACTCAGAAACAGCAAACCCTATATTTGATATAGGGTTTGCTGTTTCTGAGTTTCTTCTCTAAACTTCTTCTTGTTCTAGTGAAGGCTAGCTTTCAATTTCTAAAATTCAGTCCTATCCTGTACAAGGCTCTTAAGTGAATACCGAACCTTACCATTAGGTAAAAACCAAAAGAAATCAAATTTCTGAAATAAATAACAGGTAGAAACACATTATCTAAGCGGCTGCCCTTTAATTTATAGCTCGGAGTGTTTCTTTTTATCACAGGAACGTGGGTGAAAACGTGGGCCGGAAGCTAGTATCGGATGTTATGAGAAGAATATTTTTTTCTTTTCTATTCCATGGCGAGCTCATCCTACTGGGGTCGGCACAATATGTACATAGGTACTCTTCTTCCGATTGTCCGGTAAGGTTGGAGCAGCCATCAGAGGCTACCAACTTTAGTCCTTTCATGTTAGAATACTGGCTATTAGATTTTTGAATATTTTATTATATGTTCTATGTCATGTATTTTTTCTATTCACTTCAAATAAAGCTGTCTAACTGGAAAAACGTTTTTCTTAATATTTTAACTTAATTATAACAAATCGTTATCAGCACGAAGGAAAAATACAGTGAAACAGTATTGTTGAAGTCGGTGGCTGTTTGTTTACCATGGAAGCAGTCGGTTTTACCATGGAAGCAGCCGGTGATGGAGCTCGACATGCTCATCGCAGTTCTTCTTTGCCGTCTTTCACACTTTCGAGTAAGAAAGAATATGCATCATGGAAATTTAAAATGAGGATGTATCTAATACATGAAGTTCTCTGGGAGGCGATCGTAGGTTACAAAGAAGGAGACCCTACTCCTCAATCACTAAGAGACTTAAATGATTTAAAGGCTTTATCAAAAATTTGTCTTACGTTGAATGGATCAGCTATTACGTATGTTCGAAGAGCAAAGACAGCCAAAGAAGCTTGGGATGCTCTCTTGGCAGCCTATGAAGAAAAGGGCTTGGGCAGAAGACTTGCTTTAGAAAGACAACTGTATAGATATAGCCTAGATACGTTTGACAACAATATGGAGAAGTATATAAACGCTGTACTGTGTACTGTCCAAGATCTCGCAGATATTGAGAAGGAAATTGAAGACGCAAGTGTTGCTGCTATTCTTTTAGGTGGTTTAGGACTACGTTATGATCCCCTAGTGATGGCATTGGAAAATTCAAACGTTAATGTCACAAGTGATCTAGTAAGAAGTAAATTACTCAATGAATCTTTGAGGATGGAGCAGGAACCGAGCTCTTCAGCTTTGAGAACTATTCAGAAAGGTAATGTTTCAAATTCTAAGAAAATTAAGAAAGATAAAAACAAGAAACAGATTGTTTGTTATGAATGTCATGAACCAGGACATAAACGGCCTGACTGTCCTAATAGGAAAAATAGTTCTAAAGGTGCTAATGCTGTAACCTTGTCGACAACATTAAATACAGTTAAGGATGAACAGAAAGAAAACTGGTATATTGATTCTGGAGCAACGAACCACATGTCTTCAAGTATGGAGTTATTACATAATGTGAAATTTCTTCAGGAGGATACTGGTAAAGTAACTGTAGCAAATGGAGATAAAATCGATTGTACAGGTTTTGGTGATCTGAAGTTTAGTACTAAAGATGGTACTGAAGGCACCGTTATGGATGTTGCCGTAGTGCCAAATTTGAATTCAAACCTAATTTCAGTTAAAAAGGCAGTAGATAAAGGTTATACTGTAGTTTTTGATAATAAAGGTTGTAATTTTTATAAAGATTTCTCATGTACAGGTCAAATTGTTTTACATGGTTCTATTAATGGTGGATTGTATACCTTGGATTGTACTGTCAAAGCACCAGAGGAGTTATCAGCCAACAATGTGCATTTTGGACTGTCGCAATATCGTCTATGGCACAAACGTTTAGGTCATCTTTGTCGTTTTGGTATGCATAAGCTTAAGCAAGGACAAGCTCTTGGCTTGGACTATGATGAGGTTGATAAGGATCCTTGCGTCGCGTGCATTGAAGGTAAGCAAAGTAGAAAACCTTTTAAAACAATATCGCATAAGAAAACTACTTCTTTATTGGAACTTGTGCATTCTGATCTGTGTGGACCGATGTCAGAGACATCTTTCCAAGGAAATAAATATGTTGTTCTATTTATAGATGATTTTTCGCGAAGAATCTTTCCCTATTTTATTTCATCAAAGACAGAAGTGTTAACTAAGTTTTCTGAATTTCAGTCATTGGTAGAAACACAAACAGGAGCGAAAATCAAGACACTAAGGACGGATAATGGGACTGAATATGTGAATAAAGGATTCACGGATTTCCTGAAGTCAAAAGGTATCGAGCATCAGACTACCGTTCCATATAGCCCTCAGCAGAATGGAGTTGCAGAGCGGACAAATCGATCGATAGTAGAGAAAGCTCGTTCGATGCTGGCGGAAAGTTCACTGCCAAAAGTTTATTGGCAAGACGCTCTTGAAACCGCTGTTTATTTGAAAAATAGGAGTCCCCATGTGGCTTTGAAAACACAAACACCAATGGAGAAATGGACTGGAAGTAAGCCTGATTTATCTCATTTACGAGTGTTTGGTTGTCGAGCACTAGTCCATATACCTTCTTGTCAGAGGAAAAAGCTAGATGCTAAAGCTGCTCAAAATATTTTTGTTGGGTATAACCTAGACCCAAACAGCTATTCCTTTAGAGATGCTCAATATCCGAGAAGACTGACAAAAGCAAGAGATGTAACATTTTTTGAAGATTGTTTTACAGATCTTAAGAAAAATAGAGTTGGTGTGACGGAGAACATTGTAACTTGTCCAACTGAAGAGGAAGTTGCAATTTGTCCAACTGTTCCGTTGTTGCTGTCTACTGGTTCGTATCAAGAATATTCTCAGAGGCAGGATGAAGTTGAAGCTGAGAATTTCTCTGATGCAGTTGATCACCATGATGAAATAGAAGTTCCAGAAGAGCAAACATCAAATACTAATGAAGAGCAAATATCTGATACAATTGGCTGTAGATATCCACTTAGAAACAGAATGCGCAATCTGAAAACAGACATGGCTGATGATGAAGAACCTACTTCATATGGTGAAGCTGTAAGGTCAGATCAGTGTGATAACTGGATAAAAGCCATGAAAGATGAATATCAGAGTCTAATTAATAAAGGGACTTGGATTCTGGTAGACAAACCAGACAAAAAGCTTATTCCATGTAAATGGGTATATAAGCTCAAGAGAAATGAACATGGAGATCCGATAAAATACAAGGCAAGGTTAGTTGCTAAAGGATTTACTCAAATAGCAGGAGTGGATTACGACGAAACTTTCTCTCCCGTGGTTCGCCATTCGTCTCTTCGAACGCTGCTTGCTTTTGCGGCGGAGATGGATCTGAAGATGAAACATTTGGATGTAGACACAGCATTCCTTAACGGAGATCTGGAGGAAGAAGTATACATGTTTCAACCTCAAGGATTTATAGCCAAAGAAGGGAAAGTATGCTTGTTAAAGAAGTCACTTTACGGATTAAAGCAAGCTCCCCGAGCGTGGAACTTAAAACTTGATACCACGTTATCTTCTCTGGGTTTCAGTCGGACTCCTTCGGAACCTTGTGTATATACAAAACTTTTTGATACGGAACTCATCATATTGGCAGTTTATGTTGATGACTTATTAATTTTTCATAAAAGTGACACGATTTTTGAAGTTGTCAAAAGTGACTTGAACAATTTTTTCTCAGTGAAAGATTTGGGAAAATTATCATATTTTCTCGGTTTAAATATACAAAGCTGTAGAGAAAGTGTAAAGCTTAGTCAAAAAAGTTTTATACGTGATTTATTGAAGCGGTTTAATATGGAAAACTGTAAAGTAGTTTCAACTCCATTGACTACAAACAAACTGGTTCCAGCTGAACATTGTGAGTTGTCTTCATACCCATATCAGAGTCTGATAGGCAGTCTTATGTATGTTGCAGTGAATTCTCGACCAGATATTGCTTTTACTTGTAGTTATCTGAGTCAATTTAATACCAGGTTTGATAAATCACATTGGTTAGCTGCGAAACGCGTGTTACAGTATTTGAAGGGGACTGTCGATTACTGTATTACTTACAGGAAAACGGGGCAGTATCTCTTTTGTTTCGCTGATGCAAATTTCGCAACCTGTGTTTTAGATCGCCGCTCTTACACTGGTTACTATATGCGTTTTGGTGGAGGTCCTGTATCTTGGGAATCAAGGAAGCAATCAACAGTAGCGCTCTCTTCTGCAGAAGCGGAGTATATGGCGCTAACAGCTGCTGCTAAGGAGGTTCTTTATCTACGTCGTTTTTTGTCGGAGGTTAGTAGTATATCTGAGGACCGGGTGACGATATTTAGCGACAGCCAAAGTGCACAAATGTTAGCCAAAAATCCGATTCACCACAGTCGAACAAAACATATAGATACGCGTTATCACTTTATTCGTGAAAAGATTTCTGACTTATCTATAGAGTTAAGATTTTTACCTACAGCCGAAATGCCGGCTGATGTATTAACAAAGCCTTTAGGGCATATGGCCCATGATACCTGTGTACAGGCCATAGGCCTTAGTGTAGATAAAGTGGGGTAGTAAGTAGCCATTAAGGGGGAATGTTAGAATACTGGCTATTAGATTTTTGAATATTTTATTATATGTTCTATGTCATGTATTTTTTCTATTCACTTCAAATAAAGCTGTCTAACTGGAAAAACGTTTTTCTTAATATTTTAACTTAATTATAACATTTCAAAAAAAAAAAAAAAACAAAAAAAAACTCTTCTTCCATTCAGCCCTTCTGTTCGTCATATCGGCTTTTACTCCTTTTTTTTCAAAACTTTATTTATATTTATGTCCAATAAGGACTTAAATCAATAAAAACTAAACTAAATAACTATTAATTCCAAGAATAACCTGCTTCAAAATTTGGCATAGTACCCATGACACTTGCGGCATTGCCTCGCTGAATGATCAGACTTAGCCTCTGGGCAAAAAAGTCCCTGGCTCTCAGATCCCTAAAAGCTAAGATCAAACGCTTGCCTATGTATTGAACTATTAGTTTTGTGTCAGATGTCTTTTTTACTGATCAACTTTCACACAATCCGTTCCGGCAATTGATTGGAAATATCTCTGGTTTTGCAAATGGCGATAGGCGACGGTAACCATTTACTATCAGGTGGGCCGTATGCTTGCTTGCTACCTTAGTACTATAAAAAAATAATCTTACCCTACAAAAACAAATTCTGTCATAGTTGGGTATGTACTAGATTTATTTCAGGAGATTCAAAATAAATACTATGCAACTTTCAAACGTCAAAATACTCCGATTATGTATTAACCGGGACGTTAAACTACCTCTAAAGGTTAGATAAAACGCTTGATTATTGTATTTAATCGGATGATTATCTCTGGTGAACACGAAAATGCATGGTAAACGCCCGATTATAATTTAACGGCCCGTTTTGTAATCGGTGAACTCATGTTTACCCCCTGGATTACTGCCACACGACGTTGGTGAAATTGAGCTAGACTCACAGAGACGTCGTGTCAGAGGTAAAGCTCTCTGTTTACAAACAGACTATAAAACAATACTAACAGCCCTAGGATGTGATTTGGATATTCAAAAGTATTATTTAAGCGTTGAACCTATGAAATAAAAGTAAGAGTAAATGAGGAAGCAAAACGAATTTCCAAAAATCTTTGATTACGAACAAATTTCATGATAACTACTAGGACCGCGATTTAGATAGTGCGTTGATATGTCAGTCAGGGACTTTGGTGGCCCATTATAATAAACCAAATTGTCCAATACGAGTGTCCTATCGGTGTTTAGAAAAAAGCCTGAATAATGGCCGGCCCTTTTTCTATCTATACTAATAATAATATTATAAAGAGGTTTGATTTGATTGTTTGTTTGTATATACATTGAATAGGCTCCGAAACTACTGAACTGAAAATTCTTTCACTAATAAGAAGCTACATTATTCCTGAAGGTACTAGATAGGTAATAAGGCTACATTTTATCCCGTGAACGCGAGTGAAACCGCGCGGAACAGCTAGTAGGTAATAAAAGAAGAAACTGACTCACTGACTGATCGAACAACGCGCAAATTTGGCATACATACAGCTATTATTACGTAAAATCCGCGGGCGGAAAGCTAATCTTTCATAAAACTTAGGCCGTTTGTAAATGATCTAATTTTACCAACATTGAGACGTAATATATAATATTCTTGTACCCACCCACAAGTTAATTGAAGAGTTGTAAAGTCATATGACGTCACAGCTGCGTCACCCTCACAATAAAAGTGTATATTTAGAAGACATTGGAATTATTAGCCAGTTTATTAATACTGCAATACAACAAGCTAGGCGTTATACCAATTGCAAAAACTATTTACGGGTCGGCCGTAAACGTTGTTGTTTTGGAATCGCTACTATGTTGAGTAATGTGGTGACAAAAATGTTAATCGATTGGGACACAATGTTTTAATTTAAAATGTGGCTGCATTGCAGTCGTAGTGTAGCGCTTTAATTGCATATTTTATTCATAAAAAACATTAACGCGAATGCAAAAGTCACGGGTTCGAATCCTACAATGAGCTTGAGCTTTCGGTGTAGGAAAACATCGTGAGGAAGCCATTGCACGGTGGTAAGATACTTTGTAGTATGTACCCGCCGGGCTGGGACCGCCTTCAAGTTGAAAATCTATCGCCAAGCACCTTTCGGTGTGTTCCGACAGCTGCCATTGCCAGCCACTTCCTTTCTAGGCTTTTTTTTTTTAAAGGACTAAAGTTGGTAGCCTCTGATGGCTGCTCCAACCTTACCGGACAATCGGCGAGCGCAGAGGGCTCTCAGCCGGGTAACATTTAGCTAACCATGCCTGAGGGCACCCCCGAGTGGGGTACGAACCTCGGCTCAGGACGTTACCGGGGGAAGCCAGTTCCTTTCTAAGCTTTGTGTGCTTACCATCATCGGCCAAATCATCACTGACCACGGTGAGATTGTGGTCAAACACATGCCCACATAGTAAAAAAGTCAAGCTTATCATTGGCCTAACATTGTTTATGAATGAGCTCCCAATACAAAAGTTTGGACGCCTGTGGCGTTGCAAATTGGTGTCGCAAAGTGGGCTGTTTATTTTATTGTTTTTCCAACAGCCTCTATACCGCTGTTGTTTAGAACTTTGACAAATCATCATTATTAATGCAGCACTTTCTACCTTTTGCTGTTTAATTTGAAACTACAATACAAACTCTGAGCTGAATAATTCTAAAAGCGAATCTTATCCGAGGTATTAAAGTGGTCCAACCAAAGTACTGGCTCATTGCTCGCAATTTTACTCTACCATGGCTTAAGTATTTAAGGTTACAGATCACAGAATAATAATATTTTAAAAAGACAGATATATTTTGGTATCTACCTCTTTGATCAAATTCAATTTAAAAGCGTAACTTATAGATGAAAAAAAATTAAAACAAGCAGGGATCAAAATTTATTTATTTGTTACGTATAGTTTGTCTGGTCGCGTTATCAATCGTTCACGATGGTAAACAGGATATTTTACCGTACCTAAGCGTCAATTCCAAAAGCCGTGAAAAGAGCTTTTCAGGGTCAGCAACATTGGACGGAATCTCCTTAGTATGACTATTTACTTACAAAGAATAGAATTAAATTTTTCTCGGCATTCTTTGTCACGAGAGATTTGTAAAAAATATACTTATGTAGAATTAGAGAATACCTATGTGACGAGGAATAGTTTAAAAAAAATAAAAAAACTGCCTAGTGCGAGTCGGACTCGCGCACGAAGGGTTCCGTACCATTATTTATAAAAACTATAAAAAAAACATGTCTGTTGTATTAGAGCCCCCTTAAATATTTATTTTATTCTGTGTATTTAGTATTTGTTGTTATAGCGGCAACAGAAATACATCATCTGTGAAAATTTCAACTGTCTAATCGATAATTGATTAAAAAATAAAATCCTTATTTTGTCAAAAACATTCATAAATTATTCGGGATTAGCTTAGATTGTGATATTTAAATTTACATTATCCGTAAAATAAACAAATATAATTATGAAGTAAAGATTTATTTAATGATACTTTTGGATATGATTTAGCGTAATTTAAAACTTATTGTTATCAGTAAATGGTGTAACTCGAAACTCCCGCGGACAGGATCCCCGGAGCAAATATTTTTGTTTGCCGTTTGTTTCCACGAAATTCAGAGATTAAATATTTGGAAAGAATATTAAGATCAAGACATTTTAGCTACAAGTAGGCGTTGTAATTTAATTTAAGGCATTTTGATTAAAAAGCACTTTGTTAAATTGAAAAAACACTTAGGTCCTACAATATTTTTTTATAATAATGGGAGGTAAGAATGTAAATACCTATAGGTACATAATTAAAATTGTGAACTATGATATTTAAGTTAAAAAAATAATTTAAGACATAAAAAAATAGGAAGTATTTTTATTTATTCGATATAACAATATCCAAATTTTAGCAATATTAATAAAAGGCTCAAACCAGTAACAAAATGCTAAGGGTAGGTATTTTCAGAAGTGCTAAAATGAGAAGGAACAAAAA
Organism: Tethea ocularis; assembly: GCA_963555595.1. Lineage (NCBI taxonomy): Eukaryota > Metazoa > Arthropoda > Insecta > Lepidoptera > Drepanidae > Tethea > Tethea ocularis. The sequence continues at coordinate 5,478,131 of OY741979.1, forward strand.
TTGTATCGCAAAGAACCTTGATTTACTTCAATAAATCCAAAAATAAAAACAACAACCGATCAATATACGAGTAATACCCACCTACATATTTGAATATTACCCGAGTTATTTACATCAAATATTTACCAAAGTAGGTAAATCGAGAAAAATCGCCAAAAACACGGTTTACATCGATAAATAAATTCACATTTCGCTCAATGGAGCCGATCTGTTAAACGTCTTCGTCGGGAAGCCGTCTCAGCAACAGGTATGCCCCTACACACATACTACTCTCATGTATGATTAAAATACACTTACCGCATAAAAAATCCACAATAGAATGCAATAGACACTAATTTAGTATGCAAACACTATTGTTTCACACAAGAAAATGAATTTTATTACACTCTGTTTATTTATCCTGTTGAAGGAAATCGCGACGCGTCCGCTCTCACGGACTGGTGTCGACTGACTGAAATTCGAATTTCGAGTTATGATCAGTCAGAGGGAAAGCGAATCCCTTTCACGATGTTGGAGGTTTTCACGGTCGCATATAACATAATCGTGACGTTATAGGCGTCGTATGTATATACCGTTTTCTTAGCGAAAACCGCATCAACTAATTAGCTAGATTTAAAAATAAGTTTGTTATGACTGATTGATCTATCAACCACTGGACAGATCGAGCTGAAGGGAAAGAAAAAATTACAAAACCACTAAAAAGTATAAAATAACTATTTAGAAACTCTAATCGGACACTACTGGTTTGAAGTCAACGAAAGTGTAGCTTGGTTCCATAGAAAATAATTATCACCGCAGATCCCACGACCTTTGGCGGATGCCGTGACGATGGGCGTGGGTTCGAATCCTACAATGAGCTTGAGCTTTCGGTGAAGGAAAACATCGTGAAACCATAGGTAGGGTACTTTGTAGTACCCATCTGACTGACTACCACGCTCAAATTGAAAATCTGCCGCCAAGCACCTACCCGTGTGTTCCAAGAAATTGCACTTGAGAGCCGTTGGTTTCTTGGCATTGTAACAGGTCGGCAACACAAACAACCCGCCAAGAAGTCCCACATGCTAGGTATTCATTAGGAAGGCACAGCTGGAATGAAGGGAGGCTGATTAGGAAATAATTTAAAAATGACTATGACTACGATAATAACTCAATATTCCTACCTACTGTGGACCAACCATAGATTGAGAATCCCTTAAATACCTAATAGTGGTCTGTGATTTAGATATTTTTACCACTGTGGAATAACTAATTAAACCTCAATGCTTTTTTTTAAGTTAGATTTTTCAAGTTATATAGGTGGTTTCAGATACGTTATTAGCATAGCGTTTTAGTGCTCAGAGGACCTATAGGCACAGCTATAGGTACTGGGGAAGTACCTACGATCGTAGCTGCACTTGAGACCCAGTTTTCTTGTGTGCTTTGTGTTTTACCAGAAGAATGAAAATCGGTTGTCATACAAAAAAAATATGTATAAGAAATATACAACCGAATTTAAAAAAAATCTCAACCTCCTCGTTTTTTAAAAGTCGGATAAAAAATAGAAATACATAGATGTTTGACTCTCAGCGACCAAGGCTTTTTAATACTTACCTATACAGGGTGCAATCGATAAGTTTGTCCAGGCGATTATTCCGTAACTATTACAGATATACAAAAAAATAAACTGATATCGAAAGTCGTTACCTAATCAGTAAAATCAAACGAGAAGTATCCAAAATTTTGACATTAAACACTCCCATACATTTAGTATGAGATTAGTAGAAAGAAAGGTTTCAGTTTCCTTATTATATAAGGTTATTTTAGCTTAATACTGCTGCGATAAACCTAACAAAGTAATAAAACTATCTTTTAATTGAATAATATTTATTTCTTAGTATGTACAAAATTTTGTATTCAAAGCAAATGTTCGAAGTGACGCCCTTGTTGTGGGATAAAATGAAGAGCTCTATTTACAGTTTCTAAATGAACTTTCCTTAACATTTGCGGAGTAATTAAAGCAATTGCACGACGTCCACGATTCTTTAACTCTTCTAGGCTGTGCACTCTCTCAGCGTACACGTTGAACATTTTTAACATATCTCTCTTCTCTCTATTGGAATATGCCATTTTTCAATAATAAATGAAACAATCTCGATTATTAACGCAAATAAAAAAAACTCAATAAATTGGCGGGAATGACGAACTGCGATAAAGGTTTTGAATTTAGAACGAACACCAAAGAATGAGTATCGTTCTTTTGTCTTTTTTTTGTAGTGATCTGCTTTTCAGCCAGTTCCAATTAAGGCGATATTGAAACACTATTTATTACTAATTTGAAGTTGTAAGATAATTAATCTACGCGTGTATCTACTTTCGGCTTTGTGTGCTTGCCACATCATCACTGACCACGGTGAGATTGTGGTCAAACACAGGCCTATACATAATAAAAAAATAATTATTATTATTATTATAAATGCGAAAGATATGTTTGTTACTTCTTCACGCTCATACGGCTTGACCAATTTTGATGAAATTTAGTATGGTGGTAGCTGACACCCTGGATTAACACATAGGCTACTTTTTATCCCTCGGAAACGCGGGTGGAACCGCAGGGTGGAAGCTAGTATAAATGCGAAAGTTGGATTTTGTTTGTTACCTTTTCACATCTAAACCACTGAGCTATGATATGAAGAAGGAGGCTCCTTTTTATCCCGTGAATGCGGACGGCGGAGGCTAGTGAATAATAAAAGGCACAGTTCATTAATTTAATTGTCATTTTTCTAGTTCCCTTAATTTCCTGTACTCGATATAAAATATCTACAGGACAGTTGGCGTGGTAAGTTAAAACTTTGAATCAAGTTAAAACCTATCAGGCCGTAGGTAGTGGGTCCGATTTCCATCGAAAACAAACATTTGTATGCATGAACATGTATGTTTGTTTATCTATATTAATTACCTATGTATTCTTAAAACATAAAAGTAGTTTATGTTACATCAGTTACAATAATGGTTACCGTAGCAAAGTTCTGCATAGTCACACATAATTTTGTTGCAATCAGTTTTAATCGATTTTTGCAAACAGAGCTTCATTGTTCATAGAAACATTTTCAACATTGTATGTAACGATTTAAAGTTTGAAATTGATTGAACTGGTTGCAGCAGTTACATATTGCCCCACAGATAACCGTGTGGAGAACGTTCCTATTTATTTGTTTTTATTAGAATCCGGATTACGTTTTCCAAAATCTCCAATCTACATGTCGGGACTATCATCATATCGGGCCTATAGGGAGGCCCCCCACAAGATGGACCGACGATCTTGTGAGGGTCGCGGGAAACCGCTGAATGCGGGCAGCGCAAGACCGGCCATCGTCGAGATCGTTGGAGGCCTTTGTCCAGCAGTGGACGTCTTTCGGCTGACATGATGATGATAGCTTGTAACAGACTCTGGGAGTACCTAAACTGTCTAAAAGGCTCTAGAAGATTGTATTAAACTTATTGTAATTTTTATATTTGTTGGAAATAATTGTAAATATTTATTAACTAAATTTAATAAATAAATAAACAAATTAGATATAACCTGCTGTAAATTCGAGGAATGTTATAATTTTGTTTAGCCAGCCGTTTAAGACCAACAGATCTTGCTAATCTCGATATTAACGAAAAAAAAAAAAAAACACTCATAATTATTATATAATTTATTTTTACCTTAATAATAATATACAGTCCATAACGTACAATCAACGTCATAACCGTTTCGACTTACATTACATTAGGCATTACAACGTAAACAGAAATAATTACGTAAAGCAATGTTTTTTTAAGAAATAAATTGCCGATACATTTATGACGCTGTCTGTACCACAAATTGTCATTCATGTAATATTATAAAACATTGTACAATTTTGTAAAGTTCATACTTAGCACTATTAAAACATCTTTGTGTATACTCGGAATCTATGAGTAAATATTTTCAATATGCGCTTTTCTTCACATTTTATAGGTTTTTCATTTTATGATGACGCAAATCTTTTAATTTCTTTTAAAAACCCAAGTATTTTTTTGCATGCAGCCATTTCTTTCATAAAATGTCGTGGTTCCCAAATACTAAGGTCAAGATTTCATTAAAAGCAAACAATAATATACAAAATATATTTATAGGACCCTTCGTTGAAAATATCCAAGCCGAATAAAAGATGAGCAGTTTTTTTTTCAAAACAACACTTTTTATTAGACAAATCCTTGGGAAGGAACTCCCTTCCTTCCTTTGTCCAGCAGTGTCTGACGTCTTTCGTCTGACATGATCATGATGATGAATGTTTGAAAGTTCGGATGTAGCAGGTAATCTACGGAGTTACTGGGCCGATTCTAAAAATTCTTTCACTAATAAGAAGCTACATTATCCTCGAGTGTTATCCAAGGATCGCGGGTGTGACCGCGGGAAACAGCTAGTAGTAGGATAAAATACTTTGTGTGGCACTTCCTGGCAGAGCCATCACGGATTTGAATTCCAAGTCTGACGCTATTTTGTCCTCGAATATCAGATTTTGTCGCGCTCTGGTTCAAAAGTTATAAAGGTTTTTAGGTTCATATCTCAAGAACTAGAGCACCTAGCGAAGATCTGTTTGCTTCCAGAATTAGTCCTAAAAACCCATATAACTTTTGAACCAGAGCGCGAAAAAATCTGATATTCGAGGACAAAATAGGACTAATTAGTAACAAAATAGCGATAGACTTGGAATTCAAATCCGTGATGGTGGCTCTGCCAGGAAGTGCCACACAAATACTTCTTCCTCCTCCTTCCCCATCTTTACTTAACCTTAGTACCTAATTTGTATTATTGTGTTGATTGTGGTCAAACACAGGCCTATACATAGTAAAAAAGGTAGTCATATTAAAATGAAAATTGACCTATAAATACCTTCTCTCACATATACACATAAGTACATTACCATGCAAAACTTATTAAAATAAATGCTTAATCACATACACTACACCGCACAGCTCTTGCTATTATGAGCCACGTATAAAGTTGTTTCGCGTAACACAACATGTGTTGCGTACTGTTTAGTTTCAAACGCCCGGTATGAGGCCGGGTTTCCTGCCGGGCCACGCTTCCTTCGCGTATTTCTTCTTTTTAGGCCCACTTGAAGGCCCAGCGTCTTCGGGCGCTGTAACAAAGAGTTTATTTAACTTTAATTCATTTTAATAGTGCCTACTAAAGAACTTGATAGGATTAAACTTCTTACATCCTTTCCTAACGCTTTCTGTTAGAAAGAGATAATAGGGAAAACGCATTTTTTTTTATCGCATTTCTTAACAAATTATGTCAAAAAGTTAAATTAAAATAGGCCAAGAAACACGGAAGATATCAGCATTTTAAACTACTAATTAGACAGCGATTAGACAGAAATCGGATATAAGATGTGACGTCATAATACTACGGTCATATAATCTCCATGCTAAATACTGTTTTTCTAGAAAGAGTTAGGAATAAATCTTTGATAGCTACAGCTATCTATATCTTAGTTATTTTTATAGTTATCCGAAATATTTCATTTATTAAAAAAAAAACATGCATATTCATATTGTGGTGAGACTCAATTAATTTGTAATAACTTTGTAAATATCAAAATCAGCGCCATTATTTAAAGCATTTTGGAAAGGTGTTTATATTATAGCACTTCAAGGTCAATTCTTCAGTTTAGTGAGATCCGAGGAAGATAGATATTAACTGAGAAGAATTAGCAATGTCTTTTTCTAAAAACGGAATACAATGGTGCCGATTCTGTTGTTTACGAACTAAATAAATGTAATCTCACTGTATCTCTTTCTAATAGTAAATATAAGAAAGGGATGCAAGATATTTTAGTCCTGTCAGTTTAATCCGATCACATATTTCAACGTGAATTTAAGTGCGATCTTTATTGGTCACGACTATTTACCCGTACATTACGACGGCATGGATTAAACTGACAGCATTAAAAATTCTGTCTTTTTTCAATAAGGTTAACTAAGAGAGGTGACTTGTCTAATATTAGTTAAGTTCATAAACAACAGAATCGACACCAATGATCTTAGTTGAAACCTAAATTAGTAGGGATGTATGAAACTAAATTGTAGGGTATAAAACTCATACCTGTATTTGGTAAGGGTGGATGTATGTTGAGATGTGGCTCGGGACCTTCCAGTTCAACATCAGGCGCAGGATTCGGTAGCAACAAACCCAATCTGAAACATACACATTTATTAAATACTAGCTTCCGCCGCGCGTTTTCACCCGCGTTCCCGAGGTATCTCATGTTTTCCCGGGATAAAAAGTAGCCTATATGTTATTACAGGGTATGATCTATCTATGTGCCAAGTTTCATCGAAATCCGTTAATCACTTTTTACATGAAAAAGCAACAAACATGCATACATACTCACAACTTCCGCATTTATAATATTATTATTTTTATTTATTTTTTTACTATGTATACTTACTTACTATGTTTGACCACAATCTCACCGTGGTCAGTGATGATGTGGCCGTTGGTGGTAAGCACACAAAGCCTAGAAGGGAACTGGCTCTCAAGTGCAGCTATCGGAACACACCAAAAGGTGCTTGGCAGATTTTCAACTTGAGGGTGGTAGCCAGCCAGGTGGGTACTGAAGTGCCCTACCACCGTGCTATGGTTTCCTCACGATGTTTTCCTTCACGGAAAGCTCAAGCTCATTGTAGGATTCGAACCTCCGCTAGCATCCGACGTCACTCACTACCACTGAGCTATCATCGCCTAAAAATTAGTAGGATTGCAAGTCTTAATAAACCTTTTGCTTTAAACCGCACGTCACGTAATCATATATTTTTTTAAACAAATTAATTTCATATTACAATACCTGGCGCCAATCAGGCTCAAATGTGAACTTGGTGCTGGTAGATCAGAATAAAGGTTGGTCCCTCGCGATATCTCTTGCAACCTCAGCGAGTGGTGGTGTTGACCTGAAATTACGTATAACATGCAGATATAATTCATTATAGCTCTTATGTTGTCTAACTTTAATTTATATTTCCAGTGACCTGGGGTTGTATTACTAATTCTTATTTAAATCCAACTCAGCCTCAACTGAATCGTTTTAGTGTCAAAAATAAGGTCATGTATGGAAAATAGTGACGTTTGTCAGAAAAGTAAACTAATTTAGGTCAAGTTGAGTACTTATTAAAGTTGATAATATGCCTAGTGTATCTAGATGGGTGTCAGCTAACACTCAACCCCGTTGTATTGGCCAAGAGACGCCATATTACTGAATAAAAACAGATAAAAAAACGTGCAATGGTTCTCGAGGTATAATAGATAGGCACGCTAATGGACAGACGGACAGAGACATTGTGTTTTATTATACCCATTCAGCGAATAAGAGGGAACATATGAGTGTGAAGAGTGCGACCGATCTCTTCATTCGCTGTACCCGCGATAAGACGCAGTTAGTAGTAATTATGTCCATTTTATTTTTGAGTTAGGTTAGGTTACCATTCTTGTCGCAAATAACATATTGATAACTTAAGACCTATAAATGAGCTGCAATTAGCAAAAAACGTGATAAAATTTTAATTTAACGCCCCAACCGAAGCCTCCACCGTAAAACTAATTAACAGGTGCCTGCATGTCTGTTTCTCCACTTCTTCTAAACCACGCATCGGATTTTGATACGGTTTTCACTAATAGAAAGAACGATAAACGAGGAAGGTTTGAGTATATAAATTGCACCCGAGCATAGGCGGGGCGACTCGCTAGTTTTGGATAAATAAATAAATTTCTTACTATCATCAGCGCTCTGTAACTTCAACTTCCTCGGTAGAGTATTAGCGTTAGGAACTATTGTGGATTTGACGAGGTTCCTGAACCGCCCGATGGTGGGGTCGATGTCCTCCGGGTTGATGATGTCCACCTCTTCGTTGAAGGACACGTTTCGTCTCTGTTTCTTGGCCACTCCACCCGGCATTGATGCTGAGCGCTTTGTACCAGTTGGAGGCTGTTCAAAATTGTTATAAATTTATTTATGGAGGTAGTGTCAATAGGCAGTGTCAATGGGCAGTGTCAATAGGCAGTGCCAATAGGCAGTGCCAATAGGCAGTGTCAATACGCATTGTCAATAGGCAGTGTCAGTAAACAATCTCAATGCTTAATAATTGGTCTGTCAAATGCAAAAATAATTTCCAAATCCGATTGGTAGTTCTTGAGATGAGAGTGTCCAAACAACACACACAAATAAACTCTTTAGCTTTATTATATAAATGATGAACAAGCAGAATCAGCGAAGGCCTATATCCCTGAGGTGGAAAAACTTACCTTCATAACATCAGTACCGTCATCAGTTGATATTCCTAACATTGAGATCCTTCTATTGTGTGCCGTGTTGAACTCTGTTAAATTCTGAAAAACAAATCATGTCAAAGTTAATATAATCACTAAATAAAAAAACTATAGATTCCTTTTATCAATGTCATGATAGAGATAAACTACGATAACATGGCGCGCTTCATCCTTACGAACGAATTTCTAGTTGTAAATATTCGTCATTCAATAACAGGCCGTCTTCATTATCTCACTTATTACCAGATTTGTTGGTCAACTAATCATAACTAAGCAACAAATCGTTGTTTTTTTTTTTGACGGTCATACACATGCATCATGAGGCTATAAATACATTCAAACGCTTTTTGACCTTAGGAGGAGCGCGCCATGTTATCATAGTTAATCTTTACTTACATCCAATTCAGTCTGAGTTTCTGGTAAGCCTAGTAGTGCGCCTTCTGTCTCTGTATTGGGTAGGTCCTCCATAATGCCGCGCGAGTTACCCGTCGGTCGCTCTCTAATAAAGTACATAAGTTGATTAATTTCTAGTTAGTGAAACAAAAAGTGTGTGGTAACACAAGTAAAAATAGAATATACATAGTTTGTTTTTTTTTTATTTTCCTTTTATGGAGCTCTACAGAGCTTTTATTATACCTACTTGAATTAGTTACATAATTTTACTATAATAATTTATCAATATTTACTTTAAAAAATATATAAAAAATTTCAAAAACATATAGTAAAAAAATATTTTTTTACATCTGTATTTTAAAATTCAAATGTGTGTAAATGTTAAATTTGCTTTGAAAAATCTAATTACTTTAAATAATCCTTGGATATATAGGTATTTATTTATATATATCTTGGAAATGGCTCTAACATTGGATGAAATTTTGTATTTAGAAGTTTTTATTTTTAATAGGCATAATTATTTCCTGAAAAAATATAACACAAAAAAGATGTGCAAGTACTAATTCTTCTGTGAGAAGTATTACCTTATAATATAGTTTCTTGTTGAAGCACCAAAGTGGAAGTTTGAGTCTATGGGCAGCTGTGTGGGTTTATTTGACTCCAACCGCATTTGACCAATGTATGTTCCATGTGCTAAAAGTAACATTTTAATTGTAAGAAAACTTTTTTATACATACCCTAGTCTCTGTCTTGTGTCTAGCTGTTCCCCGCGGCTTCACTTATATTCCTGGGATAAAAAGTAGCCTATAACCTATGGGGATAATGTAGCTTCCTATTAATGAAAGAATTTTTCGCTTTATTATAGATACTATGCTATTTGTCATTACAAAAATATTCACAGGCATCCATAAAAAAAAACACCTTTTAACCCTAATTATTTAGACAGTTTGTCTAGATGTTTATTACTCTTTCATGGAAGAACTACTGGACAGATTTAGATGATGATTTGATGAGATGGATACCCTGGAATATAGGCTACTTTTTATCCCTGGAAAACTTAAGATCCCTCAGGAATCTGAACGAACTGTGGGGTGGAAGCTAGTCAACTATATTTATATTTATGCATAATAATACTCACTACTACCCAAATCAACTAAAAATGCACGGTTCAAATCCTTATGATACACAAAAGCTGCATGAACTCTTGAACAACTTGCGTGGTCAATACAGAAGTCGTTCATTTGCGGGTTCCGTCCAAATAAGTAGCATTTCTTCTCATCTAACATGAGTTTTTGAATCAATTTGTCTCCTTTCAACACATCCAAGTGAAGACCTGTGGGTGGTTTACCAGCCCTAAAAAATAGCAGTCAGTATAATTGACGAATAGAAATTAAATTAATTAATGTAATAGGGCATTAAACAATTGGGTTGTTGTTCTAAAAAAACTAAATTTATAAGCATAAATAAGTTTGTAGGAAGTTTTCAGAATATATCCAAAAATATTAATGTTAGTTTTAATACTTGCATACAAGCATAAAATTGTGGTGTAGTTTATTTATCAATGAGCCGCAGTTTGGCGTGGTTCAACGCAAAATTACCGGATGATAATAGGTTAGATATATATTTGGATATTCTACTTGCCAGTTAGGGACTTCGTAATGATTCGCCATGATTGCACACTGATATTTCGCTCACTGCATGTGTTCCAATAGTATAATCATTGCATTATTCCTGTTAGAGCGATGAAATGAAAATTATTTTATCGTTTATTTCGTTGTAATCAAAATGACAAATGTAAGATGGAGTTGCCAGCGAAGCATGTAATATTTTCTATGCTGGTATTTTTTTATACTTATTTTATTTTTGGGGTAGGTTGGTAGTTTGTTTTAATACACAGAACAAATCATCACGAATTAGGTGATTTTGAATTGATCCCTACACTAGTAACTTCACTATTGATATTTGATGATGTTTTAAAAAAAATGTTATTGTTTGTGGTTGGTTTGTGGTTTGATTTTGTTTTGTTATCTTGTTAGGTAGAAAAATATCAATAAAATATTTTCTAAATAGAAAGAAAATAGTTTTCCTCCAATAAAATTGTGACAAATGGTTTCCAGCGAAGAAGAGACCGATGATAAAACAGGGGGCCTGTTACAATGGGACGTAGATATGGAAATACAGTTGTTTTACGCGATGGCCAACCACAAACCGATCGGGATTAATAAACATTTTCACATGGCTTGTATATGGGAAAAACTAAATAATGCCATAACAAAAGAAATTTCCACACAAGACATTTGGAAACATCTCGAAAAGCTGTACGATTTGAACATGTTAGAAGATACAGAACCAATACCATTTCCGAACCATGAAGTACCATTCAGCCTACCGGAAAATGAATTTGGTCTCTTGATAAAGCAGAAATGTAAAGAGGCTATATTGGCTGATGATAGCGAAGGTAAGTTGGTAATACTTTCTATTAAAAATATTAAGTATACATTTTCTAATAAACAAAACGAATGGCGCGCTTTTTTTAAAGACCTTGATTATAGTAATTTATGTAGACTTAAGTACTTCTTATAAAACTGTTTTGGGAAAATTGGAACATGTCAAAACTTTAAGAGATGTGCCAGGGAATGCACTCACCCCTAGATATTCCAGCGCACAACATATGTATTGTTGCTTTCGAAAGTCCATCCAACATACTTTCAGCAGGCTGTATCTCATGAGCCGTAATAGACAGATTATTATTTTTTCTATTATCAACAAATAAATAAAATAAACTTAAAAATTATAAGTGGTCTCCATACAAAGAAATGTGATTTTTACAATGTTAATTGCTCAACCTTAGTAATACCCGTAATTAGTCTTTTGTACTAAATCTCAATATTTAACAAGCTTATAACAATGCTTTCACCTATTCACAGCTATGCAAGCATGGCATTTACTAATAAATAATCTAAACACTATGAATTTCAATCCAGTGTTGCATTTAGATGGCCACAGTCCTTCGCCTAAGCCATCAACTCCCCGCAGCAGCTCTAGAGGCACTACGTCTAAAGATAGTACACCGAAAGGTAGGATTATTTTAATACCTATAATTAAGTGTCATTTGATCAACATGTACACACAGCCACAGATCAGGCTACACTTTTTTGTTGCAAAATAGCTCCTATTACAACTGCCACAGTTTTTACCTTGAATTGTGGTCATCCATACTAATAAATAGCAGTCATACTTTGCTACCACCTCATAAACAGGATGTGCACAACATTTTCTGGCAACATTGCTCAGCTTAATTTATCCTTGTTTGTAAAATGAATAAATTTTAATCAACTAAAATAAAAAAAAACATGATGTTAATGTATGCATGTATATATATTTTGTTTTAATATGGAACATGTGACCATTATGTCCTACCCTACCTGACAATGTAAGTAGAGCTTGGCTTTACATAATCCCATTTAACATACATACATGCAACTAACTAGCAATGATCTAATAATATGCTTCATAGTTCTAAAGTACTGTAAAATGATGGTCTTCTGGCTAACAGAGGTCCCCATTAATGACAAGGCTGAGGATAAAGTAACCACGCCTAGATCCAACTCTAGAAGTAAATAATGTAGGTTCCTAATAGTGAAAATCTGTCACTATTAGGAACCTACATTATCCTTATGTGCTATATGCTACTATTCATCTCTGGAACACTGGCAAACCCGCCGGAGACAGCTAGTTGATAATTAAAAAGAAACATCTTATTGGTTTGTCTATTTATGTCTTGTCTACACCGAATCAAGACTGATTTGCTATTATCCTTGCATTCCTTCAGTTATCTCCTCAGGCAGCCGAAAGGACAGTGTCAGTGCACTAGCAACCAAGTCACGAAAAGAAAGTGGCAGCTCACACGCCTCTACGGATACTCCAAGCATCAAATCTGAGAAAGACTATGGTAAGATTACTGTTTATTTATGTGTTACCGTCTAGACTTTGTTTCCACCATTGGTCACATCATTGCTGACCATGGTGAGAGATACTCTCGTATTCCTTTATTGAGTTTGCAATTTATAATAGTTAATTTTTTTGTCACAGACAGGCGGAGAGATTCGCGCGATTCTAACGCTTCTGGGCCACGAGATAGCTCGACAAGTAGAAAATCAACATCACAAAGAGATAAAGCACCTAAATCCAAAGTCAGCTCTGTTTCAGGTAAACTACTATTTTCCATTATTTATTCTTAACTTTCTGATTAACAATGTTCTCTTGTTGAACTGAGAATTTGATTCTATATTTTTTTTTATAAAACAAAGTCTGCAAACAGCCATATATCCAAGGTAAGCAATCACGTAATTTTATTAGCCTAGGGTTGCAGACGTCTATAGGCTACGATAACCACTTACCATCAGGCAGGCTGTATGTTTACTACCTTATTAGTACAAACAAAATGCAATATTTTTTACCTGATCTGTCACCTATTTCACACAGCCTGGGATTCTCCTGTAATAGACGAAGACAGCAGTTCACGGCGCGGCCGCCGACGAGCTAACACCTCGACTCCACCAGCGACTACGCCCGCTAAGCGCAGAAGGACCTGACAGACGCATGCGCATACATACCAGCACTTCTTCTGACACACGCCGTCGCGCCCGTTGAGGCGAGACAGAAGATATCACGCTGCCAGTGTGTTCTTCTCATAAGTGGCGTTATATTGGATTGTTGTGAAATTGATACCCAAATATTTCAGTTAATTTTTATATATTTGCTTATTGAAATTGGCCAGATTAGGTTACCTAATTTGTTATCTATTATATAATAGTCTTGACATTTCGATGGCGACTAAATCAACATTCACAAAAAGCAATTGGACTAAATATAATTTATTATAATTTGCTTTTTATTAGATTGAGTCAAGAGAAGTTGACATGATAGTACGATCATCGTTTTAAAAATTAAACCAATGAAATTGCTGAATTCTGACGTGCCGTGATATTCGCGAATTTCTATTGGTTAAAATTTCGAAACGATTAACGTTCTATACTACCGTGTCGCTTCTCGCAGTACGCTCCCAAAATTGCCCCCAACAATCGCGCTTGCGTCATTTCTGAATTGCTTGTTTCAATATGAATTTAGGCACCATCTTATTTGGTCTCGACTATTTCCCAGTAAATGAATGAAAATAAGTAAATCGATGGTATGAAAAATTATTATTAATGTATGGTAAAAATTAAATACACATAATGTAAAATTGTACAATGTTAGTTACTGAATAAACAAATTAAGTAAACAAGTTGACTGTTTATTTAATATGGTTATAGAGAACCAAGAGCATTCTGTCTGTAACTTGTTGCAGTTCATTTTAGCTGTGCTCCGCGACTTCATCCGTCCGCATGTTTGATAGACAATAAACCTACAAAACTTATCTCCGAGATACAAATCTACCAATATTTATTTAAAAATTCTAAACTCTTTTTACTAACTACAAAAAGAGTGAGCTTGTTATCCTGAAAATATTAGTAGACTAACCGTCCCGGTCCAGCAGAAGTCATCCAGCCCTGAAAATCAAAGAAAATATAATACTTGCTGAAAATAACCTACCTATATACCTACTACTTATCTTACCTCCTACATACCTACGATATTTTCTTTTTTTTTCCTTCCTTCTGGCACAATAACAAACACAACAAAAAAAAATTGCCAAATCGGTTCAGCCGTTCACGCGTGATACCGTGACTAAGGGACTTTCCGTATATAAAAAGTGCTCTGTGAGAAATAGGGAAATGGTTTGTATTTCGGACTTCGGAGATCGTGTAGGTATGTAACTTTGTAACGAACGAATCGAATCACGGTAGGAATAGTAGATAGGTACCATAAACTAAAATATTCGGGGCTACCATGATAAAAAAAAAGTAGTAAGATTTGACATTGACATTTGCTTCGTATACCACACTGTCAAAAAAACAGCTGGCTTTGACTGACCGACATAGGTAGGTAGTGTATTATCTATGCTGACCGACCGAATTGTTGTGATAATTATCAAATGTGTTTTCAAGTCTTTTTCGATAAATACATTACCAAAGTTAGAATAGTATCATTTAAAAATTACATCAAAAATGGCGTTACCAACAGCCCAACCAGCCGAAGTGCTGCGAGCGTGGCAAAAGGACGACTTATACGAAAAACAGCTGGCCGAATCCTTAGCTAATATAATGCCTTCCCATCACGCCTCCAAGGCTGGCCCCATGTCTTCATTACTCTACAAGTCCTTCACAACACTTAAAGACCTGCAGACTTTAGGCGAAGAGTATTCTGGCATCGTACAGGTTGATGAGACTTACAATAAATTACCTACATTCTACACTAGATTATTCAGCATTATTTTATCTACATTTGGAGAAAACCTTACGCGAAGATTACTAAGACACATGGAAAAGCAGGTTGAACAAAATGGTGTCTTAAAACCTGCAGCACAGAACTTATTTATTGTTCTTTTAAAAACATTGAATAGTATTGTTCCTCAAATTGAGAGTATACATAGAGCTTTGTCATATATCCATGGAGGACCTTTACAAATTGGTAAGGCAGTCACCGGCATAGACTATGTGCACATAAGACCTGCAGCTACTGCTTATTATGCTCATTTAAGGCTGTTAGGTTTGGTTACTTTGTTACACGCATTTATATCTTGCGGTCAAAGTTTTTACATGGCTAAGAAGCACATGGATCAAATGAGAGACTTCCCTAATGAAGTGGAAAGTAGTAAGTCATGTGTTGCCTGCTTAGAGGAGATTGTACAACCATGTGTGCTACATTGCGGGCATATTTTCTGTATGCAATGCTGTTATGGTGCCTTAGAGACCTGTGCTTTGTGCCGGAGTCCATTTACAAGAAACACTGTTGTACCTTTGATGAACTACTATCCTGGCAGTTCCTAACAATGGTTAATGTTTTGTGATGTATAAAAGTATATGGTGGGTCTAATCTAGTCTCAAGAAGCTGAAAACATAATAATTTATGTCAATTTATTCACATGGCTATGAAAAAATGCTACATAGTAAAAATAATGTGGACTTTATAATAAAAATACAAATTATTATTCAGGTTGAATGTGTTGTACATATTAAGAAATTAGTGTACAAATAATGTAGTTGATAATATTGGTATTATGGTTAAATAGGGGTATATAACTACCTAGATATATAACTTTGTTAAAATAAAATACATTCATGTATTAAAAAAAATATTTCATGTTTAATTACAAATTAACATGTTAAGTATGTGTTAGCAAATAAATTCACTGTGATGGTAAACTAATAAAAACAATATATAATTACATTTATGTTAGGGGCACTAACACATTCCATTTAAGTCCTGTTTTGTACCAGATGCTTTAAAAAATAAAAATATGTAAGTAGATGCAAAATTAATCGTGTCCAATAAGGTTATTCACTTTTTGATGATTTAGAATGCCAAAGGAAAATTTCTAATTTAAATAAGCAGATTACCCAACTAGCACTAACTGGTTGAAAATAGGCTTTGGAGCGTATTTAATTGTAACTTGTGGTAACTAAAGGCAAGGTCTATATACTGCACAATAAGGTTTATCTCTTAAATCATTGGTTAAATGTATGATTATACAAATGAACCTTATAATTCAGCAATAAGGTTTATTTTCCTGTGGCATGTGAATAACCTAGGGCAGAGTTTTGTTGCCCAGTTTTAAGGAGCAATTGCTATACCATTAAATGCACAACTTTCACAGTTATCCAATAGCAAACACATAAATGCTTGGTACTTATTAAAAAGTTGGTACAATAGTTAAATGTTTGAACATTTTTCCTAGCAAAGCTATAGTTAAAGTTTAGAATACCAATTTTGAAAATATCAAATACAAAACAAGATAAATAAAATAACAACAGTTTTTGATTACATATTTAAGAAAATATCAAAACTTAATACATGATAAAATAAGGTATAAACCTATCCATAACTCTTTAACATTATTAGGTGTAAGTATACAAGTAAGAAAGAAAACCTTTTTGATTTAAACAGTAGATAATTAATATACAAATCTTTCCATCATAATACTTTAAGATAATAAGTCACATACCAAAACCAAATACTGTTAAGTCAAACAAAATGTTACATATAAAAGTACATAAAGCTTTTATGAGAATTCAATAAATATTTTTAATGGTCATTAATTTATAGTTACTCAACCCGTAATAGTTCGACATCAAATATTAGTGTTGCATTTGGTGGTATGATGCCAGGATGACCTCTAGATCCGTATGCAAAGTCCGGTGAACATATTAGTCTTGCTCGTTCTCCTACTGACATCTGTATCAAATTACAAGAAAACAAGATAGAAAAAAAATTGAGTGGGTTTGGAAGAGCAGCAGATGGTAATTTCAACTTTCAGCCAGCCCTAAGCATGGATGGAATTTGTAATCATTAGTTATATCCAGGTTGGAGACTTGGCTTTTGAGTAATATTCTCATATCACAGTGTTTGTCACCAAACTCCTCTGAAATGGCTTGACCAATTTTTATGATTTTTTTTGTATATATTTGGTAGGTCTGAGAATAGGTTGTAAACTATTTTTTATCCTCGGAAACCACGGGGAACAGCTAGTAATATATGTTTCAGTGCCCTCCTTTCAAAACACTTGAGCAAAATTGACTGTATGAATTCCGTAACTAAGACAGGTGATAACGCCGTGAGAGTCAGTCTTATTATGGGATAAGTAGTTACTTGCCTTAGCTAATCCTTGGTCCCAACCTTTAATGACATCACCTTTCCCCAGTGTAAACTTGAAAGGCTGGCCTCTATCCCTCGACGAATCGAACTTTTTCCCGTTTTGTAATGTACCTGTGTAGTGCACAACAACAGTTTGTCCGGGCTTCGGGTACGTGCTCCCTATAACAATTATTTGTATGAGGTTAGATTGAGATCAGAAAAATAAACAAACATATTTTCTTTAAGTTACCGTTTCCAGCAGAAATAGTTTCAATATCAACACCCATTCTAAATTATTTGCTTAATAATAAAGAAATACAATATTTAAATAAATATGAATTTTTCTCTGTTTACTTTTCTCGGAAAAAGGGAAAATTTAATTCTCTATGGGAAAAATACCGAACTAGGGTTGGCGATCTGGGATCGAATAATCGATTTTTTGGGCTAAAATAATCGGTATTAAGTAATAAATCGATTCAGTGAACCGATCTGAAAAACTAAAATAACGAATTAGTTTTTTTTAACGATATATCGGTATATTTACTCTACATACCTTGACCCACTTGATTATAAAGTATCGTAGTGACTGGTTGGTTGACCCTCCCCTACTGACACTGAAAGAGGCAGCTAATTTGCTGGCCCTTCAAAGGGCATGTAGCTATGATGAATATTCTAGCAACTTTTTACAACTGTTTAGCCCATTTTAGCTATTCATTTCTTTTTTTACTGACCTGGCAGCACTGAACCAAACTAACCAATCATAGTAAAGAATTTTATAAACATAAAACATGGCCGCTGACATATGAATGAAACAGTTGAAATTGAATTTTTACAAAGTGTGAAAAATCCTCGATCGAAATGATAACTCTGTAAACATTTTTGTACGTATTTAATTGTTGAGATCTAGTTTATTAGTTTCCTATTGTATAATCATTGTATCGGTATATAATTATATCGTGTAAACTGTGTGGTAAATTATAAAATGGAAGTTGACGGCGTTGAAAGTTGGAGTACTACATCTGATGGAGGAAAATTTGCAAACTTGAAAGCTTTCGTGACTGCTGCTCGGGAATTTGAGGCTACACATAGCGAAAATGCTGTGAATTTAATGACCCGCTATCTTGGCGTAAGTTGAATAAATTATCTAAGTATAGTTTACCAAGAGTTTATTTATTTTACCTTTGAGTTATCATTCATTTCATTTCAATTGTACCATAAGCCTTGGTACTAGTTTACAAGATAGGTTTACCATCTAAGGAGATGCCTTCTTAGAAAGAATTAAAACATTTATTTCTTATCTAATTTCATCACAAATTTCTGTTTTTTCTATTCTAGGTACAAGTTTTCAAATCTTAATTCTTTATATGACTTCCTACTCATCTCTTCCAGTTGATAGCATCATCATGTGACCTATCAATCTTCTCCCCTGGTCGTTCAGAGGTGTGTGCGTTCTTTAGCTCGCTGTGGCGTGTGATGTGCGATGGTCGGGGGCCGCACTGGGCTGGCTTGGCAGTACTGGCGCGTACTGCTATAGAGCCCAGTGCTAGGCATGCTCTTACACATACTTACAAGTTAGTGGCCTTATTAAATTTTTATATTTTAGCACTACATGTCCCCTGCAGGCTCATCTATGTTTGTAGGATAAAAAAGCCTATAGTATATATCCTATTCTAAGATGTAATCTATCTGCCAAGATTCAACAAAATCCATTCAGTAGTTTTTGCATGAATGGGACACATCTTCACATCTAAGCAAACTTTTATGATAGATTAAGTTTACACAATCTTATGTAAATTGTTAGTGTTTGAAAAGGTCTACTACAAATAGAACCATACA
This sequence comes from Tethea ocularis, assembly GCA_963555595.1. Lineage (NCBI taxonomy): Eukaryota > Metazoa > Arthropoda > Insecta > Lepidoptera > Drepanidae > Tethea > Tethea ocularis. The sequence goes on from OY741979.1 coordinate 5,497,431, forward strand.
AAAAATTACTTGGCTCTCTCAATAATTGGAGTTTTTAAGTTTTAAAAATTTAAAAATGTTTTTGAAAAATAAAATCTTAACCTTAATTCCAATTCTTCTGTTTCAGATTCATGCCAATACTGGCCAGGTTACTTACAGACAATGTATCAAATGACAAGAAATTAAAGCTTTTATCTGTGATGCAGGTGCAATAAAATTTACTGATTTCTTATTGTTTTTTTTAAATCATCATCATTTTTTTTTACATTAATAAAATCTGTCATTACAGGACATTTCATATGGCATAAAAATCAGTTGGCAAGAGTCCTACCTTTCCAGCCTTATGAAGCAGCTAACAGAGTGGATCACACAGCCCATGACGGAACCTCAACATCGAAAAATTGGCCACAAGTCACTTACAGTCCTTGTAAATGTGTGCTATGGAAATCTACCTGCCATCTATGCATTGATGAGGACAGTGGATACTAAGGAGTTTGTCATTCATTTGATTAGTTTGAAGGTATGTTCAGTTTTCATCGTCCCATCATCATGTCAGCTGAAAAACATCCACTGCTGGACAAAAGCCTCCCCCAAGGATCTTCATGATGGCCGGTTTTACACTACCCGTATCCAGCGGTTTCCCGCAACCCTCACAAGATCTCGGTCCACCTTGTGGGGGACCATCCCATAATTTAACTTTGAATCCTACAATGAGCATGAGCTTTCTTTAAATACACACACATTTAATTTTTTATACACTCAAAGTTTTGTTTGTTAAAAAATGAAGGTCCAAAACATTCAATTAAAATAACTTGCAGCTAGATTACCCCACAGATATGGTTTGTGTTTTAGGATGGTGGTTATGGTGGTGTGGAGGTATGCAGACTCCTGCTATGTCTGTCGGGCGCCACTAGAGGAGCGGCCTCCACTCGTCAGCCAGACGTGCACAGCTACCTCTGTTGTACCATGCGTACCTTTAATAAGGCTATTGTGTATGTATTGAATTGTTATTATTAACCGCAAGTAGATGTTCTAAGATTTAAAGAGTCAAATTTAATTAAATACTTTATTTGTAACATTTAATTACTATTTTTCAGTGATAACGAATCAACACAACTACTGCACGCGTACACATTTATAAACGATCTGTGCGCCGATAGCAATCTCAAGAACTATGTGTTGACATACCCACACTTTGCTAATGCGCTCAAGGATGCTCTAAGGGTAACTAAACTAAATATAATAATGATATCCTAGGCTATTCTTCAGATATGGTCACCTGATCCTATACTAGGCATACCTAACCTACCTATAGATATTCCTCATCAAATCATCACCTGCGATGTATGGAATTTTATAGGTAATTTTTTACACTTTGGTTTACATTATGGAGTGTTTTCGTCGAGAAAAGATATGACTCAGTAATAATATATCATTCTACTGGTGAAAGAAGAAAATTTTAAATGTATCACAAAACTAGGCTTTTTTAGGAAAGTCAACATAAATCAATAATATTTTGTATCATACATAGTATTTCTATTGATTGAAAATATTTTGTAAGTGTTTCACTGTCATCTTGATTCTTTTTACAGTTGTATAAATAATTACTCTGTGTGTATTGCAGGATATTGACAAGCTCTGTCACACAGTGCCCGACGAGTCTGGCGAGCCGGAGAACCTGAACGATTGTCTACGAAACATCCTCAAATTCCTCACAGTATTAGTTAATTTGGGTAAGTATTAAAATTAACAAAATAGTATTAGCGTACAGAAGGTTCATGCCCTAATTAATACTGTGTTTAGGTACACCTAAAAACACTTGCCTTCTAATATCAGTAAGATTTAATTTATAAGTGCCAATTTCACCAACGTCGGATAACTTCGTAACGTCAAATAATGACAGTTTAACAGATTCTTAGGACCAAATTCAGCAACGCAACTATCTATTTATTTAGTGAAGTAAATGTTTGTGCTACGAATGAAACTAGATTCAATCTACCATTGAATCTACTATCGTTGATTAATTCAATAACTTTTTTTTGGATTAATGGGTCAGCCATTGCTATACTAATATTACCTTATTATTGTAATGGTTATTTATTTACTTATTGGAGGCAGATCGCTTCACCTGAATCATGTGCAAAGTAGGCCCACGACTCAAAGGGACGACCTGTACCCATCAAAAATACATTCGCCCTGTGCAGGACATAGCCGAGCGTTACCAAGGCCCAATAATTTCCTTACTCATTAGATTGAGGCACGAATATAAAACGTCATCAGATTATTATAGTACCATCTGTGAGAACGAAACCATATCGCGATGTAGAGAACGAATAGCGCCATCTGCCGATGTTAGCTTAAAACTTTTTACTTTTCTTCTTTTTTTTTTTCAATATACATTTCAGTACTTCATTACAGGAGGCTAGGGAATTACTGCTAGTATATCATAAACCTATTATTTTTATTATCTTTACAGATTTATACACATTGCGATGTTACCACTGTCCCCTAGTGTGCTTATGCATGAAAGCGAGTCGTTTATGTCTACCGGAGTCGCTCGATCTGTTTGCTGCTATTGTCTCACAATACAGAGGTAAGAAACAAAAATATTAATATATATACTTACTCCACATCATCACTTACCACAATGAGATTGTGTCAAACATGGGCCTGGCCCATACATAAATGAAATATCATATATTCAAATAGACCTTTTCACAGGCACTTATGAATAGTCAGACTCTAATGCAAGGTTCAGAAGGTAGCTTAGTAATAAATAGAGTGTTCTGTCTGGCATCTGGACTTGAGAGCTAGATACCTTTTAGTCTTTGTGTGCATCTTCGGCTATATCTTTGATATGTTTCTCAAATCTATTTATTTTAAGCCTGTGCCGCGATTATCCGTGGTTTCACTTAGCCCCATCTGAAAACCAGCTTTGCAGCATAATGCTGAGATGCCTTTTTTGGTCTCACACTGCTTACAGTTGTGTTGGTTTTTTATTGCTTGTGTTTTTGTGTGGGAATCAAAATAAATGTCTTTCTTTTGTTCATGGGAAAATGATTTTAATATTTTTTTAATTTCAGATGAAGGTCGGCTGCCTCAAGAGTTGATATCAGTGATCAACGATGGATTACCAGGTCTACTTGTCCCGCCCGCGCTTGAACCAGGCAAAGCAGGCCTACAGTGGGTATGTTATTTGGTTTGACTATGATAAATAATAATAACTAGGACCTAGCTAGTTACTAGGTCAGTCAAAAAATATCGACAGTTGATTGGCGAAATTATTTAATACTTGCTGTTAATAATACGGATAATGCAGCTTTTTGGTAGTGAAAAAAATAATAATCGAACCAGTAACTCCGGAGATTACCTGCTGCATCCGAACTTACAAACATCTTTATAATATTAGTATTAGTATAGTAGTATAGATTTTTATACAAAACTTTACTACTTACTATGCCGTTTTCTAAATACAAAATCCCTGACGTTTAAGAATGTTCACGAAATATGAAACTGTAAGCTTTATAATTTATCTATAATTTATCATGTTTTTTTGGAAATGAAACCTAAATAGTAATCTATTTAAGTTTCATTTCCAAAAAACATGATTTACCAAAAAAATAATACTGGTCATCCAGGTACTATGAATATATGTTAGCAAACAATCAACTACATATTTCATAAATTAACTTAATTGTAAAGCAATAAGATAATTTTGTCTATGACATTTTGCAATACAGCTATGATTTTTTTTTCGCTTTCCGTTGCTGGTAAAATATTGAGTCTGGCAGATTTAAGCGTTTGTGTCCCGGGTGTTGCAAGCGTCCGTAGTAATCGCTTACCATCAGGCGGGTCATATACTTATTAATCTTACTTGATTCATTTACGACTTGGTTTAATTTTAACTTTTTTTCCAGCTGCAAGTAGTGGGTGCTCTCTGTGAGTCTAGCGAAACACAAGAGAGAGTTCTACAAGAGGTCACACCTGATTCTTTTGAGGACACGCTGTACAGTGTCTTGGAGTACACTTCACAGGTAAAAGGCCTCATAGATTTGAAGTTGTTATTTAATTTTATTTTCATAAAAACGTGTATTGTGAGCTGTCCTCCGCGGTTACACCCGCGTTCCCAAAGTATCTTATGTTTTCCCGGGATAAAAAGTATCCTAGGTTATTCCAGGAGATGATGTATCTATGTGCCAAGTTTCGTCCAAATCCGTTCAGTAGTTTTTACGTGAAAGAGTAACAAACATACATCCATACTCACAAAATAGGGTAGTTGACTGACATATCAAATCAGCTACTTTTTAATAAATATCAAAACGATACTTTATATGGAATATTGTATGAAATAGTACACTATGTCATAGTTTCACAGCATCAAATGATCTACTCTTAGCGGTTCTACTGGTAATTAAAAATCATCAAAAAAGCATTAAGTGTACAACATATTTTATGGTTCCATATGTTTTTAGATGATTTATGCATTGTTTAGTGTTTGGTCATTTATTTTGGACAGTGTCAACTAGGCTATTGTTTCAGAACGGTCCGGTGGGCGGCGAGGCGGGGCAGCAGGCGGTGGCGGTGTCGTGCCGCGCCGCGCTCGCGCTGGCGCCCGCGGACCGCGACTGGGAGGCCGCGCTCGCCAGGATGTTGGCGCACCATCAGGTACACACTAACTATGATTACATTCAGCGCCCCTCCAAACCTCAAAACGTTTCAAATGTATTTGCGAAAGTGTTTATAGACTCACTATGGATGTGTGCCTACTGATACCGTCAAACAAAAATAAATCCAAGGATTTGTTGCTCGATTAGCGGCGTTCAAGTCATGTTAAATCTTCGTCGAGTCATAGTCAGTCATTTTAGTTAGGTTTTAGTACAATGGTAGCCGTTCTACTAAAACTTTTCATGGACTTCTTGAGACAACTTGACAACTATACACGTAATCATTTCATTTCAATTCACTGGTGCACTTGTATTGATCTTTATTGGACAAAATACCACCGATAATATTCAATAAAACTCAAAATTCACGATTTTATGAAAATAAAACGAAAACGCAACGTCACTTCGCAAGTTCCCGCCAAAAAGTCCGATTAGCGGCGTTAATCGCTCATTTTTATTAGTATGACGCTGCTTTGACGTACTCTATGACAATGACACGTGCGTTGTCTAGCGCGGTCGGCTAATGTTTAGTTGACCACCAATTTGATAATATGACTGAAGGAAGACGGCCTGCTACTGAACGAATACCGACAACTACATACAAACTCTTTCGGAAGGATGTGACTACACACATTAAAACAGTAATTTGGAGGAGCGCGCCATGTTAACGTCTTTTATCACTACACGCTACACACACCAATCACATAATATAATACTTTGTAGTACCCGTCTGACTGGCTACCACCCTAAAGTTGTAAATCTGTCGCCAAGCACCTATATTGGTGTGTTCCGGAAATTGCACTTAAGAGCCAGTTGCCATCTTGGCATTGTAACTGATCGGCAACAAGTTTTACACTTCACAAAGAACTCACTCTCCAAATTTGATATCTCTAGAAGCAGCGGTTTAGGCTTTCCGTTGCGTTGATATATCGATTAGTCAGTCAGTGACTAGTCAGGACTTTGAATTTTAATACAGATAATATTTTTGCAGGTGCGTAAGCTACTCTGTGCTGGTTTAACGAGTAGTAATGGCGCTCGTCGGAAGCAAATATTGCAGCTAGTCAAACATCACTACTTCCCTCCCGATCAAATGAATCAGGTACATAGTATTTTTAACCTACATTTTATTTTGAAGTATAATGTATTTTAGATTAAAACGTAAAGGGGAAAATATAGTACTGTGTGCGGAAAGACTAATGAGACTCATACATTCAGTCATTGATACGCGCACAATAATCAAATGGCATTACACGACGCGTAGGTGTGGGCTCAGTATTTATCATTGACATATTACAATAAAGATTGTAATTTTATGTATTGTAATTTTTTCTACGCATTAGTTACCATTAAAAATATATGGTACTTATTTTTTATTAAATTAATGTTCCTGAATGAATTATCAGTCCAGAGTGGTTACTTAAAAATGTGCTATACTCTTATGATAGTTTTAATGAAATGCAGGAGCGATCGGTGAAAACGGTCGGGAAAACATGCATATTCCCTATTATTGCAATTATAATAAATACTTACTTACTTGGTTACTTTATTTCGAATCTCAAAGTTACGAATGTAATCGGAAGGTGTTCGGCGAGTCCCTCCATGGGTACCAGGATTCCAGCTCGGACATATCGTCTAGTAGGCAGATGTCGGAGGGCAGCTGCGCGGTACAGTCTGCGGCGCACGCGCAGACGCAGGAGGCGTGCGTGCGCGCGCTGGCGCCGGCGCAGGAGCGCGCCATCGACCAGTGCGTCGCCGCCCTCATACACGCGCTCAGGGACGGGAAGGTATACATCGATACATTTGTTATTAACTGACTTCAAAATAACTATTCCGCCATTTTTTTTATATACTACTAAAGTAGCACGCAAGCATACAGCCCACCTGATGGAAAGTGGTTACCGTCGCCTATCGCCATTTGCAATACCAGAGATATTGCCAATGTGTTGCTGACCTGTTACTCGGTATTGTAATACCGAGAAGGCAAACTGGCTCTCAAGTGCAATTGCCGGAACACACCGGTAGGTGCTTGGCGACAAATTTTCAACTTGAGGGTGGTAGCCAGCCAGACGGGTACTACAAAGTACCACGGTGCTATGGTTTCCTCACGATGTTTTCGTTCACCGAAAGCTCAAGCTCATTGTAGGATTCGAACCCACGACCATCGTCGCGGCATCCGACGTCACTACCACTGAACTATCATCGCCATCTTGGATGGTCCGCCATATTGGATTTAGAATGACGTCACACAGCTTATCGTGTATTGTTATCCAAACTAAACGTGTATACAAAATTTAAGATATCTGCTTCAAAATTGAGTAGCAAGATTCCACCCGAACAAACATACATACATTCCTAGTTAAAAGAGTAGGAGGCTATCAATACGATTGTATATTTTTTTATGTTTGTTCACGCGCAACTTTTAGTTATATAATTATTTTTGCGTAGTATAGCTCCAAGGTATTCCATTTTAATTTTATTTTCTTTGAAGGAGGTTTTACTCTTTTTTGTAAAAAGTTGATTATTAGTTGACCCGCCCCAGCTTCGCACGGGTGTACAAATCTTTGAATTTCTCGGCTTTTCTGTACTATAGTATGTATGTATTATACATATAAACCTTCCTCTTGAATCACTCTATCAATTAAAAAAACCGCATCAAAATCCGTTGCGCAGTTTTAAAGATCTAAGCATACATAGGGACAGACAGACGGGAAGCGACTTTGTTTTATTCTATGTAGTGATAGTGATGATTACATGATTACAGATATCGGACATCGCTACATCGAGTGTCATGGAGCTGTATGGATACAAGATGACTTGTTTGGAACAAAGGTTGCACTCGCATGCCGTAGCATTACAGGTACGCTACGCATAGTCACTGGGACCCTATTTTATGCATTCGAAAATAAAAGAAGTTTGGCCGTATTTTTATTCTATTATAACATCTAAGTACTAGAACCGATTTAGAAGTGTGAGGTACTGTTAGAATTCTTATATCGTCTCGAGTGACCTTGGATTCTTAAACTGTCGAAATGTAAATTTAGTGTTACAACATAATAAATAAATAAATATCCAGGGACATTCTTTCACACACGGTTATCTGATCCCAAACTAAGCAAGCTTGTACTATGGACAACCAGATAACTGATTTACTACATATACTACTTTTTTTTTGTTATATAGATAATTACACCCAGACACAGGACAAACAGACATGTTCATGCACAGAAACGTTTGTCCTGGATGGGAATCGAACCCACGACGAACATATTACTATCACGAGCATCAGTATATTTAAAACAAATAAATATAAACCAAGTATGTTCTAAAATATTTAAAAGAATAAAATGAATGAGAAAAATAAAAATGTTTATGAAAAAGGATAATAATTGATCTAAGTTTTCATATCTTTTTTTGTATAAATTATCTTTTTTCTAAAACACAATCCAAGATTCGAGACGCCATTGAAACAATTGTATTTGAACCGTTTAACCATTACATAGAGATGATATTCAATTAACCCATGTCTATTATTGAGATTTGAGTTAGTTGTAGAGATAGGAGTATTGTATGTTGTTTCAGGGTGCAAGTGAGCACATGGCGTCATTACAGCATTCACTGGCGATGCTTCACGCCACAAACTCATCGCAACAAGACGTATTGTACACCACACAGATGCATAACGAAAGGTACACTTAGTAACTTAACCAGTCAGGCGGCGCTGACAAATAAAAAAAAAGGAAAATCTAAGAAAGTCGTGAAAAGCAACTCTTTTGCAGGCGAATCTTTTCTTTATTTACTTTGAAAACGTTATTAACCAGTCTGGCGTCGCCACCATTTAATACAGCTTCCCTTTGTAGTGGACAACCGTGTGACGGCATTTAAACGCTTTTGTTTCTGCGAACTTATTTTGAAAATTTCATGTGAAAAAATAAAGTTAACTAGCTAGCTAGCCAGCTATCAGTGACCTCCGCTGTCAGACGCCGACGCCTGACTGGATAATATAATTCTTATATTTTCCTGTCAAGGTTGAAATTTAAATAACATTTAAAAATAATAAAAGCGTAACGGAAACATTTTTTAAATTTGATTAATTTATCGATATTGTTAGACGAAACCACCTAAAAGCAATTGCTTTTGGGTTTGTAATTACTGGAATTTCATAATAATACGCAACGGTTTCATATATTCAGACTATTTGGGTCAACAGTCTAGTGGCTCTAGCATAATCAGCTCTACGAATATTTCAGCTCGTTCATTGTCAGCATCGGTGGTTCAGTGGTAGAATGCTCGCCTGCCACGCGGGCGGCCCGGGTTCGATTCCCGGCCGATGCAATCTATTTTGTGTAAATTTTGGCAGTAAAATAAATAGTTAGTAAATAGTGAAGCTATTAAAATAACCATTATTGGTTCATAATAAGGTTTATCTGTTAAATGTATGTTAAATTATGATGACGCAAAAATGATTATTTTTCTTTGACATAGGTACCTAAACATCATATATTTTTTAGCTCTGTAATCAATCACTTTCTAGGCACAAAAAGACGATAGAAGAGCTTCACAAACAACTCGAAGACGCGGAGACGACGCTTAGAGGGTTCCGCGCGAAACTAGCAGCTGAGAGGGTAGACAAGGAAAACCAGAAAGACAACCTCCAGAAGGAGTTCAGGGCACAGATTGCGGTAAAATTATAAATTGTATTGTTAATTAATCGTATCCTAATTATCCTACTAATATTATAAATGCGAAAGTTTGTGAGTTTGTATGTTTGTTACTTTTTCACGGGTGGACCAATTTTGATGGGTACTGAGATACTTCCACGCAAAAACTACTGAACGGATTCTGATAAAACTTGGCACATAGATAGATGATACCTTGGAATAAGTACACTTTTTACCCCGGGAACGCGGGTGTATCCGCGGGGGCTAGCCAGTATTTATATACAAAATCCTCGATTCTTACTGACAAGTATATACCTCTAGCGGCCATAAGTCGCTCCCGGAGTCGAAACGCATTATACATGCTACCAGAACTTTGGGGCAAATTTTAAACAGTAAAATTAAATCGAAAATTATTTTTCAGAATATGGAGACTGAACTGAAAGCCCGCGAGAGGGAAGCAGAAGAACGGCTGAGGGTTGCCGAAGCGGAAAACAAAGCACTTCAAAAGAAATTAGAACAGCAGGTAACGTTTATATTAATTTATGACAATTTCGAATAATTAATAATAAATAAATATCCTGGGACATTCTTCCTTTACTTTGGATATGACATGTAAAAATATTTGTGTAATTTGCAGACAAGCAAAAACAACGAGCTAGCGGGTGTGTTGATAAAGTTCGAAGAGCGCGTGAAACAGCGCGACAAGCGGCTCGAGGACGCGGTTACCAATGAGAACGCGCTCAGGCGAGAGATCGACCAAAGGGATACGGTATATTCTAGAACATGTTTTTTGTCAGCAAAATGTTTATTTTTCAAGATTACATTAGTCGTTTGTTAGTTATCTTGTTTCCATATTACAAGTTTTGCTTGGGATGTGAAGAAAGCTTCAAGATATTGTTATTATTTAAGAGCCACTACTGTGCTAAAAAATATAAACTTTTATTATTTTAACGCGTAGAGTGTTTGTAAGAAAAGCTTATCCTTAAAAATGTTTACTGTTTATTTTTAACTTATAGTAATCTTGTTTACCCACAGTCAATAAAGCAACTAGAGAAGACAGTCTTAGAGCGCGAGAACCGCCTGTACCAGGTGACCACGCAGCTGGAGGAGATGAAGCGCGTCCAAGAAATGGTCGCCAAGCTCATGAGCAAAAATACTACCACCACATCCAGTTAGGACACACAGTAAGTTCCTATTTTATATTATTATTTGGTTTGCTAACAATAAATTTCAGCTATTACATTTCGTACCAGGAATGGTTCCGTATGAGGTATTACCGTTTTAGATTATAATTAAAACTAATAGAAAAATTCTTATAATACGAGCCATTTAACAAAATTTCATACAAATATGCTTATAAACTTTCGTATATAATATTCGTGGTATCACTTTACATTGTATCTCAATATAAATACTACCTATTTCAATATAAATTACTGCCGATTTCAATGTTGGTATTATCAAAGAATAAATAATATACTACGTACTGTATTATTATGTATTTCAAGTAGTTTTATATAATACTTACTGTTCCCCGCGGCTTCACTCGCGTTCCTGGAACAAAAAGTAGCTTCGGGGATAATGTAGCTTCATATTAGTGAAACAATTTTTTGAATCGGACCAGTAACTCCGGATAGCGCGTTCGAACAAAACAAACCCACTCTTCAGCTTTATTATTAGTATAGATATAGATTAATATACATACATATTTTATTTGTTTACAGATAAAACTATGGATATAGCCGGGACAGAATTAACAAGATCTCAAAACACAACGAAAACTATACGTATGAAATGCCATCCAAGATCATGATATATTTTAATACTTATCGATTTACAAATGTTTTTCATATTGCGTATATGAATGTATGACTTGAATGAATGGAAATTGATAATGTTTATTTTATGCATTGTATGAAATATTTTAGCATATGGACCAAATAAATTTGATGAACCAATATTATGTTTTATTTTACCAAGAAGTCTTGATATCAAGACACGTACGACCCATTATGATATTCTCTTGTTCGAACCCATGACCAGCGGCGTGATAGGTGGTATCTTAACCAACTGCGCCAACTGGCTTGTCAAAATAATGATAATAATAATTAGAAATTTAAACCGAAATATATTATGTTTGTTTTTAGATAGACTGTGACTGAAGTAAGAGTACTTTATTGTCAAATCAAGAGTTTGACACGTAATACATAGATTTAGAACTTTACTACTTACCTACCAACTCTCGAGGGAATCTGCGTAGAGGGAACGTGACGTTGAGTGCCATGCCATATGCCACGCGACTACTATATTTGGTACATCGTAGTATTTTCAAGTACTTATTTTATTATACCATGGTCAATACATTAATCATCTCTGCTTTGAGTGGAACAAAGTGGAAAGGTACAAGTACCAGGATATCAGAAGTTCAAAAGAGTTTCCCCATATCTTTGTTTTATGACACAAAGTCCGGTTACAAATTTATAGAGAACGGCTAGACCGATTCTTATGATCATTGATTTGATGTAATTTGTCTCCGCCCCTAATACATAATAACTTATTACTATAGAAAAATCACAAATCCTACTAAATAATGGAATAACTAATTTTTATCCCGGGAAAACATAATATCCCTCGGGAACGCGGATGTGAAACCGCGGGGCGAAAGCTAGTATGTTACAAGATCAATGCTAACTGAATTTTATAACAAATTCCGCTACGGAACTACCAGGATAGCTAAATAGATAAATAAATCAAAGGTGAGACAACCAACCATTATAATAAATAATCAAAGCTGAGTGGAGGCGTGAGGCAGAAAACATAAAATTTTAAACGAACTGGCTGCTTATAAAAAGAGAGTACTAGGATATCAGAAGATTGAAAGAGATGTATCTGTCCACTCGCGAAGGTCTTTTATTAATTTATTTGACAACGTTGCGTGTCGTCGGTAGACAGACGGTACTTTTGGACAAGCCTCTCTCTCTCTACCCAAGCTCAAAGATTAAAGAAAAAATATTGGTGTACCTACTAGGATATCATTATTCAGATAGAGTAGAAATCACATAAAAGTGAAAACGTAGTGTAAAAAGTAGCGGTGGGTTGCGTAGGGTAGGTAAAATAATAAATTCACTGTGACCAGGATATCAGAAGTTCATAAGATAAAGTATAGAGAGACTAAAGTAGTACAGTTGACACAACTTTGATGTAGCATCGGCAAATCGTATATCTACACTTCACTTCCGATTTACACAACTAATAAAAATCATTCATTATCGCGTCATTCAACGTTCAACAAGATCATTTTGACAAGCCAGTTGGCGCAGTTGGTTAAGACACCACCTATCACCCCGCTGGTCATGGGTTCGATTCCCATCCAGGACAAACATTTGTGTGCATGAACATGTCTGTTTGTCCTGTGTCTGGGTGTAATTATCTATATAAGTATGTATTTACAAAAAAAATGTAGTATATGTAGTATATCAGTTATCTGGTTTCATAGTACAAGCTCTGCTTAGTTTGGGATCAGATAACCATGTGTGAAGAATGTCCCAGGATATTTATTTATTTTCGCCTAAAGTACTAATAAACATGGGTAATTTTGTAGGCGCATTTTCTTTTTGGGAATGATCAATTTTACGAATTTTGCCGATGCTTCATCTAAGTTCTAACCAAATTTTATTTGAGTTAGGGGAAATCCATACAATAGTAGTTTTTGATCTGTCCGGGCTAAGATTAGAACAGGGATTCCCAAAGTGATCCAGGTTTCCCAGGGGTCGACATACGAAATCTGATTTTGGGGGTCGACGAGGTCTAAAAATCGACCCCTATTCATAGACAAGTTTCTATTTGAAACTTTCAAGATCAACTGTAATGTTTTTTTTAAATAAAAACCTACATAATTATGTATTTTTTTTTCGTGCCTAATTTGTTAAAAAAATAATATTTATGTATCTATCTACATAATAGTCCAAATACAGAGTTATATTGCACTAGCTTACGCCCCGCCGTTTTACCCGCGTTCTCTATCGACCGCGATCTTTTGTTTATCCGAGATAAAAAAGTAGTATATGTTATTCCAGGGTATGATTCTATCCATGTGTACGTGGTTTTTACGTGAAAGTGTAACAAACATCGAGGTATACTTAGGCAGGATTCGTTGGAAGTGTTGGTCCAATCAGTGCATTCTATGAAACAATTTTGACTTTACAGCATTTCAGTCCGAGAGAATTATTACCTAGATGCCAGACTAAAACGTCAGAGGCTTCCGGGCGTCTATTGGGAATAGTACAACCTTGAACTCGTCGAGACAGCGCGGCCTATTCATCTTGGAACTGCTACACTATACAATGTTTTGGTACATTGAGCAACGAAATTGTTTGAATTTTATTTTATCTACCTTTTCGTATTCCCAGAACGTATTCAATCTTTACGTATTCTTGTCGCAAAGTAATTTATCACTTAACTTAATTAAGGTCCAAAGTTTTGTTAAAAAAAGTTTAATTAGATAAAGGTTAAGTCAAGGATATTCTACATAAATAAACAAATATCCCGGGACACTGTCATGTTTTTTAATTACTGTTTGTATATTTTTTGTAAATATTGGAGATACAAAGAAATAAATTAAAAAAAATGACAGCTAGTTCTTTATCGCTAGAAAAATAAATACATACCTACTTTATATTAAATCCGATCACACAAGATTCCTACAAATTATTCCCGGCCATTTAAACTACAAAATATACCTACATAGATAAGAGCGAAACTACTAAAAAGGCCTAAAATCATCGATAACGGAGATAGTAAATTGATGCTAACATTTATTCTTTGCTAACATTAATATCTAGTGACCAACTCTTTTCGTCACCCATAAAGTAAAAATAAATCCCACACTCAAATTTTCACCTCATATCGCTCTGCGCCATCAATATAATTATCAATCAATCAAGCTACAAAGTGCCTCCATAAAAGCTCCGGAAGTGCCCCCAGCGGATGGCAATCAGCGCGGTAGTTCCGATACATGTATATCGCATTAAGAGTCATTGAGAACACTGTGTGAATATTACCAGTGGACTTGTGATAGGTACCTATGTCATAATTTATATGTAAACACTAGCCGTTCCCCGCAGTTTCACTCGCGTTCCCGGGATAAAAATTAGCCTATAACTTTCGGGGATAATGTATAGCTTCCTATTAATTAATATTATAAATTTTCGCTAAGTACGCTGCGACACAGCTCAGCCGCATTTTGTGGTAGTTTCAGATATTGTGCCACCAAATGCTGGAACTCGCCAGGCTCACCACCAAAAAGTACGCACTGCAAAGTGTCGGAAATTTTTAGTAATACATAAATGTTGCCCAATTAAAAAAATAATTTTAAACTTAGGTACCTAGTAAGATAATTATGTTGTCAATTAATTTAGGTATTCCAATTTTAATTTACTTGCGCAGATGTTCCCAGGATAATAAGTAGCGTATCTCCTTCTCCATATCATAGGCTATCTGCATGCCGTTCATCGTGATCGGTTTAGTGATTTGATGTTATCTCAGTTCCTAGGTAAGAAAGACTTGATATCGTAAAAAAAATATTGAGTTGACTGTACGCAGAATTTTTTCACTTTGACAACCGTATGTGAATCTCGCGGCCCACCATCTCTTTGTATTCGATGTTATAGTAGATATAAGTTCAGTAACACAATTCGGATAAATATTTTGTAACTACATGAAACTTCAGGCTATTTATTTCAGAACAATCATGAAACATTTGTATATGTTTTGTGAATAATAGTAATAGGTAAGTAGGTACTATTTTGCTAAATATTATTTAGTTTTAATTAAAACAAAATGTTAGCTTCTTTCATTGATTACAAATTGTGTGTAGGTACTTAGGTATCTAGGATAGAGTACGTCAAATATTCCATTTGTACTTGTATATTTCTCGCGGTATCACCCGCTATCATGGGATGAAAAGTATCCTAATTCTATTACAGGACCTGAAGTAAATAAATACCATATTTCACAAACATACTTAATTTAAAGTTCATTTTCAGTTATTTAACTGCTAAAATATAACATACTGTGGAGGGCCGTCGGGACCGAGGTCACGGATATTCTGGGAGAGGTGTCACGGCCGAAACGGGACCTCTTTAAATACCTCCAGACTGGTGAAGGTCAACTAGAATAGGCCTAAAGGAGGCCTAACGCTTAAAATGGGAATGAAAGGTTGAATACTTGTCTTAAATGAAGACGAAGCCTTTTTGAAGCTGAAATATCTGCAGTTTTAGGTCTAGGTTATCTTTTCAGACTTTTGATGTAGCTAAAGGTCTAGGTCGATGTTTTGTCTAGACTCTCTTGTTTTCGGATGCGTCACAAATGTTTTGAGAAAAGAAACAGCCTCGTGTTCAAATCATTAAAAATGTTTTGATGTAGGTTTATGATGTATAAATTATAAAATGTGTTTTTCTTCTTATTTAACTTACGAACTATTTATTATATTCTGTTGTTTACGAACTAAACTAATTTTAATCACGTCACATCTCTTTCTGACAAATGTTATTGAACAAGGGTAGGAGATATTTGAATTTGTCAAATTAGTCTGATCGAGCTATGGTGAGATTGTGGTCGAAAACATGTCAAAATATAGTTGTAAGAGTGGGCCTACTCGAGCGTAGGTATTTACCATATATAATACATTATATGTATTTACATATTTTGATCTCTAATCTATATATTTATACTAATAATAAAGCTGAAGAGTTGGTTTGTTTGAACGCGCTAATCTCTCGTACTACCTGTCGGATTCGAATATTCATTATATAAATAGGAAGCTACATTATCTCAGAGGCACATGTGATCCGAGGCGATATTTAGTAATCTGAGCTCCGAGGGTTATAGGCTACTTTTTATTCCGGGTACGCGAGTGGAAACACGGGAAACAGCTAGTATATTAATAATAAAGCTAAAGAATTTGCTTGAACGCGCTAATCTCTGGAGTTAATAGTCCGATTTGAAAAATTATTTTCACTAATTGAAAGCTACATTATCCCCTTTTTAGACAACGAACAGGTAAACAGGTAGTTTTACAAAAAAGAATATTTGTATTTTTGGCCCACTATACCTTTGCCTACTAGGTATAAAAGAAATACAAACGGACAGAAATGAAAACATCAAATTAATTACGTTATCTATTTATTGATTTCATAATACAATAGTTAAGTCTTGATGAAGTGAATGAAATAGTTAATATAATCAGTAAGTAAATAAAATTTGTAGAAGTTTTAACAGCGTACTTAGATATATGTAGATCGATTTGTGTTTTATAGCAAGTCAGCGTGAAAAATAAATAATACACTGCAAGAGATATGATTTAAAAATCTACTAATATACGGTAGGTATATTATATACCTATTACTATTTTTCGCGCTGACTTCATAAGTGTACAATAATTATTTCATAATTATAATTGTATTAGCTAATTAATACTTTGATTTAATCAAATAACAATTTAGTGATGACTAGATGATAAATAATACTGTTGGAGAGCTAGTTGTTTGGCATAGTGTTTATTTAAAACGTTAATTATTTGAAATTCGTATCTAAGTATCTTAATACTAAAATCGAAAGAAAATAAATTGCTAATAGGAAATTAAGGGTCTTATACTAAATTAAAACTTAAAATTAATAAGATAAAATAACATTTTTATTCCGAAGATATTGAAAAAAAAAAGAGTTCTTCCTAATATAATAATGCTATCAATATGGAAGTAAGTATTTGGAGAGTTTTATTCGTGTTTTAATTAATAATTTTAAATGGCAACACATATGAAAAACTATTACTTAATACAAACAAAACTTTGGACCCACTAAACTAAATTCTATAAAAACAATTAAAAAGCTTAGCTTATAACAATATAAGAGACTAATCCTTTAATTTGATTTGGCTTCGTTTAAAAAAACACAGAGCTTTGCAAAACGTTTTGAAAATATGTAGCTATACATTATATAGTGATTTCATTATTTGACGAAGAGACGGTCTGTATACATATTGGTGTTTAAAATCACTGGAGTTAGTGATTACCACCTTCTAGGAAGGCTATAGTAGATAGCCGATTCTTGACTCTGCTGCAGGGCTATTTTAAAACACTCGGATTCGACATCGGAAACGCATTTGAAAACTTCCAAGACGAATTCCCGCAATTGCTATTTTAATTTTTACGTAAA
The DNA here is from genome assembly GCA_963555595.1 of Tethea ocularis. NCBI lineage: Eukaryota > Metazoa > Arthropoda > Insecta > Lepidoptera > Drepanidae > Tethea > Tethea ocularis. The sequence goes on from OY741979.1 coordinate 5,514,946, forward strand.
CGTAGGTACTTTTTTCCGCTATCGAATCTTTTCAATCTGTCATCCAACTGCTATTTAAAATAGCCTTTTGACAGCTCCTCGGGAACGGAATCGACATTCAAGTTTTCGTTTCGTTTCCAAAATCGAATACGAGTGTTTTAAAATAGCGCTGTTGGTCTGCAATAATATTTAAAACTGTGCTCAAGCAAATTAAAAGATGTAGTCAACCTCCAAACTACATTCTATTTCATCATAAACAGCTTAAAACTATTTAAAAGTTACAAACACTTCGATCACAAAGCGATTGCACCGTGTCCTTCACTTGCTCGTCAGCTTAAAAACGAAACAATTTAACATCAAATACACCGATAAGGCAAAAATCACAATCTGTGCGTTTTATTTAACTCGATTGTGCAATGTGAACATTTTACTAATTTAATCTGTAAACCTTTTTTTGGACAACATTCAAAAATAAAAAAAATAAGTGGTGAAGTATTGGACCATGTTTGAAATGGCGGAATTTCATCAACTGCTTTAATTTTAAATAAATAGCAGTATTTTTCGTTATTTCAAAGATGACCCTTTGCTTCCTAAGTTGTTTTAAATAGTCAGTACCTAAAATTTGTCTTCAATCATATTGAAAAGGTTTTATTTATAATATAATTATATATTAATTTATTATAATTATTTTTGACTACACAGAAACTTTTTCAAGAGTTCAACGACGCATTTGGCACTTAGGTCTTTTCTTATTCTCTTTTTTTAATTTAATTTTGTTTTATATTGTTTAGCAGCTGTTTGTTGTTTTTACTCTTGATAGGAGCCATTCGTGTTCTAATTCGATATTTAAAAGCCAGGTATAAAGTGAGCATTTAAAAAGTTTTAAAAACTTGAAGAAATTTTAATTACACCTGTGCTTGGAAGAGTGCTTTCCTTACTCAATAGAACGTTACACTATGAATTATTGCTATTTTTATTTACTCAAAACGACTTCAAACGTTTCTAATTTAACTAACTCACTAAATGTTACTAAATTCAAAATTTTCACTAATTAGTTTTAAAATTTTATATTTTCTTTATAATAAAATATTTTAACGTACTATTGGTCTTTATAAGAATTAATTTTAAATACTATTCAATGTTTAAATGAAGTGATTAGAAACACGCACTTTTAGAGATGAGAATGAGCAATTTTTACTTAAGTTTCAAATGTAGAATAAATATTAAAATATAAAGGATAATCTGACAAAAGATGCCGATTAAACTTCACGTTACATTTCCCGTTTTAGAAACCGTAGCATTTTTTGTAAGATTATATACTAAACTGTATGATTATACTATCTATATGTGAAGTATTCTTACATCTGTACAATTATTTGTCATTTAGAAATTACACTTTACCTTTTTCGTATGAGATTTAATATAACTTTTGATCAAAAATATCAGTGTAATAAAAAAAAAACAAAAAAATGTATTTCGTGTTTTTTCATTCAATAATGAATCTATAACGACTATTAATATCAAGTTAATTACTAAGGATCACAAAACTCATTGACTAAAGAACTATAAGGTTTCAATTCCTTTATTATTTTCTACATGAAAATACCTAATTTCGAAAAGGACGACTCGTTTGGTGAAGATCAGCGTTTTTACAAGCGTATCATAAAACTGAAGTAAGACAAAATATGTTGTTCATTAATATTAATAGGTAACCTGTTTTAAAAATGTTTTATTAAAACGAATTCGAATTTGAGCTTCAAAGCGATAATTTAAACTAATTTACTGGTGCCGATTTTATTGTTTAGAAACTAAATTAATTTAGTTTTGCTGCAACTCCTTCTAACAAAAAGCTTTGGAAAAGGATAGGTATAAAAAAAAAGTTGTGTCAAAATATTTCCATTTGTTTTAGTCGGCGATCTTTATTAATCACAACTAACTATATCCTCATAAATGAAGAGGGCTTTGACTAATTTGACAGCTTTTAATATTTCCTATCCCTTTTCAATAATTTATAGGAAAGAGACGTGATTAAAATTAGTAATCGGCACCATTACCGTTAAAATCAAATTTATTCTATAGACAGTCGTTATCGCAAAATGTTTTTTAATGTCGCTATAAAACCTTATTATTAGTTATTATTTTGTCCATTACGACTGAAACATTATTAAATCTATCACATACATTGTATTGATGTGTTTAGGGTCTAGAGTATACTCAGGTATTATTTACGAATAGATCGATGGCGACCAACTTTAACAACTTTATATCAATTAATTTTTTCTCTTTATGCTTAAATATAAATGGATAAAGAAACGTGAAATTTGGAGAGTAGCTTCTTATAGCCTAGGAATCTACCACAGATTTAAGGTGGCATTCCGTGGTTCTCGGGCAGTGAGTCTGACTCGAATATACTCGCCTATCGTGTATCTGTCATCTACTAGTGAGAGTCTTGGCCGAGACCCACAAAAGTCCACGTCCACTAGATGCCACAAGCCCAGAGCCTAAGCGTGCCCGGAAAGTAGGTGCAATGTACTAACTGCTTCTACTTTTCGACATGAATTTATTTGTGCCAGTGGCAAGTGGTGTCGTCATTGAAAACTAAATTGTCAAATGTGATAAATTATTCAAGGGGACTGAGATATGTGTATTGACATTTCATTAAAAATCCAAATTGAACCTTCAGCATATACTTTTTTTAAACGGGTTTACTATGTTACTTCATGTTACCACATTAGAGTCTGTCCACGTTATTGTTCCTAAATTGGTCGCCATCGATATAAAAATCAATAGATACGTCACTGTGATGGCAGTAAACAATATTGTGTTGGATATGGAATCAATTGTACTACAGGTTAATTTGGTTTCAATCTAGTTTCAAAGTCGACTATCTTCTCTCTTCATTTGGACTGTCTTATTTACCTGAAAATAGAAAACAAAATAAATATTTTTTGTTACGTCTATCTGTACTGAACACATCCATGTAATTTCGTATTTACCTACTATATTATATTTTGATGTTCATATTGAACATGACATTTTAGCTAAAAAACGTCTATATAAGTTACAGCTATTTAAAAAAATATAATTTTGTTAATAGAAATGTCAGAGAAGAATAGTCCTCACTGCTTTACAATAAGGATATTTTACATTTTTAGTTATTTAACGATAGATCTTGCAGAAAAATATAATTATCATGCAATTTGGTTAATTCACCTTTGATATTTTGAAGCGTCAAAAGGTATTTATTTTCGTTCCATGCACTATAGATTGTTTGTTTTTAATGAAATTGCCTGTTTCATTTGAAATTAGAACGTCAAAGTTGAAAAGTTTTGAGTTGAATTTGGAACCTGGCACGGATAAGGTTTATTTTCTTCAGGCATGCGACTTGGTCCCTTTCACCCCGCTGCCACTGTCCCGTCAAGGGTGCAGAAAAATAGTTTTATCGTCCCCGCTGGAGTCAGCGTCGGCATTTACCGGGGCGGATGGCACAGATAAAGTTTCATTTACCCTGGTAATTGCATTTAAAGGGGAGAATAGCACATATCAAGTTTCATTTGCCCCAGATTATATATATTTACTTAGTTGACCAAAAATATATATAAAAAGGTTTTTATTTTAATTAATTTAAATCAATGGTTAAAAAAAAACAATATTTGGCTAAAAATCAACATCACAAAACTAAAACATAAGTTTACACATTAGTTATTTTTGTAAACAATATAATTATTTTGACTAAAATAACAGAAACGTACCTAAGTATATTGATCAGTGCTTAAAGCTAACATAATACCAATAATTATAGATTATTTTTATAATGCACTGCTTAGTGATGCCGCTAGCTTTCTACTATGAACGGCAGCACTGGGTTGATGCTGACAGATTCATCCTCCTCTTTAAATGCAATTACCGGGGTAAATGAAACTTTATCTGTGCAGACGCCGATTCCACCGGAGACGATATACGTCATACAAAACTCCGTATAATATGAACTATCCGTAATGGACATTTAATAAAAATTAAATCATTTGATATGTCAGGACAGTGTCTGTATTACAGAATTAAAATGTATTTAAAAAAAACTAGACAATACATATTTTCTGAGAATAGCCGCTGAGTGCGGCCCCACTTTAAATGTACCGTGTGGTACCGCGTAATGTGGTTCCTTCATAAAACTGACCAAGAGTACAACTCCTCATCCCTCCACGTATCTCAGTCGAGGTTCCCGCCGTTCCGCAAGCCCGCCTTCGTCTCAGGAGGCACCTGCTTCCTGAAGCAGTCGTCCAGAAACGCAGACATCGTGCGGTATAAGTGCTTCCTCACTCCTGACAAACTGTGACCCTCGTCTGGGTAGATCTAGTGAAGGAAGATACTTTAATGTCGGGAAATATTAACTGCGAAAAATGTTTGTGATATCAAATTCAAAACTTATTTATTCAGTTTAGGTAATGAAAGTCGGAAGATATTAATTGAATCTACCAACGGTTCGTAATATACTGATAAGGCTTTGGCAAGAAACTCAGCAAGGCTTCTTTCTATTGAATTTACGTAATTACAGTATTATCAATAAGTCGTACGTACTCACCTCGGTCAGTGATGATGAGGCCGATGGTGGTAAGCACACAAAGACAACTGGCTCTCAAGTACAGCTGTCGGTACACAAGGGAAGGTGCTTGGCGACAGATAATAGAGTGTACTTACTGTATATAATATACTACGTACAAGTAAGTGTAGTGTAATGTCAAGTGTCATTTATACGAACAATAATTTGAAGATACCTGTTGTCGGAACATGCTGCCCTGTTCCGCCAGAGACCTCGCTAGCGCCATGGTCTGCTGAATATGCACGTTGTCGTCAGCCGTCCCGTGTACCAGGAGCAGCATCTTGTCATGCAGCGCCGACGCTTGTTTAGTGACGTCAGCGTCGGCGTACCCTCGGTAGTTCCCGGTCGCGTTCGGCAAACCCATGTAGCGTTCCGCGTAGGCTGATGCTGTAGGTTATTTAAGTGTCAGGATGTTCGTACAGTTGCTTGAGTTTATTGGCTACGAATATAAGCTCGTAGAGCTGCTACGTCGTAGCTAAAGTTATCTACGAATATAGTATGCAGCTGCTTCGACTCGTAGGTTAGCTTATCGACTACGAATACAAATGAATGTTGATACTTAGGTAATACAATCTTTGTCAAAAATTACTACAAATCTAAATACAAATGTTACTCTGACTTACTATAGACGCTAATTATTAAATTTTCGTTGAAGAATTTCTAAGGATTATAAAATATATCCCTTTGAATAGGGGATCGCATCGCAGGACAGTATCATATAAAATGTAAAGATACCGTAGTAACGCCAGCGCACGATGGGCGTGAGCGCGATGCCGCAGTGGAAGACGTTGAGGTCGCTGGCGAGCGCGAGCGCGGCCAGGAACCCGCCGTGCGCGCGCCCCCACACCGCCACGCGCCGCGCGTCGATGAAGTGCAGCGAGTCGCGCAGGTACCTGACACAATACATGCTCATTTACGTCCCTCAGTTGATCCGCCTGCTCTAATTCCCAACTGCTCTTTTATCACTTGCGCTCCTGGTACTCTAGGACTGCGATTGCGATATTGGGGTCATTAATTTTATGATTCTATTACTTATCTCCCACGAATTTCATGATTCTTAGCCCCCTCTTCCTTGTCACAGGTGGTCACGTCAAGTGGTCACATTTTTATGACCCCCTCGCCCCTGGTGTGACGTCACATATTGTGCACATAAACTAAAATTATACAAATTGACCTTATCTTTATTTAAAGAGTAGGTTAATTTAAAGTATTTCGTTGAGAGTTCAATATTTTAGATTTATACATTGTGATGTCACGAAGTCCTCTCCCTTTGTGACACTTAGTTAGTCCCTACTCCCTACCTCCTTGAGGTGTGACGTAATAGATGGATGGCCTGTATTCTATTATATTGTATGTTTATTCTACTCACTCGGCGACCTCCAGCTGGTCGGCCAGCTCGACAGTCCCGAGGCGGCGGTGCAGCGCGTGGTGCGCGCCGAGCCCGCGGCCGCCGGCGCCGCGCGCGTCCACGCCCGCCACCACCGCGCCCGCGCCCGCCGCCACCGAGCCCCACTCCAGCGACCACTGCTCCGTCACCAGCTGTGTGCCTGGTACTCCATGTCTATATTAAAGAATTAGTTATTGATAAATCGTAACAAGCATAACAAATAAGGTGTTATTGATATTAGGTATAACTAGCAATCATTTAAAAATTGACAAGTAGAAATACTGTTGCACATCCTATAAACTGCTGGACTCCGTGTCTCTGTATTCCTAGTACCTACACTTGTCAATACTGTACGTACTCGTACCACATGAGTAAATAAACAGTACTCGTACATACTTATAAATCTCCACGTTATTTGATTAATTAAAAAATTATGGCAATACTATAATATAAATACCTATCAGTTACAGTTTAATATTTATTCCTTACACTTTAAGTACCAACGGGTACTTAGTGACTTCATCCTCCCTCAACCCTGGAGGCAGTAGAAGGCGGACCCTCGCCGCATGTCCGCTTGATAGTTGCACGGAAAATGTGCGTGGAGTTGGCAGGGCCACTGATGACAGTCTCTCCTGTGAGATCAAATATTTAACCTTAACAATGAAACTGCTTGTCTTTGAAGCCATGTAAAACTATATAAATAAACAAAATTCATGTTGAAAAATTTATAGTCAGCTTAGTTAGCTTACCTACTATAGATACTCGTACTTATTGTTTGCGGATGTGAATAGGCTTTTTTTGGGCAAGCGTGCTACTGTCGGTATGCTTCCACCGTCTCTATTACAATGTGTATCTATTCTCAGTTGATCTCGAGACACGGAAGCTGGCGGACGTATAGATTACACTGCGGTTTATGCTGTTTTTATTAAGGTGGAGGCTTCGGTTGGAGGAATATGTTGATGATTTCTTTTGTTATTAATCAGTAAATATACTTCCATTCTTATTGCAAATAACATGTTGATAACTTACGACCTATAACTGAGCTGCAATTTACAAAAAAACGTGATAAAATTTGAATTTCGCGCTCCAACCGAAGCCTCCACCTTGTGTTATTTACCACCTAGCACACGACACTCAGATACAACATTTTCTCTATAATGGGGCGGCTATCACCGGACAATAAGTTGCTGTAGAAAACACCTATGTAAGAAGATGGGTATTACCTTGACAGCAGTATTGTTCTCCAAATGCATGAGCAGTCTTGGCTCAGGTAGTGCAGTCCTGTGTAAGCTGGAGGTGGGCACTCCTGGGCCAAGACACTCCAGCACGAAGAATGCTGATGATGGGCTGAAGTGTGCCTCGTGGAAGAGGCACGGCAGGTTCTGGGGTATTCCATCTACGATCGATTATAATTATCAAGTGTTGCCGATATAGGAGTTCAATAAAAGTTTAGAATGACTAATGAAAAGTAGTTTATTTTTAATTTCAATAAATTTTCGCTTCAAGATTCAGAAGTTCTGAGTTTTTTTTTCTCAAATTAATAATTGTTTGATACTTATAAGTTAACCCATCGAAACACTATTTGTCACAGTCGCTTGCGCACGATTGCTGTAATGCTCATTAAAATCGTACATTAATTAATTGAGCTGAATGCCAGTGGCAAAGAACTGGAAAGAGTAGACCTCTACGAGAAGCCTATTTCCAGCACTGGACTGAGGAAGGCCGTTAATTTTCATGACCCAATAAATGCTTAGACAAGATCACCTATATGTTTCTTCTTCTTCTTTTTACTGGGCGTGGGCGATGTAGCTGCAGGCAGCTCCTCGTCCCATTCGTTGTCCCATGTGTTGTCCACAGAGGAGGCGAGGCTGCCATAGTACTCCAGATTTATTGAGGGAGATGGCTACAACACGAGGGTTATCAATGAACCATCAAAAAGGTTATGGCTTGAAAAACTCATGATTCATTTTTTTTTACTACGTATAGGCTTGTGTTTGAACAAAATCTCTCCGTGGTCAGTGATGATGTGGCTGATAGTGGTATGAACAGAAAGCCTAGAAGGGATCTGGCTCTCAAGTGCAGCTATCGGAACATACCGGTAGGAGCCTATAAGATTTTTTGTAAAGAGAATAGGAAACCATAGCAAGAAAACTATAACATGGTATAATGATATTTTTTTATTCCAGGCTACTACACTCCAGTTGAAAATGAGCTTTATTCAAATTAGATGTGGGCTTAAATTAAGTGGCGTAAAGTTGAAGCAATAACTAAGCGTCAAAAGTACATTATTACTAGTAGTATAGTATCCTTCAAATTAAATCCAGTTTGTTATCTATCGCACCATCTATTTCATAATAATCTATTTTAGAGAATTTTGTAATGTGACACTAAATTGATGAGCTATTTTTGAAGCTGACTGTACTAAGATTTCGGGTAAATTATAGAATACAAGCTGTTCCGCGCGGTTTCACTCGTGTTCCCGGGATAAAATGTAGCCTAAAACCTTCGGGAATAATGTAGCTTCCTATTAGTGAAAGAATTTTTCAAATCAGTTCAGTAGATTCGGAGCCTATTCAATGCAAACAAACAAAGAATCAAATCTTTCCTCTTTATAATATTAGTATAGATGAAAATACCTGTGAATTACAAGTGACACAATATGGTAATTTCTGTGGAGAGCCCGGTCGTGGTGCTTCTGAAGACACTCTGTAGAGATGCTGCTGCCCTGGTTTACCTTCCGGTATACCCAGGTAGTATCTGACGAATGAAATACAGTTCACAATGCATCGACAGTCTACAAACTCTTAACTTCATATTGCAAAATCTCATTCACAGGGACAGTTCAATAAGGTTACTTTTCGAGCATCATAATTTCTCTACCTATAAAATACTCACATATGCTGATTAGCATGGTCCCAAGCCAGCAGCCTCACCACATCGAAGCTTCCGTGCGTGAGTGGCAGCGCTCTTGGCCCATGAGAGTTGTGCTCCGTCCGGACTATATGACGGAAGAGACCCGCTGGGCCATCTCGGATTGGGGCCAAGGTGACCAGAGCCCCACCGCCCGCTGACCAAAGGGGCGCTGGGGCGGACTCCACCCAGCTCTCTGTGCCTGATATTATTCTGTACACCTGATTGGAACGAGATAAATCAATAATGGAGCAATCACGTAAATAAATTTTCAATCGAAACCGGTTAAATATATCGGTAAAGACATTTTACGTTTTGGTAACTGAATATGCAAACAGTGATTCATTGCAATTAGAAACATTGTAATACTTCTATCAATTTAAACATTGAAATTTATTACAACAATTTTACGTGATCCACCTACGTACAGGTGTTGATCCTGTTGATCACAGAATCACATTTACATAGTAATAAATAATCAAATCTACTGAAAGAGTTCAAGGACTAGTAAAGGTACGTGAAATATTCATGAAAATTGTAATTAATACTTGATTTCATTATTTGATTAAACGTGTGCTTGTGCTTTGAACTCCCTTCACAACGAATTAAAGGGCTATAATTCTACGCAGACTCAGTGTAGATAACCAAATTAGATACCTTTTTAAATTAACTAAAACCCTTTAATGTTAATTTACTAATAAAGTGGCATTGTGTCCACACAGCGAGCACTACGATTATCCAAATTTGTACATATTTGTTCCGCTTGAATTTGTGTCTGTTTTAGCCGTAGTTATTTAAAATTTATAGTTATAGCACGTAACGGTCTCTTTAAATCGAAAAAGCTGCAATGCACCACCAATTACCTACATTTATTTATTATTTGTTTCACGAATAAACATTTTATTTATCTCTAACGCGGATAACGTTTATAGAATCAAATATATGGAACTTTTAGAGCATAACCTAAAGTAACGCTAAGTAAACTCAACTAGCGTGGAGAGGCTTCCGCACCATTCTGTTATCCATGTCACCAAACCTAGGGTTTCCTGTCAACTGTGAACCCTACATTCCTAATGTTTTTATTAAATTAAAGATAGGTATGCAAACTATTTGTAATACATATTTCTAATTTTAAAATAATGAAAAAAGTTTAAGTTACCTATCTTCCTTACCCAATCGTTTCCAAGAAAATAAGCTACGACATACGACCTTTTTTCATCGGCAGTACAGAGTTCTAAAAACAAAATACTTTACCTCCTGACAATACCACATGGGGCTCTTGCAAACGGACACCACGGAGAGGTTCTGTGTCCTGGTGAGCCACACCACACACACTTCTGTCAGGGACACCCACTGTGCGCTTGTGAAGTAGTAGTCACTGGAACAAACATTATCGTCAGATACTGAAAAACATTATTTCACAGTTATTTTTTTATGTCAGAAGGTTGACAAGCAGGCAGGCGGTCCACCTGATGGTAAGTGGTTACCGTTGCCTATCGCCATTTGCAATACGAGATGTATTATCAATGTGTTGCCGATCTGTTACAATGCCGAGAAGGCAACAAGCTCTCAAGTGCAATTGCCGGAAAACACCGGTTAATCCATATCTTACTTGAATTAAATAAATGCGATTACCAGGAGCACATAAGTATGAGAAGCTATAAAGTATAGCAGAGCCAAGACAGGTTCAGGCGTGAATTTTAAGCCCTCGAGTCATAAAATGTGAGCAAGATGAACGAGCCAGATCCCATAAAATATATGCGGAAACCTCCATGTATAATGTAGCGATATTTATCTGAAATACTTAACCGATGGGTATTATAATCTTGTTATATATCTATGCCTACGAACGTAGAGACTGTGTACCTTTTGGGTTAATATCATACATGGTCAACCTATGAGGTTAGCTGAATCATACAATATAAAAAAAAAGAAACAAAGAAAAAGCAATTCATTTATATTTATAAGGCAACGTGGCCACACAATGCATCCCTAGCGGGTAAATTGTATGAAGTTAGATTAAATTGGTTGACTGTTCGGTTTTGTTTTAAAAATAATTGTGAAGAGCTGGTTATTGTTTGTTTAGGGATGTTTGCAATTCAATTAAAATTTTATTAATTAGATTTCGCGGATTTGAAATGGAAACATCAGTTGGTATTTCAATTATTAGTGGAAATTTATCTATTAGTGGAACATACGAATCATACGAAACGAAATTGTATTCAGAATTTCTTTTGTTGCTACAAACTTGGTACACTGGTACTGTCAAAATCAAAGATATGGTAGGTATAGTGCACAATTTGTTAGATAGAACATGACATTCTTGACTTTTATTTTACTAGAGTACTATTAGGTATTCTGTGCTAGAGTTACAGGTTTCGAAAATCGAACTAACACTCACTATCGTGACCTATCGTAGTCACGATGTGAAGTAAAAAGTCTAAGCGATGAGGTATCACGGTAAAAAAAAAGAACCATCTATTTAAATCTAGGCTTGTACCCTAAAGGTACCAGGATAGCTGTAAATGAAAGGAGGTTTCATGTTCTACTCACCCATTTTCTAAGATGACTTTAGGCGGCGTGAGATGCCTGGTTCGAATGTGCTTTGGGTCAGCGATGTCTGCTACTGTCAGCGTAGCCGTGGGATTGTTGGTGCCTGGCTTTGGGTACCTCACGGTTTTGATTTCCGGGTATGTCTGCATCAAAAAAGTACCTAACCATCATAACCTGTTGGGCGTCGCTGTCCGTGTGATAGGTTAGTTAGATAGTCCACTTTATAGTGGACGCCGCTTTTGATTCTGGGAACTTATTTTGAAAATTTCATGTGGACAAACAGAATTAACTAGCTAGCTAGTCAGCTATCTCCGCTGTCAGATGGCCGACGCCCAACGTTAATGGCCATTAGCGCCAAAGGAGCTGGCAGATGTATCCGATCGAATTACACCAAATATAATTATAAAAAGAAAAGAAGATTTTTTTCGAATTCAATCGTTGTAGGAGACCTATGGAAACCAAGACCGCTGAAAATATGGTTTAAATTACCTTGGCTGGATCATCAGTGTCCAACGCAGCTCCATACCAAGGATACTTCTGCTCATGAACTAGGCTGTCGTTGAAGGTCGCGTAAAGGACCATGTGTCCATCCGCCGACATCCACATCGCTGATCGGGAGTTTAATATTACCTCTATAACAAATAGAAAAAAACTTTATAAAGAAACTCCGCCTTTATTCACAAAAATACATAAATAACGTCCTCGGTTAAAAATTAGTGAAGATTTGGGTCACTGGATTTAATTTAGATCCATAATGTCAGTCCAGCTACCAGGACATCAAGACTAAGGAAGAGGTTGTAGCAAATAATTATAAATATCCAAAGCACTAGCAAGGAAACCTTTATAAAATAAAACTCTAGTATACTTGTACGTTAGGGTTCTTTGCTCTATGTCAGTCTAGGGTTTTTTTAAACATAGCCTAGTTTATTACCATAGATAATATAATTATATAGTTGTGTTTGTTGGGTAAGAAAGTAACTTCTTTATGGCTCTTTTGAAACTATAGGTATATGTGCTAAGCATAATCACAAACATTCAAATTATATGGTAGTTTTATGTTGACAATTTTTTTAAAGATTTATTTTTATGAATGACTATACAGGTAAGTAAATGATATGCAGTAAATTATAATATCCAGCTTGTATTTCATTATTCGGCTCGGTGCACTAACTTCTACGTCAATGCGTATCGCATCGTGCCAATATATCTCTGTGTATGTTATACAGGCTGATTTATTGGCTGATGAGTTTTTTTTTGTAAAGTGTTTGATAAAACAAAACATTTTTGTACTATAAAATTATCCATCATACAATTTTTTTTTAATTTAATAATTGGTATATAAATTAAATATTAAAATAGCTTCAAAAAAGTTTAGACAACCAGAGCTATTTTTTCAGTCTGGGTGTAGTTAACATATCTAATTAAAAAATTGCGTGCTCTTATTGGTTGTAGATAGATAAATCTTTATCTTTATAAGAACTATTTTACCCGTAAGTGGTTTCAGTTTTCGTTAAATTGACATTTGGCATTGACACCTGGAATATATGAGAAATATTACGACCTTATCAGAACCTGGAAGGCACTCAAGACCAATAGGGATGATGACTGGGTAAAAAAAACTGTTTAGTTCGTCAGTTAGGTTATTAAAAAATATTGGATACGTACGTATTTTTATTTAATCAAATAAATAAATAATTAAAAAGATCAAGGTGCATCAAAGTTCCTGGAATGCACTCCTCAGTGGGGGCTTGTGACTCAGTTGTGACGTCACTTCACTGTAGAAAGTTTACTAAGACGCAAAATTGTAACGCACTGTAACTTCATTATTTTTTGTTTTTTATTTGGAACTAAAGAAAAATATGTGTTCATTACACTGGATCGCCACGTCACACCACGTAGTTCAATTCAATAGCTGGATAATTTTCGAAAGTCAAATTCGAAAATGATTCAGATCCATTTAAAACATCACTCTGTATATAAGTGCCATCTAATAATATTACTCCCCGCTGGCTGCTGGCTGGCTACGTCTGCTAACTAGTTAGTCGGTCGGTCGTTCACTCCACTCTGGCACTGAGCTTTCAATTATGCATTCATAATTATCTACATACGAATTGAATTGCTGATTTTAGAAAGGTTGATGACCTGACACAGGATCTGTATGTTATTATTTTTGGCATACATTGTGTATTCATGGTATATTTTATAATACACATACGCTTGTCACAACGACCGACCCATTAAATGATAAAATTACACAATTAAAAAGTTAATCTAACGTTTTTATTCATGTTTTCCGGGTTACAATCCCCCAGACCTGAAAAATATCCATTTAAATGATAATTTTTCAATATGGCCAAAGTATTTGCGGCATCCGAAGACACCGTCGCGTCTTGTTGCTCAGTTATGATAGAATTACTGAACTTTACCAAAGTCGCAATGAAATAGTAATTAGGAATAAGGATTTTCATCGACTTTGAATGATAAATCAATTGGTAAAGATTTGTTTTTTTTTGTAAGTATATTAAAATGTCTGTATCTTATCATTGTACTTTGTATATTTTTGGTTATAAATACTTACCTATTACAAATTTATAAAAAAGGAGCCATATATTCATAAAATATTCGGAGGCACATACACAAACAAAATTTGATGCCTGAAAATGGAACCTTATTACATGATATCTGGGATGTATATGAAGTACTTATAAATTAGGACACAAATATTGAAATAACCTAAAAAGATCCATAATTAAATCCAGGTTTTAGCTAACTACGGGCAAAATATCACGTCCCATAGTGTTGTTCCTAACATTGTCGATATTTTGATAAGATTTTGTATACTTTACTTTTAGATGTTTATGGACTTGGATAAATTTACTATTTTATATAATTATCGTATAATCTGAGGCTCAAGCTCTCAAGTTTAAGGCGAACATACTTCCCAAGAGTTTTTTTTATAGTATAGAACTATATTGTTTAACTCTTGTAAAGAAATACAATAAAGAAATGTATCAATTCTTTACTGTATTTATTTTTAATTAAAATAATGAATATTTCATCGATATATCTATTGTTGAAACAAAACATCACTAGCATATCGTTCCAATAACTTCTGTTATTTATTGTAAACAAGCCACGGTGAGTCAGCAGTACACGTAAACAATCAAAATTGACCTTTATTTCTAACATCATAAGATTGTGCGGTAGCTGTGTTGCCGTTTGTACACGTAATACAGCGTTTGTTAGTCGAGCAAAACAAACAGTACTTGCTCTGTAGGTACACCTCGCCAAATATATACGTACTCGTAGGTATAGCTAAACAGTTGACCTTTACAAGATGAGGCTAGATAACGATGGTAAAAGAAGTCGGCGAAGAACAGTCATTATTTATACTAGCTTTCGACCCCCGGTTTCATCCGCGTTCTTAAGAGATCATAATGTTTTCCCGGGATAAAAAGTAGCCTGCTTATATGTTATTTCAGAGAATGATCTATGTACCAAGTTTCATCTAAATTCGTTCAGTGTTTTTTACTTAAAGAGCAACAAAATACCATATTTATTTACTTTCTTTTAAAGTACTTTTGTGGTACGTGGTTGAAAAACTCTCGTAGAGATTTCCTCCATCTAAGGGTGCGATGAATTCATTAGTTTTGTGGTACCCTTACTGGCATTTTATAAACATTAAAAATAAATTGTCGGTAAAGTGGAGAGAAAATTACATTTGCGTGGTAAGCTTTCAGTTTTCATAAGATTATTTAAAAGTTTTGTTATTATCATGAATTTTTCGGAGCCGGAGTTTTCTAGTTGAATTTAAGGTGTATAGGCATATCTATATAAAGGCAAGTATACTGTATCCTTGGCCTTGTTATCGCTCTGCCAACGAAAGCAAAAAGAACATGATATTTATTTTTGCTAACGTTACATTCAACAATTTCTCAGCTATAAATAGTACTATATACGTGGCTTGTCAGGTAGCATATATCTTTTTATGCTAGCGGTGTTTCTTTCAGACTTTTTTGTATGGAAACTAATGAGAGTCGGTAGCTGAAAGTATTACAGCCCATTTATTTTATGCCTTTAAATTTTATGTACAACTGGTGAAAATAGCTAACTTTTTCAAATTCCTACATAGTTTAAATCTACTTGCTGGGTAAGAGGGTATAATTTAAAATGTTTCTTATCTTAAAAAGAGACTGAGGGATAACACATCACGTATGTACTAGGAGGACAGGAAAGATCGTAGAGAAGATGATATTAGAATGGTCGAAAAAGACCGCGAAATTTCAAATTTTATTAGGCGACTCTGATATATGGCTTTAGGTTTATCTATGTATTCATTTTGCATTCAAAATATTATAGAAATATACATTGGTTCCTGTCCATTATTTATCAAAAAAGAACCAGTTTAAAAAGCATAATGTATACATACAATAATCAATTCACATACGTATCTGGCGCCAATCATATTTTAACAATCAAACGACCTATTACTGAGCTGAAAAAAAGGTAATAAACATAAGCGAGCTTTTTGGACGATTCACCTTAATTATAGCTAGACGTCTCCTCTTTTCTGCACCTCTAGTAGGTCCATGACGATCGTATTCTCAGATTTTATATATTCTTAAAATAACCTAGAATAATAAAATGAATAGACGCTCCAAGCTGTCATGATGCTATCTTGCTCGATGAATATATTCAATGGCCAACTTAATGCCAGTCATATTGATAGTATAAACTGGTAATATATCATTCAAACTCGAAACGTATGTTTCATTCACTATTGAATTTCTTTTTCAGAATTCATTGCTTGCAAGTTTTCTCTAATGGAGATAAAATAATTTCCATTTCAATACTTGAAATAGGGATGATGACTGGGTAAAAAATATTTAATGCTGTTTCGTCCGTCAGTTAGGTTATCAAAAAATATTGGATACGTATTTTTATTTTATCAAATCAATAGAAAATTAAAAAGATAAGTCGCATCAAAGTTCAGAAGTGGAGGCTTGTGACGTCATCTCTCTGTAAAAACAAGTAAAAAAAGTACTAAGACGTCACGTGAAATTTTAACGCACTGTATCTTCGTTATTTTTTGTTTTCGGAACTAAACAAAATATATTGTCCAATATTTTTTGGTAATCTAACTGACGGACTAATATATTTTTTTAATCATTATCCCTATTTAGAATGTTGTTGTAGCTAGGAGCTCGCGGACATTGGATGAAAAGAAGCCTATAGCATCCTATAGCACCCTCATGCCTCGGGTAGCTTGCTATCAGTGAAAGAATTTTCGGGATCGGATCAGTAGCTTTGGAAATTATCTCCTACATCCAAACAATCTTTATCTTTTTTTTATATTAGTAAGGATATATAGTGAAAAATGGCCATCAATTTATTTTCCACCGTAGCATACCCGATACACTCCAATATATCACGTATGTACTCTACGGTATAGGATTTAAAGTACATATTATTTTTTAAGATTAAAAGGTGCATATAACATTTTGTGTCACAAAATAACAAAACGTAACATCATGGGGACGGAATATAATAATTTCTGGTATTTGTTATACATTCAATAATCCTGTATATTCAAAGATAAGTAACATAACAACTCGCAAAATACCCCAAGATAAACAAAGCACGTCCCAAATATAAGTCATGAGGAATTCACTAAAAAAGCCAAGACGTTTTAATTTAACACCTCATCGCTAGGGGAGTGGAATGATCATTTTATTCTGTTAAGTCGCTTTATAAATGAGGGAGTCAAGCTGAAGCTTTATCTAAGGTATCTGTTTGAACAACGGCTATTTGTGAACTAGTAATTAGTCAGTAACTAAAGTGAATAGGTTGAATTCATGGCTATAGCCAAAGAGTTCAGTGAAATATTTTAGAAATTGTTATGATAGTAGTGAGAGCAAACAAGCATACGGCATACTTCATTGTAAGCGGTTCCCGTAGTTTATAGACCCTTAAACTACAAGAAATATCACTCGATGCAACAGTTAATCATTTCATCTTGTATAGGCGATGCACGATGAGAGAAAAATAATTAAAAAAACTTCGCCGGCACTGACTTCCATTCTACTTTTTTGATGATTTTCGTTTCGAGCGTTCGCTTTGAATCTTTACTTTGAATGTCGTTGTGATCTACTACTTACTTGTATTATTTATCTCTTTGTAATCACAATTATCTTCAATTATATTATTTAAAAAAATCTTCGTCGTTCGCTTCTTTGCTAAGAGTAAAACCGATACCTTAATGATTCTCGTAACACTCCATTTGTTCAGCCAGATTTTTGGGTCCACTTTTTAGCTCCTTAAATAAAATAGTTTATGTGACTACGTGCTCATATTGAGTTTTAAATACTGAATCTATTTTCTCAGATCAAAGTTACAAAAAATAACGAATGTGCGATACTTAGTGTCTGTTTAAACATATGTATATACATAGTATAAAATGAAGTCGCTCCGCTGTCTGTTCGCTTAGATCTTTTAAACTACTCAACGGACTTTAATACTGTTTTCAGCAATAGATAGAGTGATTCAAGAGGAAGGTTTATATGTATACCTAATACATGCATATTGTAGTACAGAAAAGCCGTATAGCCGGTCAGCTGCGAGACGAATTAGTTAGACAGTAATTGTCCATCAATTATCTTAGGTCTAAACTAAGCTAGGTAAAACTAACTGACAATATCCGACCTATTACAGTTCTCCATTAGACAGCATTCATGTATATTTTATGAATGCTATAAATAAGTCATTTACGCAGCATAAAGACAGAGTAAAGACTTACATTCAGTGCCGGTTTTAGCTCTACCAGCGCCCTGGGCGAGATGTGATAACCCCCCCCCCCCCTTCTCCCGCCAACAAAAGGGATTTTAAGCCATTTTATCTTTAGACTTGAGAATTTATTTATTTATTTAGACTCGAGATAGCAGGACTCGCTCATGAGCGACCGGAAATAAAGGTGGGCCTGGCGCCCCTTTACATCTGGTGCCCTGGGCGATCACCCTACCGCGCCCTACCCTAACGCCGGTACTACTTACATTATTCTAGAATGTTTCTCACATTTAAAAATCATGTGGGCAGTAACGGGTACAAAGTCTCCGAAAATTGAGGACAGGAAATCTTGCACTACGACGGCTAGTGATCCAGCCGACTGTCTTGACGCAAAATAGGACAATCCAAGTGACCTATTTGACAAAAATAAGAGCTTAAATAGCAAGGGGTCATTAACTTGACTGTCATTCACTGTTCACCAGTTACTGAGCCTGAATAAACTAGACCCTTTGTCGGCGTGGATTTTAGGCACTGACCTACAATCTAGGTTCGTCTTTCATCGAAGCTTTTTATCAATAATAGATAGCTTGGTAAAGTAATGGGTATATATAGGTTAATGAGACATTTATGCTGATATATACTAGCTATATACCTATAAAATAATAATAAAGCCGAAAAGTTTGTTTGTTTGAATCTCTGAATCTACCAGTCAAATCCGAAAACTTCTTAAACTAATAGGAAGCTAAATTATCCGCGAAGGTTATAGGGTTCTTTTTATCCCGGAAACGCGAGTGAAAGTATGTTATATAGGTACTAGCTACATGATTAAAGCTGATATATATAACACCATATAGCGTTGACGCGATATATGGCTCAACCTTACTACACGTTTTTTCAAAGTATTGAGAGATGAATGGACAAACGATAGGATAATAATTATGATTCAAATTCTCCCAGCAACCGCAAATAGATAAAATTCACGTTGTCTACAATTCAAACAAAATATGTTAATAAAAAGAGCATACCCAGTCCTAGAATGAAGTTTGTACCGTACTACTACCGCGACCCATATATTTCTTTTTTGCGTTACCCGACGAGTCGGACGGACGTTCTATGTATAAAATAAATTAGATTGTAGCAACTCTAGCTACCGCCTCTTTTACTAGTTTATTACAGTTTGGTTTGAACCATTGCTTCTCAAAGTTTAATACGTGTCCCCATCGCGTAAAATTGGCGAAATATGAAATTTAATTTATGTTGGTTTGTAATAGTTTTTTGCAAAAAAGTGTGTCTACTTATACAAATAAATTTAGAGAAAGATAGGTACTTAGGTAGAAAGATAATAATCGCTTTAGAATAGAATCCTTTTCCTCTGACTTTATATTATTCGGTAGTTTATTGTATATTTTTACGGCCATTGCATTTGGACCGGAACTGTGCATTTTTAGTTTAGAGCTAGGTTTAGCTATATTAACTAAAATGAATGTTCTTGGCAACATATGAAAGTTCATATGCCGGTAAAATTCTAGGTAAGGAGGCAATCTAAAAAAGTTTGTGAAACTTTGATTTACTGCTCCCCGCTTAAAAAATCTAAAAAGAACTTGTGACTGATATAATGAAAGTTTTGATTAGGACATGAAGCTTCATGTCAGAGAAAAAGCTGATTAGCTTACCTTTGATGTAAAATAAATGTTTTAAAATTATTTACGTGGAGAACATAAAAATATAATCTAAGTAAAATAGATAAATAAATACATAATTAGAAGTAACTAGAGCTTGGATATCATCAGTTAATATTTCCTTCTCAACGTACAGCTTTTCAGAATTTCCAAAGTGTGTTCACACGTTCTCTTCCGTGTCTAGTTCTATGATATTTTACCTAAAATTTGATAAAGTAGATAGTAATTCGTCGTTTGAAGACTTCAAAGCTAGCTAATAAATAAAATCTAAAACTATCTACCATTTAAATCAAAATAAATGCTAAATGTGTTGCTAAGTGCAAAATTCAAGAACGGCTGGACATTAGTAAGTTCGAGGAAGGTTCTTATGATGAGAAAAAATTAAAAATTGCACAAAAAATACCGGCATTTTTTTGCTTATAAAAATTATAAATATATTACTTAAAATAAAAATTGCTGAAGTTACTTTAACTTTATTTTCGAAATAAAAGTTAATAGGGTTCCGCGCAAAACTAAATTTTATCTCGGGAACGCGGGTAAAAATGAATATTACATTTCACACTTTGGAGTACTGATTACCTACACTTTAGCTCTCCGAGTCAATTTAGGACGAGTACCTACTAACATTTCAAGGTGAGACAGTATTGCGCACACATTAGGTACACCTGTAGCCAAAAAATCATATCTATAAACAGTAATATCGGATATTGAAGCCGAAAACGAGATCGAGGCCATTTTCATAAAAAAATCAGGTTACCTTTAAAAAAGGTCAAACCAAGTAATAAATAGTAAAAACTAAGTAAGTACTAAAATATTTAAAAAAATATTAATTTTCCCAAGGAGCAGACAATACTAATTTCTTACAGTATTTTTATCTAGAGGGGCAATCGATGTCGATATTATTAAAGTTCGATAAATATCGAGTTAAAGAAGGCACTCACGGGGAAAATTAAAATTTCAGTTGAGCTTTCAATGATTTCATTGTGAAGCCTTAGCGAATCAGTGAGCACATGGCTTAGAAGGAAATGTAGTGAGAAATTGAAATTAGTGATGTAAAAGCCGCGTAGAGCTTATAATTGAAATTATTTTAAAAGGATTTTTAGATGTTCTTACAAATATTGTAGGATATTTTTTTATTAGTAAAATAAATTTCGGAATTTTTGCATATTTAAAGATTAAAGAAAGGAGAGTACTATAGGCTACTTTTATCCTGGAAACGCAGGTAAAACCGCGAGCCGAAACCTAGTTTTAGTATAAGTATATAATTAGTTTCAATTAAATATTTTCATGAAGTAGTTGCTTGCTGAACGCCTACATAACCGTATATGTTATACTTTAATCCTCTAAAGTCAGAGTTTGTTTGTTACTTGATGAAATTTGGTACACAGATAGCTTATGATATGGAAAAAACAGGCAAATTTTTACTCTAGGAACGCAGTGAAACCACGGGGACAGCTAGTAGTCAATAATTTTTATAAGAGGCACAATATAAATCACTTAAATAAAATCGATTTAATTTGTAACTGCGCACTCATCGGATCGCTTTGTGCTAACAAAGATCAAGGAACCACCGACATAGAATTTCAATTAAGCGTCAATTAATTATGTATATACTGTACATAATTTAACGATACATCGAAGGCAAATCCATCGTATATACGGTGTTAACAAAAACCGTATATATGATCGGTATTCCTATTTGATCGAACACAAAGGAATTATTTTTGTGTATTTGCCATGAAAGTGATATTATGTCGTTTCCTTCAATTTTTCCGCGTATTTTCGTCGACAAACAAGTGGACAGATGACACTTTTGTTGTGAATGTACGACGTCTTTTAGCTTTTTTATATCGATTATTATTATTATATTATATTTCATACGATCATTGCTGAGTGCCATATACTTAGCCGAAGGGATCTTGACATTTACAAAGCAAGTTGATATAAGCAAGTTATTATTATGTAGAACTGTATATACTATACATATGTGTAAAAAACTAATTCAGGAACCAGTTTAGTCCTTTTTATTTAAGTACTTTTTAGTTTATTTTGTTATAATAAATGTTCAAACCGTTTAGGTAGATATGTAAAGTTTACGAGAAAAAAACATTTTATCATTGATTTATAAGGAACAGAAAATAAAATGGTTTATACATTCAGTCATAATGAGGTTGAAATATCTTTGTTCATAATTCAGGAAAATATTCATTCTATAATACGCTTTAAAGAGAAAATGTTCTATTTCCTACTAATATTATAAACAGTAAAAATTTGCATGTGTATACGTATTTTACCACTCCTCTCCGTAACGAACGAATTTAGATATATTTATTTGAGAACTCAATAGCGATACATATAAAAGAAACATACCTAAATAAAATAAAAAAGAAGTAAGGCCAATTATAGATTTCTACATTATATAACACTATATTATTCCGGGAAAACATATAGCCCCTCGCAATTCGACGAAACGCGGGCAAAGCCGCGGGTTGATCAAAGATATTCCACTAACCTTCGTACAACCAATCAGGAACACCATTATGTATCGTTCCGGGTATACCCGTCTCTGTCACTCTATACCCAGTTGAAGACCTCGGCGCTGGTCGGTAGAAGATGTCGTAGTCTTTCACCGTGATGAGCCCGTGGCCCTTTGGAGTCCACTCAGCGAGGAGCAGCAGGGGCCCCTCTGAAATCACCCCGCCTCCGACCTCGTCCGGTAGTGGCGTAAGTGGGTAGGATTCCCTGAAAGAGACCAATGGAGTCAAAAGCAGGCTATAGTGTAGGAGCCAGTTGCTGTGTACTATAAAAGTCGATAATACTTGGCAATATTTGTATTGGTATTGCACATATATGACAGTGAGTCAAGGACCACTTACCATCAGGTGGAGGTTATTCGATCTTTTAAAGCTTATAAATTATTGCATACTAATATTGAACTGTAGTGCGACATATAAATTATTATTATTATTTGATTTTTCGCTTACGTACCATACATAAATTATTATTATTATTCGATTTTTCGCTCGCTCAGTTACACATCACAGATAAAGAAAGTTATATAAGAGGCCAAGAATCATGTACATAGTAAACAGTCACTATTTTATCAGAAAAAGTCACAGAAAAGTAAAAGCAATTTTAAAATCGGTCACTCGGATAGCGGTACTACCCACCGCACCGTTATGAATCGTAGTTTGAACCAGTGTTGCGATATTTGTTTGCTCTTGTCGACAGAGGCGGGAAAGACTCAAAGGCTAGTCAGGCCGAGTTCTCACTAGAATTTAAAAAAACTTATGAAAGAATAGGTACATTAAATATTTTTTTATTGTGTATATATCTGACTTTTGTGGTGGAGTTGTGATTGTAGTTAATTATCGTAATCATAATCAATACGTTTGTTTAATTTGCTATCAACAAAATTACCAACATATATTTGAATAGTTTGTGATGCAAATCAAAATGTTAATTTAAAAATATATTTCCACCCTTAGCAAATGTAAACTTCACACAATAATAATAACAAGTTAATTCTCTTCCCACAAAAATAACAGAATTTCATAAAATCTAAAATATATATATAACATATTATTGAACAATAAAAAGGACAAAACAAAAAACTGTACAATACGAGAAACATAGTAAGCCCTGTGCTATGGGTATAATATGTTTTTATTTTGTATACATCATCAATACTGTCCATTTGAACCTACCTAACACACACAAAAAAGTACCATTAATAGTTAGTTTTTTTTTGGAGCAATGGAAATGGATCTTTATTTATCGTAGGCCGTGCTACGGACTACGGCTACGCCGCGCCGGCTACGAATCGGACGAATTATTTACATTTCACAATGGCTCGAATGAAAGTGGCAGCGGAGAACAATACCTTTGTTCCGTTGCTTTCTCTTTTTTTCATACCTTTTTTAATATTATACACTAGCTGTTTTTGGAAATGCCTTTGTTGGTTCGGGAAATTAAAGTTTCCTTCGTAAAGTTGAATGGTTTCTTGAATTATTTACTAAAGTATATTAAAACATATTTTTCGTGTCTTGGATTTATTCGCGGTCTCGTGGATGATTATGTATTTTTGATACAAAAAGTATTAGATATGATTTAGTATCTTTGTAAATAAGTTTTATATAAATCCATTAATGTTTTTATGTGTTAATACTTATTCTATTTACAAAATGGCCGATTAAATCAAACATATGTGGCGTTTACATTAATCGTTGTCTATTCATAGTGATACAAGCTTTCAAGAGGCTTGCAACAGCCACCTAAATCAAATAAAAATGATGTACTTCTAAAGAATTGTAATAATCTCAAGCTAATATAAATTATATTACTTTTACCTAAAGCTCACGTTTAATCGTAATTAGCTTTGGCACAGAAAATATAGTTGCCAAGTCGTTATACAAAACACCTTGCTGCGCCAAACGTAGTTAGACGGCAATTTATGAACGTATTAGTTTTTATGTGAGCCTGGTACCTGCGATTACGGCTCACTACACTTTTTGTACTATTTACTTGAGAGGATGGTTTTTTTTAAATAAAAATACCTATATTTGTAAATTATTATATCTATTTTTTTTGTAGAAAGTACTCGATTGTCGTTGAATTCTTCTCGTACGTTTATTTCTGAAAAATTGGCCCAGTGCAAGTCGGACTCGAATACGAAGGGTTCCGTCACATCCAACATTATTTCATTTTCATTATTTGTTATTATAGTGGCAACAGAAATACACATTTTGTGAAAATTTCAGCTGTCTACCTATTACGGTTCATGAAATACATCACGATGACATAGAACGTACGGACAGACAGCGAGGACTTGTTCCAATCAGTACATTGCTAAACTTGACTACATTTTAATTACTCATGTGACTTGACACTGGCAAAATAAACAAAGTGTGATGTCAAAAAGAAACAAATAAAGTAATCTATCTACTAAGGAACCGATTTTTACTGGAATCAAAATATACAAAAAAAGTTAGTCACGAAACTCATTTAAATTCCGTTTTCGGTTTCTCAACGGTCAACTTTACAATACAGATAAAATACAAAAGCCGTGGTCGGTCCGACCACAGAACAACTTTGAGTCAAGTTGAAATCAAATTCGAGCAATTTATCTGTTCACTGTTTGAACAATGGCCAATGATAGCAAGCTGTAGTGGGCTGGGGCAAGGAAAATCTAAGAGAGATTTTATACAGGGTCACTGGTAACTAAAGGGCGACTTTGGTTCATCAAGACTGAAAACTTTTGTTGTACGACTTTTTCTAATTCAATGTTCTTTTCCCATATTTTTTTTAAGTTTTAATCTTTTGAACTCCACACAAACTCTCTCAAGGCAGTCACAGATAGTAAGCCAGAATAAGTACGCGGCACGAGACAGTCACAGATTAGACAGAAGTACCTACGAGTGATAGAAATCTCCATTAAAACATTTTTTTTTCTTATGATTTATGACTTTTTGGTAAAAGATTTTGGTGTACCAAGCAAGACTAACAACTTTTGTTACTAAGTCAACTTTATGAGGATATGCGTAGATTACCAGTAACCCTGTATAATTATAAATGAATCTTATGATAAAGCAACAAGGACTTATCTTCAAAAAGTTATTTCTTAGATTTGTTGAACTACTCGTAAGGGAGTGTTCTAGTTCTTAGCTCGCGTTAAATCTATACCTACTGACAACTTGACTAAATAGAACTTGTTAATCAAAGATGCAAATTAAATGCTACCTATTAGCTGAGGTATCAAGGACTATTGTATAAACTTGCCTTTCAATAACAATTGAAAACATAATACTAATTGATTTAGACATTTTAATGTGGATTTTATTCTAAAATGTTTATTTCTTGACCGTTATATGCCTTGTAATGAATATTTAATAAAGAAATCTTAATGGCTACGCTTGAGTTTTGGAATTTTTATTTTCATACAACAATGTCGGCTAACAAGCGTAGACCCGCCTGATGGTAACACTCGGGACATTAACCACCCACAATACCTTGAGTTCGGATTTTGGTCGTTTAGTATCTATAGCACAAAAACTAAATAAGCGGGCTCTTCTTGAAGCTGCTAAGCTCTGGATGCAAAGATCCGTTTTGAAATTCAGGGCGCATTAAACGCTGAAAACGTAATCAGCAACAGATTAGCAACTCGGCGCTTTTTTGATGCTGGTTTTGGTTTAGATTCTCGCAGCGCTACGGCACTATAGGGCGGTATCTTTTGACAACCTTTTTGTAGAACCCCGGTACCGTTGTCTGAGGGAAGACCATAATCGGTACCTCATTTCACATACTAAGGATCTGCAAGAGGAACGTCTGACAGTATCACGTCTACTAACTATGTTAGTTAGTAACTCGTTTTGAATGAGTTTCGGTGAACGAAAAATTGTATCGGAGCTTCGTTTTCACGTATTCACGGGGATAATTGGGATTCGTTTCCTATTTGATAGCCAATTACAGTTCAATCAGAGTACCTAAACACGTGTTCATTATTTCTATACATGTTTTGTTTGTTATATGAATTTGATTACATATAAAATGTTAATAAAAAATTATCGTCTTTTTTTATGGAGTCTAAATTGAAACAACTGAATCATATTATTAAGGAGTGATTGAGCTTTGCATAATTATGAAACTACATACCTATAGCTTATCTAAAATTTAGTTCAAAATCACGTAAACGCGAACAATAGTACCTACGTTTATTTTTATTTAAGGTGTAAAATGTAAGTCTATTATTGATGCAGTTAAGTAAAGCTGGAGCTTCGGAAGCTAAAACGGCAGACTTATTACATAATTTAAAGGCAGCATTTGTGCTAAATAGGAATTCATAATGAAGCCGTTCGTACAATTTCCAATGAATGAATGAACGAAGCTTGTGCCTATTAAATTAGCCCGGTCTTTCATTTGACTGCGTGCGAAAAGGAATCAACCTACAAACCCACTTCTTCATTTACATATACAATAATTTTATTCCTAATTATTTAAAACAAATATCGGTGTTAGTAGAATAGGCATACACTCCTAATTAAAATATAAGTAAGTGTAGACCGGGACACCCATAAAAAATAGTTATGGAAACTAAAAGCTTAAAAAAATAATAAGGCAAGAATACACCTACAAGATACCTACGAGTATATCAATCAAAACTACCAAATTACGTCATAATAGTTGTAAAAAAAATGATACTTCTAAATTAGGTATCTGACAGCTCTTAATTTTATAAAACTACTTTGAAGCTGAAAGTATATTTTAAATATCTGAATTGCAAATAGGATTAGTGTGAGTTAAATCTATCCAAATGTCTAAGGTTCCATCTAATCTCAGAAATTTGGTCTAATTGGTCTTTGAGGTAATAAATAAGATTTCTTAATTTTTTACAAGTGTAAAAACGAGTAATGGCCGGCGTACTTGACGAATGGCACGGCAGAGGATTTAAACTTTTTCAATTGAATTTAATAGTTATCCAATCGAAATAAGGTATACATTGTAATCAGCGATACTCTAAAGAAAACTACGCCGCGATGCTCCGAGACCGATCACTGAAATATATAATGGATAACTATTAAATTCAGGTGATAAATTTTAAATCCTCTGCCATACCATCCGCAATGTGCGCCGGCGCCTGGCATAGGCTATTGATCTACTCTTCTTTCGTACCTACCTACAATTGGTTATAGTCAAAAATAACAATCCTACTAATACTATCCCTACTAAATATATGAATGTTATTGTTTACTCTGCCACACCATTGTCACTAAACAGATTTAGATTGAACAAGAGAAAGCTAGATAAAATTAAAAATCTTCAATCAAAAGGTATCGAAGTTCCGAAAAGCGTTACCTATACACAATACTTGTACCTACCTATAACGAGCATTATCTCATTACTAAGATCGTCAAAGCTTATCAAAGCCTTGGAAATGTCTTGATTGGTATCTCTAATAATAGTTACTTTGATAATATTGTCAGCCGATAAATGGCCAATAATGATTCACTCAGCGTACACGAGATATAATCACATTGATCTTAGACTTTAAGTTCAGAAAATATAAAACATAAATTCCATTACCAATATTAAATTACTGTATAGAATGTTCATGTCAATAATATGTCTTTGTAAAATGATTCTTAAGGTTTCATTCAATAGAGTATTTTATTAAATTTGCTGTCTAGCTTTTGTTACCTTTCACGAGTACTTTAGTATGAAAACGTAAATAACAAAGAATGCGAAATATTCTTTCGAAAAAACTCAAAGTGTTCTAACCTTTGATATCTGAATGAGTAAAGAGGTATGTTTTTTAAAGTGCCACCTCTTTTATAACACATTTGCGTATATGTAGCGAATGTTGAATATATTCTTTCATTTAAATATTTCAACATGAAAGTACGAGTAGGTTAGCATCGCAATTTTACATAGGTCCAGAAGGAATTATTATTTAATTCATAATTGAACCTTAATTCAACTATATATGACTGGATTCCAATGGGCTGGGAAGCCTAATATGCTTGCTGAGACGCGGTCTTCACTTTAATGCTTGTCTAGTCTAATATAGGCCTCACTTAGCTTGGAGGCCACTGCATCTCTAGTGTTAATTCATTTATTATAGACCAATATATGTGTATATCGGATGGGAGGTTGGATTGTTGGTCCGACCCGGGTGACGTCAATATAGATTAATTTTCTTTGTATTTAAAAATAATCGATAGTTATACGAAAATAATCGATTTTATTTGAATAATTATTTTTTTATGTCGAATGTCACATCTTTATATTGATATCACCGTCAGTGTTGCCAATATTTTTCACCCAATCCTTCTGCAACGATTATGATAATACTATCGTCCATATAGTTCCATATCACGTTGAAAACACCGGTTCTCGTCCAATACTATGAGTCACCAGGGTCGAACCAACAATCCCGGTATGTGCTTAAGATTTTTATGTCTGCATAAAAAAAAATATCATCAGAGATAGTAAACAAGCTAAGTAATCTATTATCCAGTCAAGTACAGCTGGTACACACTGATATATCTACAAATTACTATTCAAGAACGAAATTACTAGTGATAAATTCTCACGAAAACATTCTTGCTCATTAGAAAATATATTTTTGAAGAACTTTTCCCTGCAAGTCACTCTGAAGGTACACAGGCGAGTGAATAGCAAATATTCAAAACATAATTTAACACTACTTTAGCCTTCACATTACTTAAGTATGCGTATACCCAACTTATGTAATCATAAAAGTTAAATTATTTAACTCAGATCATAAAACCTAGGAGATGTTACACGAGTCAATAGCGTATGACGCCTATAAAGTATGAGCATAATCAGTGTTTGAGACATTCAATTTGTAATGATAAAAATTATTTAATTTGGTGATCATATATATATTTTAAATTGTTAAACAACATGTGCAATTAAAAAACGTTTTTTATACTTGTAAAAAGACAATTTTAAATATTCACGATACTAGAATTTAAAAATAATCCATGTAACTATCACCTTGAACTGTCATAACGAAAGTTAGATTTAAATCTGCTATCTTTAAAGAGGCAGTTTTTCTCGTCATACCTCCCTATTTTTATGATCCATGTAATTCCATACAGCCTGTAATAGAGCAGCCATTAATGTGTTGTTTTCGTGGCACCATTGTTACTTGTGATTAATTATTAAAGTAGTTACGTGATGCCTGTACCGAACAGAAATATTGTTCGTGTATGTAGTCTGAGGAATCAATCAACTACAAAACTAATTAGGCAAGCTTACATGTCATGTTCCTCATTACTCGTTAATATTTTTTACGGGTTTTGTATGCTCTTTTAACAACTTTGTGGATAGGATTGACATCTCATCTTTGATCTGTAATTTATTTTTTATATTACTAAGCTAACAAGCTGATGGTAAGTGGTTAGCCTATGGACCCTTGCAACACTAGGTTATCACTCGCGTATTGTCGACCCTGCAAGAACCTCTTCATACCCTTTTACCACACAGATTTTAAACTTGCAGGTGGTAGCAACCAGGCGGGTAGGTACTTACATTACTACATAGTACCCTATCACCGTGCTACGGATTCCTCTCACTTTTTTGCTTCAGTGTCCGCTGTAATTTCGAGTACAACAAATAGGTATATAGTTTGTCCGCGAATTTAGCGTCATCCGATATCAATCCAAATAGTTGGATATTTATGCTCCAATATCCGCATCATAAACCACAAACAATACGGAATGCAGCAGCATCGATGCGTATTTTTTATTGATTGACATATTTCACATGGTTATATATTTTTATACCTACCTATTAAAACATTAGGTACACTATATACAAAAGTAGCTTTCCGCTCCGCGGTTTCACTCGCGATTCCTTATTCTAACCTTAGGGATTGAGTTTTCAAAAACCTCGTTACCTCGCTGTATGGTTAGGTTTATTTTCTGTCCGAGATACGAGCCAGCCCTTTGGTCTATTTACTTATCAATTTTGTTTTCAGTTTGTTTACGAATAGTTATTAACTAATTTTATAGGTAAACATAATAATAAAGTATTTAAATTTAATTTGTATTATATTGTAGTGTGTATTATTTTGTATTATACTCACGTGGTAAGTATGTCGTATACAGTATATCTTGCGAGGTAGGATAGTCGGTGCAGTTTGCGTATGCTCTGGGCGAGGAGAAGGAACCGCCTGTCCGCTGATACTGAGAACGATGCTGGCTCCAGGACCCTCTGCAAACAACATCATACTGTAATTATGAACTCCTAATACACGACCATTAACAAACTCAAATTCAAAACTCATTTATTCAGTTCAGGAAATATTATGGCACTTATGAACGTCGAAAGTTACAATTTACCACCGGTTCGGAATACACTTGAACTGAGAAGACTTCTTGAACAGACAAGTATTCTTTCTCTCACAGAGCAGCTCGACAGGGAATGTATCTCCATATTACATAATTCCGCGGCCAAATGCAAAAATACGCAGTTTTTTTGACGAATGCTTTCGTCTATTTGTACTACAATAGTAGTTTATGATACTGTTGCATAATAGGGGTTATTAACTACGAGTGTGAGTTTAAGTACCGAGCCGTAGGCGAGGTTCTTAATAGTATCACACGAGTTTTTAATACCTAATTATGTGCAGTATCATACATTACTTTATCTAAACTCATATAAATAATGTCATTAAAAAAAATTTAATTTCTACCAACTTTGCAAAAAAAAATAAAAAATTGCTATTTTTGTGACATTTTTGGTCAAAATGATATGTGTAGGCAAAAACAATAAAATATAATCATATACTTAATCAAATCCGTGTTGCCAACTCCCAAAAATTCTTACCTCTAAAGTTCAAGTTACAAAATTTGTGACATTGTCATCGTCAAATTGAATTGATACTGATTGATTATACTATTGATAGGTCCAAAGTGTACTTTAATAGAAAAAAAGTTATTTTATAGCATTATCTTGGGAACAACAACTGTACTATAATGAATCATTATACACGGGTGTGCCTAAAGTGGCTCATTAAAGTACTGATTTTGATTTCATAATAAGAACATTACGATATGAGAATAGATAAAAAATATATGTAATGTTGTAGTTTAGTTCATCATATTTCAATTGTATAGATTAAAATTGAAATAAAATATACTATCACATGTAATTTTGACATAAATGGGAACTTATTGACAATAAATACGTCTTATATCTTGAATCTATAAATAATCTTGAATAACTGATCTATCAACGCACAGCTCAAACCACTGGAGGGATCGGGCTGAAATTTGGCATGACATTGCTATTATGACGTAGGCATATGCTAAGAACGGATTTTGAAATCTCCCTAAGGGAGTAAAATAGGGGATGGCGGGTGAAACCGTGGAGAGGAAAGCTAGTAATAAAAAAAAACAAGTATAAATCGAAGGCATGTCCCACCCAAGGGCGCCTAAGCTTTGAGTACTTGGTTGTGGACAAATCGTCAAGTTTATTGACCTTCGTGATCCTCTTAATGTTGTGTTCGTGCGTGAGTAAGGTCACCAGATCTCATCTAGGAATTCGAGGAAAGGTCGGAAACGCACGAGTGATACCCGAGACGCAGATTGTTTGCTACTCGGGTCCGGGTTGTAAGTAACCTTCGCCCGAATCTTGCAAGCGTTTATAAGCTACTATTACAGTTTACTACCGAGCCTACTAGCCGAGCCTTAGTAGGTACTAGATAGGTACCTATACTTATTTTCTGATTTCTTTGTATAAAAAAATAGCTGTTCCCCGTGGTTTCACCCGCATTCTCGGGATAAAAAGTAGCCTATGTCCTTTTATATATTAGTATGTTTTTTTTTATTAGTATGGATATCTGGGCGCTGAAATTAGCGTGCCGAGATCTCGCTTTGACGTTTCAACATTATGGAAAATTTAATCTCGAGCGGTCGATAGGTTTGGGAGATATTTTTTGTATGCATAGGTACATTTTGACCCTAAAATCTATTTTTATAATTTTAAAATACACTTACACTCGTGTAATAAAGACAAATCTAACGACATATCAATCATCAAAATCGGTTCAGCCGTTTAAAAGTTACGAGGGACAAACATACGAATAAATGGGTCAAACAAATAATGCTCCATTTTTCGCTTTGCTGCAGTTGGGCTAAGCTAGCCTAGCTAGAAAAGGTAGCCTACAAATCCTGTGTGTAGAATAAAGTACACTTTTACATTTTTAATTCAACTACAAAATAATAAATTAAACATTCTTATTTAAAGTTACAAAATAAAGCAAACAGAATTACGACCAATTTAAATAATACCCATAATATTTCTCCGCACAAAACACAATTTCTTATACAATCTATTGTAGTTTTAGTAACCATTAGGCGTTAGTATAAATTCGCGTGTTATCAAGTCACGCAATACTCAAATTAGGGATCGTTACCCAACTCGATAACCGGAAACCGGTTAACCGGTATTTCGGCGTATAAACTAACATCGTTATAACCGTAAAAAGGTACACGGCTATAACTTTGTGGGCTACGAATGTCAATAACTCTATATAGAGAACGTGGAAATTGCTTTGTCAATTCTGTTGCGGTAGTTTCACAAACAATTCGTAGAATAGGATTGATTTTATTTATGTTTACTGGAGTCTGAAAATAGGGTAATGCTAGATTAGTAGGTCTAATGGAAATTCTATAATATTATTGTGTATTTGCATGCTTTTTTTTAAAGCTATTTGTGTTGAACTTTGATTGTATACTGTTAGACCTTGTAAATCACATGTAGAGCAAATAAACTATTCTATTCTATTTGAGAAGTAGAGTCTGTATATTTATTTATTTTATTCATCTGTCACGTTTTAACGTTACGTAGGATCGAATATTTTTAGAGTTTCGTACCCAAAGGGTGCCAATTAAACCCTATTACTAAGGCATCGCTGACCGTCCGGCCATCCGTCCGTCTGTCAGCGAGTTTCATTTTCACTAGTGTTTAACAACAAATAATGGAAATAAAATAATGTAACATTTTACGGAACCCTTCGTGTGCAAGTCCGACTCGCACTTGGGTGATTTTGTTTTACTTATACTCAACTACTAAGGTGGTAAAAATAATTGAGCGGATCACTTTGCCAATAAAAATACAAAACTAAATGAAAAAAGTTCATTTCCGGTAAGGTTGGAGCAGCCATCAGAGGCTACCAACTTTAGTCCTTTAAAAAAAAAAACAAGTTTTTTTTATTCTAATAAACCTTCACAAACACTTATGAATAATCCTTATACCGATTTGAGAAGTTGAATATACTGAGAATATATAATATGCCGGCAATAAACTCGGCAATCTCCAATAATTCTATTCAGTAAGTAAGTACATGTATTCGTTGATGTCATATTTTTTTCGGATTTCATAATATATTTTAAATACTTCATTTAAATACTTATTGGAAATTGGTATATACGACGACCTTGTCCTCTGGCAAATATGGGTTAGGTACTTTGGACCCATTTCACTGTCGAAACCAAATCTATAGAATAAGGAAATTTTAGGTTGAAATAGACAATCCTAATATTTGCATAATAGTAAATTAATAAAGCTTATTGACAGATTATAAACTTAGATTATGAATTAATTTCTAATTGGTTAAGTAATAATAATTTAAATTTAAATTTAACAAAAACACAATTTATTCAATTCAATAATTATGGATCTAATAATATAAAACTAAATATTAATAATAAAGGACAGGACGTATTAGAAACAGACAAAACAAAATTTTTAGGTTTATTTATTGATAGGAACTTAAATTGGAAGTCGCATATTGATCATGTCTGTAAAAAAATAAGTAAGTTTATATATGTTTTAAACAGATTGAGACAGACATCCGCACGATCTACTGTCCTAGCAGCGTACCATGGTTATATAGCGTCAACACTAAAATATGGCCTATTGATTTGGGGGAATTCTACAGATCTAAATAAGGTATTCATTGCACAAAAAAAATGTATACGTGCAATATGCGGTGTTCCACCACATGCACCTTGCAGACCTCTGTTTGAAAGTCTAGGTATATTGTCTCTCCCATGTATGTATATATTAGAAGTTGCATTATTTGTAAAGACTCATTACAGTTATTTTAAAACAGCACAAGACATTTACCCGAGAAACACGAGGAATCCAGATCGATTGGTCTATGACATTCCGCCTCGAATGGCTCTTTATCAAGAACAATGTTATGCAATGAGTATAAAGGTGTTTAATGCAATACCAAATAATATTAAATCACTTTCACTGACACGTTTTAAATGTAAATTAATTAAATGGTTAAAATCTCAAATTTTCTACGACATTAATGAATTGTATAATTGTTTGACATAGGACTTTTTGTGTTTGTTTGTTATTTGCTTTGTTCGTTGACTAAATGACATGTATGTACGAGATCATAGACATTAATTTTGATATAGATTTTAATTTTGATATTTAGTAAGTGACATGATTCCCTATTCTTTCTTTATAATAATAAATAAATAATGTTTTTCATATTATAATATTATTATGTATTTGCATGCTTTTTTTTAAAGCTATTTGTGCTGAACTTTTATTATGTATAGGTACTGTAAGACCTTGTAAACTACATTTATAGCAAATAAACTATTCTATTCTATAATGTATTGAGTTCGATTCTGGTAGAATATAATCCTGAATGAACGATTTATGTTCGAGATATTAATTTCAATATTATGAATAGAAAAATGTACAAGAGAGAGTAAAATTAAATGCAATCTATCTAAGTAAAAATAAATATTGCTATACAATTTTTCTATTCATAGGTATGCTTGTATTTTTACCAAAATTTTACTAAGGTAAGTAATGTGTACACACGGCCACAGATCAAGCTACACTTTTGTGTTGCAAAATAGCTCCTATTACAACCGCATAAGGTGCCGCAGTGTGTAGCTTGATCTGTGGCCGTGTGTACATAAAGTCAAAAGGGGAACTGACTTTTATGGCATCTAACGTAATACCCCGGTAAATGTCAATAATGAAGAATATGCACATTATCCAAAAAAAAACAAAAATGCCAAATTACTACATAAAAATAATCAAATCAGATAATAATTATGAGTAATATAAGTATTATTGAATCACACGAGTATATATACTGACTGAACAACTCGTGACGTCAAGATCTATGCCGTCATAGAAATTTGTAAGCAATGAGTTCGACCGTCAACGCAGACAGTGATGTCACGCGACTACCTTATAATTTAAAAAAAAATCTAAAATCATTTTATGCACATTCCCCATCGAACTCGAGCTTTTTTAGAATTACCCAGGCGTTGTAGGTACGTACAAGGCAGGCGGGCCACCTAATGAGGCGTCAGGAAAGTTATTTATTATCTTCAACGTAAAGAAACCTTATTACCGGAGAAATCTTCATTAAGGTACGCCACGGGGCGTTGTCTTGCTGAATTAATTTTGTTAGATAATTCTAGAAGGCAAATAAATGTTTTCTATTAGAAAAGATACGTTATTCTAGGCTGGGTAAAATGAACATTATTTTGATATTTGTTAAATTAGTACTCTGAAGGTACCTACCCATAAAGTTCATTTTTGGAATGGTCTAGCAAGTGCTAGCCTTAGCATTATAGCCTCCTATATCCTCAAAACAACCTATTCTTGCGTCTTAATTAAAATTTTAATATACGGACTTTAGTAAATATACAAACACCCACATATATATAAATCTAACTTAAACACAACTTAATTGTATTCTTCTTTAATAGTATAATTTAAACTTTATCAAATTTAAACCAAACCAATGATTTTACCTCAAAAACAAAGGTTCTAACTTAAATTGAATACGAAACAGAACCCTAATCGATCAATTTGAAGCAGTCCATTGGAGTTGATTTGTTTAAAAAAAAAATTTTTCTGGAAAATAAAGCGAGTTCTATTAATACATTCTCTTCCATTTTGAGAAAATCACTGTTCGTTGATCTGTAAACATCTCACGAACATTCAAGGCTATCTTGCCATTCAATACCGTGGCTAGGGTTGACACTTGTAAATACGTTTTAATTTTATTACTTAAAATTATACCTACTTAGCTTACTTATTTACGACTAAAAGTGATCTAGACATACACAGATAGCCTCCTCTTAAAGTACTAATTTATTTTGCATGTGTTTCGTAAACTATATCGATGTATCTTTGTAGTATTTACCTGCCTAGTTGGGTGGGTACCACCCTCAACTAGAAAATCTGTCGCCAAGCACATACAAGTGTTCCGACTACTGCACTTGAGAGCCAGTTCCCGTCTAGCCTTTTCGTGCTAACCACCATCGGCCACATTGATCACTGACCACGACGATATTGTTGTCAAACACAAACAAAAAAAATAATAAAATAAGAAAACATAGAGGGACATCTATGGACTTCACAAAAAAAACTGGGCTCTAAATCAACATGGCCAAAAATTCCTAGGAGTTACGAGGTAACATGTGATAAAATAAGAACGGAAATCGTGAAAAGTAACTTCTTTTCGCAGGTGATTCTCGCCTTTATTGACTGAAAATGATATTATTCTTATACTTTCCTATCAAGGATAAAATATTTAAAAAAAATACAGCACATGAAAGTATAATAAAAGCCTTAAAGTGATGTCGCCTCAAGAAGTATATTAAAAAGGGGTTTTTAAATGATCATATCTCCTGTATATATAAAAATATATGTATGACGTTATCCTATCTTTCGTCAGAGAGATAAAAACAAAATGTTTTCAGTGTCAACCCTTAAGCAAGTGTCACTAGCAAGACGGCGGAGTAAATTGATGTCCAGCCAACAAGTGGGGCGCGGGTAAGCTCCATTGCCCTTCTTATGTATAGGATGGGAAGTCATCGTTTATGTTATACTGCTTTCTGCAGCGGGTTTGTACGTGGGCTCTTATTTTGTGCCAGCGGTTTATAAAGTTTTATGTTATTATAGTCTATTAGCCAAGGTTGGAAAATAGGTCACTTTTAAAGAAGGAAATAGAATATTTTTATCCAACAAACAACAGTTCAAGAGAGTCTAACCTAATAAATACCCATAAATAAAAAAACCCATGGCTAAAAATCTTTGAAAAACCTACCGTATGATTAACTTAATTTTATTTATTAGTTGACCGTTTTTTTTAAAACGAAGTTTTCTAAAAATGAATCCTAGCTAGATCGATTTATCTCCCCCGAAACGATTCCGAGATTCAGATTATGTATACTTAATATACCTATACCAGAATTAGAAATAAGTGAACGTATTATTTATTTATTTTTAAATTCTAATTTAGGAATCAATTCAATCGGATATTTATTTATGATTACAATTTAGTCAATCGAGTACAGACTTTATGTATTCGGTATATACTCGTATAGACTTCCAAACTTGTGACTTGAATTCTTCGTACATTTTTATGTTGAGACATAAATATCCTTAAAGTTTAATTTCAGTTTTCCCCAGACCTACTTCTGTCAATGTGATACCTACCTAAATGTGAATGCAAATCAGCCTCAGAATTTGGTACTGATGCAGCTGGAATATTAATGTGTCCGTACCTTTATCATACAAATCCCGTTTAATTCGGTTATTCAGCGAGGTGGAAATTGGCTGGAAATTATTCCTCATAGCTTATGAACAGTGTCTTAGGTACGTGTGCGTTTTGTAATATGTTTGTAATTTGAAGTTTATTGATCTTACTCGCTTTTAGCCCCGCGGCTTCATCCGCAATCACGTTTTTTACCCCTTTAGGCTGCCTGTCCATTAGCCCTTAATTTGACAACGTACACTCAAATGTACACATAAAAAAAATATCTCGTTATTTATAGAAATTTATTTAGATTTTTTTTTATAATTGTATTTTCAAATAAAGTAGATTTTTTACTTATTGCGAAGTTAAGGGAGCGCAGCTAGGAAAATACCACCGATAACATTGTTCATAATTCACATTACGTAATCATCACGTCATTTCTGTGCAATTGTATTGGTGCCTGGACATTGGACAGGCAGCCTTAGGAGTTGAATTTTCAAATATCCTTTCTCCTATGTCAAATTTCAGCTAGATTCATCCAGCGGTTTGAGCTGTGCGTTGATAGATCAGTCACGTTTTGCTTTTATATATTTAGAAGAAACATTTTCTATGGTCTTATTCATAAAAAAGAATTCATAAATTAACTAAATTTATTTACATAAACAAGCATTTAGGCTTGTGATTATCTAAAGCGATGCAATCTATCTGTAATTCTTTTCTATATTCGCTTTCTACTTTCTAATGGAATTCATCGGCATTGCTAACATTTTATTAGATTTATCTAGAATTTGCTCTGAAAAACAAATATTTATTTCCCGAAAACCATAACTTCATCAGGATAAAAGGTTGATTGAAACGTACAATCTTATTCAAGGTTAATGGCAGGGCACATCGCAAGCTAAACTATATAACTGGAGCACTCACACTCCCGCGAATGTATCCCCCCCGCCCCTCCTAGAAATATATCTATTCTGATTTGCTATATTGCGGATAGTAAACACACCACTCATTACATGTGCGTCGTAAGTTAGCTTAGCTCGCGGTGAGACCAAAGCTTTACAAATAAAAATAAACCCAACCAGTTTATATCTGCTCATAGCGTAAAGCCTTAAAAGGCCAAAAATGGGGTCAACACTCACATAAACCTCAAATGTTTACTTTTTGGTACTACTAAACTAAGCACAAAATTAGCTAATATTACCAGTAAAATGTCTAGATTCGGTCGCATTGAGCAAAGAAAGAGAATATTATGCCCTACGGAGTGTGTTAAGGCAGTTTTCCTACTGGTGGCGAGTAAAGGAATAGCAATTGACTATGAACGAGTAGGGAAAAATATGAGCTACTTTCCGAATCATGCGTTAGAGGAATCAGAACATAAGTGCTTGTAAAGGCCTTTTGGAATAAATAAACATATTATTTCACTTCTTTTCTAATTGTGAGCTAAGCGATTGAATTTGTTTATAATTATGGTAAGTAGGTATTTCCAAAAAAAAAATTCCTGTTGTGTTACGTGACGTTTTGACCGCCTGGCTGCTTGTCAGCCAAATAATAAACAAGTAAGTATAATTTCAATTGAGCATTGCCGAGTTTTCTATTCTATATATTTTTTATTTTATTTATTAGTCAAAATTTGCAAAATTTATTCTACAACTAGACTCATAGGTGTAGGCTACTATTTCCTCGCTTATTTACTAGCTATTCGTCGGTGGAACAGTTTCCTAAGTCACAGAGAATTCGTTTGAGGGAATATTATATTTGTGGCCAGGCCAATTTTCGGTTATTTCCGTTTAGGGAATTCCCAATTGGGAATTTTTCTCGTGTCGGTTTTATACGTGACAAAATTGTGACATAGTTATTTTATTACACTATTTCTTATAATATTATTTATAATTCATCTCAAATTTGTGGCAATCCATTATTTTTAACCTTTACCGTTACCAAAGAGAAAATAATGTACTATACCGTTACTTATATATTTTCTATATCGGTTGTTTATAGAATAGTTATAAGTTATAGGGTTATATTGTTTTTCGTTATAAAATAATCTTTTTTATGCATAGACGTATAAAATATCTGTACTGAGTTTCGACGTAGTTGAAAGTGAAGCACAAAACATCATACACACATGACATGTAAACGCGAGTAAAATCTGTACTGACAAAAGCACAAATGACGCTGATCCCTATTGTATGTTGACGTCTTGACTCTAATTCGACTCAGAGCTCACTCACTACACTACCTCCGTCAAGCCATTCGACATCTACCAGTGAGTTAATTTGATAATATCGTTTGACCTGTCCCTTCCTCAATTGCAACCGTGTTTTATTTCTGATTCGAACTTCTTCATCTCCCAGCTCTGGTTCCCAATAATTTGGGCACAGATTTTACTCATGTGATTTGGGGTCGGCGCAATATGTAGGTACTTAATCTTCTTCCATTCAGCTCTTCTAACCGTCATATTGAAATTCAAGTGTCACACAATCCATCCATCTCTTTTTCGGTCTTCCCTTTCCCGTATATATATTATTAACATTAATATTCATAACTCTTTTGGTTACATAGAGCGATGCCACACGGGCGTTGTCGACGCAGCGAGGCTTGAGTGCCTAAGTGCACCTAATCGACGACTTTCCAAAAACTTGGCTACAAATTAAAACACACAAACATTTACTTTATTACGTAGGTTTATACCCTAAGTAAAGTCTGAGGGAAGTCTAAGCACGCTCTATAGATCTCAGCCTTAGAGCGGTGACGACGCTCCGTAACCTGTACCTGACTGTTGAAATCACAGCGGTGCGACGACGCAACGCACCGGCAACGCTCATGGGGCATCGCTCTTACTTGAAACATTTACATCGGAACTAGAATTTAATGTCACATATGTACAAAAAAACTTACAAATGTAGTGTTAGGCATGAGCGTCTTTGAAGATTGATTAGCCGCGAACATAAGGCTGATGCCACCCCAGTTGTCTCGATATATGAACTCGTCACCTGAAACAAATTTTTAATTGAGAAAAAATATAAGGACTTATTTATTGCCAGTGTCAAGTTATATTATAAGTTTTAGTAAGGTTCTAGTCATGTTAAATAAATCACAGTCACCGTCAGCGTCCGTAAAATGGTGCCCGTTTACTAAAACTTTTTGGATTATTTGGGAAAACGTCACCGATTATCTTCTTCTATAGTAAATATATAAAAGGAAAGCGTGACTGACTGACTGATCTATAAACCCACAGCTCAAGCCACTGGACGGATCGGGTTGAAATTTGACATTATATAGCTATTATGACGTAGGCATTCGCTAAGATAAGATTTTTGAAAATTCAACCCCTAAGGGGGTATAATAGGGGACCGTGTGTGACGAAACGCTGGTATCCAATAAAACCCAAAAGACACGATTACAAGAAAAAGAACACGCAATAAATATCACCCTATAAAATTTAGCACTGGTCGTAAAATAAAAAAAAATGGAAACAAAAATTTGTATTACTAAACAGTGGAATATCGTAGTTCTATGTTCAAATTCTAAAACAGGTAAGTGTTCCAATTTCAAATGCAACGCCAGAACAACCGAGGACATCAGACGTGACGCGTGACTTGACGTTGCAACACCTGCATCGCGCAATAAAGTTTATTCAACACGACATTTATATAGGTTGTATAACATTAAAGACGCCGGCGTCGTTTTTAAATCAAAGTTCAATTTGAATTTCCTATAAATAAGATAAGATAAGATAAACATAAATATATTGTATACTTCATAGACTGAAATCGCAGAGTAACTAGGATATTTTTTAGCATGCTGTATCCTCGTCATTGCCCTTTAGGATGAGTTTGTAACCAAATGCGGCCTTATTTCATTTAGAATTTAGTTTCCTAGTCATCAAAAATTACAACAGGGTTCAAACTAAAAAGATATCACTGAATGATGCATAATAATGACGTAAACCTAATTGATAAGTATTCATACGTCATAACCTTAGGGTGGTACACCACTTTCTTGGTAGACTGTACCTACGTAATATGTATCATTCAAATAAGTCAAAATGAAAAAGTTCTTTGGTTTATTCTATTGTTTTCAATTTTCAGTAATAGCCATGGGCGCCGGCAGGATTTCAGGGTGCATAAAGTTAAGACGCCTTCAGTTTCTATTCAAACAAAATTAATAAATAATAAAAAGAATCTATGTACCTATTTTCTCTACAGGGGGTGCAAGTTGCATGCCAGGGGGGTGAAGTGCACCCTTTGCACGGCGTTCATTGTTATTTTTACCTACAATGCAGTTATAGCCGAATCTTAACAGTCAGATAGTATCCAGCATTTACCTATGTAGTATAACATCCCATGACAACTGAATTCATAATATAACAATTCATTATTCACTATAAATCGACCGCATGACCGCCTATCACACAATAACGATTTATTCAAACGGTCAGCACTTCGCTCGCGCCCAGACATTTTGTAATCTATAGCATTATCATAAATCGATGTAGCTTAGCTGACTGTTGGCAACCCATTTCAATAGATTTACCTGATAAGTTTTTTAAAATGTTGACATATTAATTGAATAATAAAAAATGAAAAAAAAAATTGTCACTTTTCATGAATATATTTTACTAGTTTCAACCCCACGGGTTCCCGAAAGATATGATAATCTACTATACAAGGTATGATTTATCTATGTTCCAAATCCGTCCTGCAATTACAGCATAATTATGTAAAAAACATCTTCAAACAATACTGCCCCGCTTATCCACCCGCGTACTCGGGATAAAAAGTAGCCCATGTCATTTTGTCACTCTTCAGATCACCTATCTAGACCAATGGCATAAATCATCAGGTCAATCTGTTGCTGCATGAAAGACAGACAAACCAACAAATACACTTGCCTAATGCAGTCAAAAACAAATATTACGATTTGGGTTAATTTTACAATAAGAAAAAAAATCTAAACAAATAAAAATTGTATAATGATAAAAAATAATATAATAATCCTTTAGTAAGTAATTTGAGGAAAAGAAAAGTATTTTTTGTTTGTTCTAAGAATTTACGACCTCCCACTGGGGATGGCGTGCGTGGGTGTCTCGTTTCTCATGTTCCCTGGATACATGGAATTCTCCATTAAATCGAAATGAATTAGTCAAAATAAAATGTTGAGGGTGTTACGTTTCAATGTTTAGATAACTTTTCCAGTTATTTATAATAAAAAATAAAAACCGGACAAGTGCGAGTCTGATTTGCGCACCAGTTATCGGTTCCGTACAGATAATTTGGATGAAAGGACAATTTCTAATAAATGTGGATCGCCAGGATCGCTGAGGAAAAGGGTCTTGATACACGGTCAGACAGACAACCAAGTGATCATATAAGGGTACCATATTTTTTTCCTTTTGTTCTTGTTTCGGCTGTCATTTCATAATTACACAAAATTTGATAGTTTTATTCTAGAATTATACATACTAAAAATCTTTAAATTTAAAAACAGGAAACTTCATATTTACTCATACCTAAAGTAAATTACATTTTCAATTTTTAATATAATCACTTAATTTCCACCTATTTATCATTTCGTAACACAGTGAGGTAGATCAAGTAATTATTCACTTCGTTGTGACAGGTAACCTTAATTTGGAATACGCTGAGATACTTGTAATTAAATTAATGCGACACATTACCGGATTCTCCCTGGAGTTTCGGCGAAGTAATTAAAGAACTGCATTTGTAGGTTCATGAGATCTTTCGAAAGATATTTAAAAGTAAATAACTCTGCACAAGCACTTAGATTATAGAATCTAACGCACAGTTTGAAAGAGGTAGCAATAATTACAGCAATGGAGCTTTATGTATTACTTTCTTATATATTAGACTATTTTTAAGTTCAAGCCCTACAGAAGAGCACATAATCCGGTCTTAGTTTTCTATCACCGGATCAAAATTCAGCCTTCAATTGAGAAGAATATGTAAGTAACTGTGTACTCAAATATTTGGTGAAGAGAACATAAAACAAATTAATATTTATCCGCGAAAATTACCATACAGATTACTGTATGGTGTGATAGACGGCTCAGATACGACACTAGGTACCAAATTATACTAATGGGTCGCAGTGACA
This sequence comes from Tethea ocularis, assembly GCA_963555595.1. Lineage (NCBI taxonomy): Eukaryota > Metazoa > Arthropoda > Insecta > Lepidoptera > Drepanidae > Tethea > Tethea ocularis. Next base: position 5,559,018 of record OY741979.1, read on the forward strand.
CCGGCGGAGCGGCGCGATAACACAGACAGACGCTGGTAAATTGGCCATCGTATTCGATAACCAGCCACTACTGGTAAACTATTATTAAACTAGCTTCCACCCTGCGTTTTCACTCGCCTTCTCGAGGGATAAAAAGTGTTACTTCTTCACGCTCAAATGGCTGGACCAATTTTTATAAAATTTGGTATAGGGGTAGCTGACACTCTGGATTAACACATATACTCTTCATCCCTCGGGAACGCGGGTGAAACCGCAGGGCGGAAGCCAGTAATATTATAAATGTGAAAGTTTGTATGGATGTGAAGATGTTTGTTACTCTTTCACTCAAAAATTACTCAACAGATTTGGATGAAACTTGGTACATAGATAGCTCATACCCTGGAATAACATATAGGCTATCTTTTATCTCAGGAACGCAGGTGAAACTGCAGAAAACAGCTGGTAGGTAGGTAGTTGGGGAGAGATAATTTGAAGCATAGTTAAGGCAGTTTAAGTAGAGACTGAAATATTACTAGACATTTTGTTAGGCAAATTGTTTTTGGTGGCGTGTTTTACTGGCTGCGTGTGAAACTTTTAGTTGTATAGACTTTTGAAAGCCTATGAATAATTACTAGGGTACTTCATCACCTACAACAACATTTTGAAAGAGTGTTTGTTGGTTTGACCTTCTTTTACGCAGCAATGAAGCTGGGTCGGTTATATCGGGAACGCGGGTAAAACCGCGGGGCAGAAATTAGCACAATCGATGGTTTGTAAAGTATAGCATGAGTTCTGTGACGAAAATGAACCATAAAAAATTGCAATAAGGTTCATCTGAATCTACAGATGAAGTTTATTGCAAATAGATAAGGTTCATTTTCGTATCACTCTGGCTACTGTCTACAGGAAAACACTGGAAAATTAACATTAATTAAAGTTCTAAGTGTGAAAGAAAGGAAAACATTATAATTGTTATTGAGACGATGCAAAAATATGTTCCGCAGAACCCGCAGTAATAAAAGACATGTCGAATTTTATAGAGACCGGTTCAGAGTTTGTCAAAATACTTAGTTGCAACATTTTTCTAAGGATTTAAATATTTTAAATACATGAAGAAACTATATTTCCCGTGCAATAAGTAAAAACTATGTAGTTTCCGTGTTAAAAAGTACCTATAAAATGTAATGAAATTATTATACCATTAGAGCCAATATTTGGCACGAGAGCGTATCTTATCGGTCGTCGACTTGGCAACCACGCTCGGTGCCAAACTACACTTTAATTTTGTAACTTTATGATGTAAAAGATAAGCAGTAAAGACCTGTTTTCTTTTCTGGTAAAAAATATTATAGGTACAATAAGTCCAAGTGGAATCTTATTGTAAAAATCAAAAATATATTTTTCAATTCTGTTTGTTGAAAACATCACCCTTACACATAGTAAAAGTTTATTCAATTTTGTGATGTGTGTACTTCAATCTCGGAATATGCCCGAATCGTAACTGTGCAAAGGGACCCACAAAATGGATCACAGTCAAGTAAAAAATTACACCCATTTGGTGACGTCAGACAGACCTATTCAGTGTAAAATCCCGAAAGAATAGTTAGAAAAATACTTTCAGACGTGCTATAGGTAACTTGTTTTTTTTACTACTCATAAATTACTCCCGATATAGGTAATTGTGTGAAATTAAGGTTAGTAGTGGTTAAAATATTTTCAGAATTTTGAAAAAGCTTTGTCTTAATACATTATAGAAGAAAGAAAAAGTATTTATCGTCCCACCATATTATTAATATATACTTACGGTACAAAATACACTTTCAAAAATGTTTGTCTGTACATTTGTTCCGCCTAATCTCCGAAACAGCTGTATCGATTTTGATGACTCTATGACAGATACCTTATGTTATCAGTAGTAGGTAATATAGGCTACATTTATTTTGGAATCTACCTACCTACTTTTGAATGCGCGTAAAACCGCGGGGGACAGCTAATGAAGAAATATAAACATGGCCGTCTGTACAGAAATAATAACAAACCAAACTTTATATTAATCTGATATTTTTAGAAAGCAGCCCATTATGAACAATTTGGGCGTTTTATCGTAAAATCTCGGCTCGCGGACACGTAATGAATACAAATATTATTTGTAACACGATAAAATTTTAATTCACTGCCCAAAGCAACGCTTCGTACGTATCGTAACGACTTGTTTACAGAGTACAGAAGATACTAGAGACCGCAACGTGACAAATAGTAGCAAGGCAGAGATACAAAATATATTTTTTATAATAAGTATTTTTGTAATAATATTAAAATATTTCGATTAAATATTGATATTATAATGAAAAAATGATGCGTCACTCGTACTGATGAGTATGAAACTGTTATTTGATACATGCATGAATGTGAAAAACTCTTTATGATAAATTAATGTATAGTCGACATTTGTGTGACAAAAATGCTAACGTGAAAGTCTACATATTGAACAAACAATATATTATTTAACGAAGAATTTATTAAATAATGTAAAATTTGATGATCCATGTGAGTAAACTATTAGCACTCTTAAATAATAAGTACCTGGTTGACCGAGCGTTGCTCGTTTTGTTTTTAAAACGACGTTTTCTAAATTTCATGAAAATCGTTGGAGCCGTTTCCGAGATTCATATATACAAGAATTGCTCGTTTAAAGGTATTAAATAACTATAACTATAAATTTAATATTAGTTTCTGGGTTGTACTGTGCTCTGTGGTGTATCGATTTGTTGTATAATTTCAGTTGTGTCTGCGTTATAGTATTTGTTTAATGTGTTTTTGGGGTAAGCCTTTGAGGTTGTCCGGTTAGGTTGATGCAGCCATCACCAACTTTTGTCAAAATAACATGGTAAATAGCATTAACAATAGATTTTTGGCTAAGAATTAAAAAAAATGTACAATAGTATTGAGCTCGAAAACGCTCAATATATATTTTTTTCGCCATCATTGTCACAAAATAATTTCCAATGCCATGTATTCAGATGCCAAATACACAATAAACCATCAAACGAACATATGTATCAGAATATAGATATATATCACACAAGATCACCTTCAAATTTAAGCTTCGTATAATATCACGTATAACGACACATTATGCAAAATAGAGCCTCTCTAATGCACAGTGAATCAAATCACTCATTCAAATGTGAGCTCAGGAAACTTGGCTGACAAATTCTACCTCAAATTCGAAAATGTAGGGTTGGTCTCCCCTATTAATTACGTTACAGTACAGTGGGTACCTACCTAGGTACATCTAGTGATGTGTATTTTAGAGGTATTCAAGATTGATATGTAGAAATATAAACCCAATACATGTTTATTTTAAAGAAATAATATTGAACTAGGTAAATTAAAAAGAAATGATGTATACTTAAATATATTTCAAGCCTTGTTTAGTTTGAGATCAATGTAAATAATGTTTCAAGATATTATGCAAGTAATTACACAGTAAAGTTGATGACTATTATTTAAATTAAACCTAAACACTTAAGCACCATGACAAACGACTAATTAATGCAAAGGTAATTTTGGATCTATTCCCTGGCGGGTTACATGTTTGGTTTCGTACAGTGATTATTAACCTAAAACACAAAAACTAAACAATTTATAAATTTTATAAAACATTACAGAAAATAACAACGTTTCCGGTCAAATCTGCAACGCAATAAATATAGGAAAAACTACCTTGATGACATATTCACTGATAAAACATAAACATAAAACATTCCATTGAATTCCCAACCAAAGAATAAAAGGAAAAGATTGGTAAAAAAATACGAGTTCCGATATTCTTATCAAGAGGCACTCAGCTCAGCAAATGTTTACACGAAAAAGCCGTCTTTTAAATAATTCAAGAAAATTTTCATAAAATCGGCAAATGTTAAGAGACGCTTAATAATGCTTGTAAAAATGTTATTTTCATTTAATTGATGCAAAATTTATTTATACTGTAATAAATCAGGTTGTTTGGATCTATTTGTGTTTTATTGCATTCTCATGTACAACTGGGGCTGGTTTTAATAGTCAGCTTTTCATTGCCGCCTGCGTTATTCCATGCATACTTATCTGAAAATAACGTACTAGAATAATGTTTTAAAAATAGATTCATATACAGGGTTAAGTAGCCACTTATTGGAAAGTAACCCTGTGTAATTGAACTCAAGTGTAACATTTACACTGATTGATACACAAGATTGAAGTTTTACATGAAAAGTCCATAGTAAAAGTTGTTCAGAAGGATGAGTACAATACTCCTTGCATATTCGGCTACACATTGCAAAGTAACTCTGTATAGCTGTTTTTTATATGAGAGGCATAGTCAGGTCCACTTGATGGTTAGTGGCTTCGGTCGCCTATAGATATTAGCTATTTATACTTGAGCGATTGTCAATAATGTTACCGATCTATTACAATGCCTGGAAGGCAAGGCTCTCGAAGTGCAACTGCCAGAACACATTAGTAGAATATAGTAACAAAACAAATAGTAGTAGGATATCAGTTATCTGGTTGTCCATAGTACAAGTCTAGTCTGCTTAGGTTGTCCATAGTACAAGTCTAGTCTGCTTAGTTTGGAATCAGATAACAGTGTGTGAAAAAATGTCCCAGGATATTTATTTATTTAGAAGTTCGGCTACAAATTATAATCTTAAGAGTAAGCGAATAATACAAATAACTCTACCATCGTGCTATGGTTTCCTCACCAAATTTTTTCAGTTAAACATATTAGAAAAAGCCCTGCTGATAAATAGATGTCTCTTAGATGCGATCAACGGACCACTGTGTTTACTAAATGTAAATCTAATGACGTAATACCATAGTATAAAGAAGAGGGGAAGTAGGTTATCTTCATACAAACGCACCGCGCGCGGCATGTATGTGTGCGCTATTGTATCTATGTGTCGACGCACGCACACTTTAACAAAATCTCGACCCGTTTCTCATTGCGCCAGTCGGGGCTAACACTGCACAAGGTTCGCGCGCGCGTCACGGCTTTTCGGCACCGCTAAATGATTTATTCATCAATATCATCATCAAAATGTCTGATAATCGCAGAAGAACGTATTGCTGTGTGTTTGGGTGTCTTAATAATTCAACGATTCCAGATCTGTCTCTGTTCATGGCGAGTCGGGACCGCGACTTGACGTTGCCGCTGTTCATGCGGTTGCTAGCGAAGCGCGAACAGCCGCGCCTAATATTTAGCTAAAAGTGACAACCCTAAGACAGTAGGCAATTATATCGCGAATTGGGCCGGAGATAGCCTACTCCCTCTTCTTTATACTATGGTAATACGATACAATGTCCACGTTAAGATACGTCACCAAAGTCTATAATTTGAAATCATAAAATTTTAATAGCTCGGAAATGGAATCTTATTTTAAGTACCGTGTTCAATAATTTGGTCTTGAACTCCAAAGAGATATATCTATAAAATATGTTTATGGCGGCCATTTCAACCTCGTAAAACGGAAGTTAACGTAACAAACGTTTTTTATGTTAGAAAATGATCATTTCAAATGGAAGCTTATTGCATAAACGTATCATTACATGTATAAGTTACATATTATATCTCGCGTTTCCTGACATGTTACATATTCGTTTTTATTAGAGAAAGAAATTGGGTTTAGTTCAGTTGCTCCAATTTTAAAATAAATGAGATAGAAACCTTATTGATGGAGATAATATGTTATAATATTTGAATCGTGAGCAGGTGAAGCCGACGCGGTTTTATTTCGATTCCGAATAAAACTGCCGCTTACAATGTGATATCAAGAAAAGGTATAAATACCCACTTTATCAGTATATTTTCAGGCAAACATCATGAATTTTTGCTTGTGCATGATTTCAACAGAAAATGTGAAATTTCACGTTACAGATGGGAGTTTTGACGAGCTGTTTTAGAATATCGAAATTGTGGAGAAACACAAAAAATCTTTTCGTCATGTATGTTTTATTTACTTCGAGAGCGGTCCAACTTTGACACTAATTATGAGTACAATTTTTACATAAAATACTCGAAAAGTCATCTAAACGATGGTCAGGTAACCCGTTAACTTTTCCCCTGGAGTGCAGTTTAACTAACTGTAACGTTGGCACGTGGCAGAATAATGGTACAGAACTTTAGCCATAAGGTTAGGTAACGTCTTTAGTAGCAGTTAAGGTACAACAAGAAAACGAATTAGTAACGTATTTTAATAAAATATTTGTTAATAGTTGTTTTATAAACCCCGACGAAAATGAGCGATGTCATAAGTTTGTTTGAGGCATCATAGCTCTTAACGGATGAACCGATTTTTATAAAAAAAAATTCGTTTGACCACAATCTCGCGGTGGTCAGTGATGATGTAGCCGATGGTGGTAAGCACACAAAGTCTAGAAGGGAACTGGCTCTAAAATGTAGCTACGGGACAAACTGGTAAGTACTTGCTAACAGATTTTCACTATCATTAAATTAGCTCCCGCCCTGTGGTTTCACCCTTCCCCAAGGGATCTTATAATAAAAACTTAAAAGATATCTAAAATAAAATCTTTTCTCAAAGAAAAAGCTCTGAAGATAATTTATTTTTATAAAATTGCACTTTAGTATTTTACAATAACATTGACATTTGTATTGCGTAATGTAACACGACAGTAATAGACCTCCTCACTGTACATGCAATGACTTTTTCTACAAACTCCGCCCTGCTATTCGTTCCTCCCCAGGCTCCCCAGGTTATGTGATTCTGCATTCAAATAGTTTATAACAAAATTATCATTCCCAAAGAGTCAACTTATTCTAACTTTACTTTTAACGGTTTAAAAAAAAGGTTTATACATGAAAAATTTAATTGGTCAGACCTAATCCTTAAAAAATACTGCGAAAGTCCGTACGCCAACTAGGGTACTGTGCTACAGGGAATAAGGCTTTATAAGTACCGTAACCCATTACAAAGCCTTAATAATTCCCTGTAGCACAGTACCTATATGTATATAGAACCATGCATACATTTTGCAAGACCCTCCAAAGCCTACGCGAACACGCCTATCCGATACAAAAGCGAAAAACACGAGAGTACATAAATGATTAGTTCATGTAGCGTGGGCGCGGGCATCTGTCTGACCATCGAAGAGTTGTGAACAATAACTTATTACTGTTCTTTTGTATATACTAAGATGTGTAGATACGTTGCCCACAGTCAATATTAGCAATATTAAAACAAGGTAATTGTCCGGAATCCACTTATTTCTGCAACAAACTGCAGTTGCAGTATACTTACATATATGTCTCTTCCAAGCATATCTTTCACAATATTTAGCAGAAAGCTTCTTGAGTTTGTTAACGACTAAGCTTTTCAACTCGCTTTTTTTTGTTACTGTCTGATGTTCAAAGGGAATCCCCAGAACTACTGATCCGATCCGACTTTTTAGTTGTTTTTTTCTGATATTTCTGGAGATACGTTTCACACAAACTTTAAATATTCTAGGTATCGAAATATAAACCGCTCGCTTGTCGTCTATGGTGAGACTTATACCTAACCGTGCCGTATTTACGCTGTGCCACTGCCGTATTCAGTTCCCTAACCCGGTGGCGAGTTAACGATGCGTGAGTTAACTTGGCGGGTTTGCCGGGTTCCCTAACCGCTCTTAATTATTCATCTGGGCTCGGTTAAACAGCTCAAATGCCGCTATTTTCGTATTTGCCTGCGAACGGCTTAATTTCATAATGATGTTATTTTAACGGGCCTGTTATGTTTTCTTCCGGCAGGGTAGAGAAGGGGCTATGAAAATTAATTAATTAATAATTTATACTTTTTATCGATAAATATGAATATTGCTGAGTTGGAAGACCGATTTCTGGCATAGTACTTTTTTAAAATATTTTCCCCTAATTTTTGTCAAACATTTGACTTTTCTTTCGATGAGGTCAAACTTAACCATTTATCTAGTTTTAATAAAAATTGAATTTGACTAAATATGTGTTATTTAGTCAAATTCAATTTTTATTAAAACTATGATTGAGATATAAAAAAAAAAAAATTGCAATTCGGGGAATCTTTATTAGAAACCCAAGGATTTTTTAACAAACCCATGCTGGTTTGTTAAATTGTGTTATTTATAATTATATGTATTGTTACCAGCCACTAATTCAACTAATTACAATGTAACTTTTTGCCGTTTATCGTAAATACTAATTGGACAACATAGTCTGACTGACTGATAATTCGTGAAGTGTTAAAACATTCCTAAATTTTAAATTTTATAATCGGATATAACACATTTTAAACCTAGGATTTACTAGTCTTACTTTAAACTGCTTTTTTTTTTATGAGAGTCTGAGTTTAACTGATAAGTTAAAAGCTGTTTTCCACGGTTTCACTCGCGTTCTCGGGATAAACCTATATGTACCTTCGGAGATAATGTAGCTTCCTAATAATGAAATAATTTTTCGAATCTGCCTAGTAGATTCAGAGATTAGTGCGTTCAAACAAACAAACAAACTCTTCAGCTTTATTATTAGTACATAGATAGTAATTAGTTACCATCACTTCACTCACCATCAGAATAACAAAGGGAACTTTCGTCGCCGATTGCTTTCAAATAAACTCAACAGATAAAGCTCCATTTCTTTTATAGTTTCACAAACAAACACCACAAAAAGAATCACTCGGAAACTTTCCCCATCTTAAGGTACTTAATTATAAAAACTTGAGTGATAAAGACTTAGATTTACGACTGAGTGGCGCATATGGGCGGGACATTACGCTTTTGTACACACTAATAATATATTTATTTAGATGTACACACGGCCACAGATCAAGCTACACACTGCCGCACCTTATGCGGTTGTAATTGGCGCTATTTTGTAACAGAAATGTGTAGCTTGATCTGTGGCCGTCTGTACCAACAGAATACATATATGTACTACATTTTAAAAAATACTTTTTTGTAACATACATATATCTAGTATGATTTAAGGAACGAACGTGTTTTTGCTAAAATTTATATAAATAGTCGAAACAGCAGAACAACAAATTGAATATTTAAACTTGTATTCTCGCTGATGAAAATAAATATAAAAGTGATTAGCTAGCATAACGCAAATGTGTCTGATGTTATGAGTGTAGTTTTACGTGTTAGGGCTTAGGTACGTGATAGTAATTTAAATGTTTCATTAAGCCCCCAGTTTTAACTTTTAATCGAATTATGATTGTGGGTGGCACATTTGGGTTATTCTGGGGATGTCGTTAGGAAATGTAAAACGTGACATATTTACTTAATTTTTGAAATATGAAATTAATCAATATACATGATAAGATATAAGAAGAGAGATAATGAAACATAAAAAGAACTAAATAAACTACTCTCGTAGCCTTTGCTACGAGTTTGCTACGACCGTAGTAAGCTCGTAGCTTTTGCTACGCCATACAATAAATTTTCATTCATTGTTTTTTACAGAAAATTTGCTAAGCAGGTAACATAATTGATTATAAATTATATTTATATGAAAATACGACAAGAACAAAGTCTGTACTTAAAATAAATGTACATTTTTATTTTTACCGGCTTATAATAATATATTTTTACGGCATAAAGAGATTTCTCAAGTCTCACGCGAGTCTCGGCATTTTCTAAGAAACGGAAAGGAACCAAAAGAATGTGCCTTCTATTACAAAGTGTAGGTGTAATAAAAATTTTACATCTCACAGTACTCGTTACGTGTTTTTCCACCATTGAACGTGCGCCTTTTGCACGAATATAAAAATACTGAATTGGTCATTGAAATTTTTTGTTCTGTGGCTCTACTTCTTTCCTTAAATACGAAATACTAATAGAAAATAAAGTGTTTCTCAAAATTTAATCCCTAAGGGTGTTGAAATAGATCATAGGTGAATCCTCAAGGGGAAAACTTATGTATTGTTATACATTTACTGAAAATGGTCTAGTTAGAACTATCCTGCGCTGGTCCATTGTATGTAAATACCTATCTAAAAGTCCCTACTAAGTATAATTTACAGTAAATTACTTCAAAATATAGTTTATTGACATTTTTTAGTTACAATCATTAACTGAATGACTGAAAATAAAGTAAAATATGAGTTTTTATATAATTAAAAATGTTATCGAATCAACCACGCTTAAATTTATCATAAAACCACGCTCTCACATCCAGCAACTTTAGTCCCCCGGCAATGCCTCCTCGTAGACCTCATAACATTTTATACTCGCTTTATTGTTTCCCAAATCTTTGCACGGCACGTCCAGTGGATGTTCATCCCCTGATTTTATATCTTTGGGTATGACAGATCACGATCAGTTTATAAAATGGAGCAGGAGTCTCAATCTTCTATTATGTGCGATAAGGTTGAAATTGCTTTGTATTTCGTTGTAATACATTGTGCTTTATTAAGCTATATTGCGACTACTGCGGTTAGGATCAGGTGGTGTATTGGCTTTATCGAAAAGAGTTATGTTTTAGGGTAAGTGAAAGTGAACCTTTTTGGTAAAGGTGAAGATCTTCAAGAACGATCTATAAAAAGATTTATTGTAATATTGTAATTTATTTATTCCACTTTAGAAAGACTATCGACTAAAATAACATAAATAAAATTAAAAAAATAAAGAAACCCCCGAAACTCACTAGGTAATTGCTGATAATTTTCAAACAGCTGAGCCGATTTTCTTGAAATATAGATAAGAACACTTTCGATTAAAATACCTCTCAAACAAAAAAAACAAAATCAAAATCGGTTCATGCTTTCGGGAGCTACGATGCTACAGACAGACATACAAACAGACAGTCACGTCAATCTTGTAACATAAACAACTAAGAACAAACAAGATATAATTTAAATACAAATTAAAAAAAAAACATACGCATCGAAAACAGAATCTCTTCCCGTCCCTTTCTAAAGAATTATAATAACAAAAGCGTACATGAAAAGACTCAAACGGAAAAATAAAAACATTTTAATTTTAAGGTGTCAATAGCTCAGTGGTAATAGCTACCACCCTCGAATTGAAATCTGTCACCAAGCACCTACCAGTGTGTTTTAGCAGAACTTTTGGTGCCAGTTCCCATCTAGATATTATGGGCTTTCTACCTATAGCCCCATCATGACATGAAGCGATGATAACTGGTGATATTATGATTAAACATTTAAAATATATAACAAGCCACATACCAAGCTGCTACTATTTCTAAAATTAAATGGCTAGCTATAAAGTTAAACAACGTTCAAATATCATAAAAATCCCCTTAACATAAACGTGTTCACGTCAAATAAGTATATCAAGATGACGTTTACACGCAAAAGTAAACCGACTTAAACAGGTTATAAAAGAGGTTTAGAGCGAGCGCAGTCAGGCATCACAAACTTTTTCAAAGCTCGAGAGTCTACGATGCGCATACACAACGCAACTGCATACAAAGTAGGGAAAAATTCATGCACGATTGTGATTTATGGGGGATTTAGTAGAAAAATGTTTGAAATAGAATTTTTTATTTTGGTTAGGTTACGGCTATATTTTATACAATTATTTTTGTTGATTTTGATAGCTGTACTTGAGTCAGTTTTTTATAAGTATTGTGTGCTCATTACCTACGAACTAAACATCACTAATGGCAAGATGGTGAGCAAAGGCCTATACATAGTTTAGAAAAAAAGTGAAAAAAGTATATATTCATAAAGGATTCTTTGTTTTATGTCACAAAACAAAGCAATGATAACTCAGTTTTTGGGATAAAATTATATAAACTTCAGCTATTGCAAAAAAGAAGGTTTAAAAAATTGATAACTAGTGACCCACCCCGGCGTGTTCATCTAGAATCATCTCTAAGGATATTGGGGGGCTGGATCAAAAGAATCCTTCCTTTTATCACTTCTAGTCGCATCCAAAAAAGGGGACTTGAAACAGAACTCAATGTTATAAGAATATACTGAATAAGAAAACTTTGCAGAAACACTCAACTGGTTTTATGTAGGTTTTTTTTACCAAAAAAAAAGCCTCGGGAAACTAAGCACGTTGAAATTAAAAAGAGATCCCGATGGTTCCGGGTAAAGTTCGTGACAGTTTCCGTCGGGAATTTAATGTGTTTTACCAACGTTTACCGCTAAACTTGCTGAAGTTTTAGCGCCAGACAAAAATATTTAGTTTCATTTTTTCGATAATGCTTTTTTTAGGGTGACGTAGCAGTAGAAGAGTAACTTAATAAACTTTCTAACTAGAATTAATAGGCCAAGTAATTCTGCTTTATAAATGGGAATGTGTATTTTTTTAAATGAGATACAAAAACAATATTTTAAGGTGAAAACGCTACTTAATAAACGAAATTAAAAAAAACGTTGGTTAGGTCAGTATTAAATTCACTTATATAATACAACCCGTTTCAGCTACGTTCCTAGGATAATAATCTTATAGCACTCAGGGATAATGTAGCTTCCTGTTAATTAAACAACTGTTAGAATCAGATTAGGAACTTACAAAACATGCTTTACTTCTTTATAATATTAGTGTAGAAAAGTGCCATATAATACTAGTTAAGTTTTGTCACTAAATATGGCTCAAATCTCACGGGATGCCAGCAATTTGAGCAACTTTTATCTTACAAATATTCAGGTCTATAAAATACTTAGTCTATAAAATAAATAAAATTCTGTTGTTAGCTACGCATCCATTACGAAGTCTATACAAAAGTGAAACCTTCGGCTGGCACAAAGAATTTAATAAATAACAAGGTTGCGACGTGCCCTCAGATCATAAAAATTAGGAGATATAATAATAATATGTTGTTTTTTGCTACATAAAGGTAGATCCCAAATCTACTCTAATATTATATGAAAAGTTTGTCAGTTCAGATGTAGAAGAATCTCCGGAGTTACAGGTCTGATTCTAAAAAATATTTAACTAATAGTACGTTATTTCCGAGTGCAATAGTTTACTTTTTATCCCAGGAACGTAGGTGAAACCGCCAGAAAGAGCTAGTGTTAATATAAAATATATCCGATGAGGAGAAATTGAACTGATGCCTTACGTTTTCTTAATGAAACCACTTGATGTAATAAGGTGAACTGATTAATATATTACTGATATTACGTTCCAATCCTACTAATATAATAAAGTTTGTTTGTGTGTGTGTATGTTTGTTCCCACTCAGTTTCGTAATAGGTGAATAGATTTAGATGAAACATAGCACAAAGGGCACAATTAACTGTAAATAATATTAGTGTTACTATATTGCCTACAAACTATATGTATTGCATTTTAGTGAATATTGAGATCATTTTTTTTTTGTTTATTTGGAAATAAATAGGTATATAGGAATATAGTAATAGGAAGTATAGGAACTAAAACTGCGGCCCCTATGTTCCTTTTGAATATCTCGTTATTTTAATGTTCTGTGGACCTCCCCAACTGTCAGCAACTTTGCTAATTTCTCCGTCACTTTTGAACATTAATTTTCTTTTTGGGCGGCAGACGACAGCATCTTTACCTAGTGATATATTGGCCGGATGCGCTAATTTATCTGTTGCCATGTGCCGTTTAATATTACTCCTCCCGGTTTTACCCGCGATCCTCTATTTCCCTATATACCCTCAAGGGTTGAAATTTTCAAAAATCCTTTTATGGAATGCCGACGTCATAATAGATCAGCCAGTCCGTCGTTCTGTTGACACCCTCCGGGTACGGAACCCTAAAAATCTTCCGATGTAAGCTATCATTATTCCCATATCAATATATCTAGTATAGCCTATTAGGGACCCAAAGATAATGTCCTACAGAGCAGAGTGTTACCTAAACACGTTAATGAAAACTTATCACACAATAAATATACAATAACACCCGTATTTAATCGCATATACGTGTTATTTCAGCTCATAGTTACATTGTTATTGTATGTTATTTGATAACAACTTGATCCCAATCGAATATATGATATAACAATGTATAATTTGTAGAATTCAGTGTATTTGCACTAACAATATGATATCCGTTACAAAGCCTTTAATACTTGAGTGAACGATATTATTAATTGGATTCGTGTATCTAACAAAGTTTAATCGGAATGAAGTTATTTGAATTTCGTTTTGTTTTAATTAAATTAAATGGAAAATTTAAAAGTTACTTTATTTTAATTTGATGAAAATTTCTGAATGTTTTCAGTACCATATGACGTTTCCAAATTTAAAGTAGGTATCTTGTTGTACCTAGTTCTTGTACCGCTGCCGACCTGCGGCGTCCTTTGACTTCTACCTACCTGGTGAATCATCAGGTTCTGTAGTCTTTTGTTATTTTCAGTACATAGCATCACTAGGGAGCTCTTTTCACTGTCAAAAATGTAACAATAGGGTATTGTCGATGTCAAAATACTATTAGTACTATAGTATTTAAGTTTCTATATAGCAAATACTAAGTACTACTGACATTTAATAACGAGATGAACGTTTTTAAAAAAATGAAAAGCAGCCTACTATTTCACGGGCTAAAATTAAATTTCTTTCTATTTTTCTTTTGTAAAAAAAAACAGTTTTCTCCGAATAATACTGCTGCAATTTATTTCGCGCAGCTGAGAAGCTATAAAACGGGATAAGCGTCGCGAGAAATTGTTTTATTGCTCGTACCCGACTGTCTTGTAGTTAACAGTCTTTTTAAAAGTCTATGGTGTATAAAAACTTTATGGGTTGTAATCTATTTGCATCTTGGGACGACGCAAAGGACATGATAATGTCAAACATTTACAGAAAGTTAGTAACTTTCTACTTCTATAGAAGTACATGGTGATATAGTAGCTTGTATGTACATAGTATCTGGCTTCTACACAAAATCATCTATAATGTAGGAATATGTTTGTAACGGCTTGTACCGAACTTTCATCTCAGGTAAGTATTTTACCCACAGCATACAATGCAGCGTGTGTGCACTATCCCCAAGGATTGTGGTTGTCGACTTCTATAAATTATGTACTGCAACGTTATGAGGTCCTGGTACCAGAGCATTGCGCTGCTTTTAATGTTTATGAACTGGCTATAAATACTGCTTTTAATAAAGTATCGTTAAATCTCTTTGCGAAGGTTCTAAAATGGATAATATTATTTTCCAAGATTTTTGTTTTATTTTGGTATACCTATAGAGATATTTAGAATTCATCTGCTGTGTTTTAAGGGGTGGAAGCTATCACCTAAGCTATTTTAAAAAAAACATTGAGAATGGTGTACCTAATGTTTTGCTTTTTGGAGTTTGTTTTTTTTTCGTGATTTTAGACTTAGTACAATTGTAAAAATCATATTGATGAGCACTGTAATTGAAATATAAATTTTTTGGGTTAAAAGGTTGATACAGCCCACCTGATAGTAAATGGTCACCGCCACAAGACAGGGAATTGTCGATATGTTAAAAGATGTACTTCAGTGTCTAATAGAATCCTTCAAAAAGACGATGATCGAATACCTACGAGTAGCAGATGCGTTAGATTATATTTTTAATTTTCCAGATTGTCAGTTCGTATGATAGATGAAGATGAATGCATGCCTGATGCTGTTCATTTTGCAAGGTCTTAGCTGAATATGATTCATAGTTTTGACAATATTTTAGAACATTAAAAATAAAAGAAAATATGTTACAAATAACTCAAACAGAGGTATAAATTCACAGGTTCTAAAATTATATTTGTATTTGTAGAATACAAATATTTCTCATCTCGAAACCTAAGTGAATTAAATCGGGACAAAACTCAGAGAAAAGAAATGTCTGAACATTAAGTTACCGACACTTTTTATCTCAGGTTGTTTTTTGCGGGCCAAAAAACACTTTTTCTGCTTAGCATTGTTTTACTAAAATACATAGGACATGGATAAAGAATATTTGTTACAATTCCTACAAATTGGGAAACATTTACATAAAATCCGTCTACCTTATCGCGACGCGACGTACTCGTATAAATCCTTTATTTGTGATTCCAGCTTGTTTTTTCACTATGAAAGCTTCTCTTTATGTGATAGAAGCAAAAGTTGTATATTTGTCAGAAATAGTGTTATAAAACTAAAAACGATAGTAATATTTTTTTTATGCTGTTCGTTGCTAACTAAATCACTTGAGAATAGCTGGTCACATTTGGCCTAGGTCTTTACCAAGTGGTATCATGTCGGGTATTTGTTTGAACTTTCACGTCAATAATTGATTTTAGACTATGCTGTAATATAATAGCATATAGTATATAGTTCATAGCGCAACAATATCAGTACAATGTGAACGAATCCATAAAAATGTATGGAGCGCCATTATATTATTGGCTTACCTACTATACGCTATATATTGATGCGATGCGCAGAGTTCATGCTATGCTATATCACGCGCTGCCCTCTTCCTCCTCCCTCACCCCCGGCCGTCCCGCAAGCGAAACTAGCGACACAATACTAGTCTGTACTATAAACGCTTGATAATATCGCGTATGTGAACGCCATGCTTTATAGTATAACATTAGGTCCTTCTTTGCTATACTTTATAGTACAATAGTATAGTGTAGTCTAAAATCAGCTTGAGACTTTTCTATTGTCTTTGTTTACAGCAACAGTATCAATAGATCAATTTGAATGAAAGTGATATTTATAAACAATTGAATATATAAAGAAAACGTAGTTAACCCAAAGAATCTCATTTCCATTACCTAAATTATTCAATGTTAATGTAATGCCAAAAGTTTTTCACATAGACTATCATTTTAACCAAAAGTGTAGATGCGACAAACTCTACAAACCTTTCAAGTAAGTACTTATCTTTTACTCAGATTATCTTTTGTTAGACTCAATAGTCTAGTCTAGCCATGTTAATGTGTGTATGTTAATGTTATTTCAAACGTTCTGTATTTCTTTTAAAAGTTATATTTTGAATACATTATTAGGTACTCAGTTATGTGGTAGGAATATACCTACTGGACTCATTTGATATACCAAAAATGTATTCTATTATATATTGAAGAGTAAAAAAAATTGCCGGGTAGGAAATATTAGAAACGGATTTAATATTTTCGATATGAGTTGATTTGAATACATCTTTTTTTAAATGAATGTAACAAAATTATTAACTTTTGAATTTGCTTCTGGTGTATGTGCTTCATAACACATAAAACCTGAGGAAGATTCCACAAAATTATACGTTTTTTCTGGGCAAGCGTGCAAGCTTGCATCCTATATGTCTTTCTATGTGAACAGTCACTGAGTGACTACAGTACAGAGACAAAAGCAAGTCAAAAATCTCAAATAAATTGTTCCGTAAACATTGACAGTATACATTATATTTCCAGCTTTAATCTGTCTTTTCTGTACGGTTGACCATTTTATAATCTGTGACTTGTACTCCGAAATCTAAATAATTGAATGGGCCGTAACTCCAACCTTTCTTTTCAGCACAGAATAAGAAAGTACCTTTCAGTAGAAAAGTGTTTATAGAGTAAAGTCAAACATTATAAATTGTTGAATACAAATAATAACTCGGCTTTGTATGGACAGACGTGAATACAAAATGTGTTTACTTTATAGGTATATGAGTTTTTTAATCGGGTTCTCTGTTGATTAAGTTTTATGTTTTTAGGCTCCTTTGTCCGTTGTTTACGAACCTGGCCTTTATTTTTGTTTGTTGGGTTGCTACCTTTTTTAGTATTTATCTTGTATATGAAAAGTTTAACAAAAAAGTAGAAAGTAATATAAACAAGAATCTAAGGTCACACATAACCTTCTCAAGCTTGTCATAGCTATTGATATACGTAAACTAAATTGATATTATATTTTTAATGATCTAGAGCACCTAGTGTTTTCAGAGCTTCCTTAGGATACCTTAGAAAACCGGGCCACACTGGCTCTTCACTATTTCTATATAGAGTACTAGTGACCCGCCCCGGCTTCGCCCGGATTTTCTCAGTTTTTCTGTACTATAATATGCATGTAACATATAAACCTTCCTCTTGAATTACTCTATCTATTAAAAAAACCGCATCAAAATCCGTTGCGTAGTTTTAAAGATCTAAGCATACATAGGAACAGACAGACGGGAAGCGACTTTGTTTTATACGTAGTGAAGTATTGTTTAAATAAATGAAAATTAAATAACTGCTGTACATTTAATCTATTGCCAATCGTTGAATAACTCTGATCTACGGATTTCTTCTTTTACTGTTATTCTCAATCTAGTTTTAAAATTGACCAAATTTTTCCACAAAATTAATTTTTCATGGCTAAATAAATTTACAATAAAATTTCGGCCAGAATTTTCCCATTATTTTTCAACCTGGACAAAAATTCAAGCAAATCTTATACAAAAACAGATTATTCGTCTACATTTGACGAGGACCCTAGTACCCTTGAAACAAAATGTCAGCTGGTATGAACAAAAAGATTCTATGTGGACAAGTTATATGATAACTCGTATAGGCACATAAAACACCGCACATTTCAACGGGTGCCTGAACCAAGATATATTATTGTAGAGAGTTTGCAACGACGAGATAAAGGCAAATTATTAATGTAAAAGGCTGAAATTCTGAAAGTCTGTGCGAGAAAAGGTATATGCTCACTACCTACTCCCTATCATGGTAGTTGTTCCTGTGAAGTCGACGGAAAGCTTTAATTAATGGAAGGGTTGGTAACGAGTTGAATCAAAAGTGCGGATTCCGCAAAATCATTGTCATATCTTACTATTACCACAGTTTATATTACTTCCAAATGTTTGCTTCTTTCTTCTCATGCAGGACGATCTAACAGTTACCAATTAATTGCCTCAGGATATTTGGAGTAGGTACTAGGTTTGCAGATGTAGGTAATATTTTTACATTATTTGAAGTAAAAAAAATATTTTTCTTTGTTCAACTTGCTACTTACCTCCCTGCGCATGCCGCATTTCAATGAATCTATAGTTTCCCGAAAACTCGTAAATATGTTCTTAAACTGCAACTCTTACCTACTAGGAGTTTATAAAATCCAACTAGGTTTTTTTATGATTGCGCGCCAACGGCGCTCTCATGTAAGTCTCTCACTAAAGTCCACTTTAAAATTTCAAGTTTCAAAGTGTAGGTGTCTCAGATGCGAGGGTTGTGAGCACTGCACTCAAAAGACATTTTTATGTAGGTGTAGGTAGACTACACTTTGAGTTTACTAACTCGAACTATCAAATTATCTGAGTCCTAAACAATTTGAAGTCGATTTACTTTAGAGTTTAATTTCAATTCAATTACTTGATATTATATACTCAACTCGAATAAAGCAAGTAGACTTGCCAGTGCCAGAGACTCGGACAGAGAGAGAAAAGTGGAGTAGAACGGTCTTCAACTCGTTGGACAATTAAGGATGAGGAAGACGGAGGACCGGAAAGAGTGCTTTGGGAAAGGCTAATCAGCAGTGGAGAGATTCAGCAGTACAGGCTGATAAATCAACACAATATTGAGCTACATATTGTAATAATCTGAATCAATTTAAATGCGTTCATATTAAAGACCTCAAAAAAACTAAATTACATTCAAATTCAAATTCAAATTCAAAAGTGTCTTTATTAAATGAACTCATTGCAAGTATTTTTAATCGTCAAATATGTAAATATAAAAAATATGTATATAAATTGACTTGAAAATAAAGTTAGTTAATCCTCAGAGTGCGGTTGAGCTGTGTTTAGTGTGAAACAGGGAGCAGTGGTAGTACGTGATATTCCTACGAAGTAGAAAGTAACAGGTTATTTTATGCTAATGCCTACTGCTCATTCGTGTTTCATTGATATGATTTACATCTTGTAAGACATGACGCCAAGAATATCAAACGTATATTTAAAATCTTTTTCAGGTGACAAAACTGCATTGATTTCATAAAATCACACTTTCATAATTAATAATTTCTCAATTCACTAGGAATTTGAGTCGTTTTTAGAAATAGGTATTCTAGCAAAAAAATGCATTTGATAAAAATAAAGTATCTAACTAAAGCATTACATACCTATTTTGAAATAACTAAGAAAAAATATTTTGTATTCGGAAACGCAAACTGAAAAAATTCAATTATTATTCAACATTGTAATTTTTACTCATATGTATTTATTTTTGTGTTAGGAATAAATAACATAACTTTATTTTATTTCGTTTGGAGCATTTATGAAATAGACCAATTAATATTGTAGAATTGTTTTGTTTGAAACTCACCTGCAATTTGGAAAAGGGTCCCCTTGTAACTACGTACGATATTATTTTAATTGCTTAAAAGGGAATCCCTTTGTTCTTTGAATAATAAATTATTAACACCAAAGTTTTGTGGTCTATTTCAAATGTTCGTACGACGTTTTTAGAATAGTGTGGATGTGTTGAGCAATAAAAACATGAAAAAGAGTAATTATTTTAATGAGTTCTGGTGATTATTCCGTGCTTATTTGAAATAATAATATTTCATGTTTAGAATAATAATATTAGCGTAGTCGGTCGTAATATTATAATGTGATGAATCAATATTTATTTAAAAATAAATATAAATTAGATTTCATTATATGACACTGTGTGTTAATTTACAACGAAGAATACCTAATCAAACTAATATTAAATTTTTGAAGCATTAAAATATAATAAATTAAATCTTATACTTAACCTACTTACAAAATATAAAATAGTTTTTTTTTTCTTATTTTGCGATAAATCTGATTTATCGCAAAATTATCCTTTATATTTACTTTGTCACCAGTATTATATTAGTGTGTACCTATTATTACTAGGAAACCATAACGATTCAACAGGTATTCGAACTCACCAGAAATCCACGTTCCATTCCACCTCACAGGCTTCAGTTCCTCAGCTAGTAGGTCCTGTATCCTGAGCCGGCGTCCCTTGACCCTGGGCCCCTCATCAGGTGGGGTGAGCAGCACCACTGACGTCACGATCAACGCCAGAACTGCGACAATCACCAGCAGGGCGATGAGGATGCCGCGCCAGTTACGCTGGTTCGGTCCCCCTACAACCAGCTTCTGAAACCATGGGGGGATGATTAGAGTCTTTTCTATGGTTACTCAACATGAAGAATTGAGTGGAAGTTTGAGATCCAAAAAACTAGCGACCCGCCCCAGCTTCGCACGGGTTGTACACCCATCTTTGAATTTCGCGGCTTTCCTATACTATACCTATAATATGTATGTATTATACATATAAATCTTCCTTTTGAATCACTCTATCTATTTCTGAAAACTGCATTAAAATCCGTTGAGTAATTTACAAGATCTAAGCGGAACAGACAGCGGAAGCGACTTCATTTTATATTATGTAAAGATGAAACATTTTCACAGTTTCGAATTTAGGGAATTAAAAAGCAAAAAAATATAAAGATTTTCTATTGACATGCCAATGTCTAAAGGCTAAACGTAAACGCTTACCATCAGGCAGGCCGTATGCTTGTTTGCTACTTAAGTGTCATAAAAAAAGATTACACTTGCATGCAGTAATATAACAACTTCAAGCATGGTTATCTTTTTGATCACCCTTCCTCAGCCTGCTTATACATAGAACTCTCATTTATCCCTAAAAAAAACGAAGCTTGAAGGCAAATAAAATCAATCACGTAAAGGTTTCATTTTGTTCCACAATGTACATACATATTTCTGAAAGCGCCTCGTCTAACCCTTCCAAAGAATTTCAGAGAAAATCAAACAAAAAAAATGTTCAGTCTATAAATTATCATCATTCATTCATAAGGCGTTGGTCCCACAGTAAAAGTTTATAATTTTGCATTCAAAGTAAATGGAACTCCCATGGAACGTGCTTTTGTTTTCACACGGAAGGAAGATCTCTAAATCGCTTGTTGTAGGCCCGATTCCTTAGGCCAAAGGGTTTTTATAAACCTCGTTTCATTGTTAGAGGATAATACGAGTAAATAAGTCTTTCACACAATGTGTTGAGATATATCGACTCTTCTTTGAATTTAGCCGCTGTTTATTCTTCGCACGTCATTTGTTTCTGTTACTTATTTATGCTTGGTGGATATTTTGATACAATTCGAAATCTACGTTAGATTCGTCATTTCTTGTAGTTACAGGTGAATGCTTCGTCCGGGTAAGTCGCGAAATTTAAATTTTTCAATTACGTTTTGTAGGTCGTATGTTTGTCAACATGTGATTTGCGACACGAATATTTACTGATTAATAACGTAATCATTAACATATTTCTTCAAGGTATATTTTTAGAATATGCGACTATTTCATGAAAACGTGACCTTTTACGTAGTTTAGTCTACAACTCTTCACCCCCCCCCCCCCCCCAGATGGGTCCATTTATGTTTTAATCTCTTTTCAAATTCTATAGGACGTTAAAAAATCCTCTTCCAAAGATGATAAATTCGTCTACAATCCAATTTTCCAAGAAAGATATCGTTATCTCCAATCGTATCTATAATTTCCAATATCAATTTCAATTTACCTTTAGGGTATTTACATGTAAAAACATCTCCCTCTCTATTAACGTTAATTAGGATAAGAAAAAGCTATATTCACATCTACACAGGGTTTTAGTTGAATATGAGACGTTGAGGGCCATTTCCGCCCCAAAATGGCCGCTATTACACGGCGTAAGCACTGTACCAGAGATAACGATAGGGCAGGAAAGCATTTATTTAGTTTTATGTGATCATATCATATCCTATTTTGTTCATATTTGTATTATTTTGTAGCTGTGAATATGTTTTTTGTCGGAGAAGAATAACATTATTTTGTTTTATGTTTTTTCGGATAAAAAGTAGTAATGTGTGGGTTAAGTTTATCTAGCTGTCTCGTAGCTGTTCCCGGTTTAAAAAGAAGCCGCAGTATGTTAATCTAGGGTCAGTAGTCAAGGTGAGACGGTGAGGACCAGAGCTCCGGTCCTCACCGTCGACGAATAGGAGGCCTCGGCCCAGGCCGTCGCTGCTGGGTACGCGGACGAATGCTTCGGCGCCCCCCATACCCAGCCGGCAGCGACAGGTAGGAAAACTGTGGGGTTTTAGTCAGAGTCTGACAATCCAGCCGCTCCCCCCGGAGCTGTAAGTTATCCATGAGGATTTTCCCACATAAAAAAAGGGTATGACCTACCTATGTGACAAGTTTTATCAAAATCCATTACCTAAGTAGTTTGCGTGAAAGAGTATCAAATATCATCATATCGTCACATCCTAACTCTTACATTTTTACACCATAAATACTTATGGTAAACCATAGATCATAAATAACCTGTATAATATGGTGTACTATAGATAATATAAAGGTTAGTCTATGATACATTCTCACCTTAGATGAAGAATTTTAGTATATAATCTAAGTTTCTCACATTAACCATCAGCTTAGTAACAACGAAAAACTTCTTAAAAGCCTTCTCGGGGTAACCACAGAGTAAATGTGATGTGACTAAGCTAGAATTTGGCAAAGTCACGTACATGTAATAATGGGTGTGCCAGCGTCAATGTGAAATGATCAATTGCTCTAGGACTCGCTTAGGGTAAGGTCGTAAAGCACGCCATTTTAAGTGGCTGTTATCAATTCCGATGTCTACGTGTCGTCTATTTGAGGTCTATTGAAATGTTATTTATTACTTGTTAGACGTTTGGAATTCGAATTTCAATGTGAACAAATGAATAGTTTTATTTTGTTGTATTTTTAGGTGTCAAAGATTTACTTAGATGAAAACTTAAAGTATCTATTATAACGTTTTGTTGTTAACATATTGAAAGCTTCTTAGATTATTTTGGGCGTGGATGGATGAGGATCTTCAATAAAAGAGTTGAAATACCAATAACTTCTTGTAATCGTGTTCTCCGTACAAAATCTCGAGCAAATGTGACTCACAGTCTTCAGGCCACCCACAGACAATCTGAATGTATTCTAAATTACAGTTACAAAAGATCGACTTATTAATCGACTAAAATATGAACATTTTGATTTACTAAATTTTAAAACACATAATATGTAGATTATTTTGTAATATTTTAAACTTATGAAAATAATCCAAGTATACAAATAGCTATCAATATTTTTAGCCAATTTATGGGTGGTACCCAAAGGTACCTAATAAGTATTTTTTCCCACATAGTAGGTAGGTACCTATCTACCTAACATTTACATAGACAGCGCGTTTGAACTAAGGATTATTGAAGAATAGATTTTCATCCCACGTCATTAGGACTTAAAAATATATTTGGTTAAAATGTGGGTGTATTGAACTGTACTGACCTGCGCCTTCTTTGAAAATAATATCTTTATTCCTACTTCTTTAGCTAATATCTATAGGTATATATACAAACATAATTACTTGTACTGACTAACTGATCAACGCAGAGCCTAAAACGCCTGGGGCAACAAAATTGAAATTTGGAGGGCGAGATTTTTTGGAAAATCCGTTCCTGGGGGTAAAATAGGGGATCGAGGGTGAAAACACGTGGCGGAAAGCTAGTATCATATATAGGTTATGTTGTTTACAAACTAAACTAAGGGAATAAAATTTTATTCCTGTCAAATTAGTCTGATTGGTTATTTGAATTTAGGCGTCGATCTATATTGGTCACGACTATAACCTCGTAAATAACAATGACATCGACTATTTTTTCAGTTTTAAATATCTCCTATACTGTTTCAATAATAATTGTAAGAAAGAGATACGACGGAATCTACACCATATGTACAAAATATAGATATATTTCTATATAATATATTTCATCTTGGGTATGTATAGGTACGTATGTTTCATATTGTATGCATATGAAAATATCATAAATAATGAAAAAGCTTCTTTGTTTCTACTCAATTTCAGAAAAGATTGAGCTTTTTATATCTTGTAACAAATATTACGTCTATTTCGTAGACACGTAGATACTTCGACAAAGGATGTTTGATTTTAAAAATAATAGAATTCATAAAAAATTATATTGAATTCAGAGTAATCTCTATCCGTAAGGATAAGGATTAATAGATTGAGTAGTAGTAGGTACATGGGGCGAAAATATTAATCAATATAAATAAAAAATAAATTCTGTTCATTAGTAAACGCATCACTTGAGAACAGTTGGACTGTTTTGGTTATTTATTGTTTTAATGTTCGTAATAGTCCAAATTAGGCTTATATGGACAGAAAAGCGTGCCAGAATATTGGAAAATTCGGGAAAAAAATGATTTTTCTTGTAGGAACTTGTGGACAGGACAAGTTCACAATTAATATTCGTATTAGGTGGTAGAAACAGAATTAAGAGTTAGGTATGTCTAAAGAAACGCCATAAGTACCTAATGTTTCTTTATTTATTTATTTATTTATTTTTTTTTTTTTTTTTTGAAAGGACTAAGTTGGTAGCCTCAGATGGCTGCAACAACCTTACCGGACAAATCGGCGAGCGCAGAGGGCTCTCAGCCGGGTAATATTTAGGTAACAACGCCTGAGGGCACCCCCGAATGGGGTACGAACCTCGGCTCAGGGCGTTACCGGGGGAGGGGGAGGACTTTGTACGAGTTACGACTAATTGGGGGCGGTCGGATTACTGTAGGCAGCTCGGGCCGCTTGAACGGGACGAGACTGAGTGGGACGTCGCGGCGGTCCTCGCCGTCGAGGACGGTAGCGTGATCGGTTGTGTGTAGTGTGTTGTGTACTTTTACGAGCTTCGTCAGCTTCGATCTGAGCTAATGTAATAGGGTCATCCGGCTCGCTGAGGGCTTGCCTTGGTCTATGGATACGGAGTATACGGGAGGGCGTGTACGTTGCGGCTTTCACTATAAGAGGGTTGCGGTGATTAACGGCGGTATTGAAAAATCTGCGTGAGGTGCGTTTTATAAATTGTTTTATCGTGGGGAGACCTAAGTCAATGTGGAGATTTTCATTACGCATGTACCACGGGGCGCCCGTGGCCTTGCGCATGAAGCGATTTTGAATCACCTGAAGGCTATGGATCCGTGATGGAGCTGCATGTGCGAACACAGTACTAGCATAGGTCATGATGGGGCGGATACACGTGGTATAAAGTCTAACCTTGCTTTTAAGTGCAAGTTTAGATTTACGATTTAATTCTTTATTTAGTACATAAGGATACTTAGTTATTTTTAATAACAATTTTTTACTGAATGAAAAATATAAATCGAGGATGAATAGGTGCATTTCATTCAAACCCAAATTTCGTAATATTCTGCGAAAGACACGACCTTCTACATTTAAAATATGTACGATACTACTTAATGAGCACTCTGCATTAACGTGATGTTATCTCACCAAGTAGCCACTCGACGTTCTCGACAGCCTATTACATTGGGTCGGGTTATCGCGACAACCACTTCCGATCGAAGATGGCGGGACTAATAGCTCGGGAGTGCATTTATAGGGTTAAAATGTTGGAAACCGTTAATATATTAGGACAGAAATGTTCGCATATTCTATACAACGATTTAAAAAAATCTTGTCCGATTCATGGAGGCTATGTGGGGTTTATCACGCTGAAAAACTTTTGCCATAGAAATCCGAAATTGCAAAGAGATTGAACTTCTATATAATATTTTTTTTTTACGATTTTAGAACTGTTTCCACAGCAAAAGTTGTTTATCATGATCAATTCAAAATAGCGTTTACGGATCTGACAGTTTTTTTTACATGATGTTTGGTGCCATAAAAATATTGGAAACTAATACGAAAGTTTGTGATGTTTTGGTTATGGCTCCGTAACGGCTAAGCAGATTTTTATCTGTTATACTGAGCGGATATTTTGAGATGGTATCTCAAATCAAAGCTTAGTTTTTTTTTTTCTATAGAACCCAATTTTCATAGTAAATCAACCTCACTCGATATCGAATATCTCTATCTAAAATATTTATAAAAAAAGTCACTTTTCAGATTGATCCACTCAGTAGGTCCACTTAGGTACCTACTTAAGGTCCTTGAAATAGGACTTTTTATAACATGAAAGCTAGATAATAAATTCACCAAGGTCGTATTTAGGTCTAAATAATAATTAAGATTCTAAACTCTAGCCCTTTTTGTATTTGAACCGTATTTTACGGTAGGCGTGTTAAATGTCAAATATGTTAAACATGTTCACAATAAAATTAAACGGCCGCTTTACACGACATGCTTTCTAAAGGCCTTTTCTGCGGTATACAGGGATAAAGGGTCCAAGTCCTCAGGGTCGACACTTGATAAGAATTATGTAAGGACTTAGAGGCACCGAAAGTAATAAACGCTTGGGTTTGGACAGTCGATCACTGCGCGTAGTTTTATGTAAATAAGTGTCTCTATTGGATGTACCCTAAATAAGAAAAGGGTCTCGAATAACTTGGTATACGTGAATGAACTGGAATAATAAATAAGTAACTTATAAATTAAAAGTAAAAAAATAAGGAAATGCTTTTTTTAATCAGCTCCATCATCAGACCAGCTCAATGACACCACATTATTGTATTGTCATCGGACTTACATATGTATACTTTTCATATCAATTATATACCGAGAAGTGAGTACTTACTTACAATTAAACTAACCCTCCAAGGGTCGGTTGCTCGTAGTTACAGTCAACGTTAACTTTAACCGTTACCATTCTTTAAAAAATTTGTAGCTATAACCGACCGAGGGAGATCGGTCATCGTCAAAGTGACCCTACGGTCAAAGCATGGTAATAGTTAAGTTAACTTTGACCACAACTTTAACTAAAATGTACGAGCAACCGACCCTAAGTCGCATCAAAGTTCAAGAGGGGGGTTTGTGACGTCATCTCTCTGTAAAAAGTGTACTAAGACGTGACGTCACGCGAAACTAACGCACTGTATCTTTGTTATTTTTTGTTTTCGGAAGTAAAGAAAAAATATGTGTCCATATTTTTGGTAATCTAACTGACGGACTAATTAGATTTTTTTACTAATCATCCCTATTGTATAATTTTTGAGGAACTAAGTGTGGTGTAGCCACATTTACACATATGTTTATATACATCATTGTTAGAGCATACATTAATCCTTCGCAGACCGCGGGGATCCGGCTCACAAAGGAGCGGTGTAACAGCGGTTAGACTACCATACGTACCTCTATACCTAACCTACCTACCTATATACAAACACATCTTACTTGATTTGTTACAGCTTTGTCTGTGTAAAAATTGGTGTTTGATCTATACTAATATTAGCTTCCGCCCCACGGTTTCACCCGCATTCCCGAGGTATCTTATGTTTGCCCGGGATAAAATTTAGCCTATATATTATCTATCTATGTGCCAAGTTTCATCCAAATCCGTTCAGTAGTTTTTACGTGAAAAAGTAACAAGCATTTATCCATACTAACAAACTTTCGCATTTATAATATTACTAGGATAATAGGATTATAAAGAGGTAAAGTTTGTTTGGACGTAGAAGGTAAATCATCGGAGACTCGGAAAATTCATTCACTAATAGAAACCTACATTATCCCCGAGTGCTATAGATAGGCTACTTTTTATCCCAGGAATCAGGAAATAGTGTTTGATATACCGGTAGGTGAGAAAGCAATCCAGGCAAATAAGGTAGTCACCATACCTCCGTGCTAAGACTTTATCACTAACTTTTCCATGAATTCAAACTTCAAACTAAGCTTGGTGACACTCCAAGTAACGCATAATACATTTTAATATTATATCCTCATAACACAACTTGATCTCGAACAAAGTCGCGAGCAAATAATAGTACCTACCTTATAACTGATAGTAGTAGATGAATAGATAATTAGTTTTGCAGACCGAGCGTCTTATCAAGTTTAGGGTAAGTTTTCATTCAATTTAAATCCTTAGGGTACCTACGTAATAAAAGTTATATTCGAATTCATGGTCACGACAAAATACGTTGAGACGGAAATGTAAACCTTATTTACAACCCGATATCTATAAAACCAGTCTGCGTAAATACCAGGTATTCATAAAGATAGAAATCCCTTCAGACATTATCAATGTGAACATGGTAAGCTCGTAAAGGGAGGGGAGTATTTATGCTCATTCCACGCGCCATTTCCCTCACACGGTATCGGTGTTGACACAAACATTTCGTTTGAGATGAAAACATCCTGCCGCCTATGCGGTTCTGGTAGACCTATGAATCATTTAGTATTGTGCGGCATTTTAGCCGACTGCAGTATTTGAATGGGATGATGTTTTGCCCGACTTTTAGTACCTAGTATAGAAGAACGGCTTGTTGACATGACATAACTGGTTGAAAATATACTAACACTAGAGATCTTCGTTTTTCTTTTCTTCTTCTTCTCTTCACATTTTTTCCCCTTTAGATTTGGATTTCAATAAATAAGTTCCTTGAAATATTAACCCTAAACTTTCAAAATAAAGCACATTTCAATAATGGACGCAAACTTCAAGCTTACCGGGTCAAAAATGCCAAATGATCTTTAATTTCTCTCTGTCTTTCTAGATTAAAGATTAAAATTCCTTACATTATTAAATTATTTAATTTATCGATCCACGCCAGTCGCGTTCACTTCTTTTTTCTTTGTTCCTCACCCGTCTATAAGCCACTATACTTTGTTTGCAGTTAGTTGTAAAGTGCCTTTTACTAAAACTTTAAGTCCTTCAGTATTTTCTTTTATTGAAACTGACATTGCAGGCCATCGAATTATCCTAATAATATTATATATGCGAAAGTTTGTATTATATATGTCTCCTATCTCACACAAAAACTACTGAACGGATTTGCATGAAATTTGAAACACAGATATTTTATAACCTAGCTTAACACATAGGATACTTTTTATCTCGGGAAAACATAAGATCCCTCGGGAACGCGGGTGAAGCCGCGGGGCGGAATCTAGTATTTAATATTTTCAGCTACATTAGAAAAAGTCGAATCTTTTTATGAAATATCAAAAATACCATTTAAAACTTTCTCCAATATTAGTAAAAATCGATGCCTCCTCTGAAACATTTAAACTCTACGTCTCAAAAACAATCACAGGTAGCGTGATTGCCTTCCGATGTAACTGTAGTGTGGTGTAGTGTAGTCCTTCAATCAATATTAAGATGTGGAGGCGCGCGGTCTTGCTTGTGTTCATCGTGTATCTAGTCCAGGGGAAAATTGACAGCGATGAAGAACTTAGAAATTCTGGTAAGAAGCCATACTACTGTATATACTAGGTTAGCTCAACAGACTTTATCAAGTTCATACAAAAATCCCAAAGTAAAAAAACACTTTCAGATTTTCCCGAATTTTCGTGTTTTTTTCCATATAAACCTAATTCATGTAACGTCTGAGGTTTTCGAGTAAGGTCAATTCAAAATTAAATCCTTTATAATCATCAGCTTTATGGAGATAGATATGCAAAAACTCGCCTTAGGTCCGGTTGCATCGAACCCTTAGTAATATTCATTTTGACGATAAATTGAATGAATGACCCGACAAAAAACTGTTAGTAATAGTTATATCATTTACTAGCTGTTCCCCGCGGTTTCACTCGCGTTCCCAGGATAGAAAGTAGCCTATAACCTTCGGGGATAATATAGCTTTCTATTAGTGAAAGAATTAACCAGTAACTGCGGAGATTAGCGCGTTCAAACAAACAAACTCTTCAGCTTTATTATTAGTAGTATATATATAAATAGATAACTATTACACGTATGTCAATGTCAGTCGATATAACTGGACCTTAGGGTCGGTTGCATAAATCGCGGTCATAGTAAGGTTACAGTTAGGTTATGGTTATAGGTAACTTTAACCGCCGAAAGAAAGCAAACTGGGTTGCTCGTGTCACTTTAACTAAAATTTTAACCGTAACCATAACCGACCGAGGGAGATCGGTCATCGTCAAAGTGACTCTACGGTCAAAGCATGGTAATAGTTAAGTTAACTTTGACTATAACTTTAACTAAAATTTACGAGCAACCGACCCTTAATCTTTACCTATAAGACTCAATACAGTTAAGAATTAAAACATCGATCAGATAATCGATGGAGGTTACACCAAATCGAATAAACATTTCAAATCAGTACTAAGTAATAACTTGAATTAGCGTCGTTGGAAAGCAAACGCCAAGTTTGTTTAATAAGTTAGCCAAATGTTTATCAAACTAGTGAGAGGGCTTATCGATTGGCTAACGACCCACAGACGCCACAGTTTGCGGTTACCAGTCAGGTTTGTGAAGCTCACCGTAAGTAGCCTAGCAGTTGTTGTTGTCTAGATTTTACTCTGTGGTTTGGTATGACTTTGCCAGATATGAAATACTTAATGTTAACTGGATGATATATGACTGTCTCTGCAGAGATATTATCTTTGTGGTCTTCTAAAAGTTATATCTTTGAGAATATTTAACATCTCTAGGGATTTATTCACTCGATCGACATTTTCTGACCCAACACGAGGTAGAGCTAGTACCATAGAAACTAACTAGTTATTTTTGTGTTTATAAAATTTGGAATTTTGTTTTGAAACTAATATAGGTAATAAAATATTTAAATATTGGTACAGTAAAGCGTAAACTGTAAAGAAATAAACTAGCTACCCACCCATTACAGTTTTTAGATGTTTTCTGTTTTGGTTAGTGTTTTGTCTTTTATTTTTGACATTGCCAACTAGCCTATTACTTAGAATAATAATATTATCTGAAGAAACTTTTAAATGGCTTATGTTTAATTATATGTACCTATTACTATTTTTCAAAAAACTGTAAATGTATCTTTAACATCAAATTTTTAAATTACTTAATATCCTAAATATACTAATAAACTATTCTATCTATTTATGTATATTTTTATAAATTAATACCTATGTTAATATATTCAAAAAAAACAAAATCATCCGATACTAAATACATACCTACTTTCTATTTTAAAAAGAGCACTAATTGATATTTAGATCACAAAGCAAATCTATCAACAATATTGAAAGCAAATAATCAAACGTGACTATAAATAACAATACCTAACTAACTATATACACTATCTTGAATTGAGAGCGACCACAATAATCCTCGACCTGGGCCAGCCAGATTAATAGGACAATGCAATCCTAGGCCTTGTTAAGCGCACGAGTACTCTGCATGGAATATTCTAGATCTCGTCTATAGGCCCCTGGTTATTCTGGACCTAAGACAATATTTGTAGTACGCTATCGTTGTTAGATCTCTCATCACATTCCATATTTAAAATAAATTACTTTTTACAAAAAAGAGAACCGCCTTCAAAACCAATCAGCGAAAAAAATCTGCGATACTATGATATTTTCCATGGAACACGAGCTACACTTTTGCTGACTTCAAAACATTGTCAGATTAGAGTTCCTATACATAGTTATTTTATACTTTATAGTGACATTCTTTTTTGAAAAAAGTAATTTATTTTTTAATTTTAGTTTGCAATTTTCTGGGATCCTCTTTACTTTGGATTTTCTGACTTGGTGATAATTGTACCTCAAGAGTATACACTTTTTCGAATCATACAAGATTTTTTTAAATCGGTCGATTATTGACAGAGATATCGTTTAACATACATTTTGTCACCATCTTCATAAGACTTGTTTTATTTCTCGTTCTAGTCTAACACTCTCTCTCTTATATTTAAGAGCTTACTCTTGTCGATGTAGCTTCTTCCATTCTTCCCTGTTGTTTGCTGCTTCCTGCACTATCCTATATGACTCGACCTCCAATTTTGCCTTCACTTTTCTATGTAGTTAAATCTAGGTCTTCCTCTTCCATGCTTCCCTTTTAACTTTCCTTCTATGATGTTTTTATTAATTCGTCGTGACGTATAAGGTGGCCTAACATTTTTCCTCTATCCATAATAAGCTTCTGTTCTCTTTGACTCGTCTTAACACTTCCTCGTTGGACATTCTCTCAGTCCAGCTAATCCTCTCCATTCTCTTCTAACGCCACATTTCAAATACGTCCAGTCTTTCCTTGTCCCTCTGCATCATTGTCTTACACTATATTATTAAAATAATATGAACACTTAAAGCACTAAATTTAAAATGTTAGTTTTTTATTACAGCGTATTGATACTTGCATTTTAAGCTGTAGTTCATGTTTGACGATCTGCAGAGCACAGAAGCACAGTGTAGAATATAAACGTGTGAATTAATTTAATTAAACTGAAGCCATGAGTCACGTGACACGCCTGACAAGCTCCACGTTTCAAAAATAAGGTTTAATTTGCGGTGGAACGTGCTTTTGGGAATTCGGCCTAAGTGAATAATTGAATCTGGTTTGAAGGTGTCTATGTGTTCGTGAGTCCATTTGAGTATGTGTGAGGGAGAGACAGCATACCTTCCAATATTTGGAACTTTATTTCGACTTCTGAATCTCCTTTCTAACAATTTTTGACCCTTTTGTATCTTGGCCATATTTGATCATATTTTTAACATTTAGACGTATAAGGATTCTAAAAATACCACACATTTCTAAACACCCACAAAGGGGCGTAATCCCTTTGAGAAAAACTGATGTATACTAAACTAATAATATAAAGAAGGAAAATTTGTTTGGATCGGAAAATAATCTTCTAAGAAATAAAGAAAATGCATTTATTTATCAGAAATGAACGCACACAAGATACCTGCAAATACCAAGCTATATCAAATACATTAAAAAATCTTTCACAAATAAAAAACGACATTATCCCCGTAGTTTCCATCCCAGGAACGAGGGAAACAGTTAGTGACATATATTTTGTTGACATGCCAGTTGGCGCAGTTGGTTAAGACACTACCTATCACGCCGCTGCTCATGGGTTCGATTCCCATCCAGGACAAAAATTTGTGTGCAACAACATGTCTTTTTGTCTGGGTGTAATTATCTATAAAAGTATGTATTTACAAAAAAAAGTAGTATTTGTAGTATATCAATTAACTGGATTCCATAGTACAAGCTCTTAGTTTGGGATCAGATAACCGTGTGTGAAGATTTATTTTTATTTATAACAGATCGCGACCTGGACGACAGCAGCGAGCGAATCGGAGCGTCAGTAACTCAAATCTACAGCCACCCTTACATAGCTTCGTTACTCAAGAACGACAGCTACGTGTGCAGCGCGGTAGTCCTCAACACTTACTGGCTTCTCACCGTCTCCAAGTGTTTCGACTCGTGAGTATTCTATACATGTACTTAATCTTTATTAATCCCAGACGAAAAATACCGGACAAGTGCGAGTCTGACTGGCGCACCGAGGGTGTCGTACAAATTTAACTTTGTAATTGAGTGTAACAATGTAATTGTATAGCACAATCGCGAAAAGCATAATTTTTTGCTTTTCGCAATTGTGCTATAAGACGTTGCTTCGTACCAAATTTCAAGTTTCTGAGTTCACGTTTTTTCCTTTTGAGATACGGAACCCTACAAATGGGTGTTATAAGTTTGTAGTGTAAACTAATAAGGCATACGGTCTGCCTAATGGTAAGTGATACCATAGCCTAAGTGTTACAATTATACGAAATATACCATTAGAAAACTTGGCTTTATTCTGCTAAAATACAAGTTATTAATTAAAAATAACAGACAGTTGCTAGGCATATAAATAACATCAAGTAACTATGGAACTATTCATAAACTGTACCATAGATACACCACATTCACCTCCTCTTAATTCAGTGACGTACGTAATTATGAAAATTTGCTGGTGGCCGCCTCTCGCGAGTGGATCGACGCAATGGTTGTGGAGCAGGTTCAGTTATGTCTTGTTGTTCTGCAGTTTCATGTTCCGAATCCTCTTGCGCTGAATTTTCTGATGAGGATTCATCCGATTCTAGATCATCGGTAGGTAATGGCGCTAGTTGTCTATTAGAAACAGTAGACTCTTGGCCATCTGGCAAGCGAACATGCGAGTAAGATGGATTTCCATGTAACAACTCCATTTCATCTACGATTGGATCATATTTAGAAGTTCTTACATTCCTTTTCATAAGTACTTGACCTGGCGACAGTAACCATGAAGGAATTGATTCACCTGTCGGAGATCTTCTGGTGTGGAAGAAAAAACGCTCATGGGGAGTCTCATTTGTTGCTGTACATAATAGAGATCGAATTGAATGCAATGCAGTGGGTAACGCTTGTTCCCAATCTGTAGTTTCCATCTGTCTCGATTTCAGATATAGTTGGATAGCTTTCCAAAGAGTTCCATTTAGCCGCTCTACTTGGCCATTTCCCTCCGGGTTATAGGGAGTTGTTCTGCTCGTGGCAACATTGTAATAAGATAAAAATTGTTTAAGCTCTTGAGACATAAATGCTGTTCCTCTATCTGAATGAATATAGACTGGAGAACCAAAAGTAAGGAACAAGTCTTTTAGACACTTGATAACGGTTTGTGCAGAAAGATCGCTACAAGGGTAGGCGAATGGAAATCTGGAGTATTCGTCTATAATAGTGAGAATGTATTTATTACGAGTGTTAGACGGTAGAGGCCCTTTGAAGTCGATATTGAGCCGCTGGAAAGGTTCCATAGCTTTGATTAGGTGACTTTTAGTTTTCATGAAACGAGGCTTCAATTCCGCGCAAACACGGCAAGATGCTGTCATAGATTTTACATCGTTAATTGTAAAGGGAAGATTTTTAGTACGAACCCAATGCGCCATTCTGACGATACCTGGATGGCAAAGAGAATTGTGTAATTCATATAATTTATCTTTGTTCATAAAAGCACAAACTCTTGACAATGCATCCGCGGTAACGTTTTCTTTGCCAGGGCGATAAATCACATCGTATTTGAAACAAGAGAGTTCTAGGCGCCACCTTTCAATCTTTTCATTTTTGATTTTGCTAGCGTGCTTTTGATTCAGCATAAAAGCTACAGACTTTTGGTCTGTGATTAATAAAAAGTGTCTTCCAAGTAAATAATGACGCCATTTTCGTAATGATTCAACAATCGCATATGCTTCCTTTTCTATAGATGGGTGCTTCCTTTCTGAATCGTTAAGGGAACGAGAAAAGAAAGCGACTGGCCGGCCACATTGAGATAGGGTGCCAGCGATAGCGTATTCAGAAGCATCAGTTTCTACGGTAAGTAAATCAGAATCGTTGATGGCTACTAACGCGGCTTTGGCGATTTCAGATTTCAGTTGCTGAAAGCATTCAATTGATTCCTGATTTAGAGGTATGTTCGTACGAATTAGCGATTGAATTTTCGATGAAAAGTTTGGAATCCACTTCGAGTAATGTGCAAACATACCAAGAGTTCTTTTAAGACTGCTGCTGTCATTTGGTAATGGAAGATCTAAAAGGGGCTTAAGTCGATTCTCATCCGGTTTTATTATGTTGTTGTGGATTGTATATCCGAGTAAATTTATTTTTTCAGAGCTAAATATGCATTTTTGTTCATTCAAAGTCAAATTGTACTTTGTTACCGCATCCATAAATCTTTTTAGATTGTTATCATGATCTTCTTTTGTTTTTCCGCAAACTGTGACGTCATCAAGGTAAGAGAACGTGCCATCTAGCTTTTCAGCTTCTATTATATAAGATAATGTTCTTTGAAAAGCAGCTACACCATTAGTTACACCAAACGGTATTCGTGTAAATTGATATAAGTTTCCGCAAGCTTCAAAAGCTGTCATAGTTTTTTCTTTTGATAAGATTGGCACTTGATGATACGCGGACTTTAAGTCTATTTGACTAAAAAAGTTGTATTTAGAGACTTTGGATATAATGGATTCTATTTTCGGTAAAGGAAAGGCATCTAATTCAGTGTACCGGTTTATAGTACGAGAGTAATCTATTACCATCCGTTTGCGGTGTGTAGTACCTCCCGTTACTAAAACCTGGGCCCTCCAAGGCGACATGCTCGGCTCGATTATGCTACTCTCCAATAATTTAGACACTTCCTCTTTGATAAACCGTTCATCATCTTCGGAATAGGTCCTGGACTTTATAGTAATCGGCCTTATATCAGGTGAGAGGTTAGAAAAGACAGAGGCTGGAGGCACAGATGCTTGCATAACGTTACATATTTGTAGAGGTTCTCTTTCACCACCGAATTGGAGTTCTAGGGCTCGATGATATTTCAGGAGATCATGGCCAATGATTACATCAGCACACAGGTTTTGCACAATGAGGAGAGGATGTTGCTTGTAAATATGTTTGTCAAGTTTAATGGTTGCTTGACATAATCCATTGACGAATGATACATGATTAAGAGAAGCCAGCGATACGGATTGATTAATGTTCCTCCTTCTGAGATTCATTGTTCTTGATAAAGCTTCATCGATAAAACTTACAGAACTTCCTGTGTCAATCAGGGCATCAGCACGAGTTTCATTCAATAAGATAGGTATAGTCGCTTTTCGTAGACTAGCCGGAGAAGCAGCTGAAATACATGCGTTGCTTTCATCATTGTTAGCCGCTACATTCGCGACGGGTTTCGAAGAACGGCATACACTTGCTAAGTGCCCTTTCTTCGAACAAAGTTGACATATAGAGTTGAAAGCGGGGCACTTGATGCGTTGATGTAATGTATTAGACCCACAAAAGAAACACCGTCTTTTTCTTTGTGTCGTAGCTGCTAAATTTGAGCTTTGGCTTGCTTCAGAATTTTGAAACTGATCATGTGATGTAACTGCATTAAGTTGTGATGAATCAAGCGTGTTGACAAATGCGATACTGTTATTCTCAGCCGATTCTATTGCAATAGCCTGTCTAAAAGCATCATCTAGGCTTAGTACCGTATTTTCTAACAGTCTTTGGCGGATCTTTTGAGAAGAAATTCCCGATATGAACGCGTCACGTATGTACTCTTGCTTGTATTCTTCAGCAGTTACGCTTTTAAACGTACAACTTTGTGCGAGTTGTTTTAATGCCTGGATATATTTGGATATCGATTCATCTGATTGCTGCTTACGAGTTGATAAAACATGACGTGAATGTATTTCATTTACAGGTTTGATATATATTTCATTAAGCCGTATAATAGCATTGTCAAACGTATCGCATTCATTAATAAATATGAAAATCGTTGGAGAAAGATGATTTGTCAATAGTTTCAGTTTCATAGAATCAGATTATACTAGAATCTTCTTCAATTAGAAAATTAGAGAAAGTCTTATACCAATGTCTCCATTTTGAATCAGCCGCCACCGCTCCGGGTTCGATATCGAAACGGTCCGGTCGTAAATATCGTAGCATGCTTGGAGATTTTTGCGTACTCGATTTTGTATCATTTTCAGACATTTTTAGCAGAATAAATTGTTACAATTATACGAAATATACCATTAGAAAACTTGGCTTTATTCTGCTAAAATACAAGTTATTAATTAAAAATAACAGGCAGTTGCTAGGCATATAAATAACATCAAGTAACTATGGAACTATTCATAAACTGTACCATAGATACACCACACTAAGGATGTTTGCAACGGCTATGGATGCTTGCAACACCTCGGGTACCCATCACTCGCGCGTTGCCGACCCTGCAAGAATCTCTTCACACCCTTTTTGAAGAACCCCATGCAGTAAAATGCTCTTGGGAAAACCACTGTGTGTGTCTGTCTGTGGCATCATAGCTCCTAAACGGATGAACTGATTTTGGTTCTGTTTTTTTTTCGTTTGAAAAGTGTTTTGATCGAGAGTGTTCTTAGCTATGTTTTAAGAAAATCCACTTAGCCATTTGAAAATCATCACCGCTTTCAAGTATATTGGGGGGTTAATTTTTTTTTATTTTTCACTTAAGTGTGTTTAGCAAGGCGCTAACACTAACACAGAGCTTTCTATAAGCTTTAAAAATGCTTAGATAAAACAGTTACGCAAAATTCACGAAATATACCTAATGTAGGTACCTACAACAAGATATCTAGGGTAGCAGTTCACCCGAATCTCAACACAGACTATGCAATCAATTACGCGGCCTTGTAAGTACAATTTAGACGCACAGTTAGCGTTCAGTTTAATTGCCGAACATAGAATTAATTCCGAAGCCAGTAATCATCAAGACAAACAATGGACGCAATTACGCCTGTAGACCTAAATGCTTAAGATTCAAATTAGCGATACTGTTTTAGGGTAATCAAATGAAGATCAAGTTAATGAGTTGCAAACAAAACTTGGTTTGTTTTATTGCCATTTATCGTATTGCTAAGCGGGGAATTTAACTTATACCTACTAATGCTAATCTATGTTTTCCTGGTAGGAACTAAGAAGCTTAGCCAAGTGGGTACTACAAACTCATAACCGTGCAAATATGATAACAATATAAGCACCATTTTAATTTTTATACCCAAACTTTTATATACCATATCGCAAATATAATGCGGTTTCTAACTGCCCATCGAAAAATCCCCACTTAAATTCTAGCAACATTATCACAATAGACTGACATATCACACTGGCTACATAGAAAGCTATCTACCCTCGCCAATATTTAAGGGTACTTCACAAGGGTCCGACGATAAAGGGAAGATACCATGAAACCTTTTCCTCGTCCCGGCATATTCCAGCCGAACAAATCGTATGCTGGGGCGGGTCGCTAAACAAATCTCGCGGGACCCTTAATGATAGGCTGGAAGATAGAAGCTGAAGCGATTGTAGTGTAGGTAATTCATGTTAGCCTGGTACTCTCGATATAGAAGAAGGTCAATCTCTTCCCAAGGTTATCATTACCATGGCGATGACCATAGTATTCTACGGTATGGTAATACAAACTTCTATGTCTATAAAATATTTTTTATATCACAGTTTCTTATGACAGAAAGTCCATAGAAGAGCTACACGACCCCCCGCGTGCCCCAGCAGCCCGGGGTCTTTGAGTAACCTCAACATTAACGCTTACGTGCTTAGTTATTACGGTACTAGGAGTTCATAACTGAAAACGGATTCATACTCCTTGTATGAATGCATCTAGAAACAAACTTGTTTGGTTAAAAGCTTTTTGTTTAATTTTGGATATGAACTAAAATTGTTTTAGTACTTCTAACTTTGGTATTCCGTAACGAAGTTGATAAGGTTGAGCACATACTCGACGTTCACGGATATTACCCGCATGTGTGCTCCCGAAACATATGAAAATGGAAAAGTGAAATAAGTTTAGGAAATACACCGGAAGTACTTACTATAAATTATACTTTGTACAAAGATTTTCTCATCATTATCAAACTAATCTGAGACCTAATGTCGACTATACTGGACATAGAATCCAACAGTGTCCAGCAAACTGATAGAATGCCAACCCAATAGTTCACCGATTTCAATTATAATTACTTATTACGAGAATAAGTTACTAACTTAACCCCATTTCAATACTTGACACACATCCGAAACACCCAATTTTTTCAACCAAGAAGGGTCAATCTTGTTTCCTGCATAAATCTTTTCTGGTACTTAACATAAACTACTGACTGAACCCTTGTGTTACTCTTTCAACTTAACTTTCCCTTTGTTAATGTACTATGGCCTTAATTCACAACGTTAAAGCCCTTATTTTGTTCGCAGGGATGCTATATCATCGTATGTAAATTACAAGAATTTGGGCAATTTCTCTGTAAGGGCGGGCAGTTCCTACAATAGTAAGGGAGGCGACATGTATGAGGTAAATATAAATTCTATAAATATATAGTTTTTCTTCACCATTTTAGAGCAAATGTAACTCGCCAATGTTCGTGTTTATAAGTAGAACACAAAGAAATTAAAGTATACTATTTCTCTGGTAGAACATAAGTACTACAACTTTACCATGGACAATTGTCGCTTTCAATCTATTCTTCTGCAGTGGTAATGATTTCTAATGACCATTATCCTTAATTTATCAGAATAAAGTTACCAAAACATGACGATCAAGACTCCCATGGTATTTTCTTTATTTTCCAGATAAAAATGCTGATAAACAACTTTGATTTTAAAGTGTCAGCTATGAAATTGAAAGAGCCTCTGGTGTTCGGATCACGGATTGCGGGTGTGCAGCTCCCAAGGCCAGACGACGAGGTATCACTTGGATATTTGGCATCGATTGTAGCGTGGACGCCTACTGGGGTAAGAAACAGAACCTTCTTCATAACATTTAGGTATACACTCAGGGAAAACCTGGATGCTATCAGCGATGGATAGAAAATAATATTTACAGTTGGCACTTTATTTTGGACAAGCGTGCACCATCCTGGGCACATTGTCTCCATCTAAGAATGTAATAGAAGATGGTCATTATGAAGTTAAATATTTTCAAACTTAGGAAGAACATAAAGTGGTCTAACAGGTACTAGAAAGTACAGTTCATTCATGTTAAATTGTTCAAAAATTATGCATAGTCTAGCAAATTCAAAATAATGTTCTCTTTCTTTCTCAGCCATTTTCCAATGTATGACGTTATCTTGATCCTAAATAGGCCCCCTGAAATGTACATAATAGGCGGAGCACATAGAATATTGGAACATACAGCTGTTTCATCCGAGCATGAAATTGTAATTAAGCCATGATGCCTTGTTACCACTGATTTGATCAATGTCTGTATTTGGTACCCATAGATAATAAGTAACTAACTGGCTTGCAGATGTTTCAACATACAACATAAAAAAAAATAGGTACATGCAGTCTATAAAAAAAATATCCTGAACAAATAACTCTACTAACTAAGATAGTTTTTCACTAAAAATACCTATTATTTTGTTCCCAGCACATACGTGTGGTGAATGCTCCCATCATAGATTCTACAATATGCGAAGCCACCACTAAGATTGTACCAGGAAACTATATCTGTATGGGAGGTGTACAGGATCCTAACAGACACTTTTGTAGAGTAAGTATATTTTTTAACTTTCTCGCATAATTAAGTGCAAACTGAATACTTCATAAGATATTTTGGACTTTTACTAGTAATTATAAACTCAAATTCTGTAACATTCTAATGTTACATAAATTAACTAATTAAGTAGTTAGCAAATCGACGCAGAACAGCTGCCGGGAGCCCGGGAGCAATTTTAGACCTGAAAGTTTCAGTGAAATGTTTCCAAAAGCGAATTAAAATGTCTATTTTAAGTTTAAAACTGTTTAATATATCAAACAAACAAGTTTTGACACCACGGTAATTACTGGCATACAACAATAATAACATTTTCGGTAACAAGCTAAAAGTTACCTTATTTACTAAGCGTTATACATACATCTCTACTGATATTATAAAGAGGAAATGTTTGTGAAGAGATTGTTTGACGTAGGAGATAATCTCCGGAACTACTTACTTATCCGATCCTGAAAATTCTCTTACTATGAAGTTAATTATATAGATATACTATGACAATGATTAAATACTGCGAATAGTGCGTCTAATGGATTAATAATATTTTCCATTAAAAATATCTACTTGGGTAGGTAGCAGTGGCGAGGGGTGAAATTATGGCGAGGGTAAGCCGTTCAAAAAACACCGTAATTATATAATTACAGCGTATTTTAAGCATGATAAAAGTGGCTATGTAATGATGAAAATGTGGGACTGGGATTCCTAAAAGGTAAGCCGATGGGAATCGGCTTGGATGGACCCTTCGCCTCTGGTAGGTAGGTATAAGGTACCTACGCTTCAATATTTCGGCCTACTAAACCTAAGCATAATCACCCTGAGTGCAACAGAGCCAAATCGCGGCGACAGATTGATCAGAAATAGAATTAAAAAAAACACATTTTAAAACAAAATTATCTATTTCAGAGAGACAACGGCGGTGCAGTCATACAAAACGACACACTGGTAGCAATAGCATCGTACCTCCACACATGCGCACTGTATACAAAAACGCACGCGTTCCCAAAAGTCGCCAGCTTTTCCAAATGGCTAGAATCCGTAATCTGGGACGAGAACAACCGACCTACAACAAATCCGCCACCGACTACTGTTGCACCTACTACGACACCCAACGCGACTGACAGTCCTTCGCCCAGCCAAAATCCATTTTTCGTCGACCCCAGGCAGTTCATGTTGACACTGCCATTCGACCCCGTTAACGTACCTTTAGAACCAGCTGAAGACAACTCTGTAATACCAAGAATGAGTCTCTACGAGTCGTATTTACAGAACATGGCAAAGGCCAGGACGTCGACAACACCAGACCCTA
Organism: Tethea ocularis; assembly: GCA_963555595.1. NCBI lineage: Eukaryota > Metazoa > Arthropoda > Insecta > Lepidoptera > Drepanidae > Tethea > Tethea ocularis. The sequence goes on from OY741979.1 coordinate 5,601,976, forward strand.
ATGCCATAGAGGATGAGAAAGAGAAGCGGGATTGGCTGCAGAAGTACGGCAAGCGGGTTATGATGATATCCCCCCAGATATATGCTAAGAAGTATGACCAGCAATATGATTATAATTAAATTTAAATAGGAATTGATGTAGTACATAAATAAATATAAAGTAAATATCCTTCTTCTCATTAAAAAAATGGGTATTGTATATTGAAAATTATTTTTAAATGTATTTTGATTTTTGCGATTGGTGAATCTCGAGTCACAGGTATCTCTACTTTATAGAATAGGAATAAATAGATATTCGAATTATTTAAGTTTAAAATAACATAAAATATTGTACATACTCAATTTTTTTTATTTTTTTTTATATTTATTATCAGTACTTAACATGGTTTAAAAAAAGTCATTTAACAGCATATTTAAACCACAGAGGTTTGTCCTTATGCTAAAAATGATCTACATAGATTAGCACATTGTCTGCCTATCTATACACATAGTTAAATTACCTAATACACTACAATATATTAAATTAAAACAAGATACAAGATATATTTAACAATACGATATAATATAATAGATACTATAATTACATTATACGAATCATAATAGTCGACAAATAATACAGGATGATATTCTGTACATTCACTAAATGTCTAATACCTTTGTGGATATATTATTACCTACTTGAAAAGATAAGAACAATAATAACTCTCGTAAAATAAACAGCTACCAGACTCATATCACCATGCATCAAACATTTAAACTACTAACTTTTTTAATAAATTCGCATAATCAACATAATTTAATGTGAAAAAGTTTGAATTTTTTCTCCTCGTCGTTGTAACTTCTCTTATTCTCAATGCACTCAACTTCAAACACAAATGATTTACTTCTATTTTAAAGTACTAGCATCCGCCCCGTGGTTTCACCCGCGTTCCCGAGGGATCTTATGTTTTCCCAGGATAAAAAGTAGCTTATATGTTTTTCCAGGGTCTTTCTATGATATTTTACCGGTTTTTACGTGAAAGAGTAACAAACATCCATACATCCTCACAAACTTTCGCTTTTATGATATCTGGAGTATTCTTAATTCTCCTAAGTGACCCGTATACATTGTAAGTCCCAAACATCATTTGTTAGATCTCAAGACAAAGTGATGTTCTCTTCTTTCCGAAACTCGCATATGTTTCGCTCGTAACTTCAGCGATATACGGAATAACTTATAGCATATTTATCGCGAAGTTTCGCCTTGTATTCCCAAGTTAATATGTCAAATAGAGTGGAAAATGATAACAGAAATGAGTGAAGCTAGACTGATCTTAGTGACGAAGGCTTAAGGTTCAAAATTTAAATGTTTGTTTTGCTTCCTTTGCCGTTCTTTGAAGTAAGTATATTTATAGTAGTTTTCCCAGTAAATTTGCTCCAGTTTTTTAAGCATATAGTTAAATAAGGAATCCTCATGGTTTCGTCATGTCTCAACCATTTACACAAAGAATTTTTATTTTGTTAAATTTTGCAAAGTTATCCTATTTATAACGCCCACAAAATTATGTAGCCGTACTTGCCCTAAATATACACAAACAAAATCACCCTGTATATGACGAACAACTTTTCTGCCCCCCCCCGTTTCAACCCTGTAATTTACCCCCTAAGCGATGAATTTTCAGAAATCCTATCTAAGTGGATGCCTACGTCTTCATAGCAATCTGTATGCCAAATTTCATTGCCCGATCCGTCCAGTGCTTTGAACTGAGCGTTGGTCAGTCAGTCAGTCAAAGCATAAAGACGCTTTAGCTACAAGTTTACGAGCAATGCACTTCGTATCCTTTTCAATTCAATTCAATTTTCTTTTTATTTCAGTCATAAGTGTTGTGCCTTGTGTACAGTCGCCAGCACATCAGACTATACCTTTTTGTTGCAAAATAGCTCCTATACAACCGCATAAGATGTCGCAATGTTTACCTTGAATTGCTGTCGCCCGTACATCATACTATCTACGGAACCAAATACCGCGCATGTAATTGGCTAGTTTTTATTACACTCGAATGAGATTAATCTGCCAATTCGCGTCAAGTTTTTTAATTACAAAAAAAAATATGAAGGTAGTTAGAAAATATATATTTCTTTCTTATTTAGATGTATTTGGTTGCTCTCCGATCGGTAGGAAAGATTTTGACAACCGCCTCATTCAAACAGATGTCTGAAATTGGAAAATATTAGACATTCCATTTAGAAAACTATCCAATAGGCTCGTCATCCAAATCGGATTACAACCAAGCGACTCTGAATAACCCCAACATTCCTATTCAATGTTGAAAATTTGAATTGAAACACACAACTAAAAGCAAGTTTATATAAGACTAATGTAAGTTAAATAACTTTACTAAGAAAATTTTAACACTAAAACCCGACCCACTTTATACCCGGGAATACTATCCCAGGAATATGGCCGGGATCTACACATCCCAGATGGTGGAGGGTTCAAATTACTCACTATGCAAATTAGGATTCCCGGATAAGGCGGCATATTCGCCGAGGTCGAATACTTCAAGTGCTGTATTCGAGATTCAATATGTGGATTTATATGTATAGGAAGTAGGTACATATATACACTAGCAGGAATATTGCTGCAGTATGTATGTTTATATATCGCTTACTCTCCGTCTCGCGCATTTACGCGCGAATCCCTTTCAGGGCGCGAAAACAATCAATGAACAACTTTAGAGAATTTAAAATTTTGAACAAACGAACATTATATTTTATTTATACAGGATGATTTTGGGAAGCTTTGCATTAAAATAATCCTCAGCGTAAATTTATAATGAGCTAAGATATTTACGCTCAACTTCTGTTATCATAACTTGCTTGGCTAAGTAATGGTAGTGCTCAGGATCCTGATTTCGTTTTAAGATTATTAATAATAGTGTACAATATTCGACCTAACATATCCAACCAAAATCATTCTGTATATCTAGATATTTGATAACCAAACAGCACAGTACACATTCAAGACATTTCGCGCTGCCAGCCTGGCGAAACGAACAAAAACCTTGGCGATGATAACGCCCCGGGCGGCGCCGGCCGTGCGCCTTGAGAAAAATATATGTGTCCCCTGCGGTTTCACCCTCGTTCCCGGGATAAAAAGTAGCCTATATGTTATTCGAGGGTATGATCTATCTATGTGCCAAGTTTAATCCAAATCCGTTCAGTAGCTTTTGCGTGAAAGAGCCACAAACATACATACAAACTTTCACGTTTATAATATTAGTAAGGATATGAAATGATAGCTACAAAAGAAGAATCACTTAAAGTAATAAAATCAACACACACAGCATAATAGGGAACCTCATTCTCTGGTGAGCTCATCATAAAGCAACAAGGTACCTGCTCGACAAAGTCGCGTAAATTCAAACACAAACACAACTCAGTTCTCTCGCCGTCAAAGCAAAACATCGTTATGCCATTAACAGTTTGAGAATAATGTAGGTAACCGTAAATTATTCTTGTTTAGGGAAACTCCTGGGAAATAGTGCTATTTATTTGTCGAACGCAAGGCCCTAGATATGCGGTATCGATTGTTTTGAAATTGTATTACACTTTTTGATAAAAATCTGACTGTGAAGAGCCTATATAAAAATTTAAAGATAATTTGAAATTGGTATGTTAATTCGTTATTTTTGCAAATAAAAGGTAATATTAGGTATTTTTTTTTATGTCAGAAGGTTGACAAGCAGGCAGGCGGTCCACCTGATGGTAAGTGGTTACCGTCGCCTATCGCTATCTGCAATACCAGAGGTAATTGTCAATGTGTTGTTGTTGTGATCTGTTACAATGCCAAGATGGCAACTGGCTGTCAATTGCCGGAAAACACCGGTACGTGCTTGGCGACAGATTTTGAACATGAGGGTGTTAGCCAGGCAGACGGGTACTACAAAGTACCCTACCACCTATGGTTTCCTCAAAATGTTTTCCTACACCGAAAGCTCAAGTTCATTGTAGGATTCGAACCCACAACCTACGTCGCGGCATCCGACGTCACTACAAATTATAATATAAATTACTCGCGATAATAAAAACGTAATAAATAATTCTACAAAGAGTTATATTAGGTATATATTTTACAAATTTTCCTAGATATTGGTTATCGTAGCCCATATATTCTGAAACTCATTTGTTTAACACTCTATTCAGAACATTTTTTCGTCCTACTTTTTTTAGTTACCTGTAAAAGTCTGAGAAAATATTTCTTGAGAAAGTCGTAAACGTTGTCTGCTTTGCATTACATAATAAGCATGTTTTTGCGATAGTCTTTTTTTATTTTTCCGACACCTAGTACATAATTTTGTATTCTTACAAAACATAAATCAGCACCCTCAAAGGGTATTTGTTTGTTGTATTTTGACTGATATCAAATATGAGAGCTGCTTTTTATTAAATTTTAATGTCAGTGGAATTTTGTACAAAATACTGCGTTGTGACGTCATAATTTTACAGGTTCAACTAATCTACTCTTAGTTGTTCAAGTGCCAATTATTTGATATTTCCGCGTGTTTTTAGATATTTTATACAATGGTTAGTGTTCATTTATTTACACTGTCAAATAGGCTATTGTTTCAACGTAGGGAGGAATTATCACTCACTTTGGAAACCACAGGCGTAATCAAATACACGCCAACATTACAAAACAAACGTGTCATGGCACAATTAAAAACACGCTTATCCGTTTAGCTTTGTCATTATAAATATACACAAAACGTGTGTTAAAACATCGATTATGACACAAGCTACAGTTACTCGAGTAACACATTGAGGTAGAACCGCAGATGAAATGAAAATATAAATAACTGAATATTAGCTATTCCCATTAAAAGAAGAAACTGACTGACTCGCTCACTCACTGATCGAACAACGTACAGCCCAAGCCACTTGACGGATAGTGCTGAAATTTTGGGTTGAAGGATTAATGAAAATTTATCCTTTCAGGGGGTAAAATGGGGGTTGGAAGTTTATATGAAATTTCGTTGTTTTTGGTAGTAGAGATTTCAAACTCACAGTAACTCTTTATTAATAGTAATAAAAAACGTAGATACTAATTAAACTACCCTTAACAACAATGGGAGGTGCAAGTTTGTATGGGAAACAAACCTGACGGTAACCATATGCTGTTTGCTGCCTTAGTAGTATAAAAAAAAAGCTATTTCAAGTAAGAAATGTTTTGCCATACAAATAGCTATTATGACAGGCATCCGTTAAGAATCCCTAAGGGGTTAAAATAGGGAATCGCATGCGAAACCGCGGGGCGGAAAGCTAGTTACTCGTAAACTGTACAGATGAAAATCGTTTAGCTAGCGAAATTGAGGTGTCTCCATCACGGATATTAATAATATCCTACCTTATGTGCATACGAACGCAGTTATGTATTCATTGGAATATTTCACACAGTTCAAAATGGACTTAATGTAGCCGTAACCATCTCTTTTGAGTGCATATTTGTCGGCTTTTCAAATAATAGTCTATTTTATACATATTTTTTTCCCCGTTATAGAATGTCATGTATATTCTTTAAAACAGTGTCAGGTTAATTAGAGTTCCTGCATGGTTATTTTATGCATTTTAGTGTTTTGATATTTTTTGTTAAAAGGTTTTATTTAAAAAAAAAATGTTTCTTATGTTTTATCACAGCCCTAGTATAAGCTATAGTTGTACCTTCCATCATCAGCTCTGCAACGTAAATGATGGCTACCAGACGTAAATATCTGAATAGCTTTAAAAAGTATATGAAAAACATTGTAAGTGCCTATAAAATTTGAAGAGTTCCCTCGATTTCAACATACCTAAATAAAAAAGAAAAAGATTCCGAGGAATTGAGAACCTTCTCCTTTTTGAAGTCGTTTAAAAATAAAGTAGGTGCCTACCAGGATATCATGAACACACGGCTGCGTTTTAATTGATCTGATTGAAGCTTCTACTTGTAAGTTTAATACTTTTAGACTGACTATTAGAAGAAGGCCTAATCAGTTTGATTCAAAATCAAGATCAATTATTATTTTTCACATCAAATTATATTTGCTGCCAGACACCAAAGAAGCTCGGTAAAGCTTCTTAAATCGGAACATAATCGGATCTGTTTACCGTAAACACGCCGACGACACCTAGATAAGACCCTGCCTTACATACATGAGTGTGACGGTACTCCTGACTGAACAGGTTTTGATTTTTAAACATACAATAAAGATCCAGTCTCCATTTTTTGAATACTGAAAAAACATGGCTTAAAAAACAACTTTTATTTGGGAAACTGTTTTGCACTTAGTTTACGAGAGCAGTCAAGAATTTAAAATTAAAAAATCCTCTTTCATAATAAATTATCAAAGAAGTACTAGACAAATTACCTTTAAAGTAAATATTAAATATCTACAAAGCATGTTGTAATAGAATTAATTCCATTTTACTAGCAGAGATAATTATAAACATAGTATTTGTAGAGACAAGTTTAAACTGTAACTATATCTGTCTGGGAAGCTATATGAAAAGCGAGCCTTGGAAGGAAAGTTTCCTTTGAAAACTTTATTCCATTTTTATTTCAGGAACTTACATAATGATATACATAAATTCACAAACTAGTAAAGTTATATAATATAACTATGATTTAGAGAAAAATTATTTTCAATTTAGAATAGGTAGATGTATTTTTTTTATACGAGGTCGCTAACTAAATTTAGTTTAGAATCTAAACATCATCATTCATCATCATCATTTACTATCTAAAGTTTAGATAGTAAATGAAATTCCTATATTCACTCAATACCTTTCATCCATTTTCGGGCAAAACCTTTTTCTCTCCATTGACAACTGAGGAAATTAACTAATGAAGCTCTACCCTTTTCAAGTTTATTTTGGGGGAAAATAATAGTTTCAACATTGAACATTTATCTCTAGAAGCTCTTCATACTCAAGGTTAGAAAAAAAACACGATTCAAAATACCTAATAATTCACAGAAAATTATGTAAGAATCGCATAAATCACTGAAATCAAATAAACCTTTGACAAAAAAAGGGCTGAGCCCACATCATGAGCCCACATCATGAGCCCACATTCAAAATAAGCTTGTTTTGTGACCTTGTATGTACTTGACAAAAACAACATGAAAAACAATCGAAGTTTTCCCATCAGTGCTAGGGCAACATGAAGGCAAAGAAGTGATAGTAAACAGTAGCAGTGTGGTGGATAAAGATTTATTTTCGTACGTGCCCTGCGGCGGATTTACGCAAAGCCTCTTTTCCCCGCATGACAGCCTGGTACTTTGGAAAACTATTTTCACGGCATAAGGAAAATCTTCAATTTTATATATATGATCTTTTAATATGAAAAGACACGTTCAATGCACATGTAAAAAGGTCTTAATAACTATTCGATCAAGATCATGTACAGCGAAAATAAATAACATGAAGGAAATGTGATCGTTAAACTAAACTAAACAAACTACGTCTGAAACGGACTACTAATATAATAACAAATAGCATTTTATTGTTCCGAACATCGCCCGCGTAGAAACTAAACGATTCCTGCAAATACAGAGGAACAAAGAAAACTACAATTTGCACCATTTCTTTCCTATTTTCGTCCCAACTATTGAGCTCAGGGTAGGGTCTAACTGTAAGCGTAACAGTTAACAGCGGTTATATTTATAAAAAGAAACGTAAAATAAAATAAAAATTATATGTGGCGCGGGACACATCTAAACTGCAGGCAAAAATATCCTGGGAATAGGTAAATTTTTACCCAGTCATAGGTACCTAAATCAAATATTCTCACAAATATTGTTTCAATTCTTTAATTATTTGTTAAAAGTTCCTGTATAAATAATACCTTAACTACTAATTTGTTCAAAGGCTCTAATAAGTGGTAAATTTTTTGGCTGTTAATTTAAAATTTGTACCGTTTTTTTTGTATCAGAGGAATAGCTTATTCTAGTTTAATCTAGCGATTGGAAAGACGGACCTAAGAAATGTTGTCGCAAATCTCTAACAGTGCTACCACTCCCTTCCGTATATTTCCACTAGACAGCTCGCCACACTAATTGGTAAAGTCACTGAACAGATACCAATTAGCACTAACATTTACTGAAGGCGTTGTTTTGTTTAAGACTAACTTGTCGCTGAATGAAGATAGGAAAATTAAATTAAAAGTTTGTAGTTCTACTTTTAATTCCCAAGACTGTGTAATGTAAATTGAATTATGCTCATTTGCTCTAAATTATATCTGTGGTAAAAAAAGAAGAGCAAATTGAACTAGCGCACAGTGTTTTGTCTAGCGCCTTTTCAATTAATGAACTAAAATTTTTAAAAACGTCTCAATAAAAAAAACTTATAAATAATAAAATCGTCATTAGAGAACTGAAACAGACGATATCTCAGTGGTAGTGATGTCGAATGCCGAGATGAATGTCGCGGGTTCCAATTCTATGAGCTTGGGTTTTCGGTGAAGGAAAACATCGCGAAGAAACCATAGCACAAAGGAAAAGGAATTTAAGTATTGAAAAAGACGGTAATGCAACAAAAATACATAAATATCTACCATAACATATACTCTATATATAAAATTCTTGTGTCACAGTGTTTGTCACCAAACTCCTTCGAAACGGCTTGACCGAATTTTATGTTTTTTTTTGTATGTATTCGGTAGGTCTGAGAATAGGTCGTAAACTATTTTTTATCACGGGAACACGAGTGAAACCGCGGGGAACAGCTAGTAATACAATATTTATAAAAAATATAATATTACTAGGGATTCACAAACAACCCTACAGAGATAGACTCATCTATTCTCAGTTCTGCTTAGAAAGCTGTTCTTGTTGGATGTGCCAACAGTGGAATCTCAAGGAATATTTCCCTCACGTATAGCACGATACAAGATTCCGCAATATTATTTATCTATCGATGACATACAAGTAGGGTTGCCATCTCTAAAATTTGCCAATCAGGACAAGCAAGGCAGGCTTGAAATCCCCGGATTTTTGAGCTGTTTACTCGGACATGTAATTTTCTTTAAAGTTAATCAAATAAAAAATATTTTAATTGTTATAAATCAACTTTTTATTTATTTTAGCACAGTGGCTTTAAAACTTTTAAACACGGACTACAAATGAAACCCCGCCCGGATGCTCCCCGGACGCCCTCTAAACTAGGTCAAATCCAGGGAAATCCGGACGGATGGAAACCCTACATAGAAGTTACACTTGAAAAAAATCCATGTGGTTGTTATAACTGATATTTTGAAGTAATAAGGTTTGATTATGCAGGAAAATTATAAGTTTATAAAAGCCTTTATTTGCATTCAGAAACGTAATGATGGGGCGAGATAGCCAGTTTAAAATCGAGTTATATAATAGGTACTTAGTCTTATTTTAATGCTAATCTAATGTGTTGATTTTGAATTAGTTAGAATTTTCATGGAAATATTTTAGTGTTTTTTTGTATTCTAAATAATCAACTTTTAACAAAGACAATAAAATTAAAATGGGACTATCTTGGAGGTATAACCTAACTGAACACAACGCAAAAAAATAATTAACGTCGATTCATAAACAAAAATGTTATGTGTGAATAAACATAAAAAAACATACAAACGAATTGAGACCCTCCTCCTTTGTTTGAAGTCGGTTAAATATTTTTTATGAGCTGTATAAGGTAGGTTAGGTATAGGTTCAATACCCTTTTGGTCTACTATACCCAACCAAAATCACTCTCTATACACAAGATCATCGGTCCACCTCGTGGGGGCCTGCTCACGCTGCGTCTAAAGTTTAGATATAAATACATAATTCAAAGAGGCTTATAACATAACAATATAAATAAATACTACTTGCATTAAATAATATTGGTACATTTTAATTTGTGGAACTGTAGGATTTTTAATTAAAATCTACAATTAGAATGGCCGGCGTGTTCAATATGTTTGGGCTGCGCTGTGGTCTGTTCAATTCGGGATATTGTAATGGCCAACGGGTCGTAAAGGGTCGAGAAAAAAACAGAAATACAATAATTTTTAACAGGAAGGAAACAAGAAGCTATTTATTAAGATGTTTGTTTAAAGACGTGAATATTTTAATGGCACTTGAGAGACACAGTATTTAAAATCCTCAAAATAAACAATTTTGAACAAATTTAAGCAGTTTTAAGTTCTTCGAATTATTTCCAACTAGCTTCCGCCCCGCGGTTTCACCCGCGTTCCCGAGGTATCTTATGTTTTCTATGTGTTAATCTAGGTTATAAACTATCTAAAATAAAATAATAAAATAAAAATAATTTATTTCGGTAACTTATCACTAGTATACAACTGGTTTCGGAATCCCCCTTTAAGCAAGAGTATGCTTGTGATAGGAGATGCCGCTGTTCCATAGCCATTGATCTTGGTTAGTAATAAGTAAATATCTATGTGACATAAAATTAAGAACCAAATACCAGAGCGCGCAGTGTGAGTGGGGGTGTGTTTGTGAGTGTGTGTGTATGTGTGTGAGCTTGAGTGAGTAGGGGTGTGTGCATGAGTGTGCATGTGTGTCTGTGTGTGTGTGTTGGTGTATGTTTATCACAGATACTTATGGGTATTATAATTACATACATATTTTGTCCCATATTTAGTGTATTTATGTAGTAACGTAGCCCTAGATACAGCCATAGCCACCACAGTTAGGGTTAGGTGTACTTTGGGTTTTATCTGAAAAAGATGTTATTATTGTTACTGTTAGCCCTACGACATTTGTCTTGGGATCAGAGGCTGACTATCTGTGCTCTAATTTTCTTCCAAATCCGTTCAGTAGTTTTTACGTGAAAGAGTAACAAACATCCATACATCCATACTCATAAACTTTCCCATTTATAATATTAGTAGGATACTAAAACCTCTACTAAAAACTAGGTCAGTAAATAGTTTTAAAACATTATTAAGAGACCTTAAAAGTTTGATTGCAAACCAATTACCTAAACGCCAGCTTCCAGCACACCATTCAACGTGTTCATTGGTCAGTTAAATTAATAAAATATGTCAATTAATTGAAATTAATGGGTTCAAGTAGAGAGCTGCCATTTGCCTGCCAAGAATTCATTATGGTCTCATTATGAGAGAGTTTGCAGTTGGCAGCTGTGCTATCGCAATTTCACTGCAGCTGAGCGTCGGTAATGTTTTCTAAGTTAACTATTAAAATGGTTGACTGTTTGACGTAGACATAGACGGGTAAATGAAGCTAGCTAAAATGAACACGAATATTATGTTATGATGGCCCTAGTTAGGGTATTTTTCTAGCATATACACACCCAGACTAAATTAGATGTATCCTAGTCTGAGTTTTACATGTGAGTACCAGGAGGCCAGCATTGCAAGAAGATTTTGATGGATTATGAAGGTAGACTAATCCTGAATAAGCATTTTTTTATTGGCATAAACATGAAGGCTATGGGATGTGTAGGTCTTTTAGGTACCGATATTTTATTACTTTTTATTTATTCGATTTAAAAAGTGTTCCATAACCATTTTTGTTAGGACCTAAATTCAGGTCATCAAAATGCAGTTACGTAAGCATACTAAATAAATTCAAAATAATAACTGCACTCGCCGAAAACGCTGACTACACAGTACGACGCAACGATGGTTTTATGAATTTTAAATTGCAGTATTTATTTTAAAGAATCCGTCGATTTTCAAACGAATTTTTGTTTTTGTATCGACGTCAATTTGCACGATTTTTTACTTTATACCAATTTAGGTTCGTTAGGATTTTCATTGCTGCACTTTTTGCTAAATCAACAAATATATATGTGTCTGACGACCATTCAACTCACATATACATTTTTCTCGTAGTTTAATTAACATACTCGAAGTAAATAACTACATATGCTAATACGGGCCAACTATTTCACAAATCCATTTGGGCATTTATTAAGAAACAATAAGAGTAGGTATATTTTGGAAATAAAAAACTCACCTCATCATCAAAGGCGTCCGGGTCGGCCATCTTGACAGTTTTCTTGGGGGGAATGTCTAAACGCACTACACTGTGTCTAGAACGTACTCGTTCATACCCCTGTCTCTTCTAGTCATCACATAGAGCCGTGTCCATCGTTCATGTCCCTTCTATTGATTTATTGTTCTGGAACAATAAAAAAAGGCTTTTAATAAATGGTTATGGAGGCTATTAATCACACTGCGACAATAGGGTTCAGGAGAGACAAGAAAAAGTGTTATCCGAAAAACAGGGTTAAGTACTTAGGTAAGTTGAATTTTAGTAGGAAAAATAAAGAATTTCCTGTGTATGTGAACAGTAACAAAACGAAACATGTACTAGTACATCGTGTCATCTATACTAATAATAAAGATGAAGAGTTGGTTTCTTTGTTTGAACGCGCTAATATTTGGATGTAGTAGTAGGATTCAAAAAATTGTTTCAGTTAGTTATAAAATAAAGTTAGAACAACAAGGATATAGGTTCATATACATATATCAAGCAAAGAATCCTCTGTAAAAAATATAGTGAAAAGCGCAATTGATAAAAAATAACATACTTAAAAATTTCAGATAAATGATATACCTATATACTATAGGACTACATGATGCCTAAACGAATAGATACTGAACGCGCCTTGATATTTTGGCGTTTATTTTGTACCGAGAATAAAGTTTGCGTCGCAAAACTCGCAAACTTTCATGTGAGAAATTTATATGATAGTGCGACGAAAACTTTCATGTTGTTTTACTCCGAAACTGTAGAGTTTCCGGTTCTTAGTCCCTGGTATATAAATCAGTGCATGTTCTGAATATTGTTTATTTTTTTTTTGTAAAAGCGTATATAAATAAATAATTACCATAAATCTTTATGGTATATATATAGTACAAGCTCTGCTTAGTTTGGGATCAGATAATAATAATAATAATAAGCCATTTATTCAGAAATTTGGGATTTTTAAATGCAATGAAGGCATTATAATATTCCACTATAGAATGTCCCATAGTCCAGTGTGCCTCTTGGCATAGGCCTCCTTTGACATTCTCCACTGCATTCTGTCATGTGCCACCCTTCTCCAGTGATGTTAGATAGTCAGTAGTGATGTCAGTTGGGATCAGATAGTCTTGTGTAAATAATGTCCCGGGATATTATGACAAAGCTCTACCTGTCTCGGCTGTCTTACTGCATAAAGAGCATATTTCAGAGACTAACGAATCACGGTACCTATAATGATTGTCCAACGATGAAATAACGAAAGAAGATTGTATTTGTCAAAATCCTACTAATAGTAATAAAGTTTTTATGTATGAATGTATGTTTGTTGCTCTTTCACGCAAAAAACAACTGAACGGATTTGGATTAAACTTGGCACATAGATAGATAACCCTGGAATAACATATAGGCTACTTATATACCTACAGGGAACGCGAGTGAAACCGCGGGGGACAGCTATACATTATAAAGATGACATTGATGGATAATTTTGAACAGACCGAATGGAAAACAAAAACTATGTAAAATAAAGATAAGCAGAAAACCTTTTTGAGTTACACTTTCCTCAAAACTCAAATAAAAACAAATAACAACCAATTAAATATAGATACAGTACGACAATACTCCAAGATTTCATTATTTATCGTGGTTTAATCGTGAGGAAACCATAGCACGGTGGTGGTACTTTGTAGTACCCGTCTGGCTGGCTACCACTCTCAAGTTGAAAATCTGTCGCCCAGCACCTACCGGTGTGTTCCGGCAATTGCACTTGAGAGCCAGTAATTGCCTTCTCGGCATTGTAACAGGTCGGCAACACATTGACAATACCTCTGGTATTGCAAATGGCGATAGGCGACGGTAACCACTTACCATCAGGTGGACCGCCTGCCTGCTTGTCAACATTCTGACATAAAAAAAAAAAAAAATTATGTACATGAGTGATCGCTGCGGTTACCACGGTTGAGCGTACTGATTTTACTTACTAGTGATCGAGCCACATAATAAATTTGCAGCAATGAGTATTCGCTTTTGATAAAGCTCAGAGCATTTTAAAGTACTCCTTAGTGTACATGGTAAATAAACACTACATGGCAATTTAACTATCACCTGTAACCGATTTAAATGTTTTTTTTTAATGAAAGTAGGTATAAATGTTTTCGCGCTCATATCTCTGAGGAGAGTGATTGACCAATTTAAAACAAATATAAAAAAGTATTTCCTATAAATATGGCAACTGTAGTTGTAAAAATGCGTGTTTGAGGTCGTATACTCAGAGTGTAGTCGAACTGTAATTGACGACTTGAAAACTTTGTTCATAATTAAAAAGATAGCAGGTCCGTAAACCAAAAAAAATATTACGTAAAAAGTTTGTTACAAACTGTCACTTAGAAAGAATTTTAATTAAATTAGTTTCGTTCTAAACGAGAATTTCATTATCTTCAGCTATGAAACATTTTCTTATTCCTTCTTGATACAAAAAACCATATTTAGTCTCTCGCTCTTTAATCAACTGCTTTTAAATGAACTTTTCCAGTTCATTAATTTGCATTAAGTATATTCTGACTTAGGGTCGGTTATTCGTTCCTCGGTGGGTCGGTTGCTCGTACATTTTAGTTAAAGTTATAGTCAAAGTTAACATGCTTTGACCGTAGAGTCACTTTGACGATGACCGATATCCCTCGATCGGTTACGGTTAAAATTTTAGTGAGACGTGAGACGAGCAACCCAGTTTGCTTTCTTTCGGCGGTCAAAGTTAACTATAACCGTAACCTAACTATAACCTTACTATGACCGCGCTTTATACAACCGACCATTAGTGAAATAAAAATTGTAGGTATTTTATCTCTTTTGAGTTAATAAAGTTTGCGTCAATTTGCAGTCACTTCTCAAGTCTGAATCTCCCTAAAAAATCAAACTTGATTTTTTTACAATAGGGTAGTAGACACTGACAAAAATAAATGACCAAACACTAACCAATGCATAAAACATCTAAAAACACGTGGAAATATCAAATATGTTGTACATTTAATGCTTTTTATGATTTTTAATTACCAGTGGAACCACTAAGAGTAGATGAGTAGTAGATTCTAGGCGAAAGCCAGCCAGGTGTTGGTGGGTATTACAACCAGCTATGGTTCCTTCACCGATAGCTCAAGCTCAACTTTCGACCTTTGTCACTATACTCCAACGTTATTGTATTGTGTATTGAGCTAACACAGATAAAAATATTTGATATTTGGTGCCGATTCTGTTCTATACAAATACACGTCACTATCTCTTTCATACAAATATTATTGGAAAAGTATACGTATATAAGTATATTTAAAGTTGTCGAATTAATTTAAGCCATTATCATTTACGTGTAACTGAAAATAGTAGTGACCAGTAAATATGGCGATTAAATTAACTATGAAAACAAGGACTAAACGTTGTATTCATTTTTGTTAGAAAAATAATATTGTGAGATTAAATTAGTTTAGTTTAAAAACAATATCTGATCTATTTGTACTTTTATATAAGTAAAGGCTACTTAATTATCATTATATTTAACAAAATTAAAAATAAAAACAAAACTACCTAACTATAAATAGAAAACTTGTGCCAAATCGCTGCCCCGCGGAAGTGTGCCAAGAAGACTGGCAGCGTTGCCACGCTGGATGGCAATGGCAAATCTTTGAGCAAAGTATGTGCCAGCCTTCTTGTCACGAGAGGCCTCAACAAGACGAGCGGAGACCTCTTTGAATAATCGACGAGCCTCTGGTCCCCAGGGCCCTAGAGTTTCAACCCCAAACGCCGAAAATACGTTGGACCCCTGTAGAGCAGCGTATTTGCGGCGCTTGAGGCACTCTTGTTGCGTAGCAGTTTAGTTTAGAAACAAAAGACTCGGCCAACATTAAATCACATAAAAAAATAAAAAAGGACATCTCGTAATCCACATACCAGTGGTTATTTTACTCCATGCTGGGCAAAGTGAAATTAATTTAAGATTCCACACAAAGCCGCGCTCGGATTAAGTACAAAGGAAAATTTAATTAAAAAGACTTAAAGAAATACCACGAGCGAATTGTGGCTGTTCTGTGATGGAGGACGGTTTATGAACGTCGGTCGTTTAGTAGCTCCAGAATATACATAGATAGAGCACGTCACTATTACGCTTGTTTAAACTTACTTTTTATCCTTAAAATAATCTTTAAACTTGATACCATAAAATTGATGCTTACATTATTTTGGAGCACAACATTTTAGAATCATGGTAAACATTGTAAAACCTTGCTAGATGGTTCCTTTAACTTATGGTATCCTAGTACTTCATCTATGTTTAAGACTCCGAATTTATCGTCAGCTATAAATAAAGGAGATACTACTTACATTTTTACATATAAAGTATTCTTATCAACTTTTTTATTACCTATTGAACTGCCGTGTTAGTATGTTAGTATGTTTAAGGCGTCAATTTTGACTCGTTCCCTGTGTTCATATGGGCAAGTACATATTTATGTAAGTCCAATGACAATAATAATAAATAATTATGGTAGTTTGATGATTGAGCTGAATAAAAATGCTTGTCCTTTTTTTTACTTTTAATTATTCGGTGTTATAAAGTTTAGAACATTTTTTTAAATTATTTACACTCAAACTCAAAACTCATTATAAGTTTATGCTTTTTGTACATATACACTAGACTGAGAAGATTCCGGTAAGTAACTCAGCTATTGTTAAGATTACTTCAGATGGATTAAAAACACATTTTATAAGCCCAATAATACTTTCCTCTCTCAATAAAGCCTACACATATTATCAATTCATAAAATCATATGCGTTTGTTATTGTGAATTTTTATTATTAAATAGATCATTCCCTGGAATAAAATATCGGGAATTCGAGTAAAACCACGAAGCAAAAACTAGTACAAACACAAAATGAAAACAAGTAAAATTTTATTATCTAATCAAGTTAGCAAGATCCTCTTTCCACGGATTCATTTCTTATGAATATCAAAGAGAAAGTGAAATGCAGTGTAGCAATATAAAGCATAAGTGGAACAAAGTGGCCTATTTCATTCTACACCAGTGGCTTTGCGCCGAGTACTTCGAAGCGAGCGAAGAAAGTCGACGGAAATTCAATCTACGCCAATATCGCACACGTGAGATAATATCCTACTATACACTTCTGATATAAACTTTGAATATTGGAAATTGAAGATGTCAGCTAAATTGTTCTATGCTACCTATATACTAACGCGTTAAAAATGGTATTATCCATACTATTATTATAAATGCGAGAGTAACTCTGTTTGTTTGTTTGTAGTCCGGTCAAATTAGGCCAAAAAAAAGGATGAGGTTACAAAAATTCACACTCGGCTGAAAATTGTTCAAAATACTTCTATACATGAAATGACTTTTCAGTCCTCATTGATCCGACACTTAGAAAAAATTTACTCGGCGTCAAAGATCACAAAAATCGGTGTTTCGCGATTTTCAGCAAAACGGTAAGTTTTATCATAAAATTTGCCCTGACAAAAATTGCATATCAGATAATGATCTATAGAAAAATTTCTAAATACTTTTTTTCCTAAGAGCAGCTGTTGAAAGAGTTGTAATAGTCAATTATTCAGATTTTTTTTTGCATTGGCTTGTGCTTGACTGACCACAATATAATTTTATTAAGTGACCAAAGGCAGCTTTTCTACTTGTAGATAGCCGGTCCGGTAGTAGCCTAATTTCATGTCTTAACGTAATCATCTAAAGTTAATAGGTAGGTAAAGGAATATTTCTTCACGCTTTTGAAAATTACGAATCAGATATTCGTTATAGGAAGTATGTGTTAGGTATCTTTTAAAATAACATAAAGAGACTGCACGTGAGTAACTTCAAAGAACCTTTACCACCTTTTCATAAACTTAAACAAAACTTCATGAAACTAACAGTAACGTAGAAATAAAACATTCTCAAATTATCCAATGGAAACAACAGATTTGCAATTGTATTCCGTAGTTGTTATACAACTTAGATTTACTTTACCTTCTATTTTCTTTACCCCACGGGTAAAGGACACAAAGTTTGCAGTAATAAGATTACATTTGCTTTGTCAAACTTTTATGCAAGTTGCAGAACAACTACGAGTAGTATGATGATCTTACTTACCATATTTTTTTTTATTTCGCAGAATTTATAGTTAAAATAAAAATAAGTTTAATCATGATTAACTAATCATAATTAACCAATATCATATCTGAAAGGATCTTGACCCATTTATTCATTAGTGGGTAAAAAATCAAACCATGATTCGTCAAAAGCTACCCTTAATATAAGGAGAATGAAAGAAATGTGTTCCGGAGTTTTTGAGGTAGAAAGTGTTACAAGAGTATTTATAATATATTTTTAACACAAAAACACTCTTAATATTATATAAATAGAACTAAATATTGCTATACACACATTGTCCCAGATGGACCTAAGAGTATAACAATATAATATGAACTCTACTATATTATATTTTACAAGACCAATTGCGGGTAGTTGGAGACAACTCTCGCCAAGCAAGATGTTGACCCGCTGTTCCAGTCCACTCGTGACCACGATCAATGCAACTTGATCGAAAAGTCGAGGTTAGTCAAAATTATATTTTGATAATATTCCATGCGCGAATAGACCCGTTACATTACTATAAACTCTACTATCCCACCACAACGTTATACGTTCATCATTTGCTATTTTTTCTTTTAAATGTGTATGTAGTACCTACAATGCCCTGGTTAAATGTAAAATCTATGCTGCGACTACGCTCTGTCTAGGTTATCATGTCAATGAAGGTCAGTCAAACTGAATAAACAAGCCATTTCATAGTGTCTTTATAGTAACCACCGAATACATAAGTTACGTGCGTGATATACTCCATACGAATTGCTAACATTTTGAAATAAGAGAAATCTTGTTCTTAAAACAATAATGTAGAATGTGTATGTGCAACTGATTAACGACTTAATTTAAAAGATAAATGTCACATCAAAGTTATTTACTATCTGTGGGCAAATAAAAAAGGGAGCACATGAAGTTAGGCTTCGTTGTAAATGACCTATGCTTTGGCATTTATTACTCTGGACTATATTGAGCACTATCGATATTTGGGCCTCAATGGTATCATTACTCTTCTTTCTTTTATCTTTACATCAAGAAAAGATTGGGTACTACCATAGATTGTATTTAATCCTCCTTGGTACCTACTACGTAAGGCACCTGGGATTATATTAGTTTTAAACGTAAATCTTATAGCTTATCAAAGTAAAATCGAGATATAATATAACCAGGTACAGCTTCAGAACAAATTCTTGAAAAATAAACATCTGCAGAATGACACAGAGCTATAAAATTTACATAGGTTTTACTCCAAAAACAGTATCAGTATAAAAGCTAAATCAGAATAAAATTGCAACCGAGTTTGTTTGAATATACCTAATTAACATTTTAGGATCACTGTAATGATCAACTTGGGCATAATAATGCTCCTCATACAAAATCCGATTATAAACTGCTCCCATAAAATATGTACCAGGACTGCATAAATTAAAGCAAGGATAATTTATTATTTATACGGACGATAGTCAATTGCAAGTAGTTTCGGGATATTGGGTCTTTACAAAATCCAATAGACTAGAAATAATATTTCAAACTAGTTTAGATAATAAATTATCAATAAAGCGATATTGTAATTTATTTGCTAAACACCTCCTAATCCTTTGGCGTAGAGGGTCCATAATAGAATATTTGAAATGCTATACATAATATAAAATATAACAAAGGGTATCATAATTTATTTCGTAATACTATAACTATATTTCATCGAACAATGTAGAGACTACGAATACCGTTCGAATCCTTCAACGAGCTTAGGCGGTAAAAAATATGGTGTAGTTGTTTGCAGACTTCGTAGTATAAAAAAAAAGTTGCAGCAAAGTAACAAAGTAGTTTCTATATCAGTTATTGTAATATAATTCAAATAACCAGCTCATGAGACCGTGAAATCAAATGAAGTACCAATCAGCAGCTAATGTTCTGGAACAAGCTCGTGTACAAGAGTACCAAATTGCAATGGCTTCCACGTGATATAACTTTGTAAGTGCGACACTTCATTAGGTATATGTCGCACCGCTTGCGATGAAACAGTAGTACTATTTTCACTAAAAAGATTTTCCATTGACGATGCCACAAATAAAAGCAATAATCAATTGATGATTGTGATCAAAATACACATAAGGCAACGAAAAATTAATTATCTAAACATTCTGACCAACATCATCATCATATCAGCCGAAAGACGTCCACTGATGGACAAAAGCCTCCCCCAAGGCTCTCCACGTTGGCCGGATCATTGCTTCCTCATTGCTAATTGCTCATGTCTGCCCGCGCCAATCTATACTAATAAATTATTTATTCTTTGCTAATAATAAAGCTGAAGAGTTTGTTTGAACGCGCTAATCTCTAGATCTAACAGTCGGATTCGAAAAAATCTGTCACTAATAGGAAGCTACTTCAAGCTACATTATCCCCGAAGGTAATAAGCAACTTTTTATTCTGGGAACGGTAAAACCGCGGGGAACAGCTAGTAGGTATTATAGATAAGATGTAGCTAACAAAAAGTACTGTCTATCATGTATCTTGCAAGAAAATCTTTGGTTTGTGTATATTAACTCTAGCTGGAAACTGGCTAGGGAGTGAACATGCCGACCAAATATTAGAACGGTCCACCTTCCGGCTTTATTTTCATCTTATTCGCTTTGTGCTCGCTTAGCTCACTACTAGCTACGTGTCACCAGTCTAACAGGTAACTTAAACGTAGCATTGTTGCAGAAAACTTAGCGTTACCCACTATTCCTTGTTCGTTAATAGCAGCTAAGGAATTTCTATGCACTACTATCATTTATATTACTTACATGTGTGGACAGATGAGGCTTAATGGCTTTTTAATGACTTCCTATACTAAACAATATGTATGTTGATTTTATTACAGGATCCAGTTTACGCCGTGCCCGTGCTCTCTCGCTTCTAAAATATGTAAAGTCTTTCCCAAGCTGAAAGTATCAATATTTTTTTTAATATGAATAAGAAAGTGCCTCACAAGCCTTTTACAAACGTGGATAAGTGCCTTCTTACAATGCAAGGTGCCTTATGTGGTAATCCAGTGTAGCTTACCTCTCGTAATTTGTGAAATAGTAAAAGATTAACCTCCTTATTCATAAACACTTTTTAACTAAATCAGTGTTATTAAAGTGTCCTCCGTCTCACTCAAATTATTATTATTATTATATTATAATAGGGTATCATGACCTCATTGTAGCCACATTTGACTAAAACGCATTATATCGTTCGCTCTGGTTCAATAGGCTGAGAAATGGCAGTAATAACGAATCTTCATTTAAGTATGTAATTCTAGTATTTATAATATTCACTGCTAAAATGTAGCCTCTCGTCACATGGGAATAAGGTCACCGAGATAAGGTATGGTAAGGTCACGTACTTGAGATAGAACCATACATTTATCACTTTCGACCACATCATCACATCCCACGGGAAGATTGTAAAAAAACGACCAATAAATTGATTTATAAAGTACCTGCCCTAAAAACAATCTAGATTCCAGAATAATCTATCAAACGTCCACAATCAATAAAGACCAAAAAACGGGTGTGCTAGATTAAGCGATGTCGACGTTATTTGATTTATCGCCAATCTAGCCTAGACGTTGTTCTGCTAACCTGAAGGGGTACAGCTGACCCCCGTTTCACCCCCTTTGTGCCCTGAACGTTTGCTCGGATCGACGGCTTGCTCAATGTATTAGAAAATTAAGTTAATAAGTGCAGTGTAGAGTGCAAGGTATTTAGGAATGTGCTTATCGAATTATAATGAGGCTTTAATAATAGATTTGAAAAATGTGTACCTAGAATTCATAGCAATAGGAGCTATTCAAGGTCAGCTACACTTCAAAGCCAAATAATCTGTAGCTAAGAGTCATCGGAGAGAGGTTCTACTGAACGTTGATTCAGATATATTGCTTTACATAGGCCTGAGGAGTCAATTTTATAACATTCATTTATATATAGACTTTTTTAATTATTCTTATAGTTACCATGATCATGATGAATATTTGAAAAATAAAACACATCCAAAATTTTTGAATGTCGCGTGTTGAAATTTTATTAACAAAATAGGTTATGTAATAAAAAGTTCCACTGCAAAACTGTTACCAATTTAAAACTACATCTACAGAGCTAGCTTAAAACGTGCTCAACCAGACTTTTATTTGACTGGGTTTTCCGAATAAGAAATTATGAATTCGAGTAGTTTGCTCCAGTAACTTGCTACGTGTGTGCACCTACCCAGGTAGGGTAACCATAAATGCGGCGAATTTAGACCGTTACCTAACTATGGAGGAGCAGATATGACGATGATATTGACGATTTTCACCATTGCCTATGAAGATGTGACCGAAAGTGGTAAACACATAAAGCCTAGATGGGAAGGGCTTCCAAATGCAACTCTGAAAACACACCAGTTTCGGTAATTGGCTTTTCTACTTCAGGGTGGGAACTAAAAATTACCCTACCACCGTACTATGGTTTCCACACGATGTTTTTATAACATAGAAAAATTAAATTATTTTTTAGGTAAATAAAATCAACGTTGTGTACCAGGAATGCAGAGGTGCGACAGAGGAGGTGACAGATTTTAACACGAGCGCTTGAATCTGAAAGTGGAACGCCTGCAAAAAATAAGGGTGACCATAAAGCTTACTGTTCTGGCACGCACGCTTTGGTGTCGACTTTAACATTGCAATTTTGGAATGAATACCAACTTATTGAAATTACCCTAACTTTGCATAATCGTCTGTAGGACATATATAATACCTACTATCTTCCTACTTGACTAATAAGGCCACCTTGCTATCATAAACGAATTAATTACCTCTACAAAGACTAAACAGAAGCAATATCCATAGATTACCACAACTAATTAGATAAATGTTTACTTTTTATCATGCTTATCTTATTTCTGTTCGATTATCTACTATTAGGCACTTGTTTACCTAATTATAAAGAAGAAGAAAAAGTTCTTTCTTTCATATTCTCCAGCTTCCAACGACCAAAGAATGACAAAATCACACATCTATTGACTAAATGCCATTCGGTTTCGTAGTACTTAACTAATTAAGGCACATCAAATCTGAATCTTCTGTCTGAATATTTCATGGTTACCCTATAGAGAGTCCACTCACTACATGTAGTAGGTGAAGGTGAAGCCACAATTTGCTGCACTCTTGGCCGGCGCAGTTTTAAACTGCGACCAAGTTAGCAGGCCTCATTAAATTAAACTTGGCCAAGTCAGCTATTGAGGCAGTTTAGTTGATGTTCACTTATTCTTTGTTTTGCTCTTTAGTAAGATCATAACGGTGCCGTTAAGTTGGCCACCCTGAAAATATAGGATATTGTAAGTATATATTTAGTTCGAATTTTAGAAGGCTTTGGTTTGGCAACATAGGAAATCATACTACACTATTTTTGTCTATGAGTGTTCTGTATATGTATATTTAATCTATGATTCAGTATATATAGATTGAATAGGTGAATCTTGTAGCAATGTCATATGGTTCATTTTGATACCTCTCTGGTTACCGTCTACTGTAATAAGCTAGAACGTAAATAGAGCAAACTACACTGTATACAACGAATACGAAATACGAACTAATGCTTTGATCATATGTACCTACACGTAGGGAGCGGTGAAGCTATTAGCTTATTGGGACTTTACTATTCAGAGTACTGTTATGCTACGTTGCAGACGACATTACTTTCGAGGGAAGATGCAAGTGTGCCTTCTTTACTTACCTAGTAATAATATGGAATATGCATGATTTTCTTTTATTGCTTTAGTAAAAGCCTATTCTTATAAGAAACAGTACAAAAAATATTTTTTATATTAACAGAAATGAATATACACATAAATATTGCGTATCAATCAATATCACATCCATTGAATCCGCGAACTTTTTTACCCTCTTAGGACGCGTCCTCATTAGGCTCACAGTTAGCTGACTCTGAGCGGCAGCGGTCGGTAACGCAATATGTCGCCGAAAAAATTACACCAATTCTGATGCTAACCAGCCCTAAAAAAATCCGATAAAATTGCTGTTTTTAGGGTTCCGTACCTCAAAAGGAAAAAAACGGAACCTTTATAGGATCACTTTGTTGTCCGTCTGTCTGTCAGTCCCTTTTTCTCAGGAACGCGTGGAGGTATCAAGCTAAAATTCATATCAAATACTCAAGTCTACTGTTCCTTGGAGCTGTGAAAAAATAAAAATTCTAAGGCAACGCAATCAAAAGATACAGCCGTTTGTGCTGCAAATTTTCGACACTCGCAAGGGAATCAAAACCTACAGGGAACCCGAGTCAGACTCGCACTTGTCCGGTTTTTTTTATTACAAGTTAAAATACATATTTATTTTAGCAATCGTTTCCACGAAAGCTTATTAATATTGTATGAGCTTCTCATTTAACATTCGTACCTGCGTGATTTTATTTGAGCGTGAAATGAACCGCGATGCCGGTAATTACAATGTAATTTTAACCTTATTTCTAAATAATACAGCTTAATTTCGTTCACAAGAAATTTCAGGCAGGGTCGAATTAAGGACGCTAATTAATAATTCGGTTTTCGTCGTAAAAAAGCCTTATTGCTTGAAACAAATAACGTCATTAGCAAAACCGGGACTGAAATTCAATTTTTTGGGCGTTAAAATATATATAGTACCTTAATTTGTGTGGTCCTTTGTTTTTGAATTACCAGGGAGGTAATTAGGGTCAGTCAGCGCAATTAAGGGTTGCCTCGGGTATCTTCGGATTTCCGAAGCACTGCTAATCGGAATCCGCAATGTGACTGAATTACTAATTACGGAACTGCTTACATTGGTAGGTGATGACGGATCTTAACCTGCCGAAGGTTGTACAAAACTTAAAAGACCTTTTTTTAACATGGTTAACATATAAATATCCAGGGAAATTCTTCACTCACGGTTATGTAATCTCAAACTAAGCAGAGCTTGGAAACCAGATAACTGATACCTACATAAACTACTTTTTTTTGTAAATAAAGACTCAGGACGAACAGATGTACAGATGTACATGCACACAAATTGTTTGTCCTGGATGGGAATCGAACCCATGACCCACAACGTGATAGTTAGTGTCTTAACCAACCGCGCCAACTGGCCTGTCAAGTAATAAGTCAGTAATAAGTCTTGCTAAATCTTACATTTTTATTTTTATTCAACAAAGTCGGCAAACAAGCCTACGGCCCGCCTGATGGTAAGCGGTTACTGTAGCCTATGGACGCTAGCAAAACCCGGGACAGAGACTATATACTAATCCGCGCCCCGGGTACCACTCGCGCATTGCCGACCCTTCCCTCCACCCCGATGAGCTCTGGCGACCTTACTCACGCGCAGGAACACAAAGTTATTTGGCTGCGGGATTTTGTAAGGTGGAGGTACTTTCCCAGTCAAGGTGCTCTTCAAGCAAAAAATAGCTATGCTCTACCTCTCTTAAAATAACTACTTAATTACTTAAAATACTGAAAACAAACTGCTGAGTTTTAACGAAGCACCAACTCGGAAAGGAAGTCCTAGGCATCTAATGTTGATCCTTACTCCTCCGTTAATCCCGGGTTATATTTAATTTATATATTTTTCTTACTACTCGCTGTTAATAATATATTTATTCAATTCAAATATAGATGATTTGATTAAAAATACCTCATTAAAGGCTTCCAAATGCTTTCGGCGTTATAAAAGGAAAGTTGACTATTGTCTTAGAAAACAATGATAATTCAAGCCTTTCAATCGAAGTTTCCTTTGAGTCGAGGAAATCCTAAAATCATTTGTCACTCCTTTATAATTATTATTTTGGAATAAAGTCGATGTCGGTAAATTAAAATGTTGCAAGAAAAATAAACTTTGTCCCCCTGAATTACGTGAGATAATATAAAAAGCAAGTGTAATAAAACCCAGGATTTAAATACATATATCCTTCACTTGAGAAAGATCGCCTATGAAGTGGACTGACCAGATAAAAGCGGCAGTAAATGGCTCATCACTACATGAATGCACGAGGAAGGCTGCAGAGAAGTGTGGCGGCGTGTTATGAAGCTTGCCACCAACACCTGAAGTGATGACCACGACCACTCTGTCAAGAGTGACACCGACACAGAAGAAGAAGAACCGTCACTTTCTTACGTCATTTAACAGAAAATGACAGAGTTATTTTAAAACCTGGTTCTCCTGTTTCAAATAAAACAGGAATCACGGAATAAAACAGGAGTATTTGGATAATAATTCAGCAATAATCTTCAAAATATGTCAATTAGATGGTTTGGGTTGAAATTTGGCATACAAATAGCTAATAAATATAGAAAGAATTTCTGAAAATTCTACCCCTAAGAGAGTGGAATAGGGAATCGCGGAGCGGAAAGCTAGCGTAATTATATGTTGCAGGGTTAAGAGTAAATTATTTATAAATAGAAAGGATATACATTTATCATAACAACAGCCATAAATCAGGATCTTATCAGGATTAACAGCTGTTTGCCAAGAAAACTCTGGTGCGATAAAAGAAAATTTCCCACAAGATAAAAAAATCCAGTGAAAGTCGCGGGCTTAGTTAGTATTCTAATAAAACGTAATGATTTGTACGGAGACCCTTTTCCCTTCATAAATATTTCAAGCATGCTACCGTTTCTGTTAAAGAGAATATTGTATCGCTGCGAGGAGTGATTCAAATCAAAAATCATAAATATTGTCTATGATACTGACGTTTAGCATAATCTTCTTTATCCATCGCCAAGATAGAGCAGGGCTGCCACGAATTATTTTTTATTTTATTAGCATTTGCAACCATAAGTACCTACACTAAGGCCCGATTTCACCAACGGCGTATAACACTAATTCACGGGGTAATTACTTACTTAATATGTCAATTTGACAGATTCTCCATACAAATTCTGACACCTAGACATATTTACCCATTGTTGGTGAATTCATGTCCTGTACCTCGCAGTTTTACCCGCAATCCCGAGATTTAGAAACCGAGAAAAGTAACCTATACCCAGAACATATAAACAGACAGTGTTACTTTTATAAAATTAATATGGTAGTATTTCAATTACCTACATGCTTTTATTTTATTGCTGTTTTTGAGATATCACAAGTATCTATAACGTATATTTCACATAATAATTTCTAATATTTATCTACATACGAATATACCGACAACTCAACAAGTGGGTCTAAAGATGAACATGGATAAGACGAAAATCATGTCGAACGTCTATGTTGCACCCACTCCAGTAAAGGTTGGAGACTCTGCACTCGAAGTTGTAGACGACTATATTTACCTAGGACAGACCATCCAACTAGGTAGGTCCAACTTCGAGAAAGAGGTCAATCGTCGAATCCAACTTGGCTGGGCAGCGTTCGGGAAGCTACGTAATATCTTCTCGTCTCAAATACCGCAGTGTCTCAAGTCGAAAGTCTTCGACCAGTGTGTGTTGCCAGTGATGACTTACGGAGCAGAAACGTGGTCGCTTACGATGGGCCTTATAAGAAGGCTCAAGGTCACCCAAAGAGCAATGGAGAGGGCTATGCTCGGAGTTTCCCTGCGAGATCGGATCAGAAATGATGAGATCCGCAGGCAAACCAAAGTAACCGACATAGCCCGAAGAATTGCCAAACTTAAGTGGCAGTGGGCGGGGCACATCGCTCGTAGAACCGACGGCCGCTGGGGCAGAAAGGTTCTCGAGTGGCGACCACGAATCGGAAGACGTAGCGTGGGCAGGCCCCCCACAAGGTGGACTGACGATCTTGTTAGGGTCGCGGGAAACCGCTGGATGCAGCTAGCGCAAGACCGGCCATCGTGGAGATCTTTGGGGGAGGCCTTTGTCCAGCAGTGGACGTCTTTCGGCTGATATGATGATGATGATGATACGAATATAATCACAGATTACTAACAAAACTCGTTACAATCTAATTGGCCCCTTTTGAGAGCATATTTAGGTATATAGTCAGCGTCAAAAATATATTGACACTTTGATACCGTTTCATAATAAATCTGTGGGCATTCTTTTGATAATTTGTTTAAAAACTGTGAATTGAATTAATTTGATAAAGTTCTAAACTGTTCAAATATTTTTGACGCTGGCTGTACATCCATTTACCAAAAAGAGACAAACACAGGGCAACATTTTGAAACACCCTCTTTTCTAAACGGGATTTTAGTTAGGTACCTACTGCGTAGCTATGATCAATTTATATTTTTAGCAACCCTAACTTTTAACATTATTTAAACCCTTCATAAAATATAATATCATCGCTATGGTAATAAAAACAATAGAAAATTAAATAACCGTAATAAATCTACGGTATCCAAGTTTATTGTCTCTCGGCATGTTGAATGCTTGGTATGAATTATGCATAGCATTCATAGACAAAATCGATGAGAAAATAGATAATTACCATTTAGTGAAACAGAATAAAGAAAAAAATTAAAGTACCTATTACATGCAGGGTTGCCCGCAAATGCCTTTTCCCGTGACTCGTCTAGGTGGATTCGTTTTTAAATCCGTTAGGTTTCTTTTTGCTTCTTTTTAAACAGTATCTACCTATTACAGAATCCATGCATAAAAGTAACTCTGAACCACCTAAACCACTAAGGCCCAATTGCAACAACGTCGAATAGCACTAACCCTCGGGTATTTTATTTTTATGTTAACCCGTGGGTTAGTGCTAAGACGTTGGTGCAATTTGGCCTAAACCGATCGCGATGAAATTTTGCACGCAGATATCCTATGATATGGAGAAAGATATAGGTTATTTTTGTATCCAGAGCTAATACAAAATACCTATGCTTAAATAAGAAATGTGAACCCTTTCGTGTTTAGATAACTATAAAAATCACATCGTGTTTTGTTTCTCCAGTTAAAAGCTTAATTAATGGAAAGACATAAATATCAAATTACAATCAGTCACTATTTTTTACAATGCTAATGTAATGTACTTCTATTAAGTTCATGGTTCTAGATTACCATCAATTCCAACCAATCAAATGCTTGTTCATGCTACAATCCATTAAGCTGTAGGTACCTACCCTAATGCTTTTTCAGGGTAATTTAAATATCGTTAGAACGTAAACTTAAAAATTCTTGGTGCAAACTTTAAGTAATGAATAAAAGATATTTTCCACAACGTTAGAGATGACAACAGTGGTGCACTGAATCACAAATATATGAATTATTTATTATCCTCTCTTTCTAATGCAAGAAAACTGTATAATACCATCTCTTTTTACAACCACGTTGACGTTTCAGCGTAATACTTGAATTGTTGATGGACCTTTGAATCGATTAAATTATTTATGACTAGCTTTTCTCCATGGTTTTATGTCCTCCTGAAGTATTATAAAAAGGGGTTTTTAAAGCAACTTATCTCCTATTATTTATACTGTAGTTACATATTTAAAATAAAACAAATACATTCTCAAGATCTTTCTGCAGCCTTTGATGGAACTTAAAACATATTTGGATTTACTTAGATACATAAAAACTCACTTTTAAAAAAAGTATTTCTTTTCATTATCTATTTAAAAATATATCACAAGATTTCAATTTTAAACCACATTCATTGACGGATTCATTTTTAATTAAGGGTAAATACCTTTTTTTTAATGATTTTTTTTTTCATTTTTAGGAGTTGCGCTAGTACTTCACCTTTATGTGTGGAGCATTTAATTTTAAAGTTTAGCATAAATATCTGGTAAAAAGCCTTTACTCGCACTGTGTCTGAAACGCCTAGTGATGGGTCGAGATTGCTATTTTAGTACTCCAGTCTAATAGGTATATACCTACTCAGAATTACGATGATACGTTTTTCAAACTACATATAAAAAATTCACTCGAGGCGGCCGCTGCTGCCGATCAACGGCAAGGTTCTCAGAAGGCTGGCAGCGTCTTCCTCTTTGGATGACCAAGGTGACGCGTTGGCGGAAATTATTGTTATATTTTTGATTTTTTTATGGAAATATTTTAGTTTTATTTTCCGTTCCAAAATATTTTTATGACCTGTATAAGGTATACCTTTAAACCTACTATAACCTCCCAAAATCATCCTGCATGAATAAATTATAGAATAATATATGGGGTTTTATCCCGGGAAAACGTGATCACTAGGGAACGCGGGTAAAGCCGTGTGCTGGAAGCCAGTACATAAAACATTTCTTGCTATTTTTGTTTGTAATAAAACCTTTATTGTTGCACTGGCATAATATTTTCTCATTTATAACAAACTAGAGTTTGTGAATATTATTTGGAATGTTGCCAGCTTTATTAGATGTGAAAACTTTTTTCGTACCTACTAATTTTATATATGCAGTACCTGTTTTTAAATAAGAACATTGGAAGAATAACAAGTCGCAAAATAAAGAAACGCAACTGCCTTTTACAAAAAATAAATTAATTATAACCAGTATCACTGAGTCGATTCTAACGATACGGCACCATACATCCAAATCTGTTCAGGCATTTACATGAACCCTGAAAATAGTACACTCCTTTTTAAGCAGTTATGTAAAAATAACAGTTAAATTCTAAAGTATATAGACTTTATGTTGGTTTCCAAAGATTTCCAATACAAATGAATATCAGAAAACTCTAATAGCAAGCAAAATTATTGACAAAGAAAATATTATAATTAAAATATAGCACGATCTTATACCGAAAAGTGTAAAGTTTCTGAAATTATCTATACTTTAAGTAGGTACCTACATGTGAATGAAATGTTCGTTCTACCTACAAGCTATAATATTAATTATATTCTAACTTTTATATATTCATTGTATTAAAGAAAGACAGAAAGAGAATGCATTTATTTGCTAAAGATGCTGAGGCTATGTTTATTTAAAAAAAAGTGTATTCTTATTCGGATTTCCTTTCGATAATCCCATTGTTCCAGTTGTCTCATTTCATAATAATCCAAGTGTCAAGTTATATTATATAGCCCAGTCTAAATAATTATATACCAGGAAGTACCAGGACTACATACTATAAGTTAAAGGCCAGTACAGACAACATTACAACGCGTGTTATCGCCAATAAATTGCCCCTTTTCGAGTTCCCGAGAGCTCGTAACTCACACGGTAGGTACATAAAAGTCCATCTATAGGGACCATGGGAAGTAAGTGAATGATATACCTATTATGGTTTAGTTTCCTGGCAAGGTACTGATGCTTTACTTCTTGAGGAATCAAAGTTACAATCAATCACAGGGTTGCCAAGGTTTCAGGCAAAATTGATGACATCAAATGTCTATCCAGGGTACGCACTATTTATTGGAATGTGGATTTCAAACTTTTAAAAGGAATACAAAATCTGCTGATTCCTCTGTGTGTATATTTGTTACTCTATTCCCGCTGTGTGAAACATAGGATATCTTTTATACACGGAAAAACGTACGAGGGGGAGGTTTAATACCTAGAATACGTCGACTTAGAATATTTCATAATTTAAGATGGATGGGTCGCATTATGAATTTTTAACGGATACTTTTAAGCGTTTTAACTTTTAATTTATTACATGAATTTAAAACCTACCGCCTAAAACTTATGTCATTTGGTTATTGTATGTATTCATTATGTTTTTTGAATCCATACATTAATGTAATAAAGGAACTAATGTGTGCTATAATATTTTGAATGCAAGTTTAAATCAAATTAACGTAATAAATTAAAACGCCCAAATATTTGTTAACAATTCAAATCACGGATATTTCTTTTGGAACAATTTCACGTTTTATCACAGGAAAAAAATGTGACACGAGTTTTTCAAGTCATGCGGCCTAGCATGTAGAGTGCAGATAACAAAAAGCATGGAACGTCAAATATGTGAGTAAGCCAGTATATCGCTCCACATTTTTGTTTTTGGAAGACAAGGCAGGAAGGAAGTTCAAAAAGTGCATGCCCAGTAAATAACAGGTGGACAGTACGTCTAAAAACTTTTCCACGAAGTACTCCTGAGTCCTGACAATGTTTTCGTCTGCTGCAATTGGTATTCGTAGGCAAAGTTAGTTTGCAACTAGTAATGCGGGTCGGAGAACTCATAGCATTTCGTTTTCCATTAGCAAGCGAAAAACTTTGGGATTTACGTCATTACATATCTAGGTAGGTACTTGATTAATCTTCAGGTATTCCATCGAATATGGTAAGTAATTAAATCCGCCTATGAACATGTAATACAAAGTGCTGCTGCCATTAAAGACATATTTTCATAAATTAGTGCTATGTTTTTGTATTTGTACCTGCTGTATGTGATTGTGAATGTACCTTATGATTTACTAACCCTATTATTATTTTTTAATATATACATAAAACTAAATGGATAATATTGTATGATTGGAATAAAAAAAAATTGATTTATGGGTTATTAAAATACCATAATGTTAGTGTTAGTTTCTATAAATTATTGCATAATTTAATTTTATCGCATCTATTAAGTATATCGCTTCACACAGATAGAATTGTTCTGGGCTTTATACTCACACACACACCAATCGGTTTCAACCAATGAGTGCACGCTAACAATAGGTACCGCATGATCGCGTTGAAAGGTAAGACAGATATAATATTTCCACATTCATAAAATTATTATGAATCTACCTAATTGAAGACTGAATTTGAATTTTATGTTGTATTCATAATATTCCATTTTCATTGTATGATATGCTTTGATGTCCCGCATAAAGCCATTCAATCAGATTTATTTGTTTATCTGTCAAAATATCAAAGTATGTAATTGTGAAAATGTACAATGTACAGCCTATGTAACCGAGCTAGAGCGATATTACGACCAGTCGTAAACGTGTGGTCTCTGTCAAGTCACATGTAATAAAATTTACTTTAGGTCCGTAACTACCTTCTTATTTGGGCACATAAATTACATTCCTAGTTATTTATGACAATGGAGGAATATTTTTATTGGTGTGGTGTCTTATGTTTTTCTGTTGTTTTGTAGCTATGGACACTTACCCCCTTATTCATAAACACTTTTTAACTAAATCAGTGTTTTAGTGTCCTCCGTCTCACTCTTTCGATCACCATACGTCACGTGTCAGATTGAGACTTCGGAATTTTAACTAAATGACGTTTCGTAACTTTTTTATGAAAAATATCGTAAGTCTGCATTAGCATGCTATTGTATGCTAACTGCAGTCCTGCAGTTTAATTGCAGAAACTGCAATTTTACAGCTGTCAGTTCTAATGCAGACCGTGTGTTAAGAGGATGCTCTCCGCCAATGACCGTCCCTTACTAAACTGACGGAGACAAACGAGACAGAAGAGGCGCTCTATTTATAAAAAATACGGTTTTATGTTATTTTAAAAAAAACTAAGCCCTTTTTTAAAGTAAGAAAACTATTCCCTTTCTATTGGACCCAGAATGTATCCATTCCTCGTCACATATTCCCTAGTTGCACATAATACTTTTTACAAATCTCTTGCAATAAAGAATTCCGAGAAAAACTATCTAGAATCATAATTTCTCGGATATCGTCGCTAGCTACCCCTTTCGAATTTTTAGTTAAGCTGCTATTACTGATGAAAAAATTACGTGAGGTAATCATAGCAGGATGGTGATCCGTACAGTTTTGTAAGTCGAATCACGTCGATTGCTTTCTAAAAGCAGTGGAAAATAGTGAATTTCCGCGGAAAATTCGCTTCTATTTTCTCCTCAACCTATTTATATTCTGCTCTACATATTCCCTTCATGCTTATTTGTTATAGATTGAGATAGACCAGTCTCAAGTAAAGTTGAGCAATAACAGTGTTACATTCATAATAATAGGTAGGTACATGGAACGTAATTAAATATTCATTATAATTTTATTATTGTACCAAATTCAATTCCATATAACAATAATAATTAAATATGATGAATGAATTATAACTTAAATATATACAATTATTAACAACAAATATACAAACTACATTTTTTTTAAAACATCCAACGTACTATCGCGGCAGCAGCGGCCGCCTCGGCCGCCCAATCAACTAAACGGCAAAGTATGAAAAAAAATGTATCAAACTTATTATAAAACACTAGCTGACCCGGCAGACGTTGTCCTGCCCTGAGAACAAAAATAAAACTGGGACCTACCTACCTACCCTACCTACCTACCCTACCTACCTACCCTACCTACCTACCCTACCTACCTTACCTACCTACCTACCCTACCTACCTACCCTACCTACCTACCTACCTACCCTACCTACCTACCCTACCTACCTACCTACCTACCCTACCTACCTACCTACCTACCTACCTACCCTACCTACCTACCTACCCTACCTACCTACCCTACCTACCTACCCTACCTACCTACCCTACCTACCTACCCTACCTACCCTACCTACCTACCCTACCTACCTACCTACCTACCTACCCTACCTACCTACCTACCCTACCTACCTACCTACCCTACCTACCTACCTACCCTACCTACCTACCCTACCTACCTACCCTACCTACCTAAATTTATATAAACCTAATATTTTAGAATAAAAAACTGCTTACTGTGACATAACTATAATATTTAGACATATGCTGTCGCGACACTTTTTGTAGATAATGATGAGTTCTGCAAAGTCGTAGTAAATGATTTTGCTCTATCATCAATAGTTTTCGCAGCGCACGCGACGTAAGGAATTTTTCAGGTCATTTTTTACACCTTATGTTACATTATTGGAGTTTTAGTAAGGATCCCTAATTTTTTTTAAAATATAATATAGTCTATGTTACTCGGGGATAATGTAGCTTTCCAAAGGTGAAAGAATTTTTGAAATCGGTCCAGTAGTTTCG
Organism: Tethea ocularis; assembly: GCA_963555595.1. Classification (NCBI taxonomy): domain Eukaryota; kingdom Metazoa; phylum Arthropoda; class Insecta; order Lepidoptera; family Drepanidae; genus Tethea; species Tethea ocularis. Next base: position 5,636,902 of record OY741979.1, read on the forward strand.
GAGCCTATTCATTACAAACAAACAAACAAACAAACAAACAAATCTTTCCTCTTTATAATATTTGTATAGATAAAACTAACTTGCAAACAAAGTAGGTATGAAGCGTGTTAATCGATATTGGCCTGTGGTTGGTCAGTCATTATTTTGTTACAAATTTTAATAATTCACTAGGATAACATGAAATCATAGTAGGTAATTTATTAGTGTTTACACTCTTAAATTTGTCACTAGTCACTATCAATGTTTGATCAAGAAGAATAACAGCAATCGACGACGCTTCACGGAAAAATAAAGGGACACATGAAAGAAACTATAGTATGTTCTGGTTACACACACTAGTCACACTCTACACGTAGTATTTGAGTAGTAATAAAGTTAATATTGCTTACGTTTTGTTGGTATTCCGTTATAATATTACGTATTGTAGCACATTTCCTCGACTGTAATGTCCCAAGACGCCCGGACCTCATAAATCAGAGTAAGTATAGGTTTGTTTTATTATTGCTTATGTAATAGTTATTTGGGATTTGCTTGGTAAGGAGCATTATTTACATGTTTTAAAACGGTTTTGTGAGTTAACATAATTGAATTAATTTCTTCGATGATCAAAATTTTTATTTTGTCGAAAATACTAATTAATTTGCCAAAGGGATTTTATTTGTTTGTAGGCACAAACTACGCCTAAACTACACAAACGATCGAAATTTTTGGCATATAGGTAGCGTACATAGGTTATTTTCTATTATTCTGGAAAGACTATTTAGCCGCGGGATGGAAACTAGGAAATAGTAGTTTATGATACTGTTGCATAATAGGTGTTTTTAAAATACGAGTGCGAGTTTAGTCCTGATGTCTGGCCACTAATAATGTTTTTTTCTTTATTATTTCGTTTGACAAGTTAACTGACAGTAATTGACGTATTAAAACTCAAAAAACATTATAAGTGGCCAGACATGTCCAAATACTCTTTCACGTAAAAACTACAGAACGGATTTGGAACACAGATAGTTTATAACCTAGATTAACACATAGGATACTTTTTATCCCGGGAAAACATAAGATACCTCGGGAACGCGGGTGAAACCGCGGGGCGGAAGCTAGTACATAGTAAATGTAAAAGTCAACCAACCGTCGGAGATCTGTGACAGACGTAGGTAATAAAGCTTGAGTGACATGCGTTCGTATTGTATCTGTTACAAGTAGGTATTGTCTGTTACACAATTGAATGTATGCCAGAGATATGCGAGAGCCGACGGAGATGGCTCACTTTCAATTTAAATAACAGTTCAGAAACTTCTGTTGCCACGCAATTATTTTTGAAGGATCAAATGTTTTCCGGTATAAAGAGTATCCTACTTACGTAAAAATATAATAATTATTTATATAATAATTATATTCTTAGTACCGAGAAGGATGTGTCAAATGGAAGCTGAATATCAATCTTCAATCTAAATATATGTCACCGGAAATGTATGAAACATAGGAATTGTACACAATTCCTGTGTATTTCTCCTAGGAAATTTAATTTCAATAATGATACTAGGAAATATATAAATTCTATTGAAAAAAATAGGTTGGGGTTATTTTTTTTATTTTGCATAAATTTGAAAGTATTCGCACAAAAATAAATTTCACTTACAACCCCCCAAATACCGCTATCCTTACAAATATCCCGAATGTAATACTCCGATAGATATTTAGGAAATGTATGGATTTCCTAGGAAATGTATACAATGACGGATTAGATACTTTTCCGTTAACATTATAAAAGGAAAGCGTGACTGACTGACGCACTGATCTATCAACGCACAGCTCAAACCACTGGACGGACAGATCGGACGTAGGCCAGCGCTAAGAAAGGATTTAAAAAAAAAACCTCTAAGAGCGTAAAATAGGGGATCGTGGGTGAAACCGCAGGGTGGAAAATAATAAAACATATAAAATAATAACTCGTCCTAACCGACTGATTCATCAACGCAAAGTCTAAATCTAGGGCTACGAACAATTTGGAGGGTGTAGTGTAAAGAGATTTTTTTGTAAATCTAAGGGCGTTAAGATAGGGGTTCGCGGGTGAAACCGCGAGTTTATTTAAGTAAGTCAAAGACAATATTGAACAGAGATATCGACAAGGCATACTATAAGGTGGATCATTACGTTGAAGACAAGAATACATGGTTGTAGTAGCTATATCCTCCTGGCCAAGTGATAAATTGTATGAAGTTTATGTATTAAAACAAAAACTGAAATTATAAATTCAAAAGAAAGATCCACAAAGGAAATAAGCCTTGTGTGTTCCGAACCGGTGGTGGAGTCAATCGTAATTTTCGACGATCATAAGTGCCCTATCGTACCTATACTTCGCGAAAAGACCGAGTCGCCTACGCAAGCGTGTTTCTTGCGATGTATTCTTGATATTCGGCGGCCGCATATGTGGCATATCCGGCTACAAGATTGGCCGACTATCCAGTATCCGGCTAAACTGTTTCATCTCTAATAATAATGCTTTATTTAATCAAAATATTCTCACTTAACAAAAGCCGAATACATATATTTAAACAACTTGACTTATTTTCCTTAATCTTTATTTTTCTTTCTTAAAACTTCTAGAGGGTCACTTTGGTATTTATCTAACCTCCTAACAATTTAACTCTGACTTCTCTTTATGTCAGAACTGAGAAGCCGTGAGCTATTTCCAATTACTTGTTGTCCTCAGTTTGTGTACAGTCTGCAAAGTTTATTGCAGTGTACAAAGCTGTGAGGTGAAAGCAAAGGCTCCTAGATGCAGTATTTACTAGAAGTTTAATTTTAAGTTGGTAAGTTATTAGTATGTATACCCTATGATGCGAAAGTTTGTGAGTATGGATGGATGTTTGTTACTCTTTCACGCAAAAAAATACTGAACGGATTTGGAACACAGATAGTTTATAACCTAGATTAATACATAGGATACTTTTTATCCCGGGAAAACATAAGATCCTCGGGAACACGGGTGAAACCGCGGGGCGGAATCTAGTGAATAATATTTTAATGGTAGCGGTAAAGGTGCCTACAGCAACAGAACAGTACTTTATAGGTTGGAAATAATATTCAATATGAACAAAACAATGGTTCCAAATCTGAAATCGAGAAAAAAAAAAATTTTGATTTTTGGTTGATTTTTTGATAGAAAATATTGTTTTTTTTTACCGGTATAGGTCATCCAGGTACTATACATGTACATATATATATATATATATATATATATATATACTAGACCATGCTCGTATCATAATTGTATTCCTAGTAGGTACCTAAGATAGTTGTGACCCGCTTTCATATTAGGTACTATATCACAGTATACGGCTCCAAACATCTCACTGCGTTATATGTATGTATATATACATCATGTATACGGTCTGTTTGTTTATCAAATTTGACATAAAAAAGTAACCAACCTAGTGTCATATTTTTGAGTGGTCTAGTCTGGCACGAGTCCTTGGCTCGTTACCATACCATTTCGAACCTTACGTCCCAGACTTCAGGAATGAATGAGATAACAGCACCATGCCCAGCAACAGCTATAAAGACGTCCTTTCATTAAAATTATCAGAGTTAATGGCCAACAGAATTCAACTGCTTTGCCAAGCGTGCCTAATACCGCGCCAGGACGCTGAAACGAGACTGTTACTTACGTAAGCTCTAAGCATTTATTTACAAGTGTAATCCAGCCCTTATGAATATGAATTTTGACGAGCTCGCACTTTTGTTAGTTGAAAGCGTTCGCGTCAAACCACTGACAGATTATGAGCTTCTGGTACTTATCTGTTTTTGTTTGGTAAACTCCAAAATAAGATAACATAGAAAAAGTGCCTGAAACATTAAAAGCATTTTGGGTAAAAAAGCGTGAGCTTAAAATAGAGTAGCATTTTTGTTTAACTTTTTAATGTAAAAAGGCCGAAAACCAGGCAAGCAGCGGTCCACCAAGGGACCTGATGGTATATGGCTACCATCGTGTCATCCCCTATAATCTGTAATACCACAGAGTGCCAATATTGTAGACCTTTGTAATGGCTCGAAAGCATCCGGGTCTCAAGTGCAACTACTGGTGGAACACACCGGTAAGTACTTAGTTGGCTACAGATTTTCAACATGAGCATCCAGCAGCCAGCAGCCATATAGCCAGGCAAGAACTAGACAGAACCCCACCATCGTGCTATGGTTTCCTCACAAAATTCCTTCACCGGCAGCTCAGGCTCATTGTGGGAATCGAACCCACGGCATTCGACGTCACTACCACTCGCTATCATCGCATCGAAGTAGCCATATTTAATCCGTTTTAATTCTAAAGACGCATCAGGTTAAAGCGTACTTGCTTTAGCTAAAGCTTAATTGCATCTTGCCCCTACAGATTTATGGCAACCTAGTAGCAATAGGGTGGTAAGAGGTCATTCTTCACACACCACGTTTCCCCCCAGGAAGCAATTACGGCACGGTGTGGGAGCACGCTTTGAAATGCTTGCAATTTAGACATCTTATATTTTCTACTTCCTTGGTTTCTCAGGTATACATTCATGATCCAAAATTAGTGCCTATCCTGTTGGGCGTGGCTGTAAATAAAATGTAAAATACGTAAGATTCAAAATCTAGGAAAATCGTGAAAAGCAACTCCCTTTTGCAGGCGATCTTGTCCTTATTGACATTAAAAACGTTATTATTATAATTCTTATATTTTCCTATCAAGGTTGAAATTTAAATAACATTTAAAGATAATAAAATAGTAACAGAAACTACTTGTTGAAAACAAAAGCCATATGAAAAAAAAATGATAGACCAAATCCGGACAGCGACGCCCAACAGGATTTGAAATTGATTTTTGTATTTCCTCTTTTGATATACCTAGTTTTCGTTTCTAAGAACCCAAAAATTGACTCATTTTAAAAGTCCCCGAATGATCGTTGAGTCGATAAAATCTAGTCCCGGATTGATGTAATGGACACTGAACTTCTCGTTTAATTTAATGCTTTTTGCTCAGGAATACTGATATCGCGATTTATATATTCAAAGCGAGTATGACAAGATTACAATTTTTATAAAGGTGATCATGACTTTTTAGTCAACATCACCGTAGTTTGACTATAATATAAAAAAACAAATAAATGGTTATCCACCGCGCAGTTTCACCCTTGTTTTCAGGATAAAAAGTGGTCTATGCCACTCCGGGATAGTTTATAATGTAGCTTTCTATTAGACAATCAAGCAAACAGACGCATTTAAAGTATTATCACAGGTAAGATTGGACGATATAAGTATGCTGTCTAGAAACCCAAAAAAAATATGAAGGCGTAGAGAATCCTAAGATTTTCCATGTTGTTTAAAATGTTCTATTATCAACCTCAAGTTCAAACGTTCCATTTGTCAGACGTCTAAAACTACCGCTCAAAAGGTTCTTTTGCGAAGGAACGTTAAAAGAAACTTCGCTGGCTTTTTGTGTATTCATAATTAATTATTTAGTTACATACCCCTATGTGTGTGGTTGGAATGTAATACTCAGTTCAGTTAATGGGATCGACCCAAAAGTGGGTCAAGTAAATGTAGAAGCCTCAAATTAATTGTTCCCCAAATTCGCTCCTGTTCTCTTTCATGCCACTAGCTACCGCCCCGTGGTTTCACCCGCATTCCCGAGAGATCTTATGTTTTTCTGGGATAAAAAAGGAGTCTATATGTTATTCCAGGGTATGATCTATCTATATGCCAAGTTTCAATCAAATCCATTCAGTAGTTTTTAAAGTATACCTACAAAAATAATACTAACTATCGCTATTGGAATCCCATTACGAGACAGTTATATAATCGTCCTGCAGGCTTACAAAAAAAAGGCTTTCTTTCGAGAGCAGAAAACAAGTACCAGGATAACAGCTGTTAAATGGGAGGGAGAGATAATGTACGCACTTTATTCGCTCTCCATTGATTAGTATTTTCTAAAAATAACTTCATCTTGACCTAAAATCGAAACCGTAAACAAAGATGCAACTAATTTATTGCTCGAATAACATTAAAGGTGAGACGTTAAAATTAGTTTTAGTTTAATTAATTATATCTTTATGCAATTTTCTTAATAAAAAAGAAATATTTTGTACATATTCTATCATCAATTGACAATATTATCTGCATCAATTCAGTGACTAAATAAGTATCTGCATTTACATAAACTGAAAACAATTAATAACTAACCTTTAGTAATAAACTAGAATTTTATAATTTTAAATTGTAAATCGTAGCTACATATAAGGGAAATTTAGCCCACTTTTCTGCTAAAATAATGAAAACAGCGTTTGACAAAAAATAACAGGTTTGAAAATCGAACGAGTGTGATCGTATCCCTGTTACACGCTTATTTACTCAGCAAAAAAAATATAGATATAAAACGTAAAAGGCGCTCTCACTACGCAACACGGCCCCGAGGCAATTTACTCGCAGCGTGAAAAAAACCTCCATAAATAATAAAGGGAGAAGAAAACTTACCTGCCGTCACTCGTTGAAACAGCCTATTTTTAATAATATCCCTGTACCGCTACACCCGATCCTGTGCACTTCTGTCACAACCTAGTTTCATTTTACAAACGAACGCAATCAAATACACTGCGACCCACTTCGCATGTTACGGATATTCGAAATTGGAACGTTAATAAATAGGTTTTATGTTAGGTTATTGTTCATTTGATGTACGATTAGATTCGATTGTTTCGATTATTTAATCGATAACACTCAGCCCGACCAGAGAGATCGAGCTCCCGCGACCGACTGAAGCAAAGCAAGCTCGGGCGAGCTGCCCCATTCCCGGCGGTTTTCTTTCAACGCAGTGTTGCTGTGACCGGAAAATGTTTTCCATTGATGTTAATGCTTTTATTTATGTGTTGATGGTATTTACGGTTTCCAGTTTTTGTCGTTTTGTTATGAGTTAACAGTTTAGTTTCGATTTCGATTATATTCCATTTTCAATATATAAGTAGCTTATTGATTTGTTCGATATAGTATAAAAGCAGCTTAGCAATAAATCGATTACTATTTACCTAATTAACTTAACGTTAACTTATGTCTGATAAATATGAAAAGAGTTGTTTTATTAATATTCAATCAGGAAAAAAAAGGCACGAAGAAATTAATGAAAACTTAAATGTAGGTAAGTAGTTAAACTTTAGTTTTAAACTAAAAACCTCCCTCGTAATGGGTAGTTTTTCCACGTTTTCATCGTGACCCCGGATCCTTTGTGCGGTCCACAAACTGTGAGCATGCCTCAATGCTATATTGTTTTTTCGTTTCAATCACTCACTCTGCATACACGATATAGCTGTCTCGCTCGTATATTACAAATTAAGTGGCATAAACTGTTATTCATATAAAATATCCTTCACAAACGGATATCTGATCCCAAACTAAACAGAGCTTGTACTATGGAAACCAGATGACTGATTTATACTACATACTTAATATACTTCGTTTTTTGTAAATATGTACCACAGGTATGTACAATTATAACTAGCGACCCTATACAAAACGTTAACAAATAATATATTTAAAGCTTTCTCATGAATCACTTTGTCTGTAGGTGAAAGCCGCATGAAAATCCGTTCAGTAGTTTTTGAGTTTATCTCGAACAGACAGACGCAGCGGTGGACTTTGTTTTATAATATGCAAGAATTACATCCAGACTCGGGAAAAACAGACACGTTCATGCACACAAATGTCTGTCCTGGATGGGAATCAAACCCACGACTGTGAACTACACTCCAAGTGACTCCAACTGGCCCCTACTGTCATTCGAGCACTTTATGTATATGTATTTAAATAAAAACTAACTTTGCAGTCAAATGGTAAAATTATACACTGGTACGGAAAAAGTCAGTTCTTTTAAACAAAGATTAAAAATGGTAAACCTTAGTATAACTTAATGCAATATGGTAGTAAACGTTCGTATAAGGTAGGTAATACAATTAGGTATTCTTGTTTCTTTTGTGCATTATGGAAAATAGCTTGTTTGAGGAATGTTTTTTTTTCTAAAAAGAATGCCCGAGGACACATATTCTTTGATCTTATGTAAAAAAGCAGGAGGTATATACAATATTTTAGGAAATCTATTTACTAGGTATATGCCGAGTTTAGTGTTTACTCATAAATGAGATGGATGGCAAGTGTAACATTAAACAAACCAGCTGCACAGTATGCCAGGAGTTGTTCACCCTCCAACCGAAGACTGGTTACTGACTCGTACTAAGAGTGAACGAGGCCTGCTTAGTGGCGGATTTGCAGTCACGCCCTAGGCCGTGTAGTACCAGCTGCCCCTTTCTCAGCTCTCATCATTTAGGTACATAGTAGGAAGGAGTTTTTACTATACGGTGTAATTTTATTTTAATACTAGCTTCCGCCCCGCGGTTTCACCCGCGTTCCCGAGGTATCTTATGTTTTCCAGGGATAAAAAATAGTCTATATGTTATTTCAGGGTATGATCTATCTATGTGCCAAGTTATTCAAATCCGTTCAGTAGTTTTTACATGAAAGAGTAACAAACATTCACCCATACATCCATACTCGCAAACTTTCGCATTTAATAATTCCACCACTGCTACTCGTAATGGGGCTTCAGTCATATTTTTGTGACGAATATTTTGATGAATAGTGGTGCCGATTCTGTTGTTTACGAACATAACTAATATTAGACAAGTCACCTCTCTTTCATGTTAACCTTATTGAAAAACGATAGAACATTTTTAATGCTGTCAGTTTAGTCCATACCGTCGTAATGTACGGGTAAATAGTCGTGACTTAAATTCACGTTGAAATATGTGATCGGACTAAACTGACAGGACTAAAATATCTTGTATCCCTTTCTTATATTTACTATTCGAAAGAGATATAGTGAGATTAAATTTATTTAGTTCGTAAACATCAAAATCGGCACCAGTATAGCCAATTTTTAATGGCAATATGACTAACTTATTATAATTACATTCTCAATTTATTTTATAGAAAGTTTAATTTCCATAGTCCCTAATGAACTTAAGATTTATTAAAGAACAAACCTGCTCATTCGTCTGGCCCGCCAGCCCCTAGGGGAGTAGGCATTGTTTAAATGATAAATTAAAGATTTAGATAATGTGACTAGAGTCACTAAAACTAAAGTTAGTGCAAAATTCCATGTTCTAAAGTCAAAAATGATTTTAATTTTCGAAGCGGCCAATAGCTTTATATATAACATTTATTTTGCATACTCCAGGGGTCACGTCTGCAGATTCTCCAGAATTTTCCAGGAAGCTCTTCCAATTTTTCTTTCCCTAAAAACCTTATCCGGACTGTTATGAACTTTTTAATTTTTAATTACGTTTTAGCTACATCAGTCCAGCAAATGACAACAACCTTGAAATAACGAAAAAAAAATTCAACTTTTCATACAAAACATCAAAATGTATGATGAGTACAATAATCCCTGAAAATTTGGACGGTGATTAACAAATCATCAATTAATAGGTAGGTGGCATCTGAATTATATTTTCACTGCAAAATTTAATTAGGGCCAAATTGGAGCCATATAAAAATTAATAAACTCTAGCCGAAGTACCAGGAGAGCAGGGAACGCTTTCCGGTAGCTATGGCACCATTAAACAGTTCCAATTTGAAATTTTCGTATTTTACATTCGAGCGTTCAGTTCACACTTCACACAGTATTTTTAATTGAAGTTTTACGATCGAATTTCCCAGAATCTGTCATTTTTTAGACAGAACCTGGATTAAATTCTGTCGTTAAACTGTTCAATATTTATCAATAATATTTATAAATAAAATACGTTGCTAAAAAAACGTAACCACAGAAATTGCTGCGGTTTTTTGTTACAAGTTTACGCTTTTACGTGCCTTATTTGAATTTGTAAATTGGAAGATGTAAATTCGAACGTAAAAAAGCTCAATGATGAGGTCCGGGTCGCGTCGAAGAATACGTTATTCTGTGAATTCAAATAATTTAACGAGTGTAAAGTATGTCTTTGTCTATCAGTAAGTTATTTATACTCTCATGTGCTCCTGGTAATTCTTCAACAGATCATGGCCTGCTCATTCTCACATGGATTAATTACATTTTCATTTACTAAACTTTTTTTGAATCATCAACAGTAACCGTTATGATCGTGACAGAATTTCGCTCTTTGGTCATGGTTATGGCAAAACACAAGGAAAATATCCCGCTTTCCTTATTATATGTTTAGGTAGACTTCTCGATTTCTACGTCAAGTTTCTCTATATAGTGCGCCTCCATTGATCGAGTTAAATCATTAATGAAATTGGGTTATGTAACTACGATCAAACTAATAAGTAGCTTTCCAAGGATTTGTAACTATTTTAGAACAACCCTAAAGCCGTAATTTCGATGCAAATTTATGCGGATCCCATTGTTTTGTTGCAGATACGACAATCCGTTTAATTTCCATAATCTATGCCGCGACTACTACTGACGTGACGCGATGTCGACTCGACTACAAACTTGCCTAGTACTAAATCATTCTGCCTTCTAGGGTTTATAAAGGTCGACAACACTTTTCTCAATCCCCCCTGGAATCGCTTTTTTATGTCAGAAGGTTGACTTAGCCAAAATTGTATAATTAAATAATCCATAGAATATAAGTAAAAACAAACAAATTACTTATGAACTATGTTAGCAGGTAATAAAAAGATATACACACAATACACACAAATAAATTTTAATTTTGAGTTTGGACAGCAACGAGGCTAATTATAATGGCTCTAATTTACCTACGTACGTTATCAGTCATATGATTCTGCTTAGTTTGGCATCAGACAGCTATGTGAAGTAATGTTCAAAGATATCTTTTCATGCTAGATTGTCCCTGCCAAAAAAGTAACAATATTAAAACAACCCCATGCCTAAAATTCATTCCGATAACGTTAATCGCTCTTATACAGTAGGCAATCGATATAAATAAACCACTCTTTTCAAGCTTTTCCCTATAAAAGTTATAACAGATGGATTTATCTGTAACGAACGTGCTACCAAACGATTTAATTCAAATCTATTTCGTATCTGTTGTCACTACGAGTTCTCGATTTTAATTTTGTACTCGATTGAAAGTAGACATACTTAAAAATATAGCTGGGGTCAGCTAGTCTGTAATAGCAACTCAGAAAGTGAATGCTGTACTTACATGGCTCAATACGACATGACTTAGATACCATAATGAGATATGTATCTCATTATATTATGAGTACACATGGTAGGTACCTACTTAGGTACCATAATGAGATACATATCTCATATCATATATATCACGTGTAGGTATGTACACTGTATGTGCATTAAGTCGTATTGAGCCATGTAAGTACAGTATTCACTTTCTGAGTTGCTATTATAGTATATACTAGAGTATGAGGTGAAGAATGTGATCGAATGTAATAAGCACACAAAGCCAAGAAAGATGAACTTCATTCACGCTTCTCTAATAAAAAAAGGATACCAGCAAAAACGAGTCAAATTCGAGAATAATAGTAGTGGTAAGATTTAAGTATGAGTAAGCGATTTCTCTGTGGTTGATTGAATAGTCCCTTCAAAGTCCATCCATCATCCAACACCGGTGGCTGTGGGGGGCTTATTTTCAATGTGCTCAATATTTGTTAAGGCTATAATTTTTAAAGCCTCTATGATCAATATTATTTATGTAGTAGCAATAAGCTTCATGTATTATGATGGGTATTTTATTTAGCTAGTAGGTACCCTGTCGCAAAATGGAAGAGTTAATGAGGTTCTTCTGGGTAAGCATGTGACATCACTCGACCCAGAGTGAGTCTAAACCACGGTCTAACAAATCGCAAGCTCATATTATTTAAAAAAAAAAAACAAATTATCCAAAGTAGATAAAATTGAACACTGGACAGATATTAGGTAGCACTTTTAACAATTAATATTTGCATACCTAGTTTTATTTGCAGTCGTAGTTTGCGTGGCTTCACACGCGTTCCCGGGATAAAAAGTAGTCTATAGCCTTCGGGGATAATGTAACTTCCTACTAGTGAAAGAATTTTTAGAATCAGACCATAGTAACTCAACTTAGTAACTCAACTCAGAAACAAACTAGTCAGCTTTATAATAAATAGTATAGATTTAGAGCAATTTGCATCCAGTGCTGCCATCTCTCGGTCTTAATATAAAACAGAAGTATAGAGATGAAGGAAAGTACCTTGCGAAAATTCACATGAAATTCCGCGTAAACGGAGTATTTATTCCCAGACACCCCTTTGAAGTTGTCTCGTTATCTGGGAATAGTATGATTTTTTTTTATTAAGGAGGATTATATAGTTTTACACTGTGATTGTAGTAAACTTAAACGCGATCTTATACGTTTAATAAAATCGATTTTATTGGTTAATCTCATGGTATAGTCCTATCTCATCTAATAAATCTTTTAAATAAATATGATTTTACTATACTATAGTTCACTTCAATCATAGTGTCGTTCAACCAAGTTTCGTCCATCCATCCATATACAACTAAAAGAACTTAGTAGAATTTTTACAGACGTAAAATAATTTATATAGCGTTAGTTTGATTAGTTGACCGTGTGTAGAGCGCGCGGCAAAGTGATACGTAGTATCACTACTTAGTTTGTGCAAGTGTCTATTTGCCACTTGCCAGTTGGATACGATGCATCCGTGAATGAATCGAATAAAAAAAATGTATAAAGAAACGTTGCCACACCTAAAAAAGGATCATGGAATTAAAACGGTTGGTAATACAAGAAATAGATACAATTTTACCAACCTAACATACTGTGTTTTGATTTGCATTAAAAATATCATAAAAAGTGAGATAAATATAAAAGTAAATAAAAGTATATATTTTTTCAATTTTATGACATTAATGTTTTGTGATATTTTGTTAAATTATTTAATTTATGATACAAAAACGTTGAATTTGACTTAAACAACAGGATACAAAGCTGATAGTGGCGCCACTCTGACAGTAGAAAACAATGACAACTGACATACGATGTAACCATGTGACGCTATTTCCGTAATATAGACTAACCTCCATTTTGTTTGTGCGTTCGTTGTCTCTTGTCTATAATTTTCAAGAATAGATCGTCTTTATGGGCATGGTCCGTAGATAATTTTTACTCTTTGGAATTTGGTTACCATTAAAGTGGTCTTTGATTATAAACTGTCAAAACAATGCCGTGTAATAATATGTTTTTAAAAATTATTTCCAGATTTTCCTTGTGGCATAATAATGTGGAGTTTCTAAAATGGATACGTGGTCGGAACTATGCCGTTGCTGTCTATCCGCCAATTCCGAAGTGTCATTATTAGATAATGAAAATAATGTAACTGAGAAGTTTCGTGAAGTCACTACGATCGAGGTAAAACGCTGTTTATAGAAGAACCCCCGTTAGTGTTAGTAAAATTTCTAATTCTTTCTTGTTCTCAATCAAAGTCATCACTAACTTTTAGCGCCAATTCTTTGGGGACATATTGACATGAAACCTAACCTCTTAGCTTTCAACACAAACCATTTCACTAACACTAAAAAAAACCTAGCATAACCTTAAAGTGTAACCTGTTTAACTATCTTTTTAATCATCTTTAATTACCAACTGAACAGGTCAGAACATAAAAACTAAATCTCTTATCAAAGAAAAGGTACATACCTATCTTACAAATATGTAGTAATTATGGCCATACATTAACATAAATAGCAGTCCAGCATAAACACCAGTCCATTGGTTTTGTAATAATAATTAGTTTTATTACATTAATATGTTTAAATCATACATATTAAATCATGACTGAGTAGTGGTGAAGCTTGTATGAAGACTGACTTCAGTAGCTTCAACCTACATAAGTTTTCTCTTAGTGCTTTTTGATATTCATAATACTTGTTGTGTCTAAATGCATGTCAAAAAGAACTCTATTCTTACGTAGTAAGTGATATTATAAAACCATTTGTTAAAAATATTAATAATTAATTTAACCTACAAATAAGGTAAATTTATACTCTTTGTCCTTATTTCAATATAATATATAATATTTTGAATATCTCCCTTGCTATGCCCATCCTCCCAGTTATAGCTAAAACTGTATTCAAAGTTACAACAATAATTCTTAATTTATTTTAATTCATGAAATAATCCCATAGAAAAAAAGACCTTGTCATATGAACCTTCCTCGGAGCTCAATTAATATTTGAAAAAAGAAATTGCCAAATTGGTTCAGCCCATCTTGAGTTTTGCTCTTAGTAACACATTTAGCCATTCAATTTTATCTGTATAATAATAGATTAAATTATTATTTCCTAATTCCAGGTGCAAGCTGATGACGGTTTGCCTCAAAAGCTGTGTACAGACTGTTACACAATTATGAACTCAGCATACCAGTTCCGTAAGCAGTGCATAAAAATGGACAGTGAGCTAAAAATCCAGCTTACTACACTTTTAAATCAAGCCAAAGAGAAAAGTGTGGATCTGCAAACAGATGCAGATAACATTAATGATTATGATGATGATGACATATCTAATGATCCAATGAAACAGTTACAAGCTATCATTAAATCTGAACCAAGTGATAGTGATGATGATTGCTACTATGTTTTAGTGATTGACGAGCCTAAAGACAAGGATAATGACAGTCGCCAGTCCCTGCCCGTTTTGGTAGATAAAATCAAAACTGAACCTGAACCTGAGACAACAAGTTACCAAGTAACTAATACTCAGACCAGCCAAAATCAGTATGAAAACTCTATCAACTCTTTCTTAATATCTAATACAAAAGTCTCCGATAATGTACCAGCAACAATCCTAGAAAATGAGGAAGATAGTCAGCACAATGAGTTGCAAGGGCCTATGGACATTGATGAGACTCAAGACAGTGCTTCTCAAGATAACCTAATACCACCAGATACTGTTATTGAAGAAGAAGAAGAAACTGTAGATGCCGTTCAAGACTCAAAGAATTTCATCAAAATATTAACTACTAATGATTCAGATGGCACAATTCTTCTTAAAAGTGCTGATGGTATTCAATATCTGGCCCATGAAACCCAACTTGTGACAAATGATGATGATGGAGACCCTATGTCTCAGGAAGTTATCCTATGCGAAGGTGATGATACATCACAATTCCAAATATTGAAGTATGATGGATCAGAACTTGTTATTGAATATGCAGATGATGGCCAAATAGCTACTGTATTCCAACAAGAAGATGGTATGTTTTTGTGTGATTGTGGTGAGCAATTTGAAGATTTATCAGAATATGAGAAGCATCAGTCGAAGCATAATCCTGCTGGGGAGCATCTATGCAACCTGTGTGGTAAAGGTTTTGAATCTGCAGAAATTTTAACTGGACATATGCTACTGCATAGCATATCGGGCTCATTAATTACATGCCCCTTTTGCAACCAAATAGTCAGACGGAATGCGCTTACACAGCATATCAAGTTTGGGCATAATAATATCAAACCACAATGTAATATATGTTCCAAAACATTTGCTAATCCTAATAACTTGAAACGTCATATGATGATACATAGTGGCATTAGAGAATTTGAATGTGATATTTGCTCCAAGCGTTTCCATCAAAAGATCACTATGCAGACACACAGACTGACACATTTGAACTCATTCTCATGTAACCAATGTGATGACACATTTGAGAATACAGCAGCATTGACAACCCACAAAGAATCTGGAGAATGTAGTAAATCAAAAGTGCTCAAAGTAAAAGAGGAACTCATGAAAACTGTTAAGCAAGAAGTGAGAGCAAAAAACTTTGGAAAACTTTTAGGTTATGCTTGTTCCCTTTGTAAAAAAATGTTCTCCTTAGAATCTGCATTAGAGCAGCACATCGAAAGCAACCATATCATAGATCCGTCTGAATTGTTGTGTTCCGAATGCGGTGAAATATTACCTACTAAACAGGATATGCAGACCCACATTTTGACACATAATAGGAATGCTAAAAAGGGTTTAAAGAGGTTTGAATGTAGTATATGTTCAAAAGGCTGCTCTAGTCAAGCTATGTTGATAATGCACGAGAGAGTTCATACAAATGAACGTCCGTATCCTTGTCAACTATGTTCTTTGCGTTTTAAAACAAAAACCCATCTGAGAACGCATCAGTTGACGCACACACGGGAGAAGAAATTTGGATGTTCTGTGTGTATGAAATTCTTTGCTCTCAAAGGTAACCTAGTGGTACACTTGAGAACTCATACTGGTGAAAGACCGTACATTTGCTCATTGTGCGGCGAAGCATTTATAGACTCTAAGTACTTGAAGAAACATAAGTTAAAGAAACATGCTATTGACAATCTGCCATGGAACCAATATTAATCTGTATATATTAAATAATCAATTACTTTTTAAGTTAAGTTACAGTTACTAACCTATAATTTATTACATTAAACTGTTTTAAAAAATGTAAATATAGTTTTGGATGATGATTTCTGTACCCAATATTTAGAAGAGGGAGAATGAGTTTATTTGTTATTGCTTAGCAATATTTGCATGGTATTTAGAGTGTTATTTTCTTTATTTTTTTATAAACATCGTCAATCATAACATTTGTTGTTTCTAGATGTAACAATTAAAGGTTTAATTTACAAGTAATATTATCTTTTACTTACATACCTAATAACATGGTCGTACTTCCGTGTACTCGTTTCTTGAATCGAAATAATTCATATAAATGAATGTAAAATGATATTTTTTTTGTTCAATGTGTTAAACGTAAATTATTACCTATTAAAAGATGGCGCTAGTAGGGCGGCATTTCCAGCACGAACGTTCACAACTATTAAATTCCTTGTACCTTAGAGACACTAATTCAAGACGAATACTAGGCTCCTTATTTGTTGAAATAGGATCAGGCTGGGGTGCTTAACGGGATGAATTATTGCGTACTAAGCCGATTGCCCCGAGTGATGCAGCGTACTTAAGATGCATAAGATAACCGCTTACCACAAGGCGGGCCGTATGCTTCATTGCCGATGACGGTAAAAAATACTTATTAAACATTTACTTCCTGGATACTAGATGGCTCTGATGGCTACTATATTTTATACTACAAAACTAAACATCAACAGAGAACTACTTATTTCAAAATATCCAACTATTACTCAACATTTAAATTCCTTATTGCATAATATTATGTTTGCATTATTTAAAAAAAAATTATCTAATCGAAAATCTGCATGCCGAAGCAATCGTGAAATTGTAATTTAATTTAATTATTTCGACTACTCGTAATGTATGAGCTCCTAGTAATTGATGTACTATGAAAATCATTGCTACGGAAAAAAGCCGTAAGTGCATTTTTTATTTGGTTGACGTGCGTAGCGTAGCGCAGCGCAGGTGGCTGGCTTGACCACCTCGCTCGTGTGGGTGTACATATTATGTACCCACTTGTGGTTGACCTGACCACACATTCACAAGTTTGAGTCAGTTTAGTTAGTAGTCGTATATAGTTGGGTGTAATTATATCTTTCGTTTTAAAACTTAGTATTTGTGTACGATATCATAAATTATTGCTTAATGTAAACCAGTTTCACGGCAAAACATTTTATTTGATTTATAATAAAACCTAAATTAAAACTGGGTGGGGAAGACGCAAAACAAATGATAGCCTTTTTTTCGATTTTGTGGTACTGCTACTCACCAATAGATGGCGCTACTTATGGCAAAAATCCTAAAATTCTTGTTTTTTTTTATTACATCCACGTTACAATAATGTAGGTAATAATATTTTGTATCCTACACCAAGTACCTAAGTGTTACTACGTAAAGTAAGTAGGCATAATAATGTTTTTACATTTGTATTAAAAACTTCTCGTAATTTATGCGCTCCTAGTATCTGATGTGCTAAGAAAACTATTGCTACGGGAAAAAGCGTAAGTGCGTTTTTTAATTTGTTCCAGGACAAGAAAACAGGGTAAATAAAAATAAATTCAAAACGCTGCAGATTCGAAAGTCTGCTAACTTAGAGCTATCTACTTATCATTACATAGCCAAAGCAGGACGTGATTAGGTATGTTTATTTACCAAGTCCATAGAATAATTAATAATACTACTTACACCAAGACTAGCGGACCCGGCAGACGTCGCCTCGGTCTGCTCGGAATACACATATGTATGTACCGATAACAGCGCCACCTACCGGGTCCAATTGTGTTTTCAAACCATCCAGGATCCCATTGAAATACAAAATACCAAATAGAATTGTATACCTACACAAAATTTCATCCAAATCGGTCAACCCGTTTCGGACAAAAATAATAAATAACAATATTATTGTAGCTATTACTTGCTATAACAAATCATTGTGGTTGAACCTACAGGAAAATTCATATAATAAAATAAGTAAAATAAAAATATATACATAACTAACAATTAAATAAAACCTATCTACTATAAATAAAGCTGGTCTAAATCTCTGGCAGCAGGTAGCGTGCCCAGAACGCTGGCGGCATTGCCACGCCGTATTTATGGAAATATGTAATTGAAAAGTAAGTAGGTGGGTATACTGGAAGAATAATTTATGTTTGTAGTTATAGATTTGTAGATATTAATATAGCCCGCAGTTTCAACACAGTAGAAATTACATCTTTATTCTGTGGTTTCAGTCAATCTGGCATTGAGCTGGGTCGGACACTTTCCTCAAAGAAATGTTAACTGAAGAGGGAGAAATAGTCCTCGTCCTCTTACACATATCATGTTTCACATGAAATAAGTCATAATGAGTAACGAATTACTAATACTCGGTCCTCTTTCAAACGTTTAAATTTTCAATCATTACTTTTTTTTAAAAAAAAAAGCTTACTTGGCTTTCACTCTACTTCGGTTCGGTGCTAACTGCTGACTGCATGTCTTTTATCTATCTGTCTCACCTTCACCCATCGTCACATCACAACCACTACGCAACCACTCCACAACTGAAACTGTGTCGTCTGTGTCCGTTGGATGTGTGTTGTGTTTGTGTTCGTCTGTCTTCATTTACCCCGAACACATTTGTCTACGAACACTCCGAGTACCAGGCGCCCATAAAAATGCAAGTGTTATTCAAAACATACATACAACGCGCACGACACACTGACGCTGTGATGCGTGCTGGCTGCCATGTTGAACCGTGAACCGTGTCTGTCTTGCTCGATCAAAATGTATGAAAACCTCATGCGGCAACACTTGGACATTCGTATTAATTGTGTACTCGCCAAATACTGGCTAGTTGCAGACAAAAGTATTTTTTTGGGACCGGGCACCGCAACTGTAACCTTAGACTTGTTTCAACGACGTGCTATTCAAATCCCAAGCTTACAAGCGGGTTTGAGGAGAGACTGCCTCCGTATGTGTGTTCTAGGTTGTGTAATGAGCTGAGCTTCCCGTCGTGGTTTTCCCAAGTGAGTACATACAGCATGGGATTCTTCAAGAAGCGTATGGAGAGATTTTTGTAAAGTGTCCGCTTCCGCTTCCCATCTGGTGGGCGCCTATCAGCAACTAACTGTACCTTTCATTCAAGAAGAAAAACAGCAATATCCATTTTAAAAACAGACAGATATCGATCGATATGGAAGTCAAGATACTATGAAGTCAGTTAGACAGAAAACACAAACCAGTCAAACATTTTGTTAAAAAGGTTGTATGCACAGATCACGCGAGTTTGACTGGTTTTGTTTCAATTTACCCCGTTACCTAACTCGCACGACGGTACCAGGATATTAGAAACCAAAAGAGTAAACGTAAAA
Organism: Tethea ocularis; assembly: GCA_963555595.1. NCBI lineage: Eukaryota > Metazoa > Arthropoda > Insecta > Lepidoptera > Drepanidae > Tethea > Tethea ocularis. The sequence continues at coordinate 5,656,673 of OY741979.1, forward strand.
AAAGAGAGTGCATCATCTCACCGATCGCACGCTTATCGTTTTTATTTATAATGTTTATGCAATACCTATTAGTGTGATATTAGTAGGTAATCATAGCAGTGAAAATAGCTATTAAAAGGTAAAATATAAAAAATAACGCTTTGTGTTTATATTATGGTCAAAATAAAATAGGCAGCATGTTTAAAAACTTATCTACGCAAAATATGTCTTAGTTTTTGATTATGTTATGCTAATTTTTCAGCCTAGTAGGTCAAAGATTTGGTGCTAGGTACAATAAATATAACATACAACATACCTACCTATTTATTTATTTATTCTCTCTCTCATCTAACAACTTCTAAGGTTTCGTAAGAACGCAGATACGCGGTTTTGAATAATGTTGCGTCTCTTTTGTACCAGGATTTCATATCGCAAAGGAATTCTCAATTGTGTTGTGCCACAGTTTTACAATGCCGCGGCACGCCGCGGCGCGGTAGCTATGACGGTGCTTCCACTGCTTCGTTGCCTGCTTATTATTTACACCACGTTGATTTTATGCGTCCTTAGTAGCTTGGTAACAAAACAAATCGAAAACCGCGTATCTTCAGAAAGTAGTGGCGAGCGAGCACCGTGTGAGTACAAAAGTTAATTGTTTTGTTTACCTAGCAAGTAGCAAGTTGCAAAGATAGCGAATAAAATTTTACATTTCGATTGTCATCTGCATACTAGTAAATATATCTTTATTATAGTTTTATTTAATGAAGGTCCAAAGAAAGCCAAACAGACACACCTGCTAAAATAGCGTAAAGAACTACGAAACCTCTTCCTCGCTTTCCTTCTATGATGTTTTTTATTAGTTCATCGTGACGTTTAAGGTGGCCTAACATCTTTCCTCTCCTATTTTCTTTTGTCTCTAGTAATATTCTTTCCTCTTTGACTCGTCTCAATACTCCTCGTTGGTCACTCTCTCGGTCCAGCTAATCGTCTCCATTCTCCTCCAATACCAAATTTCAAATGCTTCCAGTCCAGTCTTTCCCTGTCTCTTTGCGTCATTGTCCATGTCTCACACCCATATAAAACTATGCTCCAAACTTATGTTTTAATAAATTAATTTTTAACTAACATACGAATATCAAATGAATCAATTAAGTTAGATTGTCTTGATGAGTCAATTTGTCCACAGAGTGGATTCTAATAAATAGAATAGGGTAGTTGACTGACACATCAAATCAGCAACTTTTTAATAAATGTCAAAACGATAGTTTATAAGGAATTTTGTATGAAATAATGGAAGTTTAAATCTATAAACAGAGACAACTATGGAAACCAGTACTTATAACAATGTTTATATTTGTAATTTGTATAGGCACATATTTACGCTCAGACCAAACGAAAATTAAAAATAAATAAATATTCGTCCTAGGTATCGAAGCTATGGCCTGTTCTCCAGCTTATAATATCGATTATCAAATATCTTTGAAAACACCATCTAAAAACACCGAGAACCCACAAACCACATACCAAATTAAAAGCAATATAGTACGCTAGCTTTCATTATGGTACAGCCAGCCCTACTTCGTGAGCCAGCCACATTGCTCAGTCAGAACAGAATACATACATAAAACTATACAATATAGGTAGGTACTACAGTATACACACCAGTACGCTACTATATATATATATATATAGCTGTATACGCTCCTACGGCTGTATAGGTATAGGAGTCGCATATACGGGCCGGGCGGGATGTCGGCGGTGGCGGGCCGCGCCGCGCCTCGGGTGAATCATTTGTAATGTACCGCGACTGGGAATTTGTGTTCTTGATATTTGGTATTTTTTTTATTTTATGGTGAGCTTTATTTTAGCTGCCAGTAAGTCAGCTGTCTCCTGATAGCTATGTGATGTAAGCCTATTTCACAACATTTTACAGTACAGGTACTTAAATCTTTCACATTTAAAAGACGCGTTTATAGCATCGAAGAATTTACAAGCCTTATTTTTCAACTCTTTATCCAGAGAGTGACGGTAAATAAATAATAATACTACGTAATAGTTAACTTTAGTTTTCATCTGAGCTAGAAAGGCAGTCAGTCTCCAGCCTGCCTGAAAACCAATAATGTTAAAGGTATGAGAAAATTAATGACGATTATCAGGTATAGAGCAAGCAAGTAATTGCCATAAAAATGATTTCATAAGTTGCTTAATTGTATCCCACCAAAAACATTTTCATATAAAATGTTGCTAAGCGGTTAATATGGTCTCGCATATGGCTCGCACTGTCAAAAAGTTATCAGATCTCGTGTAGAAGACAAGCTTCCAACCCTACCAGCCCTATCTCTACGACCCAACTTCACAAACTCTACACCTTAGTCAAATATGTAGCTTGGCCCTTGACAATTGCCCTCTTGGTCACTGAAAATTAGACTTCTAGTTCTTTCCACAACGAAGAAACGATCTTTTCTCGAAGCCATTCGCGGCGTCGAGAAAAGGATGGTACGGCCGTGCCTCTTTTATTACCCACGACGGAACGGAGACGGTATATGCGTTTGGGGTGAGAGGTTGTTTGTGCAAATCAATGTTGCCATTTTTCTTCAAAACTACTAGTCCTATTTTGATGCAGTTTTCAGTTATGGGTTCGGGTTTGATTGGTGCATGTTCTTAGATAGGTGTTACGGTCACAACTCACCAGGGGGCGCTGCAGCAAACATTTTTTGTGCAAATCAATGTTGCCATTTTTCTCCAAAACTACTAGTCCGATTTTGATGCAGTTTTCAGTTATGGGTTCGGGTTTGATTGGTGCATGTTCTTAGATAGGTGTTACGGTCACAACTCACCAGAGGGCGCAGCAAACATTTGTTTGTGCTAAACCTAAACTACTAGTCCGATTTTGATGCGGTTTTCAGTAATGGGTTTGTAGTTAATTAGTGAGGGTTCTTAAATAGGTGTTACGATAGTAGCTCACTAGGGGGCGCTGCATTAATATATTCTATTGTGATACGATATAGAAATTGAAAATTAATTTAATTATTATTTTCATTCTACGTAATGATATCGAGTTGAGTTACAAGAAAGCCCCGGGCAAAGTTTATACGCAAATATTTATATAATTTACATACTACTGCAGCAGAGGCGTATCTTTCATAGGGTCATTCGGACGAAAATGCTCTCTAAAAAGTTTAAAATAAAAAGCAAAATTAAAAATTTTGAAAAAACCCACGACGATTAAAAAATAATTGAAAAAGGATAAAATAACTTGAAAGCCGACTTAAAAAAATACTGTAACTTAATAAAAAACATAAGAATATCTGTCGGGGGTTTTTAAGTTATTTTATCCTTTTTCAATTACTTTTTAATCGTCGTGGGTTTTTAAAAAAAAAAAAATTTTGCTTTTTATATGGCAGGTACACAATCGCTACTGTATCATGTATATAAAAAAAAGTAATAGTGATTGTACCAAGACGTCATAAGCGCTGTGCATATGGCAGTTCTCGGTGAGTGGCGCTCGGCGCGGCTGCTTTGTTCACGGCTGGCAGCCGACGCGCTCCGCCTCGACTCGACACTGCGACAGGGCTGTCACGTATTTATTGTTTAAATTTTTATAAAATTGTTAAATATTTGTGGGCGAATTCCGTGAAGGTCATGAGTTTGAATTCTACAATAGCATCAGTAAACAAAAATATCGTGCGTGAGGAAACCAGCACGGTGGCAGGGTACTTTGTAGTTCTCATCTGGCTGGCTAACACCGTCAAGTTGAAAATTAGTCGCCAAGCACCTACCAGTGTTTCCTCCTATAGCTGCACTTGAGAGCCTATTCCCTTTTAGGGTTTGTGTGCTCAGCTCACAGGTTACCACTTACCAGTAGGTAAGTGGGAGTTAGGACACCACCCAAGTATCACGCCACAGTGGGTTCGATTCCCACCCAGGACATACATTTGTGTGCATGAACATGTAAGTTTGCCCTGACTCCTGAGTCTGTGTGTCTATTAAAGTATGTAAAAAAAAGTAGTATATTAATGGTTTCCATGGTTTCAATGGTACCTACAAGCTCTGCTTAGTTTGGGATCAGATAACTGTCTGTGAGGAATGTTGCAGGATATTATTATTTGTTTGTATACATTAATGAAAATAATAATAATTAAAAATATAATGTTCGTATCAGCCCTAAGTAGAACCGGGGCGGGCCGATAACAATATTGCTGAGTGCGCGCGTCGGGCGCGAGCCGCGCTCTGTGGCGAGTGTCCACCGCCTAATTTACTCTGTTGCTGACGCTGACGCCTGCAACTGCTGCGCCCCTGGTAGCTCGAACACGCTGCAACGGGCTTTCCCACTGACTTCTTCCACGTATTTTTTACTTTGACGACGTCATTTTAGTAATTTTCATGTTTCGTGTATGTAACAGAAACTTTTACAGGTATTATTTTCCCAATTATTCAAGAAAATAGTTCTAATAACTGAAAATCCAGTCGGTACACAATGTACGGAGAATTCCTTGGAATATAAATAAGATTTGCAATAAGAGGTGTCGTAAGGTAGGCCGGGTTTGTTTTCAGGAATAAATGCAGATTTAGCTTTTTCAAATTTCAAGACTAGGTAGATATGTCACCGGAAATGTATGAAATATAGGAATTGTACACAATTCCTGTGTATTTATTTCTCCTAGGAAATTTTATTTCTATAATGATACTAGGAAATATATAAATAAATTCTATTGAAAACAATAGGTTGGGGTTATTTTTTTTATTTTGCATAAATTTGAAAGTATTCGCACAAAAATATTTCACTTACAACCCCCCAAATACCGCTATCCTTACAAATATCCCGAATGTAATACTCCGATAGATATTTAGGAAATGTATGGATTTCCTAGGAAATGTATACAATGACGGATTAGATACTTTTCCGTTAACAGATACACAAAGATACAGCTATTTTCTACATAATATAAATGGAACTTTACCATTGTATGTATCAAATCAAAGTACATATATAATAACTGAAAATTTTGTCTTGCGCGCTCAGTTCATACAATGAGCATTTTTTCAGCTTACCTAACAAGCAAAACTTGAGCATTGTACATTACATATGGCATGGCCTCGAGCACCATTCAGTAACTAGGTAGAACATGAACATTGAAACCTATGTCAAACAGAGTCTTATCCAATTTGCAATATTCTCTCAATGGGTCTCTGTTATTCAATTCGCTATCTCTGCGTTATTTGTAACATTTTCGACAGCGTTTGAGAGTTACAGGAAAATGGAAATGTAATGATATGTTAGGAACTTTGAGGTCGCGAAATTCAAATTTTATTAGGATTTTTACAAACATACGACCTATTTATTACTGAGCTGCAATTAGCAAAAATCCTAATAAAATTTGAATTTCGCGACCTTAAAGTTCCTAACATATCGTTACTTACATTTTTATTTTCCTGTAATGTGTATTACCTCTACTGAACATAGGCTTTCCCGACAGTTGCTTGTTATCTTCATAAACAACTTGCTTGGCAATCATAATTATTTTTTGTGAAGTAAAAACTGCGTGTGTGAAAAGAAACTCCTTCACCATTCGCCTCATTAATTACACCTCTTTGATAGGTTAGGTGGTGGTAAGACTAACCCTACGAAGGCTTGGTCATTGACACCAATTAGATACCTACGTTTGTCGGGAGATGAGGTAGGACGTATGGTATCAAAAATATACCATTAGCTGACAAGTTCAGAGTCTAACTTACGCTACTACCTACCATGGTAATTTATCATAAAGTTACATTAAAGAATATATAATTATATATACATACAATGTATATAATATTAATTAGTATCTTGGGTACTTCAGGAAAATTCATATTATGGTATTCTTCTCCACTTCTTCCCTCCAAATAAAACAAACAAACTAAAGTGCTTGGTTCGATTTTAAACTATATTGGTTAACTTTAACCAGAACCTTAACTGCACGAATTAACTAGACGTCTTTAACAAATTAAAAGTACTAGGACATAAGTAACGCTAAAGAGCACTGGCAATGTGACTGTTGTGCAGAAAAACCGAGTCGAGTGGAGAGATGAAATATATCTGCTCGTCGACGGGGCTTCCGCGTCAGATAAGCCGCGGGCCGAATGGGGGTTGTGGGGCGAGGAGTGGGGGGAAGGCGCGATCAAACCGCGCTGCGCTGGCTCGGCCAGTTAAGTAGGTGTCACTAGTGATGGGGTGAAAAGTTTACTATTTTCATCGATAGAGACAGACGTTATTAACAAATAAAATCTCACCGTGGAATAGCTAAAGACTCTTTGACTTTCACTATGCTGCTAATATAAAGCTTGGGTAGGTGTTGACTTATTGAGTGCTTGGTGATGATAGATTTGCAATTTGATATGATAGAAGCTCCAAGGAGCTACAAATCCACGGAAATTGTGGTTCAGCAATGGATATTAGTTCATGCGATGATCTTGTGAGGGTCACGGACTCACGGTAAACCGCTGGATGCGGGTAGCGCAAGACCGCCCATCGTGGAGATCCGCAGTGGACGTCTATCCGCTGACATGATGAATGGATATTAGACTAAATTTGACGGGCCATTTGGCGTGGTTATTATGATACCTTACCAATGATGCCGCAGGTCTCAGGACTGCTTCACTAATTAGGTGGTAGCTTACATTATCCGTGAGTGCCTAAGGGCATTTTTCGTCCAAAGAACGAGGGTGAAATCAAGGGAGATTATTATTAGTTATCTATTTAAGTATATATATATATTTACAATAAAGAAGTAGAAGTAGTATTACATAGTAGGTACACACGGCCACAGATCAAGCTACACAGTGCGGCACCTTATGCGGTTGTAATAGGAGCTATTTTGCAACAAAAATGTGTAGCTTGATCTGTGAACGTGTGTACTATTTCTTATTCTGTGGACTGGTTTCCAAAGTATAAGCTGTGCTTTGTTTGGGATCAGATAGCTGTGTTGTGTAAATTCGAATGTTTGGATATTTCGATGTTTGAGACTCAATCACGCATGAACGACTGAACAGATTGAAATGAAACTTGGCACAGATAGATCATACTTACTATACCCTGAAATTAACATCTAATTCATTTACAGTCGGTCTCTGTACTGTCTCTCTTCAAATTTGGTAGCGTCTCAAACTTAATTTTTGTATTTCTGAAATAGGTAAGATACATACTGAACCAGTGAACCTACGTACTATTAGTTAGAAGAGATGAGATCAGCAGGGCAATTGTCTACGCATCTCGACATCGTCATCGGTTTCAATGAAAACGACCATCGGCTTAAAATGAAGCTTTTCGTGTTGTCTAACTTCATTACAATTAGTCAATTAGTTTTGGTCGTCTGACATTAGCCATCGGAATCAAAAAATGCCGAAACAATGGTGCCGATTCTGTTGTTTACGAACTTAACTAATATTAGACAAGTCACCTCTCTATCATGTTAACCTTATTGAAAAAAGATAGAACATTTTTAATCCATGCCGTCGTAATGTACGGGTAAATAGTCGTGACCAATAAAGATCGCGCTTAAATTCACGTTGAAATATGTGATCGGACTAAACTGACAGGACTAAAATATCTTGCATCCCTTTCTTATATTTACTATTAGAAAGAGATATAGTGAGATTAAATTTATTTAGTTCGTGAACAACAGAATCGGCACCAATACCAAAATTTTAAGACTTCGGAATTCCGATTACGAGATGCGTATACAATTGCCCTGCAGATGACCTCCACATATTTTTTTTAAGCATGTTATAGGTAGTTTGGACTGCCACCCCATCCCTATGTAGTAGGTACTAGGTACTCGAGCAAAGCGGGCGTCAAGCGTCAGGCGCGGCTCGCGGTGACGAGACACAAGACGAAAGAAAGCCCGCATTAGAGCGCCTCTTGATTGTAACGTTTTATATCGAAATACAGAATGATTTTGAAATGGTATTTTAGCCCGAATTCTACGTATAGTGTGCATCGTTTTCAGTAAGTACTACAATTTCAGGTGTTATGCGAAAATTTACTCTCACTCAGAAACGTAGTAACAGGGCCAACTTGCTATTTAAGTACTCGAATAATCTAATAAATACTCAGTTAGACTTACATTGCAGCGTATTTAAAGTTGTATAAAAAATATAAAGCTTGTAATTAAATGTCCCTGAATGATCAGCATGGCGATTGTCTATCTCCGATTCCGATTACGATGGCCCTCGTAATCATCTTAAAATTTTGCTATTGGTGCCGATTCTGTTGTTTACGAACTAAGTAAATTTAATTTCACTAAGTATATCTCTTTCTAATAATAAATATAAGAAAGTGATGCAAGATATTTTAGTCCTGTCAGATTAGTCCGAACACATATTTCAACGTGAATTTAAACGCGATCTATATATTGGTCACGACTATTTACCCGTACATTATGACGGCATGGACTAAACTGACAGCATTAAAAATGTTCTATTTTTTTCAATAAGGTTAATATGACTTGTCTAATATTAGTTAAGTTCATAAACAACAGAATCGGGACCATCGTCTATCTTTTTTTATTCCGATGACTAATTTCAAATGATTAATTATTATGAGAAGTAATTACAATCGCAGTTTAGTTGTTTTTCACCTAAGATAGACAATACCAAAATTATAAGATGATTACGAGGGACCTCGTTATCGGAATAGATAATTATACAATCGCCCTGCAGATCACTGTCTGACATATCAACGCACAGTCTAACTATATCGCTGCAGCCCCTAGTAACATGGAAGGGTGTTTCTAGTGTGATTTTCGAAAAACCCTTTCTTAGTAGTCTTAGGGTTTATCGAAAATCTACTCCTAAGGGCGTAAAATAGAGAACCGACACATACATTAAAAATGGATCACGTTTGTTATCTAAAAAACGTGATGAAACTGCTGAGTGCAGTCCGATCTGTTAGCGGAAAACTGCATTTCATCCGCAGCTTTTTAATTTAATAGAACGTACCTACTTACTTACTTGAGCCTCGTAAAGTAACGGCTAACATCACTCTTATTGCGATTGTACTTTGATCTTAAAGATACCTTTAAGTTATTCGTTTTTAGGCCTAACCTAAGAACCTTTAATACTCCTTATTACATTACGATTAAAACAAAGGTTAGAAAACGTGAAAATCCAGATTTTAAAATACATATATCCGTCACTTTCTTATGTAATTTGACAGAAAGATTTACGAGGATGTTTTCAAACTATCATACGTAATAAAAACAAAAAAAAAACTTTTAATAAAAAATATTTAACCGACTTCGAAACACTAAAAAGCATAAAATAACCATGTAGGAACTCTAATCAACCTGACACTGTTTTGTCCACGCATATCTCCGAAAGTAGTAGGTAAATAAATTCGACTAAGAATTTATTTACCTACTTCAATTCGGTTTCATCAAAATCGGTTCAGTAGTGTTCAATATATGGACTAACTAAATACTGGCTTATTGATATGAGCTACGAGTGTGTTGTCAAAGGGAAAACATCTTATTAAAACTTTGGTCAAATTCTAGTGCTGTGCTGTGATGCCAAAAAACAAAAAAAAATACCATGCAAAAGCGACAAGTTTGAATATCTTGCGTCTTCGAAATACTAAGAGTGCATAAGTATAATAGCGGGATAATGAAACTCTGAACTAAAACTACAATGCGCCGGAGCTGCGGAGGTGGAATGGATTTGTTACTTACGCTACGTCCATCCATATACCTCCTGTAAAGTATGGTTTCTTTGTGTCGTAGCAACGCGATACGATTCGGTGACGGCGAATTTTGCTACTCTCTGCTTCAATTTTGTCAAGATTGGCTTCGTTCGAACAACGGGGCGTGAAAAGGCGTGGTGTGTGACATCTACTTATTCATTCTCAAAGGTTGCGCGCACCAAGAAAATATTTTTTCGTACATTCTATGTCGCAGTTTTCGGAGGACATATTTTGTATTTTTCCATCCTTCTTCACTAATAATAGTATTATACATATTTAAAATCTAATTCTATTCCGCTTAAAAAAATCACATCCATTTTTCTGAAACTGCATATTGAGAAATATTATAGGAGAAAGTACTCGTAATTTAGTTTTTGCCTACGACATTGCTAAAACAAAACAAGGGTACCTACTTAGAAAATACTGAACTAGTAGCGGCACGTTCATACCATAGTACCACGATCATTTTTATGATAGTCCATGCATGATGCCCGTACTGCATATTTATTGATGTAAAATAAAATGGGTTTACTTTTAGTTTATCTATCGACTAAGGGGCAGTTGCCCCCTCATCCCTGAATCCCTGAATTTATCATAAAAGCTAGATCTGCGACTGTTTCACCTAAACTTGCCTGCAGAACGCCTATTTACTACACACTACATGTAGGTACCTATGTAATATTCCGTGAAAATTCCTTCCCGTCACTTCCCGTAGCGTGTTGTGTAGAGCAACGAGCGCGGGGGACCCAGCCTGATTCTGATTTGCCCCTCCTTCAAGGAAGCCATATTTCGCAGCCGTTATATCAAGGTAACAGCAGCGAAATATGTCAGGAAACATAGACCCCGGAAGTGAGTGGCACTCCTTTGGAGTTCGCATAAAGAAAGGTGAAGCAAAGCAGTGTGTCGGTATAAGCGGGATGTCGATAACGTATAGGTGGAAATTCTCCCGGGCGATAGAGAAATGCAGGAATATTGAATAGTTCGAACAGCACATGCCCTATACCCATACTTCCAAACACGATGGTCTATTTAGTCAAGAATAAAGAAACTCACATAGGTACATCATACATGAACCCTGATAAAGTTACACTTCTACCACGGTAATGTTATCTATTTATTCTATCTACTTTGCGGCAGTCTGTGTTCGCGACTACATACCACAATACCATCTGCGGGGCTAGCATGCCCACCAAAACACGATATGTATGATATAGCGATTTATCGACGCCAACTGTCAAAATATGATAAATATTGTTCTTCAATTGATATTATAATATTATTGTGGTGTTCACCGAGAGTTAAATTAAACATTTATGATTATTGTGAAAAGGTAAGAATTAACATGCTTTTATGATTGTTGTCTAAGTGAAAAAAAATGTTAAGATGTTATTTATCATATCGTGTCGCTACATCGGTCATGCTCGCGAAATCGGTAAATATATTGGTATTGATATGATACGATATCTTTTATAGTATATCTACGACGCGTGGTCATGCTAGGCCCGCTGAATGAGATACGAGGTTTTCGATATGTTTTGTAACCAGGTTACTAAGAACACATAAAATCATGGTGTGAATTATAGGCACGAAACAACGTCACACACAGCGCGGTAACAATAATCCGAAACTCCTTCATGATATGAAATCCTAGTACGAAAGAGACGCAACATTATTCAAAACCGCGTATCTCCAGTTGAGCGCGCGGTAGCTGTATAAAATGTGCAGTCCGTTTCAGTAGGTAAGTAACCAAATAACGCAACTATTTTAGCGGAGCACTGAGCACTAGAAAATTTTAACACTAAGGTCCAATTTCAACAAAGTCGTATCATAAATCCCAGTGTAAAATATGGCTATGTGACAGAATTTGTATAGAGAATCTGTTGTGGAAGTTACCCCGTGGATTAGTGCTATACGTTTGTTAGTGAAATTGGGCCTAAGAAGTCTAAAATTATAAGTATAAGTTAGTATATTATTTATTCTATGGTATAAATTACGATGTCACTTTAATGGGGATAAAATAGGGATGATTCATTTTATAAAAACGGCATATTTAGATAAAACAACATAAAAATGAAAACTCCAGCAATAAGATAAACAGTAGGCTCTTTAGACATTAGCAAAAAAACAACAATATTTTTGAATAGGTACCTACTCAAATTATTATCTATGTTTGTTTTACTGTAATTAAATACATTTTTTTTTTCCCTTTTACTAATTAAACATAATCTTTACTGATACCACTTACAATAAACGAGCCAACAATGCAGATCAGAAGCACAGTTACTATACTAGTGCCACTAGATGGCCACTAGTAACACTATGGTAGAAGGTATGCGTGGCGTGATAAATGGTAAGGAATATTATGAGTTAGTCGAACTCTGTTGGTTTCTTATACCCTGGTATTGTTGGGCGAGTTAGGTAACGGGGTGAATTGAAACAACCAACCCACTAGCGTAGCGAAGGCATGCGTAGTAAATAAGCAAGGAGGCGGGCGCAGACGCATGACTGACTGAAAAAGGAGGAGATCCTAAACCCAATCAATCCTACGCAAAGGATGCCAAGGGAGGAGGCTTAGTAATTAGCTTTCTCCGTTATCCGTACGCCATTTCGTCTGTCAGCGGGCTGTAATCTCATGAACCGTCAAATCAAATATTTATTTGTCGAAGATAGGTAATATGTGTACTATTGGTTTAAAACAATATGATAAGGACCACTACGCAATAAAAAATCATAGAATCTTTTATGAAAGTTCGTAAGCCTCGATTTGGCGAGTTCACGACGCGCAGCGCCGGCGACGACCTTCGTCGGAATCTCGGGCAAAGAGTATACTAGCGAGATACATTGCTGTGCTACTGCTGCTATGTTGCAGTGAGTAAAAGTGGTCATCATACTGTATGAGTCGTCTTTCGTTTCCTTAGCAGGTAATCGACCTAGTAAATAAAACCTATAAAAAACCTAGCTAGCTATTGTCTATTGCGAAAGAAATACACATATTTTTACCATCTGAATATTTTGATCATAAAATTTTATTTTTCTTGCAACAATAATAAAAGAGCTCGATTGTACTGTACTCCGTCCGATAAACAAACCTAACTAAAAAAAACAATGATCAAAAATCATGGTTAATAAGTTCATCAACTTCAAAGGGTAGCATAAACGATAAGAGCATGTTATATTTTGTTGTGGTACTTACATGCATACTACCAGTTTTGACGACCAAAATTTTTGGGAAAGATGATTCTTTTATTAAAAAATCAGCTCTATGTCCATGGATTTAAGATTAAAATAATTATTTAATATGTGAGAGAAGGACAGCATGTTCACCCGACGAAAGAAAGCGCACGCGCAGCTGGTGGGCTGTGTGACGCGCGCGCGCAAGCGCGCCCCACTTATAAATTCTACTCGTTTATGTTAGCCTAGTAACATGCGCACATTTCGCGCAAGAGTGCGGGCTCGCGCGCACCATTTTCGTGCTCAACGCGCACGCGCATGACATTTCAATTCAATAAAGTAATAAAATCTAGTAAAATATGTAAACCAGTTTATCCTTTATGACTATCAAGCTTAAAGTCTATATTTCAGTGACAAAAGTATCTATGTTTATCTTGTCTCTGGATATTGCGCTTGCGCACTCGAGACCTCGGACCGCTAGGGCTGTGATGCGAGCGACTGCCTGTGTGTGACTGACACGAGTTGGTTCCTATATTCTTCAAAACGGGCATACGGAGTACAGACCACAGTGCGCGTAGGTCGGTCGTGGAGTATGTACGTGCTAGTATAATATAGTGTATTATCTATGGTTATATTTATGACAGATATTATTTACTCAGGTAGGTATTTTTATTTATTTAGGTAGGTTTATAAACCCCGCATCCCCGAGAATTACAGATATCACTTTGTATGTTTTCAACTCAAAATAGGTGCCCACCGTATTTTGAGTTTGTAAGTATTGAAACATTATTTTACATAAATATTTGTTAGTAACTTATAGGTAAGAATGCTGCTGTATGTGAAGTTCACATTGTCAACACACAACACAACACAAGTTCACTCAGTGCGTAGTGCACCATCAAAATATTACAAGTTATAATCATAATAATATTAATACTATAAAATAAAAGCAATTTTATTTTTATTTGCCTTTGGTGCAGTTTATTATTTCGTACCTACGCAGCTGTCGAAAGCGTACTACGGAAGTTTTATGTGAAGTGAGTAACTAAACTAGCAAGGTGCCCAAGTTATCTTCCATAATATCGAAAAATAACCGAGCCACAGGCCGCGCGGCACTCACGCGTTATCTCGCGAAGGACGGGCAAGTGCGAGCATTATCGCGGCGCCCCTACTACGGCCGGCGGACGATCGTCCCGATTGTTTTGCGGGCAATTAGCGTTCGGCCCGTCCCGCCGCACGTGCCACCGACCGCGCCGCGTCCGTCGCGCGCCGTCCCAGACGAGACGCCACAGCTAGTCCAAGTCCAGTACACCGCGCGCGCCCTATGCGAGCGGCCGCTTACAACGGATCTATATCGCGCGCCCCAGTCCCAGGACACGAACTCCGTACGGGACGCGAAGATCGCAGCCCGTCGGCTTTCACGGAGCGGTACTTTTTTGTTTCCTTTAAAAACTTTTTATAGCTTTAATTTGACACTCGGTTTCTTTAGTTACTTGGATGATACACTGAAATTTATTATTTACCAAACTTTTAAATAGTTTGAAAACTCTGATTTTAAACTATATGCTATATGAATTTATATATAGATTTGCTATTCTAAAAATATATAATTATAATGCTGAAAACCTACGAATCATTCATCCGTGTCAAGCGACATCCTTCTTTCACTTCCATGCCGCTGCGGTTCGCCGCCGGTAAAAGTTTCCGTCTGCGGAAAGTCCTTTAGGTCGAAGAGAACTTCGTAGTCAAAAGTTCGCGTTCACAAAGTTGTCGGTACGCACGGAACTCCCCAACTTTTCAGTTCGAATAACTTTTCTCGAAAACAATTCCCGAACGTTACGTTCACTCTAATGGAAAACAAAAGAGTACCGCCGCGCCAATATAATGAGCAAACTGACTTTCTGTACAGTTTACTAACATTCATTATACTTACTACAGTTACATCAATAACGATTATGGAGAGTTACGATTTACTTGATTAAAGTGCAGTGAGATATCAGGACACCAAAATGGCTGCGGCTATGATATCAGATAGAGGACTCCGCAAAAAGTTGACGCAGGAAGCTATACCAGAGAAGACGCCGCGCAAACCATCGAAGCGTAAATCGACAGCGAGCAGTTCTAAGAGCGAGAAGAAAAATGAGCAGAACAACAACAAAAGGCCAAAAGTACAGACGGGAGATCCGAAACTAGATCTGTTCTCGACGTATCAACCCTGGGTGATACAGACGTACGGAGATTTGGCCAAAACGAAAACTATAACTTTGAAGAAGTACGCGAGAATATTGCGCACTTTGCGTGGCGAGGAATGCAATAGTTCTGACAGTTCCAAGTTCCGTTTTTGGGTGAAGGCGAAGGGATTTCACGTTGGGAAGCCGCCAGGATATGAAGCCAAGCCGGCCGACGGCATCGTATGCAGATATAGCGTGCTGGATGCAGATGGCTGCACCAGGGGAGCTGACGGCCAGGAGATCTACACTGGCTCCCAGAATGATCCACCTCTTTACATTCCTACACCACCATTGAAGGTAAGATCATCCAGTTAATCTACTTTTTAAATTAGGAGACGTTGAGAAGTGATTTAATTGATTCAGATTCACTTCAAGGAATTCATCCAAAAAGGATGACATGACATGGGTGTATTATAAATGGTATAAATAGTTTCTTGTCCACGTAAAGCCGTTAAAAACTATCTGTGGTGAAAACCTTCCTTTTTAATTTTTTTTAAATAAAACCAGATGCTTCTATCACTACACCATGCACCACTATCATGCATGATTGTTGTTTACATTCGCATAATCAAGAAAACGGCTAATGTCGGTTTCGATGGAATTTTCATTAATTGTAGGTCTACCGGTGAGTTCCATCGAAATTGGATTTGCTGTTCTCGTGACTAGCCCATTATTTACAGTGCAAACGCATTTTCTCGCGCCTCAACGAAGATATTTATTTGTTTTTATTAATTAATAATATCATAATATGCACTCTTTGGCCTCAGCCAGGCTCCGTAAAATCCGATAGGTTAAAGCAGTTAAAAGAATTTGATGTTTAACCGTGTTAGTACAGCATTATGTAAGCACCAAATAATTCAAACTCAAGCCAAGTCACAAGTTGGTTGGTTTGACATTGACTGATCCGTCAAGATCAGAGAAACAGGTGATTTTACTCACTAATGTACTAAGGAAACATAAACATAAGCTGGTCTTAATTTCGTTATTGTCAGTAGATTCCGCCTTGGATGGAATCTCTTTCAGTGAGTGGTCAGTAATAATAATAATAATAAAATCATTTATTGAACAATCAAATTACATAAACATATTGCAGCCCTGTCTTCCAAACTAGCGTGAGCTGTGTGTCAGAAGACAGTTCCCACCCAACACTTGCCTTGAATCTATTTGATTAAACAAAAACAAAAAAGAAAAGAATTTACAAATAATACCAACATTTTTCTAATCAATATCTGTTTGTGTGTGTGTGTGTGTGTGTGTGTGTGTATGTGTGTGTGGGGAGAGGGGTGTTTAATTTATTTAGTTTACAATAACAAGTAGTTTCTCAGTATCCATATAATCTAGTTGTTTTAACCATTGTTTTATTTTATATTTTAGATTATAACTGGAAATATTACTTACATCGTACATATCATTTAATTTATTATATAGTCTAGGTGCAATTGAATTGTAATGCATTTGCGCAAATTTTCTTTTTACTTTTGGGATTGGGTATCGCTTCCGTCGTTTGTTTGGGAGTTCCAGCAATGGAGCTGTTCTGTGGTATCTACGAACACACTGATAAATAAAAAGTTTGCGTACTGAGAGTACATTAGCCATTTCATAAAGTTTGTGCGTTGGATAACGAAATGGTAGATGCAGCAGTACCTTAAGTACAGCTCGTTGAGATCTCTCAAGCTCAAGTAAATTACTTTTGGCTGCAGCACCCCACGAAGAAATACAATATGTGACTATGCACTCTGCTAGGGATTTATATATCTGTATTAGAAGTGTTGAATTCGAAACCCGTCGTAGATCCTTAAAGACATATATAGTTTTACGTACTCGACTAGAGACAACAGATATTTGTTTTCTCCAATTCAACCTGTCATCAATAAATACACCCAAATATTTAATTACCGGAACTCTTTCCAACAGTGGACAAGCACACACATTAGCTAATTTAGGCTGTCGGTTACACGGAAAGGAGTGAATTCTCAGTTGGAAATCTATAGGTAGACCAACGCTAGTTTTACTAAAACAAAGGAATTTTGTTTTGTCTGCGTTAAGTGTAAGTAAGCTATCTTCAAGCCAGGCCGTTACCGAACATAGGCCAGACTCAGCTAACTGGCGAACATTATCCCATGTGGAGCTGTGGAACAGTAAAACCGTGTCATCGGCAAACATCGGTCAGTGAACTTGCTAGTGACATAAAATTAAAGGTAAAATTAATTAATGAGCTCTTGAAAAAATACGATGATTATCTGATTTCCATTTAAAATTGGCGTGGAATTTCACGAGATAAGAAACTTCTTTGATACATCATCTACCTAACTAGACAATAATCACAACAAAGCTAAACAATAATTATTGTGGCAAGGCAAGTGAGTGAGATCAAAGAACAGGTGATCTGTACCACCTTTGTACTAGGCATGCATAGTGTTTGAAGAGATGATGTCACGTCATTACCGGGTTTCAATACACATTCATTCATCATAATAATACTAGGTTAGTTATTGTAGTCTATTAGCTTTCATGTTGCTCTGCTTCGTTCGTCATTTCTACAGACTGTGGACAGTGTCATCATTGGTGTGATTGCTTATTTACTTTCTTGCTACCTAGTCTGATCAAATTTGATTGGCCAATCATCCAACACCTCGGTTTGGGCAAATTACATGACGTGCGTGACTCTCAGGCAAGGAATTTGTATATGTACTAATCTAGTATCATTTCAGAAGACCAGTTATTAGTTATTTCTGTGGGTCCTTCATAAACTTCATCCAATCAAAGCATGCAACAATTATAGATTTTAGGTTATCATAATCATTACGTCACTCTTCCATCAGCTCACTCAATGGAAATTCTAAATCTAAAGGGAATCAGTTAACAGACCTATATCCATTAATCCTACTAATATTATAAATGCGAATGTTTGTGAGTTTGTATGTTTGTTACTTCTTCATCCTCAAACGGCTGGACCAATTTCGATGAAATTTGGTGTGGAGCTACTTTTTATCACTCGGAAACAAAAGATCCATCGGGAACGCGGGTAAAACCACGGGGCGGAAGCTAGTAAAAATATATTTTAGCCATTAGTACTTATCGTCTATTCATTCATGGACCGTCTAATCTAACAAGGAACATTCCCTATTTTATATTTTTAACTGACTAATAAGGACAACCAATCACCCATCAGTAGGGTACGAGTAATTTCTTTTTCAAAAGATCAAAGAGCCACTGACTGATAATTATAAAATCATCGCATAACTAGCGTATTAGAAAATCATGGATTAGAAAAGTTAACGACATCTAATCCCAATAACCAGGACTACATAAAACGTACCACGTATGGTTATAACAACTTCAAACACGTCTCTTGGTTTCCTTTGCATGCCGGGTGCAGACGGAGCTAGTACGCCGCGTTCGTTCCCTCATTTATTATTACCGAACCCAGGCCTGCTCATGTTTATTAAAGAGCCGGCTATCCCGAGCCAGGTCTCACCTGAACTCACTGCGGGCTCAAGAACTGCTTATTTAAATATATAAAAGGAAAGCGTGACTGATTGACTAGATCTATCAACGCACAGTTGAAACCATTGGACGGTTAATTTGGCTAAAATTATGGCATGTGTCCGTGTTCATCCTGCTTCATATTAGTTATGAGTACCTAATACAGTAGTCATAGGTACCTACTACATAATATACAAGTACCGAATCTTCACTCAGAAATACGAATCACTGGTACATCTAGAACCTTGTCGAATAAAAATAAAGATTCCACGCGAAGAAAAAAAACAATTAGAATTCAAAACAAGACCCAGTGTTAAATCAAAGGCAAACAAGAATATAGAACATAACAATGTCGTTGAATTTGTGATAACTTTAATTAACAATGACGTAATAAATAATACACAATGTTATTAATCACCTCTAATTTCAATATTAATCGATAAAAGTTTTATAAAATAAGCGTTACTTTTTGTAATCAATCGCGAAGAGCTATACCGCAATGGCTTGTTGAAAATGAGGGAAAAAAACCCTCATTTTCATAGGCCTGTGTTTGATATTCACCGTGGTTGGTGATGATATGTGGCCGATGGTGGTAAGCACACAAAGCCTAGAAGGGAACTGGCTCTCAAGTGCAGCTGTCGGAACACACCGGTAGGTGTTTGGCCACAGATTTTTAACTTGAGGGTGGTAGTCAGCCAGGCGGGTACCACAAAGTACGTACCACCGTGCTGTAGTTTTCTCACGATGTTTTCCTTCACCGAAAGCTCATTGTAGGATTCGAACCCGTGACGTTCGTCTCGGTATCCGACGTCACTACCACTGAGCTATCATCGCCTTAAACGACTTTATGAAGGATAAAGGTGCAATTGGTATTTATAATAATATACCTACCTACCTAAAATAACTTTTAAATTACATGTAAAGGCAAAGGCTATGTGTAATACAATACCTAACTAAACCTTGCGAACATAGCGTTTTACACTCGAATCGGATATGTAACAAAAGCGGTAGGTACCTACTTGTGGACTGTGGTACATTTCGCCGATATCTATGCGCGCATGACAATACAGACGCGGTGTGAAATTTTAAACAAACGCTCGCATTCAATTTATATTCTCTGAGCACTCCCCGAACGCACGGTTTAGCAAAAACGTGGAGAACAATGGGTGGCGGCACGACCACACCGACGCCACAGAACCGATATGTGAGCGATAAGAGTCGATCGATTCTGTACAACTTGGTACAACACTCAGCTTGTTCAAGTTCCGTCGGCTCATAGTTACCTCCTGCCGTGTCATGCTGCCCTGGTGATTTGTATCGAATATATATCGATGAATCGCGCGATTGTGCATCGAGTACAAGTAGTGAATTTACGGTGTTGTCGATTGTAAGAATAAGAAGGGCGCCCATGTTTCAAGCAAGAAGTATCTACTACATAATGTACAGAGAAAAATGTCTCAGAATTGTTGTTTTTCATAAATATTATTTAAATAGCATTATTAATTAACACACTCCTCATTATGCTTTATTGTGCCACTAAATAAGATGTATTGGCAATTTGACAATTAGGTACCACTCTAAAATATTAATTAATTTATAAATATAAATTAAATAAATCCTTTGTACTTAAACAAATTTTCAAAATGAGAACGTAGAATAACGTGGAACCAAGCGACAAAAATTAAACAAAAGCCATACCTACACAGGTATAATTCATCAGGCAATCGGCCAGTGCAGGTGACATACTTGATTAAAATGAATGCCGCTCGACCGCAGAGCCGCCGGCCATTTTTACCTGCGCACAGAATTAACCGCTTATTAGTGAAACCTGGAACAAAATTCGTATAATTTATAGGGTTTAAATTCTAATCCTTTCGTATAATACAGATAAATGGTCCAAATAAAAGTTTTAATGCAAAATATTTGACTTTTATATAAAATAAAAAATATGATATTAAAATAAAATTTTATGCGGGCAACACATGATGAAAATATGTAAAAAAAAAACAAGCAATAGCGGATGGAGTCGTCGCCGCGGCAATTAAATTATTCTGCATCATCACACCCAACACAAGCGGGGGTGAGCGAAGCACATGCTTGGAATCGCTTACACGTCACCAAAATAAAAATAAAGCATTCGTGAACGAAAATGTGAGGCGAAATGTGGAATTATAAAGCATTACTGTGGGCCCTTTATGTATAACTCTCGTATTACTGGGCCCAAAATTAAATAACGACTGCAGATCGGTGGTCCGCAGTTGCGAACCCGTTTTCGGTCAGCAGTTTTTATTGTGTAAAGATCCTAAATAAAGATTTCAAAACGGGGGCTCTTAAAAAAATTGGCTCGCGTGTAATTTGTATGTAAAAATCCTTTAATGCTTTTATATATATTGGTGGGTTTAGAGAAACGGCAACATTTTTGCATTCAATGACATTTACTTTATCCACTCCACAATCCACAGAAAGTAACTGTAAGATGATTTTTGTTTTATGATTTCAAATATAGATTGCAAATTTCAAAAACAATTGACTGTAACGAAAAAATGGAGAAATTGAAATTACGTTAGACTAACTTGAAAAATGACCTAAAACGTACATCTTCATTGCTTCATATACGTGTATGGCTGCCTTTCCATTAGAGATGTACGTTGCTATGGATGCGCTTGATATCCGGGGTCGATATCGGTTACCCAGGGGTCGACATCAACGATAACTGATATTGGGGGTCGATGACGTCTAAAAATCGATCCCTATTAATTAACACAAATTTTTATTTGAAACTTTCAAGATACTGTATAAGTTGTATAAATATAAGCAGCGGCCGCCTCGAAGATTTTTTTTTTAAATATATTTGTTGTAAATAATTGTCATCAAACAATATTGCAACTATAAAGGCACTGCTCTAAATTCGAGATATGAATTGTTTCTATCAATACTGCTCGAGCGACCTTTTTGAACCCCAAGGTACTTGACTCTTTGTCACCCTAGAGACTTATACGTGAACCTCATTCAATAATACCTTTACAACATGTAGTTTCCCGGCATACCAGCCCACTTCAGCCAGCTAATCTTCCTTAGCCATTGTCGAAACTTCTTTGTAAGATTTCCCCACACTGGAGCTGATCCCTCAAAGAAATGCCGAGTGGCTTTTACAGATTTAAACCTTAAACATCTTTTTAGGTAGCTTTTGCAGATTTTACATTTATGACAATGTCCAACAATTACTACTTGATATTTTTGTAATTTCTTAGTATATTTTTATAGCTTCCTCCGAGGTTTTATCTGCCTTCTAGGGATAAAGTGGCCTATGTCCAACACCAAATCTTTAGGATATATGCGTACCAAACCTACTGTTTTTTTTTAAATGGTAATAAATGAAAGAAAAAAAAATAAAAACAGACGGACGGGTAGATTTTGAATATAAGTAAAGATTAGACACACACACCTATAATTGACTTGATTTAAAGAATATTTTTTGATGAATCAACATTCAAATAAATAAAATAGGTTTACCTACGTCGGCAAAAGATGCAAATCCGTTTTAGATGGGGCTTTCCAGTTCACTATGCAGTCCAGAATAAATGAAGACGATACATACAGATAATTTTAATTAAAGAGAGTAAATAATAATTCTGAGTGACAGTTTATTCTTTTACCTATAATACTCAAGAATTACCGTAGGTTACATTTACCGATATCTCAATTCGTTAATTTTCAACTCATAGTTACGTTTCTAATCTAAGTAGGTAATTTTTAGGTACCTAATTTCAATAAAACCTAATTCTAATACTCGTAAGAGTTATAACAGCCCGGGATTTAAATATGGCACGAATCCCGTATTCCGGGATAAATGGAACATCACTAACAACAACTTGTCACTACGTTTGAACATGTGAATCATCTAAAACGTATAAACTACCATATTTTGTAAATCCACGCAATAGATATACATACCGATCAAATGAAAAAAAAAATGCTTTATGTTGATTAGTTTGCGTTAGTTAGGTTTTGCACCCTATCGTCCTCATCCACAAATTTTTAGCATTAAATCCAACTAACTAACACACAAACAAGTCAAGCCAACAATCGACGGACTTTATAATCCAACTGGGACCGTCCACTGGCCCATTGTAAAAATTACGCCATAAATCTGGCCCGGGCCGTTGCGACGACGAACGGTCGGCGCGGGCCGCACCGTAAATTATGTTGGGTACAGCGTACAGAGCGGAGCGGGGCGCGCGGTCGCGACATCACAAAGGCGCGGTGAAAATATAGATAAGTTCGTACTTCGTGCTCGTGTCGAATGACGCGCCGACAATGTTTTGCTGATACGAATTACCGATACCCGTATATATTTCGGTTTGGTTCACTTTTTAGTATACCACTTACGTAGTAACTATTGATTAATCTGTGATACCACTATGCAGCGTAGTGAAGAGTTTGATGGAGGCGTCACAAGTTTTTAATTTTTGCATTTTTAAATAAAAATATTTGAGATATAAATTGCTTTTTTACATATTTTTAGTAACTATATCGCGCATCTTATTTATTACCTAAATGTTTAATTGCTTAAAATCGGCTGGGTCTATAGGCTAGTTTGGTTGGTGTGAAAAAATAATACCTATAGATAGAGATAATAATATACTTATTATTAAATATACGAGAATAAACTATTTTTACATGTAATGTTTGCAGTAATATTATTTTATTAAGCTGAATGCGGATGTCATGTCGTGTCGACCAATCCTAGGAATTTTAAATACGGTATATCTGACATGTTCAAAAAATCCATTGTGCAGCAAGAAATCGCTGTAGCCTCAGTTTTTAATTTAATAATATTTATGTTCACCGTCGCGCGTTATTTCTATAAGTGCTCAAAATATTCCGAAGTATTTATTATCATCTGCCTTCAGTCAAGTGGGACTTTAATCCCGGGATCCTTATTAAAGACGATTAGTAAGTATCAAATAAATATCTCGGGAATATGTCAGTCAAAAGAGCCGCGTACGCTGATCGTGCGACAAAAAGCCGCGCCGCATTCGCATTGCGGGCGTTCGTCTGGCGGCAGAGTACCGGGCTCGCAGCAACGCGCAGGAGATAAGTAATTCTGTGCCGCGTCGGGGGGCCGGGCGGGTGCGACGGAGGGCTGGGGCTGGAGGAGGGGGGTAAATGCCCGCGCGGCGGCGGCGGCGGCGGGTAATTGGTTCGCGCCGCCCGAGGCGAGCCCGTAGTATCGCGCTTTAGCGACGGCGCCCTCCGGTGTCGGGCATGAATAGTAGAAGTTTAGAGTAGAATTTACACCTAAAAAAATTTTAAATATATTTTTGTGGCATACGTTTACTTGATACAAGCCTGTTGTCGTATTTTATTCGATAATCTAGTTTTCCACTTCTACATTTTATGGCCACGTTTGATAAATCGGTAGCATAATTTAAACTTAGAAATAAATATTGCGTTATAGGAAAGTATGTTCTTTTTTGTAAAATACATCCCGGGATTCAAACTTGCGGTCACTATAAATTTCTGGTATCTACCTACTTAAAATCCTGGAATTAAGTATGATACTGATTGCACCTTCCTAAAATAAAATATCATCAGTCATTTAGCTCAATATTTTACAAAAGCATCACATTTGTAGTACCTAATTTATGTTTACGTAAAAACCACGAGTAGGTTTACGAAAGCTGGTTTTTAAGTAGGAACCATTTTAATTGTAATGGATGGATAAAGTTAAACAATTAATAACATAGTTTATTTAATTTTTATTTTTTTTCAAATTATTGAACACCAACCAACGCATATCGCAGTAGATACATACATTTATTTTAAATATATCCATTGCACATGGTTATATTACCTTATACGAAATCATCAAATACCAAGTCCATTATAAGAAAAATAAAAATGAAAACATAAAGTCCCGTTTCGACTCCACGGCTGTCGGGCCGGCTGTTTGTCATGCTACCGCCGAGTTATAGCTATGTCATGCGGCCACCGGCGCGCCACTTTATACATCCGACGGCGCTACCGCCCGCCACGAGCTGTGCACACCTACACCTTTATAACGAACTATATACCTACGCGGTATTGAGTGGCGTTCGTGTGATATACCTCGGTGTAGGCAGATACCAGATAGTCTAGTGAAAACTTATAGCATTTTCCACCTAAAAGACAAGTTTTTTGACGTTTTATTCACTGCCAAAGTTTGCTGAATAATAGCGTGGGAAAACCTATCTGTGCAAAATTGTACACTGAAGTTTTGGTCGATTTGGAATGGGCTCACGTCACGTTGTAGATTTTAGGTAACTTTGCAAGATAGCATAGTTCACGAAACTAAAGAATATCAGGATTTCAAACTGAAAAACTGATAAATTGATTAGAGTTCCTTTGACAGGGTTCCAACTAGGTAATTGTTTTATTAGTATAGATTAATTCATAATATATTAATATCAAATTATTAGGCTAAGTGATAATCAATTTCGTCACTCACGATAGTAACGTGACAAAGGCCATACACAAGTCAAGTGTAAAGCAATAGGTACTGTACGAGTAGGTAAGTATATAGGTACTACACTAACTTCCGCCCCGTAGTTTCACCCGCGTTCCCGAGGTATCTTATGTTTTCCCGGGATAAAAAGTAGCCTATATGTTATTCCAGGGTATGATCTACCTATCTATGTGCCAAGTTTCTTCCAAAGCCGTTCAGTAGTTTTTACGTGTAATGTAACAAACATTCATTTCATCCATACCAAACTCATGTTGAAAATCTGTCAAAAAGTTCCTTCTGCTAGGAACCGGTGTGATCAAAAAGCAAAACTTGTGAGATACCAACTTATACGATACTTTCGGGTACCAGCCTACTGCTATATGTATATCTATACTAGTTTTCCGCCCGCGATCCCCTATTTTACCCCCTTAGGGATTGAGTTTTCAAAAATCCTTTCTTAGCGTATGCCTACGTCATACATAAATTTCAGCCTGATCCGTCCAGTGGTTTGAGCTGTGCGTTGACGGACGAACTGAAGATTCCACGCTGATTTTCCAATAAAGGAAAACAGAACTGATAACTTTAGTTATGTTTCTGTGACGCCTTGGGTGTTGCAACCTAACCTCATACCGTATGCAATGCACAGTAGAAATATAGACCTTTATTCTGTGCCGTATACTTGTTTGCCGATCTGGTATAAAAAAACTTTAAAAAATATATATAACCGCCTTCAAAACACAAAAAAGCAATCGCTCACGTATTTGTCAGGTAAGGACTGCAAGGAGCAGCCAACAGACTTTAGTCCTTTAAAAAAAAACTTAAGTCTAAAGTGTAGTTTGCGATGAATTGAGAACCTCCTCTTTTTTTAAGTCGGTTAAAAATAGCGTCTTTGGGAAATCTAGATACCCGAAATTATGATTCTAGCGCATTTTTTAATCTATTTACACATGTTATAACATTTCTATAGCTGTAGGTATTTGCACAATATAATAGTATGTATGTAAGTACATTGAAGATGATACAAAGCCTATTGTGTAGGTACCTATTTTTAGCCACAAACTAGGGTTGCCATATTTATTTGCCTCCAAACATTTAATTGATCAAACAAATCAGCCGACTCATACTTGTGATGAAAATACTAAATTATAACTCAAAGCAAAATTATTTTTACGAAATTATCCTCTTCACGAGGAAAGAAGATGGCTTTTCACTCATTACTTGAAGTATTGCGAGTTGGACCGAACTCCGGTCCGACGCGACGCGAGCAACGGGGCGCATAAAATACGACTCTCCGTATCGTCGGCTACAGAGCACGAATGTGTCACGGATACGGGCTACTAGTGATGTACCGTTTTGGAATCAATATATCGATGTACTACTATGAAGCTTTAAGCTATATTTGTATATTATGTATGTATCCAACCAAAGTGTCTTTAAATCTGAAATTTGAATTGAATCTGAGAGAGCAAAGAAAGATAATGTGAAAATAACTTGTCGTCATTTTAAGATTAGAGATTACACTTTCCTGATGAAAACGCAGAAGCTGAAAAACGAGGTAGCAGCGCTAGGTCTGTTCATATCGATACTTAGAAATATCTTAATCACTATTTTCGTGTTTGGTGTTACCCTCACATGCAATCAGTCCGGCGAGTCGTGGCGACGCCACTCAGCGTGCCTCGTAAACGTTATCGGCTACATCGTAAAAATGCTACGTAAAACTGGCGAACGTGCCGCCCGCCGGCTGTTGCTGCCAGGGCTGCCAAATAACAAAATGATATATTTGGTGCGGACTGTGGAGTGAAGTTCTAAACTGAATTTGCTCGATAATGTAGCAGATCGACAAATCGAATATTTATGGCATCGTATACGTATTTGTCCTCCCTAATCTTATAACAATAATCGCAATGATAGCTTCAGCATTATATTCGGAGAGCCTGTTGTCTATCAATAACACCATTAATTTCAAAATTTAAGGTATCACAGGTTCTAAATTAGAAATTATGCTATTCACTATCAGACGATTCAAATTTGAAAATCGAATCAATCGTTACGAAATTGGGAATTATCAAAATCCCAATGGCATACAAAGTGGCACACCTTTCGATTTGAGAATGTTTTTTAACGTTTTTAACAATGGTGTAATATTTTGCTTAGGTACTTGCTTTAGATTTACTTCCTTGATTAAAATGGTTGCAACCTTCGATTTTTTTTTTAACACTCTAAACCAAAATACCACTTCCTCTGTAACATCGATAAAACCAAAAATAACGATAATTTTATACACCTACTTAAATTGTTAAAAGACAAAGGCGTAGTCCTACCTAGAGATAATATTTAACGGCATCGTCATAATAATTATATGATATTTAAACCATTTCAACGTTTCCAACGATGTAACATTAAATATCAGATAACTTAGGCGTGTTGAAGTGAATAAATGATATTTTAACGACGCGCGACGACGGCTAGAATATGGCTGTTATTATAACTCAAAATGGCAGACTTTGAGACAAGTGCAGCGTTATAACAGCCTTTATTAAAAGAAGCCTTTTATGAGACGCCCAGCGCCTACCATTTACTTTTATAGTGATTCAGCCTAACCTCAATCAAATGTGACTTGTTTCGATACATTCAGACGTTCTTTGACACAATCAGTAAAACCTCCTTCAAAGACAATACCTAAAATTAAAATGGGACCTTGGAGCTATACTGAACCCAACGCAAAAATAATGATTAAAATCGGTTCCTATAAAAAAATATGCGTGAACATACATTAAAAAAAGCAACCACATTGAGAACCTCCTCCTTTTTTTGAAGTCGGTTAAAATCGATACAGTTAATGACTGAATTGAATCGCTATGAGATTTGGTATTATAGCTCTGTTCACAAAACAGCCAATGATTATATTCGAAAGATCTTAGTAGACTAGATATACTCAAAAATACGTTAGGTACCTACCTACTTACCTACCTACTAGGCACTTATTTTCCTAAAAAGCTGCCGCGTACACAAGTCACATGTGCTACCATCTAAGAAATTACTTTCTTATATAAATAAATAACTGCACATCACTACAGTTAGAAAACGGATACACCAAACTCAGATCCCTTTTAGATCCCTCATTTCGGTAGAGTGATCTGGCAAAACGTGACGGTCGATGCTGGGCCCGCAGGCAAATTCACACCCCAATTAGTGTCCGTGATCGAATGTCCCTAAGTTGGGACCCGGCCCACCCCCGGACTCTGTCCTTCTGCAAAGTGGACATAAAGTTTTACTAGATAAGCAACCGCGAATATTCGACTCATTTATTTTATTATGTAAGGTTGTAAGGCACTTATACCTAACTAGCGGTTCCCCGCGCTTTCACTCGCGTTCCCGGGATAAAAAGTAGCCTTCGGGGATAATGTAGTTTCCTATTAGTGAAAGAATTTTTCTAATCGGTTCAGTAGTTTCAGAGCCTATTCAATGCAATCAAATCTTTCCTCTTTATAATATTAGTATAGATATACGTTCATTTAATGGATCATTATGTTATTACAGAAATAAATAGGAATGATAATCAAAATCACGGCGCTTACGACTTTTTGGTCGCGAAAAAACTACACCTTAAAGCCGTTCCAGCGCTACTGTGTTTAAACTATGGTTAGACGACTAATTATTGTTTCAGCGCTGCAGCGAATATTAACAAAATGGAGCATGAGCATGAAGCTATCATTTGCTTAGGATAGCTTCTCTATACAGTAATATAACTCAGTGGATTCCAGGCCATTATTGTATGAAAGAAAACTCATTATAATTGATGCATAAATTGCAGAATAATAGTGGAAATTCAGAGCTGTTCGGGTGACGAACCGAATAACCAGTTTTAATTTTCCATTCGGAAAGAGGCAGTCGAGCAGGCAGGCAGTATGATCGGGTAAATAAAGACTGCGACTAACTAAATCATTTCTTCTTCTCGGAACGGCAATCGAGTGAATGAATAAGGGGGATCGCTCACATGCATGAAACGGTAAACTTTGAATTCTCCCTCCATACACTCCAAACTTATTCAAGACTCCAAATTATATCGACGCTATTGAACGTATTATGAAACCGGCAGATAAAATACATCTTTGGCTAATCGAAGAACTCAGCGTGATATTGTATATACTTGTTTGTTTGTTTGAATGCGCTAATCTCCGGAGTTACTAGTACGATTTCAAAAATTCTTTCTCTAATAGGAAGCTACATTATCCCCGAAGGTTATTGGCTACTTTTTATCGCGATTTTAACGCGAGTGAAACCGTGGGGAACAGCTAGTATAAAATAAAAAAACCTTTTCAGTAAAAAATGTTTCAATTGCCCAACCTTTAACACTTTTCAGATCACAATCGCTTTATTGTTAGAACTTCAAATGCTTACAATTCCACGAAAAGTTTCCTAAATTTAAGAAATCAGTTTACGATAAAAAATTATAAATATGTTTGAAGGTCTATTTATGTCCGGTGATACTAGCACATCCAGTAACTCTACCAGTACAATTGGCTATCCCTAAGTGTCCCGCATCCCGGGACGATCTCTATCAAGTTACTTACTGGCCGGGGCCCGGTTGAGGCGCGTTTAATTCCATTTTCAAATTCTGCCCCTTTTCTTTATTGAGCCTTCTTGTTTCTAGTTAAGGGCCGTTTGTTAAATGGAACATTAAAGGATGGCAATAACATGGGATCTATATTTATTTATTAGAACCTTGTTATTAAAAAGTTTTATTGGTAAGCGCATCACTTGAAAACGGCTGGACCGATTTACCAATTTCTTTTTTAAAATATTTGTAACAGTGTTGCAGGGAGCGAAAAATTTCACCGGAAAACTGAAAAAATGGGAACAACTGAAACTGTTTTTTTCTGTCTGGCGGGTTCGTAGTAGATAATATTTGTAAAACATATTATTTTTACAAAAGGGCAATAAAAAATCAACACCAGACAGACGCTTAGCTTTGATTTATAATGTGACATAAAAAAACACTCGCTCTTTAATCGTACCTCATATACTAGGAAAACAAACGCGGCGTGAATGTTATCATTTCATTTCACTGAATTACGATTTACATAAAAATAATAAACAGAAGCGAAGCGGTCCCGCCACTAAAAAGCACATATCTTCCACAATTCTTTTCACCGAGGCGTTCGGATAAGCCCCGGGGCCGGGATTGCGGGGATCGCGGGATCGCAGCCGATCCCGTGGGTCGGGCGTTATCAAGTTATCAATTTGGCCTGCCCGCGCCCGCGCCCTGCCATATGTTCGCGTTGGACCCGACTTTATATCTTTCGCAGTAAGGCGATCTCTGTGTCATTGCGTATTTTATTTCCTCTTGACTATGTATGGGACGTGGGGTTTATGTGGAGTTATATTTGTGTATTTATTTGTTATACATATGTATTATGTACTGGCATTTTTCGAGGCAGTTGGGTTAGGTACTATATCAAACCGAAGCAAAGCTGATTTGATTATAGTAATTCCTAATTTTTAAGTTGTTTTACAAATATTTATGAGTTAATCAGAGATGTATATCTGAGGGATATTGAACTATATCCAAATCCTAATTGACCCCAGGTGGTGGACTCTAGGAAACATGTTTTTTTTATGCAAAAGTGTTCCACTCTATTGAGTTTTTATAAAAGTTTTAAAGTTAAAACATTAAACAAAAAGACGTCACATTAACCGCGTATCGGAGTCCGTGCGTGTCGTCACGGTGTCGTTTCGGCTCGTCCGCCTAATCCACTTTTAATTTTGATTAATGCTTCCCCTCTAGAGGTCGCGGCTGAGCGTTCCGGGACGGTGCGCGTCCCAAATACTTAATTAGGTTGCTTTGACTGGTTTTTTTTTTGCAAATTTTTATGGCGCAGTTTAGAAATATCGCCGTAAAACTTGGGTCGGACAGAATACATCATTAGCACGTGGGTTTAGCAAATTACGTTATTGCTAAAAGAATTAAAAGTCCGGGATTTCCGAAATTCTGGCCTTTAAAGTTTCTTCTAATAGGGATGATGACTGGTTAAAAAATTATTAATTCAGTTAAGTTATCAAAAAATATTGGATACGTATTTTTTATTTTTTTTAACGTAATTTCTCTGTAAATAGTGTACTTTTAAAGCACTGTATTTTCGTTTCGATTTTATTTTCGGAACTAAAGGACTGACGGACTAATTAGATTTTTTTAGTCATCATCCCTATTGTTATCGATTTACTTCATTTATTGCAGGTTAATAAAATGTAATTACAATACCATATATAAGGATAAAAAACCAGTCTAGTGCGAGTCTAACTCGAGCGAGGGTTCCTCACATATAATATGGGCTGCAGGACAACTATGCTATGAACATATTACAGCATAAGAAGGCTGTGCTTAAACTGCGAACTCTCTATAAAAATATAGCAAGGAACCTTTTTCTGAAGAACCCACTAAGAAAGACTCAAACTAGGAGTAGTGAAACCGTATCAAAATCCAGTGTAAGTACTAGGTGCACATAACTCAGTCGTAGAACTAGCAGGCGAAGTAACTTAGCGACGGGCGGGGCGGACGCGGCGCGGCTTCCGGGCGCGCTTCCTTCCGGAAATAGGGCCCGTTCCGGGGCGCCCGCGCCGCCCGCGCCCGCCCTGTCGCCCGTCACCGCTCGCTCTAATGGCGCGTGCCTCTATAATGTCATGCCACCCTGGTACCTATCGCTCGTTAGCCCCTGCTCTTCGGATGACGACGACGACTTTCCTTTTTTTTTCATTCGAGTTTTTACCTAAAAAATTTTCTTTTTTTACAAGCTTTTATTTAACCTACTGTATTAGTTAGTATTGTAGGCACGTTTAGGTCGAAAGTTTTACTTCCCATAATGTAAATCCGATGACAATAAATAATATGGAGCTGAATAAAAAAAAGCTTGTACTGTACTGTAAAAAATATACTTAAACTTATTTCCAATGACTGCGCCGGCGTAGGCGTTTTAAGTGGTAGGACACGGCAGTAAAAAAATCAAAATCTATGATTATTGTAACCTTTAAAATATGCATGTCATTGTGGTCTATTTATTTACTACAATCACAGAAATACTTAAACCTGTGTCAGATCTGCTAGCTACCACATAGTAAGTTATTAAATAATTATTTGCCTAATTTAAACATTTTACTGACACCAAAATCGACAAACCAATGCCGTCGCTAATTGACTTGTTTACCGGTAATAGACAAGAGCTTTCCCCTCACTCAACTAATGTAAAGGGGTTGTCATTAATTGAGTACCGTAAACCCACGTGCTAATGATGTATTTTTGACTAACATGTACCAATTATGTAAAAAATAAATGGTCTTTTTCATTTCAAGTATTATTATGTTGGTACGAGTACGACGCGCGAAGTAGATTCTCATTAGCTAAAACGCAAAAAGTTACCGTTACTTTACAACACACTGCTAACTATGCAGTCTTACAACAAAAGTGCGAGTGGAATACGGTGAAAACTATACAATATGTAGTTGTAGTATACAACCATTATACAAGTATACAGCGACAGCGTGTCTTACTTAGATAGTATAGGCACAGAGGTGTAGGTATAGATAGACGTGTCGACCACCGCGCCCCGGGCCGCGCCTCGCGCCTGTCGAGTGCCAGTGTTGACGGGCTCTACACCGACTCGAGCCCACTTGATACTTGGCATATTTTTATATTTTTTTGGGTACTAAAAGTACTACATGTCTCTGTTGTATGTTTTAGAATGTGAATGTGCTAAAAGAAGTACATAAGTTTATTTTCTGAGACTTTGACTTAAGTTTATAAAAGTAAAGAAAATTTTCAAATCAAACGACTCAATATTTTTGGTTATTTAAAATATTAAATATATTCTAAAAACGTCATGCTCCTTGCCAAAACAGAAATCAATTAATGTGAGCCATGAGATATTGATATTAAGGTAAACTTAGAACTAGACATACTTTCTTTTACACAATTTGTTTTTGTTGAATTTTGTGGAAATTGTTGTTCTATCCAATCATCCAATTTAACCAAATAAAATCAACAAAACTTATGCTTTTCCTTTAGATTATGTAACAAACTGACTAAATCCTTCATAATTAAAGCCGGTAAAGCCAAATTCGCGTATTAGGCGTTACAAATTCCTCCCAAAAAGTTGTACAACAAATTCGTATCTCCGCTAACGACCAAACCTATTCCGACCCGCTCGTCAGCACGTCAAAGGGCCAGGGGGCTCACAGCCTGTTATCCTCCCACACTGGCTGTCACCCTCATTATGTTACCGCGCGAGGATATGTTTTGCAAAATGGCGCTGTGCTACGGGGTAGTGTCGTGTACTTCTACTAATGTCAATTTGCAGGCTCATTTTGTAAAAGTATTTGAAGATGCAAATTGCTCGATATTATGGCTATAAAAATGACTTATCATAATAAAAATCATCATATGCCTGATGATTTTTATCGATCGATGTATCGATTCAACTTACAAATAGCCCATCGAGAAAATCCTATTTTTATTATAAATACTCTGACTGAACCACAATAACAAAACTACTTGTGAGCATTCGTTTTAAGACCAATCGAATCTATTCGCAGAAACTTAAATGAAGTATCTTAGGCCCAATTGCACCAACGTCGTATAGCTTTAATGCACTGGTTAAATATGGCTATTATTGTGTGTATTGTGTACTTTTACGAGCTTCGTCAGCTTCGATCTGAACTAATGTAATAGGGTCATCCGGCTCGCTTGCTTTGGTCTATGGATATAAGAGGGTTGCGGTGATTAACGGCGGTATTGAAAAATCTGCGTGAGAAATATGGCTATGTGACAGAATTTGTATAGAGAATCTATCAAATTGACATATTTAACCTGAGGTGCTATACGACGTTGGTGCAATTGGGCCTTAGGGAGCTAGTCTTTTTAATTATTTCTATGTAGCGAATGAAAGTTTCTCTCTCTGTAATCTGTCCCTACCTAATACTATTAGCATTTATCACATACGATTGTGTATGAAAGTAACATATTAATATATAATAGAAACATATTTTAGGAATCATGTGCCTTATTATAAAAGAAGCAAGAAATAAATATTATACTAAGGAAAAATATATGTAGGTACATAAGAAAACCAGCTAATAATTTAACATCTCTACGTGACACCAAGTGGGCAAACAATAAAGATAGTAATGAACGGCGCCTACTGTCTGATATTACAGTAATGACAACTGATGCCACTATTATATTAATTTGTATGTCACTAATGAACCACACATGGCTTCTCTGTTACCCTGGTATAATTATTGCCTTGTTAGCAATATTGATGATTTTACTCATGACCACTACAAGTCTATGTATCGTGAGCTAGGTATACTAGGCGACAGTTAATAATGACTAGTAGAAAATATACTACGAATGCATAAATATACTGAAGAATCATTATATATATACAAATGTCAGCCCGGTTCGCGTTGCGTCACTGCACGCGAGTAGATCTATCTACGGTGGTATAGTTACACAAGCTATCTCGTTATCTTCTGACAATCGAAAACAAGCCTTAGCTCTTTGCAGCAAAGCTGATGAAGTCGGTAAAGTTATATTTGCACCACTCGACTTGATAGGTGCCGGTGCCGGCGAGGCCAAGAGACAGATAAATATCGCTTTATACTCATCGCATCGCTTTGAAGCGGTGCGGTCAGTAATTTTCTCGCTCTCGCTGCTGCGGCGTTAGTAGTCTCGTGTATATTTATCACCATGATATACTAACTTGGCGACGACGGCTTTTACGATTGTTAAGGCTGATGTAGGTATCATGATGTTCTTCGTTTTAAATGCTTATAATAAAGGTTATGTATCTTGTCATTAGTATCTGCCTAGTATATGCCAGTCGGCAACATTACAGTACGGACAGTTACTAGTAACAATAAATCATTCGTGAATACGCGCATGGATGACAATTTTAAATGGTCCTGAAACTTGTTGCTTGCCTTTGTTACGTCACTTATGTTACTATCTAGATTTAAGCAATTATTTGTGATTTCATTTTTCTTTTCCAGTATGTTTACAGAAACTATATTTTAAACCTCAGTAACGATCTCGTACGTGTAACATCTCTCACACATTTAAAATTCATATAGCAATTCAAGCTTTATTCAAGATCATGATTTGATATAACATAAATCCGACGGCATTTAAGCTGAGTGCGGTGCGGCGGCACACATTACCAGGGACATGCTCGTATTTCACCGGCTCTCGAGGCTCGCACGCGGAGATTTCCACGTCTCGACTCGGCTCGCTCGGTATCTTATAGTGTACTCGCAAAGAGCCATGTCGTTTTCATCTTGTGAAGACGTCAGGATCAGAAGTAGCGACGCGCGACGTACGAATATTTCCGTCACTCTTATCATAACACTTGTAATTTTCTTGATGGGATTTTAGGAGAAAGCCGTGGACATTATCAAATAAAAATGGAAAATCTCTCATTGAATAAAATCTCCTGGGGTGGATTTGAATATTTAAGAGTTAGCAAGTTAGTTAGTTACGCAACTAGCAGTTATTTACTTAGAAAAAAAGACGGATACTGATAACGAAAGACTTCCTTGATTTATTTTTATGTAACTAATTGATTTATCTGTTGAAGAATATTGAAAATGCTGATAATATTGAAAAATTTCTTCAAAGATTTCCTTGCCAATAGATTAAAAACAAGGGAACTAACTGAATGTAAACTCTCTGTGATATAGGACAGTACTTTAAAATTCATATTAAAATAGAATACGTGTAGTAATGCACGTGGTAACTGGCTCTGAAGTTAAAATCACTAAATTTCTCTCCACTGCCGAGATCTCTAACAATATACTGCTTTAATGTGTCCTCGGCGACGCACCTGCATTCGAATAGCTCTGAAGTTCTGAGATCTTGGTGGTGGCAACATGGGTGGTAATTCTGACTACTAAGTATCTATTTAAGATACCTACTGTTACCATATCTCATTTTCTTCATCAACTACTTTCTTATTTAGTTTATAATTGTCGACTGTTGAATGAGGCCTACTGGCTACTGTCTTATGATCAATAAAAATTAGATCCCTTGCTTTACTCAATGATATTTAGGCAATATCTTCAAAACGTTAATCTACTGAATGTAAAGCAATCTCTTTTCATTATCTTCATTTAACAAACCCTTTTGAAAAATATACAAGAATCGGATTTCGAAAATTGTATGCTTTTTGCTAGAAACAGATATACTATAATGAGATAACTTAATCAGTAGTAGTCAGTTTTAGTTGTCATATCATGAAAAGGTACCTTCATTATCTACTCAAAAATTAATCAAATGTCACTCGAATTCTGATTTAGTTTTAGTATTTTAAAAGTAACAATTTTAATATAAACATTTCAGTTGCCAATTGCCAAACCACATGAGATTTACAAATTGTCAAATCGTAGCGTAGCAGACGCTTCCTCGATATAGATAAACATTATGGGCAATATTTTCATTTGTGCTAAAGCTCAAGATACGATACAGTTTTAGTTCGCGCACGTGTTCGTATGCAAATGGCACAACGTCGGGATAATGCGACGTAATAATAACACCGAGAATACCGAGACACCGAGACGGTGGAGAGAGGGATGTAGTGTTAACTGTCACTTTATACTTAGTTCACCGTAGATGTGAGAATTTTGAGAAATTCCATCTACATTTTGTGCGAGTGTTTGTGCTCTTGAGTTTTCATAATTGATGGCAATTGGAACTCCTTTTGTGATTGTCGATGGAATCATTAGTCATTTTATAGCAAGTTCCCCCGAGTTTCCGAGAATAATAAAAGCTAACAATTGTAGATAACATAGATTAATAGTTCCGGAGATTACCTCATACATCCAAACTACACATTTTATAATATTAAAGTCGTCATAATATAATTAGTGCATTTTGACAAGAGAGGTGTATCTTCATGTCGCACTGAGTTTGTCTCATTTTGGTACATATGCAGTTTAAACGGGCATATTTAATTTGGTTACTTTCCAATTTTAGCTATTATCTAAAGTTCGCCGATGGCATCTATCTCACGTTTAGAAAGAATAAGCATTTGAAGTTTTGAAGTTCCCATTGCAAATTTGTAACAACACCAAATGCAAACCCAGTTTCGCAATTATTATGCGACGGGGGTCAATGCGAGGTTATCGTCTGTCGCCCGACTCGCAATTGGCAAACATGTGTGCAGACGTAGGGCGGCGAGTGGCGAGCGGCGATCGGTGAGCGAGTAAATGGCCCGCGCCTCACCTCCCCGATGCGAGGATCACGGACGTTAGAGCGCCGTACACATTTTGCGACTTGTGCTATGTTCCAAATGTATTATTTTCGTTCAGTATTATGAACAATAAAATAAAATAAATAATTATAAGCCAGCATATATTTATAAATAACTAGCGACCCGCCAGGGTGCAATTTAAATTTAAAAAAAAAGTAAATTTTTGGTTAAACCCATAAACGGCTGAACCGATTTTAATTAATTTATTGCGCGACTGTCAAGATATATTAAAATAAAAAAAAAACAACAATATCAATCATCATTTTGGCGGATTTTTGGCGCCAAAATGGATGTCTTAAAAAAAATATACTATATAGAGAAAAAGTAATAAGTGCGGAATATTTTTTTGACTAGGTCATCAACTCAAAACTAAAAAAAAAATGCCGTTTAGTTATAAAGTTTAAATAACATACCTACATACATGACAATAATATCAAATGTAATCTATCGTAGTAGTGTTCTATACCAACACTAATAAAATACATATTGATAGATATCAAACACTAAAGATCAATTATCTTTTAGAGGTGAAATGTCTGAAATTTCACAAGTAGTCTTTATCGGTACTCGCACCGCCCGTCCGCCGGCGGCCACAAATCTTCCGTTTCACTCGTGCCCAGCCTCCGAGCGGTGAGAAGAGGAAACAGCACGCTCCAAAGCACGCGGCTGCGTGATACCGGCTACTCCCGAAATAGACCCCCCGCGCGGGGTGCTGGCCCATCGACGTGCTTTTAGTATGCTGCGCGCATGCGAACCGCCCGCACCCTTCTGCGCTCCTGGTATTTACACCTGAAACTACGCGAATAAAATCAAAATAAAAAGCTAAAAAACATCTATCGACAGTGCTGTATAGCATGCTTTAAACAACAATGGTGGCGATCCTGGCCAACCCAAAATGGAGTGAAGACCTCACCATTCAAATGATAATTGAGTACGAGAAGCGCGAATACCTATGGAATCCTGTGTCGGAACATTACAAGAATAAGAAAATAAGGGAGCAGGGTTACGTGGAAATTATAAACGCATTGAATCTTGTTGACGTTACAGTTAAAGAATTGAAAAATAAAATAAAGAACATACGTTCGTCGTACAGCGTCGAGTTGAAGAAGATTCGCGCGGCTAGAAAGGCTGGCGCGCATGCGTACAGACCCAGCGTCACGTGGTTCGAGCACGCAGACAGGTTTCTACGAGCGATAGTCACACCGAGCTCGGTGAGTCTAAGCTTTTTTATTGTTTACAATGCTTACACATGCGCTGTAACTTTGTATGACATCTACAATAACAAAACTTTTGTTTTTAGGTGGATAATAGTCTACTAGAAATACCGGCGAGCGACGACAGTGACGCGGTGCAAGATTTGAGCGAGAGAAAATCTCCTGAGAAGAAAAGCCCACGCAAACGTCGAAGTTCCACTCGTTCATCGACTCCATACGTGTTGAACACGCCATCTCCGCGCCCAAGCACTCCCTTCGGGTTGAACCAGACAACCTCTCCATTCGGGATTCTACCGTCATCAACAACCGCGCCATTTCTTAACCCTCCAGTTGGCATCGCTACTCCGCTCACTACTTCACTTGCAACTATATATCCCATACCAGCGAAACAAAAAAAAGGAAACCTGGACGACCGAAACGGAGACCACTCAGATGTACCGCAAGATCTGAGTCAACATTCTGAGAACGGAAACGAAAACGAGTTTGAGATGTTTGGCAAACTAATTGCTAGTCAATTACGAAAACTGCCGTTGAGCTTGGCTTTGGACACGCAGTTGAAAATCCAGACTTTGGTGAACGCAGCGAGGATTCAAGCTGTTTACCAGCAGTACAGCTATGCTGGGCCGTCCCAAGAAGCGTTGTCTGTCCAGGCTTTATCGAACGGCATTTTGGCAAGCATGGCCTCTCAGAGCTCATTCGCCTCTCGATCGATGGGCTTGAGAAATGATTCTCCCGACGATATGAACAGAGATCTGAAGACCGAGTATTCTGTTGGCTCAGAGCCAGAAGACTAGTGTAACATGCAGGGATTTTAAGACATTCATTTATTCAACCCTAATCCTAACCATAAATGGGATTTAAATATTTTTTTGCTCATCTTAACTTAATTTAACTAAAATAAAATTTCAATCGTCAATGTTTAGAAAACTTTGATTGGTTCGGATTCGGATGAAGGGTTGTTTATGTTAGAAACTATAGTAACTTTATATACTTACGTGTTTTTAAATTTAAAAAAAATATATAAATGTGATAGATGTTTAGGACCCGACATGAAAACACAATAAATCCTATAATAAGTAATATTAAATGAACAGTACAAAACAGTGGTGAAAACATGAAAATAGTCAAAAATACTTTGCATATGTACTAGTCAATCTTTATATATTTCAATGTTTTAAATGTACGTAGATCTCAATTTTTTCGGCTGTGTTAGATTATTATTTTATTCGTAGAGAAAGTTACCATTTTACAAAATTTTATTTTCTTAGTATCAAGATGTTTTGTGCCTACTGGGCGAATTTTGAAATGAGTGTTGCCAATAATTAAAAAAATCGAATTTATTTTATGTGTGGTAGAAAACAAAGGGCTTGTGTTTTACAATATTGTGATTATAAAACGCATGCTGGTTTATTATTGATAAGAAAATTACCTCAAAATAGTAACTGTGCTGTACCTACTAGAGTTTATGATAGAAGTAATTTGGTATGTTATATTTATCTGTTGTTTAATGTGCCACAATTAGATTGTAACAGATTGTGATTTATTGAAAATAAAAATATTTTATAAATGTCCTGAAATATGATTCTTATTTTATCAAATCGATTGTGCTTAACCAAAAAGACATAAATTGTATATGACAAAAAATTAAGTTTTATGCTACTTATGTTCTTGAAAATACATTATCAGCAACAAATAAATTATAAATATGTCAACTCCACTTAGTCATGCACATAAGAAGAACATTGAGAATACTAATCCTTACTGCATAAGCCCAAAGAACGTTAATGCTTTAACGTTCGTAGTTAGAAAATCCCAAAACATCGAAACAAATTATTGAAAATATCCAGATTTTTTTCACGTAATTTACGGGACGTCCCGCCCCGGTCAGTCCCCTCCTGTCCTCGCTGTCCCGTCCCGTCCCGCAATAATTTACGCGGGCTCGGTGGGTATAATCCTGCCGACACGTCCGTTATTGATTGGCCCCGGCGTGGCGTGACGCGGGCAAACATTCGAATTCCGTATGGGCATGGGCTGCAGGGGCGTACTGTGGGCGTGTTGCTGCGAGCGTGACTGTAATGAGCATGGAAATTACAGCGTTAATTTTGAAGGCGTTATAATTTGTTTCGTATTTTTAATACTTAGATAAGGCAAGCTTATTTTTTGTT
The DNA here is from genome assembly GCA_963555595.1 of Tethea ocularis. Taxonomy (NCBI): domain Eukaryota; kingdom Metazoa; phylum Arthropoda; class Insecta; order Lepidoptera; family Drepanidae; genus Tethea; species Tethea ocularis. The sequence goes on from OY741979.1 coordinate 5,697,417, forward strand.
TGAGTCGTCTAAGTGTAACAATTTTGATTTTTTTTCATTCAAATATGAAAATATTATACGTTTTAGATATTGGGGTCGAATTAATGTATAGATAGATAGGTTAAGGAGATTTTTATTTGAAAACATGCATTTTGGCGCCGAACGTCCGCCATTTAGATTTTTTTTTATTAGAATATACCCAGTGGCACTCGAGCAATACAGGCGTACGGCGTACCTAACGACACATCATTCATCAAATCAGTTCAGCTGTTTGGTAGTTACGAGGGAACATGGACGGACTTACATAAACACATCTCCAACTCAAAACTCATCCAGTTAAGGCACTTATGGACGTCGAAAGTTACAAATGACTACCACCGGTTCGTCAATAATACACTTACATACATTATAATTATCCGAATAAATCTAATCTACTTACAATTTCACCCCATACTTCATAGGCAGCATAATAGTCGCGGAAAGATTCGAATGTGGCGAAATTTGACAATTTGAAATGGCGCGATCGAGACGCAGTGGCGCAGCGCAGGGCAATGGGCATGGCGGGCAATAGGGGGCGCTCGCTGCGCTATGCAGGCCCGTCGCCCGTCACGGCTCATTACCGTTTATTATACGGAGCGATCGCGGCGCGTGAGCGTGTGTTATTATGATAAGTGAGCCTTAGAGGCGCAGAGGCACGCTTGTCAAGATGTGTAGTCTTGCGGTAGGGATGTCACTGCAACTTTTTTTGAGAATGTTGGCAGGATTTGATATAATGTTTTTTTTTATAGAACTCTCAGGAAGGAATAGGAAGTTGTGTGAGCGAGTTCTAAAACTGCTATGCTATGATATTAATATTTGATGCAGTTTTTTCCTATTGAAAAGCCATTTTTCTTATTTTTCAATCAATATTTGATAAATTTCAGAGAGAAGAGGAGAATCTCAATTTATCTTAAAATAATAAAATATAAAAGTTACAAAAAAAAAATATGTTTGCTCAAAATTGATTATAGTTATTCGGTAATTTCGGTGTCTACACTTTAGAATTCGGTAAAAACTAATCTATTTATGAGTTAGTAAAGTACGTAGGTACTATCAAAAAAGTTGAAGCATGATCACCTTAAGGGTGTATTTTGCGTGCAGTGACCAGCGGCTACCTGTGCCTCACACAATATAACAAGACAATGCGCTTGTCATAAAAATAGTCTAAACAAAAGATTTTACAAAAGATTGTTTTATTCTCAACAATGGAAAGGGCGAACTATGATTACTGGCTGCAAGCGAAATTGTCTCAAAACTGATCATGCTTCAACTTTGTTGATGGTACCTACATACAAACCATAGACACGGATTTAATATTCTTCCAAAAAATGTTCATTTCTACTTCATAGGAGTACCTATACCTACGTATTAGCAAGTAGCAATCCCGACTCCATTGCTCACATAACTTTATTAACCATTTCTGTGTAACCTAAGGCATTTGACACTTTTAATTTCCCACAATTTCCTTCTCACTTTATTTTCCGAGGACAAAGTAAGACGAAATGTCAACAGCAACGTCTCACGCTGTCGTAGAATAGACAGTCTTTATTAAATTCTTATAATGCCCGCAGGGATCGGCAATAACATACGTGAGAAGTGAGCTTTGGGGAGCAAGTTTGCTCTATAAAATGTGGTTTGTTGTGTGTAGGGTTGTACAAAGTCCTGATTTAATTGGGATGTCGGGTTTTCATTGGATGGAATTTTATTTCATGACTGATCTTCTTTTTTTTAACCCCCGACGCAAAAACGACGGGGTTTTATAAGTTTGACGTGTCTGTCTGGGGCCTCATAGCTCCTGAATAGATGGACCGATATCGATTTAGTTTTTTTTGTTTGTAAGGTGTCTTAATAGAGAGTGTTCTTAGCTACGTTTCAAGAAAATCCGCTCAGCCGTTTGGAAGTTATGACCTATTTTCCAGTGAGTTTCGGGGATTTCTTTAAATTTTTAATTTTATTTATACATATACTACTAAGGTAGCATAAATGGCCTGTCTGATGGGAAGCGGTTATACGCTTGTGTAATAATTACCAGGTGTATCACTCGCGCGTTGACAACCCTCCAAAAATCTCTTCACCCTCTTGAAGTAACCCCCCCCTGTATTCTCTCTCGGGAAAACCATGGCGGCAGCTACTTCCACAACCTAAGCACCATACCATAATCATGAACTGTCATATTACCATACCATATTTATTTCTTAAAATGTTATAGCCTTCTTGATATTGTAATAGGTTTGCGCACACTGGTAACTCTGGCATTGCAAATGGCGATAGGCGACGGTAACCACATACAAGGCAGACCACCTGCCTGCTTGCCAACTATCTGACATACAAAAAAAGTTACACCTATTAGCCAAGGAGTTCGCTAGCAAATGGGCTGATTAGGCAATCGTAGGTAAAGTGAATAGAATTTGTGAAGGGACAATGCAGTTCAAGTCGCATCGCGGGGGAGTTGTAAAATTAATCGGATAAATATATTTTTTTTATGTCAGATGGTTGACAACCTAGCAGGCGGTCTACCTGGTAAGTGGTTACCGTCGCCTACCGCCATTTGCAATACCAGAGGTAATGCCAGTGTGTTGCCGATCTGTTACAATGCCAAGAAGGCAACTGGCTCTCAAGTGCAATTGCAGGAACACACCGGTAGGTGCTTGGCGACAGATTTTCAACTTGAGGGTGGTAGGCACCCAGACGGGTACTACAACTACCGTGCTTTGGTTTCCTGACGGTGTTTTCCTTCCCCGAAAGCCCAAGCTCATTGTAGGATTCGAACCCACGACCTTCGTCGCATCGCGGCATCCGACGTCACTACCACTGAGCTATCATCGCCTTATATGTGAACTGGCATTTGAAAAATAAAATTGAGTCTTTGAGGGTGACTAGTAATAGCTAAGCCCTCCTGTTCCCTTTGATACCCTAGTAGTTATCGAAGTGGTTTATAATGCTGCCTCAAACTAACAGTTAATTCTCGAGTTAATGAAGAAGGATAGACCTAAGCTGTTTGTACCTTTATATAAACTGGAAAGTAGGTCAAAAAAAACTTTTCAATCTATCTTAATATCCAAGGCCTTTTTCATTTCCTATTTACATAAAATGTAAATCATACCATTTACAATATTTAACCCAGTGACAGTTCAGAAAGTTTTCACAACACTAGCACAAACAAAATAATAAATGAACCCGTTTGAGAAGGGATCAAACATTCAAGACAAACGTCATAGCGTCACGTAGTTTCTAGATATATCTTCGTAATGTCTAGGTCCGACTGTGAAATGAAATTCGCCCGCTAGGGTTAAGCTAAGCCCTAACATGTTACGGGACGTGTGAAAGCGGGTGTTATATGTGCGAGTTAGACGGGTGTATATGTGTGAGGGAGATGGAGAAAAACTACCGCGGGACTCAACGTGGCTAGCGGGACGGGCTGTTGTGCGGTAGCCGGTATCTAGCGACCGCTGTGCCCTCAATGAGGTGCAATCAGTTTTGATACTTTAGTTTGGATATTTAGTTTTGAACAGAAAAATATTCTTGGTTTTTATAACAATATTTTATTTAGAAAATTATATGTTGAGACATATTCATGCATAATTTTCTTTAAAAAAGTATTCATAGTTCACTTTACAGTTACTCTTACATGAAGATCGAATTTCGGCGTAGAACATTTTTTAAATATTCTTAATATCTGAAAATTGATATTGTATTTATATATATTCAATTATCCTATTGCTATTACCGTATTATATAATATTTACAACAAAATATAATTTATATAATCTATCTATAATGAAATATTAAATTAAAATTAAACTACAAAATCAAACCTATATACAGAGTAACTATAAAATATCTGAATAATGTTTTTCAAAGTAAGAAAATCTGATATGTCAACCATGTAGTATCGAGCAGATGATGGCTACAATGAGGAATACCAACAAAAAAATCTAATTAGTCCGTCAGTTAGATTATCAAAAAATATTGGATACCTATTTTTAATTTTGATCCGAAAACAAAAAATAACGATGTGCGTTAAAATTTTCCGGTCTGCAAAAAGTGTACTAAAAAGTAGTTGTACAATGACGTCACAAGCCCCAATCCTGCACTTTGATAGGACTTATCTTTGTAATTTCTTATGGATTTGATAAAATAAAAAATACGTATCCAATATTTTTTGATAATCTAACTGACGGACTAATTAGATTTTTTTGTTGGTATTCCTCATTAGGACTTATTTATTAGAAAAGAAAAAATATTTTTGAATTGCGTCTCGATCGATTATATCTTTAAAAAAAGTCATATCGTTACAATGCTAATACTTATTACAAAATAATTTATGCAGCAGCGTTTCACCAATATTTATAATAAAAAGATATATACTTAATATAACAAGTACTTACACTAGTTTACATCGTGGTATCCTTTATAATAATTGTCGATGCGCGGTCGGCAGCGGCGATAAGGGATTAAAGTTCCCCCATCTCAACACCCCTTGTAGACCCCACGACTCTTTGCTGCCCCCCCGTCGTCGCTTGCCCTGCTGGCTTTTTTCTCGCACGCTTGCACTTTGCCACAGAAAGTAGAGAGAAGTGTATATTGAATTATGAATTAAGATATGAGCTAGCCTGCCTGTTCTTAAGGGGTGTAAGTTCCAAGCGTTGAGTTGGCAGGCCTTCGTTCCTTCATAAAAATTATCTGTATAATATATTCTTATTTTTTTTGTGAGAAGCTTGTTTTTATCTTGCTTAGAAATTGTTAGGTATCTAACCATAAATTAAACTGTATTTATGTGGCATGGTGGAAATGTGTACAATGCCTTTATATCCAACAAAACAAAGAAGTATTCCACTGTTTTCTTCATGGAAAATTCCGCTGAGTTCGTGTCATGAATTATATTTTTCGGCTTACGTACCTACCTCCTTGACACCCTTCGTAATTCCTTAGTTTGCATTAACAAAATGTCTACTTTTACTCTCGAACGTAATAAAGAAGTTTTTGTCACTTCATTCAATAAATAGTATAACCACTCCCAATCTTTACTTTATCACCACATTTTTTTTACATGGTTGTTAAAGCAGTTATTTAAAACTTGTGGGCTTAATGTACTTAAGATTTTACACTAGGACATGTTGTTTTGTTACAGGATTTGTGACAAACACAAGTTTTAACTGTAATCTGTATTCAAAACGTCTACTCGCCAATAAAGTAGCGATTCCTCATCAAGCCGCCCTATACAGACGCAAGCCGATAGAGCCATAACGAAACACAAAGCGTAGCGGCGGGCGCCCGGACAGAAACCAGTCCAGGCAAATTAAATATGTAGGAGGCGAGCGCTCGCACCCACGCTGCCAGGGCTGTCGGCATTGAGTTTAATTTATAGTTCAGTTTGTTACGAAGTTCAGTCGGCCATTTAAATTGGCACTACACCGTGTTTTAAGTAACAATTTACGTTGTAAATGTAATTGTTCTCTAGTTTTCTGTTCAACGTAGCTACTATTTTTCAACTTAGCTACTATTTTTTGATTTAAATAATGCTATTATTTGGAAATTGTAATCACGTTATAACATTCAGATATATTAGATATGGTAACTCAATAATACTGATAAATAACATAGCATTGCTCAGCAAAGTATATCTTTAACATATTTTTTTGATTTTATTTTTAATATTGAAGTGACTTTTGGAATTATAGAAAAATGGGTTATACTGATGAAATATTTTCACCCACTTCCTATTAAGTAACAATATGTTTATTATTCTATTTAATATGTAATTTATTTCTATGAATACTTTTTATCGTGTAATGCTGAGATTACTAGCAATTTTAGATTACTACTGAGTACCGAAACTAACGATCAATAGGGGTATAACATTAATAACTATATATTCTTATCATTTGCACAATGCGCAACCCTATCTGAAAAGTAAGCTTGGTGAGCACACCGTCATTAGAGGCGGCGTTAGCGACCCGCCACGGCCGCCACCGCCCGCCGCCGCCGTGCCGCCAGGCCAGACATTTTTTATGCAACCCACAAGCCGGCGTTTTTTCAACACAGCCGTGTTGCGGCGCGAACTAATATAGATACAACATCACTAAAATATACGCATACTAAAAATGTTTTACATATCTTAACTTGAAATAACTGACTACTTATACTTACTACTGATACTTCTGATATACATATGAATGTAGCACTAAAAAATGCATTTTGTACTCAACTACAATTAACTACAATTCAAAAATATGTAGTTTATAGGACGCGTATTCTATCCCCAAGGGAACAAGTTCATTGTTCTGTTATATTGACAAACTCCAAAATAACACACACCCATACATATTATTGTCCATGATATTTGAAGCCTTTTTCTTTTAATGCTGCAACCACACTTGGCCAGTGTTTGACCCTATACCGTCTTCACAAGGTTATTATTTGACAAAACTCGACGAATACACAAAAATACGAATGGCCAACCAACAATTGAAACGTGTGTAAAAAGTGTGTGTTGTTGCACCATAACAGACAATTGAAACGAGTGTATAAAGTCGAAAGAGAATTTTTTTAACTTTTTGAGCAAACTTTTCAAGTAACTTTAATACTAACATCGCATTTAATAAAGGCGTATAAGTAAATAAATATCATCGGCACGATCAACTTGGGTCGCTCTTTAATTGGAATAAAAAATAAAATATAAAACAAAGAATATCCCACACCTCGAGCATAGAAGCCGTGTTGGTGGTGGGTTGGGCGCGGCCCACTGGCGCTGCGGTGGTGCCGAGCTTAACTGTATGTTCAAGTTATACATGCGTGCGTATAGTGCCGCCTTTATACAACACATTGCATTTTTATAGTGAGCGTACTTCAGCGTACATATTATGATTATTGATTAATTAAATACACACACTTTTGTGACCTATACAAATTACCCAATGATTTTTTATTATCATTATTTCGGATTTCATGGTTCAAGTTCTTTTGGGTCTCGCTTCAAAGAATAAAATTCCTATCGAATTAAATGATCTCACTCAGCTTAGTAACTCATATAAAAACGCAGTAACCTAAATCAACTTCTAACATATCAATTACAAACCCAACCTTTTAAGATATTCAGCTAAAATAAAACCTTAATAAACCCGTCTCTCATAAAAAAATTATAAACCTAACATAGCTACAGATATACAACATAATAAACAACATATCATAAATCAAAGCATCAAACCGAGCCAGCCGGCGTACACGGCAGCCCATTAAACCGGGTCGGTGACAAGGTGACGTGCGCTCGCCGCGGGGGCGCGATAACGCGGCCCGTATCCTGTGTCGTGTCGTGTCGTGATGCTCGCCCGCCTGCCTCGTTCAATATTTGACTATCTATACGTGCTATAGACTTATAGACGCCTGGTACTTGTGGATTACTACACGGCTGGCTACACTCCTCTTTATTACACCTTTATATTTTATCTGTGTGTAAAGCCATGATGAAATGACAGTCTGTTTGTACTACGTATAGCGTATGTCGGGTTATTGAGTTTTTGTTGAAGTAGAATATTATCACATGGATGGGCACATGGTTTTGCGTGCGACGTGCGACATAGGTGTTAATATTACCGAATAATGAGCAGCGCAACTGTGGTTTGAATAGGTACTATGATCCCCAAGAAACCTAAACTACTAAACATTATGTCTTTTAGTTTATCAAAAAAAGCATTCACAGGAGCGTACCGTCAAATTAATGCAATCAAATGCAAAAATATCAAAAGGTACAAGTTAAATATAAAATATCATCTGAATCGTAGTTTAGTACCACGAAAAAGGCTCATGTAAATCTTAATTCTGAACTACATCTTCGCCCTGTACGTAATACCGTAAGACTAAAATATATTATCCTCGCTTCGTATATTCCTCATATCTATATATCACAGATATATAGATATGAGGAATAAATGAAGCGATTGCGATTCGTTGTCACGTCTCTTTGGCATTTTATAAAGATGCGAAGAGCTCAGAAGCATTGCTTTGATCGGTGCCATGAGCACTGCACGTAATTCGCCGACTTCTATCACTTTAATGTTAAATACTTTAAGCCGTTCCTATTTTTCGATACTTTTCCTTTTGACGCTACCTCCGCGCGATATTATATCAGCGTAAATGTCAAAAACTGGAATGATAAATTTGGTGTCTTACTTTTGTCACTCTGCTTAGTAAAAGTACGAGTTCAGTTGAACGGAATTAATGGGATAAAATTGAGTTCTGGTAAATAATGAGACGAATATACTCCCTTGTCTCTTGCACAATTGTAGGGAAAAGAAAAAAATAAAATGGAACCTACGAACGCTGAAAAAAATATTTTATTTTATTAAAAATTAAAATACCCTGATTGGTCAGTTGGTCTAATCTTATTTTTAAAAATCTTGATTAAATTAAATGGAAATAACTTAATATGTTGGGATATATTTGTATTATGGTAAATATAGTTTAATTAGTTACGTATTTTTATATATTCACAAATAAATTTTCATACAGTTTAAATACCTATGTACAAATTAAATCTAAACTAAAAATTAAAATAATATTCTAACCCTATTTACAAAATACAAAATATTTACAAGTAAAAAAAGTTGTGCCAGATCATTTTGTAAATATTTAATTAATTGAGTAAAATAAAGATAATTATATTCCTCATAATTATAGATTCAAAAATCTAAACTTAAATATAATTATTTACAATAAATAGAAAAAATAATAATACATGTAATGAGGCGTGCTTACAAGGACGATCAACGTGCTAATAAAGAAAAAGACACATTGCATTGTTCCATTAGTCGTAAAATAATAAAATATTTCAAAATTCTTCATAAAGACGAACTTCATATAAAAAATTAACTGAGAATATCAAGAACTCTTAATTTGTGTTTTTTCATTATCTTTGTCGCTTTTACTAATATGCCATCTTGTAATTTTACAGCATGAATATATTTTAATATTTTCAAGTATCAAAACATGTAAGTCAAAGTACGGGCTTTGTCGAGCACGCGATGAAACGGGCCGAGTCGAGTGATCCCGTGTCACGCCGCGCCCGCCCGCGCCCCCGCCGCCCGCTGCCCCTGGTCGCCCCGTTCGCGTCTCACGCCGCGCCAGCCAACTCACACGTTCGTCAAATTGGCCACCCGCCAATGTTTGAACATTTGTCCAACAGTCCTCCAATGCCTCCAATTCCAATAAATCGCATCGCACGCATGTTTACTCCAGAAGTCTAGATTAGATAGCTCGAAAGTCTCTGACTAATTTAATATCATGTACTTATAGATAAGGCTGCTAGATAAAGAGGCTTCACTCTTTTATCTATAGTTATTTCATTTCAGAAATAAAGTACCTAAGTCTATGTATGAGGTTAATTGCGTGAGACATGACATTCCTAATGGTAGTTTCTTTCGGCTTGCATCTGAAATTCTCTAAATTACCTGGGATGGTTAGGTAATTTAAATTTCTTCATCCAGCTAGGCTAGTCACGCGACTTGTCCTCGTCCTGAAATCTCGTCGCTGACTTTCGATTCATGCGTCTCCCGCCCGCTTTTTTTTTTGAAAGGACTAAAGTTGGTAGCCTCTGATGGCTGCTCCAACCTTACCGGACAATCGGCGAGCGCAGAGAGCTCTCAGCCGAGTAACATTTAGGTAACCACGCCTGAGGGCACCCCCGAGTGGGGTACGAACCTCGGCTCAGGGCGTTACCGGGGGAAGGGGAGGACTTTGTACGAGTTACGATTAATTGGGGGCGGTCGGATTACTAATGGCAGCTCGGGCCGCTTGAACGGGACGAGACTGACTGGGACGTCGCGGCGGTCCTCGCCGTCGAGGACGGTAGCGTAATCGGTTTTGTGTAGTGTCTTGTGTACTTTTACGGGCTTCGTCAGCTTCGATCTGAGCTAATGTTATGGGGTCATCCGGCTCGCTGAGGGCTTGCCTTGGTCTAAGGATACGGAGTATACGGGAGGGCGTGTACGTTGCGGCTTTCACTATAAGAGGGTTGCGGTGATTAACGGCGGTATTGAAAAATCTGCGTGAGGCGCGTTTTATAAATTGTTTTAACGTGGGGAGACCTAAATCAATGTGGAGATTTTCATTACGCATGTACCACGGAGCGCCCGTGGCTTTGCGCATGAAACGGTTTTGAATCACCTGAAGGCTATGGATCCGTGCAGGAGCTGCATGTGCGAACACAGTACTAGCATAGGTCATAATGGGGCGGATACACGTGGTATATAGTCTAACCTTGCTTTTGAGGGCAAGTTTAGACTTATGATTCAATAAAAAGTGGAGGCGCCCTAACACAAAGGCGGCGCGCGCGCGGACCGCTTTAATGTGGGCATCAAAGGTCAAACGATCATCGAGAATTACTCCGAGATATTTGGCTTGCCTTTCCCAGGGGATTGGTTCACCGAATAGAGTAACTGCCTTTGGAGGGGTGGGGGTACCTCGATGGTAGGGTCTGTAGAATAGGACCGCCTGGCTTTTGACAGGGTTGATTTCGATCCTCCATTTCCGAAACCAGACGCCTAGGGCGTTAGCCGCGGTTTGGAGGTTCTTACCAATGACCGAGGGGGACTTACTAGAGCAGTAGACCGCGGTGTCGTCCGCAAAAAGAGCTAACTGCACTTTGTCGGTCTTTGGCATATCACTCGTGTAGAGTGAGAATAGCAAGGGAGACAGTACCGAGCCCTGAGGGACACCGGCACCGATGGGGTGAGGGGAGGAGAGTGCGCCTGGAATGCGATATCGAAAGTGGCGATTTGACAAATAATCTCGTAAGATAAGCACGAGTCTATGTGGAACCCTAAGGTGAATAGCTTAAAGATACAAGGCGTTCACTCGCGCGATAATTGCGATAAACCTCGCATAAAGCACTTATAGTGCTTATATCTCACACAGTGACACGGGTGGCGTGGCGCGGCATGTTGGATTGAGCTATGGCCTGTGGTCGGTCGGTCGGTCGGAGCCCGCAGCCCGCGACGTGTCGTCGCCCTAGTCAGATATCTACCGATTTTACCTCCCGCGCGCCGAGTATATAATATTTGCTACCAACGTCTATTGAGTCATGATATCCTGGTAGTTGCTGTAAGTTATCAATGTAAAAAGACGTATCTCAAGAAAACTGTTGTTTCCGAAGCTTGTTTGTTAATTACAGAGTGTTAGTTGTATTTAACACTAGCCAGAGCTGGGGCAGAGTAGTTATTTCTTATACTGTGGTGGTGTGGTAACAGTTATACCACATGAGTAAATAAACAGCAGTTATACGTTTTAGATAAAAACAACGACTTATTGTGCTGACTGGTAATTTATTTATAATAAAATCAAAATATCATACAACAAAAATTGCACAGCATCATCACGCTTTGGGTTAGTATTAACAAAGAATAAATAATATATAGGGTATTACCCAAAATAGCATACAATTTTGAACATTTATTTATTTATTTGATATTACTTACACAGCTTTTACAATATTTTCTTTTCAATATTTTTTTGAATATTTCAAGTCATTTTTCAGAACTTATGCAGTGTTTCGTACCGTTAGTACCTACCTACCAGGTACATACATATTTAGTATCGTGCAACTTTTTTCCTATTTCATTTATTAATACGAATCCTACTTTGTATAGTTAATGCTCATATTTTTTGAAGCACAAAATGCTGGACTTACAAAGAGAACCACAAAAAAGCGCTTGTGGAAATTAACTAAAAAATAATAATGATAGCGAATTAAATTAAGAAGTTAATAATAAATTATAACATTTATAACTTTACTATCTTTGAATACCAAATAACAATAAATTATATCATGTCATTTAAAATTCTGTGTACCAATATCACAGATGAAGCAAATGTTAAAATGATTATTATCCAAATTTCCCACAACAATGGGACGAAGTATAACCTACCTCCATTACGTGTGTGACTAAAGTACCAGGAGCACATGAACAAAGAGCGGTGGCCGCGCGCCGTGTGCCGCGTCGAGCAGTGTCGCATTAGCGAGGCGGCACCTACATAATTTAGTTATAATGACGGCGCGCTCGTTACCTCCCGGGCCATTAGGTGCCGTGCCGACTACCTACGTCGGTTGTGTGACTCCGTATGAATCTGCATGTTTCAAAGCTCATAACGATGCATGATTTTGTTTGGAACCACATAACGTAGCATTTGTTCGCTTAATAGTTTAATTGGTAGTCATGTCAAATGCCGAGCTTGAGATTTCAGTGAGGGAAAACATCGTAACGAAACCATAGCACGGTGGTAGGATACTTTGTAGTAACCACCTGGTTGCCTAACACCATCATGTTGAAAATCGGTTGCCAAGCACCTCTGGTGTGTTCCGATATCTGAACTTGAGAGCCAGTTCTCTTTTAGGCTTTATTCGAGGCGCCATATTCGAGTCTTTCATTTTCCTTGAAGAATTTCTCATGTTATTTCCAATTCCAAATTGTTATTATTTTCAATTAATTATACTACCGACCGTAGGTAAAAATAAATAACCTAAAATATAGCATCCAATTTACCATTATCAACGAAAAAACCTTAGGAAAAACCGAAGAGAATACTCCCTCGAACAGTCGTGCTTAAGTAGACATCTGTCAGATGATCACAGACAGCGAAGCGACGACACCCGCCAACTGTGAGAAAGTCACGACTGTTCGCCCGCCAATAAGCGCGCCGACCCCCGCACTGTCTGATAAGGGCGAAAGAAAGCGGTATCAACCACTAAAAAGTCTGCACTCTCTGAAATAATAAGCTTACAAAAACAAGAAATGTTTTTTAAAAATGCCAGTATTATTATGCGTAGGTATTCGAAATTCGATTACAGATGCCCTATATTCGATTAAATAATTCATGTACAGGAAGTGCATTTCCACAATACAAGTAGGATCATTGGATTGATTGACCTAATGAAATATTGCTATAGATACCTATTTACATTCTGTAGTAGGTACCTCGCTTGTCTCTTGATATTATATTTCCTACCGTACCTACCTACTTACTTGTAATCTAGTTCGAGATGCTATGTATAATATTTTTTGTTGTACCTACTTTATACACATAGGTCTGTTTTCGATTGACCACAATAATGTCACCGTGGTCAGAGATAATGTGGCTGAAGGTGGACACAAAGCCTAGAATGGAACTGGCTCTCAAGTGCAAACTTAACAAAACAAAGAAAGTTACGGCGTTCTTATTACTAAGTTATCTTTACCAAGCAACGTTTGGATGGAGAGGAATTAAAACCAGGAATAAAAAATAGGTAGACGCTGAAATCTGTAGGTAGAGGTAGGTATATCTTTTGAATTCTGTCTAACGTTAAAACAATACTTTCATAGCTAAATATAATATTAAAGAATACCTACTGTCTATCAGTAAGTAAGTAATTAACTCAGAATTTAACGTTTCAATCATTACCGACAGAATCCACTCTGCTCTCCGTCAACTTATCATTAAAATTAATGAGTAATTTTTAATCATTCAAAACTGAGCTCGCTGTTTCCGTGTCACGGAGGTTGGTTACCAAAGATTATTGTATTTTGTAAAAATTGTCGGCGGATTTCCGTGTTACCACCACTTGCGAATGGCCATTAGGGCTGTGGATCTTGTCATACGCGGAGCGAATCAAATCTGTGATAAAATTAATGGAAATCAAATAATTGTAATGATTAGTCGTTTTATACGCCTTCAATTATTATATTACTAGCGACCCGCCCGGCTTCGCACGGCTTTTCTGTACTATGATTATGCGTGTATTAAACATAAACCTTCCTCTTGAAACACTCTATCTATTGCTGAAAACTTCATTAAAATCCGTTGAGTAGTTTAATAGATCTAAGCGAACAGACAGCGGAAGAAATAACTTCTAGACTCTGGAAAGTTCGGTAACGCATTCCCAATTCCCCTGGGATCTACATACCTCAGGACGATCGGGCTTACCGGCCTTCTGCTGACACACCCTAGGCACTTCATACAAGCGGACAAAATGACCCTGTGATGTGAACTCTCCTCGCTCCGTCTATGACCAAAACCTCAAACCTCATCAGTAATGGCGGTCGGACTCTCCCGCCATCTTCGCCACGCCACGGCGGCATGGCGTCCGCACCCCCACACCGACGCCACGCGACGCCTCGCTCATTATCCACCCCCCAGCCTCCACGTTGATTGATTGATTCATTCGCGTGGTGAGCCTGTAACGATAAGTGTTCAGTTTAGCTTATTATCAACCAGTCTCGTTGTCATTTGGTAAGGTAAGACGTAATAGCTTTTTATTTAGGTGTTCCAGTCCGTATTAAACAAAAAAATAGTGGAAGATAAAATGTACCAAATGACAATAGGGATGATGACTGGGTAAAAATTAATTAATCCTCAGTCCGTCAGTTAGGTTATCAAAAAATATTGGATACGTATTTTTTATTTTATTAAATCAAAACACAGGCCTAATCCAATACATAGTAAAAAAAAAAAAAAAAACTATAAAAAATTACAAAGATAAATCGCGCGCGTCAAAGTTCAGGAGTGGGGGCTTGTGACGTCATCTCCCTATATAAAGTGTACTAAGACGTGACGTCACACGAAATTTTAACGCACTGTATCATCGTTTTTTTTTTGTTTTCGGAACTAAAGAAAAAATATGTATCCATGTATGAATTTCCTCTTTTCAGCCGTTGCTCGTATATCGGCTCGGCGCCGTTTGATGAAATTATACGCGAGTCAACTAAAATCTAAAGACCCATTTATCCATAATAAACAATCTCAAAATTTCCAAACTTACCAAATAATAAACACGCTATTTATGCGACTCTTTTGACCACCTTTTGACGTGGTCGCGTCGCGTTCGGTTTTACGTTTTACGATGCTGGATTGTTGAACGCTGTTTATGGGCAATGAATGACTGACTCTCCGTATCTCGTTTGCGCTGGAGTGGATTTGTTTGGTTTAAATATGCCATTATTTGTAACGTCACGAAGACGTTGACGATGCAATCAAATTGTCATGGCGACTAGCGCTCGAATCGCTAATATTTTGATGCACTAGGAATGTAGGAAAGTAGTATTCGCAATCATATTGACAACTTTACATTTTCATATCTATTCAAAGCACCAGGCGACGAAGGAGGTATTTTATCATCTATGAAAATCTGATTTCGCTGTGTACTAAAAAGTTTGGCGCGATTCTAAACTCGATAGCGCTACGAATGGCTACGAGAATCCCGTCGTCGCGTGCTCTAATTACGCGTCATCAGCCTGTCTCCAACGCCGCCCGCGCCGCCGGCTGCGCCAAGCTCCTGCATGCGACGACGCGGACGGCTCCGGCCCGCGCGTTTAGTACGACAATATTTTTTTAAATAACCTAACACCCGTATGTTCTGTTACCAAGAGTTCATTTTCCAACGATAATATACCTAGGAATCTAACGTTGGTGGAAACGTAATTACCAACAGACAGTGCATTGCTGCTAGCTAGTAATTTATGATCGCCTGGTATTGCGGTGCCGGTATATGTCGCCACAGCAATCTAGAGTGGACAGTCAGTTTCTTCCGGAGGTTATTTTTCTCTGGATCTATCTAAACTTTGGATTAAATTTATTATGGGCTTTTGTAGTTTCGAGCAACTTTATTCATCTTTGTGGACCGTGTACGTAAAAATACATAATCTGGTTGATTCTATCCGTAGCTATTTATTTGCTCCCATGAAAAACGTAGGTAGCTAGCTAATTGTTGTGGTTTTCGTGCTATTACTTTGTCTCATTTTGGATTAGGTACCCACAAAATAGTATATAATTATTCTCGCAATACTATCGAATAACTACTTCAGCGGCTAAAGATAGTTTCTACAAAATCATGCTCAAATATTGGCAGCTCAAGTCCTATTCATTTTATTCATCTCACCCTACTCCATCTCAATTCTTATAAGAAATACAAGAGAACACGTATTTAAAAAGTCTACAATAAGCAACACGAGTACTGCGCCGCGCACCACGCCATAAATACAGCGGGAATTAAATAAAACGCTGGCAGTTCCCGGCAAAAGAAATAAAATGGAGTCCGCGACTGTTCCGCTCGGAACGTCTCCGGACTTCGCATTGTTCTTGTGGCGCCCGACATCGACGTAGTAGGTATGCTACTGTTTTACTGGAAGCGGCTTAACAGATAGGGCTGGCACGATTGTGAAAAATATCACATACGTTTTCGTTTTCTAGAAGGTTGAAGCTCGTATTTTGACCGCGCTGTCTACTTTTTCGTCCGTGGCTTGGCCTACAAAATATTTGATAAGCCAGAATATCTTGAGAACGGCTGATCGAACAGCAAATAAAGACAATAATAACCAAATCAACGTTCAAATGAAAATGGAAGCAACCCTATCGATAAACTATAAACTCCCGCTTCATTTTAAGTATAGTATCCGTGTAGATGAGATACGATACGTACGACGGACGAATGGCGACGGGCGCCGGGCGGGGCCGGAGTGGGGTTCGGGCATTGGCGCGGGGCAAAGGCGAGGCAAACCGGGATCCGAGAAGTGGCGGGAACAAGCACGTCATTAGCGCGGAGAGCTACTTGCCGACGTAGCCAGCCGACGAAACGCGCCCCGCACAAATTTATCGACACTGTTATTTGTGTTTATCACGCTTACCTTGTCGACTAAGAATTCAAGAATGACGAATGAATTTTGGGAAAAAATCGTCCGTAAAAAATTACATTCTATAGTTTTTTTTTAATAGATTTTGCATGTTGCACTAAAAACATTACCCGGCCTCAGCGGTTAATATTAGTATTTCAGATAATAATGTCAGCTAGTGCTTTTGTTTCTTTACTTTATTTACAGGCATTTAGTTTTTCTGAGGTTTAAATTATGTTCCGTTTTTAAGATAGAACTGGAACATAAAATACATATTTTTCAATAATCTAGTATCGACTGCAATTAGGTTTGTCTTGTATTTTTTTTCTTATTTGCTAAAAGCTATTTGTATAAAAATTTATTGGTATGTTTTACGGTTAAAAAGTTAGAGCCTTGCAAGTGATAAATAGACCGACGGACGGGCGTTGGCTTAATAAAACCACCGAGGGTAATTGAACCCTACAGATTAAAATGAATCAGTTTTGAATTTCACCCTATATTAAAATTTCCAGTTATATTAAAACCTATAAGAAAGATATAATTCGGCTTTACACTACAGATATTAATTACATTTTGTACACGCAGCTTTGGCTTCACGCTTGGTGCTTTTAAGGGAAATCGAATGTGAAATGTTTGAGCTTTATGTATTGCTATTGATGTCTGTCAGCATGGGGTAGTAATGGCGTATGTATGTATATACGAGACGCTTCTATTAAGCAGATTGAGACGGTTTTTGTACCTATGTTGGTTGTAAAATCGCGTTATTATGATTTAGTAAATAGATAGCTCATACCCAGGACTAATTAATACTTAAGATTTCTGCAGGGACACAACGTAAAGTTATTTGGCTGCGGTGCTTTGTTCATCTCCAAATATCTATCTATCTATACTAATAATAAAGCTGAAGAGTTTGTTTTTTTGTTTGAACGCGCTAATCTCTGGTTTTACTGGTCCGATTCGAAAATTTCTTTCACTTATAGGAAGCTACATTATCCCCGAAGATTATAGGCTACTTTCTATCCCGGGAACGCGAGTGAAGCCGCGGGGAACAGCTAGTATAATATATCACTCTTATCTCTATAAAAACATGGTGAATAACTGTTAAAGTCAGCTCTGTCCAGATTTTTCTACATCTATGCGAGTATTCTAACTAATTCTAAGGTAGTCATGGTAGACATGGACAAAGTCAGATTAGATTACAGGAGAGGTACCTATCTGTACATGAAATATACAGGGACATTTGGTAGAGGCCAAACAAGTCCGTGTGGCCTGATCACATCGGTACATGTTATGTTGTATAATAAAGTAGGTATCGCTTGAAACCCGCACGGACGGGTGCGGCGGTCGCAGCGGTCACCTGGGTTTGCGCCAGTTTGCGAGTTGTCGCCCGCCCGTAAATCGTGCCGGCGAGCGTTAGTGATGTGACAGTTTACGTGCATGTTAATATCGATGTTTTATTTTTAACTCTGAGTGGATTTTGATGTTAGTTGCATAATACAGAGACGGTATTTTTAACAATAGAAGAGAATTTTAGATAGGTACAATGTTCTCTGTTTATTTACCTAGGTAATACCGTACATAGGTATCTACATAAGACGATGACAGCTCAGTGGTAGTGACGTCGGATGCCGAGACGAAGGTCCCGGGTTCGAATCCTACAATGAGCTTGAGCTTTCGGTGAAGGAAAACATCGTGAGGAAACCATAGCACGGTGGTAGGGTACTTTGCAGTACCCGCCTGGCTGGCTACCACCCTCAAGTTGAAAATTTGTCGCCAAGCACCTACCGGTGTGTTCCGGCAATTGCACTTGAGAGCCAGGTCACAGCTAACAGGTCAGCAACACATTGGCAATATCTCTGGTATTGCAAATGGCAATAGGCGACGGTAACCACTTACCATCAGGTGGGCCGTATGCTTGCTTGCTACCTTAGTAGTATAAAAAAAATATATATTGGGCTGTATTAATTTGAAGATTAGATCGTTAAATTCGATGATTGGTTAATTTGTAGTATCATACAGTGATTACTAATGATAATGATATTAAATAATTGTTTCCTTAACATGAGTTACCGATTGAACTTATTAGGACCAGTTTTCAATTATTTAAATTCAAAACTCGAGGTGACACGAGGTTGGGTTAACACTTTTTTATGACTTTTTATTTTTTGGGTTACACCACGGAGGAAATTAGTCCGTGGGTTACACCTAGTTAAGTAACATTAGGTATAGGAAATAATCATTTCAGCGGCCGATATTTTTCCATTGCATAGTATAATTTTTATGTATTTAGGTGTGTGGTAGGTATTTATTTTTATTGCTCTTAACTGGTGCTCTTTATTTTCTTGCTTTTGCTAATTCAATAGTGATTTAGATGGATACTGCCACTCACTGATTTAATTGGATTATGTGAAATTATTAAATTAAACATTTATTCTGTATGTTATTCAACCTACCATATTTAAAAAAATCGTTTGTTCAAATTTTACGCCGTTATTGTTAGTGTTATTTTGACAAGGTGTGATCAACTAATTTATGAATAAAAAATATTCTGTTCATTATTAGGTATTTAGTAATTATTTACTTTATCATACATAATTTTTGCCAATTATTAACGCACAACCTAAACCGCGGGTCCTTGAAATGAGATTTGGAGGATAATGCTCCTTGAGAGAGGATTTTTTTGGAACCGCGAGTGATAACTAGTATGTTATACTAAAACATCGTATATCTGATTCAAATAAAAAATATGATGGGTAGTATAAATAAAGCACAACTCAGATGTATAGGATACAGAGAAAATAGCTTGAAAATGTGGTATTAAATGTTGTACCGCAGTGGAGAACAGAAGTTTTGCGGCGCTCGCTCGCGCACGTACTCACAACACGTAGGTACTAAGTAGAAGGCGGATATCGTGCTTACCAGTTACATTAGGGGTGGCAAATGTAACTTTCATGATATTTAAACTTTACTCTGTGCAATTCAATGTACTTAAAAGTTCTGTATTATTACAGTTATAGAATACTAGCTGACCGATATAACATCTTTCTCGCTTCTTGCTTGGTTTCTAAGGATCGATTCCTTAATTCCAGAAAGGTATGCATTTTTGCTGAGTTTCTTGCCGAAGTCTTCTCTCAAGTGTATGTGGAACCGGTGGTAGAGTCAATTGTAATTTCCGACATTCATAAGTGCTTTATCAGAGCCTAAACGGAATAAACGATTTTAGAGTAAATATTTTTTCAAATCCGATCGGTAGTTCTTGAGAGTATTACCCGTTGGCTCGCGGATATGACACCAGAATAGGATTCCAGGAACTACTGATAAAATAAATAATTATAAATAATAAAGAAAACTTATTGGTAACCCTGCGGTAATACTAAGAGTGTGCGGCTCAGCGCGGCGTGTACTGTAGTATTACGTGTTTGTATATAGGGAGACTGCCGCCGACAGAATCACCTGGTCTCGCAATTTTACGAGCAGCCCGCCGATGTGTCGGTCGCCCGCCGCTTCTACTACCTTTCACGGAACTAGTGATGTAGTACATTTTATGTTAGGAATTTGATATCGATAACATATTTTAGTTTTTGTGGCAAGTTGGTTTGTTATTACTATTACAATGTTAAAATGTTACAACAAACATTGTGTGGCTGGTTACAAGTTAGTTCAGTTTACAAAATGAACTAGATATTTAATATAATAATTATGTAATAACCCGCACGCAACAGTGACAGTTGTAATAGCTATAATTACTATGATGGATGGAGTAGTGATTTCAAATTTAAATGCTTGAATGGTTAACCCAGTTGCCATGGTGACTGACAAATTGATAATCTTTATTGTAATGGTAGGATAGTAGCTTCCCTTAAATTTAAAGGGCTTAGGCCCTTGAAGCTTCAAATGATATCACCAACTAAAATGTATATACGAGAGTAATGCTCGAGCTCGTAAATTATACCTATCACGTAATTTGTGCTTAGTGGTTTACTATTATTACCAACTATCGATACACACAATCATTAGGCGTGACCAGCACTATGACACTCAAGTACGCTCGAGGCTCCGTCCCGGGCGAGGCGATGGAATTAAATCGCACGCACGACACTTCCGCCCCACCGGCCTCCCTCCCCGATCCCTCCCTGAGCTCGCCTCGCTGTTGCTCCGATCACGTAGGGATGGCACTTGACGCTTTTAATTTTGATGTGATTAGAAATTGTTCGATTTGACGATATAATTAAGGTGAACAATAATTATTCCATCTGGAAGATTTGATATTATTGATTTTGGTATCTTTTATGACAAGGGTAATAATTCATACAATTGGAAAAAAATCTTTACCTATAACAATTTACGCAAACTTAATTTTTGCTTTCTTAATTGGATACGGCCGATTATTGAATACGGCTTTCACCAATAGGGTAGTTTACTGACATATCAAATCAGCTACTTTTTAATAAATGTCAAAACGATAGTTTATATGGACTTTTGTATGAAATACTAACCTAATGACGTCATAGTTTCACAGCATGAAATGATCTACTCTTAGTGGTTCTACTGGTAATTAAAAATCATAAAAAGCATTAAATGTACAACATATTTGATGTTTCCACATGTTTTTAGATGTTTTATGCATTGGTTAGTGTTTGGTAATTTATTTTTGACACTGTAAACTAGCCTATTTTATGAAAAAGATCATCTAACAATACTCATAATATTTGCATTTGATTTATAAGTAGGATACTAATATATTTATTTTATAATATTAATTTTGTAAAAAAAAAATATCTTTAGATTAAAAGTTACCAGTAGCCACAACCCTACAGCCTTCGGCAAGCCACGACAAGGGACGGTGACTGATGCTGCAGACACATGTGCTACTTGGAAAACGTCACCCGGTTCACGTCTCACATAATACATGTCCATTCAACAACGGTAACCATACCAAGTACAGTTTGTATAGGTATTACAGTAAGTACATTACTGTTTTCACGGAAGTCCTCAGAGCTCATGGACTCCTGGTATATTTCAATGTTTTTTTTGTTTGGTATTCAGTTTTATTAGTTACAGGGATGTATTTGGCGAATCGATTTCATAATCACTCTTAATATGATTATGTTGACGCCTGGCGCAGTCTGTTTTTGTAGAAAAATACTCCTTAGTTGGAATATTTTATGTGAAATAAATAAATAAAATCACGCAAAAATATATACCAAATAAAAATGTACCATGTTTTTTAGTACAAGTGACAAAAATTATAATAATAAATTAAAATATATATTTTTTGTATAAATAAATAAAATGTTAGTGACGTCGAGTGCCGATCGTGTCGAATCCTACATTGCAGAAAACCGTAGCGTGGTAAGGTACTTCGGCAGCTGACTCCCACCCTCAAAATCTCTTATTAATGTGTCAGGTACACACGATGGCGAGGTGAGCCGATTAATTCCCGTCTAGGCTTTGTTTGTCTACAATCATCAGTTTTGTGTAGAAACTGGGCACTAATCGATACAGAGATTTTTGGGCGGGAGCTTGCAATATGAAATTGCGTTTTCATATTTTTTTTATAAAATCGTATAATCTAGGTGTGATTGAATTTTGGTGTTTTATACAAAAAATATTAATCTGAGAGAAGTACCTAAAATTCGTGGTTAGTTGGTTTTTCAAGTTGTCTTGAAGTTTGATTAGATCGGCCACTATTATATTATTTATGCTGAAAACTTGTAAATATTATAAAACGAGATATTTCAAATAAAACTAAACTGTATGCTTTGCTGTATGCATTGCTCTGGACTTTTAACTAAATTAACAAATAGAAGAAACTACTGACTTTAGGTCAAACTAAATTCCAAATATCCTCAAAAAATTCTTACTTGTCGTAAAATACGTACAATTACTTACTTTTCATCACACTCGAGATGAAGCCTGCCCTTAATCACTACCTCGCTACGCTTGCCGGCTTTTACATTCACTAATTCAATTTATCGATGAGCTTCGCGCGATCTGAGACGTGACCTATCGACGGTTATCGATAATTTCACAGCACTGGCTTCATTCTTGGATTGGATATTTTCCTTCTAGGTATAAAAAGTACCTTTATTGTTTAAGTATTTTACCTTCTTTTTTAAATTATTATTTGCAAAAAGTTACAGATATAGTTGTTAAATATATTATATATATAAATATATAATCGCTCGATCAACAATAATCGCTGAACTAGAAAACACATAACTTGAACGATTTGCAACCTAACCGACATCAGTTGGGAAACAAAAGAACAAAACTTATCGATCATCCACAGCCACAGCGCAGCGCTCTCCTTTCATCGCAATTCGGTAAAGTCTCGCTTGTTTACGTAGCCTGTCCCGTCCGGCACGGCGCCTCTAGGCGGTTATCTGTGCCCCTACTGTTGACAGCCCCGCGCGATGCGACCCCCCTGCCCGTTTTTACGATATTTTATTGCGCCACGTCCTTGTTTAGTTCCTTGTTCTTTGCCTTTACTAATTGTTGACATTTTCTTGTTTACAAGATGCTTGTTTACTTTTAGTGGGTTTCATGTTCGGCGTATTTTGTTTAACTATTATAAAGATTTTCTTTATCATGCAATGACTATTGCGAAAAAAACGTTCGTACAATTGAATTTGTAACACTCACAACTTCTTATGATTACCTGGTACATTGTGCCCTACTTAAAAAAGTATTTGAAATCTATAATCTGTTGTATAATCTTAGTATGGAAATCCATCGTGTAATTCCGAATCCCATTTGTTGTTTTTTTTTCGGTGCTTCATATCGTAGCGGGAGCGGTATACAGCTTCGGGCGTGCGATAGATAGCGATGCGGCCGAACGGCATACTTGAACTATGCTTGAACGTTCTAACGCTCGGCAGTCAGCTCACTCTGTTGTAAACAATCCACCTATCCTTTATGCTTCGCGCACATTATGTCGGGCCGCAGCGGGGCGAGTCGCAGCGCAAAAATCCGCTCAAATCGCTTTTATGTATTTCATTGAACTACCGCACTTTACGCCGCCGGGGCGCAGCCGGCCGGCCGCATATTCCGCCGCAGATTTTAGTTGCGTGTACATTTGGATTTTACTATACAGGGAACCAGCGATACTACAAAAATATAATTTCTTGGTTTACACAAAGACAAATTAAAATAACTACATAATGTCACTTTTACATAGCACTATAGATACTCTGGAGAGAGCAGAAACTTGTGTTCGTTTATATGTATAGTCACAAACGTGTCGCGTATTAGCTTAATTTTATGGTATTGAAACTTTTGACAGATTGAAGTTAAGAACATAATTCATCGATATAACAACATCCTTATAATAGTTTTTTGAACATTCTACAATGGTAAAATCATGAATTATTTAATAGAGTCCGGCCAATATCTGTTCAAAAGTGTGGCAATCAGGCCTCGCTCAACCCTCCAGCACTAATCCGGGTCTCATTGACATTTGACAGGTAAAAATCGTCTCCCACCCATGCGACAATAGAAGGGACTGGTTCTTTATGAGGGTCGTTGATGGCTGCTCTTTGGTCGATTTCAATGCAGCGTTAAGGAAAAAAATGTCATACAATAATATACATCTATGTTCATAGTTTTCAGTGCTATTCTTTATTTAATTGCATCTAGCATCATTAGGTTAGGTACATGTCATTGGAAGCTATGATAAGTACCTAATGAGCAAGTAATTACGAACTGATTGTGGGCCAACATATCAACTCTTGCCACTCCATTATAAAAAAAAATACCCAGGGACCAATAAAAAAAGTTCAAATAGTATGTAATTTGTTAACGTCAGGAATAATCAATTTTTAGATATCGATTAAATAACAGCATTTGCATCTCACATAAAAATTAACAATGTATAAAAAGGGTCCTGCAGCCCTTTTTTTTAATTCGAAAATATCGAACTTTCCGATGAAAATGTGGTATACTATGGCGGAAAAAGATAGGCGCGCCGTTCTTCGGCTGTCCTTTTTAGGGGAGGTTTTTGTATCCCGGGAAGATTTATGGAGACACTCATGAAGGCGCGTATAAATGTATGTTGATACTCGTAGGTTAAGGTCAAAGGTTGAAGTGTTTCAAGATAGTTTCAAACTGGATAACTTTATGTTATTTGTACTTTTAACGTGTCTTAATCTAGAAGAATTCTTAGAAAAACGTAAAATCCTACTAATACTACTAAAATAAATGCTTTCGCATTTATTTTAGTAGAGATTTTTATTATATTTAGTAGAGAGTTTGAGTATGGATAAATGTTTGTTACCTACTCTTTCACGTAAAAACTACTGAACGGATTTGGATGAAACTTGGCACATAGATAGATCATACCTTGGAATAATATATAGGCTACTATTTATCAATACCGGTAATAAAAAGAAGCCTATGTTGTCATATGACTGCCTGCACAAATTTTTAATATATCCGAAAAAAAAAACATTAAAAAACAAAAGAAACAAAGTGTCAAAACGTAGTCAGCCGAAAAACTCGGTCACAGTAAAGTGGCAAGTTTTAAAATATTCGTGGCTACTGGTAACTTGGAGAGACACTTGAAAGGGATGATTGTTAGCAGCAGTGGCAGTGGCAGCCCTAGAGCGGATTACGAGGAGGGGACCGGGCCGGGCGCGAACGGCGCGAGCCCTAACGATGCCCGATTAATCGTGCGAGACTACAGAGAGATGCCACTTTTCGTTTTGTTATTTAGGTATCGATAATCTCAATTTTTGACATTGGCGCAGCTGCGTCTAAAGTAACATTGTTGTTGCTTGGTTTGGTATGAGGCAACGGAGTTTTTTAGAGTTGCTAACCTAATTTTATAGGTGTTGAAGCACTGTAAGAATGTTTTATAATTGTAAATTTTTAGTGCTACCGCTAAGGTTAGCGTCCTTTTCATTAGGCTCTTTTTTTAGGTTTATCAAATTGTTCTCAAAGTTTATGTTTAATAAAGCATTTAAATACCTACAAAATTTAAGATCTAGTCTGCGATGACCACTAACCATTAGGTGGACCGTTACTGCGCAATTTTAACAACTATAACTGTTTTGTTTTTTTTTATTTATTTAATTTATGAGTTATCGATAAAAATATCCGTGATTGTGTCACATCACTATCGGTGAATAGAAACGGGACGCGTTGCCATGAATGATTACACTCGCCCAACACAAAGTTGGGCTGTAAGTACGCACCTAGTAATGCACATACTTTTCTTGA
The DNA here is from genome assembly GCA_963555595.1 of Tethea ocularis. Taxonomy (NCBI): domain Eukaryota; kingdom Metazoa; phylum Arthropoda; class Insecta; order Lepidoptera; family Drepanidae; genus Tethea; species Tethea ocularis. The sequence goes on from OY741979.1 coordinate 5,723,288, forward strand.
ACCACCTTGAACTCTATTACATTGCATGCAGAGTTACAGATGGCAACATACTGTTTGGTCTGATTGCAAGAGAGTGACTCTCAGATCACGGGCTAGATTTAATGAAAAGTTCCTATTCAAGGCATGCTATCTGCCATTCACCCAAGTCCTATAAGCCATGTATGTCTACAACATTATGTTATATTCATTTTCTGTGACCGAAAGTGTGGGACGCGCTAGTAAAATAAATTAAAAATATGTTCAGCCATTTTAAGCTTTACGGATTTAGCTAAAAGCGTTTAGGTTTTTAGGACGTAAAATAAGAGATTCGCAGTACTAATAAATTTTTTTGAAAATTTAAGGCGGATATATAGGTTGAAATGCTTCTTTTTAGCACAGCAGGGTTCAAATACAATACGTATTTGGAAAAGTCTCTACATAAGTTTAATCTGATTGAAAACCTACAGATTTAGCAGACGATTATTATGTTATGATTTTATGATCTTATACTATACTAATAATAAAGCTGAAGAGTTTGTTTGTTTGTTTGAACGCGCTAATCTCTAAATCTACCAGTCGGATTCGAAAAAATATTTCACTAATGGGGCTTCCCATTTATTATTTCTGAAGGTTATAGGCTAATTTTTATCCTGGGAACGCGAGTGAAACCGCGCGGAACAGCTAGTAAATTATAAAGTAGCTTAAACCACTACCAAACTAAAACTTTTCAAAAGTAAATTCAGATCAATTTTATAAGGAGCGGAAGCCTTTCTAAAACAGCTGGCGATATAGTGCCTCCATAGCGGTCTGCGAGCCTGGTATTTAAAGGGTGGGGGCGCTACTGCCGATGCCGGGCGGATGTGGGCAAAAAGGGGCAAACACTGCGGAATATCCGGGCCGGTCCGGGGCCCATAACGGGCCATAACGACCTCGGTCTCGGTGACATTATGCGGTTATGTACTTATTTTATGAACTTTTACGCTGCTTTGGATTTAAGTGTGTGTGAAAATTGATCATCACATTTTTGTGTACTCTTCTTTTTGCCAAACGAATGTCTACAGATTATACCATTATACTTAATTGATTTAGTGTTCCTAAAATATAAAACTTATGTTATACAATATAGTAACTAATATATATAAACTATAAATAACTCGAAGTCTAAAAATATTTCTTTTCTGACCTTCAGGTAAAATCAAAGACAAACCATTATGCAAAATAACTATGTAAAAGTAATCAAAAACCCCATAATTGAAAAACCATATTTACCTATTCTTATTCTACCCCTTTACAACAACCCCTTGAAGAAAGTTAAGCTATCAGAAGTTATATCGGCAGCGGACAGGTGGGTTCCGTGCAATAAAACATTGCGATTGCGCCACTTGTTGCCGGCGGGCCAGGCCGATTTAAACCGATAGAATCTGTGTGCCATGTGACCGTTTATGATAGAATGTAGAAGGAGACTTTTATGTATAATTTCCAGCAGGCCTATGTCCAGCAGTGGATGTATAATGTGCGTGAATTTGCCTTGAGAATATGCGAGGATCACTGTTTGGAGAGAACCGTAGAACAGTAATGCTAATCTTTACATAATGATTTATCAAACTTGTTCTTTTTTCAAATATGCAGACGGATGGCGCATGTGATGGTTTTGGGATGCATTATGTATTTAAGTATGGTCACATGGTATATGCAATTAAGTCCTGAATTAAACCTTCTTCTAGTAAAAAAAAGCATGCAAAAAAATAATGAACTTCGTTAGAAATAAAATGTTTTTTTTTTACACTTCATTCTTTCGACCATTGTAGAGCGTGAAATTCCAAAAACTACTTCGGCGCCTAAGTGACGGCACAATGTATGGGAAAAGGTGTCATTGGCAAAAAAGAAAAAATTACTGGGAATAAAAGTTGGTGTTAGGCTTGTCTCTAATTTACTCTCGTTCCTTACGGCAGACAATCGAGAAATAGTCTGCAATATTTCGTAACACTGTATTTTATTTAGAAGGCGTATCAGAGAGACGCAATTTTGAGAACTGTGAGGCTGTTGTATAACGCGCGGGGGCAGAATGGCACGCTGCTAATTGGTGCGGGCGATGGCGGGAATGGCGGCGAGTGGCGCGGGATGGCGCGGAGTGGCACGAATGGCTTTGAGTTAGGGTTGTCACTCACTTGAGTTTTGTGTAGGTAGAGTATCGTTGGTAAAAATATTTGCAACTACAGTGCTGGAACCATTTTGAATTATAGTGAAGCCTCGCGGTTATTTAAATTATTGACGGTTATAAGTTACCGAAATTACTTAAGCAGGTACCTACCTACTTTCTCAGAAGCACATAAATCTGGAAATCACACCCCCTTTAGGACATAGAACGAATTATTCTTAAATTTATCGGATTCGAGTCCTCGGAGTAACAATACCTAATATGGTTATCCTTGGAGCCACCGAATCCTATAAAGTGTCAGACTTATTTATTCAATTTCCCGACTAGTGGCAACCCTACAAGGCGCCTCGCCCGTGTAATTGCCGAGGCCATTAGTCCCGCCTCGGGCCACTCGAAACCCACACGGCTCGGGATAAGGATCTCTGATGATACCACTGTTTCATCGCATCCGCTGCCGTTCTTTCAAACCCATGCGTGTCTGGTCACACAGATGGTCCTACAGATTTTAGTTTTTTAAATAAAGCTTATTTTGGTGTTAAAAACGAAACCTTTTTTAACTGAATTTTAAAAGGGAAGGTTATCAATTCCACACGTATACGTATACCTGCCCACTTAACATTTTTTTTCAGGTCGGTGCCAGTATAACCTTCGAATATGTATAACAAAACGTATGTTTCTACATGTAGTACATACAATATAAGGTTGATAAGAAAATCGGTTTTTTATCGGGTATTGTGTATTTTGATAATAATTTATATAGTGTACATGGTTTTTTCTCTATTCAAGTTTAATTAAAATCCGTTCAGTGCGTGATTGAGTTTAACATCGGAACTACTCATCACATTTATAATTAGCAATATTAGTTGTGGATTGTATTGTGAAGAACACTACAACTATAAAATTGTCCTGGAATATAAATTCCATTTCAGGCCATAGCTTTCATTCGTCTCACTGTTACCGAAGGCTCACACAAATAAAGGCATAATATAAACGCAAATAGATACTGAAGTACTTAGTCTAACAAAGAACTCCAAACACTAAACAGTACCTATGTACCTAACCTGTGGTCTAATTTCGCCGACTGTATGTATCACATGCACATTACACAATGCGCAATAATGCGCATCCACTTCGCAATGGATGGGTCCCATAATTGCTGCGGGATCGTCCGGCTAATGACGCTGCTGCGCCGGCCCGAGTCCCGTGGTCGTCCGGGCTAATTACGGCCCGTTGCGATCGCGGGCTGGACTAATTACTGTCCGCGGGTAATTTGCGAAACTCGTTACGTTCTACTTTGACGATTACCGTTTTGTACTATCGGTATTTGAGTTGTTCGATGAACCGAGAATACACAGCGGTAGAATCACTATCGCTACAACTATCGCGAAAAATCGCCCATCCGATAAAATAAAGGATTGGCGATCCTTCGGCGACATCTATACTTCTTGAAGTAGGTAATAATTACAATACATAAACCTATTATAATCCGTAGAAAGTTTTGAGATGTACGAAACTTGAAATAATTAAATTTAATCGTTCTTAGTAAGGTATCTGTGGTATATGCATAATATTTTATAAGTTACGTTGCGGGTATACCGCAAATAAATCAGTTGGTTCGTTGACTCGGTCTTTAATTGTCGAGCCCCCGAAATTATCCTCAAAATATTACTGGCGACGAGATAAATCGCGTAAAAACGTCACCATTTACTAGTTTAAAGTGTCATTCGTAAGTTGAAATAAAATGCCTATCGGGAAAATTGAACAATTCGATTTAACTAGCAAAAAATGGTCGGCGTATATTCGACGCGTAGAACAGTTCATGACGCTCAATGAAATCAAACCGGTGTTATATGTGGCTACATTAGTGACTTTAGTGGGTGAAGCTACGTATGATCTTATGTGTGATCTTTGTGCACCTGACAATCCGGAGGACAAAGACTTCAAGGATCTGGTGAAGATAGTCGGCGACCATCTCGAACCAAAGCGCTCGGAAATAGCCGAGCGGCACGTCTTTAGGCTAAGACGTCAAAATGGCGGCGAAAGTTTGAGTGAATATTTACAAGTCCTCAAACATTTAGCGAGTACGTGTGATTTCAAAAGTAGCCTCGAAGAGAACCTGAGAGATCAATTCGTGTCGGGTTTAGTGAGTGATGACATGAGGTCACGACTTTTTGCCGAACCGACATTGACGTATAAGAGGGCGGTGGAGTTGGCTTTCGCACTGGAGGCGGCCGACCGGCACGCGCAGGCGAGCGGCGCAGGAGCGGCGGCGACGGCGGCGGGCTCCAGCGCGAGCGCACTCGCCACCGAACCGATGCACAGACTTGCGGCGGCGGCGGGAAGGGGCACGGCGCGCGGCACGCCGCCCGGCATCAGCAGGGACAGGGATGCGGCAGGCCGCGTCACCGGCTCGAGCGCGGGCGATATGCATCGCGCGTCGCAGCAGCCTTGTTGGCGGTGCGGGAAGAATCATCGGGCTGTCTTTTGTCGTTATAAAAATTATTCTTGCGATGTTTGTGGACAAAAAGGACATTTAAAAGTGATGTGCAAACGTACCCCTCGTCAGGGGGAGGCGCGGTCGTCGACGGGGCAAGGGCAGAACTATATCATTAGTGATAGCGATTCAGACTGCGATATATATAATCTTAACGTTTGTAGTAATAGTGACCGGCCGTTTAATGTGCAAGCGAAAGTGAACGGTAAGGTGATAACGTTTGAACTGGACACTGGCAGTAAGTTATCAGCTATTAATACGTTTTGTTATAATGAACATTTCAAGCAGGTGCCGCTTATCTCTAATGACATTTGTTTACATTCTTATAACGGTACTCGCATCGATGTAGTCGGCTATTTGATTGTTGAGGTGGTGGTCGGGACGCATTCTGCGGGGAATTTAAAACTTTTTGTCATTAAAAATGGGGGACCTCCGCTAATGGGTAGGTCCTGGTTACGTAAGTTAAAAATTTATAGTATAAACATTAACGAAATGATTATGAATTTATCGGAAGACAATTTAGTCGATAATTTACGCAGCGAATTCCCCACAGTGTTCGCCCCAGGCCTCGGGACATGTACTAAACGACTAGCTTTAAGGTTGAGCGATATGACCCCTGTTTTTATGAAAGCGAGATCGTTGCCATTAGCTTTACGGAAGCCGGTTGAAATGGAACTGGAACGGCTCGAGGCAGAGGGTACCGTCCGAAAGGTGGAATATTCCGATTATGGAACGCCAATTGTACCAGTCATTAAGAAGTCGGGCGACATACGTATCTGCGGAGACTACAAAGTCACTATTAATCCTAAGTTGATTCGCGACCCGTACCCTATGCCGCGAATCGAGGAGTTGTTTGCCGCGTTAAGTGGCGGGGAACAATATTCGAAAATAGACCTTACGAACGCGTACCAACAATTATTTTTGGATGAGAGTTCGCAAGCTTGTACTGCAATAACTACACATATTGGTACTTTTGTTTATCAACGTACACCGTTCGGTTTAACTTGCATCCCCGAAAAGTTTCAGAAATTCATGGAAGAAACACTAAGGGGCTTGAAAGGCACTGCAGTGTTTTTGGACGATGTGGCTGTCACGGGGGCAACCAGGCTTGATCACATTGCTAATTTAAAAGCTGTGTTGGCTCGGTTACGTGAGGTCGGTTTGCGAATTAGACTTGAAAAGTGCAGTTTTATGCAAGATAGCATTACCTATTTGGGTTTTATAATTGACAAACATGGTTTGCATCCAGACCCAAATAAAATCAACGCCATTGTAGATGCACCCCCGCCAAACGACATCACTCAGTTGAGGTCATTTCTGGGTATGATAAATTATTATTCAAAATTTATCCCACGTTTGAGTACTATATTGCATCCGTTGCATAAGTTATTGCGCAAAGATAGTGTTTGGGTCTGGTCGGCGAATTGTAAAAAAGCTTTTCAGGATATAAAGACTGCTATTTTAAGTAGCAAAGTATTGGTACATTATAATCCTGAACTTCCTTTAGTGTTAGCGGTAGATAGTAGTTCTTACGGTATCGGCAGTGTGCTATCACATCGTTTTCCGAATGGTGACGAGCGCCCCATTTGTTTCGCGTCTCGAACATTAAATGCGGCAGAAAGGTCTTATAGTCAGCTTGATAAGGAGGCGCTAGCGATTGTTGCCGGTGTAACCAAACACCATCAATACATTTATGGTCGCCATTTTATAATAAAAACTGACCATAAACCGTTAACGTTTATTTTTGGCCCTAAGTTCGGATTGCCGCAAACGGCAGCGAGTAGGCTGCAAAGATACGCCACAAAGCTGGCATCTTATGATTTTGATATCGAGTTCGTCAAGTCGAATGATAATTGTAATGTTGATGCGTTGTCACGTCTGCCTTTGCCATATGAGCGTAAACGTTGTAATGAGCTGGATTCGGTGTCATATGTCAATTATGTAGAAGAATCTTTTCCAATTAGCGCGAGAGAGGTGGCTTTATGGACGCAAAAAGATAATGTTCTTAATAATGTTAAAAATTATCTTATTAATGGCTGGCCTTCAAAAGTGACGTCAGAATTAGAAAAGCCTTATTTCTATCGCAAGGACAGTTTATGTTTAGATCGTGGTTGTATTTTATATAATCACCGGGTTATTGTGCCAGAGGTATTAAGAAAACAGGTGCTAGGTGAACTACACGAGGGTCATTTAGGAGTAGTAAAAATGAAAAATATTGCTAGAAGTTACGTATATTGGCCTTTGTTGGATGTTGAAATTGAGACCATTACGAAAGAATGTAGTGCCTGTCGCCAACAGCGCGACGCGCCCCCGCGGTCCTTGTTACATCCGTGGGAGTTCCCAGCACGGCCCTGGCAGAGAGTGCACATCGATTTCGGTGAATTTCAAGGAAAACATTATTTAGTTACGGTCGATGCCCACAGTAAATGGATCGAGGTGCAGAAAATGTCTAGTACAAATGCTTCTACAACAATAAGTAAGCTTCGCGAACTTTTCGCTCGTTTTGGTTTCCCCTCGCAGGTAGTTAGTGATGGCGGCCCGCCTTTCGGCTCCGGCGAGTTCGCTAATTTTATGAAAAAGAATTGCATAACACATACCATTACGAGTCCCTACAGAGCTGCCGGAAACGGAGCGGCTGAGAATGCCGTAAAGTCAGTAAAGCGGGCGATGAAAAAGGCCGTCCACGAAGGAATTGATATTGATACGGCAGTTACAAAATTTTTATTCCAGTATCGTAATTGTGAGCATACAACTACGGGTGTCGCGCCGGCAGTTGCAATGTTAGGCAGACCGCTACGCGGTAGGTTAGATGTGCTAAGGCCGAGCTCAGAGCGTGCTAGCGAAGAGGCGTCTGCGCGCGCTGCGCGCTACACTCCCGGCGTCGAGCGGCACGCCGCTCCCGGAGACCAAGTGCTAGCGCGGGACTATCGCCCTCGCGCGGACAAGTGGGCGCCGGCTGTAGTTACCGCTAGGGAAGCACCGCTTACATATCGAGTGCGGTGTTCCAACGGGCAGGATTGGAAACGGCACATTGATCAATTACTCCCTATAGTTAATTCCCGTTCCACTTTACGGCATTCCGCAGTTGCACCGTCGCCAACTGATTCCAACAATGAGCAGGTTGTAGACGAGTATGACGATGCATTGGATGTGGAGATCGAAAGCAACAGTAAGAACATGGAAACTATAAAATCCCCTAAAGACATCTCTATTACGGTTCAGGATTCAACGCCCGAACTGACACCGAATCCAGGTCAAATTCTAAATAAGAGAATTAAGGAGCATAAACGAGCATGTACTTTAAAAAAAAAAAATTACAAACTATAGAACATGGTAGTTATTGATTTGTAATTTTTGTATACCACGTAGTACCTAGTAGTAAGCTGTTTACATTTTATGTTTTGTTTTCCTCTTTTCTGTTCTTATATTTTTTGTTATTTAATATTAGTTATTTAGCTTTCATAATTTTAAGGGGGGACGTGTGGTATATGCATAATATTTTATAAGTTACGTTGCGGGTATACCGCAAATAAATCAGTTGGTTCGTTGACTCGGTCTTTAATTGTCGAGCCCCCGAAATTATCCTCAAAATATTACTGTATCGAAAAAAATATTAATGCACAGGTGCTTAGGTATAGCTGTCTGTCTCTTGCAACTGCCGAACGAACCGATCGAATAAATACGATTAAATTTAATTATTTCGTACATCTCAAAAAATTCTACGGATTATAATAGGTTTCATTGTTTATGTATTGTAATTATTACCTACTTCAAGAAGTATAGATGTCGCCGAACGATCGCCAATCCTTTATTTTAACCCTATATATTATTTATTCTTTGATTTTAACGGATGGGCGATTTTTCGCGATAGCTGTAGCGATAGTGATTCTACCGCCATCTATACATTACAAGTAAATTCCACCATAGAAACTGCCATCTTGTGGCGAGTAGTAGAACTATATTTCATACTTTGTATATTAGGATACAGAACATAGATGGCGCTGTATTATCATTTTTAATCCGCAAATCTCTACTATCTTCACAACCGATCACGCTACCGTCCTCGACGGCGAGGACCGCCGCGACGTCCCACTCAGTCTCGCCCCGTTCAAGCGGCCCGAGCTGCCTACAGTAATCCGACCGCCCCCAATTAGTCGTAACTCGTACAAAGTCCTCCCCCTCCCCCGGTAACGCCCTGAGCCGAGGTTCGTACCCCATTCGGGGGTGCCCTCAGGCGTTGTTACCTAAATATTACCCGGCTGAGAGCCCTCTGCGCTCGCCGATTTGTCCGGTAAGGTTGTCGCAGCCATCTGAGGCTACCAACTTAGTCCTTTCAAAAAAAAAAAAAAAAAAATCTACTATCTTGCGTGCTAATAGTACTAAATATAAATAGGCAATGGGCCCGTGTGGCCTACACATAATAAAATATTTGTTTTTACTATACACGGGTTTTAGTAAATTTGGTGGGAGACCGTAATTTTCAACAAGGTATTGATTATTTTTTGTTATTTGTTACAGAATGCTACAAATCAAGAACCAGTCTATCGAAAGGTGGCGATAGTCGAAAATTTCTTCGATATAATCTACACAGTGCACGTGGAATTAGAAGGCAGACCAGGAAAACACGCTGGACAAAAACGCACTTATAGAACAGTAAGTGCATGGTCCTACATTTATTTTTAGTAAAAACCTAAAATATTTTAATTAACCAAAACGGAATTTAGAACTAAAATAACTTGAAATTATTATATTGAATTAATTGATAATTATGTAGATTGTATATTTGTTGTAAATAAAAAACTTGAAAAGGTTGGTTAACGCCATCTAACGAAATGTAGAAGAACTATATTATGACATTTCCAACGAATGCTGCGCAGTACGGTCAACAGTTAAAAGTTATCATAATGAAATTCAAGATGGCGCTGGTGTAGTAGTTTTTTTATGAAACTTCCGTGCAGTATTACCGTATTACATTACATCAGATTTTATAAAATTGAATGATATAATTATAATTTAATGTCACTCTTAAGGTCTCTAAAGATTGCAAATTACTAAGTTTATATAGATATTAAAAGAGGTCAATGGTGATAAACATTCCTTTCTAGGAGTCGGCTCTCAAGTGAAACAATAAGCCAATAAGTAAGTGCTTGGCGACAGATTTTGAACTTGAGGATGAAAAACTAGACAGGTGTGCTTTTCCTTCACTGAAAACGCATAGTTAGCATTCCAGTAGCATTCATACCTGAAAAACTTAGTATTATATTATCTTTGCATAGGTACCTGCGTACATTATCTGTGAGTAACATGGGCTATATTTTATTTTCGAAATATACAGTAATATACATTAATGTAACCAAAGAAATCAAAATTCGCCTATAAAAGTCATTAATTTTGTTGGCTGTGAAAACTATTGACGATACGTAAAATATTGTAAGTAATAGGAACATGTTTATACCTAAAAATACTCATCACAAAAAATCCTTGAGGTTATGTATCTAACTATAAGTCACAATAACCGATTTTAGTTCAAAACGCGACTAAAATCGAATAAATGAATAAAGTAAAAAATGACTGAACAGATTTAAAAAAAACAGTAGAATGTTATATTATCACTAAGTAACATAATGTTATATTTTATTTTCAAAGAAATTAGGTGTCCCTACGGAAAATCCAATAATATAAAGTACCTGGTAAAAAATTATTATTATTATAAATGCGAAAGTATTCACGCCTAAACCGCTCAACCGAACACGATGAAATTTGGAATGCAGATAGCCTATGACATGGATAAGGACAAATAATTTAACTACATACTTATCAACTTGTTCAAACTTATTGTTAATTAAGTGGTCTGGTTTTTAACTAAATAACTATACGTCCTAGGATGGTGAACCCTCGGCGACCACGCTCTTGACCGCCTTTTATGCTGGCACAAACTGAATAAGCTAAGCATATAGTTGAAATAACACATACCTACCTAATAAAAGTTACCTGTACTTGTACGTAGTATATTATCTTACTCTGTGCCTGTACTGTACCTAACACAAATGTGGTCACAGCTTAACAGACGTAATAATAGGTACCTAACAAGCACTTTCCTTAATCACGGATGTTTTCTCCAACAGATTACCGAGACGTACGCGTTCCTGCCGCGTGAGGCAGTCACGCGCTTCCTCACCGGATGCGCCGAGTGCGCCAGGCGCCCGCGCAGTACCTCCCCCCCACCGCTACCGACCCCATCGCCTTCCCCCACCCGACACCCCACCTACCTCCCCTTCCTCCCACACTGCGCGCCCGATTACACCAGAAACTGGGAATCCGAGATAGACGCCGCACATTCCAACTACTACGAACCAAAATTCGATTATACGGAATTACAGCCCCTAAAGAAAGTTGAAAGTCCGAAAGCTAACGATGCTGAAGACCCAGAACCGACGTATATTGAGTTGACATCGAAAAAAATCAATGGTTTTGATGCTACACCACTTTTTAATAGAACCTCGCCGGTTGAGCCGGCGTTTAGAGAAGAAGAACCGGTCAGAACCGATCCAGAGATTGACAAGGATGAGAACAGCTTGATCGATGTTGAAGATGTCAAAGTCGATAGTCCACCAACACTCGTAGTACCCCAAAAAGATGAGGAGGAATCCAGGAACGAAACGGAGGAGAATACTAAGACGTCAGAAAACGTTGAGAGTAAAGAAAACAAGACTGAACATAAACGTGAGAAGAAGTATAATCCTTTGGATGTCGCGAATTTAACGTCTAAAGATCCCCCTAAATCACGATCGCCGCCAAGGAAAAAGCTCTTGCCAACAAGTACAGACTTCAGTGAGAATTTCGGGCGGTTTCCGAAGCCATGGAGACCTGATGGTGGAGTGTACTATGGCGGGGAGGAGATGGACTATAGCGTACCTATCACTACGGCGTATTTAAAGCATATGAGGAGTATGGGCTACCAGGAGCGCATCGACTTGGAGAATAAGGTAAGACCATGTTTCTAATAAAGATTGTAGGTACATCCATTATAGTGGCAGGCAGCATATAAGTATAAAATCACAGGAAAAATCTTGGTTTTTGAAAATATTATTGACATGAGTGATTTTCGTGGAGTCAACATCAATAAAGACATTTCAAAACAGTTTTATAAACAACAGCCCACATGAAATAACAGAACAAACCGCGTGAACCTAATAAAATAATTTTTGTCCAAACAAATTTACAGCGTAAAATAAACATATGATTTTGCGGGTCGGAACTCGGGACGCGTTTAACCCTAGCTTAAACTTCTGGCAACAAACTGGCATAAAGCTGCGGCGGTCGGTTAGACCCCGCAAGCGCGCCTTTGTGTACAGAATGGATCCTTTATACCCCCACCCTGTGACTGTTATGATTTTGAGGACTGGTTTCTATGTTTTCATGAAAAAGCAAAGGTTTACCTACTTTTATAAATGTTTACTTAGGTATGTAGGGTCGTATATACCTATTTATTTTCAAAAATGAACACGTAAGTCCTATTTTCTCAATCTACCTCCAAGCTGATGGCTACCGTTTGGCTACCGTCACTAAACTCATTTGAGGTTTGGAATTTACATCCTGACGATTGTAGGTGTGAGCATCAAAAGCGCTGTTAATACCTATACAACATAATATAATATTTTCTAAATCTAAATCAAATATATAATAAATTTCAGATCAAAAAAGACCGCAAAATTTTCTTCATAAAAAAACTAGTAAGTATTATATTCTTATTGTTATTATTTGTCTGATATTCACACAATGCAAGCGGGGTAAAATTACACGATAATCGTACAAAATGTGTAAATTCGCGGTGAAAATTTTATAGTAGGAACCTGAAATGCAAGCCATTCAGTACATACGAGTATTACTAGAGATTCAAAATATATGGGGTATCATTGCGTTTTAAAATTCAAAGTCTTTTCTTTTCATTTAATTCAAATATTTCCGGTGTCCGAGAATCGAAACTTTTACAGAATTTGTCTTAGGAAATAATAAGAAAGTACTAATAGTCAGCATTGATAACCACCTGCCACGTGAGGCAACCCGTGTAATGCTCGCGGCGTCCTATACCTACGACCTGCGATTGATTCAGACGAATGTCTCACACAAAGGACCACGGGCACGGGCGCGTCACGCCATAATCGGGCGCCGCATCTTTTCTAACTCATTTTTCTCGCTTGGGGCGAAGGCGGGTGGCCCTAGGTGGGTGTAGGGGGGCGGCACGAGGTTTCATCAGCCCGAGGGGGCGTCACGGTATTAGACAAGACACAAAAACGATGCCCCACGGAGAAGTGGGCAAGTAAGTTTTCTGATGACGGTTTTTATGTGAGTCGTATGTGGACGTTGGCGATTTATTGAATGTGTTGCTTAAGTATATAAGTGACGATTTGGAATTAAAAGAAGTAATAAAAATGCTGGGTAGGTAGCTGTACGTGGTAAAATAATATGTTTTGATCGTTTGATGTGTTGTTTTTGAAGGTTATTTGATCATGTGATAATGATGTGCCAACGAGACTTTAAAAAAAAATAATGATTTGAGAGCTTTTGATAATGTTTTGGTAATGCTTTACTTGTCTTTACATTTCTTTCAATATTTATTTTTATTTGCAGGAGAAATCAATTTGATTGATGAACTAGATATTTTTAAATTGATAGATTTACACAATAATTTGCAATTTTTAATTCATATTTTTTAAATTCCCAAGTAAACAATTTTATTTTCACACAAACTTATACTCTTGTCTATGTAATACACGAAAGAACTAAATACACGCAAAAATATCCTAACAAAAAGTTTATATTTGACCTTTTTCGTGTGGTCCCTCCCGAAGGGTCAGTCCTAGCCGGTCCGTAAGAGGGTATCGTCCCTTCGACCCCCAAAAGTGCCTTACCCCCCTCGGCCGGGGGGCATCGCAGTGCGACTTGTAAGATTGATTGGGGCTCCTTCAGTCCATTGCCGACCCCCTCTTGTGGGATATTCGACCCTCCCCCCCTTTTTTCTCGGGTACTAGGTGCGGGTATATAAAGTTGCTAGATGTGGTCTATTTGTTCATGTTAAGTATGACTTTTTCTTCTATTTTTAATTGAGCCTCTCGAGTTTAAAAGTGTGTTTAGACTGATAATTACGTTTTATCTCTAGTAATTTTATTTAATATTAACAAAAACAAAATTTATGTAAATATGTTTACACACTGAAATTCATGAGTCCGCCAGTTAGTTTTAAATAAATATAATTTACCTCGGTATAAGTATACTTAATTTTTCGTTTTATGTCAGTAATAGTAAGTAAAAAAAGTTATCCAAATCTTTGCATCATGTTGAAGGATTTTTTATAGGTAGACATTCAAAAAGAAAGATTTTATTTTGAATTTCTATTTATATTTAGTTTTTCTTGTTTTTATCATCATCATCATGTCAGCCAAAAGACGTCCACTGCTGGACAAAAGCTGCCCCCAAGGATCTCCACAATGGCTGGTCTTGCACTAACCGCAGCGATTTCCCGTTTTGGCTGCACAATATTTAGTGAAATTATTTTTCATATTTTTCTTCCTCGATCCAACGCACTCATCTCTTCCACTGTTTTGGCATCCGTGTACCCTCCCCTTTTTTCTGTACTGGGGGCTGTTAATAACACAACAGGCTATTTTATTCGTCGGCCACTTGCGGCTCGTGCGACGGCTTTGATGTCAGAGATTACAAGTTTGTTTAGTTCTGCCAGTATGTTATTGTATGAACTATTGCCGCGTTTGATGTGCTTGGATTTTTTGGATGATTGCTCAGTGGTAGTGGCGTCGAATGACGTGACGAAGGTCATGGGTTACTATGAGCGTTTGGTCAGCAACGCGTGATTGTTGCATACGCTACTGTAAAAGCTTACCATCAGGAATGTGTGCTTGTTTACTACCTTGTTTGCTTAGTAGTACGTGCAAGTACTAATTCGACTCGCGCACCGATGGTTCCGTAAAGATAAGTCGGGTTCAAGGACAAACTTAACTATGTCGTTGAGAAAATATTGTCCCATATACGTTATCGACATCCTCCTATGGCAAATCTAACTTTGTAAAATATATTTTTTTTGTGATATGTAAACAAATTATCATGTTTTGAAGGATTTGGATCTTACTTCAGCTCCAAAGGACCATAACATCATTTCGATATTCTTCCGTTTTTTCCTTTTGAGGTTCGGAACCCTAAAGATTAACTTGAGCTTATTCCTACCAGGGTACAATGTAGTACTCCCACCAACTGAAGGTGGTAGCTGACCAGGCGAGACCAGCTTTCGGGGATTTTCGTGAAACTTCGTTAACAGCTGATTCGCGCAATTCGCAACCGCCGCCTGCGAGCGGGTCGGAAGCTGTTGTTAACTTCACGTTGTTTCTTGATTTTTACTTTTGTACGGGTCAGAGCGGTGTTTTTGTGTAAAAAAATGTTTTTCGTGTAAAGATAATAGGTACTGCTATTATTCAAGAAAGTAGAAGAGGTCAATTAAAATTTAATCATGTCAAAAAGAAAGTCTCTTTGTCAGCTATTCGGCACATCTCTATTATTTTGTAAAGTAAGATAGAAAGATTGGAGCAAGGTTCATATTATAACACAAACTCGCAAAATTTACACCCTCTCTTTATAATATCAAATAAGAATATATTTGCAAAAAAAATATCGTGTTCAAGAAAAATAGTCTTCAAAAACCCGGGTGAATCGGGGCGAACGTCTAAATCGTAAATAACTAACAGCGATACATCTGACCTTGAACACTGACATAATTAAGTTTGGTTCCCCTCGCGATCGATTCTGCGTTTTACTTAACATAAGGGTCTTTTGGACACTCGTCAGCTTTCGTAGGGTTACACGTATACAATTCAATAATGACTTGCTAATCGAATTTGTGCAACCGAATCTGTATTCATTTACCGTGATTTTATAGTTTATAATTGCTTGTTTGTATTTTGGTTTCCGTTAGGGGTTTTTGATTAAAAGGTAATAGTTTTAAGAGAATAAATCTTTAGAAAAGACGATTAAATGATAATGGATACAAAAATAGGAATCCTTATTCCTGCCTCATACTCCAGAAGAATTATGATTTCGAATGGTAGACCTACAAGACTCTAAATTAACATTACGTGTTCTTTTAGTGGCTTATAAAATAAATCTCCAAATGGAAATGAAAGAATTCTACTTTTCCTATGTAATTTTGATACATTGAATGCCATCCTGTTACATTTAAAATATAAATCAAGCGAGTCGAATTTCCGCAGACACTCGTGCCAAGACAGGGAGCGGCGCTAGTCGCAAATAAACTGTAGCTACAGCCCTGTGCCGTGCCATGGGGGTGGCAGCCAACTGGCATCCACCCCCGTTGTCATTTACCCTACTTACCATCGCTACCAGGCGAACATAACACCAACGGAGAATTTTAACGGAATTAGTCGCGAGGCTGCTCGCCTGCAGGGCGCCGTAGTAAATTCAACACACATGGAGTAAGGCGACGGGTTGGAGCGCCTACCGCCCACCTCCACACCTAGTTTGAGCGCCTAGTAACTCGCAGGCACGATGTCTACACGCAATGCCGCAAAAACTGTATTAACGTGAAAGGAAATATTAACCTGTGCATAGTCTATAGACGAGTACATTTAATTGTAGGTATGTACCAATTATGTTTTTTTACGTGGCGAAGTTGCTACTACGATATTTTTGTACACCCATATAAATTATAACCTAACATAACAACATTAAATTTTAAAGGCAAATATAACCAATAAGTCTTCAGAAAAATATAAAAAACAATCACTCAAAAAGTTTAAATAAACGAAAAGGATTCTGAAATTCACTGTAACGCATAACCAAACTAAGGATTCGTAGAATCTCGTAGCTCGTAGCACTACTGACGTCACAAGCACCAGTAGCGAGCTCGTAGCTAGCAGCAATCTCGAAAGTAAGTGAGATAACGTAAAATATGTTCAGTACTGTGCCAATGGAAAATAATAAAATTGTAAAATCATCTAAAGAGTCGATATCTGATGAGCTAGAAAACTAAGGTAGATCAACGACTTGGGCTCTTGAGACAGCTACTGGCAGTCACTGCTTGGCAAGAAGTAGGTACGCTACCATCGTGCTTATATTTTATTTCTCTGCAGTGATAATAATTTTAAAACTTTACGTGGATTTCCTTCGAATTGTCTACACTATTATTTAGTGTGCAATAGATAAAAAAATGTAGCTATGCTTGAGTGATCCCGGTCTCAATAAATGTTTTAGGGGTGCGTAAATCATTACTACGGCAACCCCGAGCTTAGCTGAGGACGGATCGCGGGCAATAGAAATTGTCTTGATTTATTTGATGCGGCATTTTGATGTGACAAAGAATATGGTTTTTTCTAATTTCAAATGTACTTAAAATACGTCGTTATGTTATTTGATGTAATATGCCTTTGATTTTATCTTTATAAAGTTTATTTTCAAAATAATTATTTTTTAGTTCTAAATATTTCTGATTTCATCGACAACTTATACGACTGTTACGTTAATGCAGTGTATATAAAAAAAAAAAAATTATGTTGATGAAGTTAAAGAAAAAATTACAACAAACACTTATGTCAGTGTGTGTTGCCACTGCTCAAAATTTTCACAGTTTACAGGGGCATTACATAATTTCAAAAATATAAATAACAATAGTAATAAATAATAAGGTTTTTTAACATGAGCTGGAGCAATGCCGGTAAAGTGAAACCCAAAACTTCATGAAATTTTAGGTACAGTCAAAAGCAGTCCACAAACTTGTGGTAGAAATACAACGTGCGTTGAAAAGTTTTTCATAACTACCTTTACCTTATATGAGCAAAGTTTATATTACTTTATATGAAACGAACAAAAATGTAGGCATTGGTTTGTAAACAAGTAATATATTATTATTATATATTTGGGATCCATATGATCCATATAATGATTCTTATTGTTATTTTTTTTTATTGATATAGATATAAAATTTCTTATTCTAAGATTTGATTGCTCGATGGAAGATTTTTTTTGTTATTTTGGCTCTTCCCATAAACTACACTTATAAGTCGGCGACATCCAATAAATTTATGCGCTCCTGGCAGCGAAAGTACGCAGCGAGGCCAGTATCACCCGCGGGAGCCCTTGGTACATTCGACCCCCATATAATCTGTACTGACAGCGGCTGCGTCGCACTGAGCTTCTGTGCCCTGCCGCCATATAGCTTATAATCTGTATAGGTGTTATGAACACCTAGTACTTAAAAATATGGATTTAAAGAACTCCTGTTTTATTATTTACGTGAGATGGTTTGTTTGATTTTAAGATAAAACCCCATTACATGTCGTAAAAAAGTGACGGAAATTATACGTTTTGCGCTTAATCACAGCCATTAATTTTCATACCAGATTCATTCATAATCATAACTCATCATAAACAATGCACAAAACACTACACTAAACTCAAATTCACATAATCGTTTGTACCAACAAGTTATAATAAAACCGCATGCGAGTCCTATTAGTTTTTGGGGCACATAGAATTTACGGAACAGCAGTGGCGTTGAGGGGCTTCTGTCAATAAAGTTTTGTGGCACGTGTGCATTGTTTATGAACGCCGTGTGGTGGGTCACTGATTGACAGGTAGGAGTGCCTCTTTGATTAATGGGACATCGGTAACCGTGTGGCTTGATTCACCGAATACTTGGGTTGGCTTGCCTTGGCAAATTACCCAGATGACTGATATACTACTTACATTAACTTATTTCTTAAATATGTATTTATATGAATACTATTTTAGCTGTGTGATTTTTAAATCCTATAATAATAATAATACCTAACCTTCCTCAAAAAGCGCTTTAGGTTTTTCAAATATTTTCTTCTGAGTTTCCTTAAAAATAAAAGCGTTCAAACATAGTACCTACATACAAACTTCCATTAATGTAAGAAGTAGACAGGTTCTTGTTATAAATGTTATAGGCATGTAGATAGGAATCAAACCTATGGTCTGTGGTATGATATTTACTGTTATTAGTTTGTAAATGTAATAATATGTATAACCGTTTGTCACTCTACTGCTTTTCGTGTTCAGTCCCTTAGTTTGATAGACGTGGCGGCGAAACTTTTTCTAGGGTCTCTTACCCCCCTAAGGCCCGGCCGGCCGCGGGTTGGGCGGGCAAGCTTTCTATTAAATAATCATTTTGGTACTTCGTCGTGTAGGTGCGCCCGGTATTAACTCGGCAAATTAGTACTCTGGTGTTTGATGTGCGCCTAGTATATATACGTTATGTATTTCTTAAAATTTTTTTTTTTCTTATGACTGTAGACTAGAATGTAGTTACGGAATCCACAAACTGTATCAATGGTGTAGGTTAAATTTCCAGGCACGTGTACTTTTTTTTAAAAGAAAATTTTTGCCATAGTTTTAGAGATAAATGTGAATAATTTATCATGAAATTATCATTATTTTATCTAAATACTTTCCGTTTATTAAAATATTAATATTATTTCCTTATTTCATTTTAGATATTGTTTTTCCGATAAATGTTTTTTTTTGCGGAATCCTATTCTGAACAAGTTGGTTGAGTCGGGTCGGATACCTATCGAGTCATACACGGGTCTACGGGGTTTCGTGCCCCCTGTCCCCCTCCGTGCTCCCCATGTACCCTAAGGGGGCAGTGGGAGGGTCGGAACCTCTTAATTATTGTCACATATGAATTATTTTGATATTGATGCGTGGATTATACCTAGTTAGAATCCCATTTTTGGTTACGGTTTTAGTCTCGAATATGGCTCAGTCACTTAGGCTTCAATTGATGAAATTATATTTCATGAATTTTTATTTTGATAAAAAAGGATAATTTCAAATTAGTTCCAGTTCTCTTGAACAATTGCGTTAAAATTAGAATCCTTCCAGCATTTTTCGCTATTTGAACGCCCACTTGAAACAATCATCCTGTATGTCCGGAGTTTATCGTAGGATTTAAAAATCAGACCTAAATATTAAGTTTGATAAGTTTTATGCATTGTAGTAAGGTAGTGTAAGCAAGCTACAGTGAAACCTAAAAAATGTTAATGGAAAACTTTACTAGGTTTGCAATAATTCATCTAAATATAAGCGCAAACTAAGAGCGGGTAAGACTCATTTTAGCCATTTATATACGACCTACTTTAGTGATGCAGTGCGTGAGTTAAGTTTTTTATGGATGTCATAAAATTGTAACTAGAAAGTTGATTTTATGACACACCTTTATATATTTCCTGTTTTTGATTTTTCCTTTTTTCATTTTCAAAATGTTTCAAGTTTTAAGTTGATTTCATTCCGTGGTACTAACATTTGAATTTTCATGAAAAGTATTAAATGTTCTTGGGCACATGTTATACGTAGATTTTTTATGAGTCTTCCTCGTCAATCTACGTCACATTGTAACGTATAGTATATTATGGTAAAATCAGTAAAAACCTTACAAGAATCTGTATGAATAGTCCTGGTTAATATGTTAAGTCTATTGTTCTACTCAGTCAAACAACAATGGGGTTCCAAAATCGCCCTTCAATAAAGCAATCGCCGTTTATTTTTCATTTCTTCAGAGGACGAGGAAATTACGGCCGAGTAAAAAATACGTCTCGATCTTTGGCGGCAAAAAAAAACCCCGCCGAAAAGGAAGCGAGCGACCATTAGGGTATTATCGGGCAAAAGGGAGGGGGGAAAAAATCTGAAAAAAATTGTTCGCAGCCACCCTTTCCTTTTCGCAAACGTCGCCTGTGCCACCCCTAGCCTTACATTAGACTCCCTGACGGCCAGGGGGCGCCACATGTATGGGGGGAATTACATAAACGACAGGTGAATTTGGAAAATTAAAGTTGGTGCCACCTACTGAATTGTTAGCGAGTGGGCAAATGATCAGGGCGGAGTGTTGGCTATCAAGGCTACAAGTAAAAACGCGAAGGTTTAATAAACACCTTGACGAATTGTTTTAATAACATTATGCTTTCCCCTCGTAAATGAAAATATTCCAACAAAACAATGCAAATAAAAAAATAAAGTAAGTAAATAAGTTGTGCAACTGAAATTGGTACAGTTCTTTACAAATGGAAAAACGTAGTTAAGAATCAGTAAACAATAAATACAAAATTATGATTAGAATAAGATTTTTTCTGAAATTGTTACATCTCTCTCTATATGTATAATATGCATAAATATATATAATACATATACAGTCTGCATTACTGTATATCGGCAGTTAGTTATGTTGACAAATTATCATGAAGTTCATTAATATTATAAATATTATTTTGTTAATTATCGATATTAGAAGTTTATCGTACTATAAGTTCCCGTACGTAATGTTTTTAGATTGATTGCATTGCAAATTCTTGGCAAGGTATTGAGAATAAATCAGCTCGAGTAAACTCAAGTGGGTCCGTATGTACTTAAAACGTGCCCACAACTCACATATACAAAACGTGGTCTTAACACATTAGTTTTATTTTGGCATCGATAAATTTTCGTGTAGGGTACCTCCCTGCATAATGCATGCAGCGAAAAAGTAGGGAAAAATAGAGAAAAATCGGGGAAAATTTCACCCCCTCAACGGGGTTCCTTAGGCACCACCTACCAGGCGAGCAGGGGCGCGCTGGAGGTTACCGTCCGCTAAGATAAATACGGTATAGTAAGCCCGCCCGACGCCGCAGCTTTCATTAAAAATACTGAGACTGGTACGCTGGCCAGTGTGGACTAGTATTAAGTAGTAGTTGTTTGCGTTATGGCTTTGCATGTTTTTCTTTTCTTGAACTTTGTTAAGGAAATTTTACTTTCACGATTTTGTTTGACGTAATCTAAAGGTCATAAAGGTTTAATCATAGAATTTGTTGATTCGAAATATTAAAATGCCCATCATAAAACATATATCAAAAACAGTTTGACTAAACATATTTCAGTAAAATCGAAATATTTAACACAAACCAAACCGATCACCCTATAAACGAGAGATTCAAATCCTAAAACCCTTAACGTAAGCCGTGACCCAATTCACATACTACAAACTTACCATAAAAATATAATAAAGCCCTATTGTATTTATTATTAGACATTTCTACATCGATGGGGTGATCGGGGTAAACTTGCATTAAGAATGGCCGATCTGTATGTATGTGTTCGCTAAGTTGCTTCCTTTGTGCTCGAATGTATATTTGCTTGATTAAGCTACGCCGTAGCAAGTGCTACGAACTACAATAAGTTCAAAAAAAATGTTTGGGATTTATTTGCTACGACGTAGTAGCGTCTACGAGTGTTAAATGGATTATGAATAATGGACAATGCAGTTTTGTAAGGCTTTTTAGTGGCTGGTACCACAAAGCCGTATTGTGACCAAATTTTCCATTATTCGGAAAAAAAAATGTTCAATTATCATAGAATCAACTAAACATTGACGTTAGAGCAACATTTTCAAATTGCTGTCTCTAGCCTATTATTTTTTCCATATCATAAGTTATCTGTGCACCAAAGTTGGTTATGCCTTTGAGACGTCAAAAGGTTACAAACAAACAAATGAATGAGTCATCAATCCTATATCTGTTATAGATCATCTGTAATTTATGATGATTCTAAGGTCCAAGTTCACCGACAAGAAAGAAGAAATTATATCTGACGTTTACACAAAATATACTGAAATACCGTTTTATTATAAATTTTATTCAACTTTTCATATCCGCTGAATTCTTAGTAATCTTAAGTGCTATATTACGTTGTATGCGAGCCTGTTCTTAGTAACAGTAATGTCAGAGCGCATTCAACGATGTAATCTCACGAGAATTTCGCAGAATCTCGTCTTTGCTAACATACAGCATAGGACGCTTGCTAACGGTTCCGTACCCCTCATATAGTTTAACGTAGTTTCTGTGAAGAGCTATTTTGATATAAAATTTTTATCAATTCTATGTAATGTATGGATTTAATAGGAGTTCTGTGTAACCTGATGTTTTAATCTAGAATAAAATAGAAAAACATTTATCGGTAACAAAATACAACAGTAGAAATAGAGTTTCGAGAAATATAATTACGGATAAAGGAACATTAATAAACAAGTGAAAGATAATACCACATAACAAAAGGAACAAAATATAACAAAATAGAAGAACAAAGATATTTCTCGCGCCGTAAATGCAAGGTGTGCTGTCAAAAGGATACCAGCTCAGCACGTGCTGCTGATACCAGCAGCGCTGATTTACAGCTGGTACCTTTAGTGATCTTGTATATTCGTATACCGTCTTCTAATTCATATTTAAGTAGAACTAGGTCTATGGGTACTAAACTATTGATAGTCATACATATCCTACTTAATATAATAAATGCGTAAGTTTGTGATATGTATGTATGGATGTTTGTTACTCTTTCACGAAAAAACTACTGAACGGATTTGAATGAAATTTGGAACACAGATAGTTTACAACCTGGATTAACACATAGGATACTTTTTATTCCGGGAAAACATAAGATCCATCGGGAACGCGGGTGAAACCGCGGGGCGGAAGCTAGTATCTATAGCCCCGCGATTTCATTCGCAATCCCCTGTTTTACCCCCTAAGGGTTGAATTTTCATTTTGGATACTTACGTTATAACTTATAACGGTATCTGCATGCCTAATTTCATCCGGATACGTCCAGTGGTTTGATCTGTGCGTTGATAGGTCAGTCAGTCAGTCACGTTTTCCTTTTATATATTTTGATTATTATTTGTTTAAGTGTTTTTATCACTGGAACAAGAATGTATCTTGTGCTCGTCACATTATTAGATGTAAACAAGTATATTTTCTGTACTATATTAGACAGGTCGATTGGCGTGTGTGTCTTGAAAGGTAATATAAACTACGTGTCATATTACAGGTCGTGGGTTCGATTCTCCCTTAGGCCAATTATTTTTGTACATGAACATGTCTGCTTGTTTGGGTTTAGTCATACTTATATCAGTGTGTATATATAGTATATCTAGGTTCTATAGTGTAAGCTATGCTTTGGGAACAGATGGACTTATTTAAATAATGTCCTAGGATATATTACTTTTGAACATATACATATTATAAAGCTTATACACAGTTATAAGCGTGACACAGATATACTCGAAAACACGACCGCCTTTTGCAAAAAGTAAACAAATTATCGCCAGTGTCATTTGGGATGATGTAAGAATTTTAAAGATACCTTGATCCAAACCAAATTAGTCATTTAAAAGTTATAGTACATGAACCCTGAAAATATTACACTACCTACACTCTTTCTTTGGGCAGTAGTATAAAA
Source organism: Tethea ocularis (assembly GCA_963555595.1). Lineage (NCBI taxonomy): Eukaryota > Metazoa > Arthropoda > Insecta > Lepidoptera > Drepanidae > Tethea > Tethea ocularis. Next base: position 5,747,227 of record OY741979.1, read on the forward strand.
ATCACCACAGTATTTAAAATAATCCATGAGTAATAAATCTAGCAATTTGTGACAAGCTTTACGTCAACACTGAATCATAGAAAAGTAATCCCATCACAGCACACGCCATCATTAGAGCATCATCAGTCACAAAAACCGTGTCCAGTCCGCCCCTACTTGCATGCACGACCGTTATTATTTCTTAGCTACGGCCCCCTTGTGGGGGCCTAGTGTGAGCACTGAGCAGTAAGCAATGACCATAGAAATCATATCGTGTGGTTAGAACTACCCTCTCAATGAATCAAGATCGTTACTGGAATTTGTCGGAGGTATATTGTTACCATATTTATGATCTTATGTTCTTTATGCTAATAAAATGAAAATAGAAAAAGAAAATACGTTAATTAGCTTAGCGGTCAGACTTAAAACTAGGACAGATAAATAACAGTTACTTGAGTTGATCAAACCCACTGGACGTATAAACATTCAAAATGTCAAAATCATTTTTAAACATAAAAATTTATGACATTTCAGTCCTTATACCGATTCTGTAGTTCTTATTTTAGGTTTCTTTGAACTGTGTACTGAGCAAACTGTTTGTAGGCAAAAAGTGGGCCCCCCTAGTACCGCTCACGCTCTAAACCTCAAGCGTCCAAGTGCGGGGAATATGAAATTTTCGAAATGATAAAGCCGGTAAATAATAACGACTAGTACGCCGGGCACGCTGGCCGTCTACCGTACTGACTGCAAAAAATAGAAATGTAAATATTTAACTTTTTTTTTTGAGATCTTAATGAAGATGAAGAACGTAAATCTAATTATTTTATTAGATTTGACTATATTTCTAATGTTGGATTTTAAAGGTAGTCTCATGTTTGACAACAAGCTTACCATGGTAAGCAACATGTGTTATAACGTTGGGACCACACAAAGCCTAGAAGGAAACTGGGTAGAGTTGCAGAAATACTTTGTTAGGTGCTAGGCGACAGATTACTACCCTGGCCTTTACCATAAAGTGTATATCAAATTGTGTATAAAAATATATAGGGTTTTTAAAGTAAAATAAATTCCAATTCATGTAAATGGACTAAACAATGTTTACAATTATTTGCAACAAATATACTAACTATATATAAAAAAAAAAACCTCGAGGCGGCCGCTGCTGCCGATCAACGGCAAGGTTAAATTCATGTAAATTAATACTGCTATCCGAGAAAGTAGGATTAACATTTTTTTGGATTTTTTTTGGTGTTTATAATTTTAATAGAATCATAAGACCAATCATATTATTATACAGTAGCAGAAATACAGTTAAGTAAAATGTTAAACTAATGTTAATAAATAATTACAATTTATTTACCATAAATTAAATTTCTCATAACCATTTTACCTGTTTTATTATCTTGGCTATAATAATTATGCTATTAATCCAACTGCACTCATTTCCACGAATGTACAATTTTATTCTTACTTAATCCAAATAAAAAAGAAAAGAAAAACGAATGAGAAGGTTGATTTTTTCTGCATTCAGTACTAGGGCAGCAGCGGGGTTCGTGTGTCTGCTTTCACATTTCCCACTCGCAACGTAAGGCGGGGGTACGGTACACCCCCAACCACCCGCTGCGCTCCTGGTCCCTACACCCCACTTTTTATTTCTTCCTACCCCCGTCGAAAGTAATCAATTTGCGACTTAATTAATTAAGAAAAAAGCTTTGTCCGACGTTTAGGAACTTCAAATGAGTCAGTGTGTTTTCAATATTGTTTATTAAAACATATGATGTCATTAATCCGATTAATTTGAATTGATCCATAGTCGCCTACGTATTATAATGTGGTTTTATCTATTGAACGAAATATCTATACTTGTTTTAAAAATACGTGTATTGCTCAGGGCAGCGATGTACAACTTTTTTACATGTATTTTGTAGGTTTAGGATTTTATTTTATTTCATATTATACATTTTATATTTAAAATTAGAGAATAAATTACTAAAATACGCAAAAAAATCTTAATCATAATGTTTATTACAATACAATAATATTTATTTAATAGTAGTTTATGATACTGTTGCATAATAGGGGTTATTAAAATACGAGTGTGAGTTTCACAATACTATATTTTTAATACCTAATTATGTGCTGCTGCACATAATTAGGTATTAAAAACTCGATATGATGATGATACTTTATACCGTACTTTATCTAAACTCATCTAATAATGTAATTTTATGGTAAAAAATCGATGATATTTTGTCATAGGTTTTCATGACTTACAGATCCAAGTTTATTTCACCTTAGTATCACTGCTATTATTCTATCATTTTTGGCCAAAATAAAATATGTGTGCAAAAAAATCAATAAAATAAACAAACATTAATCATGGCGCCCAAATCCGTGTGGGGAAAAACTCCTAAGTTGAGATCTCTACCGCATACGCGACCACAGACAAAGTAAATTTGCATCTAAAATTATAATTGTTTAGTCCTGATGTCTGGCTGGCCACTTATAATTTTTTTTCTTTATTATTTCGTTTGACAAGTTGACTGACAGTAATTGAAGTATTTTCACGTGTTTTTAGATGTTTTATGCATTTGTTAGTGTTTGGTAATTTATTTTTGACACTGTCAACTACCCTATTTATTATTAGTCAATGTAATGAACTTATAGCCTGATCTTTTATGAAGACTCTAAAAAGCTATCGTATTGTCAAATAGACTTTTAATTACTATGCATGTTAGTTGATGTGACTCTCGCATAATATAGTTATTAGTTATATTTTGAGGGTAGGTCCCAAAAGCCAGGCCTTGCTATGATGTCATTGCAAATGAATGTTAGACAGTTGATTTACAAACAGCGGTCTATCCATAGACGTACAGTCCTGACGTTTGCATGCAATTTTTAATTACTACATTATGTGTGTTCCACTTATACGTATTTTTAGCTAATCAAGTAATTATTTATGTTTTGCATTTTACCTTGCAAAACGCACGTTACTTTTCTCAACGCCAAGGCCAAGGCAGTTTCTCTACTGTTATCAATATATTCTGTGACATCATTCCATCGCTTTATGAACAAAAATATACGAAGTTATTATTGTTTGATTATTGAATTTATGCCATCAGCTGGACATTCAACATTTTTGGTGTCAGTGAAGTTAATTATTAATCCTTTAATGAAAAAGTTTCCGGCGATGATGTATAATAATTTGAACGTCTATAGCCGGCATAAGCCTATAACAACCAATCGGCATAGTGTGGTGTATATGTGCATTAGGTTTATTTACAAGAAGGCCACATACTTGAGTGATTCGCTCGCTAATTCGGTGATATTTTATTTAGCTCAGCGAATGGCAGCGAATAGATGAAAGTCGCAGGATCAAATCCTACAATAAGCTTGAGCTTTCGGTATGGAAGACATAATAAGGGATGGTACAGTAGTAGACGGTAGGTACTTTTTAGTACCCATCTGATTGACTACCATCCTCAGGTTGAAAATACAGTTGCGTTCCGACAGCTGCACTTAAAAGCCATTTCCCTTCTAGGCTTACACAAACCTATACATAATAAAAACAATATAAAAAATAAAGAAGACAATTATTCAGAGAGACAGTCGTTTATAGGGAAATAGTTGACACCAATAAAGTTGGGGTTGAAACAAGCAATCAGACTATTTTGATAGAACTAAATTTCTTACATGTTTTTGTTAGAAAAAGATAAATTAGTTTAATATATAATTAACTAAATCGGCACCAATTATTTTATTTTTAGGAAACGTCCTCGTTTGCTTGGTTATCACATTAAGTTCTAGGTTTTCCACACATGTATACATAAATGAATCAACTTTCAAAGACCGAAGTCAGCGCGCAAACATGTTAATTTCTACTGTATAAAGCGACCCAATTTCCCCATCCTAATTTCGTAGTTTCCACACTAGCAGCTACAAATACTTTTCCTTTAGTTTCGTTTCACCCGATATCGTCGTTATCTAGTTAGCCGGGGTCGACGAGGGTCCGAAGGGTCTAAGTACCAGGACCGCATAGGTAGGCAGGCGGTTCGCGTGATACCAGCCCCACACCCGCTTACACTATTTATAAACGTTGTACGCAATACTAGTGAGGGATTGTGTTCTCGCACGCCGAAACCAATTAGAGCTTATGTGATCTTGGTTATAATTATTTTTATTTATCATTATTATTACGTAAACAATAATGATATGATGCAATGATTTTTATTTGCAACACGCAACATCAATACCTATACTGCTTACTTACTTATAACTACTTCATTTCAATATGTTACCTAGGAAACTCATTAACTTGAGTTAATTTCCTTGGAAATGTATTACTTACTCTAAAACTACTATCCTGAAACATTAAAACTAAAAAAATACGAATGTTACATACCACCAAATTTCATAATTCACCCAGCTCATCTCTTGACCCACCCCCATATAAATTTTACCTTAAAAATCCGCAAATTCGGGGCTCCGGCACGGTCGCCAGACCTTTCCCGAAAAGGGTCCGCCGAAAGGGATTTGCCTTGGGATCGGGCATTCGGCCCTACACTTATACAAAATGTCCAATATGGGCCCGCCCTGTTACCCTCAGGGGTCCAAACATACCTAAGAGCTGACGGCCTCTGTGCCGCGTAAACACACAAGTTTGTTGCCTTAACGACACCCTATTATGTAACTTGCTATTAGTTGCGCGATTGTCTTACAACTGCGACGTCAGCTACTACTGCATTGTATACCGAACAATGTTATAGCTTTGCATAGAGCCTTGATGATTTTTTTAATTATAAATAAATATAATATTGTCAGGTGTCTACCGACACAATTGAGAAACATAGATCAATGCAATTGGATTATTAGCTAACAAGCAAGTAGCAAGCATAGTTACCAACAAAGTGGTTGTTATACCAAAGTTGCATAGTCAAGATAGTACTTGCGATGTTCCGACGATAAACGCCTGTCCTTTGTAAAAGATATCTTTTGGTAACATATCTCTATTTTGATGTTTCTCTATCTGGTAATGTCGACTTTAATCCCATTTAGGTAAAGAATAGGTAGGTAAGAGAAATAAAACCCGAACTTTGGGACAAATAGAGATATTTTTAAATATTTCATCGTGAACAATAGCATAGGTACTACTTTGTAGTTGGTAGTCGCCTGGCCGGCTACCCTCAAATCGAAAGTCTGTCGCCAAGCACCAATTGGTGTGTTCCGACAGCTTCACTTGAGAGTTAATTCCCTCTTGGCACCTTCTTAATCACTGACCGTAACTCACTGTGATTACGATCAAAAATCTAATGATTCAAAAGTACTAAAATACCAACCTGGTTAGCTTATGTTTGAGCAACTAATCATGAAGAAGAGGTTCAGGTGATATTTCACAGCCAGTCAGGTATACTAGGAAATAAGGTTCTATGGTTCCTCACGATGTTTTCCTTCAAATTCTTTGTAGAATTTATCCGCACAACTTTTGCTTTTATTTTATTTTATTTCGGTTATGTTTCCAGCAGGCTTTATAGCAGCGCTTCCTCTTTGGATGGCCAAGCTAAAAACGTTGGCGGAAACTTTTTTTTAATAATAATTTTGATAACAATTCACCACAATATCTTTCCAATCCAACAAGGTTAATTCAATAGTCATATTTAAAAAAAAAATAACTTGGCATATTCTTTTCATTTCAGGTAAGATACAGTTTCTCTCGATACCGTTCGGAGTTAAATGATCGGTAAGTCAGTTTATATAGAAAGCTACTTTTTTAGGACGCATTTTTTTATGATTTACCTACAGCTAATTAATACAAATATGTTAATTACAAATCTTCTCTAATACGAAAAACACTTACCTAATTTTCACAGAATGTAATGTATGTGTATTTTTGTTGCCGCTACAACAAATAATGAAAATAAAAATGTACGATGGTACAGTACCGTTCGTGTGCTAGTACGACTCGCACTTGGGCAATTTTTAAGTCCTAGATACGGCACTGGGATTGAACTTACATCCGCGAGGTCGTAAAGCTACCTTGCAAACGTTGATACTAAAATAAGAAAGGTATAATACTAAAATAATAAACTGTTGTCGTAAAGGTCTGTTACAATTTGTGAAATTTTAATGTAATATTACTTCTTTGGTTTTAGTTTGTATTTTATAAGGGATCTAAGATATTTTTTTCATCTAGAAAAGACCTAATTTGTTGCTGCCCTGATTGCTGCCCTGTGCAAATTTTCTATGAAGGCTGTTCGTATTTTGAATTTTTGACGACTATTTCTTTCGTTTCAATTTATTACGTCAATAAATTTGAAGCTCGTTTGAGATGTAATTTTGCCATTAGCACACAAGACGTATGGGAATAGATAATGCATGTGTTCATATGGCATTTAAAACGTTATAGAACTGTACATTGGTTTCTTAATTACAAATGTCTTTTATTTATTGATAAGGCACCATTTCATGTTCTCAATCATAATTTAAGACATTCCATTGGCGCGAATCGCTTAATTAAGTCGCATAGCCAAGCGATTAACGGTATAGTAAAATTGATTTAATAAATTAAATCACAAAAATATGTGTAAAAGAAATGTTAAGCAGAAAATCCACCGACATTTTCAAATAAATTACGTACAGAAAATTTTGGACTTAATTCTGAGCGATTGTAAAGTGATGCTTCCATTTTCTTCGAACCTCCATGGTGTAAAGTTGAAGATTTTATAAAAGTGCATAAATCTGATGAAGTATTTATTTGAGATTCCAATGGCAGGATAAAAAAACAATAAAAAAATAATATTAGTGTCATCATAGGTATTTTTTTCCTACATGATGGCTTTTATAAAATAAATAGACAAGATCCAAACACATCACAAGTACAATCAGAAAAAGTACAAAAAACTACATTAAGACCACTAAGGTTTAGCATTACGGCAGTATTTCATTAAGGCGAGTCGCACACAAACGCTAAGGGGCGCCGCACAGGATGTGCCGTGTATGTAGGGGTGTCGAGAAAAAGTTATAATAACATTAATGTAGGTTCTTTTGACAGCACGATGGTCGTCGTTAGCAGCCCTGTGCTCTGTATCTTGTCATAATCTCTTAGTGTTGTGATCATCGATAGTTTACGTTGTCGATAATTTAAATTGTGATGCTTTAAAGTTTGTTCTGGAATGGTTTTTTGTTGTAACTTTAAAACAATCTTTTTTATCAACAAATTATATGACTAAACATAAAATTAAGAAACATGGCGTATATGTTCATAATGAAGTTAGTATTTTTTTTTACCAAGAAATAAAATATACCTCAAGTAACCTGTAGTGTATTGCACTTAACAATACAGAAAATTAATTCCAATAGTTCTAATTTTCAAGATAACATCTTGAAAGTTAACTACATTATAGTACAATTTATACAAATCAAACTACAATAGCCATATCGATTTACAATAATGTTATCTGCCGCATTTACTACCCACATTACTGTAAGAATTTTCCTCACCAAAATACATTATCGAAAAGTACATTATCGACACATACCCAGCCCGCATCGCGCCGCATCACTAATTACGGGCGCAGACGGCGGCGCCGGGTCGAGCCAAGGGTACGGTCCTCTCGACTGAATTTTTTCCCTAACACCCGACCCCCACCGGATAGGGTGGGGGTTTCCTGTCCCTCCCGGACCCTTCTTAACATTTCCCTGGCTCGGAGGCACAGAAGGAAGACGCCTCGCTTATATGGAGCCCTGGTACCTACGGCCCGGGTTATATACTTTTTTAGGGTCGGTCAGACCCTTTGAGGCCTTCCCTTCGAGTTGGGGACCTACATATTCCCTTTTCAGGCCCGTTTTGACCTTTCTATGTAGGCTTAGATGCTTTGTTTCGTTGATATATAAAAGTTTGGGTTTGCTAATAGTACGGTGACGGCTTGGGTTGGACCCAAATATATTCTTAATCTCAAACATTGTGGTACAATGTATATATATTATATACCTTTGGTTAGGCTAACGCTAGGTATTTATTTTAAGTTTCGTTGAAAATTTTAACTAGTAGACTGATAAAGTTTAAAAGGTTTTGCTATGGGATTGATAAATGGTAGAGATAAAAAAAATATGTTAAAACCAATTTCAGATCCTGTCATTTCGGACAAAATAACAATATACTTAAACCAAATTTTGAACTAATAAAAAGCCATGTTTATTTTTTATCAAATATATTTTCTCACTCAGCGTTGACATCGCAGATTCCTCAAGGGTGCTATTCTCGATCCGCTCGCACATAACTCGTATAGTAATCGAGATATGAGTGATTCGTAATAGCCGCCATTTGAAAATTGATTGGAATTCACACATTATGGAGTAGGACATTACATGAATATATTTTTGTTGATAAAATACATAACAGTATTTTTTTGTTTCGTGAATTATAACTGAGGAATGAATGAACTAAGGAGAATATGATACTGATAATCTGATTGTGAGTAAACACCAGGAGATAAGATAATTTCCGAGATTATCTTTTGGTACTGGACGGCGTGATATTTTATAACTTTGTTAAATTCAAAGAAGGCCTTACAATCAAGTGGCTTACACACTATACTCGTTTGTATTAAATAATATTAATATTTGAAAAAAGAACTGTTTCTTTTTTTGTTTTTAATCTTTATATAGTTAGTGCTACTTTTAAAATCATTTTTTATCTCTGATTTTAAAAATAATTAAAACCCGTAAAATATGATTCCCGTATATTTTATAATATTGGTGTATATTACAAATAATGCAATATAAGCTCGTCTTATACTAGTCCGTCACTAACGACCTACAAACATATATTCGACAATTTTAGGTACCTACTTACGAACAGCAAAGTTCGCAGAGACGCCTCCTAAGCGTGCCACCAACTTAGCCTGGATTATACTACTTTAATATACCGCTGCGCCGGTGTGTACGTCCCTTAAGTGCCTCTGTCACGAGGCAAAAGGCGCACAAAGTAGCTGAAGCTGTCTTCCCTCCTACACGAAGTACAGATAGCCTCCGAGCTCCGAGAACGCGCCACGGGGGTAAAGTTTGATACCCCAAAACCGCCTCCCCCTTTATGCCACCCTGGTACCCAGGCCACCCACTGCGGGCTTTGAGGACGTCTTTGAGCCGAACTTTAGCGGGGAAAACCCCAAAATTCAAGTTGCCCACGTTCCGATTACGAGTTAGCGATATCTTTGAAATTTTCTGCTCGCCTGGTACGGTCGGGCGGGTTCGGGACTTTGTAAGGGATTTTCCGAACGAAGAAAAATGGAAAATACCTACTTTACCTTACCTTATAAATAAATGGTACATACAATTTTCACCAAATCTTTGCCAAAAAAATATGTCATGTATATTTACATACAAAAAAAATAAATTAAACTAAAAAAAAAATACTAGATATATACAAAATGAAAATTTCCTGTTCCGTTATATATAATATAACGAACATTTTATGATTAACTACACTAGTAACATTAGGCCGTGTATCCACCTGCATTTATAGACTGTTTTTATTAGTTTTATGGGGTTTTATATTTGTAGATTATTATGTTATTCAATGGAAAATAACTGATAGAAATATTAATAAGAAAAAATAACAATTTATTTTTAAATATTTCTTAGACGCTGACGTTGATGTCTTTTATTTGACACCACTCTAAAGAAAACTGTGGACTTAGTTAAATTTATATGTATTACGCTATTTCGAAGAGATTATGCTTTTTACCGTATGAACCGGGTATATGAGTCGAGTAGTAGAATTCGTTGACGTTCACAGGGCCAAAAGCGAATGAAGGAGTTTTTAGTTTGACTGAGATTATGAGAAAGATTAACGAAAGTCATTGCTTCAGTAACTGAACATCTATAACGAAGAAGTACCTATAATTTAAAAAGAAGAGAGAAATTTCTAGGGCTTGCTTAAACTTAATCAATGGCTTAACTCATCCAGGCTATCGTAAACATTGGATATTCAAAGAGGAAATACTGCTAACCTGCTAGGAACCTTGCCGATCAGCAGTGATTTGAAGAAATGTTATATACAGATTAGGATTTTTCGCTTGATGGATCAATTCTTTCGCTGAATAGTTTATTACAATAAATTATCAAATGATAGGCAAAATCCTGACTAAATCTTAATAATGATTTCAATTTTATACCAGGAGGCATTTTTAACTCCAGAGTACTAGGATCGCATGGTTATACAGAGCAAGCAGTATCGAAATGAAGTTGCAAAAGTTACTAGGTTCAAAGGACGCCATTCCTGCAACCGGCGAAAGTACCAGGGTAATAGAAAGTGTAAGATGTTTGAATCTCCGTTAGAACTGGAATACGAGTAACTTTTAATATTGATTTATATCACTTAATTCCTTTATCGGGAGATTAGTTAGTTTATAGTCTATTTAAAGGAGTTGTTATTGTTATTCTCCGATATTACTATTATTCTTTAATTTATACCTTTTAAAACTTTCGTCTTTTTTGACTTGCAATTTGTTGGTAAAACACATTACATTTGTATATGTGGCCACTTATAACCATGTAGACGACCTTCTGCGATTCTACGACTTTGATAAAAAGATATCGTTTCTATAAACGAATCATACAAGCCATTTAACAAACAATAAAACTGTTTTGAAGTCTCATATAAAAATATTGAGCTCAAGACTTTAGATAAGGCATGTCAACAGCTAACCTGTAGATTCGTATTTCATAAAAAAAGTTGATTTATAATTTTATTGTCTCTCAGAAATTGAATAGTTCATAAATTCTGTCTAATGCACATGGTATTTAAAAGAGAGTGCGAACGAAAATGGCGGGCCAAAGAGGGTACTTTTATTATTCTACGAAGTATATTCGCGCCTCCGGGTGAGGATACAAAGCTACCCTCGTTTTATGGCCTATAGAATTAAGATTCGGTTACGTTTAATGTTTATTGTATGAAAAAAACCCTCTAATCAAACACTTTTGTTTTTTTGTTTAATTTTGAATAGGTATATGTGAAGCCAGGTATTCTATCCAGTTCTAGTGAAGGCCTTAAATGATGTTAAATTGTTGGAATTAATAACGATTTCAGAGACTTATGTTTTTAAGCGTCGTTGTCAGATACAATAAAAGAAAAAATAAGAATGAAAATCGCGGAAAATTGTAAAAAGAAAAGCCCTTTTCGAAAAGTTTTATTTTATTAATTCCTGTCAAGGTTAAAATTTCAATAACATTCTATAACATAAAAAAGACAAAAAATCTTTTGAGAAACCGGGAGTCTCTTTACACTCAACGACTCTGGAGTGGTTAAGATCATCGTCTGAAAGTATGTGGTATACAGTGGGACTTTCTCGGGAAGGTTAAGTATTTACTTAAGTATAGATTTGTTTGATCAAAATCGAATCAGCCGGTTTCTGTATTTATCCTATTATTAACAGTTGTCGGCATCAAAACTGAAGTTTTATCTGTTAAATATAATAACTTTATTTAGGCTCAATTTCACAAATGTAGTATAATAGCATTAATACATGGGGTAAAATGCGGGTAGCGCAAGACCGGCCATCGTGGAGATCCTTGGTTTGGGGGAGGCTTTTGTCCAGCAGTGGACGTTTTTCGGCTGATATGATGATGATGAGGTAAAAGTGTCAATTTAAGGTGCCTAATAACGTCAATGGCCTTGGACATCTGGGCCCTCATCCCCCCACCAGCCAACCCAGCATTTCTGAAATTACACAGATGGAACGCTTAGGACGAGAAACGTGACCAATATTGGAACTAGGTACATAGGTAGTACTTTGCTAAAAAATTAATTGCATCTAGCAAAATTCTTAAGCGGCCTTTTTAGACCCCCACACTATAAGACACTGGGATCATTTTCGGCCGTACGTTGTTGATATACCGAACATACAAACACAACGTTTTGCATCCTCATTTATAATGCGGACAGCAAGGGAGTAGAACATGCTTCCGGCTTCTGTATTTCCTGACTCCTACAATCTTTCAAGACCGGCTAGAGTGAATGAATATAATAGTCCATATCCAAAACTAATAATACCTATATAATCAAAATAAGAATACATTTTTCTATTGGCTAATAATTTGATAACGATAATCGAACTATGGTGTATCGTTTTTCGGAGTAGGCCTTCAGGTATTTTAGACGTTGACTGTAGCTGTTCTATTTTTCAAAATATTTATCAGCATTTCACGAAACGTGCTTAGTAGCGAATGCAACTACTGTACACCAGTGTTTCAAAACTGTCGTTGATATTATAGCCAATCGTAGGGGACCGTACGATCGGTTTATTTTACGTTTATTACTTGTTAGCTAGTCTAGGATGCTTTTCAGATAATGTTTCGTGAATGTTTAGTGAAACGAAGCCAGTAGGCAGCGCACGTATATCTACTACCTGGAGGTGCGACTAACTACTTCATAAATAAGCAAAGTAATACAGAGAGAAGAATTATCGAGGCGCCATCGTCCGAAGGCAACCGGATATTTCTTTTAGCTGTCCAAAGAACCCCCCGGTCATAATGCCCTAGTGGGGGCCGCAGGGGGGCAGATATAAAGATACAGGCCCCCCACTTATCCCGGGACCATACCCGGTCCTTTTGCTTTTATAGGGGGTGTGTATAAAACCGAATCGCCCGGTTTTAGCTGTGCTAGAGTGTTACGAGCGGGGCCGGCGGCGGCGGTCGCATTATGCCGGCGGATCGAGTCGCTATATCTCTGATGTGGGTATGGTGCCCTGGTGCTTATATACAATGTTTAGACGATGGCTTCCTTCATTTATTAGTCCAGCGTTTCAATGGCCCTATAAAACGTTAAACGCAAACGCCCGTAATAAACTGAGATTAGAATAACATGTGACTGACTGGATGTATCTTGATTTACTCCTAAACCTGCTATATTAATATTATTATGTAATTCGAATAAAATTAACAGGGAGTTAGTAACTTAATCATGATGTGATCGTATTTCAATCATGACATATTCCTCAAATATTTTCATTCAGCATTCAGCATTCTGCATTCAGCATTTCAGGAGTGTACGCACGCAACCATAACAACTAGTAACTTAATTTTACTAACGTAGGAATAACGAAAGCATAGACACAACACAATACTGTATGTAGTATTTCATGAGCCTACTCTATGTGCAATTTAAAGACAATTTTCATGAATAATTGGAAGTTGGAAACCTCCTTATGGCACTATTAATACCCTAGCTAGTGCATGGTTTATTTTCCGGCTGCCTTCGACTTCGGGTTCGCCGTTCGATTATTGTTGCCTCCTGATATTAATTTCTCTTTATTGCCAGGGCGACATGTGCTTATAAGATGGAGGTAACTATGTTGTTTCATTATTCGAATGTCGGAGGGTGGTGGGGCAGGGGTGGAAGCCGTATAAAAACGACAATTTCCTCTAAACGCCGCGCCCGCGCTCGCGCCTGTCGTGCCGCGCCCTCCGGTACTAATTAACTGCCACGGCGGTTATGTCGCCCTGGTACCCCTGTTTGTCGGGCGGTGCTCCTTTTTTTAGGTCTGGAAATTGACGGCTTGACCTTTAAGTTGTTAGGTCTTAAAATGGAGCTTAATTACTTGATAGCATAGTAGGTAGGTAATTATTTGCATCTGGCAAACTTTCCACGAAGAAAATTACTGCCTTAGTTACTAAAATAAGTGCAGTTGTTGAATATAAAAAATGTCCTCAACGCATCTAATCTACATTGTTAATATCTTGAATAAATCAGTATCAAGTTTTGCAGATTAATTAATTAGATTATAATATAGAGACAAATATTTGTTCCTAATCTCAATCTCATCCTATTATCAACTAGGTACTTAATTAATTAACATAATAATTACATCTTTGCACAAATTGGTAATAGACTGATTAAAATAGTAACTAAGTATACCGAAATGAAACTCTATTGCTTTCCTTTACTGCGAAGAATATTTACCTACGTGGAATGAAAGTACTGTGGATTTCGGATACAACGGCGATGAAGGGAAGGGACCACTATAATTCTATTATAATACATAATACAATACTATTATACATAATAAATAACTACCCCTTTTTGTAGAGTAAAAATTCCTTCGTAAAGACGTGGCCATTCATTGGTTTCCTCGTAAACAAGCTTGAATATTAGTCAATTATGCAGAATCTAATACTATAATGAATAAATATTATGTAAGTGTGTTTGTTGGTTTGTCCTTTCACACAGCAATGTAGTAATGGTTCGACGTTATTTTTGATATAGAGATAAGATATAAGCTGGAGACAAATGCTTGTCAATATTTTGACGTAAAAAATAGTGGTGATTTACTGATGGCTAAGACATGAAGGTAAACCTTGCTCAGTAGTGTCACATCTGCACTATTTATTAATCACATACTTACTAGTACTTTAGACTTGTGCTTTGATATAGGAAAATCAACCCAACTCCATTGATTTAAAGTTGATTAGAAACGGCATAAGTTATCAGTAATGCAACACCTTGTATGTATATAGATGCTTACTGGTTAATTATAATGATCACTGAGCTATGCGTGTGTAGCTGGCAATGTACGAAAATGGGCAAAACCAGAAAAGTTCACTTTGGGTGCAAAAAAAATATGTATGTGTGTGAAATTATATTTTTATTTAAAAATGGTTTTTGTCTCAAGGTTTTACTGGGATCTCATGTTTTCCCGCCATAAAAAGAATCCTGAGTATAAACTATTTCCAAAATTTCATCCAAATCGTTCAGCCGATTGCAGCGTGATGGAGTTACAAAAATCTACCGAAAGATACACACCGTTCGCATTTACAATAATATCAATAGTATAAAAAGTACAAATCCCATACTCTATCCATCTATATGTCGAATTTAATTAAAATTTCCATTCTGCTAAGCGTAAATAAACTTGAAAACCAAAAAATATATCATTATTATATATTTTGCATTAATTTATAATTCTTAAACATCTAAAAAACGTCACCTTGATGTTTCCCCTGATAATGCAAACGTGTATATCTTTACGTTGATCAGAAGATAGGCAAAATTAGCCATTCAACAAAACGTCGATATCCCTACATATGCCTACAACATTATACAGGTGTACATTTATATCAATAATGCGGTTGTATACAGGATGCGACGGCTTCACATACACGCGTCGACAGCCGTGACTCACGCTGTATCTTACAAAGGGGCTGAGTATAGAGGGAAATATTTGGGGATTACTTGACACTGTCATGGATTCATATCATATCTGTATACTTCAAACTCAAAACTCATTTATTCAATTTAAGTCTTGTGATGAACGTCAGAAAGTTACTTTTGACTCTACCATCGGTTCGGAATACACTTAAACTGAGAAATATTTATATTAGGTTATTCTTTTATAGTGTAATGGTAAAGCCTGAATGTAAATAATTGACGTCAAAAATTACTATTAAAAGAAAATTCAAGGAAAATTAGTTTCATGTGTATTACGCGAGAGGCGCTTTGTGTCGATTCTTAGAGAGAAATATCATAAACTCAAATGCCATAGTAATTATATCTAACGTCAATTCATTATTTTTTACACATAAGGCACTGAACTTCCGCCCCGCGGTTTTACCCGCGATTCTCAATTCTATCGAAATGTACAAAGGGTTCATATTATACTTTTCTCAAACACTAGTTTCGGTTTCCGTAAAATAGGCAATGAAGAACCTTGAACGATCAAAGTGAAAAAAAAAAATTGGTCACATAGTAAAATATGTTTTTGCTGTTCGTTGAATAGATATACATACATACCCAGTAGGTAACCTACAAATTAATTACAATATTTCACCTACACAATATACCTACCTATTGTAGGTAATTATATACTTACATACATGTAATATAATGAATCATTGTAACAGTGTATGTATGATATACGCACAAACGTACACGATGTATGTATTATATCGTATTATACCGAAATTATGTGTTACGTACATGAACTCTGTAAGGCCGAAGATATATGATCGAACATTTATGGCATGACTAGATTCCGCCCCGCGGTTTCCCCCGCGTTCCCGAGGGATCTTAAGTTTTCTCGGGATAAAAAGTATTCTATGTGTTAATCTAGGTTATAACTAAACTATCTGTGTTCCAAATTTCATCCAAATCCGGTCAGTAGTTTTTGCGTGAAAGAGTAACAAACATCCATCCATCCATACTCACAAACTTTCGCATTTATAATATTAGTGGGATTTAGCCTGTTGTCGAGCATTCATTTTAATTCTTACATTGTAGTATGTCATATCTACTTAATACTATGACGGGTGTTTTGACGTGACTCCTTGTTTTACTATGCGTGTCTCTTTTTGGCTCAGGTCTGGGCTGTCAAAATAGTCACGTCAACGTGACGCGACTTTAACCTATCTCAGTAGGTACTGATGAAAAGCACTTAGCCAACGTTTATTTCTTTTTTAAAGAACTCTAAATTATAATAATATTATAAATAACTGAAAACTGTTAAAAACAATAAAATTAACTGCAGCTTATTGCAGCATTATATGTGTAAGAATGATTTAGTATGTGTATAATTTAACCACGGAGTAGAGTCCTTCTATGGTCCGTGAATTTAATATTTTTATACGAAAACTAGTTGTCTCTCACGTTTTTACCCGCGTTTTCGGGATATAAAGTAGCTTATGTTTTTCTCCATGTCATAAGCTATCTCTGTACTAAATTACATAATAATTGGTTGTGCCGTTGAGGCGTGAAGATGTAACAAACAAACTCACTTTAGCATTTATAATATTAGTTAGGATACATTAACTATGAATTGATTAAGAAGAATAAAACAAAGGAATGACATATTCCAAAAATGAAATACGTGAAAAAATATAAATCTTTTAAAGAACATGCAAATAAACATTATAGTTTAACGAGCTTGTTCTTCAGTCTGTCGGCGGCCTTACTTCGTAGCTGACAGCATACTGAGAGTAGATACACTACAAATATGTATACATACGCAGTGGTGTGCGTGATATAATTACGTCATCATTATAGATTTATAGACATGCAACATTAGTTAAATTGATTTCCTAACTAAGATGAGGCTGTCTTGTCGAGGCTAAAATATGGGGAGTATGGGGTTGAATGGTACACTGACTCAATATTTTGAAGGCATCTTTCGGTACAACTTTTACTGCAGGACCAACTCTAAAATTGCAAAAAATATTAATTTTGATGCCTACCAAAAATCAACCTTAATATCATTTATATTTAAGATATATTTAGTTTTAAGTTAATACTATTAATACTATATATAATGTTATCTAAAATAAACTTAAAATGTGTCTAAAATAAAATCTCATCAAAATACATAGCATCTTCTTATCCCGGTAAAACATAAGAATTATCGGGAACGCGAGTAAAACCGAGGGGCGGAACCTAGTCTAATATAGATTTCGAAGAGATGGCATCTCTAAGTACCTAAATGTTTTTTTTAATCTAATCAGCAGGGCAATTGTATACGCATCTCGTAATCGGAATTCCGATTACGAAATGCGTCTTAAAATTTTGGTATTGTCTATCTTTTTTGATTCCGATGGCTAATGTCAAACGACCAAAACTAATTGACTAATTGTAATGAAGTTAGACAACACGAAGAGCTTCATTTAAGCCGATGGTCGTTTTCATTGAAACCGATGACGATGTCGAGATGCGTAGACAATTGTCCTGCTGTATTTTAAAAGTTATAGCAATTTTAAAAGTATGGTACAAAGTTTTGAAGGCCAATTTATTTGCCATTTGTCTTCATAGAGTTATCTATGAAATATAACTTAACTATCCAAAACTACCCATATAAGCTTAATGCTAGTGTTTTTAAAAGCATACCTATATACAGGCGTCTGCTAATATGACCCTCTTATCCCAGCAGCTGCAAGACTAAGTGAACTGTAAGTAGGTAAGTAGCCGTCAGATAGATCCAGTCAGGCAAGATCAGATAAATAAATGCAATACTTAATTTTATTTTGCCTGTATCTATTTATATACGTATTATGTAAGTTATTCCAGGTTCTACTAATATCTAGATCCTACTCAATTCTATATCAAGAGATCCTTCAAAAAACAAAACTCATTTATTCAGTTTAGGCTCTAATAAGGCACTTATGAATGTCAAAAGTTACAGTTTTACAATAGACTCTACTACCGGTTCGGAATACACTTGAACTGAGAAGACTCCGGCAAGAAACTCAGCAAGGCTTCTTTTTTTGGTGGATCTTTTTTTTTTTAATTTATGTAATTACAGTTCCTTCCTACTAATATCATAAAAATGAAAGTTTGTATGGATGTGAGGATATTCTCTTTCACGTTAAAATTACAGAAATGATTCTGAAACTTGGCTCATAGATTTATCATACCCTGGAATAAAATATAGGCTACTTTTTATCCCGCTCGGGTAAACATAATATGATAAGAATTAATAAAATCGGTTCATAATCAAAAAAGTTATGCGTAAACAAACATTAAAAAAAACATACAGCTGAACTGAGAACCTCCTCTTTTTTTTTGAGAAAAAAAGATATGATAAAATAAAACAGAAATAAAAAAGGATGCAAATATTTTATGTACCTACAGCATTTGAAAATTGGCTTTCAGGCATAATTTAATTTTTTTTTTGCGGTAAATGTATACAGATAAATGGGCTATGACTATGCTTCAGCGTACCAGTGCTGCAGTGGTAGAGCCAATAATTGTAACTTCTGACGTTCATAAGTGCCTTATGGGGGCCTAAACTGAATACATGAGTTTTGAATTTGAATGGTTAATAAGACACTTATTCTGAACTTTATGATTGACTCTACCATCGGTTTGAAATACTGAGAAGACTTCTTCAGAAACTCGGCAAGGCATAATTGTGGATCTTTTTTTTCAATTTATGTAATTTTTTAATACAAGCCTTACTGCAGTACAGATCTAATAACTGATTTAGGAGACTGGCGATGTTTCTAGATATTAAAAAAAAAAAGTAATTATAATAGTTTTTCAGTTATCCCCATCTCACCCACTGAATATTTGGCGCCCGCGCATCCTTTTAGCTCCTACACTGAATACAACGTAGAAATGATTTATTAGTGAAGCTGTTTGCATACATTTTATTGTAGCAATTTTCCTTTGTAAGCAAACAAAAATAAAAAGTATGAGAGGGATTTTTCAAATCGCTTTTCCGTGTGAACACTAGGCACTGAAAATTGTGTCATCTCATTTTCCCCAATATTTTTAGCTAAAAACTTATTAGAACTTAGTTGATACTTTATACCATAACAAAAGGATGTTTTTATTTCCAGTATTTTCATCCAATGAATGCGGATTTTAGGTAGGTATATTATCTTACATTGAATGTGCATTTTTTTTTCGTATCGATTGTCCCCACATTGGAGCAAGCTCACAATGTGCGTGTATTTCGAGTGTCATTGATGCACTTCGGTGTGAGGCCGGGGGGGAATATGGGGGCAGGCGGCCGCCGGACAGCGCGCGGAGCCGAACGCACCTCGCTCGACAGCTCGCCTGCCTGTGCCTGCCCGACCGGCCGGCCAGTGTGCGTTGTTACCCCGTGCGGAATACACGTACGTCGCAATTTACCCCAACTTACTCGCGAAACTCGATCTGCTGCCTATAAAGAACCCAATTAAACACACCAAATTACACATTAGTGCACAAAAAAGGTTGGTTTTACATTGTGCTTCGATTATAAAAGACTTCACAACTCGCGTTTTAGAAAAAAAAGTTGCAATTAGGCACTCGGCGCGCGAAGTTTATCATCTTGACATACTAGTTTTTGCACGAGTGCAGGTTTGCATAGGACCGTCAGGAATGGACATAGGAACTTGATGAGTAAGTAGGCCTTGGCATTAGTACGTGGTGACAGCAAAAAATTGTAATTAGTCCATCGATGTGACTGTCGTGTCGCTAAGTTTCCTTTGTCACGCCAGTTCGAGTGAGACAAGGCATTGTTTTAGTGAATTTATTAGCCTAACCGACACTTACCTACGTACCAACTTGATCTTAGATTTATTCTTAGTAATTTCCTGGTATTTTTATGAGCCTCACTCTTATAAATATGCTGTTTTATACTTTAACTGAGTTTGCTATTTATTATGCATTTTTTTCTATTTAACTACCAAATAACGCATCTATAGTTTTGTAATTCGTTTAAATTTTAGTAACTGAAATTAAAAAAAAACAACATTGAAGTTCTGTTTTATTTACAATAATTATCAGTAAACTTTACCGGAAGTACCTAGTAACTCAATATAAAATTTTCCTCGCAACCGACCAACTTGCCATGGTTATTCGATCATCTGCAATTTACCTACGATACCAGGCTCGCAGAGCTGTTCAGAAGTTCGATGTATAGAACGCAGCGAAGTTTAAAAGTAATTTTGGAGTGCAAGCGCGCGTCGAACTAATCAAATCGTTCACGGTCCTTACTTTGCTGATAACATACTACCTACTATATCGTGTTGCTCTGGTAACTGCACCTTTTGTTTTTCTGTTCAGTTGTTTTCAATTCAACCTATAGAAGTTAGAAATAAAGTTACCTGGAATTAATTAGTTCAGCTCTTTACTTGTCGGATTTTGGACGGATTATGTAGAAACTAGTAGCTCAATGCAAGGATTTCAATAAGGCAGTATCTGTTTACTTAGTAAAAGTTTCCTTAAAGATATCATGTTCAGTTTCACAGGTTTTGATAAGAAGACACTTTGAATGCAGATTCTTTATAAATAAACATTCGTTATAAATATTGCTTTAGAAATGAAAAAATATGACGGATAGAAGGGCTGAATGGAAGAAGAGTACATATTGCACCGACCCCTAATTATTGGTAACAGGGCAGCGTGATGATGAAATGCAAAAAAATGGGACTGATCAATTAGTTATTATAAAAATAAAAAATTACAAACAATCTTCCACAAGAGTTATAATAATACTGGATGTATTCGTATGTCTCAAACATTATATATTTTTTCGACGGGAAACAGTTAAATGAAATATAATATAAACTCGTAACAAAAGCGCTATATCTGCCTACACATACGTTGATCGAACATGAGATACCTAACTGCTAGTAACAGAGAATCAGCACTGCCATCCAAAGTGGCAATGCCGCCAGTATTCTAGGAACGATGCCTTCTGACAACGACATTTGTAGTTTTTAGTTTATTTTTATTTCATATTTTGAAGAAATCATTGTATTATGAGGGCTTTTATCCAGCAGTCTTTCGGCTGACATGATGATGATGATTGTATTAAATTCTCCCATTCCTTTTTTTTTATAAATGTAATAGTTTATTTAACTTAAAAAAAGTACCAATTTAGGTTATTTGGGTAAAGCTATCGATGTCAGGTTGTCATAATGTAAATTGCTGCTTGCTATTCTCAGTTCTCCAATTAGGTATATCTCTCTCTATCTGTTGTTTCTTATCAGTTACCAGGGTAACATAGTTAGGGAAGAGTTCCACTAAGACAGTTGAAAGGTTAGTAGCTCAATCCATAATGACACATCCAGTTATTTATTATAAAAAGAACGGAATAAATGCTAAGGGACAATATGTTCTGGGAAACCGTTAGGCCAGTAATGAGCCTTCGAATAGGCGATGAGAAGTAAAACGTGTAAGGGATGGCCGTAGATCACACCGACGTATACTGTCCGAGATATTTTATTCAAAACTCATCAGTATTAAAACTTGTTTCCCGTAATATTTACTATTGCATGTGAGCAACTGTGTAAATTTGCATAATCCCTAGACTTATGCAGAAAGAGTCGATAGAAGCAGTGATTTGATTTTAAACTAATTTGAAAATATCAGAAAAGAACAGTAAGGATTAATTATTATAACTCGATGATATTTGAATAACAATTATTTTGAGCAAGGATACCTAAGCGTCCATGATTCCCAATTCCAACAATTTACCAAATAATTTTAATCCTCCAACTACGTTACAGTACAGTAGTAAAGGTGACATGTAATTTGCAAACTAGGCAGTAGAAAAACAAGGACCACCGTGCCCAAAGCTATTAAAGTGGCCTTGTCGTTATCGCTAAAAAGAAAATAGCTGCTAGTGCAGTGACCGCGTACTGAGTACACTGTTTTCCACCTGCCATGCACAGTGTTCCTGAAGTAGAATAAGGCTATAGTACTTTGATGAGCGGAGATTACATTTGGGTAGTTATGGTAGTAACAGTTAGAAGTGGCTTCTTCGTGGCGGCATGGGTGTAATTTACTAATATACTCCCAACTTTCCTCGATTATCGCTCTTTCTTTTAGAGAAAACTCGTGTAAAAATCTGTTGCGTGGTTTAGAAATAAACGAAAAGGCAGACAGCGACTTATATTAGAGCGCTTTTTTATAGTATTTTATAAAAAATTGTACTTGTTTACAAATTATGAATAATAATTATGAGTGAGCCAGATATGTATCTGACGTTGAAATCTAACCTTTGGGAAAAATGTCGTAGCAAAATTCGTAGAGGCAAAAATTTTTTTGGTTTTAGAAATGAAGTAGGTATATTTTCATAATTATTTCTTGAGTTATGTAACCCGAGGGTTGGAAAAAGTTTCTAGAAACAGGGTTTTTATGCATCCCTAATAGCAAGGGTGCGTCTAAATATATTTTTTGCGTGGGTTTGGATTAAGTTGCAATTTTTCTGCTAAATATTATAGGATTAGCTTTCTTTTGTAACAAAGAAATCAATATTTGAAATCCTACGAGTAAATACGTGAAAAATCTATCTACCTAGTTAAGTTAATAGCCTATTCAGTTTCCTCGCAGCATGAAATATTATTTAGTTATAGGTAAAATAAAAAAAATGAAAATTATGTTATTTTTAGTGTTAATCAATTCTTGTTATCAACCAAAGCATAATTAAAAACTGAATATAAAACAAAAAAAAGTGCTGAAATTACCTACCTAGAATTTACCTAGCACTCGCTCTTGGTTCTTGGGTAGTTAGTAAAGTCCAGTCTTCAGATCCAACCTATCTCTGATCATATTTTTTTGTTAAGTAGATTGTATTTTGTAAATAATTGAATAACTTTACTTTGATATATTATGTATTGCACATACAAGCAGTGCATAAACACACAGAGTCTGTGTCTACGGATGGAATGGTGTTGCCGCTGTTATCGCGCATAGCATGAGAATGAGTGCCCTTTGCGATTTAATCTGTTCAGAGCTTCATAGCAGAACTGCACTCCTGGTATATTTTTCTCGGAAATTAGTTTTGCTTATTTTGCTGTTTTCTGCAGATTTGTAGCTAATTTATAATTTAACTAGCCGGGCGTCACCCGGGTGATATTTATTGCGATTTTCATACAAAAATAAATGCTATCCCAATATCGGACCCTTTCGGTGGTATTTCAAAAAAAAAACTTTCAAACAAACCTTACACAACAAAAGAAGAATTACACAAATAGGTGCAGTCATTCTGAAGTACATACATTTAGTTGTTTTTTTTAAATATAGTCTATGGGTACATTCCTTTCAAACTATCAGTTTAGCCCTCCGAATAGAATAAGCAAAAGTTTTATAATTTTTCAGATAAAATGAATAATAAAATGTATATACATATAGCGAGTAACATAGATTTTGACTAATGAATTTAAAATATTCCATGAATCTATCCCAGTTAAATATGAATAGTAAATCTACGCAGTTTGTATAGTACGGGAATTCGCAAACAATAAACCAGTTCATTGAAAAGTATTGTGCAAATAGGGGAGCTTCGCAATGCACCCTCGGCAAAAAGTAGCCTCTTTTCAAAAATGAAATGCCGCTGTTTCAAATGCATTTTGAACGTGAACTGACCTTACGCAATGCAAACCGACGTGGATACCCAGTACCCACCCCTACGCTGCTGTCGCCATTTTTTATTATCATTTATTTACGCGTGAATAGTGCTCCAATTGTAGCATCAAAATTTTCTATCGGAAAAACTAGAGCATGTTTTCAACGTTGAAGGCGTTATATTACTTGACAATTTATTGATGATTATTATAATTTTTTACGTATCTGCTAATTCCGTATTTACCTACTTTGCGATTACAACATTGTCACTATTGTAAAATGAATTAGCGAAACTCATGAAGTGTTTATAATCGAAGCGTTACGAAATGAATTTGTAATTATTATAGAAAATTATACATAACTTTTACAACGAGATGGGGTCAACGAACTGAGTATTTTGAAGAAAAAGTAAACAAAACCAAAGACAATAGTGCTGTGCGTGACGAAGTAAAACAATTATCAAGATGGCCGCCAAACGAAAAGCTGGCGCACTCCTACAACACGTCCTGCCTAAGGTAACATTTAAATTTTTTATTTTAGCTATCTCCTAGATTGTCATCCCATCTCATATCCCTTACGTAGGTGGCCAGCGTAAGAAGAGCTGAAATTCGCTTAGTTGTATAACATGTTCGAGTTCATGTTTGAATGGTCAAGATAAACATGCCAAGGCTGAGAACTGTGCGATGGCACTTATAAAATAATATGGCCAGTTCCCGCCATAGCATCGCAAGCTACTATAAAGCGCAGTAAAAATGGTATAATTAAAGGAATTTATAATGACACCCGTGGCGATGTTACCCGACCAATTTGTGGTGACCACTGCTTGTTAGGGAAGTGCCGGGGCCGGTGATCATCCGGATAGCAGACGTAGCCACATCGAAATTGGCGCCAAAGTCAGTTTTCCCGCCGCGGGCGGTACGCCTTGCAAAATGGCGGAGTCTCGAATGACATGCGGCTGACGCGGCGACGGTATTAGAATGGACATGCTGAGAATCTGTTTGTTTATTTAGAACCTGATATAATATCTACTGTTTTTAAATAACGAAGAGAACATTTAATTTGCAGTGATTGCTACCTCTCATGATATCATTAAAAATAAAACTAAGCAGAGTCTGCTTAGTTTTTTTTTATTCTGGTTAGCGTCTGTGAGTCTTCACATAAATATTCCAGCTATTTGACTTAAGGTAAGTATAAGTACTTTGTTTTTCGTAGGATGCAAGGTTTTTTACCTATATCTGGGGAAATTTAACTCGATTTATATTTTCTTAGAAATATAATAATAATAATAGTACTAACAATAAGTGGGAAATCATATACAACACCATGTACCACTTATATGCTAACTTCTGCATTATCTTAGTCAATCTTTTAGAAAAATAGTATCACACACGTGACGTAATACACGAACTATACACTTACATGTTAGTAAATGTAATAAAAAGCAAAGAATCTCGACAAGATCATGCTATGTCCACATTACATTATAAAGTACCGAGTGACCAACGAGGCGCCGGGCGACCTTGCATGCTAACCATACCTACCTACCCTAGCTACTGTGTCTAACTAAACCTAGTTAGAACTACTATACATATATACTTATACACGTGTTGTACCTATAAGTAGGGAGTTAAGTTGTACATAGGTAAAAATAGACTTTGTAAAATAAATATAATACGATAATTATTTTAGACTTAAGACATTCATTGAACTCTATATCAAAATCTCTGATAAACTTTAGAAGATTCAAAATATATACAGTTATATGTACCATACAACTTTATTTGTAAGTATCATACCATGTCTTTTCGGCAGGAACTTGCGAAGTGAAGAAAGTTATGCGTGAACAAACATAAAAAAAACATACAACTCCTTTTTTGAAGGAGGTTAAAAAGACGTTTATATTTCATTTTAAGAAACTAATCATTTTTTTTAAGTACGTAAATCTTAATGTCTATCTAATGAGATAATCCTTCAAAAAACAAAGTTAATTGGATAACGGAAATTGGTAAAAATAGTTCCCACAAAAATATTTCCCATTTTACCGTTTTGTCTCTATAAATCGGTAAAAATAACCGTATTCCAAAACTGAATGTGTATTATAAAGGCTCGTCTAATTATTGATTGGTTAAAAATAGAGATGGAACTCCTATTCAAAGAACTGTTTTTACATGAATACACATTACAAGGCAAGGGATGTGCCTTGTAAGCCTTTTACTTCATTAATTAAGGATATGGAATTTAGCAAAAATAGCTGCTATAAATAAAATAGAAAAGAATTTTCATTGAATCGCTAAAAATAACCGATTTTCCAAAACGGCAACGTGTCTATTTATAATGGCTCTCAGGTGATAATAGACTTATCACCTGAGAGGTATTCATTGGTTTGGTCAAAGAATAAATAATATGTTTGGTTAAAAATAGAGTTGAATTCAAAGAACGGTTTTTATTGAGGATAAGACCCTTGCCTATCAAAGCTTCTAATTCAACCTTACCTTTCATATGAAAGAATTATTTGCTTCTTTAACTATTATGAGTTGATATACCAATATTAATGTAGTCAGTAGTTGCTCGGATTTTCAAAGACAGAACAGATTACTCTACAGTTCATTGTAAATTTTACTTTTTTTGACGTTTGCCAGGTCAATATATCACCCAGGATAAATATTTGTAGTTTGTGGTAGAGGCTTGGCTGAAGCCACTTTTGCGCTGACGGCCTAGTACCTATATCAGTTATCTGGTTTCCTTAGTACAAATTTACGTTCTCGGATATTATTCCTAGATACTAGGTTGTTTTATTTTGAGAAAATGTACTGGCATACGTCATTCTCATATATACTTCGGCTAAGAGAAAGACGTTTACTAGGAGTCTAGATGATGCAGCAAGTCTGTGATACGCATGAGTCAGTTCAATCTCTACTAGGTTATTAGTAATGAGAGTGCATGGTTACGTGAGGTTGTCACATACATTGTGTAAAAACCATTTATTCTTCTTTCTTATTGAATTAAAATTATTGCTTGAGTAGTTATAATATTCCTTCAATAGGTAAATCTAATTTTTATTTCTGTAGAACTTCTGCAGTGCACGATGTCACATTCGCAAACGATCCAGGTTTTGTTATTTAAGGCCTAGCGTGACCAGAATAGTTATACCTCATTTAGTTAGTCGGTTAATCACCAGGCTACCACATGCAGGTGAGGTTGACATTTGGATCGACAAGGTGCTCGTTTGCCACGTCGCGTCTGTCGGTTGATTGCTATTCCTTTTTTAGTTCCAGTTCGGAACTTTAGCTGTTTTAGTAGGTACCTACTATTATATCTTTATGTAGGAGAAGATTTTGTTTAGTCTTTGTTTACGACCCTACCTGTATCTCCCACGATACAGGTGACCTAATGTGGAAGCGCAGACAATAATCAATGTTGTCCCTTTTTTAAATAAATGTATTTTCACACGTAGCTACACCCACCTACACCACCAAAATTGTGCTCATACTTGTAGTGTAAAAATAATAGAAAATGTAAAATGCTAACGGAATCACTTTTTACTTCAAAGTATTTGTTAATAATACTTATTATTTATTAAATAACTATGTTTTGGTTATCTTGAAATACACAACTTTATCCGAAGGCTTTCGCGCATAATTAAAATGTTTTTTTTTTTACTTTGGTTGTTCGCGGCCCTTCTTATTACCTAACTTTTTTCACACTTAGTTACATTGAATGTGACTAATTAGCTTGTTCAGAAATTCCTGGCGCCAAATTTAATATTATGGTGATTTGCGATGCGTGTAACAAAAACACCGAGTCCTCATTAACGAATGACCATAAGCAAAAAGTTTTTCAATTAACACTGACCTTTTTAAAAATTAACTCCCACACTCCCGCTTTTACCTACCAGGGCGTCATAACATCTAGGCGCTATCCGCTGAGACGGCTCGCTTACATTATTCAACGCGCGCTCCCGCGCTCGCCTGCATTCCGTATACCCACATTGTTTGCATGTCCACCTGATATCCATGCGAGACTTGGTGCCTAAACTTTGCACATGAATTCAAGAATAACCGGACACAGCTATATATACGTACTTCGTACTGTACAGTTTGTTATCCTGGTGAGAATCCTATATTAAGCTATGTTCTCTGCCTACTGTTTGCTCAGTTTATTTGCAATATACCTAGAATGTCCATAATCATGTAACAACAATAGATATCAACATTATGATTATATATGAATAGTAAAAAGTCGCGTTGCGCCAGGCCAGACGTCAAGAGGCACGCACTAATTCCATTTTCACTCCCAATTTATATCTGTCACTTTTGGTGCCCTGGTCGGCGCGCGTAAAAATATTGTTTTTACTTATCCCCGTAGGGGGCGTTGGGGTGAACTAGGGGTGTAGGGGGCCGTAATTACTTGAGCAGCCAGACGCTCGGAGACGGCCCACGGGGGCTAGAATTACTGACGGAGGTTTGGCCTCACGCCGCGTTTGCTTCAGTTTTTGTTGGAGACGCAAGATTTTTTCCCTTAATCTAGTATGTAGCTGATTTTGGGATCTAAGGATTTTTGTTCATAGGATTTTATCTTCAATGTTCTAAAGTTTTGGAAACTTTTTATGGTCTAATAAACTTTTTATGAATCTATTTGATTAATTTATTGATATCACAACCGTAACTACATAGCCTTAATTCGTTGAGTATCTATGGAAAACGGATTAAAAAAATTAAGAGATTTTATTACATTAAAAATGAGATCTTTTAAGTACGGATTATATTGATGTAAGATAAATATCTACCCACTCATTTTCGTCCTTCGGTCTATGTTGTGTTCGGTCTATCTATGTTGTAGTCGTTGTAGATACCGAATGAAATGTTATATTAGACCACTTTTTAAAAGCTATGTCATAGTAAAACGTGTTACCAGTTAATATTTAATTTGAAATGAAATGTTAAATAGCCTAAAAAAATTTACAAAATATTTCTGAAGTGTTAGAAAAAGTTTGCCTCAGGTCACTGATTTACTCAGATTATTTAGGGGTTAAGGCGCTGTCATGTCGTAAAATTAAAAGATATTTTCCCTATTTTCCTCACACACATTGGAGGTTAAATTTTCTAATACTATTTTAATAGTGATTTTTTTATGTATCCAAATATGTTTTTGACTTCCATCATAGGGTGCAGAAAGGTCTTGAGAATGTTATACATATATTTTTACATCTTAAATAAGTATCCATAGGAAATTAACTCCTTTAAAAACCGCCTTTTTAATAGACTTCATGAAGTGACATCACCATAATTATAAGACTGGGGTACAGTATGACACAACTTAGATGTAGCATCGGCAAATCGTATATCTACACTTCACTTCCGATTTACATAACTAATAAAAATCATTCACTATCGCGCCATTCAACGTTCAACAAGATTATTTTCGCCTTTCTACTAATAAACATGGGTAATGTTGTAGGCGCACTCTTTTCGGGAATTATCGATTTTACGAATTTTGCCGATGCTTTATCTAAGTGGTGTCATACTGTACCTAACTTACTCCTTATATTTTTCAGTCTCGTTAAACGCCCCTGATCTTATACTAAATAAAAATTATATCAGTTTTATTGTTTTGTTTTTAGTAAAAATAATAAAGCCAGATTAGTCTGATTACTTGAAAATACTCTCGGACTACGTTATGTAACTTTCAATTAATTCGTGATAAACAAGAACAGAATTAGTAAGTTAATTCCAGAGATTACCTACGTACCGACAAACATAAAAAAATATCTGTTTATAATTTTTAGTTTATAAAATAGTAATGCTGAGTTTGCTGTGATCGGGATTTTTTAAACTATGGATAGTGTTAAGGAAAGTTTAGTTTCTAATGGTTTCTAAAACCTTTTTTTGAAGGTTAAATACAATATAAATCACTCTACATAAAAACATCGAAAATAGCTTGGAAAATATCTTGCTTGATAACAATTTCACTATGGTATGTGATAATGTGACTGAATGTGGTAAGCAAAGCACAAAATCTGGAGGGGAACTAACTGGTTTTCACTCCAATTTCATTCCAAACATTTGCGTATTTGCGCTCAGTCCCCTCACGTACCCACATACGTGATGTTACTTATCCCAAAACCTGCCTAAAAACATTACGATGTGGAAATATGATACGCATTCGGTTTCACATTATATATTTGATGTTTTTATGTAATGTTTCCTATACAAACTTTTAAACTAACAAAATATGTCACTTAGATGAAGAATTTTTTACTACCGTATTTAAGTGGCATTCCAGAAGAATTAATACATAGATATTTTCCAAGAGTTATACTAAAAGTTCAGCCATAACATAAGCACCTAAAAACCACTTACACATCAAACATCCATATAAAAACCTTTTCACAAACATCTATTCAGACATCTACATAAACATCTGCACAAATATCTACTTGCAATGCAACGCCTACAGAAACATCCATACCAATCATCTTACCTAAAAAATATATAGGCGAATTGCGAATCTCCTCTTTTTTTGTACCGACTAGAAAGTGTAATTTGGCATGAGTAGCCTACATATTAATCACATCAAAAAAGTGGTAAAATAAAATCTTGAAAAGAATCCTAAAACCGTGCTTTGGTTTCCTCACGATGTTTTCCTTCATCGAAAGCTCAAACTCATTCGAACCAGCAACCTTCGCTACGGCATTCAAAGTCTCTACCAAACTTTTACCATTTCGATTAAGTACCTCTCGTGCTTTAAGTTTTTCTAAGTCTACTGTGTGCGTCTAGTCTAGTACATACAATGATGTGATGTATTGTATCTATGGATATCCCAATCCTAGAACTGGCTAATCAATATCAACTGATTAGAAACGCCCACCTCCATAAATTGTCATCAAGATAAATTAACATCTTATAATATGCAAAGATAAGGTGATGATTGATATTTCTGATCGCTAAGACATGCAAGGAGATATAAGAAACTTATTTACCCTTATGGGAAGTTTGTAACAGTAAATTTAACCACGTTTATAAATCTCAGCCGACGAGCGTGAGCAGGGGAGCAGAAGTCTCCAGGCGAGCGATGCGGCACGCACTCCTACCTACGTATCCATATTTAGTACGAACGCTCGCTCAGTTTATCACACTTCAAAGAGCACGAGTAGGCGCCGACTTGTAACCGCCTCTCCCCGACGATACCCCAGTAACTAGGAAGCCGCTTTGTGAAATTCGCGATGCTTTTCGACGTAGAGACGACCCCCATTCGGTTTTTCGAGGTCGCTCCGCTTCCCCCCGTCTCATAATGCGAGTATCTACAACTACGTCGCCCCCATCGCGTTTGTGCTGCCCTGATACTTTACACGCGGTAACGACGCGGTTTCTGCACCTAGTTTCTCACTAAACTCTAAGCGAAATGTGGGTGTTTAATTATTTATTCAATGCTTGTGATTTTTCATGAGAGTAGGGCATTTGTTTACATAACGGTTACAATGGTTTGTTCCTATATATTGTTTGATTATGTTTCAAATTATGGTAATTTAAGAAATATCACACAAAATTCTGTTATCTTCTTCCTACGATCTGATCATTGCTGATAACAACATGTGTAAGGAACCTTAGGGAATACCTATTATATTAAACTACTAGCTGTTCCCCGCGTTTTCACCCGTGTTCTCGGGATATTTTTACATGAAACCCTAATTCTTTTTCTAACATATAAGAAGCCTAAGTTACTCGTTATAACATAATACGTGCCAATGAAAAGGTTTTTTTGATATATGTATCATAAATATACAATTTCATATTGTGTTGTAATCACAAAATATTTTGACATTAAAAATAGACATTTTATTTATTTGTATCGATTTTGTGATGTTTTACAGTTTTGATGACTTTACATGATTGATAATCTTTACAACCAACTTACGAATTAAAATGAATAAATAATTACGTCAAACATTCTTAATTTTTTATAGATTTTAATTTACTGCAAATACTGCTTTATTTGATTCCGTTTGACGTTTTTATTGAGGTTATGTGTTCGTTAATATTGTTGTTTTGCAATATTGCACTTTATTGTAGGTTTTCACGATATTCTTGCAAATCATGCTAAATTGAACCTCATTTGGAACAATTTAGTAGGTATACCTACAAGTGTGCAACAGTCAATCATTTATGATAACTGCATTAGCATAAGTAATGCTTTAGAAATTATATTATAGGTAGGTACCTACGATAGAGGAAAATATAACAGATTAAAAAAATGTGAGTGCGAATTACGAAACTATTCTATTGAATTGAGAGCTTAGTTCTATATAAATAGGGAATACTTTAATGTAAACGTGGTCTTCTATGGTGAGGTAAATTGATTTTCCTTGAGAGAAACGTTTGCACTTTTAACATTTCTTCTCACAGAAGTTTACTTATTTGCTTCAGCATTAGGAGGCTCTTTAAAACTTCAAAACACTTTTATAGAGCCATCTATCCTTCTTGCCTATCTGCAAAATCTGAAGCATCACCGTGCGTTTGACTGATTTTTATTTTACGCCCGTTGATCGTCATTGTGTTTGATGACAGGTAACGTCCAGCCCGGTAAATCAATGCCGCTATATGTATATACAAGTCATCGCTTATGTGCTTATGTATTCCTGGTATATAGGCGGCGGTTGTATGGGTATAGTGGATACGCGTGTACGTAGATAATCTCGTCATAGCTCGCACCCGTTATGGTATTACTGTGTGTGGGCGTAAAAGGGGGCTGTGTGGGGCACGAGGGGGCACAGGCCCCGCGAGTGCCGCAAGGGGGCGCTGTCCGCTTTAAAAATACTGGGGCGCAAGCGAAACTACCGAGCAAGCAGAATGCTAAAGGAAGCCGTTTATTTTGAAAGACCGAAGACTTTCAACTCTCCTCGGCGCCCCTGGTTGAGACGGGGAAAAAGTTGTAAAAATAGCGAATAAAAAAGTCATACACCCCCGATGTAGCTATTAGCCGAGCGCTTCGTAAAATGTTTTTTGGCTCGAGAAACCCGTTGTTTAAAGGACTACAAACTCTAAAAGTTAAGTTACGCTGTAATGTTTCACAGAATATCTTAAGTACGAGTGGCTAGTTATGATTCAGAGAACAAAGATCATAATAATTCAAACAACTTTTCTGTAATGTATGTATCTATATCCCAAATTGGTATGTAGGGTAGAGTGGTGTGGTCAGATCAAGTTCTGTAAGGTAGCTGGCCAGCTTGGCGGTCAACATACATAATATTTCCAAGTCAAATTGAGTAAAGAGTATGTAACTCAATCAATACATGCCACTTCTTAGCGTGTTTAATGTAAATATGTAAGAAGCGACCACAATAAGGATGTGGGCGGTGCAACCGCTACTCATTATCGATAATCAAAAATGACATCGTGTTATTGTCCTTTGACGTTCGAAAAGCTTTCCAAATTTGTATTTTGTTCGTATTTTCATAATTGGGCGCGGGTGGGCACGGGGCGATGGGTGGCGCCGCGGGCGTCATCGCACCCCTTCGCGTGGGTATTTAATGATTATACGCTGACTGCCACCTGATTGCTGGTACTATGCCGTACCGTCGATGATTACGTGTTATCGATGAACTGATTCATATACAAAACTAGTTTTATTTCTCACGCTTGAAGCGGACAGATAATAAATATTAAACTGGTAGTTCCTTTTAAGTACTTTGTGTTTATGTAAAAAAAAACTTAAAAATATGATCGTATATAAATTACTATTGTAATTGGATACAAATTAATTCGTACTGTTACGCTACTTTTAATATCAATGTTTTTATTTTGTAATAGGTACTACTAGCTTCTGTTTTTATAGGTTATCGATATCGACTTTGTTCGACACGTTGATGTAAACTATCGAGTATCGATGAAACTGATCGGTGGTGTCGCAGCTCGATCACTCGCGGGGTGGCAAGCACTACACGGGTAACACGCGGAGTGTGCCTGGCGGGGAGGACCAGGGGCCCGGGACGAGGGGGTACACCACAGTACATAGGCCATGTATCAGTACATACCAGGCCCTCAACACATAACCGTTGTTGGATTCCCGAAATTTTGCAGTTATTTTGTATGGAAAACTAGGTTATTCCACGATTTATACCTCCATCGGTTGATGACCGCCGGGTGATGTCGTTCCAACCATTTCAGCATGAATTTTCAGATATCCCGTACAGTATGTAGGTACTCGTACATTCTTTTAATAATTCGTATGTTATTCGTTTACAGAACAAAATAAATTCCGACACAATGCTGAATAGATTAATCGAGATTTAATTGTCGCAAAAGATCGTTCCTACTTTTGATATTCAAAAAGTTTCCAAAGAGTTGCGAGATTATAATTTATTAACATTGTTATTCCCAATACCTTATTTGTATCAATCAAATTTGCTCTTCAAACCCACAAATATAACTTTAAATATTTTTATTAAAACCCTGGGGTTTCAGCGCGTGTGTTTTCGGATTGGAATCTTAAGACGAAACTTTTTTCTGTAATAATAAGTAACATTTATGTTTTGAGCATAGAGAGATTAAAATGTAGCATAAGCCAAAAAGGAGATGTGTTAACTAAACACATGTTATTTTAAATAAATAAAATATTTAGACTTTGCTCGAATTATATGTAGTGGCAACTGGCAAGAATGAGGTTAAGCGACCAGAGTCGCAGATAAAAACTAGTCCTGCATATAATTAACTTAATGGGAGTATTGTATGTATGATGTGTATGCATGCTCCACTGCACCTTATCTGTCATTGGGTTGTAATTAATTACCAACTAAATTGCAATGGTGCCTACCTACCTATGACATACCAAGCGTACATAACGCGAGAAGGGTCAACGGATATTTAGTGTCCGCATAGCAGATGCGGTCCTTGGCCACCGCCCCTGAAGACGGTCGATATCTAGCTTGTCACCCCACCTAACTCCTAACTGGGTATGTACACCTGGTACTTAGACAACTCAAGTAGTTGCTAGTTTGTAACTGTATGTATAGTGTACAAGTTTCGGGTATGGCTCTCGAGTTAGGCGGGCGGCGGTTAAGTATAACCGATTACAGAATTTAAAGAATACGTTATTATTTTACATGATATAATTGGCATGTCGAATACCTACTGCTTTAAAAATAATTTATTAAAATCTACGGTAGTTTATAAAGTTATACTAAACGTCCAATCTTAGGATTCAGGCATTACTACCGGAACTCACTTTTTCAGGTTTCGTATTTTAAAATATACCTACCTACTTAGTTAAAACAATTCAAAAACATTAAAAACGTAAAAGATCTTGTTCATCACAATTTATCTTTGACATCGATGTACATATTATGTAAACAGCCGGAATAATAATAAATTAATATGTAATAATGTACTAAAATAAAATATATATATTACTTTAAAAACAAATGAGTGGTAGAAACTTGCGAGATATTTTCCTCTTGTTTGGGGTGTGAATAAATGAAGTTTTGCATTGTACCGACCACTTGTTGAATGGAAATCTTCATGTGTTTTCGTAAGTCTACGCCATTGTCAGCTGTTAGATGGGAGCGGTGCAAAAAGCCACATTTTAGAACTGAAACTATAATATTTAATATTGAGATAAAAACAGTTCGTAGATAGAGTTTAATCTTTTTCTTATAGATGAAGTGCAATAAGCAACGCATTTTAGTGTCAAATTTAAAATTGATATATATATATAATTATAGGATACCT
Organism: Tethea ocularis; assembly: GCA_963555595.1. Taxonomy (NCBI): domain Eukaryota; kingdom Metazoa; phylum Arthropoda; class Insecta; order Lepidoptera; family Drepanidae; genus Tethea; species Tethea ocularis. The sequence goes on from OY741979.1 coordinate 5,782,747, forward strand.
ACATCTATTTTATATATAAATAAAAATTGGCCAAGTGCGAGTTGGACTCGCATACGCAGGGTTACGTACCATCGTATAGTATGACACAATGAAGCATCGACAAAACTCGTAAAATCAATCGTTCCCGAAAAGAGTGCGCCTAAAAGATTACTCATGTGTTACAGAATGATCGGCGAAAATGATCTTGTTGAACGTTCAATGGCGCGATAATGAATGATTTTTATTAGTTGTGTAAATCGGAAGTGAAGTGTACGAAAACGATTTGCCGATGCTACATCTAAGTTGTGTCATACTGTACAATATTTTATTTTCATAACTATTTGTTGTTATAGCGGCAATAGAAAACACAATCTGCGATAATTTCAATTGTCTACCTATTACGTTCATGAGATACAGCCCGCTGACAGACGAACGGACGTACAGCGGAGGCTTAGTAATAGGTTTCCCTAAAAATAAATCGCCGAAATGTATTTAAGCGCAACACTTCAGAACGGCTGTATCTCTGGCTAATTATTTTTTGTTGTGTTTGTAAATTGTCAATTGACGAGGTTTGTATGAAAGAAAATTTTTCGTAAAGTCGGAAAGCTACATATTTTATGCGAAATATTACAGTGTGCGCCATGGGTGTGAGTATCGTATCGTGTACAATACAAAGGATAAATCCACAGGGATTTGTCACCATTCAGTGGGATGTCAGTCGGTCATTCTAATCTGAACGACCCTTAATTCCATTTCGTTCCAAGCTTAATCTGTTGGCGAGTCATGTCATCCTAGTACCTACTGTCTAATTTTAAATTGTTGCCCTAGTGTAAATGTGATAGTTTGTGCGCGTGTGTATGTTACCATTACCATTCAGCTACTTATTGGCTAAACGGATTTTAATGAAACTTGGCATAGAATATAGGTAGATCATACGTTGGAATGACATCTATGCTTTTTATCATAATAATTATCATATAATCAAATAGCAATATGCTATTTGAAGCTTTTATGGTAGCAGCAAAGCGCTCTGATATCTTCGATAACAATTAATGTAAGGAGAGCTTCAGGGACTGGGATAGATAGGATTATTCTCGAAAGTGATTGCATATCTATAGACGTATCTACTACCCATCACTTCGGTGTACCGAAGTAGTTGGAAAACACGTGTTTTGGTTTAACTGAACTTTAATTATAGGGTTGTTTCAACTTTCAATAAATATGAATAAATCTCGACGCATAAAGTATAAGTGATATTTACTAAAGTTGCCTTCTGGTGGTAAGGGCTTGTAGTAACTTCTGTATTGCAATGCGGAGTGGCAATGAAATAAATTTCTACAGCCTACAATTAATAATGACATTGCTATTCCATTTAAATATAGACCTTATTACTTATGCGTTAAGGCAAGTCGGGAGATCGAAAAGTACAACTAGCCAACTTATGCTTGTTTAGAGTAACGACACCGTTGAACCAGGACAGCTGCGGGCCTAGCAACCTGCCCGCATACCACGCAATGTACCAGAGGGTCAGCACGTATGTGGTGGTATACGGCCAACTATATTTAGTGGCTTGTCCATTTGAAGCAATATCGATTTGAGTCCGCGGGTCGGAGCGTTGACCCGCCCAGCACGCTGCACGGTCCGACGGCCATTTCGCTAATTTATTAATTATTTAAACTTACGATCACATATGATGGCCTGGTAGCGCGCAGATGCGTATATCCAGTCAGGAAGCTGTGATCCAGACATAAAGTTGGTGTATACATCTTTAAGTATCATGTAAACGTTATTCATGATCGTCAGAAACTTTAGGAATTGACCCGGACAAAATATTCGTTTTAAAAGTTAATTTGCACATTATTTCATATTAAAGCTATCGTTAATAATATATCGTTTGTAATACATAATCTACATGGCCTTTTATCCTACGAAAATAATAATCCTACATCAGACTCAAAAAAAGATGTTGCAAATAATATGAAAATAAAAATCCATTTTCATTTGTTTCAGGATAACCTAACGCCGGAACCATCGGATATGAACGACGATGAAAACTTTTCTAGTAAGTAGAAATTATGGTAATCACCTTCACCTTTACAATTAATAATGCACTGCCACTTGCATCAAATCAATTAAGTATTTTGGTATTTTATGCTTTTCTCCTACTACGGTCACATAAAAATGAAAATAAATTCAAATATTTACGACTGGCATAAAATACTGACCGATACGAATTGGCTATTGAAAAAACATAACACGTTTTGTTCAAAATTCAAAATTTTAAATTGATTGGCAAATGTGATCTGGTGCAGGTCAGGCCTTCGCGAAAGACGCTGAGAAGTTGAAAATGATGTTGCTAGCATGGAATTACCACAGCCAGGCGCAAGGTAATATTTATTTGTAAGGTTGTTTTTTTAAATAACTAGGTAATATGAAGAATTCGATAAAATATAATACGAAAAACGAAAAATATTATAAAAAACATAATATTATTTTCAAATCTATCACACACAGTCAAAATCGTAATCGTATGGTATGTCCATATGTGTAAAAATAATGTCAGTTCAAAAACTTTTTGCTCTATAACTTCGATTACTCTCGACCGGATAAAAGTCCAAGTGGACAATTTACCGCATCAACTCTCCTTTTTTTATGTAGGTATTACTTTCGCATTCCATTTTTCTTGTCAACCGAACAGTTTATTGCGTCGTCGTCGGCTTGCATAATTTTCACGGCAACTGGAACCGTACGTTAGCTATTTTTATTATACGAAGCCATATCGAGAGAACGCTTGCGTACTAGGGGCGCAAACGTTACAGGCACCTTCTCAAATTATTTATAGTCAAGGGGCTGGTTCGGGTTGACATTTAGAAGCAGATGCACCGGTCCCTTGCGGCACAACTTGCGGCTGCGTTGAGCCCTCATTAATTTCTGTCGCCCTGGTAATAAACTGTGAATACTAAATGATAGGAGTCAGTCCCTTACAGGACTAGTTTTAATTGATTATTTGGACCATGATAAAAAGTATACTATCGGAAATACTATCTAACGTAAACTGGCAGTCAAATTTTATCTGTTGACAGTGTCTTACATTGCATTTTTTGTAAATTTAATTCCGTAAATGCAAGTGGTTTAATTGCCAGGCTAGATGCTAAAGATCTGGAAGGAATAGCGAGTACCTTTGGGAGAGGTATACATCAGCGGTTGTGTAATGCTGATGATAGATCCTAGAAAATGTATATATTTCAAACTTGCAGGCCGTAATGGTGACATCACGGAATCTGGAGGCGACAGTATGGCGGACCTCTGGGCTTCGTATCATAGTGCTTTAGGCCTCGGCAGCAAGCCCCCGAAACCCCCTACGCCCTTAACCACTGGGCACTCGGTGAGTTTTAAGGTTGAGAAGCGTTTCATGCTCTTACACTTCCTTCTAGACTGTGTTTTTACTTAATTCGTTTGGCCCTATCATCGATTACCGTAGTGGGATTGTGTTCAAGTACAAAGCTATTAGTGATAATGGTACCGACTCTGTTTACAAATTAAACTTATATTAGTCACGTCACCTCTCTTTCATACAAATGTTATGGAAAAAGTATACAAATATATTTAAAGCTATCAAATCTGTCTATGACATTGTCATTTACGGGGCAATAGACTTGACCAATCATGATCGTGCGATTTAATTAATCAATCGTTACTACAAAGTGCCCTACCACCGTGCTATGGTTTCCTCACGATGTTTTCCTTCACCGAAAGCTCAAGCTCAGTGTAGGATTGCGTGGCATTCGACGTCACTACCACTGAGCTATCAGCGTGAATGCAGTACTTAATTAAATTAATATTATTTTCGATGGGCAAATAAAACTAGCTTTGTAAAGCAAACTTTTGGATTTTCTTGGAAAAAATCTCTATACACACATAGTGTTCAATATAATAGGCTAGTTGAAAGTGTCAAATGACCAAACACTAACCAATGCATAAAACATCTAAAAACACGTGGTAACATCAAATATGTTGTACATTTAATGCATTTTATGATTTTTAATTGCCAGTAGAACCACTAAGAGTAGATCATTTGATGCTCTGAAACTATGACGTCATAGTGTAGTATTTCATATTATATAAACTATCGTTTTGACATTCCATAGCACGGTGGTAGGGTACTTTGTAGTACCCGCCTGGCTGGCTACCACCCTCAAGTTGAAAATCTGTCGCCAAGCACCTTTCGGTGTGTTCCGACAGCTGCACTTGAGAGCCAGTTCCCTTCTAGGCTTTGTGTGCTTACCATCATCGGCCACATCATCACTGACCACGGTGAGATTGTGGTCAAACACAGGCCTATATATAGTAAAAAAAAAAAAAAAAATATTAAAAAGTAGCTAATTTGACATGTTAGGAAACTACCCTATTATAGTCTTTTAAAACCAGCTCTTACATTACAATTGACAGAGTCCAATCCACATCGGATCTGTGACTCCTGGAGTGGAAGCAGCGTCGACTCATGATGAGACGTCATCATCAGATAGGACCAAGGACGACGATGATGCAGGTGCTTCTGATGATGACAGCGATGATCGTGTCGATCCTCAGCATCATGATCCTGAACGACTGAAGGCTTTTAACGTGAGTTTTTTTTATACTAACGTCCGATTTCTATGCGATGTTTTAATCAACAGCCCAATTAAAATTTTAGCATTTGGCCAGGTATTTTATTTTGATAACACCATCATAATGTTGTATTTATTCCTTTTAGATGTTCGTCCGTCTCTTCGTTGACGAGAATCTGGATAGGATAGTACCTATCTCAAAACAACCTAAAGAGAAAATCCAGGCAATCATCGACTCATGCACCCGACAATTTCCGGAGTTTGCCGAACGCGCCCGAAAGAGAATCAGAACGTATTTGAAGAGTTGCAGACGGAATAAGAAGGTCCGAGGAGAAGGGCCGACGACTGGCAATGGAGGGAGTACGCCAGGCACTGGCAGCGCTTGGGATACTGCGGTGAGGGTTCGATCTCTGCAACACTTATCATAGCCTAGTACTTTTAGTTTCACCATCATTGTAATTAAGTTACTTTGTCATTAGGTAGGTAGGAAAGTAAAGTAGGTAAATTATGATAACGTAGGTGGGCAATCAATACAAACAATTAGGTCTTTAGGTCGACATGCAATAGTGATTTTTGATTAGCTTTGGTTGTTAGAGAATAGAATCATAAATTAAATGACAATTACGACTTGATAGATTCTAGTGATAGTTTGATCTGAACACTTTTCGAAATTTCGTGGCTATTTATAATTTTTAAAGAGCATGAAATTGCGTCCTTAAATTCGCGCTCAAATTTTAAAGTAAATTATGAAACTAATGAGTGCCATATGGATCAGGTTCGACCGACTCCTGCGCACCTGACGTCGGTGCAGGCGGAGCACATCTTGGCGCAGGCGTGCGAGAACGAGAGCCTCAACGCTAAGCGCATGCGCCTTGGACTCGATCCGGTCAGTCAGCCGATGCCCACCGTGCCCACACCCATGGTTAGTTCAATTAATAGATAGATCAAAAATATAAAAAGATTATACTCAGAAAGGTAAATTTTTTCTAAACTTCTATATTAGGTACAGTTAGGTACTCAATTAAGTCCTGAAATCTTGACCGTGATGTATAAATCAAAGCTATGTAGACACCTTAATAAAGAATCTAGTTAATACAATATTTAAGTATTAAAATGATCGTAAAGAAATTATATAACCTCTTTATGCACTAACCATGGATAAACGTTTTTTCCATTTAAGATTGTCAATTATTTCTACCTCTTTAAAGATATTTTGATTCAAATATAAAGCACGTGTCATCATTAATCGCCTTAAATTAAGATCATTCTTTTTTTGAATTCTCTTTGAAATTGTTTATGACAATGATATTTTTCTTTTTCACAGGCAATAGATACAACAGCAACATCAGCAGTAGCATCATCATTTTTGAGCCTCTACAGTGGTGCCATAAGTAGCCCAGCATCGACTCCTGCCACAACCACATCGACTACGTCACTAGCTACAGCTGGCCATAGCAAAGCAGCTGCAGACACTACCAGGCCATCAGCTAGTCCGACTATGGAGAATACACTATTGAACAACAACAGCCTCAAGCTTGACAATGCTAATGGGAACGCTGGCAGTAAAACTGCTAGGTACGAGTATGTTATTGAACCTTTTTTTTAAGTTCATATGGCAATGTCCTTATAACTTCTGAACACCTGGTACTTTTCTTTGGCATAATCGTATTCCATATTGCTTTTCAGCCCAGCGTCATCACCGGCGCCTCTATTCAGACCATCGTTTCCAACTACTTTTGGAACACCACAGACTTTTGGAAGGCAAAAGTAAGTTTTTTTTTATCTCCCATCAATCTAAATTCTGTATCGATGTTGTTTTAAAATTACAGAAGATTATATGTTGTTTTTATTTTTACAGTTCTAATACTAATCCTGCTACGGCACTTTCAAGCAGCGCGCTTTTGTCAACACTGACAGCCTTGCCACCCACAGGTAAATACATATTCTGAGTTATTCACGACTTTATTTTTATCGATAGGAGCGAACCAATCGGAATATGTAATCTATCGAATTGAATTCTATTTTTAAGATCAAACAAAGTTTCTAAAATTGAAGTTCGATCTTAATTGTCCTGTCTTCGTCAGAGAGATTTAAGTTGTCGAAGAGTAGTCCGACTAGCTATGTATGCACTACATGAGATCAAGATAACTATTCATCATTCGAAATAAGGCAGTTGATCATTATGATGACTCAGACTAACTAGGATAACATCATTATCAAAATGTATATTACACGTATGATGGCAAGATACTAGTTAGATTAGTGAAAATGTAAAATCAATTAAAATAATTCCAGGTGTTGGAGTTAACGCAGCAATGGCTGCCTATCAGAGTGCTTTACTGTCAGCTATGGCTGCGCATACGCACACATTCCCTACCAGTATTTCTGGTAAGTTTAGTAAAATAGAAACTGTATTCAGAGATTCATCATAGCATTCTCGATTTAATTATAATTGCATAACTTATAAATTCCAGCGCCAACAGACTTGTCTTTGAAGAATACATCGACGCCAACCCCACTTCACGCCACGTCTACCGCATCATCTCTCTCTGGTGCTACGTCATCACCCCAGTCCAAAACACCATTGCTCACCCACAAACTATCAGGAGCAGAAGTGGGTGCTGTCCGACAACTGATCACTGGTTACCGCGAATCAGCTGCATTCCTGCTGCGTTCTGCTGACGAGCTCGAAGCATTGCTTTTGAATCAACCCTAGGATACAGCCAAAGTCCCGTTAGCTGATGTGTTTGGGTTTAAATTCGGATATTTCTAAATACATCTGTGCTTATCGACGTGTGATTAAAAAGACTCTAAATTACTCTAAATTATAATATCCGAACGACATCGGTATTCTATAAATTGGACGTGAATTTTTTCGTGTATCTTGATGATGTTGTTGGTATTTGCGATAATGAAAAGGAACTTTTTCATGTCAATTCGGAATTTCGGGGACACTGTCGAAATTTGAAATTGTGGTTTAAAAGTGGAGATGGAAAACTTGATAATTTATTATAGGATAAATTTTCTGAGATAAAAATCTTTAAAAGTTATATTTCAGTAAGGACTGACCTATTGAATTCAAATTGCCAACTTTTGACATACATTTGATATCGTTTTTAATAATTAATCCATATTTAAACAATAGATATCTACAAACTTGCAATAGCGATTAGTATAACAGACAATTTTCAATCAATCAATAGACAGTTTCAAATACTTTTCATAATACACACATTGCTTATTTGTATTGAATTAAAGTAATTATGTACTCACAATTTAATGTTTTACTAAACTACTATTTTGGGATATATGAATGTTGGCATCACTGAACAGTTGCATAAGGTACGGTGCTTGTTGGTACGTTTCTCAGTGGTGCCAACATATCACACCATAAATATAAACTTGTCCAAGCCTATCATAGGTAGTATTACGAGTTTAGATCACTGATTTAAGATGAAATTTTGTGAAATAAGAAGTTATATTAGCAACTGAAACTATTCAGGTTAAAAGAATAAATTGTCAAGAATGGTGAGTAACCTGAATAATTCCATTGACGAAATATCTTTTTGTAGGCTTAAAAAGAATCTATGTCTATTTCGGCGATCGTACAAAACTGCCATATTGTAAAATAAATCTACATACGTGTTGCCATTTGAAACTCGTTGGAAGAGTACAAAATTATTTTTGTGTATATTTAGGTGTAAGATAAAAAAAATCAGGGAGATTCTAGTGTTAGGTTATAAAAAAAAACGATTTCTTGCCTGGTGCGATGATTAGAGATTAGTCGATTGAAATTAATTACATTGCTTGAATGACAGATAGTGTAGGGATACCTACAAATGATCGAAGCACTTGGAGATCATCATTACCCTCACGCGATATATTATATCAGAGTCTAATGATTATATTAAAAGCACGAATTTATTTGTTGTTTTGTATTATACTAAATAGTGCTGTAGCTGTATTATTAATATATTTCTATTTTAACATTACATTATTTAAAAAATATATCTTCGATACTATGTGATTGGCTCCATCCAAATTTGTGACAGTTTCCATTCTTAATTTAATGTTATTAACATGTTTTATTTTGTAGTATCATATGCTCAGGACGATGCACGTGGATGTTCAATTGTATATCTATTCGTTACCATAGATTTATGGCCAAGTACTCTATGTAGGTTATTATCTAAGGGTTAATGCTTACGGTGTACAAATTAAGGTTCCACTTTACTGTGAAAAAAAAAGAAACCTATTTTAAAAGATTCTTCTTTGGGCCTTAACCGTTATGCAAAAAGTGTCGGGTACCTCGTAATGTTATTGAATACTTGTTGATATCATAGTTTGTTTTTAAATCCTTTGGCCAGTGTTAGTCGATTTCAGTTTATTTTTTATGTATCTATAGTTATGTTGATAAGTCTTTAACAGGATAGTTACAGTAGAATAATTAAAACAGTACATAAACGCTTATTGTGTTGCTAATTGTTTTGTAGCTCTGAGGAATTTAATTGATGTATCTTGAACTCTTAAAGAACCTGAAGTGGCGTCTAATTCTTCTGTAATCTTCTGTAATGAAGTATTTTTGTGATCTTGGATCAACTATTAGTATAGAGAAAGAGCTTCTTCGCCTATATTTAATAGCTATTATGTATCTGTGTCATTTTTTTGTCTGAAGTGCCGACCGAATAATATATACCTACCTACATATGGAAATCCCCATATTTAAAAAATAAAATTAATGTTTTTCGATGCTTTGGCTGAAAACAGCTGGATTTTAAACTGGTCTGATATTTAAACTGATGTTAGTAATTATCAAGTTATTCATCAGCTTGAATCTTATATACCTACTAGTTGTTCCCCGCGGCTTCACTAGCGTTCCCGGGATTAAAAGTAGCCTATAACCTTTGGAGATAATGTAGCTTCCTATTAGTGAAATAATGTTTCAAATCGGACCAGTAACTCCTGAGATTAGCGCGTTCAAACAAACAAACTCTTCAGCTTTATTATTAGTATAGATTAAATATTCATGATACAACATTAAATTTATCTCAGAGCCCACAAATATTGTATAATAGTTTTCTGACTTTGCCAGTTTTCTCAATAGGATAAAAGCTTGCACGCCAGTTAAAATAATAATAATTAAAAATTGTAAATTCACTTTTGAATTTTAAAATTGCCAAAGAGACGAATTGATTTTTTGTAATTGAATTAAATTATGTATGTATGTGGAATTGCTATATTTTTTCATTATTACTTTTGATGTTAGATTTATTTTAGAGATAGTATTTTTTTGTTTAAAGAAAGTCATTCCAATATTTTTCTAAATTTCTCATTACCGGTGCGTTATAAATAAATGATGTAGTAATTGTATGGAGAAAATAAATTGTAAAAAGTTTAGAATTATAAAAAAAAACAAAGTTGATTAGAATTACATGAAAGTTGATGTTGGGATAACGATAAAAATAACGAAATGGTGGTTGAAGACGTTGAGAAAATGAATTTGTTAGAAATTAAAATATATTATTATTAGAGATGTATAAATGGTTTACAATTATTATTATTAGTTTGAGAGAAATGATACAAAATGGTGAAAAAATTAACAAAGTGGCGATTGTTACTATTAACGATATGAGAATTTAGTTATAATTTTGCAATTTCAAAATGTGAGTTTTACAATTTTGAAAAAGAAAATATTAAATATGCTCATATACTGAACAAAATGTTTTATTTGAACCATCCACAGCTTTTATAATTCAAACAGAACAATACTGCAACGTACCCAGAACGGTAATGGAACATAAATTCTTATTGAGAAAGAATCGTATGGTACTTACGACAGTCTGTTATTTTTTTAAATGAGGGTAGGTACTCATAATTAACATTATTTTAAATAAGCCCCACAATTCTACATTTATCTTCATAGGTACAGTCATATTCATTTTAAATTTATCGAGGACTGGGACCCTTTTTCACCGATGGTAACTTAGCTTGGCCATCCAAAGAGGAAACGCTGCCAGCCTTCTGGGAACTTTGCCGTCGATCGGCAGTAACAGCCGCACCGATGATTTTTTAATATCATGTAGGTAAGTAGAATGTATTTTGTATATTTGGCATATTCTAAAGTATGTAGGGTACCACGACGGTAATAAGGTTGTGAGATCAACATTTTTGATTTGACTGTACCTAATACACGTGATTACAATAAAAGAAAAGAAAAATACAAAAGGATCAACACATTATTGTTATTATTGATTTCACAATATATCGTTAAGGCTATTGTCGATTACCATTCTCCTTGGCGTTTCTAAGGTGGGTTGGAAACCTGCCGGGAAATGGGTAGAACCTCTCGTCAGACATTAGGTAGTGGGTTGCGTTCATTATGAAATCCAAGTTGCTTTTGGACGCGATGTAAGAGAATATTGCTGGGTATCGCTCTGTGCCGCACCTGGAAAGAATGTGGTTCTCAATCTTGTTTCTGCCTAGTTTGGGATCTGAGGGCCTACTCCGTAAAACGATAGAAGATAGTTCGATCATCGTTGTCAAATTATTAACCAATAGAATTGCAGCAAACTGACTAGACGTAAATTTTAAGCAATTCTATTGACTCATAATTTGACAACGATGATCGAACTATCGTCTATCGTTTTTCGGAGTAGGCCTTCAGATAACCGTGTGTGAAAAATATCTACCGGGTCAGGGTAACAACACAACAGTGTTTGTACTGTATTATTTAGGTACCAATAACTGTTTGCTTTCGCATTTATAACGTTAGTTGGGATTACTTACAGTTTCCTTATACCCCATGAAGCTAAGCCCCATAATACTCCATCACTGACTGCAGGCGCTCCAGTATCCCGCTGAGAATGCAAAAAAAAAAATCACTTCGTTAATTTTCGAGCAAAATTGATATACCAGACTGTTTGAACTACTAAACTTTTATTCATAATAAATACCTAACTTGTATGTTAATAAAATACAATTTTAGAGTAGAAGAATGATTTCTATTCTCGCAAAGCCCATGTGTAAGTGCTCGGTGACAGTAGACATTCGGATGGACATGGGCGGGCGTAGCTTTAGCTTTCTTATGGGTCCAAAAATGTACAAAGATAAATATAGATTTTACTCGGTCTCCACGTAGGAAGTGGGGCGAATCTCCTAACCCCATTATATATAGGTACGTCCATCCATGCGGACGGGTAGTATAAAGATCTGAACAACCATACTATAGGTTCATGTTTATAGTAATGTCTATTATTCGGGTCTATTCGCGCATAGAATATTATCAAAATATAATTTTGACTAACCTCAACATGAATTGTGTTCGCGAGAGTTTAAAAAGTATCATACTATAGGTTCTTACTAGTTTTTCTCAAATGAAAACTCAAGTTCACTCGAAACCACAACCTTCGCGGCATCTGACAACACTACCAAGTCATCGTATACCATAATCCTCAAATAGCCAATAGATAATACTCACAGTGCAAGGCCCTCGTTTTCCAGTTTGAGCTAAGCAGATAAAGTTTTCACTGACCGAGATTCCAAACCGTTGAGTCATATTGTTGCATTTTGCTCGGTCGATCAAGCGAGCGTGGTACGATTGAAGATTTACTTCCTTGTTATCGTAGACGCCGTCACGCTGCAACAAATATAACTAACATAAAACCTCTTAAGACTTTCATCATGTCAGCCGAAAGACGTCCACAGCTGGACAAAGGCCTCCCTCAAAGATCTCCACGATGGCCGGTCTTGCGCTCCCGCATCTAGCGGTTTCCTGCGATCCTCACAAGATCGTCGGTCCCCCTTGTGGGGGGCCTACCCACATTGCGTCTTCCAGTTAGTGGTCGCCACTCGATAGATTACCTTTCTACCCCAGCGGCCGTCGGTTCTACGAGCGATGTGCCACTGCCCACTGCCACTTCAGTTTGGCAATTATTTGGGCTATGTCGGTTACTTTGGTTCGCCTGCGGATCTCATCATTTCTGATACGATCTCGCAGGGAAACTCCGCACGGTAAAAAACGATTTCTTCAAATAAAGGAAAATGCCTTATGCCAAGAAAATATTAATTCATATATATTCAAACGCTTCATTTCTCTTAAATTCAGTATTCGGTGTTCTTAAAAATATAACCTTGTGTTAAACTGATATACGTTTAATCCAAAGGAATACGAACTATTTATTTTAATAAAATATTATTTTATTTTAAGAAATCGAGTTTTCTTCACTGAAGCCTTTGTATTGTTTTTGAATTTAAATAATAGAGTTCACTTAATTTAAGACAACAGTTTGTCTTGGATTTAAGACAATCGTTTGTTTAGATCAAGATATTTTCTATTTTATTATAAAACAGACATGTTCCTGATTGAAATTATTTGATTTTTGACTAAGAATCGAGTTGTCTTCAATATAGAATAGTAGATGCTTAGTTCAAGGTAATTATCGTATTACGATGAAAAAACAAACACTTTGAACTAAAGGGTTCAAAATATTAAATCTTTTGAGTAAAAATTTAAGAAAATTTGGTCCAAATTATTAGTATCATTGATTGTAAAATTGATGGTATTTTGGATCAAAGTAGTAAACTATTTTTATTTAATGCATCGATTACTTCGTTTAATACTAAAATAGTTTGGCTTTTTTGAATGGAAGCCAGGATTGTCTGTATGGAAGAGTTTGGTTCGTTTCAATAAAAACCACGACATTTTAAATTTGAGAATCATTATTTATTGAATACACCATAAATAATAACTACAACCTACACATGCCATTATTATTATTTAAAGATTTTAAATACTTGGGTATAAGTGGCATCGAGCATCTAACGAAAACTGAAAACATGGATCCTTAATGCCATTTTGGACCTTTCAGCGTTAAAATTGTATGTCGGACTTTTAAAAAATATTACGCCTGTTTTGTAAGTTAGTTATTAAAACTGCAACCAAAGACGTACAATAAAAAAATCAACCACGCAATATTTTAACGCTATGAGGTCCAAAATAACGTACAAATTCATGAGTTAATTTCAGTTTTCATTATTGACCCAAAGTAGTGAAATAATGGGATACATCCTGCCTTGCTAACAATATTGAGCAGGGGGTAGCTTTCTATTTTGCAATATCTTCCTCCCAGGGTTCTTTTCTTTTAGCCAATCAAGGTCTTCCTGTTTTCCTTCTGCAGTAGTTCTAGTTGAAAAGAAAAGAAAAAATGAAATTAAAAAAATAAGAAGGTATTATGGTTTATTATTTATAGTTACTCTGTAATGTATATAAGATAGATATTGTAGTTTAATTTTAAATTAATATTTCATATATGTTATAATAGTTGTTATGTTTCAATTGTATCTATACCTACATATAAATAATTCTTAGAATATTATTTAAAAATAATTTAGTATATCCAGTTAACTGGTTTCCATAGTAAAGACTCTACTGTTTGTGAACAGATAGCCATGAGTTATAATATCCCAAGATATTATTAAATTTCAACAAAATAATCTTGGTTGGTTTAGGTACCTACCCATTCACTGTACCATTCCTTTTGCTGTGATAGATTTGCCCACTATCACCATATATTACTTTTTTTATTAGTTGGGTAAAGTAGGTACTAATTGCGGACTCTTGAGTGGAGAGTATTAATTATTATCATTCCAGATATAAAAGTATAATCTTCATATGTCAAACACCTGAAAAAAAAATTATTGGCTCTCATTACCTTTACTATTTCTTTAATAATAAATGTACTATTATATTGTACTAGCTATACCTATACATCTTATGAATTTACGAAGTGAAGAGTATAGTTTAGCGGATGCCTTCATTATCTGTATGCCAAATTTCAGCTCGAGGTTTGAACTGTGTATTGATAGATCAGTCAGTCAGTCACCTTTTCCTTTTATATATTTAGTGTGTACTATCTATCATACACCTACAATCAAATGGGATATAATAACTAAAATGAATAACTGTATAAATTGTAAATGCTTACTTGTAACCAGATGTTATTTAAGCAGTTTCTGCGTTTGGTTATATAAATAATCCATTACTGCTATAGAATTGTAAAATGCTTTTTCCACATTGTAAAGTCTCTAGATGAGTTTGAAGTCAAAGTCTTGGAATGAAGACATCAGACAAGCTTGTGTTGAACATCTAACTAATTATGCATTTCCTCCTCCTCCACTGTAGCCTGAAAATAAAAAATAATTAGGTAGGTAATCTTGCTAATATCCAGTGATTTACCTAAGTAGTATCCAGTTGTTTATTCAATTTAAATCAATTTCAAAGAATATTGGGCATAAAACTAATGATCAGATATAGAAAAATATTAAGTTTTATATTTACCAGTCTATCTTCAAGTCAATATGCACACCCAGCAATGGTCTGACTTCTTTCAAATTTTCTTCCATGAGAGAACCTATGTGGTTCGTCTGAATCCAATTTACTGTAAGTTTAAACCAATAGTTAGGATTTAAATAAATCTCACACATATCTGCTGCCGCCACTATGGTCATAAACAGCTTTAAGTACCTAAAGTAGGTACTTATTTGTTAATTAGATAAATATTTATTAGGTGCCTCCCTCTAGGTACCCTCGGCACTATATAGAAGTGAGTTAGCCAGACATTAGTATTAACCAGTTAAAGATAGTAACAGTAGGTAAATATCCTTATACTACTTATACACGCAAAAATCTAAAAAACACACTTACTTAAAATGCCCCATGGCATCCAGTTCCTGGAATTATTTTGTACTTCAGGCACCAGGGACGGCCGTCCCTGATGAGAACCAAGATAGCTCTAACTTCAGCTGGCATTTACCAGGTTTTGAGTAATTTTTCCATTAATGTACAACACACTCACCAAGACTTATGAAAGTAAAACAAATTTTAAAAAACCAAAACTTTGGCTTCGGAACTCGATGGACGCGCATGTGTCACCGGCGCGGTGCGACAGTAAATACGGTGATGGCGGCCGGCATGAGATATTTACAACGATCTATGAGAATTGTTTTATCTTCATGTAAACAATTTAAAGTTGATTAAAAAGAGAACACTCTTATTATAAAATTATGCAGCTTCATATTCATCTGATTTTTTGGAAATTTTGCTTAAAGATAATTGTTTCGTAATAAATATATCTTCAATTTGGATACAAACTTGTTGTATATTTTGTCAAGACTACTATCTAATATTGAATTGATAATATATTGTCACAGAAAAAGATTTCTTTTATTTCTAATGATACAAGCTCACTTTTGAGTATAGACGATTAAATATCTCATGTGGATTACAAAGATTGATCAAAACAAGAGTTTTCGATGTCTTAAATGGAATGTAAACTAATTTCATCAGAACAAAAAACCTGGGTTCTTGACCTAAGATACATAATTTTAATGTAAATAATTTTTTTCTCCTTCAGTTTAGAGAATCATTTTTTTTAAGTAAGAATCAAATTTCGATTGAAAACAAAACTCTCTTAGAATCAGTTGATATTTTTAAGAATATTTATGGTCTTGGCGCAAATAAGTCGCAAAATCTTTTTTTTCCGTGCGAGCATAGCCCTCACCATTGCTTTTTGGGTGCCCTTGAGCCTTCTTATGAGGCCGATCGTAAGCGACCACGTCTCTGTTCTATCCCATCCCAGTTTTTTTTTGTAATAATGGGGATTTCTATCAATCATTCTACAAATCGTACTTTGTCTTAATTTATGACTGCCTCGTGCCGCGTTCCTATTATGACTTACTATGTTTGATTGCCTCGAGATAATTGATGTGGCAGTAGATTAAGAGCTGCTTTGATTTTAATTTTTATGAACATGAAAAAATAAACATTGAATTAGAAAAAGTCGTAGAACAAAAGTTGTCAGTCTTGATGAACCAAAGTTGCCCTTAGGTAAATAAAAGGGGTTTCGTTTTGTTCGTGTTTGAAAGCTCGCGACTCTGCTGTAGGTATATGAGCACTTGACGACATTTATAGTGATGAATGACTTACTCTGTCCGCTCCCCAACTGGCAACCCAAGCGTCGTCAAATACAGGCATCATGATACGGTTCGGGAGATCCACCGCATGGACGTTATCGGAAAACCTAACAAAAGGCGAGATAATTAGGGCAATAATAACTCAGTGACATTGAATGCCGAGAACAAGAGGGCGTACTCCGTAAAACGATGCACGATAGTCCGATCATCGTTGTCAAACAAAATTTACGTCTTGTCAGTTTGCTGCAATGCTATTGGTTAATAATTTGACGGAGTAGACCCTAAAGTCGTGGGATCACATATTACAATCGGTAAAGGAAAATATCGTGAATAAAACATATCGTGGCGGTAGCGGTAGGTAGGTAATGTGGTAGCTACCGCCCTCAAGTTGGAAATCTGTTGTCAGCATCTGTGTGTTCCGACAGCTGCACATGTCTCTTCTAGGCTTTGCGTGCTTACCACCTTCATATTAGTTTCAATTTTTGCTTCAATATAAGTTCTCGACCTTTTCGACGACAAAATATGTTGTCCAAAGTGGTAAATACAAAGCCTAGATATGAACTGGCCCTTAAATACATCTACCAAAATCTCCCGCTTGCGTTGCGAAACGACAAAACGGTAAAGATTTTCTACAAAAAAGATTTTACATACTTGATTCTCTTATTTAAGAGTATAAGTGCGACATCATTATCAGGATCTTTCCTTATACCCCAGGCTGGGTGTTTCATCACCTCCTGGATCTTAGCCACCTGACCACCTCGGTCGGTGTAGCGAGACCCAGCACGGACTCGAAGGCGGCTTATGCGATTGGACCTGAAAAAATTAGGACAAAAACTTCACCCAAATATCTCCACGATGGCTGGTCTTGCGCTACCCGCATTTGTTTTCTGAGGCTCTAACATCAAATAATAATTCTAATATACATAATTGTATACAATATATCAAAACCATGCATTATTTTGTTTAGTATTAAATTACGAAATAGCTACATAAATCTAAAATTAAATAAATTGTGTGTACCTACATACCTAGACTACAATTTATTTTTTATATTAACGACAAGAGTAAAAAATAATTTGATCTATAATCTTTCTTTGTGAACAACGAAAGGAATATAACGACATCAGTCATAGACTGTATATGATAATTTGGTAACAAACAAGGGCTAAATTAGTAGAAGAATCGCAAAAACATACTTTTAGCTCTGAAGTTCATTCCAGGTCTAAGAAAACACTCGAAGAAGAAGAGATAGATGTGTGCGTTTAAGGGGGAACGTTCGGTTGGAGCGCGAAATTTAAATTTTATCACGTTTTTTGCAAATTGCAGCTCAGTTATAGGTCGTAAGTTATCAACATGTTATTTGCGAGAAGAATGGTAGTATATTTACTGATTAATAACAAAAGAAATCATCACATATTCCTCCAAGGTATATTAGTAACATTTTCATGAAATAGTCGTATATGTCAGTAATATACCTTGGAGGAATATGTTGATAAAATTTGAATTTCGCGCTCCAACCGAAGGTATACCCTTAAGTGAGATGCATACATTATCTATAAGTATCTAATGATATGACAGAATGTAGGAAGCTATAAAGTGGCTCTCAAGGGCAGCACCTTCATTGAAAGCTCAAGTTGGAAAGACCTCAATCAAAATTAGTATTTTGTAAAGGAAACTATAAAACTATAAAGCTATGTTACGGCATAACTCACTTCCATATACAATTAGCCGTTGTGATGACAAGTTGTGGATTGAGTAATGCGCCAGTGCACCAATGCTGGCGGCTTTTCTGGATGGACACCACATAAGGAAACTCATCTATCGTCGCGTCCTTCCCAGCTATCATCCGTCTTGCATCAACTAGGACACCATAGGGATCAGATAAATAAAATAAAGAATTATATTTCATATTTCATTTATTACTCTTTACCTTTCCCACTCTTGCTTTTAAGTGTGTGGCCAGTTGGATGTTTCTTGGGTCTTCTGGCTCTTGCTACCTTGTACCTTGTGTTATTAACATTTCTTCGCTTTTTTGGTTTACCTGGGCTTTCATTATATGATATTTCGATTCGTTCTCTTTTAGTTTTTTTGTTCCTGGTCAATTTGGTACCGTTACGTTTTCTTTTGTTAATTTGGGTCTTCAATTTATTCTCCGTCCTTTTTATTTTTTGAGGTCTCCTACGTTTCTTTGATGCTAATTTATTATGAGCTTTTGTTACACTCTTCTTCTTGCCAGTCTCATGTTTGACATGTGAGACATTTTTAGCTAAAACATGGGCAGTCGTTTTTGTTACATTCTTAGCTACACTTGTCGTATTACTCCCGTTTACTGATCTCTTACGCCGTACTGACCTCTCGGTGTTTGGCAGTGTCTTTTTAGCTAATGGTTTCTGGTCGTAATTTTTCTCTAGAGGGAAGTATGGGCTATCTGGGACTCCGTAGCTTTTCTTCTGAACTGGATTTAAACCTGGGAAAGCAGTGTATGGAGTGCTTTTCGGTGTTATTGGCTTCTTCTTCACTTTAAACGATGGAAGCTTGTTTTTCATGAATTTTACTCCAGAATTAAATATGTTTATTTGACTCTGCTTCAATTTCTTCGAATGTACTCGAGGATCCTTGATCAGTTTATCTATATCATCGCATGATATATGACTTAAATATAATATCAATAGTAATAGTAACGCCTTCATTCTTGCGATCCAATGTTGGAAAGTGGAAAATACATGGGCACCTAATAATGTTTTATAACGTTTTTATAGGTTTTCTGATAGCGTTGGAAATTGAGCGATAAGTTTTCCATTTTATTTAGAAATATAAGTTACTACGGAATTAGTTTCATGGTCAATTTATTTTACTTCATAAGGAGCTTCGTTATCTTGTACCTGGATTTTGGAAAATAATATACATAAACACTTGTGAAACCAAAATGTCTTTTCGATTGATTTTATTTTTTAAAGTGACATGATCCTCAATCCCATCCAACTATACCTACTAATGTTAACGAACTACTTCTCCCCCCTAATTGAATTCACTTGCCATTTAGAAAATTATTGAACTCTACAATATTGCCAAAAAGATCTCTTAGAAACGCAAGATGTAGATAGATAAAAAAATATTTGCAATTATAAAATCACACATATATTTACAGTTGACATTTCGTCATCGAATTAATTACAAAACTAGTCCCTTGGTGCTATTTTCTTATAGGTAGCGAGCTGAACTGCAAGCTGGTGAAGAATGTTCTTTCCGGCCGGTCCACCTTCAGGGGGCAGAGCTCGAGACAGCCTCACCACACGACCACATTCTCTGACGAAGTACTCCAGTTCATTCTCTAGCTGTCGACCATCCCCTGGAACAATGTTTACGCAAGTTCATAGATCAAAACAAAAAGTAACTATAGTTCCGTTTACACGGATTGAAGTATTTCTATGAAATTTTGCAGACGTAGGTGTTTCCTACTTACCTTGCCCCATCCTGGCGTTGGGTGGTTGTAAACATTTGTTAGCTAGTCTTGCTAACTGGGAGCGCTCAGAGCTAAAGGCTTCGTCCAGGTCAAACAGCTCCAATGGTGGGGGTGGTGGCTCCCTGAATGTAGGGGGGAAAACCTGTGGAAATAAAATGTGGCAGATATGAGTATGTTGTATTGAACTACTAGGGTAGCATAACGGAATTGCAATGAGGTTGTAGTTTGCTTCGCTGGAGTTCCAAAGGGGGCAAAATAGGGAATCGCGGGTGAAACCACGCGGCGGAAAGCTAGTGGATAATATAAGATGGTATGTATGTTACATAAAAACGGTAAATTTTATAAATATTTACCGCTAATTGAAGGGGTGGAAAAGGAGTTTCGAATTGCGGCGCGATCAATCGCAGAGATTCATGCTTTACTCCTAACGCTTCATAGAGCCCTAGTACTTCAGGTACTGAAATAAGAATAAAATACTTTTTAATATTCTTTTTAAATAATTCAATAAGTACCAGGCACACAAAACTAACAGGATACATACACTGAGCCAAGTTGAGCGAGAACAGTCTCCAAGTGAAGAGTGCATGTGGATGAAGAGGTGCCAAGCGAGGTGGAGGCGCGGTGGCAGGCTCTGGCAGGGGCAATTTGCTGAGCCACATCGTGTCGCCCAGGGTTCGGTACTCATTTATCTGATGGGAAAAATAGAATTTTAGTTCTTTAATAGAGTTTTACAATTAAAGAACATTAGCCACTCTACGAGTGGACCTTATACTGCCTAACACTAATGGGTTTATGAGATGTTAGTAATTCATCATTCTGATTAGCAATTTTCTGTAGGTCTAAGTACGTCTAAGTATTTTTTTCATTAAATGTAGGGATAGGTAGGCGAAAGAGGGAGCCGTAATTAATTCCATCAATGCTTACATCAGGATCCTCTACATCAACCGGATTCAGATGTATATCCGTGATGCCGCCCAAATAGTTGAAGATCATCTCCCTGATCAGGTCATTGCACTCGCTCTCCAGGTACTGGTCAGCGAAGAAGTGTCCCGAGCCTATCACGAATAGCTTCCCTAGAAAGATGTAGCGAACAATATTTTTTAATTTAAAAAATAAAAAAATCGATTGCATAAAAGTAATGCGCCAAAAAGACCGAAACAAGATTGAGAATAGAACTTTACTGACTCTACTTCGGTAGAACAGACTAAGTAAAAATACCACAGAGTAATAATATACTACGTACATACTGAGAGCCTAAGTTTAGTAGCAGGCGGGACCCAATTGCAAATTATAAACCGAAAGAAAAATAATGTGTCGTTTATATGAATTGTAAATAATAATATCATGTCGATCGAACTCATATTATTATAATTTAATTTAGGTACTCAGTTTAGGCCCTGATAAGGCCCTTATGAAATCAAAAAGGAGCAATTAATATTATTTGAAATGGTAGGTAGTTGTGTTTATTTTTTATTGAATTGTGTTCGAAATTGAAAATTGGAGGGTACTTGTGCTACTGCTGTATGATACAGTACCTGTCGCGGTATGGCGGACAGTCGCTTTTTTTTGTAACGTAAACAAATCATGATTGTGAAGTGTTTAAAGTGTATTGTGTACAAATAATTTATGTAATCGACGCGTAAACAAATGAATGTTCAGTTTGGTGCTTTCAAAGTGTAAATTGAGTGAGTGTTATTATTGATTGTGTGTGATGAGTTATGTGACGAGGTAAGTCTTCTAATAAGCCTTTTATGTCAAATCGTGTATTCATCGGCTCCTCGAAAATTGTTTTTAACCTATGTCGTAAAAACCGGGAGTAACAAGAAGGAGCTAATTTCAATCTAGGTTAAAATGTCCAAACTCATTTGTAGCTGAACTGACGTCTCATTAGCAAGTCGGATTACCCCCGTCCGAGAGAACAAAAACCAGATATATTAAATATCTATTATTGCCTTCATACGGGATGATTTTTTTATCACCGTCCAAATTTTCAGGGATTATTATGACTGACAACTGACACTGAAAAAAAATTTCAATCTTTTCATACAAAACGTCTATCTTGTTCGTTCAAAATGTATGAAAAGTTTGCAAACTTTTCGTGATAGGTAGGTTGATCCCGTAGTAATAGTTGTACATAATGATGACTACGATAATCCCTTAAAATTTGGATGGTGACTAAAAAATCATTCTGTATTCTTGAAAACAATCTGGTCGGTACACAACTCGACGACCACCAATCTCTAAGAATTACTGTATGATTTATTCTGCGACTGATTCTATTTACTGCGATGATAGCTCAGCGGTAGTGACGTCGAATGCCGACGAAGGTTGGGGTTCGAATCCTACAATGAGCTTGATCTTTCGGAAGGAAAACATCGTGATGAAACCATAGCACGGTGGTAGGCTAAGACAAGTTGAAAATCTGTCGCCAAGCACGTTCCGGTGTGTTCCGACAGCTGTACTTGAGAGCCATTGAGAGAGGCATTGTGTGCTTACCACCATCGACCATATCATCACTGGCCATGGTGAGATTGTGGTCAAACATATATACCTACAAAAAAATATAACGTAGAATAGCAAAGATCTGAGGTAGTTCGCAGTCCAAAGATGAGTGTATAGGTAATTTACCACCACTATCTGAAGTGTACAATGCGGCCACTGGCCTCTTGACAGGGTAACACACGTCACTGCTGGACAGGATGGCTGCTGCGGGCTTCTTCACCGTGAGGGTGGCACCGTAGGGGTACACGAAGTTCGGAGTCGCCGGGTCTTCTCTGAAATAGGTATGTCGATAAAACCAGTAGTTTTGGAGATAAAGGGGATGGCAGATTTTGCCTTTTTTCTTATTTAATTTCAAAACAATTTTATCTTGAAATTATAAAAAAAAAAGTTTTGTTGTCACCCAATTTAATAATTTACAAAACTGTTTTTTTAGTTTTCTAATCTACCACCCAAAAGTGGCCACCATGCATTTATTTACGTTACACGTCCGTTTTTGGGTCACCGACTTACATAAGTGTACCTTTAGACTCAATCGGTCCAGTAGTTAGCAATTTAGCTGTGACAGACGAACGGACAGACACAAATTATCCTATAAGAGTTCCGTTTTTTCCTTTTGAGGTACGGAACATCTAAAATAACATGTTAAAATATATATTTTGTTTCATTAGCTTTTACACGTCTTTTTGAGTAATATTAAGGTAGGTACATACAGAAAATCATCTGATTCGCTCGTGTAGCTAGGCATTTTCATCAACTGCTTTGTAAGTGCCCGATTCAGAATACCATTCGATATGTGGCACTCTTTAGGATGGTAGAATTTATGGTATTTCGCACGAACTACGCAATCTGAAATATATTACTTACTTTTGTTTACTGTTTACTTTTGTTTTGTAGAGTATTTTCAAATCATCATGTATTTACCCGGGCGAAGCAAATATATTTTTTTGAAAATCCTTGTGCAAAATAGCTTTAGTTTCTATCAAAATTAGTTTTGACATTCCTTTCAGTATTTTTCACAATTAATTATACTTTAGGATTAAGTCTACCAGGCCCACTTGAAAAAATCACCTGTAGGTATATATTAGACTAGTTGTCCCCCGCGGTTTCACCTAATACGGTCCCGGGAAAAAAGTAGCCTATAACCTTCGGGGAGGGAGCTTCCTATTAGCGAAAGAATTTCTTGAATCCGACAAGTAATTCAGAGATAAGCGCGTTCAAACAAAAAAACACACTCTTCTATTATTAGTAATCGTTGGATAACTAATCCTACTAATATTATAAACGTGAAAGTTTGTTTGTATGTATGTGTGTTTGTTACTCTTTCACGCAAAAACTACTGAACGGATTTGGATGAAACTTGGCACATAGATAGATACCCTGGAATAATATATAAGCTACTTTTTATCCCGGGAACGCGGGTAAAACCGCGGGGGAAAGCTAGTAAAAAAAAAAAGGTCTTTTTAGTTTTGATTCAGACAGCCGTATGTGGATGTCCCAGGATATTTTTATTTACTTACCATTATTTACAACGATACCGAACTCTTCCAAAAAGAAGTTAATATTTGTATTCATTCTTTCTTCTCCACCGTCTGTCATGGCGACCAGCACAGAGTCTCCTCTCTCGACCATACTCTTCAAGCAAGCTAGTTCGTCATCTGTGAACACATTCTGCGGTCCTGCTACAACAAGGATCTTGATGTCTTGCAGGGCGTGAGGTGATAACTCGTCGCGGTTTCTGGAAACCCAGATTTTAGGATATTGTGACTTTCAGGAAAGATATAAGTAAGCGCCAAAAATATTAAAAATGTTTTTGTATCGTTAACTCCTAGTCAGATGATTTTACACCTTATTGCGAGAATTCCTAAACTTTATTTTTAATCGACAACACTCTCTTCTGCAAAATAAAATGTGTAAATTGTCGATGTTTTTCCTGAAAAGGCTCGATATTAGTTAGTGACGCTTATTAGACCATAAATTATACTCTAGGTATAATTAGTTATATTAGACATAAGCAATAGGTACCAAGGCGCAGCTATGTTGCAATTAGTTGCTAAAATCTTAGACATTTTAGGAAATATTTTGTTTTGTCAATAAAAAATAAATAATATTATTGCGTCACGATAAGGTTTATCTGGTTTTAGGGTTTTGTACCGCAAAAGGAAAAAAATAGAACCCTAGACTGTGTTTGTTCGTCTGTTACAGCCAATTTGCTCCAAAACTACTGGACCAATGTAGTTTATGATTAGACCTTCGCTACAGTGTTGCCACCTCGTGGAGCTTACCAAAGCTTACTCTACAGGAAACCCTCATTGGCACAATACAATTTCCCGAACGCCCCGGTGCTTGAGGGTGGTAATTAGCCAGGCAAGTATAAACAACAAAATAGTCAACATATGACCACACATAAATTAAAACTCTTAATTTACGGTCTTCTATTTACCACCGTTCACCACTAGCTTACCAATTATATCAAAATTAGTATGAAAAAGAATGAAACTATTGCACAAGGACCTACATCATAACCTTCCATGTAGACTTCAGTTTTCTATGCAGCACTTTGAAATTCTCATTTATTTTAAAAAGCTCATTCTTCGACACGTCGAACAATATCGAATTCACTATAGCTTTCATTATATTAGTAAATGTTTCCTTTTAGCAAACAAACTTGCGTAGAACAGCGTAGAATTGTTTTGATACGGTTGCCAAAGAGAATTTAATACTACGTTTTAAGAGACCGCACTCAGTACAATGAAAAATTAAAAAAAAACGTATGGAATTATGATCGTCTTAATGCCAACTTACGAAAAATCACTTTTTTTCTTCATGTTGGTTCTTACTAGTGATGTTAAAATAAATATCGACAATTAGTGTTGTAATTTTCGATTTATATATAGCTGTTTATCGACAATCGATATTTTTTTTTAAAGCATTATAAGTACCGTTGTATTAATTAAATATAAGAAGGAATTAAAGTCAGGTAGTTGCGATTAATAGTATAATTTAATGTTTACATAATACAGATTATAGGGAATCTATACTAATATTATAAAGAGGTAATCCTTTACTATTCTATACAATTATACAAGTAATATAAAAAGGTATTGGTAAGTAATTAAGTTCGGATGTAGCAGGTTTAACTTTGTGGCAATCAGTTTCAAAATAAAGTAACCGTTAAATCGATAGTAGTTTTAGAATTGTAATCTTTGCAATGAAGTACTGTTTGAATATGCAGTTACCAAAACGTAGAAGTTATCAGAAAACCGCTATATTTAACCGGTTGCAATGAAAAACTGATTGGCTTCTTTAAGAATAAGAAAATGTTAAAATCTGATAGAAAAAAAAAGAGACTTCTGTTTTGAAAGACATAGTCATATCTGCCTGCAAAAATCAAAAACTACCTCTAAGGCCGTAGGTGGACTACTCAAAACAAAATACATATTTTAATTAAGTTTGAACCTCCGTATGTCCAACCGTCTGCCACAAAACCTGTATAATTCTTCTATGGATCAAGATGAAATCTTTGTTTGGGTGAATCCCAAGATGGCAGTGGAAAATGTAATGAAGTTGCCGATCATGCATTTTTTATGACCCAAGGACTATATACTAACTTTAAGTTTTCAGCACAATCTCTTCACAAAAAAAGTAACTTTAAATTAATTAAAAAACATTATAGCCATTGTTAAATATACTGGCTATCATGTGCTGTGTTACATAAGTCATATCACTGAACTCTTTCAGAGAAGAAGGTAAAAAGAACTATATATGTTGACTATCAACAATGTTGAAGCATGATAATAAGACAATGCGCTTGCCATAAAAATAGTCTAAACCAAATAATTTTGCAAGAGACGGTTTTTATTGTCCACATTGGAAAGGGCGAACTATGATAACTAGCTGCAAGCGAAAAGGTTTCAAAACTGGTTATGCTTCTACTTTGTTGATGTCTTTAAATTCACTAGGACTAGAATTTGGTTTTGAGTATTTTACCTACGGCCTTGAAGGTTACGTTTTTGATGGTCTTTCAAAACAGGAGACGTTTTCCACCAGATTTGAACTTACTTCGAAACCATTTTAGTTTAGTTTCTTCTTTTAGTTATTTGTTTAGTTTTCTTCAATTGCCTCACTAGCTTCTATTTTTTTCGAGATGATTCTGTAAAAAAAGGTATAATATATAATTTATAACAAATTGTTATTACCAGCTGCGTGAACTACCATGGTCGGATACAAAAAAAAACTAATACTATGTATGTTGTGTGAAATCTCACTTAGACGCACGTGACAGATAAAATCAATTATGACTCCACACTTTTGCTTGTTCTTGGTAGTAAATGGTTGGACTGACCATGGACCATAGGAATTATTCATTTATTGTTTGTACGTATTTGCTTGGTGTACGGAATGGCGCAAATCATTTTTTTTTTTCAGCATTAGGTACTTTTATTTAAACAATTTTTGTGATAAGTATATTACTAAAATGAGTGCGTCGAACAATGAAGATAGTAATATCTAGGCTGTATAAGAACTGAGAGAACCAGTTTCTAATGGTGAATTTAAATATTGTCTTAATTATTTCCCTCTAGGCAGTTCAATATTCACTGGAAATCTTTTAGACAATTTCACCGCGTTTCAAGGTTCCATTTGTGTAGCTACATAATTTTTTTTACTAACGTAGCGTAAATACTCCTGTGGCTGAGGCATAGTAGAATGTTAAATAACTGTAGTTTTGCTGGAGCCCGCAACTGGTTCTTGCAATTCCTTAGGTAAGAATAAGAAATGAAGCTCAGTTATTTCGAAGTGATTCTTGAGATCGATTAGTTTCTGAAAAACATAATTTATAGAATTTTATTGAAGATTGGCTCTCAAAAATCTATCTATATCTATATTACTTTAATAAAACAGTAGAGCCCGGTGTGTAGAACAAACAAACTCTTCAGCTTTATTATTAGTATATTATTATGTGTATAGTTATATATAGATTAAGAAGATATAGATTACAATAAATTAGATTTGATTTAGAAGTGAAGCTCCAAGGATGAGGTGAGAGTTTTTAAAATCAGTTGAGTAGTTTTAAGTAGTTTATCCAACATAAACAAAAATATAAAAAAAATAATCTTTCTTTTTGAAATTTGAGTGTAGACTATCTTTCCACCCTGCGACTTCACTCACGATCCCTATTTTTTTTTATTATCTATAGGCCAGCGTTTGACCACAATCTCACCGTAATCAGTGATGATGTGGCTGATGGTAGCAAGCACACAAAGCCTCGAAGGGATCTGGCTCTCAAGTGTATGTTGAAATTGCAGTGTATGTTGACATTATTTTTTGCTGTTATTTTCATATCAGATTTTTTTTTTATTTGTAGACTGATTTTATTTTGAAGCTGACATTTATTTTCAATCTATGTAATATTTGACATTGCCTTTTAATATTTTAAATTATGTAATTGTGATTTTATTATTTTAATACCTTGTCTAAATGCAAATGTCGCCAATTTATATTATTTGTACGCTGAAATCGGCACAACATGATGACACTGAATTATTATTATTTTTGACTATAAACACCTAATGTAAAAACACATGTTGAACAAATAAATTATCTTTATCTAGGATTCGAACCCACGACCTTCGTCTCGGCATTCGAAGTCAATACCACTGAGCTATCATCGTTTCTAGGAAGATTTATCTTATCAAGTTGAAAATCTGTCGCCATGCACTTTCCGGTGTGTTCCGACGGCTGCACTTGAGAGCCAGTTCCCTTCTAGGCTTTGTGTGCTTACCACCATCGGCCGCATCAAAACTGACCACGGTGAGATTGTGGTCAAAGGCCTGTGGTATAGACCTGCTATACATACTGAAAAAAAAAATTTTTTAAAACAAAACGTATATGTGACTATTAAACTACAATATTCTGCTACTAAGCTTCTGAAACTTGCTATGGAAATTTTATTTTACTTGCTAAGGAAACCTATAAATATCTATATAGGTATGTACATATTTACAAAAACAGGAGTAGTACCTGTATGTAGTATATCAGTTATTTGGTTGTCCATAGTACAAGCTCCGCTTAGTTTGGGATCAGGTGAAGAACGTCCCAGAATATTACATATTGTTATAAACACTAAATTCCACGTGGACGAAGTCGCGGGCAACAGCTAGTCTTCAATAGAATCGAGGTCGATTGTAATACCTAATACAACCATAGACCACTTGCCTATGTATAGCTCGCTTATTAATTTATCATATTATACAATCATGACACTGGCAAAAGTTCCATTTTCAAGGATTTGTTTGCCATATATTGAAAACAAAGAAGAAAAAGAAGAAGACGATCGAAACAATGCAACTTATTGTTTCTCATGGACTTAGAAAAAACATGGACATGGACTGACTTCGAAGTTGAACATTCGAACGACACTACTAAATGATGCCAGTTTTCATGTAAATTTAAGCCTCACGGACACACATACACACCAAAATGTTTGGCGATTTTTGACATTCGCGTATTATTATGTTTGATATTGTCGCACTCAGGACACACATACGTACGATATACAGGCTGACTGGTGAGTCACCAACGATATTCGAGGACGTGATATTTGACGATCATATAAGAAGAAAAAAATAACATAAAAAATAAATATTAATTGACTATTTAGTAAACTTAACCGAAAGTTAAGTAATTTATTACGCAACGCATGGTGACCGCGCGGACGCATACTACGCAACATAAGATCTCACCACGTGCTAACGGGGTAACAGACAAAAAGCATGAGCGTCGGGAATGTAGCCACACTTCATTTATTTATAGGGAAATTTGACCAAAAATTAAGTACCTAATTTTATTACATAATTAGAACGAGGATCGAGTACCAAGTACTCTCCTTAAATATCGTTGGTGACTCACCAGTCACCCTGTATTGTGTGTCATTTTTGACAAGGGGCAACTCCATCCAGTCTATTCCTAAATCCATGTTCTTTCTCACGTACATATTACTACGTATAGAGAAGGTATCCTAAACAAAGTTCATGCTCCATTTTGTTAATACTCGCTGCAGCACTGAAACAATAATTAGTCATCTAACCAGACAGTTTAAACACGTAGTGCTAGAACGCTTTTAGGGTGTAGGTTTTTGGCGACCAAAAAGTCATACGTATGTGCGGATTTGGCGTCGTCTCTATACGTAGTATTATACCTCAGTGTTGTTTCTAATATTTCTCGGACCAGTTTAGCAAAATGGTGGTGTACGTTAAATAATAAATAATGTATGATATAACATACATTATTTATTATTTAACGTACATCTCTTATGTACTTTTATTTCTAGATTCTTTTCTGATTTCCGGGGTAGCTTATTACCAGGGGGTTTAAAAATGCCGCTCGAGCAATATTGCGAGATGCAATTCATTTTTCGAATTTACAACTGAGCCTATCTTCCAATATTTTTTGGTGAATATGTAACTCATTTTAATCAATTAGTTTTAAAATGAGTTATTATTTAATTATTATAATAATTATCAGTGTTTTAATGTGTTATTAAAATACGGTACGGTATTTGCATATAATAAACGGTAAATTCGAGAAATGAATTGCATGTAGCAATATTGCTGAAGCGGCAGTTTTAGACCCCAGCTCCTTTCCGATTCTCTCTGTGAAGTTTAGGTGTGAAAAGGTGAAAACTTTTATTTTGCCTGACGAGAACCTTGTGAAGGCAGAGAAAGATAAAGAAAATATATATCTATAAGATATTTATATCTTGATCTGGCACACGAGGTTGTCGACATGTGGAACATTGACACGGCAACCATTGTGCCGATAGTCGTTTCCGCCCATGGCCTAATGGCCAAGAGCCTCGCGTTAGGCAGTTGGGTCAAGGGTCAGATGCAGAAGGCAGTGCTCCTGGAGACGGCACGTATTTTGAGGAGGTTCCTTTCTATGGAGCCTTAACCAGCGGCAGCTTGGACCTTGTTCCCGATGCCGGGGGGGTACTGTTTTTTATATTTTTAAATGTATTTTTTTTATAATTATATTTAAAAATGTAATTTACAAGAGATATGTTTAATAAATGAGATACTAATTATATTTTAAAGAAACAAAATTTACAAGGTCATTTTAGTATATTATGAAATGGTAATGTTTCGAGACATGAATTGCCTCTAATATTATACGGAAACCTTAACTGAATAAATTTTTTGTACATTTTTAGGGATTCGTACCCGAAGGGTCCAAATGGAGCCTTTCTTTCTGTCATTCTCGTGTCCGTCTGTCATTCGTCTGTTACAAAAGTTTGTTCCGATTTTTTTTTTAACATTGACCTATTCACTTGAAAATTCCACATTTTGAACAGAACCCTAAATGTGCGAAGTCCGACACGCACTTTGCCGGTATTTTTAAACACAATTTTACCTTTCTTGTAATTCCACATATGCTGAGGAAATTCAATAAGCTGGCCATCAGTCATAGATGGAAATATTAAATTAAGTTTTGCAACAACACTTTTCTTCACTCTGTCCCCTTTTTTGTTCATAGATTTCTTTACTTAATGATCGCCACAGATATATCTATTCTTGTGTAGTTTTTCTATGGGCAAAAATACAAGCTTGGCCATTCCTGAAATATCTGAGCCATTCTCTTCATCTGAAACAGTGAAAGTATTCATTACATAATTGATTGTTATTGTTATAGATTTTAATAAGGCAAATTTAAAGACAAGAAAAAATGAGACAAGAGGCTTACCTGAGGTTTTTATATTTTATACCTGAGGTTTATTGGCGTGAGGTTAGTTGCTAAGGTGCTTTTAAGAGACTACGTTACCACTAGCTGTTCGCCGCGGTTTCACCCACGTTCTCGGCATAAAAAGTAGCCGTTGTCCTTTTCCATATCAGAGGCTATCTGCGCATTAAATTTCATCGTGATCGATTCAGCGGTTCAGGCATGAAAACTTAACAGACACACAGGGGTACTTTGACATTTACAATATTAATAGAATATATTTTTATGTTACTTGAGGTGAAATTTACGGACTTACATGTAAGTCTTAAGTGCCTTAACCTGATTAGTAGCTACCACGTAGCTACTTATAATTTATTTGAGTTTCCATAAGTGATAGTAAATAGTAAGTAACTTACCGGTTTTTATCCAAGAAAAAAGACGTACAAACATGTTCACCTTGTATGTTCCATACTCCTATTTGCTACATATTACACACGTATCAAGTGGTACGGCAAATTTTTATTTTTTGGGATCAAATCGCTTAGCAAAATTTGAAAAAAACAGTAACTTGGAACTAAAATACAATGTAACTTAAAACTTAATAACGGGAGTCTATATACTCAATAAAGAAACACAAAACTATATGGCCTGTTTTTCACTTTAAAAACAATTTTATAACATTCAAAATTAAATTTACATCGAATCACAAATTAAAATTGTCATTTAGTTTGGCATCCATTTAAATTATTTTGGTTCTGCGTGTTGGCTAAATATCTTACTTTACGTGTTGCCACTCATTTTTTGAAAAATCCACTCTTTTCAGATATTTTTCATCATAATGACTAGCTATGAGCTCCATAGAAATTTGAATGATGTTGTCGAATTTTGAAAACTATTTTTACAAATAATCACAAAGAATTTATACGTGTAAACCTTACGTTTTTATTTTGTTATATCGTTAATTTTTTTACAATTTTTAACTAATAAGCCAATATTCATTTTGACTGTGGGAACACTTAATTAACTTAGTAATTTTGGTATACAGAATACAAGGATTTTGAAATTTTGACCCTTGTATGCGAGTTACGCGAGACTGACGGTTGCTAGGCAACTATTTTGTAAATATAACCATAGACACAGATCTATAGAATTCGTAGAGATCATGTAGAGTTTTAGCTCAGGTACCATAGAGGTTGCAGAGATAAATAAATAAATGTACCTACCAAAGAGAATTTAATACTACGTTTTGTACCTACGTTTGGTTACATTACTGCACAAATGATCCTACAAATATTTTTAACTAGCTGTTCCCCGCGGTTTAATTCGCGTTCCCGGGGTAAAAAGTAGCCTATAACCTTTGGGGATACCTAAGGTAGCTTTCTATTCTAAAGAATCGGGCCCGTAACTCCGGAGATTAGCGCGTTCAAACAAACAAACTCTTCAGCTTTATTATTAGTATAGATTCAATTCTATGTATCCTACAGTACAGTGAAGGTAACGTTATTCCAAAGTTTATTTTTAACCGACTTAAAAATAGGAGGAGGTTCTCAAATCGGTTGTAGTTATGTTTGTTCACATATGGTTTTTTGTATATTAATGAACCGATTTTAATAATTCTTTATGTTGGGTTCAGTACCTTTTTTTTGCGTGGGGAAATCCTCATGGATACCTTCCCATTGCAGGGGCAACAGAAAGGTTATGTCGGACTCCTACCGACTAAAACCGCACCTCCTTTCCGTTCCTCTCGTCTCCTGTTTCTGGGTCATAGGAGCGGACTTGGGTTGGGTTCAGTACCTTTTTTTTTTATGTGGGGAAATCCTCATAGGATACCCTGCGGCCCCGGGGGGAGCGGCAGGGTTATGTCAGACTCCTACTGACTAAAACCCCACAGTGTTCCTACATGTCGCTGCCGGCTGGGTATACGGGGGCGCCGAAGCATTGGGTTCAGTACCTTGCTCCACGGTACTGAACCCATTAATTTGATTATCTTTGAAGGACGTTGTTATCATTGATAAACTTAAATGTAATTAATATCAAAATAAATAGGTACTTAAATAAAAAACATAGGTAATAAATCAAATAATTACATCACAACATATTTTTATTGAATTTATTTTATCGATAAAAATAAATACATAATATGAATTTATAGGTGTAGATAGTATTAATTAGGTGTAGGTAGGTAGGTCACAGATTATTTTATTGTCAGGACAGGACAACGGCTGCTAACTAGTTTACTAAAATTTATGAAATCGGATGACTAAATACATAATGTAGCAGGGTATACAAATATACCTACCATCTAATAATATATATGTATGTGCATTGTGTATGATTAGTTATCGAAAGTGAAAAAAAATTCTAGAATACAATTGAAAAAATCATTTATTTATGTGTCGGTGGCAACTGTTCGTAACATGATGAAGTATGAAAATGATGTCTTCAGTACCTGAGAACAGAAACAGTAGGTACATAAGTGTATTATTTTAACCTACATATTATTAAAAAATCCTCGCTGCGGCCGCTGCTGCCGATCAACGGAAAGGTAGCCTACTATTACAAATGCGAAAGTTTGTTGGGCTGGATCAATCTTGATGAAATTTGGCATGGATGTAGCTGACACCCTGGATTATCACATAGGCTACTTTTTATAACGCGGGTAAAACTGCGTGACGGAAGAAACTGCTCTATATATCTATCTATTTTATTTTAGATAATATT
Source organism: Tethea ocularis (assembly GCA_963555595.1). Taxonomy (NCBI): domain Eukaryota; kingdom Metazoa; phylum Arthropoda; class Insecta; order Lepidoptera; family Drepanidae; genus Tethea; species Tethea ocularis. The sequence continues at coordinate 5,816,701 of OY741979.1, forward strand.
GTCGAGAACAGCAGATCTACTATAGTTAGGTAGTGTTTAAAAAAAATTTATGACTTTTGTTCATACCGTCGTCATGGTCTGAACTCCTACGTCTACCATGTCCATAGCCTTCAAACTAATAGGCCGTTGAGTCTGCCTCAACAGTACGAAGACCAATTTCCTATTCTTGGTGTCCATGCATTCCCAGGGTAAACAGTATGCTGCATTCACTAGTTTTTCACTCTAGAAATTATAAGAATATTGTTAAGTGTAGGCTAATTTGGTCTCCGCTGCGCTAGATATTGGGGATACTATAAAATTAAACAAATACCACAGAGGAATAAAGGCTGGCTACAAATATCTAGTTACAGTATGACACAACTTAGATGAAGCATCGGCAAAATTCGTTCATTTAGTAGGTACTTTACGCGAAAATGATCTTGTTGAATGTTGAATGGCGCGATAATTAATAGTTTTTATTAGTTGTGTAAATCGGAAGTGAAGTGTAGATATACGATTTGCCGATGCTACATCGTTGTGTCATACTGTAAACGCTAAAATCAAAGTTCTCGAGTCCATAGATATAGAATCTTTTTACTACCCGTAAACTCGAGTGGAGGACCTACCTACTCCAAAAAACGATACACAATAGTTTCAATAGTAATACAATAACACGATCACCAATAGAATTGCGGCAAACTAACAAGATGACGATCGAAATGAAAAGTATAGAGTGTTTAACAAGGGTGAAATTCATCAATTCCTACTCGGGACTATAGCCGTCTAAATACCTCGTATGGGAATAGATTCCTTTCGAACCTTGTATTACAATCTAATATTTTTGTCTGTCAATGTACCTATATCTTCTCAATTTGGCATTTCGCATGGACGTAAGTATCTCCCATATGGAGTCCCATTTTTGTCTTCGCGTTTTTACTGGTAAATTCTATTAGCTATTTTGTTATTTTTGATTAGATGGCCGTTTTTGAAGAATATACCTTAATAATATAATATCATACCTATTATAAAGATTTTCATATTTACAAAGATATAAAATAAATATCTTTGCATATTTAGAATTAAACCTACCAGAGATCCCAAGAGTTCGAACACAGTAGATATTTGAATCAATTGTTGAAATAAAATAATCGTTAGCGGTCCATAACGTGCTAGAGCTTTTGTATCCTGAAAAAACTTGAAAATATTTACACACATTTTGAGATCTAATATAAAGGGAATGGTTTTTTTTACTTTAAAAGAAGTTAACTTTTTTTATTGAATAAAATATATTATGTCTTTTTTTACTACGAGTGCCCGTCGCCTGTTTTCCTTGTCTTGTCCCCGACAGTTTAGTAAAGGACGGTGTCACTAGCGAAGAGCATCCTATATGGTACATATTTAAAATTGATTAAGGGGTTATGTTAATGTTATTTGCGACAAGAATGGTAGTATATTTACTGATTAATAACAAAAGAAATCATCAACATATTCCTCCAAGGTATATTAGTAACATTTTCATGAAATAGTCGTATATGTCAGTAATATACCTAGGAGGAATATGTTGATGATTTCTTTTGTTATTAATTAGTAAATATACTACCATTCTTCTCGTTACAGATAACACGTTGATAACTTACGACCTATAACTGAGCTGCAATTAGCAAAAAACTTGATAAAATTTGAATTTCGCGCTCCAACCGAAGGTATACCCTTAAGCCCTGTGCTTACCATTTGCGAACACTCAAGTAACAATAAGCATCCACTGACTTGATGGAATGCGTAGTAAACCAAGAGAATTGGGCCGAATGTTTTTGACATCCTTCCTGTGAAACTAGTAATAGGTATTAGGTAAAAGTAAACATGATTTGACATAAATATAATATCTATCTCATCATACTTCCCATCCATCATATTCGATCCCAATCATTTGAGGTCGGCGCAATATGTACTCTACTACTCTTGTTTATAGTAATGTAACGGGTCTATTCGCGCATAAAATATTATCTAAATATAATTTTGACTAACTTCGACGTTTCGATCAAGTTGCATTGATCGTGGTCACGAGTGGACGTTACATTACTATAAACATGAATTGTGTTCGCGAGAGTTTAAAAAGTATTACTCTACTACTCTTCTTCCATTTAAACTCATTTATTAAGTTTAGGCCCTGATAAGGCACTTATGATATGACCGGTTCGGAACTTCGGAATACACATAAACTGTAATAAGGTAGGTACTGTAGAAAACTGGTAAATTGGAGATTCTCATTTAGAGAATTCAGACAAACTAAAAAGTTCCTCCATGCTGATTCTTGGAATAGGCAATCATAAAAGTGAGGATATTATTTTGTTTATTGTACGTAACTTTGCTTTTCACTTTCCTTCAAAGGAATTTCTCTGTTCATTCAGCCTTTTAGAATTCGTAGATCCTCTCCGTTACGTTTTCATAAAATGATTCCTCGGGAAAATATCCTACTCTTACGAAATTATTAATAATTGTAAATACTTACTCTATAATAAGCTGGTGATGTTTTATAATATTACATAACTCTTTAAAAACATCCTTCAATTCTTCATCTGAGAACCATTCGATGTCCACATTGTTGACAATCAATAATTCTTCTCCAATTTTAGGTTTAGGCCTTGGAAAGTTCTCTAAGTTGTACACTAGAAGCCTCAAGTGTCCCCAGAGGTGGAACACCATTAAAGAGAGTAATAAATCAAAAGTGCAGAAACAAGATGAACAAATCCATGAAATATACCAATTAAATATGAAAACAACAATGAATCCATTGACTTTGGTAGTGTAGTCGAACGGCAAGGCATAGTAGACCGAATGTTCAAATGTTACGTTCTCTGGTCTGTTCATACGAAAGGCTCCAGATGTAAAGTTGTTGAAGAGTGGGGTCGCATTGAAGAGCAGAATACCAGTCACCATCATCGCATTTAGGTACATTGTGAAGAAATGTGATATTTTATGAACTAGAATATGAGTCTGGAAAAGAAGTAAAGGGACTCTCATAAAGATTTGTCGGGTAGTAGAATTCGTCAATAAAATAGAATACACTTTATTGTTTAGGTACACCATAAAATAGAACAAAACAAAAAAAGTTGCGTTAGAAGCAAAGGATAAAAAGCAATCAGACAATATACCTTAAGGAATCAATCAGATGATCTATAAAGGATTAAATGGACAGTAATATAAAAGTAATATGAATGTTGCCATCTGTCAAGTATGGACATAAGCAATATTAGGTCAAGCACCTACTGGCGTGTTCCGACAGCTACCCTTACGTGCCGATTTCCTTCTAGTTCTAGGTATTGTGAGCTTACCACCTTTGGCCACGTCATCCACTGACCACGATGAGACTGGTCAAACACGGCCTATATAATATTATTAATAAAGTAGGTACAACGCCCTCTTCTCTCTACTGTCTTGTACCTCGTCAAGAAGGCCGTGGTCGTTTAATGACTTTATTACATGTAAAATTTCGTGCAAGATAAAAATCTTACGTACCTGCATCGCATACTCAGATTTATTTCTATGATTAAAGAGATGGAGACTCATGACAAAATCTCCTGTAACTTTCCGATAACCGTCCGTGAATATTAGGACCAATCTTGACTGGAAAATATGAAAATATTACATTATCGAAGTGTAGGATATGGCTTTTCCCAGAGGCCACTTCACGCGCCTCTCCTTCCGGCCCATTGTTGCCTTGAGGTCATCAGTCCACCGGGCTGGGGCGCGTCATACACATTTGCTAAGACGCGGACTCCAATTGAAAGACTCTGCTGCATCGACCAAGAAAGTATTTAAACGTATTTCATTCGTTATAGTGTATTCCGAACCGGTGGTAGAGTCTATTGAAATAACTTTAAGTATCGACGTTCATAAGTGTCTTATCAGGGCCTAAACTTAATAAATGAGTTTGAAAAATGTAGAAATATGAGCTACTAAAAACTATTAAGGTGTTGTTGCCGTATCTATACAAAATCGATTGGGCGGCACAGCCTGTGCATTAGCTACACATATTTTATGTAACCTAGTACTACTACCAATATACACTTTAAAAACACATTAATTCGTTCATAAAATATACACTAAACTTTATTCTATAAATATACAATATTTACAATTATTTACAACAAATATACAAACTATATATAAAAAATTTCCTCGAGGCGACCGCTGCTGCCAATCAACGGCAAGGTTCCCAGAAGGCTGGCAGCGTTCCCTCTTTGTATGGCCAAGCTAACGCGTTGGCGGAAAAAGCTAAAAAAACTACCTAGTACTTAAAAAATGGAGGAGGTTCTCAATTCGGCTGTATGTGTAACAAAACAGCGCCAGATTAGAGTTCCAACAGCATTATTTTATACTAATAGTGTTTTGAATTCGTTATTATTATTTTTTTTTTAAATAATTTTTCATTTCACCCAACAAAATAAATGTTTACTTACAATTGCAACAATATTCATAAACACAGTAATATAAGTATGCCCTAGTTCAAAGAAAGGCAGTTTCGCAATGTTATTCTTCAGGTAGATAATTCCAGGCACGAAGCATACGACTTCAACGAAAAATATATAACACCTTTTGAGAAATGCATATTTGGAGGGCACTTTACCCAACTCCTTCTCGGGCCAGGCGGCTAGTATACCAAGAGTATAGCTTAAAAGCTTCATGTACTTCAGGTCTTCAGCTTTTTCGATGCCCCTGTAATTTTGCTTTTAAATTAATTTTTAGGTAAATATCTATCAGTGGCGAGGGGTGAAATTATAAAATAAAATATATATAAACAAAAAACACCGATAATTTTATAATTACAGTGTGTTTTAAACATGATAAAAGTGGCTTTGAAATTATGAAAATGTGGGACTGAGTTTTCTAAAAGTTAAGCCGATGGGAATCGGCTTGTATGGACCCTTGCCACTGCTATCTATATCTATACTAATAATAAAGCTGAAGAGTTTGTTTGAACGCGTTAATCTCCGGAGTTATTGGTCCAATTAAAAAAAATCTTTCACTAGGAAGCTACATTAACTCCGAAGGTTATATAGGTTACTTTTATCTCGGGAATACGAGTAAAACCGCGGGGAACACCTAGTATAATCCAACGCACAGCATAACCGCTGCTCCTAGAGACATGAAATTTGGGGGGTTTCTTTGTAAAGTGTCAACTAAGAAAGAATTTTTGAAAGTTCAACTAATAATTAATATAGTAAAATTTGTGATCGCGGCTGAAATTTATTGGAAATCTATAAAAGGAAAATGTGACTGAGTGATTTATCAACGCACAGCTCAAACCACTGAACGGATCGGGTTGACAATTGGCACAGAGATAACTTTTATGACGTAGGCATCCGCTAAGAAAGGATTTTTTAAAATGAATCCCCTAAGGGGTAACAAGGGTAAACAGGGGATTGCGGATGAAACCGCGAAGCGGAAATCTAGTTAGATATATACCTATTTAGTATGAAACCTGAAAATAAATGTCTTCAAATTATATCCGTCACATCGACTCGTTTGAGAAAATTAGGTATTTATACTACATGTTTTTTTCGTGGCTCCTACTAATATTATACCTAGTTTGTGAGCATGGATTGATGGATGTTTGTTACTCTTTCACGCAAAAACTACTGAACGGATTTGGATGAAATTTGGAACACAGATAGTTTATAACCTGAATTAACACATAGGAAACTTTTTATCCCGGAAAAACATAAGATCTCTCGGGAACGCGGGTGAAACCGCGGAACGGAAGCTTGTTCTTTATGTATTGTATATGTAATGGGACTCCCATAACACGATTTCCTAGTAGGTAAGGACCCTTAAGTAGAGTCGCCGACAGTGTTAAATAGGTGGATACTGGATACATACAAAATAACCAAAATATACTTACACAAGGTCACTACCATCGCTAAATAGTAACATTCTGGCTGCAAAATATTTTCCAACAAATATGTTTCAGACATTAGACTACGAATAATAAATAATATTCTAGAAGACGTTAATTTATAAACAAGTTATTTTCTATTAATATTTGACTAGCTATTATAATAATGAGTGGTTTATGGTATCGCAAGTTTTCTGAGGCGTGGCTGTGGCGTGGTGTTTATGTCATCATTGTATTATTGTCAAAATAGAGTGAATAAAAACAGTAGCGGCTCTAATATGTTTTATTTTTTTATTTTTGAGCTAATAATAATAAAATCTAATCGAATACTGAAACTCGATCAGATTATCTCTGACATTCAGCATTGATTAAGGCAAACGAGGAAGTGGATTCTAATCATTTTTTTTTAAAGATAATAAATAATTATCCTAGGGCATTATTCAGACACTGTTACCTAATCCCAAACTATGCAGAGCCTGTACTATAGAAACCAGTTATCTGAAATACTTTATATAGGGTACCTACACTTTTTTGTAAATACATACAGTACCGGCGTTAGGGTAGGGCGCGGTAGGGCGATCGCCCAAGGCGCCTGGCCCACCTTTATTTCCGGTCGCTCATGAGCGAGTCCTGCTATCTCGAGTCTAAATAAATAAATAAATTCTCAAGTGGCTTAAAATCCCTTTTGTTGGCGGGAGAAGGGGGGGGGGGGGGGGTTATCACATCTCGCCCAGGGTGCTGGTAGAGCTAAAACCGGCACTGATACATACATAAATATCCATAATACCCCATCACCGACTGCTATATCCCAATGTAATATTATTATTGGTATTTATAACTAAAATTAAAAATTTCATGAAACCCCCGAAACTCTAGAAATTTGGTCATAATTTCCAATCGGCTAAGCGGATTTTCTTGAAACATAAGAACACTCCCGACTAATTCATCTTTCAAACAAAATAAACAAAGTCAAAATCGGTTCATGCGTTCGGGAGCTACGATGCCACAGACAGACACACACAAACAGACAGACACGTCAAACTTATAACAGCGCGTCTTGCGTCGGGGGTTAAAAAATATTGCTAGTATGTAAATTAATTGCATGTGCATTATGCAGGAATATTTTTAGCAATATTCGGAGGTGACTTCAATTTTATTATTGTCTATGTCAGACACCATCATTATCATAAATATACTTAAAGGTATCCATTATTTTGATCAAGCTTGAGTTTAACTTTATATAATTAACTTGTCTGACAAGCTTAGAAAACATGTCATTGAATTTTATTAGCAATGAAAACATAATGTTATCTACAATTTATGATTATTAGCAGAAGTTACTCTGCGCCGCGGTTTTATCCACGTTCTCAAGCAGTCTAATGATTTCCCGGGATAAGAGTCTTCGGAATTTAATCTTATATCCTAATAAATAGTTTTTTTTTACATATTTTTTTTACGAATCTCTTGCAATAAAGAATGCTCATTTAGAATCATAATTTCTCATATATTGTCGCCATAAAATTGTATTAAATGTGGGTGGCTCAATGCAGCTTATATATTTTAGTTTGCTAATCAAAATAATAGACTCGATTATTATCAACCAATAGAATTGCACAAAATTTACTTCTAAATGTTTAACGCATTTCTTAATAAAATATGAAAAAAGATGTCAAAAAGTGAAATTAAAATTAAATTCGGCCAAGAAACACGGAAGATATATCTAGCATTTAAAACTACTAATTAGACAGCGATTAGACAGAGAGATCGGACATAGGATGTGACGACATTTTTTTTCTTACTGCTTCTTATAAGAATGAGCTTTTATTAAAGCAAAAAAGAAATATTGCCGACTGATGAAATGTTTGCTGACCATACTAACCAACTAGCCATTTTGGCTGACCGAATACATTTTCTTTTCACAAAAATAAGAATAACTTAGCTAACCGTTTAAATGATAGGTACCTTCTATAATCTTATGAATAAAACAAAGATCGCATAAATTTTCAAATAATATAATTTTATTTACAACTCGAATATCATAACTTTCGAACTAGAATATAATAAGCTATGTATTTTCATTATATATCTAGAATTTAACTTGTATTTACATTAATTTCGTCTATTTTAATTAACATTACAAATATTGCTACGTTCCGCAAAATGAAATAGTCTTTCCGTATGTTTAGTTTAGGTACCGTTGTACACAATAATAAATTATCGTTTAATTTTCTCAAAAATTTAATGCGTGTCCAGCAAGTAGGAGCAAATGGACTGTGGCAAATCTTGTTGTTGAAAACTCAAAAATACCAAATTGTGCTATTCTCAACTGCAAAATCCCTTCAAGGGTGGTGAGCTGAATAAATAGGATATTTAATCGCATTGTAGATGACAAAAATGGCACGCTCGCTATACTGTCTAATTTAAATGCGGCATCTAGCTAATTTTAAATCTGCGTTTAATGACATAACGATACTTAGCTTAGGAGACAAAAAAAAAGTAGTAAACAGTTTTTGGTAGTAGTTTAAAATTATTGACATTCTGTTGAAAGATGATCTGTAGACCGAAAATGTTAATGTACCCGAAAGACAGAAACTATGCTCAGTAATACAATAATAGGGTATAAAAATACCCCGCTACCAAAATTAATTTTATAATTTTCGCGTTCCATTTTTGTCCCAAATTCCTTTGTGAGCAAATTAAACGATATCAAACGTATAAAGATCATAGCATTGAAGTCTATAGTAGTTTACATAAAAATAGTTGTGCTTATATTGTAACAGGAACAATTTTATTTGTTTGTCAAAATTTACGAATTTTCGAGCGTTTAGGTACTTTGTACACGTGACGACATAATGTGAAACTCCAAACCAAGTAAGGTATCGATTAGTTAGACTAGTTAGAGAAATGATGTAGTTGCGTTCATATAAACGAAATATATCGTCATGTGTACGATAGCCTTTACATATTGCAGACAAATTTACATTATAATTATCTATCATACAACTTAGGTACTGAATCTTTCTTCTAAATAATAATAAATCTGTACATTGTATAGAATATATAAAACTTACGTAGTAGGAATGAAATTACAAAATGAAAATTATGTTGATTCTCTACAATTTAATAAATATTTACAAAAATTATATATTTTTTTATAACTTTATCGTTTTCGATTCGTAGTGTTCTTTTGAGCTGACTTTGAGCTTTACAACTAAATAAATTTAATGTTTGTGGAGTATAATAAATCAAAAAGCGGCTCTCGAGACTTCTAAAAACATATCATTAAATGTACTTTTCACGAGCCTGAACTTTTCTATAAAAATAATATGTAAAAAATATAAGTTACATACTGTTTTTTTTTGTAGTAATAGGCGAACTGCTTACTGAGATGGTTGGCAGTGGCATACATAGTATAGGAAAATAGTTTCATAGAAAAATCAAACTAATATAAAATTACCAGAGCATCATGAAATCACAAGAGGTAAAGTTGATTAACTTACTTTGTTTGATTTTCTCTCTAAAATTACTTAATATGTATTTATTCATACACTACGACCACGAGTACCAGGGTAGCATGAAATCATAAGAAACCCATGTCAAGCGCGTTGTAAAGTGCTGCAATGTCGGAATGGCTTGATATCCTCCAGAAGGGGTAGTTCTTGGCTTTGGCAGCCGCTTCCTCATCTTGGCCGTCGCCTATTACGACGTAGGTACATCGCTCACCAAAGCGCTGTTTTATTTTCTCGAAACATGTTTCTTTGCCTATAAACAGGAGCCAATTTTATTTAACGCATTTAATTTATTTTAAGGTTTTCTCTATAATTTCGTTTTAAAATGAGCACAGTGCTTACCAGTTTTGGTGGCAGAATATATATTTTCAATGGGGAACACTCCTCCGAGTCCAAATAGTAACACCTTGGCTAGCGCTGGCACCAGTTGAGTGGTAGTCACTAATACATTTACACAGTTTTCCCTGAAAACAAGGTTAATTTATTAATCATTGAAAGATAAATGTTTGTTTGGAATAAATCCTTAAATATCTGCAGTGTGAATCTTTGACTTCATATTCAAATCTATAGAAGGCTTAGGCCTGGTCATTCAGGATGATATTATGCGGGATATTGATTTTAATACTCGACCAATCTCTTTAAGTAGACATGACATCTCATGCTGTACTGTGGAACTAATTTACGATGCATATTTTTGAATGTTTGGGTTTATTTTACCTAGAATTGATCATGTTGAGACATTTGCAGGCGAGTGTGAGCCAGTTATCCGTCCCTTGTTCTAATTCAGCGCGCAGCTGCAGCCATTGTTCTCTCTTCGCTGGTCCTAGCAGACCTCCGACGCTGAGGACAATACATTTTATACATTTTAATCTAGTCCATTCTTAGAATATCTCTGCTTATAATTACAGAATTGTACTAGGAACACATAAAGCAAGTAGGGGTTAATTTAATTTTATGATATTCATGTTGAATCAGACATTTGACGACGAAAATATTGACGCGAAATTGACGTTTATACAATACGGACAAAATAACAGCCGGATCTAAGAAAATCAAATCAACTCTTACTGTCAATAACCTTCTGATACCAGGAACATATAAATATGAAGGATATTAAATTATTGTAACTAACAGTGAAGAGGAAAATAATAATACCTGCTGCTTCTGGATCACAAACAAACATGACTATTTAAATAAAATGTGTCATTTACCCCATTTTGATAAAAAGGATGGATGGCCGTTTGTGGTACCTGTCATTGTGTCAATTCACCTTCAGCTACCAGGAAGACATGACTTTGAAGGATGTTACTCATATATTCTGTTTGCTGGCCAACTACAAACAGCTAAAAGAGACCACACCGCGACCGCTATGCCGCAGACAGCGGACCTCTCACGTTACTGGGAATAATTATCGTTCAGATTTGCCATACAGCTTGATCATAAAAAATACTGTCTTCCAGTAGGTATCAATCAATAAAGATGAAGCTTCTTCGTTAACCAGATGTCCTGTTACTAGGAACATATAATTATAAAAGAGTTCAAACTCCTAGTCCTCATAATATTTACAATATTAATCATTATTACATTATTACATATATTATATAATAATGAGCTCATAATAATTAAATTGCAATATTTATTTAATTTATTTATTATGTGACCTTTAGACGAGCCTCAAGTAGACGTTTATGTTACTAGGAGCATATAACTATAAAGGAGGTCCAACTCACCAATGTCTATAAATTAGTACTGTATGTATTGTGTCCTTGATCTTCCGGTATCTGAAGACCAGCTTCCTCATCAAGTAAATTATTCTCATACTAGGAACACATAATAACAAAGGAGAAACTCACCTATTTCTATAATTATTGTAGGTGTCCTTGATCTTGCGGTATCTAAAGGCTAGTTTCCTCATCCAGTCGACGCCCCCCCTCACGCCAGGGGCACACAGGCCCCCGCTCGGCGCGGCGCCCGCGTGGAACCCATCTGATGCGAAGTTGTACGCTGATAGGTCTTGGCCATTGTCATCAGCCGCTACTGCGTCTATGTGCTCCTGGTCACAGTCCTGTAAGAGATAGATTGTTTGTTATTAACTAACATATTGTATGTAAACAATCCATTACTATTAGAGCTCTTTATTTATTTAACTCTTATTTTAGTAACATTTTATTAAATCTTTAGCTGCTGATTTCATTGTAAACGCTAATAGCATAATTTAGGCATTTGATCACTGAGTTAGTTATACTATACATATAATAATTGAAAGTAAATAAAAATTAAGGACAAGCTTTTCTTTATTCAGCTCCATCCTAGACCAGCTGACACCATATTGTTCATTGGACTTACATTATGTATACCAAATTTGAGATCTATTACATATTAAAACATCAAGGTTGAATAGTAATTAACTAACCTCCACATCATTGAAGAAGAAATGTGTGTCAGCCAGGCTAAATATCATCTCTTCCATCCTAAAACCCAATTGTACTATTTGTTGTGTGTCCTGAAAATTAAATATAATTTTGGTTTATCTATCTATATCTATACTGATAATTAAGTTGAAGAGCTTATTTGTTTGAACGCACTAATGAGTAAATGTTCTGATTTGAAAAAATCTTTCACAAATAGGAAGGTACATTATCCCCGATATTTACAGGCTACATTTTATCCAAGAAACGCGAGTGAAGCCACGGAGAACAGCTAGTTATAATTAAAGTTGATGTTAGTAAGAGTATGAAAGCAACACCTTTAATCGCTTTTTCTAGGTCATACAAAGTGATTCCTTTGAAAGATATTGTAGAATAGTGTTGTTTGATTTTTGGAATGGGTATTAAGATTTAGAAAAAACATACCTTACTATACTTAGTAGCATATGTCCCAGTGAGTAAGGAATGGAAGATAATAATTGTCTCGTCTAGGTCCCATATAAACACCCGGTCTGTGGCCGGCTCAGGTACATGCTGGGCCGGGGATGAGGATGTGTTCCTTCTGCCGCGGCCTCGCGATCTGCTTGCTGTGCTCTCTCTGGAACAAATGAATATCATGGTGAGAATGGCTTTCTTCAATTCTGTCATAGATTTGTAAATTACTAGATCTGCCATTATACCTTCTTAAGCAATATATTTCTTTTACACACAACACTTCTAAATCAACGTAATAGTTTATGTTTTGTTTACATAGTATTTACGCACTTTCGCGTACTATTATATATTCTGTGCTTTAGCCCAACCACGTGACACATTAAAAAGTGAGAATCTGTTATTCACTCTCTCAGTGGAATTTACACTAGTTGTACTTATCTCTACTATAATAGAATAAAAAAAAACTTTTTGCAATTGACAGCTCAACTAGCGTCACACTAAGATCTTTAGAGCCAATCAAAAAAAGGCTAAGCGAGAAGGATGTAATAGGGAGGGTGAGTGTAATGCAACACGGTCAGTTAGCGCTTAAATAATTGCCGAGTAGATGTTTATATTACCCTGAGTTTTCTCTGCATCTCCGACTGGCCGCATGCACTTCAGCTTTGATAGGTGACAGCGGGCTAGTGTCATTTATTGAAGGCAGCATTGAAGATGGGGAATCTGAAAAGGAGGTACAGTCTATCATTACTAATAATGTACATACATCGTGACTATTAGTAGTAGAGTTTCTTGCTGGAATCTTCTCAGTTCAAGTGTATTCCGAACCAAAAATTGTAACTGTTGATGTTTATAAGTGCTTTATTAGGGCCTAATCTGAATAAATTAGTTTTTGATTTTGAGAGTATGATTGATATTTCCAAAATTAAACCATTTGTTCAGCAGTGGACGTCTTTCGGCTGACATAATGATGATCAAACCAATTAGGCAACCTGCCTGCTTATCTAAAATTTTGGCCTATGCCATGTACAATATCAGAGGTATTGCCAATGTGTGGCCGACCAGTTACAATGTCAAGAAGGCAGCTGGCTCTTATGTATAATTGCTGGAACACAGCAGTAGGTGCTCGGTGACAGATTTTCAACTTGAAGGTGATAGTCAGCCAGACGGGGGATACTCCAACGTACCCTAGTACCATATTTCACATACAATCTCCTGTTTTACCCTGTTGTGTGTTCATATGTCAGTCAATCAGTTTGTGTTGATCTATTACCTAGATATGAGTGTTATGACTAAGAGGTTGTGATTAAAGTCAGACTGGAATGCTTTTTACTGATAGAAACATCTAAATAATGAGGACAAATAGCTAGTAAGCACATAGATTCACCTACTTAGTTTGGTCTATGTTTCTATGTTGATTTTACAAACAACTCCTACCATTGTCACTATCAGAGTCAGGCCAATAGTCTGAATTATCGTCGGCATTATTATAATGGACTTCTGTTTCATTTTCATCAACTTTTCTTCGCTTATTTGGCTCGAAATCTTCATTTTCTTTATTCATTGTAAATTCACCACACAACAATATCTTCAAGTTAATATGTGTGTTATATTTAAAACAAAAATCTACTTTATAGCTTTTATCAATTGCAGAATAAAAATAAACTTATAAATAAAAATACAAATATTTTTGTAATCCGAGTCTTTTTAGCTTGTTTCATAATCACGAGTATCGTAAAGCCATTACTTGGAGCATGACAACGAATGCTTTAGTGTATTTTTAGTACGGGAGTACATGTATTAGTAAGAGACAAAAACATTTTGATGCTATTTGTTTGAAATATATAACTGGTATTCGGAACGAAATCACAGCCAGCTGCTACTAGGTACGAAAAAAAAATGAACTGTCAAACAAAAGCGAGTGACATATGTAAGTGCGAAAGTTTGGCTGCATTCCGAATGATGATGATATCGATAATTATCGATGTGAGCGCGCTAAAACGCGTACCGAATCACTTTTAGCGCGATAACGAAGCCTCGCGAAACGTCATCGGTGACGTCATTACATGCTCCATATTGCGATTACGGCGACCATGCTACAAACGTTATCGCTGTGAGCGTGGATGTCAAAAGTGACACTTGTGTTGTGTTTTTGTTTTGACAAAGGTTTTTATGGGTACATTCCGAAACATGCCATAATCGATCTTAGCGCTCACATCGATAATTTGCGTTCCGATACGAATATCACATCTATAAGAGCCGTGAACTGTCAATGATTCGGAACGCTTGTGAACGCGCTGACAGTATTTAGAACTAAAACATTCGAAAAAGGGAATAAAAAATTAATGATCAACGCGTTGGGACTCCCTAACGTCAATTATTAGACTCCCTAACTTGAATACAGTGTATTTTTATTTGTTATTCTCACATAAAAACCTTTGTCAAAACAAAAACACAACACAAGTGTCACTTTTGACATCCACGCTCACGGCGATAACGTTTAGACCATGGTCGTCGTAATCGCAATATGGCGCATGTAATGACGTCACCGATGACGTTTCGCGAGGCTTCGTTATCGCGCTAAAAGTGATTCGGTACGCGTTTTAGCGCGCTCACATCGATAATTATCGATATCATCATCATTCGGAATGCAGCCTAAGTGAGAATAACAAATAAAAATACACTGTATTCAAGTTAGGGAGTCTAATAATTGAAGTTAGGGAGTCCCAACGCGTTGATCATCAATTTTGTAATCCCTTTTTCGAATGTTTTAGTTCTAAATACTGTCAGCGCGTTCACAAGCGTTCCGAATCATTGACAGTTCACAGCTCTTATAGATGTGATATTCGTATCGGAACGCAAATTATCGATGTGAGCGCTAAGATCGATTATGGCATGTTTCGGAATGTACCCTACATTAGTTCAGTCGGTTTTCAGCGTTTTCTAAGATTTATATAATTAAATATTATTTTTTTAAAGAATACATTTTTATTTTACAAATAATTTTTTCAAGATATAAATTAAACCCAAAAAATAAATCAATCTAGGGTACCGTAGTATCCCCTATAGTGGTCTGTGTAGGTAGGGTAAGTACCTGATAAAGCGCCTCCCAAATGATATGAAGTATGACCAGCGCTGCCGCTGCTACTAGGGGAGCTGACGTACGGAGAGTAACTTGGTGTAGCATAGTATCCACTGTACTGTGCCACGTTGTGATCCGCATAGCCTGCTGCATAACTGCTATAGTCCTGGTAGATGGTAATGAAAATATTAAGGGGTTGGACTGGTCATGAACTAGGTACCTAATTTGATAGGAAGCTTGGTGCGAAGGGAAGTGAAGTACCTTCTTTAAAACGAAACCGCTTTTAGGCTGTCAACTAATTTTCTTAGGAAAAGTTTCATCAAAATAAACAAGGTGACAATATAAAAAAAAAGTTAGTATGCAAACAAAAAAGAACATTATTCAAAGAAATATCATTACATAAGTACCTGCTGAGCAGTAGGGAACGATTGCGCCAGGCTTCCATTGTACGAGGAGTAGGCATAAGGCGAGGGTTGGGTTCCGAAGCCGGTGGTGGGCACGCTGCTGACACCACCGACGCCGTATGCGCTAAGGTACGTTGGCGTCGCTTTACATGATGACCTGGTGGAACAAAAATAATCATCATCGTCCATTATCTTGTACAATATTCCAATATACGGGCCTTAATAATGAATGGTGGCATCTAGAAAATACCTAGGTTTATATAACAATTATCAGATTGTAGTATAGGTAACGAAACGAAATATTTAAAATGTATGTACCTAGGTACCTACCTAGGTACATACATTTTAAATATTTCGTTTTACATAATAGACAGGCAAAACTATATCATGATTATTACCTATGTAGTAATTCTACTACTCTCTATAACTACCACGAAAAATCTCTTTATTGGTAACTAAATGACCTTGCTATTCAATACTAGATGACACTACATTAGCTAATTAAAACATTAATTGAGAAATAAACCTATAATTGCCTATAATAAACATCGGCTTCCGACCCACGATTTCACCCACATTCTTGGGATAAAAAACATTCTCCAACCTATAAACTATCCGTAAGCAAATAAACACGTCGATCCGTTGATCCGTTGATGCGTGAAAGAACGTTAATGCAACAAACACACTTTCACGTTTATAATAGCAATAACTAAAAATTTTTCGATTATAATCAAATAAAATTGTATCAATTAACACCATAATCTATTCTATATTAATTCGGTAATCTGAATTACAAGTTAAAAAATAAAAGTTAAAGTTAATTTTGCTATCCATCACTAGATGGCGGTAGTTGTTTTCTGAAATACAGAAGCCTCGCCAATATTTTACCAAACCTGAGTCAGACTTATTGATTGATTGATTACTTACCTATTATTAGTATTGTGCGTAGGTGGGTAGGCGGCGTAAGGTTGGTTATACAGCGTAGACCCGACGTAGGACGACGCTGCACCACCGCTGCCATACTGTTGCATGCTATAGAGATGTGGAACAAGCTTTAAATAAAATAAATCGTATTTGAAGCTTTTAATATGTCAGAATTAGTGGTCAACTCATAAGGACATCAGCAATAACGAAAGGGACCAATGAGTTGCGAATTTTTACAAGATGTTCATAATAAGTAAGTACTTTAGACGAAATAAATCATAAAGTTGACATACTAGTAAAAAACCTACCAAGCGCATATTAATAGCACATTTTAGACTACGCTTCGTATGTTTCCCACCTTTGCCCCAAAGGGGTAATCTCTAGGTCTTAATGATTGTAATGGAAAAAAACATAATGATTATCGCCTTCGTTATTCTGTGGTGACGCTCGGTTAGGTTAGGTTAGTTTTTTTTTTAAATATAGGTAACCATACCTAATACAAAATAAAATACACTTTTACAGTAGATATAGAGTCTGCAGGAAATCCTCGTGGGTTTATCTTTGTACTTAGCCGGTCGCCACAAGCAATGATATATAATATAAACATCATTGAAGTTTAAACACCTCCTTTATGATTCTCCCTAACGTTTTGAGAAATATTTAAGTAGGCACCTACTCTTTTCCCTACAAAGGGCTTATTGTTATTTCGAAGGAATACAATAAAACTTTGTAACTCTAAAAATAAGAATTAGCATATTGACATATCGTCATTTTTTAAAATATACCTAAATTAATATATGCGACTACACCTGTCGAAATGATAAGACTCCCCGCCAAGATATGAGTCATTATTATAGATAATATCAATAAAACTAATAAATACCGTCGTTAAATCAATAATTAATTTATTTTTAATTAATTATGTTCATCATGTGTGTTACACGTGGGGTCAAACTACTACTTAATAGGTATAATCAAGCATAAAATGAGGTAGGAAGTAAAGTTAGTCAGTCAGTTTAGACATAGGACATTCCAAAGTACCGATTCGATTCTGAAAATTCTTTCACTAATCGGAAGCTCCATTATACCGGAATGCATTTGGATATATATTTTTGATGGCCGGGTAAACGTATTATTTGTTTTGTTGGATTGTAGGATTGCGTCTGACTGAATTACCTTCTAAGATTGGAAAATTCTATAGACTTTGTTGTTTTTTAGTTCATCATAGAATATAAATGCCAAAATAAGGTAGGTAGGTACCTACTTACAAATCTGCACGTATCAATATATATTATTTGCAATTTAAGGTATTAATTGCAGATTTATTAATTACTTTAGCTAGTGTCTAAGAAACAGGCATAATGCTGCCTCTGCTCATAGTTATGTAGTATAAACTAATATTTGACTATCAGTAGTTTTGAGGCTTCAACGAAAACCTTTGTATCATCGAGGGTTCAACGAACTCTGTTAATCGGCTTAGATATCGTGCGTGGGTAAGTAATTCTTATTCTGTGGTAGGTACCAGGAGGCTATACTATAAGGGGAGTTAAATATTTCAATCTTACGGGAGTGCAACAGAAATCCTCATGTTCTTTAAACATACTTTAAACATAGCTATTTAAGTACCTATGTGGATTTTTAAATTAGATTGATTCTCACTTCCTAGTAAGCAGGTAGGTATGTGTACCTAACTAAGCCACTAATCAACGTAATTTTATTTTAAAAAAAATAATAGGCCTGAGCATCGAACTATTTGTCCGAAGGAAAGCGGTCGTCATTTATTTATACAAGAAATTGGAAGAAACGCAATATGCTTCTTTTTCTTATGTTTTTTGTTAAGTGAGAGATTGCTAAGAATTAATAAATTAGTTTACTCGTAGCTTGAATCGGCAGTATAGGTATAGCCTTTTCCCCCGGTAATGCCCTGAGCCGAGGTTTGTACCCCACTCGGCGGTATCTTCAGGCGTTACCACTTTAGTCCTTACCAAAACCCATTCCGTCAGTCAGTCAGTCCAGTCCTTGCCGTACGCATTTCTCCATTTCATGTCTAGAAAACTACACATAATAACATGGATTTATAGGTATTATTACAGACAAAAGTAGGTACCTACCATAAACAAAGTCGAGGCATGATCAGTTGACAGACACAAAATGCACCCTAAAGGTGATCATGCTTCAACTTTGTTGATAGTACTTACAGTGATAGCTACTCTAGTATAATGAGCGTAGGTACTCACCTATTGTAATACTGATAGGGCAGCGTGGACTGGTCGTAGGGTAGCGCTTCCCCGTACAGCGCCACGTCGGCCTCGCACAGCCCCGGGCTGCGCACCTCGCTCTTGACGCCGCCACCTGACACAACATTATCCACTTTCATTATAATCGTCATAGTAATCGATACATCGAAAAGATAACGAAGACTTTTTGAGAAACCTCTTCTAAGCTTAGTGAGATTCTGGTCATACTCAGGCATCAAAGAAAAATTGATTATACATTGATGTGTTGAGCCCAAGAAGGTAATTACAGCTGCAAAAATATATGACGGTAGGAAAAAGAGTCATAAAATTTTAATTAATTTGTTTTTATCTCAGATTTTTAAGAAGAGAGAAAAAATTACAAACACCAATTATTATGTTATACCTACGCATTTTTGATTCCATAAGACCTACTTTTATAATATACATGATCATGTTTTTTTAATACATATAGAAGCTTTTTAAAAAAAAAAACTGTACCTATTTTTAATTTATTGGTTCTTAATTCGCTGACATCGATTTAAAGAGAGTAAATGTTAATTTAGTTTTCTATCAAGTTCAAAGAGGCATCTTTAAAGAGTCCCTTTCACATTTCAGTCGTTATTTTTGTTGGTATAATATGGTCTGTGATATGGTGTAAAGCACAGAGTATATACCTATTGTAAAGTATACAATACTCACCCGCACTATCCTCGTTCATCAACCAGGCGACCGCAGACGACGTGGAGGTCGAACACAGACCGCCTGATGACGTCAGCGGCAGCGCCAATCCCAGCGAAGTACTCGTTGAGCATCCGTTACCCAAACTGCAACTATCCACGTCCGAGGTACCAGGCAAGCATAAGCTATCAACAGCTGATAGACTTAATGCCGAGTTTGTTGAAGTCGTCGTGCTCTGGAACAGTGTTGACGCTCCAGAGACTAGCAACGCAGGTAGTGTAGCATCTTGTAGCAATGATGGCGGGGAATTTGATGTTGATTCCGATTCGCAGGGGCTTGTGTTGACTTCACCTGATAATCTGTTAAAATAAAAATAACATTCTAGATTATCTTGATTCTTTAAATTTAGAACACGAATATCGATAGCCTCCGACCTACATTATTCTTTGGTTTTTATAAATGGAACGGTCTTGAATCGATACGGTAATTAAATGACAGTTAAAGTCGGCGTAAGCTCTAACCTAACACCAATTAATTGATTCTGACTCCTAAAAATCGTTCAAATGTTTATGAAATAAAACTCTCAACTAAGCGTCAACCAAAACACAATCCAGTTTAACACAACAAAAATACAATTAAAAAATACTTTCCGACAGTTTATTGACGCCTTCATATAAACATTGGACTTTTCCTAATGTCTTAATTCGAGAACAAACCGGAAACACTCAAAATGCTTTGGACGTCGTAAAATGATCTATTGACGCGACCTATTTTGTATTTTTTTGATGTGGGAATGACACTATTCAAGGTAAGTATTCATTATTTTGAGTCGGTGGAGATTGTTCCCAAATTCCAATTAGTAAAGGCCGTGTAATTTTTTTTTTAATGGAATAGGTGTTAGCCGCAAATTGTTCTTCCAAATTAACTCATTACCCCAGTTAGAAAACTATTTAGAATGTAAATTGTGTTACTCTTTATTGATAACTGTGTAAATTGTGTTGTCTAATTATGTTCTAAAGTTCCAACTCAATCAAATCACAGTAGCTGAACGGATTTGAAAGAAATTTAAGGCCCTCGAAAATCCAGCCGATCCTAATTTTAAGTCTTCGTGAGAGAAGAACATGAGGTAGGTACGACCTAAAGTAGGTATTATTTGTTGTACTCGTAATGTTGTCGGTACCTAAAAGTGTCAATATAAATAATAAACCTCACAATAAATCATACGAACAAAACAGATTGCACCTATTAAAGACATAATTCCAAATACAAAATCACGTTCTGTTTATTTTAAATTGGTGTCATTAAAACGAATCACCCAAATCAAATAACAGATGCCCGGACCCCTCGGTATCTCGTGTAGTTAGTGGATTTATCAAACAGAATGTTTACACGTGTTACGATTAATTTAGCTCGTTATAGTTTGTTATCAGCATCTGTGAACGTGTCCGCACCATCAACCGCCATTTTAATCAATTCCCGCGCTGTCAACGATTACCGGGCGTGACGTCATTTTTATTTTGGATGCATTCAAATTATGTATTTCAAAGAAGAATTCAAACAGTGCAGATAGAGTAACGGGTATAGAATGGAGGGTTATAAAACGTGTATTATGCAAATATATTGGCAGGATTTTTTAAACAGGTATTCAACTATTTATTTTAATTTATCATTGCCACATAGTCAGCGGCCGCTCTAGGGTAGAGCGAGAAGTGCGGTCGTTCTAGGCGCCAGGTAGCTAGGGTACCAAATGAAAAATAATTTCGAGCGAAAATCATACTTATAAAAAGTTTTATGTAATTTTATTTCAAGTGTATTTTATTTTTTTAAAAGTGTTAAATTATATTATGCGGAGAACTATGGAACTAATTACACAAACGTTCTGATTACTTTTAACGTAAATAATAATTAATATTTGCTTGCAGTTGGCACTGCAAAAAACAGCCCCATTTTGACGACGGGCACTGATCCCTATTATGTGAATCTAGATTATAAATAACTATTCGTCAAAACCAATCCATAAAAGATAGAGATCAGTGATCATTCATTCAACTAAAATGGAAACTTATGAGTATAGAAACAAAGCGTAAGTATCCAGAGAGTGACCGCACCCATACATTTTAAATATTTTTTTGTAATAAAATTATTTGATACGACCATTAGTTTGTCAAATATATGCTAATGGCCCAAATGAAAAGGTTTTAGCATAACACCTGTTTAATTGCTATGAATATTAGCGTTTTTATTAGAAATTATTACAGCGATGACGTGACTCGTAATGTATGGAGATTTTTTTAATACTAAAGTTTTTACGTTTAAGGAATTGACTGTGTACACAGATCTTAACTCTTTTCGTACTGTTATATATATATATATATAACAGTATATAATATATAGATATCCCTTTACGGTAAATGTTGATCAGACGCGACTTCACGCGAGCACTTTGTTGATCCAAAAACGCATGTTGATCCGGCGCCTTTTGTTGATCCAATATGCATCTCTGGTAACTAATGTGGCTCCAACCGGATCAACATCTACACTCACGGGACTGCTTACTAGCGTTTGCCGAAGTTGATCCGATATACAAATCCACCTTGCGATAGTTACGGAAAATGTTGATCCGATTTAAATGAGCCAATCAGAGCACAGCAAACAATCGGATTGGCTGAAAGCAGCCGCGACGTTGCCGCTGCTCCTCGCGCTGCCGGCAATAATTACCTAAATATTGCCGCGGCATGATTGAGAGAAGTATGTGTTTACATACTGCCGTCTGCCCTACCACTCACTTCGCTTTCAACTTTCGGCAATCGCATACGTCGAAATAATTACAGCGTCAGCGCTTTGTCTTTTTAACCGACTTTAAAAAAGGAGGTTCACTCTTTTTTTATGTATGTTCCCCGATTACTCGAAGGCGCCTGGACCGATTTGGAAGATTCTTTTTTTGTTTGAAAGGGTTATACTTCACAGATGATCCCATAGTCACCAGGTCAGGATTCAATCATGGGATCCTGGAGAAATCGAGAGAACTCTTCCAATTTTATAGGCACTCACAATGTTTTTCATATAATTTCTAAAGCTATTCAGATGTTTGCGTCTGGTAGTCATTTACGTTGCTGAGCTGATGTTGGAAGTATACAACTCCTTAACGGTTAGGAGTTAGGGGATAATTCTTTAGTTAGTTATATAATTTGATGTGATGATGGAAGGTACAAAGATAGCTTATACTAGGTCAGTGATAAAACATAATAAACTAAAAATTTAAAAATAAAATATCCTGGGACATTTTTCACAACAGGACAAACAGACATGTTCATGCACACAAATATTTGTCCTGGTTGGGAATCGAACCTACGACATGACCTGCGGCGTGATAGGTGGTGTCATCTATACTAATATTATAAAGAGGAAAGATTTGATTGTTTGTTTGTTTATTTGTTTGCATTGAATAGGCTCCGAAACTACTGAACCGATCTGAAAAAATATTTCACTAATAGGAAGCTACATTATTCCCAAAGGTTTTAGGCTACTTTTTATCCCGGGAACGCGAGTGAAACTGCGCGGAACAGCTAGTAACCAATAATGTTATGACCCCAGATAATGAGGCACTAAAACTGAAATCGCGAAACAAAAAATTTGCTGGTCCATACGGATTTTATTTAATATGTTTGTATGTATAAACAGCTATTTTTTTATTCGCGACTAGCTGACCCGGCAGACTGTCCTGCCCTGAGAACAAAAAAAACTGGGACCTACCTACCTATCCCTACCTACCTCTACCTACGTCTACATTTATATATATAATAGATATCCCTTTACGGTAAATGTTGATCAGACGCGACTTCACGCGAGCACTTTGTTGATCCGGCGCCTTTTGTTGATCTAATATTCATCTCTGGTAACTAATGTGGTTCCAACCGGATCAACATCTACACTCACGGGACTGCTTTGCATTTTGAGAAACACTGTATTTAATATTGTTCTAATTGTATCGAATAGTCTATATTCAAAATATTTTTCACCCTTTCTAACTTTATGCCGCATGAAAAGTTTGAGAAACTTAGTAGTACATTTCGAAACAAATACTGTGGAATGCTCATATCCCAAAAATCAAGCTTCTGCTATGAATATTAGCTCAGATAAACAGGTTGCTAAAAGTAAGTTTTCAACATTTTTACTTTGTTTATGGGCAAAACTTTGACAAACACCACGTTGAAATTTATAGTATTTGTATAGGGTAACTCGTTTACGAAATTTTATTTTCTTAGCTTTAGCCGTTGCAGAGATAAAGGTGTTTGAAAAACGCATTATTTCTATCGGTAATAACTTCTTCGAAGAACAAAAGTTTGAGAAACGCCGAGATTACATTTTAGCAATGTTATTAAACTACGTACACTATAAATTTTGAGTTAGTATCATTTAAAATCACAAAGTTATGAAGGTTTATCGAAAACAAAGCAAAACCCTTGTTTTTTTAAATATTTCGTCCCATAGACAAAAGTTTGAGAAACGCTTGCACCGGTTTCTAATATTTTTTACTGAAAAGGCTACATTAAAAATTTCAGACTTCTAGGCCTTACTTACGGTTCCAGAGATATTATGATTCTTAAAATCGTACAAAAGGGCCCTTTTCCACCGCTGCGGAAACGAATTAAAAAAATCCCTTCGTATATGGTGTCAAAATCTATTCACATGTCAAATTTCACTTTCATCAGTTCAGCGATGTGGGCAGGGCGATGATGACTCAAACGGCTACTCTTTAACTTCCGCCCAACATTCCCGAGGGATCTTAAGTTTTCCCAAATGATGGGATGCTAAGTTTAATCCAAAGCCGTTTAGTAGTTTTTGCGTGAAAGAGTAAAAAACATACATAATAGAAGCCCGCGGCGTTGCCCTCGTGGTGTTCGATAATTATCCCACGGGAAAATACTATCGGGATTATTCGGAATAAATAGTAACCTATATGTTATTTTAGAGTATGATCTACTTATGTGCCAAGTTTCATCCAATTCCGTCTAGCAGTTTTTGCGTGAAAGAGTAACAAACATACATAATGGAAGCCCGGGGCGTCGCCCTCGTGGTGTTCGATAATTGTCCCACGGGAAAATACTATCGGGATTATTCGGAATAAATAGTAACCTATATGTTATTTTAGAGTATGATCTACTTATGTGCCAAGTTTCATCCAATTCCGTCTAGCAGTTTTTGCGTGAAAGAGTAACAAACATACATAATGGAAGCCCGGGGCGTCGCCCTCGTGGTGTTCGATAATTGTCCCACGGGAAAATACTATCGGGATTATTCGGGATAAAAAAGTAGCCTATATGTTATTCCAGGGTATCTACCTATGTGCCAAGTTTCATCCAAATCCGTTCAGTAGTTGTTGCTTGAAAGAGTTTCAAACATACATACATTCACACATCCATCCATCCATACATCTATACTCACAAACTTTCGCATTTATAATATTAAGTAGGATTTAATCTTTAGTCCTATAATAAAAGTGGCTTGTTTTCACGAGTAGAATAATCCCTAAAATAATCCGGGATGGTAAAAAAAATAACCCAGTATATATAGGTATCTACTATGCATTCTATATAACAATCGGACGGTGTCCGTGGTTAAAAACTGACCTTAAACTCAAACGCAGCAGCTAACGCATCTTTCTTACCTTATTACTCTAACGAATTAATATACGGGGTTCTCTGTCACACGCAGAACGCGACGTTGCCGCTTTGTGTTTCAGTACCTATTCGTCAATTTTGGCTCCGGATCAACTTAGTCGAAGTAAATGTCGCATATAAGTTAAATATATTCTGGATCTACGAAATCACATTCAGTATGATTTTTTCGACCGTTAATGGATCAACAAATAATGGTCAAATCGTTGAGGAGTATGTTAAAAATCTGTCAGTGCAGATCCACCTACGTCACACGCGCAACAAAGACGGATCAAAGTATATCAGTTTGCGAGACGCGGAGCTGAGTATACACATGAAATAGGTGGATCAACAATTGTTCTAACTTCTCACTGGAGCAACATTTACCGTGATCCACCTATTTCACGTGTATACTCAGCTCCGCGACTCGCAAACTGATATACTTTGATCCGTCTTTGTTGCGCGTGTGACGTAGGTGGATCTGCACTGACAGGTTTTCAACATACTCGTCAACGATTTGACCATTATTTGTTGATCCATTAACGGTCGAAAAAATCATACTGAATGTGATTTCTTAGATCCAGAATATATTTAACTTATATGCGACATTTACTTCGACTAAGTTGATCCGGAGCCAAAATTGACGAATAGGTACTGAAACACAAAGCGGCAACGTCGCGTTCTGCGTGTGACAGAGAACCCCGTATATTAATTCGTTAGAGTAATAAGGTAAGAAAGATGCGTTAGCTGCTGCGTTTGAGTTTAAGGACAGTTTTTAACCACGGACACCGTCCGATTGTTATAAGGAATGCATAGTAGATACCTACATATACTGGGTTATTTTTTTACCATCCCGGATAATTTTAGGGATTATTGTACTCGTGAAAACAAGCAACTTTTATTATAGGACTAAAGATAAAATCCTACTTAATATTATAAATGCGAAAGTTTGTGAGTATACATGTATGGATGGATGTGTAAATGTATGTATGTTTGAAACTCTTTCACGCAACAACTACTGAACAGATTTGGATGAAACTTGGCACATAGGTAGATCATACCCTGGAATAACATATAGGCTACTTTTTTATTCCGAATAATCCCGATAGTATTTTCCCGTGGGACAATTATCGAACACCACGAGGGAAACGCCGCGGGCTTCCATTATGTATATTTTTTACTCTTTCACGCAAAAAC
The DNA here is from genome assembly GCA_963555595.1 of Tethea ocularis. NCBI lineage: Eukaryota > Metazoa > Arthropoda > Insecta > Lepidoptera > Drepanidae > Tethea > Tethea ocularis. The sequence goes on from OY741979.1 coordinate 5,843,122, forward strand.
TACTGAACGGATTTGGATTAAACTTAGCATCCCATCATTTGGGAAAACTTAAGATCCCTTGGGAATGTGGGGCGGTAGTTAAAGAGTAGCCGTTTGAGTCATCATCGCCCTGCCCACATCGCTGAACTGATGAATGTGAAATTTGACATGTGAATAGATTTTGACACCATATATGAAGGGTTTTTTTTAATTCGTTTCCGCAGCGGTGGAAAAGGGCCCTTTTGTACGATTTTAAGAATCATAATATCTCTGGAACCGTAAGGCCTAGAAGTGAAATTTTTAGTGTAGCCTTTTCAGTAAAAATTGTTAGAAACCGGTGCAAGCGTTTCTCAAACTTTTGTCTATGGGACGAAATATTTAAAAAAATAAGGGTTTTGATTTGTTTCCGATAAACCTTCATAACTTTGTGATTTTAAATGATACTAACTCAAAATTTATAGTATAGGTAGTTTAATAACATTGCTAAAATGTAATCTCGGCGTTTCTGAAACTATTGTTCTTCGAAGAAGTTATTACCGATGGAAATGATGCGTTTTTCAAACTCCTTTATCTCTGCAACGGCTAAAGCTAAGAAAATAAAATTTCGTAAACGAGTTACCCTATACAAATACTATAAATTTCAACTCGGTGTTTGTCAAAGTTTTGCCCATAAACAAAGTAAAAATGTTGAAAATTTACTTTTAGCAACCTGTTTATCTGAGCTAATATTCATAGCAGAAGCTTGATTTTTGGGATATGAGCGTTCCACAGTATTTGTTTCGAAATGTACTACTATGTTTCTCAAACTTTTCATGCGGCATAAAGTTAGAAAGGGTGAAACATATTTTAAATATAAACTATTCGATACAATTAGAACAATATTAAATACAGTGTTTCTCAAAATGCAAAGCAATAAGCAGTCCCTTGACTGTAGATGTTGATCTGGTTGGAGCCACATTAGTTACCAGAGATGCATATTGGATCAACAAAAGGCGCCGGATCAACATGCGATTTTGGATCAACAAAGTGCTCGCGTGAAGTCGCGTCTGATCAACCTTTACCGTAAAGGGATATCTATATATATATATATGTAGAAGTAGGTAGAGGTAGGTAGGGATAGGTAGGTAGGTAGAGGGTAGGTAGGTAGGTAGGTCCCAGTTTTTTTTGTTCTCAGGGCAGGACAAAGTCTGTCGGGTCAGCTAGTCGCAAATAAAAAAACAGCTGTTTATACATACAAACATATTAAATAAAACCGTATGGACCAGCAAATTTTTTGTTTCGCGATTTCAGTTTTGGTGCCACATTATCTGGGGTCATAACATTATTGGTTACTAGCTGTTCCGCGCGGTTTCACTCGCGTTCCCGGGATAAAAAGTAGCCTATAACCTTTGGGAATAATGTGGCTTCCTATTAGTGAAATATTTTTTCTGATCGGTTCAGTAGTTTCGGAGCCTATTCAATGCAAACAAACAAACAAATAAACAAACTAACAATCAAATCTTTCCTCTTTATAATATTAGTATAGATGACACCACCTATCACGCCGCAGGTTATGTCGTAGGTTCGATTCCCAACCAGGACAAACATTTGTGTGCATGAACATGTCTGTTTGTCCTGTTGTGAAAAATGTCCCAGGATATTTTATTTTTAATTTTTTAGTTTATTATGTTTTATCACTGACCTAGTATAAGCTATCTTTGTACCTTCCATCATCACATCAAATTATATAACTAAAGAATTATCCCTAACTCTTAACCGTTAAGGAGTTGTATACTTCCATCATCAGCTCAGCAACGTAAATGACTACCAGACGCAAACATCTGAATAGCTTTAGAAATTATATGAAAAACATTGTAAGTGCCTATAAAATTGGAAGAGTTCTCTCGATTTCTCCAGGATCCCATGATCAAATCCTGACCTGGTGACTATGGAATCATCTGTGAAGTATAACCCTTTCAAACAAAAAAAGAATCTTCCAAATCGGTCCAAGCGCCTTCGAGTAATCGGGGAACATACATAAAAAAAAGAGAGAACCTCCTCCTTTTTTAAAGTCGGTTAAAAAGACAAAGCGCGGTATGTAAACACATACTTCTCTCAATCATGCCGCAGCAATATTTAGGTAATTATTGCCGGCAGCGCGAGGAGCAGCGGCAACGTCGCGGCTGCTTTCAGCCAATCCGATTATTTGCTGTGCTCTGATTGGCTCATTTAAATCGGATCAACATTTTCCGTAACTATCGCAAGGTGGATTTGTATATCGGATCAACTTCGGCCGACAACATTTACCGTAAAGGGATATCTATATATATGTTACCGGAAATGTATGAAATATAGGAATTGTATACAATTCCTGTGTATTTCCCCTAGGAAATTATAACAATAATGATACTTGGAAATGTATAGAAACTATTGAAAAAAATAGGTTGGGGTTATTTTTTTTATTTTGCATAGAATAGCAAGTATTCGCACAAAAGTACCTTTCACTTACAACCCCCCAAATACCGCTATCCTTACAAATATACCGAATGTAGTACTCCGATAGGTATTTAGTAAATGTATGGATTTCCTAGGAAATGTATACAATGACGGATTAGATACTTTTCCGTTAACATATATGTATATGATTATTGCACCCTGTATTGCATACTCCAGCCCATACCATGCACACTCATCCATCCTATCAGCTCAGTCTCCATCCAACATCCAACCCCGCTAGACGGCTGCTTTAAACCCTAATACCTACTTATATCTTTTTTTTTTTTAAACTATTTCAAAAGAGCCTCGTAACAGTACTAATCTTCTCAATATCTTCAATTCATTTTCTGGCAATAATAGCCTCTTTAAACTTAGTCTTATCATTGCTCAGTCTATCGATAAGAAACTCTCTAAAAAAGGTGATTCTGTTTTCAAATACACTTGCAAGTTAGACTCTTATATACAAATTTGACCACAAATCCCATCCCACAAACACAACAAAGATAAGTAGTTTATTTAGATTGTACCTATATTTGTTGTAAATAAATGAAGTAGTCTATTAAATTATACCTCTATTTATGTATTACTAGCTGTTCCCCACGGCTTTACTCGCGTATTCCGTATAAAAAGTAGCCTTCGGGGATAGTGTAGCTTCCTAAATAGTGAAATAATTTTTCGAATCGGAGTAGTAACACCAGAGATTAGCGCATTCAAAAAACCAAACCAAACTCTTCAGCTTTACTATTAGTATAGATATAGATTAGTTAGTTGGTATTTCTAAAGCTAACTATTATTAATACGTGTATAAAAATACAGCCCTGTGACAGCGGATTGGACTGCGTGACGTCGCGACGTCATAAGAATAGGGTTCCGTTATCACCGAATAGGCGCGGAACCCGCGGAAAAAAGTATTTAGAACAAATTAAGAGTCTAGAACCTAAAAGCCTAGCCTAGCCATAGAGTGTCTAAAAATAACTTCATAGTTTTCTAGGACCGTCGCTTATAAAAGAACAATACTAACCTACAATTTCATTTCTAGGTTTCAGCTCCGCGGTTTCACCAGTCCCGAGAGATCTTATTTTACGCGAGGGATAAAAAGTAGCCTATGTGTTAATCCAGGGTGTCAGCTACCTCCACACCAAATTTCATCAAAATTAGTCCAGCTGTTTGAGCGTGAAGAAGTAACAAACATACTCACACACTTTCGCATTTTATAATACCTAATAAATAATATAGGTAGTAGGTTAATACCTATATATCTGACACAAGGTGGTGAACATTTTAAGTGCAAGAAGTTATTTATAAATTTAACCGGAGACGCATAAATAATCTAATAATTTATAAAGTTAATCACTAGCGTGAACACCATAGCCTTTGTCTAGGAAAAAAATAGAGCCACTGTTTATATTAGTTCGCGCCTTTTTCAAGTGTCACTTTGCTTTTTGCCGCCACTTCGAGAGTTGCGTTCAAACAACACTATCGTATATCAAAAGAGTGTTCCGGAGAGGAATTTACTTTTAATGTTGGCACCATTGTCACTATCTTTTTAATTGAAAGCTCTTTTTTAATGTTTCGGCTCTTTTTCATTGAGATTTTTTTAGTAGTCATCGTAAAACGTTTAAATTAGTCTAACAAAAGACTTCAAACGGTTTTGAATATTTGTGCGTCGTGTAGCGAGTGTCATTCCATATGGTGCGATCATACTTGTCACATTTTTAGTTTTATGTTCCACGTGGCAAATTGTTGTGATGTTTTATTTTATGACACTTGTTTTTATTTATGAGAATCCAGCGAGTGATCGCCTATTTAAAATTGGAAATCATACAATAAAATTCGAATTATTCACGAGTAGAGTGGCACCAATATTTCAATAGGTACGCAACTTACAATTTCTTGATCACAGCTGTATCACAACCTAAACTTCCTGCCACATCCCTATTATTTTATAAATCGAGGTCATCGGAATATTTCGAATGTGCATTTGAATTTAGAATCTTTGCATACCAACATTAAAAATCAAAACTTGGACCGACTTCTCAATTTAAAATATGTATAAACATTCTAAGGGTTTTTAAACAATAAAGTCACTCAGGGCAATGGGCACCCTACCAGCACAATGGGCAGCACACGCTCGTAAATAGAAGGTCTTGTTAGCATGGAAGTACGTGGTTCCGCAGGATAATATTAATTACGTTGTTGATGTATGGGATGAATGATTAACGTTCAATACTGTAACTAGTTTTTTTTTCATATTACGAAACTTAAGTGTATTCATAGGATATTGTAAAGTCAGAGACTGATCAAAATCGGGACTAGTTTTTCAGAGATAAAACCTTATGTTGTATTAACATTAAAATTCCTTATTATTGTTTTATGATTTATCTAAATCCTTTCAGCCGTTACGACATGGTATTCTTGCATTTATAATATGTATTAGTAGAATTTTAGTTATTTTGAATCGTTCATTCCTTTATTTTAGTAATTGAAAAATAAATCCAGATGATTTGCACTTTAAACTCAAAATTCATTTAATCAGTTTAGGTACTTAGGTATTTAGATTTACATTACAATTGACTCTACCACCGATACAGAATACATATGAATTGAGAAGACTCCGACAAGCATCTCTGCAAGGTATTTTTATTTGTCGATTTTCTTTTGGATTCATGTAGTGTGTGTTGCCTACACTTATTTTCCTACTGGTCCGAAATATAATAAATAAATAAAATAGTTATAAGAATATCTATTCAACAACATATTTACATATTATAACATTAGTTTAAATTAAATGAAATATTAAAATTAAAATATATACAGAGTAACTATAAATAATATACCGCATTTAAATCGCCGCCTGCAGGCAGGGTCCCCAAAAAGCTGGCAACGTTACCTCGTTGGATTGCAAGGCTGATGCGCTGCCCGAGGTAAGTGCCAGCTCTTTGGTCACCTGTAGTGTAACTATATTCTACGGTTTAAATTGAGATAGATAATAATAACAGAATCTACTATCAATTATAAAAAATATAAACTCACTCAAATGTATTTAAGTCAAAACTCTCACAACATGTTTTAGAAAAATATTAGTTATAGAATGCAATAAATTAATAAATAAACAACAAATTGGTAACTTTTTTCTTATTTATAAGTTTATTGTAAGTGACTATTGTCTTTTTTGAGAATAAATTTCTTTAAACTTAAGAGAATATAGTTACACTGTGATAATATGCATTTTTCGTAATTTTACAAAAAGAAATTACACGTCTTACGGAACCCTGAAACCCAGTAGGCTCTTTGTAACCGCCATTTGGCCTACACGTGTCAAGCGGGTGTGTTAAAATTCTATTAATTGCATGTTTTTTTGTAACATGCCAAAAGTTTTTAGAAAAAAAAAAGCAAAACACATGGAATTCCCGGCCGAATGACAAATGGAAGGGTTAAAAATAACTTGTCATCTAATTTATTACTTAACATTCGAATTTAAGTAGGTAATGTTATTTTAAAATTATTATTTCGAGAGGTTTTACAAGTGTGAAATGAGCACTAAAGTACGATATATTGTTTTAAGAAAGTCCAGTGCCTACATTGTTGAAAAGTTTAAGCAAAAGAAACTTGGTTTTATATCTATCTATTTATATTAAACAAGCCTATGTTCGCGTCCTCACCCGTGAAAATAAACTTAAAAAATCACAAAAATAGATGTGTTTAACACACTAATTACAGGATAGAAAAAAAACAAGTCATATATAACCGCACGCCATTTGATACTTCTGATCCTGTCTGTCAAAAAAAGAACTGCGTATAACGGAACGGAATGGAGTCAAAAATTGATTTATATCAGTCAAAAACATGCTATTTTAAACTAGTAACCTTCTAATAGCTAAAAAGAAATGGAATGTCGTGTTAACCACTAATTAACCTAACAAAATGTTGTCTAAAACGGAATGTGTCGTTGAATTCCGAACATAATTTTTGTTTTTTTCCGCGTGTTCGATCGAGAGAAATATTTGTAGAATGTTGTATTTACTTTGTGAGAATAGAAACGTTGTTCTATGAAATATATTAATAGTAGGTATTCTTGTTTTGAATTTGAATAAATGTAAATAAAAAGGAAAAGTGTGAGATCAATATCTAGGATAATGATGAATCATCTAATACTTACCAAAAAACAGACTGTCACCCTACCGTGTATATAGGATTTTAGAATAGTTAACTTATTGTTATTTAAACCTAGTTTTCGCCCATGTTAGGTTTGAGTGATTGATTCCCAATTATAATTTTTCAATATTCTTTCAAGAAAGATTTCTGCGATCTTTCACATGAAAAAAAAATATATTTCACACACCTCTACTTATTGCTTAATTGATAGTATTTATTTTCCCATATTTCCCATCAATCTTTAAGAATTTAAAATCAAGTACAGCTTCATTTCTTTGTGATTAAGTGCATGTGCACTAAACGCATGTCTCCTTTTCAGATACATAAGTGCATAAAAACCTTTTTTTTTTCATATAACTCATCGGATTTTTGCAAAAAAAAGTTTAAACTTTAAACATGTTCGAAAACGAATGTCCCAAATCGGCACGTAACATAAAACCTATTGTGCATTGTGATCATTTCCTTTTGATCGGGGCGTGATAATTTGTGATGTCCCGATGCTCTGATAAAATGGGGCATTCATGGGCCTTTATTAAGTAGCTCTTTTCACGGCAATTGTGTGACGACAATATAGGGATTACTGAGGGATTAAGGGCCCTTTTTATTGTGTTTTCGAGTGGCCTCAAGACCCGTAAGGACTATTTTAGTGTAAACATTAATTCATGTTCGGCTGAGTGGAAAAGTTGAGTGTTTGTAAACCTATGTAGTGTGTTTAATAAAGCTATGTAGTTTAATTAAATAGGCACGTGATTTCGTTGTCATAGACCTACGCATTTTACATTTGACGCCAACTTTTTTATATGACAACCAATGCTGTCAATATCTAAATAAATTACTACCATAAATATTTGAAATTGGAACATCGATTTTAAACGAATATTGACTAACGTGTCTTGCTTATTAGAAAATCGGAGTTATTTGAGACTTTACGGGCACACGCTTATCGTAGCCATTAGGGGTTAGGTGCCAAATAGTTATATGTTTTAAGTATTTACTCACCGATCTGAGACATCAACGCCTGTATCGGATCTTGGTCTTTTTGCCTGAAACAAAAATATATATTTTTAATTTTGAAGTCGCGCATCTAACTTTCACCAGCAGGTTAGGATAAAAAAAACTATAAGCATAGTAAAGCAATTAACAATATGAGTAATTAATTATGCTTTAGGATGGGACAAGCTCACAGTCAAATATTATGTAAATAATAAAAAAAATATCAAAGTGTAAAGCTAATTAAGAAAGTCCTAATAAGTAAGTACTTGCTACAATCTCAATTTAAAAAAAATGTATGAACGTACGGCAGAGGAATTGATATACATAAAATAATCCTAAATAATTGATCCATCAAACTGAACGGATGTGGATTAAACTAGATAGACCATAATAAGGAATAACGTGTAGGATACTTTTTAACCCAGCAAAATAAAGATCCTTGGGCACACGTGTGAATGCGAGTAAAACTGTGGATCAAGTTAGTCTTATAAATCAGTTTGTTATATGTAAGTAACATTGCGTTGGATATTTTCAGATTTTTTTTTTTTTGAAAAGACTAAAGTTGGTAGCCTCTGATGGCATCAACCTTACCAGAGAAATTGGCGAGCGCAGAGCCGGGCAACATTTAGGTAACCACGCCTGAGAGCACCCCCAAATGGGGTACGAACCTCGGCTAAGGCCTTACCGGGGGAGCTCTCCCAGCTTAGTACAAGTTACGACCATTTGGTTGGATTACTGGTGGCAACTCGGGCCGACGTTTTTTTTTACAAACATCTACCATTCGATCTTCTTAGAAACGCATTGTGCAATGAATGGTGACTTTATTGTCCTTATTATGTTACAGTTGTAGTGTCAATTTAGACTGCACTGACCTGTAATCTAGAAAATTTCCGCACCTAACTTCTCATTTTATAATATCCTGGGACATTCTTCACACACGGTTATCTGATCCCAAACTAACCAGAGCCTGCACTATGGAAGCTAGATAACTGATATTAGGTACATGTACTTTCTACCACAGAATACATAATAGTACCGGTACTAGGTAGTATCTTTTTTGAATACATATTTAAATAGTTAATTACACCCAGACTCAGGACAAACAGACATGTTCATGCACACAAATGTTTGTCCTTAATGGGAATCGAACCCAAGACCTGCGGCGTGATATGTGGTGTCCTAACCAACCCTGCCAACTGCTCAAACGAATATTAAAAATGACATCCCATAACTATTATTTATTATTATTTATTAGACTTGTCCAATACCCTGAATCATTTCCTGTAATAAAAAAAAAACATCCATCGAACTGAGTACCTCCTCCTATTTTTTTATGTCGCTTATTCATTAGTTCTATTTTCCGCTGTTACGTATTTTTACTGCATCTGACTAAAATGTTAAAAGCTTCGTTTAAAAAAATATTTTTTTTGTTAATTATTTTACAACAGCCCGAACTACAGACAAGGCTTGAGTTCTTTCTTCTATTTGTATTTGTCTATAACTAGTTATAAACAAAAACAATTATCAGTTCAACTAAAGGTTTAGGTAGTTCTTAATAGCACTAAAATACATGCGGTAAATACCTACTGATATTAGGGATTGTTACATTAGCGTTTCGTTGATACCGATGACACTTATCTTATTCGTTTATGACAGCCTGGTACTTCTCATAATATTTCGGTGCTACGTGACACTTGCTGCTTGCTACACGCTATTCGCGCTACAATATGACCTTATATTTATTTACGTAGAATCTATTTTAGCTATAGTGGCTGTACTCTATGTTTTTCCCAAAATTATGTTATGTTTAAAACGAGGTAATATTTCAGTTTCATGATTGAATAAAAAATAAGATACTTGTTAGTATGTATCAATACTACCAATTGACACAGTAGCAATATAAGTAAAAGAATAGTTTTTTTACGATACAGAAACTACATATTAAACTTCTTTCTATCAATTTATACCGAAGTCGTCGTTAAAAATAATTAAATGTCGTTATATTTTAGAGCTCGTTAGTAAGCTGGCTGTCGCCTCCGTTAAATAATTTTACTAGAAAAATAATGTCGTACTAACTACTGATTAAATTAAATCCCCAAACATTGCCCTAACGGTTAATAATCCAAACTTTCTTAACGTACAAGATTCCAGATAAAGTTAAGGTTATAAATAATAAAAGTCCTAAACGTCGCCTCACAGAGATCAAGATATGGGTAACAACATTAATAAAATCAAGCTGAATTTATTTATCATCTCTTAGAGGGCGCCACTGTGTCTCCATTTGATATACGAACTCTTTTGATATTAAATAAAGAATAATGTGTTTTACACACTACCATTATTTAGTTTATGGAAAGCTATGGCCCATTTGAAACTGTTCCAAGAAAAATCTTTTTTATCCCCAAAATTTAATCCCTACCTACTAGTTCTAGACTAAAGAATTAGCGAACAATTTTCAGCAGGGAAAACAACATGAATCTAGTAGGTAGCTAAAAAAAGCCAGTTTTTTTTTCAGAATGTCTAAAGATATCAAAATTCTAAATCTATGAAACAATAAGTACTACGAAATGCACATTTGGCTCTCTAGGTTTACGCTACGCCTAGTACGTAACATTCTACTACGTCACTCAGCTGACACATACCTCCCAGGAACGCAGACGTCACCAGGAGATATCTCAGAGCTCGTGTGAGAAACCGCGTAAATCAGCGGGCGCATTCCGGCCGAGGTGTGAGGCCGACCGATCTCCCGATAGCGCGGTTTAATTTATACGTTTTACGCGGCGACAACGCGCCTGAGCGCTTTCGTATCGTTTACTACACAGCGTGTTTTATTGTTTGTTTTCTTTTTCGATTGTTCCATTTTGTTTTTTGTTTCAATAATTGGTTTAGGAATTAAATTGTGTTTGAGGTTTGATTTGAATTTATGAAAGATTTTATTGTTAATTTATAATTTTATTAATTTTTGTTTTTCTAGATTTAGTGCTTATGATTGAAATAAAAAAATGCTTTTGTATAATATTTTTATAACTATTAATAAAGTCATGATAGCTATAAATTATTTATTAGATATTAATTTGTAAGTACTAGGTATGTGTTACGACAGCATCAATTTATTGTATGTATTTATAATAAGAAACACTTTAATAAAATGTTATTCCTTGTAATTAAGCGTTTATAAAGAAGCTCATTGGTAAAGCTCCTTTTTAAAAATAATTAAAAAAAATTGTCATTAAATTACAGCACCCTGTGTCCTAAACAAGCGTTTGAACAAAACGCTCCTTTATATAAACGTAATTCGTTTATTGTTTTATCTCACTTTTATATTTACGATCGGGGTCCCCTCGTGCCATCCCTTTCTTGCGACCACAATTCCTGACGTCCAACAAAATAAATATACAAATTTATCGCCTGCCACATTTATGTTTGGTTATCGTTGATAATACAACGAGATATTTGTGTGTGATATTAATTCGACGCTTAAATTTTTCGTTTCGATTTGTCGCGTGAACAATCAATTTTAAATCTATCTGATAGGTTTTTTTATTAGGGTTTAATTAGCCATATTATTTTTTCTATTCTACTTTTGTTCAAAATTTAATTTGGTTGATTTAACAACAAAGTACCTGGATACACGAGCTTTCTCGGTTTTGGTAAATCGTGTTTTCTAAATATGAAACCTAGCTAGATCGATTTATCGCCCCCGAAACCCCCAGCATACAAAATTTCATGAAAATCGTTGGAGCCGTTTCCGAGTACGGCTCCAACATACAAGAATTGCTCGTTTAAAGATAGAGATAGATTAGATACACTTAATTGAAATAAAATAATACACTGAAGTTTATCACCTACTTGCTAATTCTCAATAGCAATTCGCAGTTACGTCTTTTTACCACGCACAAACTATACAGAGTACCAGGAATACATGATACTCAAAGAGTTAACATAATCCTATAGATTCGCATACGTTCATCTGTCCCTTTCTATTTCAATGCAATTGTATGTCTGTCGCGGTTATGGCGATATCATATCAGTGACGTAACGACGTAACGTTGTATTACATACTGAAATGTGAATATTTTTAGCATCACTTGTTTGTTTTTACGCTTTTAAAAGATATAATTTGTTTTCGGTTACAGAAACAAAGCGAGTTACGTCCATTCGACTCAAAAGGCGGGTGCTTACAATTTAAGGTGTATCGAGAGAGACATCTTGCCCGATAAATCGCATCGTGTTCAGCTATCAACTTGTACAAATTTGTTTTTATTGCTGTTATCTCTGGGTGGCTTGATGTTTTCGATTCCTTTGCTTTCTGCTTTTTTTAGACCTACTATTATTTACCTTTCTTGTTTCTGTTTTGTTAAATCAAAGAGTTTTGGTAACGGCTCGTTTTCCTGTCGTTTGATTTAATATTTATTTATTTGCTAATTAATTTTCATACGTTGTTTTAAATCTTCATAAATAGGTAATTACTACTTGAAAATCATCACCCAATTAAAAAATTAATAACAAATCTTATTTTGGAATAAATTAATTGATAATTTACATTACGAGATAATTAATACTCACTAGGAAACTACTTTGAAATGGAATCTTTTTGAAATTTATTTAGGGTTAGTCATGCTAAATAAACTAAACTAAACTATGGTAGGTAGGTACTAAAGATGAACCATGCTTGATCATAATGTAAAAATACATGTCTATACTAATATTATAAAGAGGAAAGATTTGTTTGTTTGTTTGTTTGTTTGTTTGTAATGAATAGGCTCCGAAACTACTGGACCGATTTCAAAAATTCTTTCACCTTTGGAAAGCTACATTATCCCCGAGTAACATAGGCTATATTATATTTAAAAAAAAATTAGGGATCCTTACTAAAACTCCAATAATGTAACATAAGGTGTAAAAAAATGACCTGAAAAATTCCTTACGTCGCGTGCGCTGCGAAAACTATTGATGATAGAACAAAATCATTTACTACGACTTTGCAGAACTCATCATTATCTACAAAAAGTGTCGCGACAGCATATGTCTAAATATTATAGTTATGTCACAGTAAGCAGTTTTTTATTCTAAAATATTAATTTATATATGCCGCCTCTTGAAAAGGCTCTTCATTTGTACCTTGGTATTAATCCTCATCAAAATAAATTACTTTATATTCAAGACGGCTTTAATACCTTTTTATAACTTTTTGAATTATTCAATTCGGACATTTCATTCGGAAGATATCACGAGTTTAAAAATGCAAGTATTAGAAAAAAGTCGCGTGGTTGTCGCTCACCGCGCTGTAATTAGGGGTAGGTAGTGGTAGGTAGTTAGGTAGGGGTAGGTCGGGGTAGGTAAAGGTAGGTAGGGTAGTTAAGGGTAGGTAGGGGCAGGTAGGAGTAGGTAGAGGTAGGTAGGGGCAGGTAGGGGTAGGTAGGGGTAAGTAGGGGTAGGTCGGGGCAGGTAGGGGTAGGTAAGGTAGGTAGTTAAGTAGGGGTAGGTAGGAGTAGGTTGGGGTAATTAGGGGTAGGTAGAGGTAGGTAGGGGTAGGTAGTTAGGTAGGGGTAGGTTGGGGTAGGTAGGCGTAGGTAGGGGCAGGTAGGTAGGGGTAGGTAGAATAGGTAGGGGTAGGTAGGAGTAGGTAGGGGTAATTAGGGGCAGGTATCGGTAGGTAGGGTAGGTAAGGTAGGTAGGGGTAGGTAGAGGTAGGTATTAGTAGGTATGGAAAATTTAGCGGTCGGTAGAGGTAGGTAGGAGTAGGTATGGGTAGGGATAGGTAGGTAGGTCCCAGTTTTATTTTTATTCTCTGGGCAGGACAACGTCTGCCGGGTCAGCTAGTTTTATAATAAAAACAAAAGCGTTTTTCGAGTAAGTTCCAGGTAAAAGTAGTTCAGCGTTACTAACCCATCATCAAGGTTTACAAAAATATATCAACTCGGATTAAAAAAAGTTATTTAAAATTAAAGTGGACTTCAAAAAGACATACAATTACAATTTTTTTTTAGGTCTGTGCCAGCAATGTCGTCGTAGGTATATAAAGATATATTATTTTATAATTTTGAGTTTCAATAGAATAATAATATTTGTCTTCCATCTAATCTTAGAATAACTATTATAGAATAGAATAAACTTTTTAGTCTTTTTGAAGTCGATAATTTTTTTGTAAAATAGTTTTTTATTTGAAGTCGATTAAAAATACTGTATTATATTATCTCATTGTAAATCTTCGAGTTATGTATGTCTCTTAACGCAAATTCTTGTTAATTAGTAAAGTGAATCCTAGTAACTGCATCAAACGTCTTTTTTATCTCCACAATTAGGCATTGTTACACGGTCATTCCCGCCGCATTCCAAAATTAATTTATCAACGATGGTCAACGCTTGAAAACCGACACCAGCTCAACGATTATGATAGCCTGGTATCAAATGGCTAACGACGCACTGTCCCGTAGGTATACCAACCGCACTGAATGTCTTACGACTTTTTAATGGGCCCCTAAAGATTAACGTATGAATGGGTAACATGAGATCTGACGCCTTGCCACTTGGAAAACATAAACACTATGTCCGAGTGATATGTGTTTTGTTATAAGAACAATAAAAATTGGTTTAGCGATTGATAGCGGACATCACGAAAATGGGATCAAGTTTATTATCTCATTCATGTACCTATCTCTAATAAGTCGGTAATACGGGAAATTTTGCGTGACAGACACATGTTTCTTTTGAATAGTTAGCTAGTCAGGGTTGAATAGTATCATTAGTCTAAATAAATTTTAATATGGGAGCAACTCTGTAAAAGGAATAAAATAATCAACTGTTTCATACAAAAGTTCAATAGGTTGAGTAGCAACTAAAAAAAATTAAAAACAGTCGACTTTTTTATTTGCATTTCAGAGTAACTTTATTTACAGGTTCTTAAATCAAAATAATGCAAGTTTTATAATTCATTAAAAACATAAAAAAGGTGTGCATCATGCTATCGTGCAAAAGAAAGAAAATCATGCAAAATTTTAATGGAAATTACAGACACTACTGAGAGCCTAAACGACTAAATAAAATTGTGCATTTGGTAGCGTTATATACAGTGCGCATCATGATTTATTCTACTTTACCTACGACGACGCCTCAATCACACGCATGTTTTATAATTCAAATTTGGAAATTAAAAGAAATTTTCTTGTTTTTTTTTTTGAAAAACATTGTGTGTCTTTTTCTTGCGTTTGATTGAGACTGAATCAGATTTATTCTGACCTTAGGCTCGGCGTGATCCAAGCTGCAGCGCGGAGAGGCGCCACCACCGAGGTAGCTACACGGCATCAGGGTCACCATTCTGTTTCCGAACGATACATTCCGAACGCACTCACACACCACACGTCAGTGTCACTTTGACAGTTTTTTGAGCAGGAAACAGTTTTTGAGCTGTCATTGCGCTTATTGTTTGATTTTTGAGCGGCAAGCAGTGTCTATGATGTTTTTAAGTTTTTTCTTTTTATTTATAACATCACAATCCATTGTTTATAGGACCTAGGAATTAGAAAAATGTATTACATATGGTTTTCATCAGATGTTTCGAGTTATTTGAAAGTGATTTACCCCTTATGACAATGTATGAATAGGGTTTTCATGATAAATATTAGCTGATGTGTTTTACATAAATACTACCTACTTACGGCTACAGAAAAGTATTTCTTTTGATATGAGAATGACAAGTGAAGATAAATAGAAATAAGATATTTCGTTCTCATTTTGTAATTTTTGTTTTATAATAAGACTTACCATACCTACGAATACCTACCCAAGACGTGCTGAAGAGACTAATATTAAATCATCTTATTTTAGGAATCTGACAAACTATCAAGAAGTATTTTCTAACCTACCTTATAAGTTGCCTATAGATGTATCTTATCTAATGATTGCTTAAATTTAAACCAAATACTAACTTTTATGACCTTCAAAGACGCGGTATGCCAAAATCGTCAAAACGATTATAACGCTTCGTCGGTGGCTAGTTATTGAAAGCTTGTTAGTCATCGTTGGGGCGGTCGAAAAAAAAAACAAAATAAAAACAAAAGAAAAAAATTATACGCACGTCCGATGGACCACCCACATTGGTCAGTCAAATTCAAATGTCGAACGCAAGAACGTGTTCATCAAGTTGTCAAATTGAGTTTGACATAATTGTGAACGAACTTTTTTTCGTTATTATCGAATAGATTATATTCGTGGCTTGGCTTCTGTTTATGTAACGTATGGATAATCTTTTGTTGGCTATTAACTGGTTTGTACGTCATTCAATAACCTTCAATGATATGTTGCTATGCTTTACCATAATTAACTCTTTTTTTTCTTACTTACCAACTCAATAATATAAAAATTTGAATCGATATGATTTGATCGTGAATTTATGACTGAATAAATTAAGACTAAACTTAGGCGATTACCTCCTAGGAGTATTTTCGATAAACCACTTCTTACTGGATGCCTATACTACACTTCAAAAGGAACATACCGTACAAATTTAATGGCTCTAGAATTAGCAGTTTAGGCTGTACGTTAATGTATCAATCAGTGATAAGTTAGGGACTTTAATTAAAAAAAAACAGTATTAAAAACAGGTTGAATAAAATTATGATGAGCTTTCTCAGTTTATGTGTATCACAAACTGGTAGAGTCAATTATAACTTTCGCCGTTCATAAGTGCCTTATTAGGGCCTAAACTGATTTGAGTTTAAAACGTGTAATATCTTGTCTATGAGTAGGTAACGTGATATTTTTAAAATTACCTACCTATTAATTGGACAGCCAAAAGCTAACACTTCAAAAACCTGTATTTGTTCAAAGATATAACAAGGTACTTGACTATTATTATCATTAAAATAGAACCTCCAACCAATAAAACATTTTTTTGTTAACAAGAAGCCGAACTGTCCGATTCAATTAAATGGCCAGTTGGATAAAAGAATTTAAATTTCGAACATCTAATGTGGAGTTTACGTTCCATTCCACGCTACCACATTAAAAATGGGACTTGTATAAAAATAAAATATTCGGAATTTAAAAACATGTGAGTGTTTCGGAACTGGCGGCGGGGGGTTGAACAGTAGCGTTGGCATCGCTGCGTGATATTCGGCGCAAGGGTGGCCATACTACTGTTAGTCTCATTTTGTTACGAGTTTCACTTTGTTTTGTGATAATTTATATAATTACATATTAATCAATTTACAAGATTATAAGAAAATGGTGTGTTGTTAGCTTTTATTTTGTAAAAGGTATAACGGTTATGCGTCTTTTAAAGAATAAACATAACATCCTATTAAAAATACTAAGTGAAAGTTTTTATGTTAATCAAGTCACAGTTTTAGTGACTAAAACAGTTACGTAAATTATTTGTAAATATGGCTTATTAAAATTGGCAGCTTCAGTTTAAATAATAATTTAAAAATAAAAATAAAACAGTAAAAAATGTTTAAAATTTTTCATCTAAGTTCTTCGCATAATTAATGATCTTTATTATATGTATTATGCCAGACAACCTGTTTGCTTATTATAAATGTGTTAATAGTATTTATCAATATCTAAAGATGATGTTATGAGTAATTTCAAATTACGGAAATTTTTATTTTTATTAAATTTTATAAAAACTAAATATTCGTACATTTTTCTTCCTCATATTCGGTAAAGCCATTATACCACCACGCCACCTATCTATATTATTTATATGAAAAACCTTTTCTCAAAAAAAAACAGAAAATATCTAAATTATCAATGCAAAAACATGAAGTCCTTTTAAATATAGATAATAATAATTGTTCTATTTTTTGTTGTTTCATTGTCAACTATCATATGGCCTTTGCTCCGTCTCAACAGGGGGTCAGCGCTAGTAAGGAAACGCCAAATTGTTCCAATCCAACCCAAACTAATATTATACTCCGAGCCAAACAAATTAAACTCTATCATAAACTTCATTAAGTCTATTTTGCTTCATACTTAAATTAAAACAGAGGGAAGGAAAATTTAAGCATACAAGGAATTGATACGGATGCCAATAGAATTTTATGGGACATTAAAAAGTCCTTTATTGGTATTGTTATAATCTGTAACTGATTTTAATGGGACGCATTTTGACTCTATACCTCTTTCAAAAGACAGTACCTACGTCTTCTATGGACTGTCAATTAAATGGTCATAATAATATAGACGATGAATATGAATGGCTATGAATCAAGCTATTACCAGTACTAGTATTACTATTTACTATATTAGTACCAGTATTATAATATACAATTAAAACGACACCTTTTACATATTTTCTATTTATACAGTTAAAAGATACTATATAAAAAAACAAAAGTAAAAAGAAACAGTTTTTTGGGTACACTGATTTATACACTAGTTGGTTTATGTTTATTGATTTAACCCGTATGATCTTTATAATTTGCCTACCCATTTGTAATGCATATTTTATTAAACAATATACTTTTTTTTGAGATTATTAAGATGTTAAATTAATGCTCAAAAAATATAAATCATAATATTGTATCTCTAACAGACGTCGTTATTAATTTATAGTTATTGGTCACTAATAAAACTATCTATAAATTCAAATCATAAGCGACCTTTTTGATTTTGCATAATTGTTTTTAAATATAATGTATTAAAAACAGGTTTTTGAATATTCATAATGTAAAATAAGAAAGAGTAGTGAACATGTGAGCGCGGGCGCACGGCGCGTCACATCGTCTCGTCGAATCGATAATATTGTAGTATTTACGATCGAATTAAAATCAATTGCTTGTACACAGAGCTGGTCAGTACGGAGGGTCGTTTGCGCCGATTTAGTGAGATTAGGATCGATTTGACGTAATCGAGTGTCGTTGAATTAAATTAAAAATGGAGCTAATTGCGTAATGTTGTGGAATTCCGTAATTATTAATGTAAATTTTGTGTTTAATTACGAGTAAATAAACTGATGGTATCTACGCCTATTGATGTGCCAACTAGGTACAATTTCGTTCCGATACGTTTACAATTACATTGATAAATGATTAAATAAAATCCCGCATTAATTATAAGACACATTAATAGTCAATACATACAAGTTATCTTTATTTATATCCTTTTGAAATAGCAGACAGCGAATCAATGACTGCGAAATATGCGTTTACACAGTAAATTTTATAGAATCACTATTTTATATTTAAATTAATATATGGCGTCAAAATATTTTACATACGACATGTCTGGAAGACGAAGGCTAAAGAACAAGTCACCGACCGGTCGCATCGAGATAGCATCGAGTTTACGATATTAGACATAAATTAATCGATTATAATCGACTCGTATGGAACGCATGGCAAAAGATGGTCGGTCGTTTTGAACATCGAACGTGTATTACGATGTTTACGCAATGCAAATAAGAGTCAGAGGCTGGTGAAGGCCCATTTAGTGAAACGGTTCTCGGTTCGCGAATACTTTCCGCGGTAATAATGTAGCGCTTTTATCGATTTCATTTTTGTATAAATTTTATTTATAATGTAAGGTATGCAATAATGACCCAAACATAATCTAAACAAAAATGTCTTAATTGTTGTATGACTAATGGATGGATCTTGAAAAAAAAATTAAAGAGGATTTTTTTTTAATTTGGGTTAATTCAAATGATTTTCCAAGTATGTCAGAGGGTTGACAGGGATCCCCTTGTTTCACATAACTTTTTTAATACTAATTTACTTTGGCACAACGAGCTAGGCATAACTTTTAATGGCATAATATTAGCCGAGTAGGTGCTTGGCGACAGATTTTCAACTTGAAGGCTGGCTGGCTACTACAAAGTACCCTACAACCGTGCTATGGTTTCCTCACGAGGTTTTCATTCACCGAAAGCTAAAGCTCATTGTAGGATTCGAGCCCACCTTTGTCACGGCACCCGACCTCACTATCACTGAGCTATCATCTACTACAATTAAATAATAAAATATTTAAATCATGGAACACGTCCATATTATTCCTAAAATAATGGTGGCTCTACTTCGAAGAATTAACCGCAACAGTTTTTGATCAAAACAAAATACGGTCAACCAACTGCTTGTCAAAGCTGTTCAATTTTCCAATCAAATTAGCCAACGATTTGGGGCTACTGATTAAAAATGTCAATGTCAATTACCAAGGTCGCATGAACAGCAAAAAGTTATGTTATGACTTCGCACAGTACCTAATCGTGTCGTGATTTCTTACACTACATTGTGATAAAGCGGATGTTTAAAATGTAATAGGTGAATTATTGGATTTTGTCAATGTTTTAATAACTTTCTGGTGTGTCAGCTATTGCAATATTGAATTTAAATTACAACACTTAATTTTTAAAAGCATGTAAATCGTGGTTAGTTAATTGATAACCAACTTCGAACCAAAACATCGAGAAGACACTTGAATGTCCTAGAAGACGAACTGAGAGGTTTGTGAAGTCTCTAGGCCAATCCCCTTATACCTATATAGTATAGTAAAAGGAAACTTAGGTCCCTTGCAGTGGAAATTAATCTGTTCGTGAAGACTCTTGCATTATTTATTAAGTATAAGTTCTAATATCTGACATCCGATTCCTAAAACTTTCGTTTTGAACCTATCGTCGTTTTGCGAGTGAGATATACCTAACCCGAACCAGAGGGTTAACTCCGTAAAATGATACACTACTAACTACTAACAATTATGAAGGTAAATTCAATGTATGAAGTTTATTTATGAATGCTAAGTATCTACTAATTATTATGTATGAACTCAACGCCACTTTAACCGGAAAAATCCGACTCTTAAGGACCAAATTATTATATATTGAAAGGATTCAAAGGAAAAAGCACTAGTTCGATGGAAAGAGGTGAGTGGGCGATTATATGTTATCTGCACATTGTTGAATACGTTTTTTTTCTAGTAGTTTCTACATATGAGTCTCCATACGAGGCAGCCATTTTCCTATGTCGTAGGTCTGTTTTCTTATGGAAATTAAAAGTACGCAAGTACATCGTATGATCAGGCTATTTACACGTCCGATCATCGTTGTCCAATAGATTTGCAGCAAACTGACGAGACGTAAATTTTGTGCAATTCTATTGGTTAATAATATGACAACGACGATCGCACTATCGTGTATCGTTTTTCGTAGTAGGCCCTCTGACATTTTACAAACCAAACGAATAAAGGACATTCATTGTCGTAAATGTTACAGAATATCCTATTTCCTGAAAATATGAAAAAGAAGTCATATTCTTGTTATTATGTTTTTTTTAATCATTAAGACATTTTGCGATTTTGACACGCACTGTCTTTAATATGTCACTGTCAAATTGATTGATTTATAACCTATTTTTATTTACCTACAGTTTAAGGCAAAGAAGAATAATTCTACTATAAAACCTAGTCCAATAATGTCAAAATTTAGAATATAGGTTGGACTCTACCTACACTACATATTTAAAAGTGCGTCAAATGACATCGTATAGTGTACTTATTTCAATACTTTCGGCTCAAATTTCACGCGAATACATGTTACGCGAATTATTTAGGTATGTAATGCAATGCGTTTACAAGATTTATTATATGAATGAGTTTTCCGGAACATAATACCCCAGTAGGTACCTAATAACAGGGTTATTCAATATATACCACATTCCTGAAACTTGTTTGCTCATAATCAATTCTACCTCTGGGTTTTTAATCATCTTTTTTTTTGTCAAAACAAAAGCTCAAAAAAAGCTTTGATCAAAAGCTTTATTTTTACGAGAATAGTAATTTAAAAATGCAAATCTTCATTAACTCTGTACTCAGCAATATGATCACTAATATTATGGATCCAATTTTGAAATCTTTTCAGTCATATTGTTGAGTAGGTACCTACTTTTATTCCATAAAGCACAAGAGAATTTACAAATAAAAGGTTACATATTACATTCACATCGAAAACATTATGGATTTAACTGGTTCTTTTACTAAGTAAGTGTAGATATATTGACGAAATAATCTCTATTTTAGAGAACATAAATTGGAAATTCACCTATCCAATAACCAATTTAATAATAATTATGCAATTGTTTGCAATAAATTCTGCTGAGATCCTTCAATTTGCAACGTCATGGTTACCCTACACGACAATACCTCCCGTTCAATATAACCACATACTTATTATGTCGCAAACCCCTGCTTGATAAAAGGTCGGAAGTATTTAAAAAAAGAACAGGTCTATATCGAAAATTCGGCACATCCTTGACAGCTGTGGAAATTGTATGAGCCGAGAATATCATCCGTTGTCCTATCTCTATCTCCCTCTCTCGGTCCGCCCAGCCGCCGCCACGCCCCTTCCGCCGAACTAAAATTGAATTTCGAACAATGATCGTACTTTTTGGCCGGTATAGCGCTATTTATCTCGTATCTGTACGAGCTAGACGGTTATTCGTGTTTGCTTGCGCGTGTTCGTAATTCAAACATTGAATAATTATTGTTGATAATAGCTGTTAGCCATTTTGAATTTATTTTAGGTGAGTTTATAGACAAATTAATTACTTTCTAATGCCAATAAATATTACACAATTTTATAAAAAAAGATTTCAGTTAGAAATAAAAAAAGAGACATGACATGATTTCTTAAAATTGCCGGGGATTTAAAGGACAATATCTACTGTCTTGGTAATATTATTGTCAAATACATGTCTATTAAAAGTAATAATAAATACATGAGAAATCATTCATTGGTTTTGTAATATACCCCAGGATCTCAATGTTTTCACTGTTCGTTCGTTCTTAGATATTTTCTGTCTTCATACAATATGTAGGTACCTACTTACTTACCTATGCCAAACTGAATTTTTGTTTGTCAGCAGTCAGTTCTACCTCTTAGTTTACATTCAGTTACTTACTAATAAAGATAAAAGCTTTTGCATTTACCCCTTAGGAATTGATTTAAAAAAAAATCTTAGGGAAATCTCTTCAAATTTCATGTCTCTAAGATCAGCGGTCTAGGATAGCGGTCCGTCTGGGTCGTTGAATTTTACACATAAATACAGATTATAGCCACGGTATTATATAGATTACTGAGTTATTGCTAATCAAAATAGGAAGGTCGGTTGAGAGGAGAGCCCAAAGAGTATACTTGTATAGGAGGAGGAGAGCCCTCTGCGCTCGCCGACTAGTCCGGTAAGGTTAATGAAGCCATCAGGCTATCAATTATCAAGTTATCCTTTCAAAAACAAAATAGGAAGATCTGGTTAGGACATCGCATTGTTGATATCTATGGGTGGATGGATGTTTGTTACTCTTTCACGTAAAAACTACTGAACGGATTTGGATGAAACTTGGCACACAGATAGATCATACCCTGGATTAACATATGGGCTACTTTTTATCTCGGGATAACATAAGACACCTCGGGAACGCGGGTGAAACCGCGGGGCAGAAACTAGTATCTCATAAGTGTCAAAACCCCCGCAACTTCTAGCTTACATAGCTCTAGGCACAGATTAATGAATATAGTACTAAAGTACAGATAGGTATCGAAGGAACAAATCCAAGGAGCCCTTATACGCTTGACAAACGTCAAATTCCTAATTTTTGTCATTACAATTAAAACTCTTTATCATTGAAATAGAGACTATAATCACTTGAGATATTGTTGCGTTCCACAGACTTGTATGGCCGTTACCATAGCGTGGCTCTAGGTATCCTAAATCCCCTCAAAATAGTTGCAGTGTCATATTCCACAGAATACACAAATAGTTCCATTTAAGGCCACAGATGGCGCCACATCCAATTTACATTGTTTAATGCTATTCGATACCTTGTAAGATGTAAATTAAGATCTCTTAATATATAGAATGGACCATTCGTAGACTGGCTTTGACTTGCCCGTACATTTCCATGAATTCCTCATGAAATTCTATTTATTGTTATCCTACTAATACCTATTATAAATGTGAAAGTTTGTAAGGATGTATGGATGTTTGTTACTCTTTTACGTAAAACTGCTGAACCCCTAGAATGATGCCCTAGAATAAAATATTGGCTACTTTTTATCCCGGAAAAGCATATGGTCCATTGGAAAAACGGGTGAAATCGCGAGAAGGAAGGTAGTATAGGTAATATAATGTTATTTTATCTTACGTTATAATTTTTACGTCGATATACGTAAAGACATTAGTGCTGATTATATTAAAAAACATAAGAAAAGTATATTATATAAAAAATTCTATCATGCTGTCTTGACAAAATTGTCACGGGAAACCGCTGGATGCCGGTCATTGCGGGTAGCGCAAGACCGGCCATGGTAGAGATCTTTAGGGAGGCCTTTGTCAAGCAGTGGACGTCTTTCAGCTGAAATGATGATGATGAAATTTGTCACGACACGACAATTTTATCCGTAAATCTAATTTAAGTATATAACAATTTATGGCATGAACTTTTGACTTTAAAGCTGTTTTTTTATCCTGTTTTGATAACTAATTTTTTACAAGAACAAGACGTAATGTGATTAATTTTAGTTTTGTGCGATTTGCAACTTTGCGCCAATTTTTTAAACAGAATAAAAAATATATATTTACAGACTGATTGTAAACATCCTTTTTGAAGTAAGTACCTGCTCGTATGTCAGATTTCAGACATTTTCATGTAGTTTTACGCTTATGAAATTCTGAATTTCCACGTATTAATATTACTTACATCTATCTCCAATATCCAATCTGTACTATTACCAAATTTCACAGTGAGTTTAACATTCGAACATGGATAAATTACTAGCAAATATATATACATAACAAACATTAGGTACTTACCTACCTAGTTATATACCTATGTAGAGCGTAATATAAACCAACGATGCTTATTTTGAAAGATAAAGCCTTTTAGGTATCATTTTATAAGAAATATACTACTACGTACTTTAATACTACGTAACACTATTTAAAATGTGTACAAAGATGCCGTAGACGTTATCTACGTCGTAGGCGATATAGTTCTTTGTTATTATAAAATCATTTTAATCATATTTATTCATGTTTCAAAAATGGAATACAGACGTCATATTTTGCTAGTCCTTTCTCTACGAAGTCAATGTTCTCATTTCAAATAAGTAATAGGTATGTACAACATAAAATGACATGGTTGCAAGATCAGTATGGAAATTCTTGTACAGTAATGATCTTGTCTCATTCACTGGATACTTCGTTTGACAGAACCTGAATAACATAAAATAAGATCATAAAATCAGTTGAGGATCAAACTGTTTGTAAATAGGTATAGTTATTTTATTTTGAACATAGATATTTTATCGCTACGTAGACGCCCACAATAATCTTATTATAAAATACGTTTTTATTTTTTATTTTTTATCAATTGCACATGCTGTGCTCCGATATTTTTTGTAAATATACGTAGGGCCATCTCTGGATTTCTAAGCCCATTGCCAATTTTCATCGAAATCGGCTCAGGTACTCAATAGTCTAAAACGTAGCGAAGAGGCAGGCATAGAGTTCTGCATTTACAATATTAGCACAAATGTATGATGATTAAATTCTAATCTTTTAAAATTAGAAATGTATGTAAATGAACAAAATGTAACGTAACATCCGATAAAAATATAGTATTGCCATTAAAAATATTTGTATCTAGTTATTTCCCGTGGTTTCACCCCGGTTAAAAAGTAACCTATTTTAGTTTATCTAGCTAAGTATGTTTCCCTTATGTACTTTTTGCGTGAAGGAGTACCTAACAGTCACATCCTAACAAACTTTTACATTATAATAGTGATAATATTATTCATGATGTCCAACAATAGTCTGTAATGATTTTTGAAGTGATGAGAATTAATAATTGTTATTGATAACCATGCTGATAAGATTAATACTCAAATAACAATATTGTTTTGTCTAAACATGCTGTGTTTTTTTTAATGTCATTCGCGCAATACCTGCTCCTGTTACAAAATGCCAGGCGATCAGAACCTGCTAGGCGATGCACGTACGCGACAATGTTTACATTTGCGAGTCCATATCGAGCGTAGACACCTAACGCTTTTTATTTATGCTCGCTTGGTGGTCGCGATATGCCGATTATGATGATGTCACAGTTTTGCAATACGAAAACCTTTCGCTCGATCAGTTTGTCTGTTTGACTCACAAAGGTATGCCGACTATGATCATCATGTCACATAATCATGTTTTGATTATTTCGCAGTATGGTGTGGTGTGATGTTAAAAAAATTGTTACCATCATCCTTTATGAGTCTGAAAAAAATAGCATGTGAGTTTTTAAGAAACCTGAGAAACATTTAAAAAAAAATACAATTAACGCCAGCAGCATACCGTATAATACCTCAAATTCATCTACCTAATTTCTCATTCATCTGAATCTAATACAGTTCAAGTTAACAAACAAAATAGATGGAGATAATCCGAAGCCATGGTATGTGAACAAAAACTTATGTTAAGCTATGAATCAGATGTAACGATAGCTAGCCACGTTGAAAGGGTCCCAGATCTTTATCAACGTCGCGCAGTCGCCTCTTACACATTTTTGGGAGCCTGGTACATTGTATGAATTTATAATTATTTTAAAGTTTATTGTTATTGTCAGTTAGTTTACAATCTGCTTAAATTCTTTTTTTTTTGTGTGTCTATAGTTAAGCGTTGACTAAAGTATAGAACATTTCTAATCACGAAAAAAAAACTATCATAGTTTTTGGCTTGATGAAAACTGAAGTGGCAGAAGAATGATTTCTCACATTAAAAAAGAAATATTAGTAAATATGCGACTACAAATTACATAATATGCTATTCATTCAATAAATCTAGAACGGAACTGCCTAATTAAAAAACTGTTTATAATCATTACTCACGTAATAAACGTCGTGTTATTAACTTAAATACCGATGGAGTTTAAACAAACGCATCCGTTCTTATAAAACGAATAATATACGATTTAGTAAGTGTTGATAAAGACTGGAGAATAGCAACACTAAATTCTGCATCAGCAAAACAAGTATGAGACGAGAAACTGATTAAGAATAGTGCCTAATCCAGAGAGTTGGTTGAAAACGACCATAAGCTTGATACAATTTATTATTTTGTCTATTTGTTGTAAATATTGTTACATACGTTCATTCAATTATTAGAGAGAGAATGTTTAGAGTAGTGGACTACCGACTCTATGCTTATGTTGAAGAAGTGGGGACATCATCATTTCATCAAACACTAGCTTTTCGCCGCGGTTCCACTCGCGATACCGGGACAAAATGTAGCCTATAATGTAGCTTCCTATTAGTGAAACAATTTTTCGAATCGGACCAGTAACTCCGGAGATTAGCGCACAAACACGCATGATTAGTAAACAAGCAAACAAACTCTTCAGCTTTATTTTAAGTATATAGATTGTAGTCAATGAGTAATACACTTGAAGAGAGGGAGTAAAATTGTAAGGGTCTGAGATTAGAAATACGATGCCTATTTCAGATCTTTAAATCACCTGCTTGTACCTTGCAGGTGATGCATGAAGACTGTCTCATCGCAAAAGAGGTTTATTAACAGTTAGTAGATAATATTCAATGCCCTGAAATAGGCTGTAGAATATAGGTACAGACCGTTCACAGTTATTTTATTTCTAACAATTTTATGAGCAATTAACTGTCCCTCGCGATTTCACCCACGTTCCCAGGTTTAAAAAGTATTAGTCCTTTGGGGATAATGTAGCTTCCTATTAGTGAAGAAATTTTTCGAATCGGACCAGAGGGCCTACTCCGAAAAACGATAGGTAAAGGTACCTACACGATAGTTCGATCAACGTTGTCAAATTAATAACCAATAGAATTGCAGCAAACTGACGAGATTAACAGTGTTATTAAAATTTGTTTATTTTTTTAAATGCCAGATTCTGTCATCAACCTTGGAGTACAGTGCCAACTTAAAAGCGAACTGAATAGTGGCGCTGATGATCCCTAAAATTAACAGTAGTGGTTGTAGTAGGTTTTTTTGCCACTTCACAGCTAAGCACTCTAACTGAACTTTAGATTTGGGAGGTATGAGAGATATTTGCGTCTGTTTATCTTGATAATATATTTGATTACAGAGTATGTCCCCGATTTTCGTGATAACAGTGTGCCCCAGCCAGTATTATTGAATTTAAGCAGTAACGACTACCATGCGACGATGGAAAGATACGCAAATATTACCTCTTTAGCAGATCACTATCGTCAACATTCCAATATCAACTAATTGGGGGAAAATAATCACTGATCCCACCGCGATATCTCAACTTGAAATCTACCAACAAATTTTCATAAAACACATTCTACTTACTTCAAAAATCCAGATATGAATCCAGCTATAGCCGTAACGGGTGTAATAAACAAATAATGTTAAACGTATTAATTAAAATAACACCCTGGAAAGTTCAGTAACCATATCCCTGGACGGAGAGAAATAAAAAAGGCGAGACATCACAACGAATGACCATAAGGTCTCAGGAACAATCGCCACATGTGGTCACAGATTAACGAAAAGAAAAACAAAATTAATATCCACTCGGTGTCTCGTTCTGGCAGCTGATTGCTACCATATAAGCGTCTCTATCGCTCGCTCAACGAAATCATTCTTGGAAGTGCCGGGGCCGCCGCACGCGCATACAATGCGGGTGTTGTGAGCACGGATACCGAATTCGAAAAAAACGTAAAAGGAATGAAACGCGGCGTAGCATTTTTGCTAAATCGCGTTTGGTTTAATTTCTAATAGGCGGTTTGAATACACACTTGACTTTGCATCGCCACGCTACCCTTTCTCAGCCTCAAACTCATATTTACCACAAATAATAACAGAAGAGTTCTTGTCAGGGCCGAATTTCTGAAATATCCCCATATTCAAGTATTATTTTCCCCAAAATGTATGTTCTGCAAGTTTTTTCCCCACTTTTTTACCCGTAGAATGATATAAAACTAAGTTTATTAAGAAAGTACTTAAACTGACTCATGTACCTAAATCGTTTATCATCATTTTCCCCATTAACGATTTTTTTCCCTAGAAATGCGAAAAAAACCTCAATCTACCAATTTGTCAACTAGGTAGGATAACTTTTTGGCAGTACCGGCGTTAGGGTAGAGTGCGGTAGGGCGATCGCCCAGGGCGCCAGATGTAAAGGGGCGCCAGGCCCACCTTTATTTCCGGTCGCTCATGAGCGAGTCCTGCTATCTCGAGTCTAAATAAATAAATAAAGTCTAAAGATAAAATGGCTATAATGTCTTAAAATCCCTTTTGTTGGCGGGAGAGGGGGGGGGAGGGTTATCACATCTCGCCCAGGGTGCTGGTAGAGCTAAAACCGGCACTGCTTATTGGGATAAAAAAACTATTCAAGTAAGTCTGAAACAAGCAATTTAATCCAAGCTCATAGAGCAATGATTCTGTATTGCCAAACTTTGTTTCTTTTTTTTTTCTTTTTTCATTGGTAATTTAATTAATCAAGGAATTATTTACATGTTTATATAACTTGAAACTTGACATTATCTTGATATTAGATGAAGCAATAGATTGGTATCGCAAAATAAAGTTTTCTTTACTAATCAGGCCGTAAGCACAATACGAAAGTTAGCAAAATAAGTGTCATGAAGCTATATTAACTCACTTCACTTGTTCCCGGAGTGACTGGCTCCCCATTGAAGTGGTAACTCTATCCAGGCGTATGAGGGACCTCGCAAAAATGCCTCCTCAATATTATTTAACCTTTTATTAGTGAAGTGTGTTGCGTCCTCTTTTTATAGGCACGAGCTGGTGCTGTTAGTGGTAGGAAAGAGAATAGTCGATAGTATCGATACAAAATTTTACGTATTTAAGGCATATTTAAAAATCGTCAGTTTCTTTGCAATATATAATATCCAAATCTGGTTATGAATTGCATTGTATAAATGAGTGATTATTTAAAAATATCGGAATTCCTGTGAATTCAGGAAATAAATTCTGTTCAGCAGTATTTTAGTTTGAGTAGCCTTTTAAAACCCGTGGCTTAAATTGGATAATTATGACTTAAATTTTACTTTTTAGTGTGTTGGTGTATTTATTCTAGGGATGTTATCATACTAAAGTAGCAATCCATTCAAAACCTAATTTATAAAGCAGAATGTAAACCAGTGCCAAGATACAAAATAATATCTGGTTGTAATAAACATAGAAAGAGGCAGCCAAACGATAGAAATTTAAACCGACTTCATATAAGTTTTATTATCTCACAAAATACTGAAATTATCGTAAACCCTACTACAATTTGCCTAAAATATTTTAAAACTAACACTGAATATAAGTTACATAAAATAATACAATTTCATTTATATGTTTTCCTATAAAAAAAATACTTCGCTGAAAAAAATACTTGTCCACTCTAGTATATTAGCTTATCTAAAAGACCTGAAGCTGTTTTAGGAAAACGAATATTGTTTATATCTTAATTTTTTTTTGATTAAAAAATTTAAGTAGATCGAGTTCCTTCAATCATCGATATCGATGTAATTAATTAATAATTAATTAACACGTGATACAATATTTCAGTAGGTACGAATCATTAACATTTATGAAATAATATAACTTTCTAGAATCGACAATTTCCCATCTCTACGCCCCAAGAGTCACGCTTGAATAAACTAAGTAATCCCGACACAGGCCGAAGCCACCCGATGCTAAAAACTATAGAAAATTCCGCGAACCTCACCACCACGCTTCGGTGGCCAATTACTTAGCTCACCTTTGTCTTAGCTTTTCAGATTAATTGTGCCTTCTTATTTTATCGAGCTAAGAACAAAATGGCGATAGCTTGTGGTCCTTCGCTTTGAGTATATCGTTGGAAATAATTCAATAAGAATTAATTCAAATGGTAAGTTTTAATTTTTATTATGAATAGGCCACAATTTCATCATGGTCAGTGATGATGTGGCCGATGGTGGCAAGCCCACAAATCCTGGCTCTCAAGTGCAGCTGTCGGAACACCCCCGAAAGGTACTTGGCAACAGATTTTTAACTTGACGGTAGCAAACCAGGAAGGTACACACGGCCACAGATCAAGCTACACATTTTTGTTGCAAATTAGCTCCTATTACAACCACATAAGGTGCCGCAGTGTGTAGCTTGATCTGTGGCCGTGTGTACATACAAAGTACCCTACCACCGTGCTATACCTCCGATGTTTTCCTTCACTGAAAGCCCAAATATAAAAAAGAAAAAAGTTTATTTATTACAAAAATATCAGAATAGCAGAATTTAAATATCAATCAAACGCTCAGGGATGTCCATGGACGGCGTTTAATCAATTTCGAGCCGTTAAAGCTTACTAAAAAGCTTTCCAAGTCAAGCTTAGGACACTCTGAGACCAAAGCTAACTAACTGAACATAGCTATGTTTTTTCGTACTGGTTCATACTACAAGCTAAGTGAAGTTCGATTAGTTAGCCTTTACACTGTGTGACCTCCGCCATAAACGGATGTTTGAAATATTTGAGCCTATGGCATATTAATCATCTGGCGGTTAAAATTACATAGTTGAATACATTTATAGACCATCATTTCATTTTGCTATTTCTTTTAGGTATTTATTTTTTAAATTTAACCACCCATTTATCCGTGCAAATCCGCTTGGTTTCAGCTGAAAATCAGCGCTGTTCTAATGCTGATCTTTATCTTTTTATAATCTCTTATTAGAAATTAGTGTTTAGCTATTTTCAGTCCACTGCTGGACATAGGCCTCTCCCGGGGATAATTACAAGTCTGGCATTCATGAACAGGGAAGAAAAATCACCCTGTAGGAAAGGAAAATGTGACTGACTGACTGATCTATAAACGTACAGCTCAAACCACTGGACGGATCGGGCTGAAATTCAACCCCTAAGGGAGTTAGGGATTCCAAGGGCGGCGGCGAAAACTAGTTAGCATACAGGCTTTACAGCTGTTCCCGGTTCAAGGATTTTTTCCAATTGGGCCTAAATTTAAGAAATTAATTTGCCCAACCCTTCAAGATTTTAAAATACAAATTTTACATGAGGGTTTATCTTTTTATCTCGCTACATTTGTCTCTTTTTCAAAATAAAAGGTTTTCTTTGTAACTAATGTTTTCTAACAATATTTAAGAACCTACAAACGAAGATTTTAAAGCAAAATAGTACCTATCTACATATTCTATGATAGTGGACTATGGCTGTGCAAAACTATGCAAATAAAAAAAATTTAAGTTCTTCACGGTCGGGTCGCTTTGAAATTTTGACAAACCTTTGTTTTTATAGTATAAGTACCTGCCTGTTTTAATACCTATTATAATTTAGTCTAATATAGATGTCACGTTGGGGTTAAAATAGGTAATAATGTATTAAATTAATTAATTCGAAACTAAGGTCGAAACTCTGGGTCCGTGGGGGCCGAGTAGCCACCATCTTTATAAAAAAATATCAAAACGCCTGGTCGAGGCATCTCGTGACCAGAATGCAGCATATACTTGGATCAGAGAATGCTGCTAGTATTCTGGCAACGATGCCTTCTGACAGCGATTTTTTCATTTAGTTTAGTCCGTTTTATCTAAGTAGTTTTTAGTTTTTCTTACTTAGAAGAATTTACTTTTTTGTTTTATTACCACATTATTATTATATATAGAACAGTAAATTCATAGTTTGATTTGCTTTTAATATCTTGAGGTGTTAGCGACATGGTATTTCATATGCATCCATAATAAATCAATAACTATAAAAAAAAATATAATTGAAAAGTTGTTTGCTTCTAAAACGCATCCCTATACTATTTTTCACTGCCACTTGTTTTCCAACGCCCCCTAATTGCACGTGTTATTGGACTATAACGCCCCCCGGGGGGCGGAATTACAAGTTGGGGTACTCTGGTTTATAATAACGAGCGTAGATAAGAATAATGATTCAAAATATCGATGAGTGGAAAGGTACTTTATGGTTATTGAGGGGCCAGCTGGTTTTGGGTCTAGATACTCTGGTTGCCATGCCAGGGCGTGGGCTGATTCCTAGATAAGACATAGTTAACCTATGTTTGAACCTATGCATAAAGTTGTTTGTTCTGAGTAATGGTTATTTCAGTTATCTAGTTATCATAGAGCCAGCTTTGCCACAGAATAAATACAGCTTTCCATAGTTTCAGTTTCAAAAAAATACCTAAATTGAATAGCAATCAGGTAGATTTTATTTTACCTAGGTGCTTTATTCGTGAACCATAGACAAAAATTAACCACGATCGAATTGCCGACGGATAAAAACAGTGGTCGTCTAGTTGCTGTATTGTTGATAATAGTTACAAAAAATATTCTACAGGTTATAAAATAACCTACTCTCTCCAACTAACTCTGAAAACTCTAAAAAAACGAATCAAATTTCTTTTTTCAAAATTTCACTTGGTCCCATATACTAGGTAGGTATTAAAAGTTGTTCATAATCATGAGTAGGTACAATAATCCCTGAAAAATTGGCTACTCATTGAAAAGTATTGAAATAATGGAGTGTTTGTAGTGTAATTCTTAAAGAAATGTTTACGATTAACGTAGCGCGAGTTTTTACACATCTACGACATTTAGTTTCCAAAATAACTTAGTATTTGATAAACATTACAAATGTATCCTCACAGTTTGATGTACATATTTAGAGAATACATAGAGAATTTAGAATTTTCCATAGATCAAAGAACAGGTTTACCAGGATAATTATTATTATTAGGCTTATGTAGGCTTTTCTTTTTAATATATTTTGGAGTTAAAAATGGAATGGTCAAAACACAGACAAACTCATTTATTTAGTTTAGGCCCTGATAAAGCACTTACGAACGTTACATTTGACTCTACCACCAGTTCGGAATACACTTGTCTTAATTGAGAAGTAATTTTAATTTCGATCAAATTTTCCCAATTTAACACAATGACTACTACATAAAATAACACGCAATAAAATCTTCTTTTATTTCATAACATAGGTGTGTCGAGCGTAGCAGGATTTTATGGACTAATAAAAATAATGAGACTATGCTAAATTTAAATAGTGAAATATTTTGTATTCAAATAAATCATCACGCGTTGACATAAAGGAAATGAGTAATGAAATCCAATCCGACGGACATCATTTTCTTCTATTTCAACTTTGTTACTAAAATTATATTTTTTTAATGTCTCAAAATCCTGATGTAAGTAAATAGTCAAAAGTATTTCTATAACGGCCTATTTAATTACTTCATAAAACTCATTCTAAAAAAATATGATTTAATGAAATAGAGTTGAAATTTTAGAAAAAATATTAGGAGGAGGAGACTTATTAATATGATAATAACCTTAATAAAAAAAAATAAAACAAAATTAGTACCTGTGTAAGTACAGCAAATATAATATTATTTATACAATGACATAGTTGATTTTCGGGAATTTATTTGTAACTTATTAAACACGTATATTTTCTAATAAGAAATCTTATTAGACACTACAATTACCTGATATGTAGATTTAGAACTTTTTCTTTCTTTAACTATATCTGTATGTAATTGTTTTTGTATTTGTCTACAATATCACTTTATGAGGTTGTGCTTAAGCTGGTAAATCATTTGGAGAAATGGCTTTCGAGAATAGCGCGGAAAAGTGAATTCTTTTATGACGGATGGGATGGTAAAACAAAGTACCGTTAAGTTAATTCTCATGTATTCTGTGATCGTATTTTTTTATATCTCCATTTTTTTTTCTCTCTACTGTTTACTTACCTATTCCCGAGCTATATACAAAGGATAATCTGAACAAAAAATATATCTAAAGAAACTATCTGTTGCTTTACCAGTCAAACTTTTTTATTTGGCGATTAATAACTCTTTCGTTACAGCAGGAGGCTAATTTATGATTTAAATATTTAAAAACCTTGAACCTTTCTTAAAATACTTCACTTGACACAAATTATCATAAATAAGCGCCCCCTTAATTTAAATAGCGTAGCGTGAAAAGTTGATAAAATTAAGGAGTCGATAGAAAAATATTGTATCAATTCATTATTTTAAAAGACATATCTAAAAATTCGTACCTATGTCATGCTGTGGAGTTTTGCCCAAAACATTACAATAAAATATCAAAATGAACGCGGTTGAAGTTTAAAAGCTTAAAACTGTTGAAAAAGGTTTAAAATACGAATTATCAACATATATTTACCTTTTCTAAAATTTCCGTCATTGTATCCGTCTTAAGTCAACATTATTTCGATTTTTCATTAACTAAATCATAGTTTTCATTGAAAAACATCATCCAATGCATGCGCAGTTTAAAATTTAACATGCCAATGTTTAAAATGCCACACCACCACTTTAAATCCATTTGTTAATTTCCATTCTTTATTGCAAACACTTACCTAAATATTTTAAAAAATATCTCGATACATTTTCACTTTATTTAAAGTAAACCTAAGTAAACACACACAGTTTAACACAAAGTTCACTAGACACTTTTTAAATTTGAGTTTTATTTTGTAATTCAATACTAAAGTAAATATCAGTCTGTCTTTGTTACGGAGAGAATCGCGTCTCAGGTTTTAAAAATTTTCCTACATATACAATAGTCGCGGAGGAAATTGTAGAAAAAAAATCGAATCAGTAAACAATTGTAGAACTAACAAAGCAGCGCTTCGTGGCTATCCGAAGCTGTACTGAAATTCTAAACCCTGACTTCGGTGTCCATGTCGTGCACCCCCCATTACTAAATTTCCAACCGTAATATAAACGTCCTATATCAATATATAACCCATATCATAATATACCCAAATTGTTTCAAATAAAGCTTAAAGTGCCGCAGCACGTAACTCAACATTAGACTTTTATTGAAACTCCCAACTGGCTACAAGGCTATGAGAACGTATAATTTAAAGACGGAGTTGCGTGACTGATTGGGTGTCTATATTTGTCTCGCTCGCACTTATAAAGGTGGTTGCGCAGCTTTTTGCGTAGTGATGTCGGTTTGCTCATTTTTTTCGCTATTCTGTATTGAATTACGTATTATTTTGTGAATTAGATTGTGTCGTGGTGTCGTATTTTTGCTCGGTACCTGGCTTTCATATAGCAGGATGTTTTAAGAAGCAGGTTGGTTTATTTTTAATATGTAAGAACAATAAGAGTACCTATACAGATATAAATTAAATTGTTTATTATTCTGTTAATATAAAAATTATAAAATTGTAATATAACTGTAAACACTTCATCTATTGCTTAAGTTTTTCTTTTGGCACAGTAAAGCAACTTATTCTATAGTGTTTGCAAATTTGGCGAACCTGCAATAAAGAGAAAAATAATTCCATTAAAATTATTTTGAATTCAACAAATCTGCAAACAGAATGATAATGCAAGAATTATAATATTATTTGTTATAGTTTTTGGCATTATCCTTCTGTATAATATTAATCAAATGAAATTAAGTTAGAAGAAGAATATTAGAAGAATATATTAATATATTCTTATGGGAAATTGAACAACTAAACTAATGAGACGACAAACATTTTAGTCTAAACTCACCACACAAATTCCGTAATGTAAATGTAACGCGAAACAGAACAGCAATAGGCTGTATAAGATGGAAACCTCCAGATGTGGCATATTGAACGAGACGATTACTCCTGTGAGAAGAGGCCAGAACATCCAGCAGATCAGGTCACAGCGCTGGTGTGTCATTTCTGCTATGATAAGACGACTCTGGAATATTTAATTGTCTATTTTAAATACTTGATCAGCTGTCTTCATTGATTTTAAGGCAAATACATATATCAAAGCACAACTAAAACCTATTAACCGTCTCGGTCAAATAAACATTTTCTGCTACTTTTTCTGTTCGTTTGCTAGTTTGGGGTTACATTGCAACTCCAACAAGACTAAGAATAATGATCTGCTACCCATGTTCTCAATTATTTGAAGACAGCACAATATGTAGCTTTTTTTCTTCTCGTATATCCTCCTCTCTCAAATTCATAGTTTATTTAAAAAAATAATAGAACAAACATCCCATATAATGTCTAACTTACTACAACCGGATCGATTACAACTTTTTAGTCAATGGTGTTCCACCTTATAATATGTCCTTACTAGATTCCGCCCCGCGGTTTCACCCACGTTCCCGAGAGATCTTATGTTTTCCCGGGATAAAAAGTATCCTATGTGTTAATCTAGGTTATAAACTATCTGTGTTTTAAATTTCATCCACATCCGTTTAGTAGTTTTTGCGTGAAAGAGTAACAAACATCCATCCATCCATACTCACAAACTTTCGCATTTATAATATTAGTAGAAAGTAGGATCACAACAATGCCTCATTCCGTCTCATCTATTCAGTCCCTGGTAGGAAAATTGCCTACTTACTTAAAAAAATGAATGTATTTAACTCTAGGCTAGTAAGATTTTAGACAAACACAAGCCTATATATAATGAAAAAAAAACGTAAACTTAAATGTTAGAAACGATTATAATAGAAATACTAAAACCTAACGTTAATCTAACTCTGTAATACAAAAATACATTTACGTATCTGAAAAAGAAAGATAACTTACAGCAATATGGCTAAATAAAGTTCCAAATAGAAATATGAATGCTCTTGGATCATACTCGATCACATCGTTTGGTGATTTAAGGCCCCAGTATGACATAACGATGATAACTGTTACCAGAGACCATAACGGCCTTACAGCTTCTATGACAGGATACATCTTTCCAGTTTGAGCTTTGTATGACCTATAAAGTATATTTTTACATTATTATTTTTGATGATAAAAAAATACAAATTATGGAAATAATAGCCCTGTAGTAATGACGTCGAATATCTATCAAACGTCTTGAAATATAATGAGCTTGAGATGAAAGAAAATGTCATGACAAAACCATAGCGCGGTGGTAGATTACATCGCAGTCCAAACTTAGCTGTCTACCGCCTTCAAGTTAAAAATATGTCGCCAACCGCCTACCTTTAATATTACTTCAATATTAAAAGCAATAAAATTAAATATTTACGTTTCCAAATCAGGACTTATAGCTAAAACTAGACATTTCCAATAAAATCAGTACTATGAGTTTGTTTGCGACATATTTTAAAATTTGACAAAAAATACAATATTTCGTTTAAAATTGCTGTTTTACTTTATTATTAAACTTTGTAAAATAAACAAAATAAAATATTCATTTAAAAGATGTCGACGAAACTGCTGTATGCAGCGTTTTCTCTTAGGATAAAAGTTTTCAAGTAGGAAAGCTCGAGTTCCCTCCAAAATGCACTCGTAAAATTTTTACTTACAAATAAACATTATAAACAGAGACAGGATATGTAGTGATGGCGCCTACTAAATGCGCAACGGCCTCAAAAGCCTGAGCCAAATTTAGGCCTCCGGGCATGTATATCTTAAACACTCCTGGACCGTACATCCCTGCGCATACGAATAAAAGAGAAGTCATCTGAAAATCGATGTGAAAAATGTACATTTAATATGTTTAAAAAAAATAACGTCGAACCTATACTCACTGGCGAAAGGAAAAATATGGTAGTCTCTGGATTTTATTGAAAGATTTCATGTTCCCAAATAAAATATCTTCTGTAAAACTATATTTTAACTCCCCTTATTTCCTTAATTTGATGTTCTATAACCACATGCTTCAAATTCAACCACATTACTTTCTATAAAACAATCCACACTTGTCTAAGCGTCTGTGGTAAACATTCTAACCTCTTATTTGGGGGGGGGGGGGGGGGGGGGAGACTCATGCTAGTACGGACTATTGATGAAGATGATGACACTAAACTTTGAACTTTCAATACATTTCCCAAAATACTAATAAAGTAAAAGTACCAGGAGATCAGTGAATA
Organism: Tethea ocularis; assembly: GCA_963555595.1. Classification (NCBI taxonomy): domain Eukaryota; kingdom Metazoa; phylum Arthropoda; class Insecta; order Lepidoptera; family Drepanidae; genus Tethea; species Tethea ocularis. The sequence goes on from OY741979.1 coordinate 5,881,572, forward strand.
CCAAGAGCTCATTTCAATTAACAAACAAGGACAAGGGTTAAATAAAATAAAATGGATGGATTAAATAAATGGTAGATAGTACCTACTTACCCACATACTGACGTCATAGCTCCAAGGCAGATATAGTGTCCCAGTGTTATACTTCTCACAATGGCTGACGTAGAAGTTCATTACTACGCTGAGTATCATGAGGTAACCTCTGAATAATAATAACATATTGTTATAGCATTAGAAACTAATAGTTTAGATATATTTTTTAGGTAGCAAAACTAGCAAACGGCTCATCTGATGGTAAACGGTTACCGTAGCCGATAAATAGACGCTAACAGCACCAGGGTTATATATAAAAAAATCTTCACACCCTAGAAAAACCTTACTATGAATACCTTTGGGAAAAACACGTCATGTTCTGTTGTCGAAATCTAGGTATCTTTACTTTGCATGGTGGAGGTTTACAAAATTTGGAGGTAATAATATTCCGAGACACACAGATAAACTCACCTAAAACAAGATATGGAGTACTCCTGGTCCCGTCCAAAGATGGATATTATGCAGTACGGTATTAGGAACACCACATAGGAATCTAAGCCGTGATCGAACAGCTCTCCTAAGGGACCAGACACACCTATCCGTCGAGCTTGCTTGCCGTCAATTCCGTCTAAAATAATTATATAGAGTTATTTGGGGTCGAAATACTTGTCAATATGAACAACGTTTACAATGGGACTCGGAAAAAACGAATCAATCAGTATCAGGTTGTAACATAAATTTGCCATTGGTGTCGATTCTACGAAATAAACTAATATTAGTCACGTCACCTCTCTTTCATATCAACCGTACTGAAAAAAGATAGCAACATTTATAGTGCTGTCAGATTAGTCCATACCATCGTAATTTGCGAGTAGACCATGACCAATATAGGTGGCGCTTAAATTCACGTTGAAATAAGTAATCGGACTAATCTGACAGGACTAAAAATAACTTTCATCCCTTTCTTATATTTTTCGTTAGAAAGAGATATAGTGAGATTAAATTCGTTTAGTTAATAATGTATTAGCTTGGTGTTATAAAGGTTGCTGGGAATGCCGATATTTGACAGCAGCGATAGCCTCAATCTTACTATAGTACATATAATAAATGAGAAAGTTTGTGACTCAATCATGCATCAATTACTGAACGGATTTTGATGAAACATGGCACATAGATAGAGTACATTCGTTGTAAATAATTGAATAAGTAAAATCTGCTATTTTAATCAAATATTTTACTCTGTCTGATTTGAACAAAAAACTTACCCAAATTATAAGCAACGAATATCAATATTCCGGAGACAATGTACAACCAATTTGGGATTCCAAATTCATCTTTGGGAGCCCCTGGCCGACCCCCGGCTGCATAGAACTCGTAGTCATACACATACAGGAGCAGCACTGCGAGGATATTGCACAGGAATCCCACGAAGGTTATCAGATTCGGTGCTACCCATCTTGGTATAAGCTATTATAAAAACAATGTTACATTAAAACCTATTGTTTTCAGGTAGGTTTTTTTTTAAAGGACTAAAGTTGGTAGCCTCTGATGGTTGCAGCAACCTTATGGGACAAATCGGCGAGCGCAGAGGGCTCTCAGCCGGGATAGGTAGGTTATGGACTAAAGAGTATATAGACTGAATTTTAACCGAGAAACGCGGAGGCCATGTCTGCTATGCTATTCTCGAACGTTTAATTCATCGACGAAATCGGGCAACGAAGCCGCGGACAATGGACTTCTCACATGATAGCTTAGTAAACGATAGAGATAGAACATTTTACCAATAGCATCCTACTAATATTATAAATGCGAAAGTTTGGGAGTATGTATGTATGTTTGTTGCTCTTTCACGTAAAAACTACTGAACGGATTTGGATGAAACTTGGCACATAGATGATCATACCCTGGAATAACATATAGGCTACTTTTTATCCCGGAAAAAAATGATATCTCGGGAACGCAGGAACGCTATCATTTAATAAAAATAATTTCTATTTCAGGTAGCGCTGTTCCTACTTCATCTAAAATACACAGAGATGCCCAGTCTACGTATGTCTACGCAATACTACGTAAGTCTATTTTTACAAGATTTTATTTAACTTAACATGTTAGCATGGACCTAGAAAAAACTTTTGTGCAATTGTATTGGTTATATTTTTCCAGCTCCACTTCAGTGGATAAGCCGCCTAAAACGCGAGGCACATCACCTATATATTTTTTATATTCATAAAACAAGGCGGACCAATGGATCACAAGAGTGAGGGTCGCGGGAATCTGCTGGATGCGGGTAGCGCAAGACCGGCCATCGTGGAGATCCTTGGAGAGGCTTTTGTCCAGCAGTGAACGTCTTTTGGCTGACATGATGATGATTCATAAATCTAAACTAAACACAAATAGTTTTTTCACATGCCTTCGAGTGTAAAAATGAATCATTACGATGTCATTTACACCCAGTATTACAGTAGGTATAAGATACTACATAAAAAAAAGAAGTTAAAGAAAGTTTAATTAAAACAATTCTTACTTTAACAGCTGCATTCCATGATGGATGCATCACATATTGGCTCAAAGGACTCGTGTCTATTGCACTATACTGAAAATGAAAAAATACATTGAAATTGTTAGCTCTAACATTTTTTATAGTGCGGCCACCGAAATAATGTCTTTCTGACACCCGTTATAATGGGCTAATCACGGAAACGGCTGGTCCGATTTTGATGAAACTTTCACTAAACTATACCTAAACAAATATTTACTATACCCGTCAGAGTCCCATCAAAATCATGGATCAGCTGTTTCTGCGATCAGCCCATTAATAACAGTGGGGGAATCGCGTAACTTTGTTACAATAATTTTTTCATTGAAACCTGTTTAATATTGCGGTTTTCTGATAACTTTTTAACATTTTGGTAACTACATATTCAAATAGTGATTCATGGTAACATTTTCGACATTGTAAAATTTGTAACGTTTTATAGATTGAAACTGATAGCAATAAAGTTAAATGATTGTCCCACAGGTATCAGAAAGTAAGTATTTCTGCCGCCAGAATGTACCATCAACAAAGTTGAAGCATTATCAGTTTTGAAACGTTTCACTTGCAGCCTGTTATCATAGTTCGCCCTGTCCATTGTTGACACTAAAAACCGTCTTTAGTAAAATCATTTGTTTTTATGACAAGCGCATTACCTGGAGGCCAATTCCACTAATTCATTTTGATTATATTACAATTGGATCGCAACTGAATGAGACGACTTTTGCACGTTTTCGTAATCTTCTAATAACCTGACAACGATCGAGATCCAATCATGGTTGAGTTAAAGTGGACGTTCGATCAAGTGGTATTCCACTAAACATTTGACACATTTTATTGAATTAGAGTTGTTTCGGTTACCAAGGGCTACCACGATTACCTACAATCTAATCGTAATCCAATCGTGGTTCGATTTCGTTTATTTAGTGGAACACCATTTTTAGTAAATTTAGAATTGGATTGGAAACGAACTTTAACTGAATCAAAAATGGATGACAACCGTTGTAATTTAGCGGATTTGGCCCCCAGGTTATATTGTGTGAGGCTCAGGTAGCAGGTAGGTAGGTGTTGATAGTACATTAGTTTATGTAACTGAAAATCTTAGCAAATTAAATAAATCACTCACCTTATATTTTTTAAATCCTTTTAAATCATCTTGCGTTAAATATTTGTAATTGAACATATTGTTACTGGTTCACGCGTCCGCCTCTCTCAAACGTATCGTACTAACTGATTTACCTAAATAATAATAACAATAGCTTAATTAATGCATGAAGTTTAATAATAAATGTAAAATTAACTAAAAAAAAATTATATGTGGCCTTGAATGGAATGACAATGAGGAAACCTAAATTTATTAGTAGTTTAGTTTTATTTAGGTAGTCTTAGTAGTTATGTATTAATATGTAATTATTTTAACAAATAAGAAAATATATATACCTAATATTTATAAATTTAAATAAATGAATTAAAACTAAACTTAAATCTAACTACCTATTTAAAAAGAAAATGAATATGTAATTTGATTGATTTATGTATACGTACTTACTTAATGTAAAAAACGAAAAAAATATTCTGCTCCAATTAGTTTTAATCTTTTTTTCTCTATTTAATAACATTTATTTACGATAATGTAATAATATCACAGTTACATAACGGTTTAACGAAATATTGTATTCTCAAATAAGACAATACTGTCACTTCTATGAGAACAATATGAGAAAAATAACATATTACTTTTAGGTATATCCATTAAAATACATAATATAATCTGAATGTGTATATGAAATTATGTTCTCGAAGTCGGCAAATTAATAACTACATACAATTTTATAAACACAATCTAATTTATTTTTAGACATAGGTACTTACAAAAAAATAATTTGCACAAAAACTAAACATTCATAAAGTAAGTATATTCATTCACAATACTATAAAAATATTCAAAGACGCCACTTCACGACCACATTCATACAAATACTGATAAACTGAAGGTTAACAAACTCACAGATACAAGTTACCAATTATATAATAATTCAACACATAGAATATGGAATGCATAGACATGACGGTATCTTTTATCGACGACTGATACTGGCTTCGAACCGAAATGAAAGATTAGCTAATGTAAAAAAAAACTATCATGTTTTAGAATTCGATAGTATTTAATGCTATTTTAGACATAAAAAGAAAAAAAAAATTTTTTTTGACAACGTGACGTTTCGTGAACAAGGAAAACGTAAGGGTTTCAAAGAATGATATGCTATGTAAAAAATATTTATTTATTTTAAAAAATTCTAACATAGTAGTAACTTACATACTTCATTCTACGTTTGATAGTTTTATCTTATACGATAGGGTGCGATTGGTGTGATAGTAAAATAGATAAAAAAACGATAAGTATGTATAACTCATTACTCAATGATTTTCACAAAAAAATAGGTAAGTAGCAACTAACTAATGCTATAGCCTTATGAATCTATGCTAATAATATTATAAAGAGGAAAGATTTGATTGTTTGTTTGTTTGCATTGAATATGCTCCAAAACTACTGAACCGATTTGAAAAATTCTTTCACTAATAAGAAATTACGTTATCCCCGAAGGTTATATATAGGCTACTTTTTATCCCGGGAACGCGGTTAGCACATAGGACATATACAAAAATTTACAGCTTGAAAAAACTGTATTATAAACATACACACAAAAATACAAATATACTCGCAAAAGTACATTTGGATTCATAATGTTCATTTATTCTATACATTCATAGATCTAAGGAAAATAAAATATACTGGGTACCTAGTAGGTTAATCTCAGGAAATTAATAGGGTAGTTGACTGACAAATCAGCTACTTTTTAATAAATGTCAAAACGATAGTTTATATGGAATTTTGTATGAAATATTACACTATGACGTCATAGTTTCACAGCATCAAATCATCTACTCTTAGTGGTTCCATTGGTAATTAAAAATCATAAAAATCATTAAATGTACGACATATTGATTGTTTTCACGTGTTTTTTGATGTTTTATGCATTGGTTAATGTTTGGTAATTTATTTTTGACAGTGTCAACTACCCTATTTGGTATCTAAATATGAGAAAACCGGCAGAACATACCAAATAAATAACATGAACAATAGTTGTTATAAAAACATTTATTTTCAACATAAAACTATTGCATAAATTAACAGAAGTAGTACTACACAAATTCATCATAAACTTATCTAATTTTTTTAAAAGGCAATTCAAGACAAGACCGGATTTTCAAGGTAACATTTTTCCAGTTTTACTATTGAGTTGCGTTTAAATAAATACGGACTAAAATGCGGACTATTTTAGTCCGCATTTGTGTGAGTAACGTCCGATCGTAATACCATATATTAATTTTACACAAGGTGTGTAAGTGATGTATCTTACGAGGTACTATAATACAAGTAACATATAGGTATGTGCTAATGTCGAGGATTTAGCCTGAAGTAGCCTTAGGTACCATGACGAAATTGTGGTCAAACGCATTTCTTTATTTTAAAAAATACAACACGTTCCACTAAAACGCCATATGGAGTAGACATAGGTATATACAGAATACATAGTATCTATCTTCATAAAGAGCTATAATACGTCATTAAAAAAATGCCACCATCGCACGCTTGGCGCATAATTTGTCGAATTAACATCTGTCTATTTTTATAGGCCATATATCATCGCCGACCCGCGGGATGCAATTAATTCACAACAATTCGACGCTGCACCACAGACTGCATTCAATTAGCACTGAACCGAGCGTCAGGGGAGCTGGCTATTTGGCTTCCTATATTACTTATTTTAATTTTTTATTGATGAACTGACCATTAGCTTTATGAAATGAATTAAATCTAGCTATGCTATGTTACACGGAAATAAACCTTCAAAATATTTTGGTGATGTATCTATCTACAGCTAACATAGATCCTGTATGTAGACAATCAAAGCGTAACTTTTAGTAGTAAATGTTCTAGTTTTAATTAGGTAATAATATCTTAAGTTTTCAAATCTATTCGGAGCGACCGTGACGTAATGAATTGTTCTTGTTAATGTACAAATCTTTCGCTTAAATCTATCTCCCGACAGGAAACCCCCTAAATTATACGAGTAGACATCCATCCCTATTCGAAATTATACGTAATTTGGTCGAAAATAGTCGGCACGCGCTGGGCTGGCAACTGGCAACACAGACATTATCGGCGCGGTTCGAATTTCAAATTACGCGCCGGTGTCGGGTAGCGCCCTCCGGAGCGTCGCCATAGCAACGCACAGGTGTCGTATCGATCTCCGACGATATTATGCTCGCCTGGTAATTTCAGGAAAATCAAATACATTGGACAAAATAATAAAAAAATAGAGTCCATTCATTCATTTTATTAACCGACTTCAAAAAAGGAGGAGGTTCTATGTTCGACTGTACTTGTGTATTTTTATTTAATGTATGTTCACCGATAGCTCAGGCAATAATCGATAGATTTAAAAAATAATAATTACATTCGTTAGAGTTTACTCCTGTTGTCATCAATTCAGGTTCTGATGAGGGGATCCCAGGAAAATCACAAATTAAAAAAAATAAAATATGTTAGGAACTCTAATCTGACATTGTTTTGAAGTCGGCGAAAGTGTAGCTCGTGTTCCATATAAAATATCATAGTACCGCAGATTTTTTTGTTAAAGTATTTTTTTTCTACTAGATTTACCTAACAGCATCAATTTGACATAGAAGTTAGACTTACCTCTTTTCTTACATTTTCTTACCCCACACATTGTTGCATCTATTAAACTAGTCTTTTATAGACAACCCTAGCTTCACAAATCCACAGTACCTACCTATGAACGATTAGTTCAACTGCATCACTAGCCCAGTAACAAAACGATGCCCTGGAAATTCAAATAAACTGGCTAAACATTAGTTTAAATTAAAACAGCAAAGGCCGTTTCCATTTGCATCGCACGTGATCGTCTGTTAGTGCGTCTAGTCGTCTCATCAAGCTGTGGCCTGAGCGATTAATTTGTCCAAAATGGTGGTTCAAAGCCATAAAAGAAAGCGGATGTGTAAATAAATCATTTTGGTTAAGTAAGTAACTATGCAGCTATGTGCCAAACTAATACTAATTGAAGATGACCTAGAGGACGGACGCACAATTTTTTTTTAAGAGTTATTCATAAGTGCCTTATGAATAAATGAGTATTGATTTGATTTGGTGATATTTTGAAGATTTGACGTTCGTTAGCCATATAATTTTAAGGTCTTCGCATTATTACTAGTGACCCGTAGCTGATAAATATATATAATTAATGCTAAGAATAATATAACCTTCTTGTGAAAAAGTAACGTTATTGAATTTGTTAAGAATATCCAGTGTTATTTCTCCGTTAATAAAAAATCAAACTACCAGGCTAACATGAAATATAAGAGTTGTATGAGTTGCTTATGCTATATTTTGTGACTCACCAACAAGTTACAGTTCTACTTGCGCCACACTCCGTTCCATTACCCAGCCGGGCCGGATGGTCTCAGTCTCACACCTATTTATGCTTCCTCTTATATATGGCTGTACTCCTAGTACTTTAAAGTGATACATATGAACAAACCTTTAATAATCGCGTCTGCAAGCCATGTCTGGTGACCTCATTAATTCAGGTTCTGAACATTTCTGGTGTTCATAAGTTCATTAATCATAGTTTATGTTATGATTTTAATGGAATTTTAATGACTATTTAGAACCAATTTCCATACTATTAAAATTTCTGCAGTGTGTTTGATATTTTTTTCCTCGCCAACAATATTACAGTGTACCTATGCAAAGGACATCATCAATTTGATCAGACACTCGACGCGTGAGCAAATACAGTTAGCCATCACCAATACTACAATAATAAAATTGTTTCATTGCATTAGAATTAAATTCACTGGTGGTATTTACAAGTATGCTTTATTATGCGGCAGGCAGGCCATTGAAGGCAGAAACCTTCATTTATACGAAACATAATTCGCTGACAAGATAATAAGTCGATAATCGTCATCGTGCGGCATTGTTACTGTAGCCTTATAGATACATGCAACACCTATAGGGGGTTTCACTCATGCGGTACCGATCCTTGCCCCCTCCTCATAAAGTTATTTTGGCTGCGGTATTCTGTAAAGGCTCCAGTCAAGCTGATCTTTGAGCGAAGGAACGTTATCATAGATTACTTAATATGACGTTATGCTCTACCGCTCTCTAACTATTTTTATAGTGCGCAAACTATTAAACATGCATGATCGAACTAAAGATAATGTTATTGTAAAAATAAAGATATTGTTATAGTAAAAACATGTCTGTGTTTTCCAAAAAATATGACTGACCGTCTAATCTATCAACGCACAACTCAAACCACTGGACGGATCGGGCTGAAATTTGGTATACAGCTATTTTATCGTAGGCATTCACTAAGAGAGGATTTTTGAAAAGAAATATGGGATCGAGGTTGAAACCGCGAGGCGGAAAGGTAGTATAATATAAAAACTACTATGCAACATAGTAGCATGCACTTACCACGTGGTGTACAATACATTAATTTTTAGCCCAATGCGTCGCATGCGCGTCCTCGTGCATATTGTAAGATTAATTGCAATTAACCGCTCGCTGCACCACATAGTCACATGATGTCACTCTTCACGCCTCCAATATTAACATATTCATGTGTTGACATAAATCATATAGGATGTAGTACAATACAAGCTTATTACCTGCTAAAGAAGAACGACTGAAAGTGTCTGAATTTTGATCCACAAAAAAAACCGTATTCCGTATAGTGAGAAGTGTATTCCTTCCGGTGGTAGAGTCTATTGTAAAAAATGTAACTATTGACATTCATAAGTGCCTAAACTGAATAAATGAGTTTTGAGTTTGATGTTGGAGAAGATTACATTTTTCCACATCGAAAGCTAAGTCATCACCGTCGTCACGGCATCTGCCGCTGAGCTTCTGAGATCTTTTTTTGGCTACCTTCCATCTTTATCTTGAAATATACATTTTCAATGACTTCCCATCTTTGATCCGGTATATAATGGTACCCACCCACCAGTGGCGAAGGACCCATACAAGGCTTTTCCCATCGGCTTACCTTTTAGAAATCCCAGTCCCACATTTTCATCATTTCAAAGCCACTTTTAACATGTTTAAAATGTACTGTAATTATAAAATTATCGGTGTTTTTTGGACGGCTTACCCTCGCCATCATTTCACCCCTCGCCACTGGTACCTACTAGTTCTTTTGACAGTTTCGCCAATCCAGTTTGGTATATAGAACTTACACATTATGTACAGTTCAGTCTCAGATTGATAGAACGATTATGAGATTATGTTTTAGTTAAAGTATTAAAGAATAAAACTAATTTTAATTCAAGAGCAAAACAGTAGAGCCGGCTCTTATTGTGTCTAACAACTAAAAATAACCAAAATATCCAGTTATAAGCAATAACATAACGTTCTCTTGTAAGGTCAGGGTTGGCAACGAGTAAGGAAATATTTTTAATACTAATAGTTAAGCTACAAAGAATAAGTTGGCTGAAGCGTCAGGTCTCATCGCCTATGTAGTAGAAAAAAACAAAATGTTATTTATTGGTGACTAGCAATGTCGAACTCTCTTTATTTTTCATACTACAAAGTCGGCGTGCCTGATGGTAAGCGGTTACAGTAGCCTATAGTGTAGACGCTTGCACCACCGTCAGATCACCTTTACCGGAACTCAGTGTAGTTTTCTTCGCCCTTTACTAATATTGTAAAGATAAAATTATGTCTTTACAATATTTTTTTTTAGGTATTTTATGTACCTACATAGTTAATGTTAGTTTAGTTTAGATTATATATAGCAAAGAATAAATAATATACTACGTACTATATATAGGTAGTATTTTAATTCCTGTAAATAAAAAAAAAAATATTAGGTAAAGTTTTAATTTTTATTTTTTTACATAACACTTTTTTCAGCTTGGATCAAAGTGTTGTAAAAAAAATCGTTCTCCCAAAAATATAATACGTCTTTGAAACCAATGTATAAAGAATAAAACATTTTCCCCAAGAATTTAGTGAATACAAAAAACATCTAAAGCATTTCCTTCGAACAAAAGAAAAAAGAGAGCAATCAGTCATTGCAAATTGAAATACAAACACCATTTCATTGCGTGTGACAGCCCTAATTTACATTGTCGCTCAATTACTCGTTAAATCAACAAATTAGCTTTCGTACAACAACATTCTGTTTGTCTTTTTGTTTCGCTCTAACTCGGCAATTATTAACGGAAACAGATTTGCAATCTAAATACGTAATGTTTGTAAACTTAAGTTAGTTAATTTTTAGTTAAGCGTTTGTAATTGTTGAAATAACTTAATTAACTTAGCACGTTACATGCTTCAGCGTGAAGACTTTTGAAGTTATACATAATTCTTGCAATAATCTACTATAGTCTGTTCAGAAAGAGAGCCGTCGTGGAATTGGAGGGAGCTGCTTGTTTAGCGGACAATACCTACATATTGGGAATATATGGAATATACAGGCCAAGATGTTGATGATAGAATCGCTGATAAGTTTATAAAGAAATTGAGGAATGCCCTTAATGTGAGGGTTGATAAGAACAGAGTTGTCCTGATAGAATTGCATAATAATGTGTTCAATAATCAATAAATATTATGATACATAAATTAAGCAATATACTAGACAAGTTCAATTTGCAAAACTCATAAGATTTTCTAATATGTTTTAGTTAAATAAAGAATGTTCATATTGCGTCTGTTCCGTTTTGATCATATTATAACGATAACTTTTTCTTTAGTTTAACATTCAAAATACCGACGGAATGAAACCGGCAGGGCGATTGTGTAACTGTCTCGTAATGGGTTTCCTATAGCGATAGCTCTCGTAATCGTCTTTATTTTTGGTAATTTCTATTTTATTTATTTCAAATTTGTTTGTAGGCTACTCTTTATCCCTCAGGAACGCGGGTGATACCGCGGGTGGAAGCTAGTTAACAAATTAGTGTAGAGTTACCCCTAGAGGCAATCTCTTTCTATATTATTTTCTTATCATACTATAAAATAAATCAACATTACAGTTTCATGACAGCTTACCTGTCTGTCTGTGTATATAATATCCATTTCAGTCATGGTTCAGAGGCGTTATTTGAGGTAAATAATTTTCTATTCGTCTGTCGTGATATTACGTTACTGGGCATCGATTTCAATGCGTAGGTACTCATTATTGGCAGATATTGCAATCAACGGTTAGGTAAATCAATCAAAGTAGAGATATGCCAAATTTCAGCCCGATCCATCCAGTGGTTTGATCTGTGCGTTGATAGATCAGTCAGTCATGTTTTCCTTTTATATACTCTTACTAGCTTCCGCCCCGCGGTTTCACGCGAGTTCCCGAGGTATCTTATATTTTCTCGGTAGCCTATATGTTATTCTAGGGTATGATCTATCTATGTGCCATGTTTCTTCCAAATCCGTTCAATAGTTTATACGTGAAAGAGTAACAAACATTCATCCATAAGTACTTACAAATTTTCGCTTTATGATATTAGTAGGATTTAAGAACACGATAAGTATAAGAAGTAAGATATACCTAACATCATGGGATGTGCTTTTACAGGGCTACGTAGAACGTTGCTTTGGTCTGGACTTGGTTTCATCATCATCATCACCCATTATAATCCATTACTGGACATAGGCCTCTCCCAGATCACGCCACTCCTTTTGATTTTTCACCACTCCATTGTGCTGGAGGACTTTCCACATTAGGCTTGCCAAGCCGCGTTCTCAAACACTCGTTCCATTGACCGGACTTGGTTTAAATGATACAAAATCTTTTACTAAGATCACAGATCTAAAATAAAATTACTAAAAGTATAAACATTTGGCAGAAATTCTCAATATTTACAAGAGGAAAATCCTTATTAATTCCTCATTAAATACGTAAATGAGATGACACATTCTATTTCGCTATTTTAGAGTCGGAAATGATATTTTAACAGTCATTTTGCGCTGCGCTCGCATTCACGGTGCTGCGCGCGAGATCGACAGTAACCGGACGCCATGTTACGACGCCATGACACCGTTTTGACAGCTGTCATTTGGAACGGACATTCGTATTTAGAATGTTTGAATCATGTTCGAATGTTACGTAGGTTAGGTATTATTTTCGGTCAGTGTTTCCAGGTAAGCCCTCTTTAAACACTCAAATCATATTTATTACAAATGATTTGAGTTATGAATCGCCACATGTTACTTTAGAGGACTTAACGACCAAAAACATATGATTAAGTAAGTTATTAAATTTTTTATGATATCAAATTCTCTATCAAATGCGTTCTTTGCCACCAGAGACAAAGTTAGGTTTAAAATTTTAGTTAATCATTCCAGATTTGTTTTAAATAATAAAGGCTATTTATTTCTATAGAAGCGTCACGTACGACATTCAAGACAAAAAGGAGAAAAAAGAACACATCCGACAAAAATATTTCAAATAATCACCAAAGATTATTTATAAACAGCACCGCAATTATAGTAATCTAATAAAGAAAACACGCGCCCCTCCTCAGTGAGTGGTGTTGAAAATCATTGGATATAATGAAGTCGAGACCTCCCTTGGGAAGGTAGTGCCACAGTGCCTACAGGAGGGGAAAGCCTATGGCGCTTATCACACTACTGGCCTTATAGAAAATATTTTTATGACTAGCTGTTGCCCGTGAAAAGGTAACAGACAGAATTACTTGCATAGCAATGATAGCTGGCTGGTGATGTCGTGGTTTTAAATCCTACAATGAGCTTGAGTTTTCGGGAAACCCTCTTTGTAGTACCAGCATTCTATGTAGTAGTTGAAAATATGTTGGCAGCATTATACCTGAGTGCACCGGTAGGTAAATTGTGTCGCCAGGCATATCTTATTAATAGCGTATTTTATTAATACTTAAATTTCATTATTTAGGTAAATGTTGTTTTTTCTTAGTTGTCTCTATTTTAAAAAATATTGTATACTGTTGGTTTGCCTATTAAAATAAAATAATTAAGCTATTATAAGATATACGGGAAGGGGAAGACCGAAAAAGAGATGGATGGATTGTGTGAAAGTTGATATTACTAAGAAAGGTGTGAATGCCGATATGACGGATAGAAGGGATGAATGGAAGAAGATTACATATTGCGCCGACCTCAAATGATTGGTAACAGGGCAGCATGATGATGATAATGTACAGCTATTATCATTAATTTGTGAGATGAGTTATGGTCTGATTTGTGGCAATACTTTGTCTAATTAATATGTCTTATGCCTCGCAATTCAATGAGGTAACGTTGCCAGCTTTTTGGGAACCCTGCCTGCAGGCGGTGATTTAAACGGTTTATTATTTATGACTGTAATTTTTATGTAGTTTTAATTCATTTAAATTGTTATTTTATTGTTTTGTAAATAAAATCATATCGTTTTTTTCTATTATAGTTTTTAGGCGGAGAGAGAGGTTCTCTCAAATAACTAAGATCTAATGATGCACCCGATCCTATGCTTTCCTCACTTCCTGCCAAGTTCCCACTATATGCTCTAGGTCTTAATCTAAATCGCCTTAGAACATACGTCATGCATACGATACGATACGTGTCAGTCAGAATGCAGTCTGCACGCGATTCGCTATCTATCTTTGCCAATAGTATGACTCAACAATATATCACCCAGGGGATAGCATCCGATACGCACTTGTTTTGTGAGTGAAATCATTTGGAATTATGTTTCAATTAATTCAAATATATTTTTAGGTTATTTCGGTAAGCGATGAGTGATTCAATAGTACTAAACGTACCATTAAAATTCTTGCTAATTCTTCAAAGCAATAATCTTTTTTATGAGATGCCGCCTTCCCTACTGCTCCCATGCCACCGTAATACCTGATGTTTTTTTACAATATTACTTTGCCCCCCCCCCCCCCCCTAGGCCAAAAGCTGGGTACGCACTTGAACACTGGGTGTAGATTTAAAAACAATAAAATCTCTGGTGTTATTTTTGAAGTGAGAAAACATAATGAATAAGCCAATTATGATAATTTAACATAATACCATGTGATAGTGAGTTGATTGCGATCCATTGGCCCTTCATAGATGTTATCGTAACTCCCGCGTGTGAGCCCTTAGGGAGGGGGCTATAAACCTTTAATATGTTACAGACAATTTGTCAATATAATAATTTCAGTTCATTTCATGTTCTTTTTTTTAAATCTATAGTTTAATATCCTAAATATACTAATAAACAATATCATAAATTAACCTAATTAAACTTAATTAGATATACAAATTAAAACAACAATATCATAAATAAATTAAAAATAAGAAAAAATAAAATTAATTGTTTATTTTGGTTTTATACTTCCTATGATATTTTTTTTAATTTTAGATATATCGATTCAAATAAAAAAAATAGGTACTAATAGAGACCCTTTGAAAGTCACTCAAACTCAAAATTACTTACTTCAAATGACACAGCTAGACTTAAATCTACGAATTATTATTCCAGGCCTAAAAAGTATAACTTAAAAGCTAGACACAAATAAAGCAAATCTAGTCACACTTACCCAATTATGGCCACTTATGATAATTACGATTAGAACAAGTGATAAGTGAGTGTGATGCACCGCCCTTCGTGTGATGTTATCTTCCTTGTTTGTAAGCCTTGAGGGAAGGGCTATCAACCTTAGGGGGACAAATAACATTCGTGATTAATAACTAGCCATTTCCCGTGGTCTCACCCGTGATCTTGTGATGAAAAGTAGCCTATGTAGTCCTAGCGCGTTCAAATAGACATACTTTCAGCTTTATTATTAACTAGCTGTTCCCCGCGGTTCATCTCGCGTTCCCGGAATAAAAAGTAGCCTATAACCTTCGGGGATAATGTAGCTTCCTATTATTGAGATAATTTTTCGAATCGGACCAGTAACTCCAGAGATTAGCGCGTTCAAACAAAGAAACAATCTCTTCAGCTCTATTATTAGTATAGATTTCGTATAGATTGAGAACACAATATTTACCTATCTGAATTTTGTAATTTTACAGAAATCTCAAACTCAAAATTCATTTATTCAGTCTAGGCCCTGTTAAAGCACTTATAAATGTCGATAGTTACCATTTTTACAATAGACTCTACCCCCGGGAGGAATACACTTACACAGCTTATTACTTAGTAGAAAAAGGCACATATTGAGACCTAATTAGTTTCGATAGGCTGTCTATCAAATAGTTACATACCTCTGAGTCCCTAAAACCGTTTAAAACTCTTACTAGGCACTTTCGCGCACACGTTCGCGCCTCAAAGCTACTTCTCTGAGTACCTAGTACAAATGTCATATTACCAAGTTCGAGCAGTACCTATGTCCTTCGGGCCGTACTCACCGATTTGTCAGCGGTAAATCCAATTTTATCATCTGGCCCGTAACCCCACACCGCGCGATATGGGAATAAATTAAATCGCGTTCGTTTTATCGCGACACCATCGACCGTGGTGGCGCTACATGTGGGGCCTCGGCTCTTATGGGAGTTATGAAGGAAAATTTTTATAATACATCTTACACAAATTGAAAAACGGATTGAAGTAGGGAAAAACAGATAAAATAATAAATTATATAATAATTGTAAATGTTGTCTATACTAATAATAAAGCTGAAACTATAAACGTGAAAGTTTGTATGTATGTATAAATGTTTGTTGCTCTTTCACGCAAAAACTAATGAACGGATTTGGACGAAACTTGGCACATAGATATGAATAACATATAGGCTACTTTTTATCCTGGGAACGCGAGTGGAACCGCGGGGGACAGTTAGTTATATATAAATACATTTTATTTTTTAACAACAAACTCAAACTCGAAACTCATTTATTCAGTTTAGGCCCTGATAACGCACTTATGAATGTCAATAGTAACAATTTTGACAATAGACTCTACCACCGGTTCGGAATACACTTGAACTGAGAAGACTCCGGCAAGAAACTCAGCAAGGCTTATTTTTTTGTGGATCAATTTTATCAAAAAAGATTGATGTCTTAATTTTTTTGTTATTTCATAGTTGGTAATTGCACTTAATAATAGGTAGAAATATTCGTTGAGTACTATTTCCCTCGTTCCTATGTAATGATGGAAAAAAATGTCTATCTGAGTTTCTTGTCGGAAGTAGAGTCAATAAAATTGTAACTGCTTATGAGGGCCTAAGCTGTATAAATGAGTTTTTTTTTAACACGGTTATTGGTCCCAAACTAAGCAGAGCTTGTACTATGGAAACCAGATAACTGATATACTACATATACTACTTTTTTTTTGTAAATACATATTTATATAGATAATTACACCCAGACACAGGACCAACAGACATGTTCATGCACACAAATGTTTGTCTTGGGTGGGAATCGAACCCATGACCAGCGGCTTGATAGGTGGTGTCTTAACCAACTGCGCCAACTGGTTGTCAAAGTTATGAGTTTGAATGAATATTAAAACATTTATTCTGGTTCTATCTATACGGGTCTATTAAAAAACATAAAGAGAAATAAATAAGGAAGCCACCACATCCTGTTTACTGATCTCCTGGTACTCGTAGATGGCGGGACCTGCGCTTGTAAGGGTTCCGTCACTTCCACACGAGGTCATGTGAGCCATTGCGGTTGTATACGATGTGACAGCCAAGAGCTGAAGGTAAACAATCAATAAATTATGATGTTGCTCTATTTATTAGAATCGTAGAGGAAGCTAGGTGCCAGATAAGATAGGTTAGATTAGATTTTATATCGAAAAGGCCATATAATTGAACTACACAATTTTTTTTTTTTTATTTAATTTATAAGATTTTATTACTTATACAACATTAAATAAGTATTTACAACAACTATAAATTAAAATAATATTCAAACACTATTTACAAAAATTATCTATTATTACAGGAAATTCCTAATTTAATGTGCAAGCCCTCATTTTTCAAACACTAGATAATCCTCAGGTTTTTTTTTCGAGGTTAATAATTTTTTTTTTAATTAACCATATAAAAAATTACAATAAATAATACAAGAGCCTTCACGAAAGCCTCGTGGGCTTATCTGTGTAGGCGGTCGCCGCAACAACGGTAACTTATTGATAAGAATAAAAATAAATTAATAATATAATAATAATATATAAAATAATTTTCAAACCCGATTTTTTAAGAAATATTCTTTCATTTTCCCTTTGTAACTATCTGTTTCAATGTACCTGTTTGTGACGGTATCTGGTAGTTCGTTAATTATTTTAGGTAGAATATACTAGGTTAGCTATTCAATCTGTACAAAAACTGTTCTTATTTCAAATTAATAGACAGATATCGGTTATTCTAGCCATTGAAATATTACCTAGTTCCTTGTTCAAGCTCTCATGCCATGCATGTGATGCTGTTAAAATCTCATCTGAATATAGGTACCTAGATACATAGATTATTTTATAGATACTTATACCCGATTCCAAAATCGAATGTTGGACCGAACTCGCAATATATAATTTTATGGTACTTGGTCAAAATGTATGAAAATTAAAGATTGGTTCACAATTTCAAGGTTGGTCACGTGATAAATGTTGCTTCTCATCACGAACATAACTAGGTCATGCAAGACAAAATCCTGTTTTTCATTGGAAAGTTACAGGAATTACGCATACGTTATTTAAAAGACATGAAACCGTTAATTTACCTACTTTAATTATAACTACATAAAAATAAGTAACAATTTGCAAACTTGATAATGTAACGATAACAAGCGAACATTCCCACGGTATGTGCTGACTGTGCTCTCTTACTTCATTGTTGATCGTAGTACCTGCTGAGTTTGCATTTATAAGCCAATGATTATAAAACAAAACAGAGAGGACTAAGGGCCCGTTGCTCGTAAGTTAACTTAACTATTACCATGCTTTGACCGTAGTCACTTTGACAATGACCGACACGAGCAACCCAGTTTGCTTTCTTTCGGCGGTTAAATATAGTTAACTTTGACTATGACTTTAACTAAAATGTACGAGCAACCGAACCTAAGAAATGATAATTATTATGTACGTATATATCTTACGTAAGTATAAAGAAAAAAAAAATTGAGTGACAGATAATTTGTGCTCCGATGAATAAAATTAAAAATAATACTTTCTATTGATATTATCGTCCAAATTCCAGTTATTATCATTTATTATGATGCTGTGCTTCTTTATTTATAATATGAGCGTCCGAGCTTTCACCTTTTTGGCATAAAAAGCTCAATTTAAATATTTGATATTGGTTGACATAGATCAGCTGATAATTATATTTTCGTCGCTAAGCAACAAATACCGCACAAGCGCAGCCGATATGATGTAGTGGATTGGGCGTATTTCATAATCACAACAACAATACAGGCCCCGGCAAATTGCCGGCTAATCAAAAACTTGACTCCTGTGACGTCGTCGTCTTGGATTTGGCCGAGAGTGTTTGGGTGTTTATTGACATTTGTCATGTGTAATAAATTATTTCTACATATTTCAATAACATTTCAGTGGTACATTGGGTATATTTAGTATATATCAAACAATAATGTGAAAGTACTGGTATGATTATGGTGTTCTTTGGTTTTTTTTTTTTACAATTTTATATATGTTATAGTTTTTAGTGTTTAGTTTTTCTATGCCCAATACAACTGGAGTTGTCCATGATGTGCCCTTTGTCGGTCAGCAGTCAGGATGTGTATCACTGGAGAATCTCATTCAGTGTCCCAAATGCCCCCACCCACGTTTTTTTAAAGGGCAAAGAGGCTTGAAGATTCATCTTGGCAAATCCCATAAAAACCAAGATGAGTCTTCAAGTTCCGTACCCTCTTCATCTCACATAGTTAATGATAACCAAAATGTTTCATCAACCTCATTTCATGAACATATTACCAAACTCAAAAACTCAATCCCTATTATTAAACGTATCCCTCGTGGAGCTCGCATAAGTGTTGCACAAAAACTTTCAGAATGCATAAAAAATACAATTAATGAAAACAGCAAGCGTGGCTGGGAGCATTTGCTTCTATTTCCCTTTTGTATTCTTCACGTTCAGGATAAAAAAAAGACAATAACAGTTAATATTAAAAATAATTGTAATACCCCTATTCAGACTCAAAATTTAGATATACACCCTTTCAGACGTAACTTTAATATACCAAATTTAGTTGAATGTAAAATGAGTGAAGGCGACATCAAAGGAGCTGCTCGCCTTCTTTTCTCCAGCGACACAATGGCTCCTGATGATTTGAGCACCCTCAGTGCCCTGAAAGGCAAACATCCACCTCCAGCAGCCAGCATAGACCTCCCGGACCCACCTCTTCTGTCGGATCAGGCATTAAAAGTATCGCCGCAGGATGTCCTCGGTTGCGTCATGTCCTTTCGCAACGGCTCAGCAGGCGGGATCGATGGATTGACCCCGCAACATCTTAAAGACCTACTGTGTGTTACTTCAGGCGAAACTGCTGAGAAGTTGTTGAAGGACTTGACGGACCTGATAAATTTAATGTTATCGGGTCAAGTGAACGAGGATATCCTTGATATTCTGTATGGTGCAAATTTATGTGCACTGGCTAAAAAAGATGGTGGGGTCAGACCGATAGCTGTAGGTACTACTTACCGAAGGCTCGCAGCAAAGGTTTGCTGTAAAGCAGTTACCGGTTTGACCTCTTACTTTCAGCCGGTCCAGCTTGGGTTCGGCTCGAGGGGTGGTTGTGAGGCAGCAGTGCACTCACTGCGCACTTATTTAAAAAATCGGGGAGGCGATGTTTTGCTGAAGGTGGATGTGAAAAACGCCTTCAATGCTGTGGACAGGGGAACCCTCCTTAAACAAATTAAAGATCAAATTCCTTTTTGTTACAAATTTTTATGGCAATGTTACAGTTCACCGACAAAATTAATGTATAAAAATAACCATTTGTTTTCAGCAGTTGGATGCCAACAAGGTGATCCTCTTGGACCAGCCATCTTTAGTCTCGCCATTCATCCCATCATAAAAAATCTGAATTCAAAATTTAACGTATGGTACCTCGATGATGGTACCTTAGGCGGTGAAGCGAACACAGTCTTAGGTGATTTAACTACCCTCATCACAGAGCTTCAGAAAATTGGTTTGGAACTAAATTTCTCAAAATGTGAACTTTTTATACCAGATTTGTTTGATCATGATACAAAAAATTCAATCATTTCTCAATTTAATCATTTGGCTCCAAATTTAAAAATTATAAACAAAAGTTCGCTTCAACTCCTAGGGTCACCAATTTTTGAGGATTCTTTTTCTACTTTCATTCAAGATCAAATTCAAAATTTTAGCCAATGTTCAGACCGCTTACAAAAAATTCCTACTCATATGGCTTACTATATTATTCGGCATTGTCTATTTGTTCCAAAATTTACTTATGTGCTACGCAGCTGCCCTCTGTGGCAACATCAAAATATTCTGGTAAATTTAGATAATATTATTCAACATACGCTCACCTCTATTATAAACATCAATTTGGATGATCGTTCATGGACCCAGGCTTCTTTACCAATCAGGTTTGGAGGCCTTGGGATCCGCAAAATTTCAAGTGTATCTCTACCAGCATTTCTTTCCTCAGTTCACAGTGTGCGAGACCTCATCGGAAGTATTCTAAATCCGTCACTAGGTGACTTTGAGGTTTCGTTCCTGTCTGAGGCCAGAAATGCTTGGGTGATGGCTAGTTCAAGCACAGAATTACCTTTGTCCACACATTCACAAAGACTGTGGGACGAGCCGCTGAGTAGACTGTCATATACGTCTCTTTTACAGTCATCTGACAGTACTGCTGAGCGAGCTCGTCTCTTAGCAGTAGCTAAATGGGAGTCAGGGCACTGGCTAAATGCCCTTCCATCAACCAATACGGGCACATTATTGGATAACTCAACATTCCGGTTGTGCACTTGCCTAAGATTGGGTACTATATGTAATGTCCCTCATCGCTGCTCCTGCGGGGACAATGTGGATGAGCTTGGTCACCATGGCCTATCGTGCAGTAGGAGTGCTGGGAGGCTTTCGCGTCATGCGGCACTCAATGACTTAATCCGTCGGGCTCTTGTCACCGTTGGTGTACCGGCAGTTTTAGAACCAAATGGCCTGGTGCGCGACGATGGCAAGAGACCAGATGGAATGTCATTGGTGCCGTGGAAGATGGGAAGGCCGTTGGTGTGGGATGCTACGTGCGTCGACACCCTTGCGCCTTCCCATCTTACAGACACGTCTGTAGCTGCCGGCGCTGCGGCTGCACAACAAGAGTGCCTCAAGCGTCGCAAATATGTTGGTCTACAGAGGACCAACATATTTTTGGCATTTGGGGTAGAAACTCTAGGGCCTTGGGGACCAGAGGCTCATCTTCTGTTCAAAGAGGTCTCCTATCGACTCATTCAGGCCTCTCATGACAAGAAGGCTGGCACGTATTTTGCACAAAGAATTAGCATTGCTATTCAGCGTGGCAATGCGGCCAGCCTTCTTGGCACGCTACCGCTAGGCAGCGATTTGGGACAAATTTTTTACTTATAAGTAGTTAGGTAGTAAGAAGTTTTTATTTTTATTTTTTTTATGTACATAGTTAATGTTAGTTTAGTTTAGATTATATAGTTTTAAAGAAAGTAAAATATTGTAAGAAACACAAAAAAAAAAAAAAAAATAAGTATTTGACTCACGGCTTTTGTTATGATGCTGTCTGTAAGCTCATTTTTCGTAAAAATATAAAGTCCAGTCTGTGACTTCAAAAATACGTAATTAATCATTGTATTAAAATGCGTCATCAGCTTACCATTGCCAAGGTTACGTTTTTACAATTTATGAAATAATGTTTAATTTTGTATGTAAACTATTGCAAAACTGGGTTATAATAAGTCGGTACATTAAAGAAATTCGTTCTTGAAAAACAATGTTTTTCCTAGAATTTGTGACAAGCGTTGAATTTCATGATGTCGTACTTTTTCTGATGTATAGTTTATTTTTTATGTAGGCACTTTCTTTCACAAGTAATGTTATGGTATTAATTAAATCTAGGTATGGATTTGTATGAACAATGTTTCTCAAGTTTACATCAATTTGTTGTACTTAATAGTAATTAATTATTTAAATAATTGTTGTAATACGGAAACAATAATTGTGTACCAGGCTATTATAAGTAAGTAGGTATGTACATGTACCTAAAGTATCCGCTGATATCGACAGCAGGCGCCGCTCGCGTCATCACAATGATAATGCAGAGTCAGTTTCAATGGAAATGATATGTGCAGTGCACTCATGCTCCCCTGGTATTTAAAATAATAATTATTAAATGTTAATCAAGGTTAAGTTCACAATTAATTACAAATTAATTGAAATAATATTATTTTTTCTTTAGCTATTTAATAAAGAAAGATAATATGTAGGTACTACTTTAATCATATCAGTTACCTAGGGCTAGTTATCTAGAAATTACATCGAGTAGGAGGTAATTAATTATCATAATTAAAATAGTATTTAATAATTTTACTGTAATTAAAACACACAAAAAACAAATTTTGCCTGCAAAATAAAATTTCTCGTTTGCTTTCAATATATCGAAACATTAAAAATAAAAAATAATATTTTATGATAAATCCTATCTATATTTTTTTTAAATTACCATAGGTAGGTAGTACCAACAATTTAAAAAATAGGTAGCTACATGATATAGGTAAAGTTAATGTAATAATAATATATAATTAATTTGATGAAAGACATAACAGTACATAGATTGTGACACTAGTAAAATAAGGAAACAAAGATGACTGGAAAAAACACCACATACAAAGTATAAGGTCATTCATTATAAAAATATTATTTATCACGTTTAAAAAAAGCATCTACATTAAATTTTCACCAATAACCTCCCACAATTTATTTCAATAAAGAAAATTATATTTTTTATTATATCCCTCAAACCATCATTCGAGTGAGCCGTACGTAACATAATATCTCGGAAACCGGATAGCAGACAGTATGGCGCGGCCTTAAGTTTTCTTTTTTAATTTTTATTTCTTTTTTGTTGTAGAAAAAGTCAAAGGACTTTTATCTTGAAGCCTGTTTTATTTTTAACAGACCTTTTTGTTTCGTGTGTGATCCGATGGTTGATGAACGAATTGTTTTGGTAGTTTTATTAATCCGAAGTTGATGAGACATCGTTGAACAAGTTACTGATTTGTGTATGTTTTTTTATAAATAGGTACTAGTTTATACTATATTTTTGAGATTTTTTTATTATATATTATCATGAAAATGCTTGTATTTGATTACAATAAGTGGCTAAAAAGCACACAAAGCATATAATACCTAGCTCTCAAGTGCAGCTGTTGGAACACACCGTCGTCAGGATATTTGCAAAATACCTAATTATTGTCAGAAAAAGATTTCGTAACATAATTATAATTTTTAAACATAATTAAAGCCACTAAAGTTAGGTATATGTTTGAGTTAACTAATATAGATAAACTTAAACTCAATTTACATTAAAATAAACCATCCGTATGTCAGCTGAAGAAAACCAGGCGAACCCTTTGACATGACAAATATTTTTGCCATTCGACACCTAATGTTAGTTTTAAACACGGGGTAATTTTAAAAATGATATTTTCTGCCTTCACTTCTAATGAGTGTTCCAAATTAGAATGGTTTGCAGTTACTTTTTAAATATGATGCTATTTTAGTCGAATTGATAGAATAACTTTTTTTTTATTTTTACTTTGTATAGGCCTGTGTTTGACCAAAATGTCACCTTAGTCAGTGATGATGTGGCCTATGATGGTAAGCACATAAAGCCAAGAATGTTTTTTTTTTTAAATTGGAAATTATTATTAAATCTGGCCGTTTCCCCGATAAAAAAATCTCCAAGTCGAAACTTCAAAAGTAAAATTTTGTTTGATTCAATATTAAATTAAACGTTTTAATTTATGTAAATTCATTAGTGAATTTGAAATTACTTAAAAGACAAAGTTGCGCCTGTTAAAAAAATAAGAAGATTGACACTTCCTTTTGTTTCCAAAAATAATACAAAACCCTACATCAAGAACACATGTTCAAAATCGAAATCAGCGACCGAAAACTTATTTTAACTAACACATACCATTGGTTGTGGAAACTCGATATTTTTGCACGAAATAAGTAGGGATTGTTGTAAAAAAAAATATTTTTCTACAAATCATCCGCGCATGTGCACTGCGGTTTTTAGTTACGTCGATTAAACAAAAAAAACATTTTTATTACCTGTCAATGGAACGTTTTTGAAATATGGACAAGCAATCGTAGAAAGGGTCAACTTTTTGCAATTGTCAAATAATTAATGCCATTTGTTAACCCTTTCATCTGATACCGGTGTTTCGGTGACCCCTTGGGAATTTTATATAAAAACCCTTTTTATTTTTTTATGATTGTTTGATTTTAGAGGTTTGACTTTTTACCAAAAAAACTTTAGATTCTACCATGGGAAAATATTTATTAATTTGCTTGCTTAAAATATAGATCGAGTACTGAAAAAATTATTGTTTATTGAAATTTCTTAGTGGATAGTTTAAATAAATAAAACAAGGTTTTTTTGTGGAAATTGCTCTGGATGACGAATAGAAAAAAAAATAGTCTACCTCACAGGTCTACCTGCGCAAATTTTTTGCTCAAGTCAACAGGACTATTTTATTATATTTACTAAGTATATGCTTGTGTTAGACTGCAATCTCACCGTTCACAATTGTTCTTAATACTTGTAAATTGCAGTTTAAGATTACAAAAAACAATATAATCTCTAGAATACATACATACGTATATCAAGGAAGGACTTTTTGTAACAAACACGCAAGTGTTTTAATACAAAGTGACACCATATAATATATTTTACACATTCACGCTTACGCCTTGCGGACAGTTCCCAATTAGAACCCATTTAGAATTAAAACTAAAGCAATCCCCCACCGGACACAGCTGGGCCGTTTCTAGCCTCTATTTAGTTTAGTTCTGTCTTGTTAGTCATTCATTACATTAGTAATGCACGACCACATTATAGAATGCTCTATCATTAGTATTGTCCATTCAAATAACAACCTTATATCTTAGATGTGAGTGTATCAATCATTTTTTTAAATGATAATTTAAATTTGTAGAATGCAACGAGATAAACATGGCGGCCACAGAACGAGTGAGACGTCAATCACCTGTCAACGACGTCCCGTTTT
This sequence comes from Tethea ocularis, assembly GCA_963555595.1. Lineage (NCBI taxonomy): Eukaryota > Metazoa > Arthropoda > Insecta > Lepidoptera > Drepanidae > Tethea > Tethea ocularis. Next base: position 5,907,429 of record OY741979.1, read on the forward strand.
CTATGTGCTCCTGGTACTGCCAAACATAATGTACCGGGATTTGTTGAGAGTTAAAATCTGTAACTGCATTTTTTCGTGTCTGTTTGTCTGACAGATTGTATTTTGAAAACGTTAAGAATGTTTTTGTTGAATCGTTTCAGTGATTACTACAATGTCAATGGATTTGTAGATAAAAAACACGAACTATTTCTTAAAGGAAACCACAGAGGTATTCAAATTCATTATCTCACTAACCTACATCTAAGTCTATACTTTGTGGTTTTCCACTGTCTCTCACGAATATCCGTGAACGTTTGAAAACAATACATTGATAGAACATTTTTACGCTTCAGTAACACTATTTATTTTCTAATATTATATAAAAATGTTCAAATAAAGCTGTGTGTGATTTAATAAATATTCCACTTTACTTGTTATGTATATAAATTTCGTCTATTGTAACATTAATGATTCGCAAAAAAAGTTAAAGTTGTAAAAGCTTACAATTTTTTTTGCGTTTGCCCAAAAACGCAAAGGTCGCGGTATTAGTTCTCAGGGGTCACAATTATAAATAAGTTGTAATTTTGCAACCCTTTCCAAACATCTTATCAAATCAACAATGTATTCAATATAAAATAGTTTAAATGTTTTTAAGAAATTTAGAGAAAGAATGAACGATATGACCCCAACTTTTTCTGAATGAAACGTGGTTATTTTTTCCACATTTATTATTTTAAAAATGTTTACAACATAAGGGGTGTGAATGTGTCTTTATTTTTAACTGACTTCAAAAAAGGGGGAGGTACTCAATTCGACTGTATGTTTTTTGTATGTTTGTTACGCGATTACTCCGCCACATGTGAACCGATTTTAAAAATCTTTTTTTATTAGAAAGAGTATACTTCTGAAATGGTCCCATTGTCACCAAATCTTAGGATCTGTTGATAGAAATGGAAAAAAAACGGCGAAAAACTAAAAAAATAAAAACAAACATCTTTTAACAAAAAGAGAACCGACTTAAATCAAAAAAAAAATTAAACCAGGTACAAAGAAGAAGCATAGAGTCAAATCTGGAGAAAAATCCACGATTGTATGAATACTCCTTTCGGCAAATCTTTTCCTTCAAAACGTCCCACGTCACACGATCCTGCTCATTGCACGAAAAAACGGGAGCTCGCAGTGAAGTGTTAGCAAATAAAACTCAAGGGTTGACCTCTGCGGTGCGTCTCGATTGTAGTTGCAGCTGTGTCATACTTATAAAGCCTGCTCAACTTCCGTTTCTTGTGAGATATGGCTACGTTCAAGATTTTCAGGAAAAATAACAAATATATTATGAGATAACTAGTATAGGTACCTAGTCGAAGGTCTATTTTATTTAGGTGCAAAAGGACTTGATTGATCCTTATTCTAAATACTTTGCCGTGTTTTTAACGTATAAAACCAAACTTTTCAAAAACAAGACGTAAACATGTCTATCTTGTTCGGTCAAAATGTATGAAAAGTTTGCATTTTTTTTCCTGACTTCATGGTTGGTCCCAAAATAAAAGTTATTCATATTAATGATGAGTCCAATAATCCTTGAAAATTTAGACGGTGCGGTGATTAAAAAATCACCAGTATTTTATTATTAAGTTAGTCATGATTAGAAACTTTTTGTGAAATTCACCCAGGAGACTAGACAGACACCTAAGAGAGGGCAGGTGGATGTCCGCGCCAGGCCGGCGCCTCTTGTTTGCCGACCACTCCCGACCGCCCTCGTGTCATGCCACCCTAGTACTTTTGGGGAATGTGTGCAAACATTTATAGAGCCGACATGCAAAAAAAGTGCCACCCATACGAGGCATTTATTACTTTTTCTAAAGAAATGCAAAATTGGTTCGCTCTTTCAGGATAGTCCAAAGATTCAGAAATAATTTGCAATACACTATTATTATGTATTGGAAGCCTTAAATTGGAATATCAAATGAATGTCAGACTGACATGATACCGAAGTATATTTTGAAAATAAATTTCGCAAATAAATAATATTCAAAAAATGCTAAAAAACCTCTCGATAAAAATTACGAAGTACAATATAGTGATAATATCTCCAGGACTATAAATAATCTAAGCCGAGCAGCATTTCATAAATTTACATATACCTACCAGCCTACCAGTGATACTTTCTGTAAAAGTTTATATAGAAAAAAGTACAAGTGCTAGCTACAAATTAATATAAATAGAAGGGCTATGAGCTATGGTTAAAGTGCCGGGAGCATCTGGAGTTTATCTTCATACAAGATTTCAAAATCAGCTGCAAATGTAATTTTTGACGGATCATATGCAATCGACTTCCATGGTAACCAGAGCACCATGGCAACCTTGTCACTTGCAAAGAGAATTTAATACTTGGTCACTTGATGACCAGCTGAGGTCGAGGAAGATTCTCTCTGTTTCTTTATTGTAATTTTATGTAAAGTATTTTATCATAGTGAACATTTTGTTAGGGTTCTTTTGAAACGTTTTGATCAAAATATATTTAAGCTATTTTTGTTCTAATGTCGCAGACTTCCGATGCAGGTTGCCAATATAATAGTGACGCAACATTGTTACAGTGCCCACAATGTTCCCAGCCACGGTTTTTCAGAGGAGAACGAGGTCTAAACATTCATATCGGAAAGACACATAAATTACTATCTCAGCAGACTTCTTCTTCTCTTCATTCACCAGCTGTACAAAATGCATCTGAAAAACCACCCTTCTGGAAAACTCTGAGCAACTTGAAATATAACACGCCTGTTATCAAACGGATTCCTAGAGGTGCTCGCATAACGGTCGCTCAAAGTTTATCAAAATTAATAAACACAATAGTTAAAGAAAACACAACTCAGGCCTGGGAACATTTATTTCTTTTTGCCTATAGTACACTTCATGTCGACACTCGCAGCGGCTCTCTAACCAAAAATATTAAACAAAACTGCACCAGATTTTCCATCGCTAACGTCGATCAATCGCAAGCATTTAACAAACGATGCTACAATTTATTTAAAAAAATAGAAAATAAAGTAAGTGATGGAGATTTGAAGGGAGCCGCCAACCTTCTCTTTACCAATGATGTCGTCGCTCCTGATTCCCCGGTAACTCTTTCGGCTCTACAGGACAAACATCCACCCTCTTTGGCACCACTTCACCTCTCTTTATTACCAGATCTTGCACAGCCCCTCCAAATTACATCAAAAGACGTTTATCATGCCATAATGTCATTCAAGAATGGCTCTGCAGGTGGCCTTGATGGTTTAACGCCTCAACATCTAAAAGACCTTGTTTCTAGATGTACGGGGGACGCGGGCAGGGTGCTTCTTGATAACATTACGGATCTTTGCAATCTCTTACTTACAGGTCAAGTTAATACTGAGATAGCCGACATTCTTTTTGGTGCAAACCTGTGTGCATTGAAAAAAAAGGATGGAGGAATTAGGCCAATTGCGGTAGGTAGCACTCTCCGCCGTATTGTATCAAAAATTTGCTGCAAATACATTCTCCCTGGTCTTTCTGAGAAATTCCAACCGTTACAATTAGGTTTTGGCTCTAGAGGGGGTTGTGAAGCAGCAGTGCATGGCCTCCGGACTTATCTAAAAAGTAATATAGGTGAAGTGGTACTTAAAGTGGATGTAAGGAATGCTTTTAACTCTGTGGACAGGAACACACTGCTGAATGAAGTAAAAAGTCATACACCGGAAATTTATAAATATATTGAGTTATGTTACGGTGCCCCGTCAAATCTTATTTACAGAAACCATATGATTCATTCTGCAGTGGGCTGTCAACAGGGGGATCCACTCGGGCCAGCCATATTCAGTTTGGCTATCCATCCCGTTATATCTTCTCTCAAATCGAAATTAAACATCTGGTATCTAGATGATGGTACCCTTGGAGGCGAAGCGTCAACAGTTTTGGAAGATTTAAAATCGATCATCATTTCATTTAAAAAAATTTGGTTTAGATCTAAATTTTGCTAAATGTGAATTGTATATTCAAGACTCAGTCCCGGTTTCCAAAAAATCTCTTATCTGTGAAAATTTCAATTCATTAACTCCCAACATAAAAATTTTAGAAAAGCAATCCCTTCGCCTCTTGGGAGCTCCAATTCTAGATGACTCTATCCCCCCGTATTTAGAAGAACAATCATCAAAATTTAATGATATCTCCGACCGTCTACAGAAAATTAACTCACATATGGCATTTCAAATCATTCGATTTTGTCTTTTTGTACCAAAATTTATGTATGTCCTTAGGTGCAGTCCAGTTTGGAAATTTGGCGATCAAATGGATTCTTTAGACAACGCTGTGCAAAAAATTCTTACGAAAATTCTAAATTGTCCTATAAACGACCGCGCCTGGTGCCAGGCTTCTTTGCCCATTCGTTTTGGTGGCTTGGGTATCAGGAAAATCTCAAGTGTCTCGGTCCCAGCGTTTTTATCCTCCACTTACAGCACTCAAAATTTATTCAACAAAATTATTAATACATCACTCGGTGATAACCAGATTCAATATAGTGCTGAGGCTAGAGATGCTTGGTTCGCTCTCTGTCCGAGTGAGAGCATCCCTCAAAATCCCAAATCTCAAAAACAATGGGATGAGCCGCTCTGCAAACGAGTACAGTCACATCTTCTTCAAACTAGTATTAGTATTGCAGAGCGAGCTCGTCTCCTCGCTGTTTCCGAGCATGAATCAGGATATTGGCTTCAAGCCCTTCCTTCAGCTAATATTGGTACCCTGCTGGATAATACTTCTTTCTCCGTAGCCGTTAGTCTGCGTCTTGGCACAAAAACATCCGAGCCACATCGCTGCCCCTGTGGGGATGACGTCGACAAACTCGGACACCACGGTCTTTCATGTCGCCGCAGCGCTGGCCGCCTATCGCGCCACGCAGCTATCAATGACGTCATTCGTCGGGCCCTTACCTCCGTCAACGTGCCGGCAATTTTAGAGCCGAACGGTGTTGCACGTGATGATGGTAAGAGGCCCGATGGTATGACGTTGATGCCCTGGAGTAGAGGAAAAGCGTTAGTGTGGGACGCAACTTGTGCGGATACCCTGGCACAGTCCCACCTACAATCTACTTCATGTGTGGCGGGTGCGGCTGCTGTAGCTGCGGAAAACCAGAAGCGGCGGAAATATGTAGATCTCAGTGAGAATTACATATTTCTACCGTTTGGGGTAGAGACTATGGGACCGTGGGGGCCAGATGCCCGGACCCTTTTTAAGGAGCTGTCGACGCGTCTCATCGACCGCACAGGTGACCAAAAGGCTGGCTGCTACCTCGGACAACGGATAAGCCTTGCTATCCAACGAGGCAATGTGGCCAGCCTTCTGGGCACTCTACCAGTGGGCAGCAACTTCAACGAAATTTTTTATTTATAAAAAAAAAATTATGTAGTATTTAGTAAGTATTATTTTTTATTTATTTAGAATATTTCTTGTAAATAATTAGATTTAGGTTCTGTTTAATTAAATAGCATGTATTTCACGTAGCATAATATAAATAGGAAAGGAAAATATAACACTTATTGATTGGAAGCCTGTATAAAACCTGAAAAAGAAAATTTACAAAACAATAATTATGTTTAAAATAAAATTGATTGTTTTCTTATAAACAAAAAAAGAACTGGGTAACCAATGTATATGCTAATTGTATGCGTATAGTTGAATGTGAATGAAATCTGATTTGCCTACTCTGGTGAATTTTATTTCATTTAATTTAACCAAAATTAAACAAATTCCATCGGCATAAAAATCATTGCCTAATGGATGCCAAAAATAATTTTGATCGATTAAACCGCAAAATGGCAAGCGCTTACGAAAGCAGCCATTAAACTGTTTGTTCTATTAAAAGGGGCAATAGAAACAAACATTATTTCGTGGAGAGACCCCCCTATTGTTTGGGAAGTGACTACTCGAAACGGTTTTGTCTAAATTGTGAAGTATTCTCTATTAAAATATTTATTCCAGGTACCCTATATCACCTCGCAGTTACTCCAATATTCCCAGGATAAAAAGAAGCCGAAGTAACTCCCCGATCACTAAAGTATATCAATGCCATAGAATAATAGTTGATGCGTGAAAAGACAGCCCAACAAACACACTTTCGCATTTATAGTATTGTAGGCTATGCCAAAAATATTATAAATAGGTTATAACAAAAATAAATGTCTACGAAGATAACCAATGAAAATTACTTTACGACAGTAAACATTTGCATGTAGGTACAGCATCTATGGACTACTAATATACTACTTAATAAATAAATCGGTATTTCTATACTTACTGAATTTACTGACAGTCGATCTAATAATAGGTAGATGTTTATTTTTTACTTTTAATTTATTGGTATCGTTGGTATAAAAAAAATAAGTAGAAAAATTAAGTAGGCGCGCCCTATTTTCTACCAGGCGCATACGTAACAAACAAGTCAAATTATGTGATTACTAAGGAACAATGCGCGAATAGTGGTCATGGTTACGGATTTCAATTAGGGAATCACAATTTACAGACGCGTGGCGGGAAGGCGGCCGCAACGTTTATTGTTTGCATTCGTAATATAATCACTATGATTATAATTTTACTTGAATTAAGTTTATAATAATCCCAATAATTTTAATGAAAATTTTCAAAAATATACTGATATAAAAAAATCTGAATACGATCGCCAACGCAGATACAAATAAATATCAGCAGTATTGTAAAATAAAATACATTATCATGACTGTATCAAAAATAATTCGTTTGATAGTCAACTGTAATAAGCAACATTTACGGTATAAAATAATATAAATAACGCAAATGATATAGAGCATGTTCTAAGTTTCACGCAGGCTCACCGCCGACCGCAAGGCGTTGCCTGCGGAAACCGCAGACGGGGCCGTCACACGCTCCATACACTGCACTGCACGGTGTAACGAAAGAAAACCAATGGTAATAAGAGACAAATAAAGTGGCTTTTATTTTAATAACCTAGGCCTAAAAAAAATCCTTAAATATAAAAACTTCAACAAATAATAATAAAATGCACTTTTTGAGGATATTGTTTCTCAGACAAGCCGTAAGATTTTAAATAAAATAAAATGAAATTTAGGTATTTATTCAGGTACACACGGCCATAGATCAAGCTACACACTGCGGCACCTTATGCGTTTGTAATAGGCGCTATTTTGCAACAAAAATGAGTAGCTTGATCTGTGGCCGCGTGTACATATATATTATAGTCATCCACAATTCCACATCTATGCAGTATGTATGATCAAAGTAGTGTATTTATAACTGAAATATATTTTCCATTTTTTTTCTAAAATAACGAAATAATTCGGAATTTTAATGTGTATAGAAAACGTCCCACTATGCGGCAAAAACAGCTAGAGCATAGAGCATAGAACGGTCACCTAATATAACGGGTGCTCGGTCACGGGATATGAGCAGAGCTCTGCCGTGATATGATACCCTGGTAGTCATCAGGCTCAGAATTGTGTTTTGAGGAGCTTATGACAAATATTTATTGTAAACTTGCCGACAGTGTGAAATAGACCACATTTCAAGTTCATACCAAAATCACATAAAAAAGCCAGTTTTAATAGAATTTTGTAATTTTCACGGCGGCTTATCTAATTTTTCTTCAATAAAATAAAATTGCCATATTGGATCAGTCGATTTTACTAACAACAGCATATTATATCTTCGAGTGTGTTTACCATTTTATTGCCCATCTTTACATTATCTAGAAGGTTGGATCTAGGAGGGTAGCGATGGAAGTAGAGACTGGCTACAAGTAAAATATGTATTAAGTAAATACAAAATGTGCAGTCTTACTAGAAAACTTAAAAATATAACAAGCACATGTAAGTACTTAGGTATATATACCTAGGCGTTGAAACACAGTTTTGTAAGGGCTCAGACACATCACCACAGCGCGACGCCGTCACCGTGAAACGGCACGGGTACGGTGCCGTGCACGTTGCGATACACCGGCTCACGATGGAAACTGATCGACACTGTCACTTGATGATTGGCTGTCACTAAGTTCGTACATGTTAGTGCAATAAAATAAGGCTGATAACATCGATGTTGATTTGTTAATTTCATTAGTAGATGCACGTCCCGTTCTCTGGGACAAGATAATAAGTATAATCCTTGATTGTAAGCCCTCCCTCTCCCCCGGTAACGCCCTGAGCCGAGGTTCGTACCCCCTTCGGGGCTGCCCTAAATGTTGTTGCCCGGCTGAGAGCCCTCTGCGCTCGCCGGTTTGTCCGCTAAGGTTGCTGCAGCCATCAGAGGCAAACAGACCAACTTTAGTCCTTTAAAAAAAAATCCTTGATTGTCTTGTCCCAGAGGTGCACGGCACCGTTTCACGGTGGCGGCGCCGCGCCCTGGTGATGTGTCCGAGCCCTAACAATGTAGTTAAAATAAACGTTAAGGTTTAACATGTTTACACCCACGTATGCGTAATGGAGACGTCGCCATCTCAAACATTAAAACTACATTGTTAACATAATAATAAGCTGTCTTTTTAAACGTAAGTAAAGTAACATGATTTACTATTATTATCACAGAACTTGACTTGGTTCTCGTTCCACCAAAAGCACTACAGTGAACTTTTTCATAACTAAATAAATGTCATGCAAATAATATAAATTGCAAGATTTTAGATAAGGAGCTTTTTTTCCCAAGTCCAAGAAAATATGAATTAAAGTCGTGTGATATGTTTAAATATACCGTTTTATTAATATATAAAATAAAGTTAAGCAAGTGCAATGGGCAGTTGAAATGAAATATAAAAAAAATATTATATAAAAATGGTAATAGTACATGGCCATTCTGTTAACCTCTGTACTCGTTTACCTGCCAGTTGTTTTTAAAATAAAGAAAACAATGAAATGTCACAGGAAAAGTTTTAAATCTTTCAAAGATAAAGTTTCGCATTAGCGTCACGTGGCTCGTTCATTAAGTTTTGACAGATCATTTGGCGCGTGTTTTCAAATACGCTGCTTGACGTCTCTTTCACCAACTTAATTCTACACCTTTCAAATTCAAAAGAGCACCTTACAACATTGGTATAAAGTTTATATTAGAACTACTATAATGCATCTAAGAGCAAACAACTAGTGTTTTATTTTTTTGGTGGGAACAAAGGGGTGTAGTGAGTGCCACGTGGCAGCCATTATCCGGTGGAAAGTCCGTAATTAATAGGAAAAGTACTCTGAAATTCCCCACGGTGGGATTAAATTATGTTATTATGGTGAAATCCTTTTTATTTTAACGGAATAATGATATAGTAGGATTCAAATTTCTCGCACCATCACGCTGGGAGCCGCAAAATGCAAGTTAAAAGGAACTATACCTAGGTCAATTCTTCGCCTCACGATTAGGAATTGCAATCCCGCAGTTAATTTAATCCCGTAGGGTTGATTAATACCAGATATTTAATATTCGCAGGTAACGAGTAAATGAATCAAGTAGATTTTTTAATCAAAAACCTGTAGTTTCAATTCAATTTTATAACATAATTTCAAATTTGCAGATTATTAAGTTTAGCGGGATCCCGCGGGAATGCAGGATCCCGTTTTGCGGGATTGCAATCCCTACTCACGATATAGTCAGTGAAAGCCTATCCAAATTGCTCTAAACAATCTTCTGTATTTTCATCTAAATATGTATACCACACGACACTGATTGAATATGTGCATAATACAAAATTTACATTCCTTTCTTTTTTGCAGATTGATAACACGAAACAGGTTATAGTATTTACTTATTCTGCCTACCTTACTGTTTACTTTATCTTTTTTTCCAAGTAATCCACAGAAGACTAATGTACTTTTAAACAGCGCAAGTAGGTATTAATGTACAAATATTTGCCAATCAACCGCCTGGTTAGTTGGCAATGCAAACTTGAAATATTAGGTACCTACCCGAAGCTATTGACATTGGAACAGGTGGCACCAATATTTGCACAAAGCTACTGAAATGGAAAATAAAAGTTTAGGGTCTTTGTTATCGTGCCTTCTGTGTTCAGCACCATTTAGTAATTAAATACATGCCTACACATCTCTCCAAGATCCTATAAATAGAACCGACGACTTGAACTTATTCCCCTTTATTACAAAATATGGTTTAAAGCAAGTCAATTAAAAACCAAGCTTTTAAATGTATCTGTTACTTTCTGACGTCATACAATAAACATAAACCGGGGTTAAACAAACCTGGGGCTTACAATGTTTTACGTACCTACGGTGCCTACGGGTAATGTAATAAGGATATTTTGCAGGAAAATAAAAATCCGTATTTTTATCCCTCGGGAACGCGAATAAAATCGCGAGACTGCAAGTTTATTATTAATTAAGTAGATCCCGTTAAAATTCCCACCTTTCTAAAACTAATATTAGTGTAAAAATTCTAATAACACGTTGTTTACGTCACGTACTCGTAAGCGTAGCGTGGGTATCACTTTACCTACTTGTAATATGATAGATTGTGTGTTTTGCATCGTGACTAGCCGCCTGGAGAGAGATAGTAAGGTACGTGCTGCATTCATAAGCTATAGTCCATTTCATATAATGTACATGTAACACATTAATAATGTATTAACCTCTTTTTGACAGCCGACATTCACTGCGAATTTTTTTTTACTGTCCGGGAGCCGGAGCTTTATATAAATTGTGAATAATGGTTATCTGGCAAGTCATTCAGAAACCCTAATAAGCGCTATCAAACAAGTGTAGACTCCAGACAGACGGACTACATTTCAACTACACTCCGTCTGCAAATTTACAGTTTGAATGCAGTTAGTAATGACTGCAAATCAACCGTGCAGCCCGATTGCAGTCGGAGTGCAGTTGGCGTGCAGTTCCAACGACTTTACGCGGGCTGGTCTGTTTAAACCCTGTAGCATTAGCTTTATGTGGACAACATACCTAGCGAGCCATCAAGTCAGACGCGCGACAGATTTTATCTTTCGATAAATATTTTACTTCGCTATACAAATCAAGAATAAGATTTAAAACAATACTTGGCTATATATTTTCCATATTAGGCATTGTTTTTTTTATTAGATCATCAGATCAGTTACCTGAAATTTTAAAGATTAAAAATGTACATTACTTTTCCAAGAAGAAAAGATTATCAATTGACGCTGAACTGAGACGTTCAGTTCGGAGGTTGCTCTTACTCAAATTACTGATGTTACTTCCTCGGAAGTCAGCTAAAAAGAACCGTGAAGAATCCCAACAAGGTTACCTTTATTAGACAATGGGCTTTTTTCAAATGCTTGATAATTTCAAAACAATATAAATGTAAAGAGAAGCTAAAACAAATTCATCAACTGTTCATTTTCGGTCGCACGGCTTTGTCGTTTGCCCCCTCAGTATGGATTGACTGACTTCACATCAAAAGTCATTAGGTATGGGTAGGTATATGAGTAGATACAACAATACCTTAAAATTTTACTACACATTGCAAAGTAACCTGGAATAATAAATACTTTCCCTTAACCATTACAAGAGGTATCTTTTTTTTAATGTCATAAGGTTCATCAATCTACCTGTATCCAGAAAATTTCTTTCACAAATAGGATGACACATTACTTAACCCCGAAGGTTATAGGCTACTTTTTATCCCGGGAACGTGGGTGAAACCGCAGGGGACGGCTAGTTTATTAATATACCACCAAACAAGGGACTTGCCAATGTTTTGCCGAACTCTTTGCATATTTTTTTCCTAATGCCTTTTCTTTATGAAGGTCATTCGTTTGATAATTAATCACCTAAATATTTTCCTCCAATGTTTATACCTCCCTAGTCCATTGTTCTATGAGCTTAATCTGTTTGCCTCTATGTTTGCGGTCGCGGGTTCGAGTCCCTTCTCCGTCAATATTATTATATCGTCGATGTGTCTTTAATTTCGTTTGTAAACCTTACCGGTTCATTTGGTGGTACTAAAATGGCTTTCGAGGAAGAACTGCTTAACTGATCTGCTTTGAGTATAATTCATAACTGTATAATTAGAAGAAGTAAAATTAATATTATTTTAATTTTATTTACATATACAAACTTAGTTGTATTTATGCAAAACATGTTAATTTTGTTTTAATGCAATAATTTATTAACATAATGTTTACTTCACTCACAGCTATTGTAATAGGGTAGTTGTTGACTGACATATCAAATCAGCTACTTTTTAATAAATGTCAAAACGATAGTTTATATGGAATTTTGTATGAAATATTACACAATGACGTCAAAGTTTCACAGCATCAAATCATCTACTCTTAGTGGGTATACTGGTAATTAAAAATCATAAAAAGCATTAAATATACAACATATTTGATATTTCCGCGTGTTTTTAGATGTTTTATGCATTGGCTAGTGTTTGGTCATTTATTTTTGACACTGTCAACTACCCTATTTAGGCACATACATCATTATCCTTTAGTAAAAACATTTATGTCTGTTTGCCGTATCTGTGCGTGTATAATATTTATATATCGATATACTTAGAAGTAGATTAAGTAGCGCATATCTGTTATCTGCGGTTTTCATCATAGTATGTACTTGTACAAGCTCTGTCTAGTTTAGGATCAGATGGCCGCGTGTAATGTAACTAATATCCTAGAATACTAATATTTTGAAGAAATAATACTGTTTGCAAAATACTACCGTATTTTTTTCCAAACCGGTTCGTCAATAAGAACCATCTTAGCCGCCCGATCGCCCAAAATTACCTTTTAAGTGCATGTATGCTATGTTTTGTTTGTCGGCTGCGTCGGAACTGATGGTGTTTACCTTAGAAACGCTTTGTATTAGTTCAAGAGAGCCATTGAGTTTAACTTTTTTATAAGGGTTCATTCATTTCCGATTTAAACACTTAGGTACTTACTTGGATAAGAAAGGTGGTGTACCTTACATGCAACATTCGCTCGCTTCCTTTATCATCATGATGACACATTAGAACCTATTTGTTTATAAAAATGTGCGTCAATCAAGCCATATAAAATACTAAAAATTGTTTAAAAACACCGATCTTGTCTAGCAATAATATTGACTTTTTAAGCTTTTTATTTACCCCACAAAACAAGGGGAGGTGCTTCCTAAAAGGTTTCAGTGTCGGTGTTCATTTTCCGTTGTTTGTTTTTTTTTATTTTCAAAGTTTCCCCCTGTTCCACGTAGCGGAAAAGGGTTGGGAAGCCGCACAAATTAGTGGAGTTCAGGCTTTGTTTTAGTTGAGAAGTAAACTGAAATACAAAGCAAAACTTTTTACAATGCTTTTGCGTTAATAACGAAGGAAGTTTTGCACACTTGTTAAAATGTACGTAATTTTATCATCAATTTCAGCTAGAAAAATATGAAATGCTGATAAAATATAATAGAATTATTTGTTTACCATCATAGCAGGCGAGTTATTGATTCCCTTTAGCTCCTATAGCGGCTTCTACCCTGGTAATATCACCTTCTCTGACACCCGACTACAAGAGGAGTTCGACATATTTCTCGAAGATGCATGAGAGAAAATATTCTTCGGTATCTTCACTTGTATTACGTAGGCAGATTAGGAAAAGTAGTTGTGCCTCGCAACCCAAAAAAACTTGGCATAGGTACTTAAATGCGCAAAACGAAATCGAAATGGGACACTTTATAATCTAATGTAGCAGAAAATATAAAAAAATCTAATTACTATATCCAGACAAGCGCGAAACGTCTCAGTGACGCAAATTTTGGCGCCAACAACAATAGGGCATCGGCCATGTTGCATTTTTGCGTTTTGTTAGTGCAATTATTGTGTTTTCGGGCGGGTGATCTGCATTGTGTAGTGTCGAGTGTCAGGCACAGTGCAGTGCAGAGTCGAGAGATCTCTAGTTACACTTTCGGATTCTTATGGGTAGTTATAAACTTACAGATCATTAGATCTGAACATAAATGTGTTTTTAGACCGCGTTTCCAAGGTAGGTACTTACGGACGGTTAGTTTTTACATATTGTTACAAAAAATATAGTTATCATAGAAATTACATGTGGCATTTTATTATTAAACTATCGAACTGATTGAAATTTCTTACAGAAAGCTAACTAATCAATTTCCATCTTACTTACTTTTAATTACACATACAAATCTACCAAAACAGTTTCATTTTCTATAGCTCTGCCCACAATTTTTAACTTGGCTTTTACCTGTATAACGAAGAGAAACTCAGCGTAACAGCAAACTTCACCCGTCTTCACTCGATTTGGCTCGTCTAAAACCATCTAAACTAGAACAGACAACCAGGAGAGCATGACGGGTAGGAGCTATCTGTAACCTGATAGCGACACCCCCGCGCCCACCACCCCTCGGCACCCCTCGGGGTACAACGCGGAACGTATGCTCGCTCAATACTAGCTGGATAGACGCTGGATGTCGCTAATCAATAAAGAACAATTTATTTTATTGTATTTTGAGATAAAAGTGAAAATAAATTATTGACAGTGTGTACACTGAAAGTTAAGATTGTTGAACAATACGTAAAGACTAGATAGATTACTGTTATAGGTACCTATTTGATAGGATGATTGGTTAGTGTTCAGCGTTTTGCCAAACATCGACTTAGTAGGAGATACTATAGCAGGGATGGCGAACCAGTGGAACGCGTGGCATTGTATGGCACGCGACATATTATTTTGGGCACGTCACTGATCACAAAATTAATTATGCTCTACGAAAAAAGTGTGAAGTAGGTATTGATAGACGCGAGTGATCCCTACGCTAGTTTTGAGTTGATAGTAATTATTCCATTTATCAATTTTACAACCTATTAATTACATTTTTAAATATAATTATAAAAAAAAACATTTAAAAATATAAAAAACAGTACCCCACCAGCATCGGGAACAAGGTCCAAGTTGCCGATGGTCAAGGCTCCATAGAGAGGAACCTCCTCACAATACGTGCCGTCTCCAGGAGCACTGCCTTCTGGATCTGGCCCTTGACCCAACTACCTAACGCGAGCCTCTTAAGATGTTTATCGAGGCTCTTGGCCAATAGGCCATGGGCGGAAACGACTATCGGTACAATGGTTGCCGTGTCAATGCTCCACATGTCGACCTCGTGTGCCAGATCAAGATATTTATTTTCTTTATCTTATAGTATTTATTATTATTATTTTCCCAATAATCACAAAGTTATAATTATTTGATGACACGTCTATGACGTCATTAAACATTTTTTTAGAAAAATGCCACTTTGATACGTAAAGGTTCGCCATCCCTGTACTATGTATCACAGATAAATCTCCGAAAAAAAATATGTTAGGTATCACAATATTGGCTGTTTTTTTTTCTAATCTATATCTATACTCTATACTAATATTATAAAGAGGAAAGATTTGATTATTTGTTTGTTTGTTTGCATTGAATAGGCTCCGAAACTACTGAACCAATTTGAAAAATTATTTGACTAATAGGATACTACATTATCCCCGAAGGTTATATATATATATACTTTTAATCCCGGGAACGCGAGTGAAACCGCGCGGAACAGCTAGTACATTATATAGACACAACTTTAAAATCTTGGCAACATTCAACATGATGCCACCCCAAGCAAGGTGCAGATCCCGGCGGGCCCGTACAATCACTTACGCAATTGTTTAAACAATGGGACTGTAATAAAATATCGTATTACACTGAATTAAATGAGCATCCACCGTATAACCCGGCCAATATGCCCGGACACCATTGTGAACAATAGGTACATAGCATATGAGGGTGAATTGTATATGGTTGCATTATAATGCGTTTGGGGATGAAATTTTAATAGACAATTTTTGGTAATAATAATATAGAGGTTTATTTTTAATAATCTTTCATACAATTACGAAATTAATTTTAACAATGACGCATGACGATGAAAATCGGGATATTTACTATCAGATCATGGTGTGTGATTGGAAAGTTGATTGACCACAATGGACAGATAACGTAGTTACGTAGTTGATATACCTAAAGAAGGCAAAGAAGATAATTATGGTAGGTATAGGTACCAAAGAAGTTTCTTCAATTTCGATCAGCAAAAAAATAAAAGCCTATTTCTTCATAATCCAAAAATTTTCACTGCCAACGCTCAGTACTACTAGGTATCTAGGTAGGTACTTAAGCTCCTGAAAACCAGTTCCCTCCTAGGTTTTATACTATGGTAAAATTTTGATGAAAAATAAAAAAGTTTCTGAAAAAAATTATGGCGCCCGTCGTCGGCAAAATTACTAAATCAAGATACAATATTTATCTAAAACCCGTCACTTCAATTTAAAAGAATCTGCGTAGACGAGCGTGAGAGGCGAAAGTAAACTACTAAGTACAACAATAACATTTATTTAAACAACAAAAAGCATAATCCTAAGCAGAGAGGATTATCCTACTGGATGCACTCGCGCGTATGTAACGCCGACGACGCCCAAGCAAGTTGCGGCGCCAAATTCTGCCGACATTTTTTTTATTAATGTAATTTTAAATTGGTAAAATGGGTCAACGATAAAAGTTAGTTTAAAGGCTCCATGTGTTTTTCATCCATTTTTATTTATGTGGATTAGGAAGTAATAATTTTAGTTATCAAATATTGATTGCAGGAAAATAAAAGTAAGTAATTGATGTGAATTTGACTTTGCGCGCGATATTTATTTGCAGCATTTAAGGGTAAACGTTCGGTTGGAGCGCGAAATTCAAATTTTATCACGTTTTTTGCAAATTGCAGCTGACATATACGACTATTTCATGAAAATGTTACTAATATACCTTGGAAGAATGTATTGATGATTTCTTTTGTTATTAATCAGTAAATATACTCTCATTCTTCTCGCAAATAACATCTTGATAACATACGACCTATAACTGAGCTGCAATTTGCAAAAAACGTGATAAAATTTGAATTTCGCGCTCCAACCGACGCCTCCACCTTAACTCCTAAGATATATACTTACTTACCTAATGGTAGGTAGAGACCAAGAGTTACGATAAGTCACCTTACATTGGAGGTAAGTTATTTTCAAGCAAATTTAAAAAGCCTTTCACTGTGTTTTAAAGTTGAAAATTGTTATGACCAAAACTGAAATTCGAACGTGGCGCGAATTGAATATTTTTTTTCTTGCACTTTTTTCGAACACCGAACATCTCATTCCGGCTGATTAGAGTTCTGACAAGGTTTGACGTAATGCAAGAAGCTGGTAACACCACCGACCACACAGCCGGGGCTACGGCATTCTGACCAAAATCCAATTTTATGGTGGTTTATTGTTAATAACTGATGTGAGAGATTACTGTGGTAATTTAATATCGGTTTTTTATTGGTTAACGGATAGACAGATGCAATTATTGTATAACAAGTTTTTTTTTTTATTTACCACGTCTATACAAACTTGTTGGTAATATCATAAATACACATTGCAGCCGTTTTAAAACCACCTGTAACTATTTAATGGTGGGAATTAGCGTTTTAAGCATTTTAAAAGTACTTCTAACAATTATTGACAGCACTAAATAGACGACAGACTAGCTGAATAATATTTTTTTTAACAATATGAGGACATGGTTTGGTACATTATATCTGCATTCTTCATTTAACTTTTACTGTAACTACCTACCTAAACTAGATAATCAAACAAAATCTAAGATGCAAGATAACATGCTATTCATGTCTTTTCACTTTTCAAAATGGGACAAATAAAAGCGAAAACAGCCATTGTCACCAGAGTCTTTGATACGTTGCGCATCGATATATTCGAGGATTTGGGAACCAAGCAGACACGTGGAAAATCTGCTTAAAAGACGCCGTTTTAAAGCAGATTAGCTACCTAGATTAAACTTTGATTCTTCTAAAGATATATTATAACATTTGTTAGCTAAAGCTTGTTGTTGCACATTTTTTTTTAATATTGTAGAATATAGCAACCTATTTTAAACATTAACTTATTAATGAATTTATATTTAGATTACATGGGATAATTCTAAATAGGTACACCTATCTTTTATTTCCGAATGGTAGGTACTTAGATATCTATGAAATAAAGCCTTCATAGTAGGTATTATATAGCTAGGTAGACTGTGTAGGTAGGTGTATAAATCTAGTTACTTGAGTCCCAACAGGGCTATTTTAAAACACTCGGATTCGACATCGGAATCAGAACGAAAACTTTCGATTCCGTTCCCGACGAGTTGTCAAAACGCTATTTAAATTTAAAGGCGATTTGATAACGGAAAGATATGAGTTTACGAAGAAATAATTCGTCTCGGAAGTTTTAGAATCCGTTTCCGACGTCGAATCCGAGTGTTTTAAAATAGCCTATGACAAAAAACATAGAACATTCCGACGAATTGAGAACCTCCCCCTTTTTTGAAGTCAGTTAAAAACGAGCAAGCTACCAAAAACAATATTTTTGTAGGTAACAAGCGGCGCCAGGCTGGCAAATATTTTTTCATACCTATCCTAAGATAATATTGTAATTCCAGTGAAAGTTACATTTCGGTTAACCTTTAGGTTATGGTTGAATAAATAATAGATATTCGTCAAAAAAGATATTTTACCTACTTACTAGGTTTACCTACATTTTACTTTGGTGTCGTGGGTAGGTACCTGAAGCTAAAGGTCTACTTCGGATTCCAACCCACGACCTTAGACGTCACTATTTTATATAGCACAAATTAGGTGATACTTAAATTATGTTTTAAGTATATTAAGATTCTCAATGGAACTCAAAAATAAACTAAAGTACCAAAAAATACGATGTAAGTAAGTATTCGCTGAGCGAGTTGCGCGACCGCTCCGCTTTGAAGACGCTCGCAAAATGCTGGCCCTAAATGTATAACTGAATACCAAACATCATGTACCTATTGTTTTAAGCCTAGGCGTTATTTAATCTCAAGATCATAAAGACGCGTCTAATTATCATAGGTATTCATTCAAAACCTAATTAACTAATAATTCCAGTGAGACGTTAGCAAAGTACCTAATTAATCTCATTAATTTTGATACCTCTGCGGTAGGTACCTACCTCGCTGGTATCTCGTTACAGATTATATTATAGGTACCTACGTAACGTAATTAGCTAGACGTGCCTCCACGTCATTAATGCTACATTCATTAAGAACGTCTAACTGCTTATGTTATCTTAGTAGAGACACCTACATAACCTACCTATTCTGGGGCCGTATTACCTACTAGCACTCAGGCCCGCCGCTAGCTGTTTATGCCGCCCTACGACTACTTACGCTGAGTTTTGTCAAAAAAAGGCTATTTAATGTTTTCTCTGATTGAATTTGGGGCGCCACCAAGCCCGGGCGGGCGGTCAACCTGCCGGCAGACATGACAATGATTTTGAATATTACGTGATGAGTTGCTCGATTTGCCGCCCCCTGGACGTGCCGCCCGCCGCGCCCGCGTGCGGTGCACGCCTTGCACGCCCGCTTACACTCTAGCCTGCTAGCACTCATTGCGATATAACGCAACTTCAACTGAATGGTTTTAATGTCAAATAACGTTTTACAGGGTGATTTTGGGAGGGAATTACTAATACCTAAGCCGTGTTTGACCATCTCACTGTGATCGTGATGATGTGGCTGAGAACACAAAGCCTCGAAGGGATTTGTCTATATAACTACCTAACTTTATGAATTTGCGGTTTTTGTCCGGTAAGGTTGTTGCAGCCATCTGAGGCTACCAACTTTGTCCTTTCAAAAAAAAAAAAATATGAATTTGCGGACTATTTATAATAATGTTTAAAATTAGGTACCTAGTATAATTATCTTCGTGGCGTGAAAAGATTGCGCGTGGCGCGGATTTTTGAGTGTAGGTAATTTTATTTTAGTTCTAAATATTTTTATTGATTAGATTTTTTATATACTTATATATTTTTAATATTCAATAATATTTAATTTTTCTTCATTGTATATACTTCATAAGTTTACTATATTTGTAAGTTCCTAGTTTTTTTCCTTGTTCCTTTTCCTAAAATGTTACGACTAATTTTAATTGTTTGAACTACAGTTTTAATTATTATTTATTGTTTCTTTTTTTTTAAATTATATTTAGGTACTTAGTTACCAAGTTTGTTTTGTTTGCATGTTGTGGCACCTTAATAGGTTGTGCATTTACTTTTGTTTTTATTTTCATTTAGTTTTTAGTGTTATTTATAATGTAATAACCACTGGTTGTCCTAAATAAATAAATAAAGCTGTATACCTAGGTATTAGACCTAGGTCCTACTTTACACAAAAACCTACCTACTCTAAACAACAAAGTCCTTAATTAGGTAGATATAATTACGTACCCATTTATTAGGTAGGTACTTACCTATAGTAACCTACTTACAGGTATTTCGAACTAATACCGATTTTATTCGTCAAGCAGTAGATTCACTCACAATTCACAAATATCGATATTACCTACCTAGGTAGGTAGGTACTCTGCCTACTTAAATATTGTGTCATTGACATCAACGAAATCTGATGGGCGAAAAGATTCCAATTGGGTTTAAATATTTAAGGTGACGTATTTTTAAAAAATACCTTCATCACTGCTCCGGCCAGGGCACCCTCGGCGACTAGGCCCTAGACAAGCTAGGCTAAATTGGTAATTTACTAAATGAATTAGCCCAATACTCGAAACATCGATATCTTCAGCCTTAGTAGACAGAGGCTCTATATAGGTACCTCGCCTGCCCATAAAGTGATATGTCGAGAGAACGGCATTCTCCCTTCGATATTTAAATTCAAATGGATTCGATACCGAGGCGTTGCCCTTCCAAAGGCGTTATCTCTATCCACCAATCAGAACACAAGGATTACCCTCTAAGGACAACGGTCCTCGCTGATTGGTTCACCTGGTAATGATGTCCTGACGATCCTTCATTGTATTGTCATCCCTGTCATTTAATAAAGGGAATCTCCTACGGTTGTCTTTGTCTGGATTTGTAATGCCTCTTTTGGGTTATGAGAGGGATAGATACATTTTTGGTTATTTTATGATGAAGTTACTTCATGATAAAATCAATCAATTATACCTACCTAGTAAGTATAATTGATTTGATTAGTATAACATGTTTTGGAATAGGTACTACCTATTTATGTTTGGAATAGATATACTATATTAATTAAAAGTCTTAACAAGTATTTATAGTAATTACTTAGGTACTTTATCAAAATACTTCAGCATCGTCATGTATGTGTGTGTTCAGATGATAGAACCTATGGAAGTTTGCAACGAAAGATTAGTCAAATTCCTGCTACAACTTGAAAATTATGAACTGAGGATAGGTTAAAAAAATTAAATAGGTAGGTACTTAGTTTACGTCTTAGAGACTTATTATAAATTAAAAATATAGATACCTACGGTAAATTATGCGATTTTTATCTATTGTTTGTTCACATTACACCTAATTAAAGTTTTAAAGAAGTCCTTTCTTTCACAAAAAAGCATTTTTCATTACTATAAGTTATAAAATAAATCTTACTATATGGATGAAAATTATTGATTATTTATAATTATTATAATTTCTCCCTGTACCCTTCAATTATTAGAAGCACAGTTAGAAGTTTAAAATTTAATTAAACTGCGGCATGTCATCTATTAGCGAGAAAGGAAACAACTTAGTTCTTTCCAATGTCGAGAGGTGCTCAACGCCATCTTTTTTAAACATACTAGTTTGACTACTCAACAACAGGTGGCGCTTCTTGCAGTTTATCATAGAATTAAATATCAGACAACATTGTATTTTAATGTGCTTTATTCGTTTTGGCTTATTTTATTCTTTGACTGGTTCTTTAATTTATGCAAAAATATTAATGACTTATTATTAAACTTAAGATAGTTTTAACGTTTTTCTAAACCATTTATTTTACATGGTAACATTAAACTGACGCGTGTCTTTTCGTTCTGCGCAATGAACGCGTTCAAATGACGCGTTTGACATTTCTGTCATTTCACTTTTTACATACGTGTCAAGCAAGCTTGTGCGCTCGGCTTTATCAGCCTTTAATTTTAGGATTTAACTGTGAGTATTTATTATTTTTTACATTATTTGCATATAAATCCTGTGTGAAACCATTTAAAAAAGTTATAGAACTACTTTTCACTCATATAATGAAGTATAATGTACCGATTCAATAATCATGTTTAGTTTCGTGAAATCAGAATTTATAACATTTTCTTGATATTCAACGGTTGATTTAGTGTATAATTCGCAGTAACGCTTTAAGAAGCAAAACTATAGCGTATAAATTGTGTGCATAAACGTTTTATTTCATGACTAAAAACCTGTTTGTTGTCGCGGAAAATCCTGAACCAGCTGGGACAACTTTAATGTTCGTTGTATACCTACATAATGTATTTATTTTAATGATATCATGGAAGTACAATTGGCACGAAAACTACGCAATTTACAAGTGAAACTACGATAATGAAGAAGTAATAATTAGCCTTCGTTATCGATTTATAAATGTTATCTAGAAGTGATTAGTTTTCATTAATATTGTTTTGAAGTGGGGATTTAATGACACGTAGTCACCGCGAAAGTTATAAAGTTGTGTTTAGGTACATTAGAGCGTGCATTACTATCTGCAAAGCACACTTAGTTTATGAAAGTTATTTGTTGGGTTACTTACCTACTTTTTATACAAATGTGTGCTACTTTTACTTATAAGTACTCAGAACGCCTATAGGACCAGTGTAATCTTTGAAAAGGTATTTTTGAAATTACTATCATTATTGAATCAAACAGATCATTTTACCGTATACTATGGATTTTGAGCGGGTTGCATTATTTTAACTATGACATATGGTATGTAGCATCCAATACCCACATTATTTTGTTGAGAACGAAAAATTAGTGAGATAGCTAATTACTTATAGGATAACCCTAGTCTTAGTTTCCTAAATATAGGTATATATATATGGTAAAGGCTATATTATAAGTTAAATGTCATCTCTCTATTTGTGAGAAAATTTCCCGCTTACTGTAATATTTTTCATGTTTCTCTATTAATGTAAAGTATGGAAATAGCGCTACAAAAATGATAATATATTGTAATTTGCAATAAAAAAACACCTAAAAGAAAGAGACAGAAACTGTGGAGCGAAACTCGCAGATCTACAAAGAAGGCCTATTCTGAAATGTAGATGTGTGTTTGAAACATTTTTTGATTGCTTTTCTATATTGATTCCAGGACAAATATACGTGATAATCAATAGAAAATGGCACCAAAACAGAGAATGCGTATTGCCAATGAAATAGCCAGCAAAAACATCACCATGCGAGGCAATGTACCTAAAACCACTAAGGTAAGTGTCTCATGTACTTATTAATTTTTAACCCAAAGTTGCACCATCATCATCATCATATCAGCCGAAAACGTCCACTGCTGGACAAAGGCCTTCCCGAAGGATCTCCATGATGGCCGGTCTTGCGCTACTGCATAAATTTAATGTTGTATCGTAGCTTAGCTCAAAATCTATCATTTTGGTATAAAAAAAGTATTACGTAAACTACTCTTGACAGAAAACCAAGTGATGCAGAACAACTAACTTACATAATACTTGTACACAACCATAACCACACTGCCAGATTTGTTACCTAGTTGTTTTCTTTTATTTGAACATCAATAATTAAATTTGATAAACATCCTACTAATATTACGTAAAAGTTATGAGAATAATATATAAGCTACATTTTATCTCGGGAAAACGTAAGATCCTATACTAGGGAATGTGGTGAAACTGTGGGGCGGAAGCTCTTGTTCAACTATATTTTTGAGGATATTAGATGATATTGAATGTATCTTATGGTACCTGTGAGACTATCATTTTTCATTGAAACCTGTAAAATATTGCGGTTTTCTGATTACTTTTCTGGCTTGAAACTGCATAATAGAACAAACATAGTGCTTCATCCCAATGATCTGAATGTGTAGCCCTACTGGTGTCCCACTTCTTACATTCACCTAGGGATGTATCCCTGGTGTTTCATTACCTGTCTACCATCAGCGCAAGCCTATTAGCCTATTAGTTATAGGCTTGCTAAGACCATGTTCCAAACTTTTCTCTTAGTCCTTGTGTGAATTATTTAGTTCATGTTTTATTTTCGACTTAGTATTATTTATAAGTCATTCTTCTGCATAGGCGTTTCTTAGTAAGCAGTAAAACTATATAGATCTTCGAAACAAGCATGTAAGAAATAAATGTAAAAAATGTAATATTATCATTTGGATAGGTTTAAAATAATTTCTATTATATCTTATTTTATACCATTCAATGAAAAAAATATTTAAACTCATATTTATAAACTAGTTAAAACATATGACCTTATCAAAGCACCTGTTACATTGTTATTACTTTTATCTCGCTCATTATCAAATATATATTGTACCTCAATGCAGTGGTATAAAGTCTATTATTGAATGATATTGTTATTTATAACATTCGTGTGTTTAATATAACGTCATTGAGTGGTAACTGCGCATTTCATTTATTGGAATGTTTTTGCAAAACATAATTTATGTGTGGAAATCAATTTTTCATGAATACTTTCGTTATGTGATGACTATAGCTATTGCAATGTTGATAACATGCCACCAGCTTAGCTTATCATTTCTATTATGTAATAAATTGATTCAGTCATTGAATAAGTTTCCAAAATCTGTCAGATTAGAGTTCCTACATAGTTATCTAAATAATTGTAAAGTTTTTTTTTTTAAATTTCTTATTTCTTAAGTTTCATCACTAACCTAGTATAAGTATATTAGCGTCGTCTTCGTCGTCGCCTTCCATCATCAGCTCAGCAACATGAGGTGATGACTACCAGAATCTGAATAGCTTTAGAAAGTATATTAAAAACATTGTAAGTGCCTATAAAATTTGAAGAGTTCCCTCGATTTCTCCAGGATCCCATCATCCATTCCTGACCTAATTAATGACTATAGGACCCACCTGTGAAGTAGGGACCCTTATAAAAAAACAAATTGGTCCAGGCGTCTTCGAGTAATCGGGGAAAAGATTCCGACGAATTGTTAACCTCCTTTTTGAAGTCGAAAAATGTTCATCTATTTAGTATAAAAGAATTATCTTTGTAAATATAATAATTTAGTTTTTCAATATTCAAATTAGGTAGTTTAAAAATCTTATTTTTTATATGTAATGATAAAACATAACATTAATGTTTAGTAGTTTAGTTCGTAACTAGTAAACTTAAATATTTTTCTACCAATTTGTTGACCCTGTTTTTTTTTGTTACAGGAAAAAGAAGATCAATACCCCGTCGCTCCCTGGCTGCTAGCACTCTTCATATTTGTAGTCTGTGGTTCAGCAGTGTTTCAAATCATCCAATCCATTCGGCTCGCCTAAAGCGCCCTCTGTGATCCCTTCCTCCGACTGATAATTAGTACCATAACAGTGACATACTTGTGGCATGATTTGTTTCTGTCTCTCACATGCTTTTAGAGTGAGATAAATATATTTACCTCCATTTTATTATTTGTGACGTCATGTGGTATGTTAGGAATAATGTTAATGCCTACAAAAATGTGTGGCTAGTGTATGATTTTAAATTCTAAATTCCCTTTTAACAATGCATTTGTGTTTAGCCTCTCATATTTGTATATTTGATCAAACATTGGCCATTTCATTAATGTTGTATCATGTACATATTTCTATGGAACAAATCACGCCACAAGTTCTGTAGAAAAAAAATGTGTGTATAGACTGTGTATATTATAAATCGCCATTTGTAATGTACACAAGCTTTGTACATCAGCGCGATTTCTCTATGTAGCTTCCAATGTTGCATCACTTTGTGTTTAGACCATAAATATATGCGCAGGTTTTAAAAACTTATAATCTCATCGTAACAAAAAAGTTAAATAATTATATGTACTACTATATTCTTGTATATTGTAAAATAAAGATTGAAATTTTTAATATTTAAGAAAATCAAAGCATTTAGATAATCGTTTAAATGAAATTCATTCCTTAACATTTATTTGTGACCAAGTGTTGAAAGACGCACAAAGCAAACCCGACTTTGTTTGGCAAAGTCTTGTTTTTATTGATTTTAGTCCAATTACTAACGTGCAAACATAATGATGAAATTATTTTATATCCAAGGTAACTAATGAAAATTATTTGTCGGTTCTATTTTTAATGTTAAATATAATTTATTTGATTAAATACAGTATATTTGTCATATTTTATTCATGTGAGTTTCTTTTTCGTTACCTGATGCTTAATATAGAGTAAGATCCAGGCGCCCCAGACGTTACTCACTTTCTGAGTAACAAATTGTATGGGACCGAGTAGTGTTAGCATATACTATGAATGAATGCTAGTTTGGGTCGAGACGGCCAATTTACAGGTACCAGGTGCTAAAGGTACGTAAAAACATTCATTTTTTTCAATTTTTGTATCGTGATTTTTATGTTATAATATACTCAGTGGATGAAATTTATGCTAAAAATA
Source organism: Tethea ocularis (assembly GCA_963555595.1). Taxonomy (NCBI): domain Eukaryota; kingdom Metazoa; phylum Arthropoda; class Insecta; order Lepidoptera; family Drepanidae; genus Tethea; species Tethea ocularis. Next base: position 5,933,897 of record OY741979.1, read on the forward strand.
ATAATTACCAATTGTGTAATATAATATTTATGATTTACTTTATTTTTAAAATTGTAAATATAATTTAATTTAAGTAGGGTTAAATTAGGTTACTAATATAAATGCGAATATTCCAAATAGTATAATAATAATGTAATTTTTTTGTGTTTTTGCGAGTACACTGGCAACAATTCATTGTCCTTTATGTAAGAAAATAATAAATATGCAAGTACCCTCAAAGAAGGCGAGAATGGTGAACAAACCCGTCATTATTGAACTCCTTTCACAAATTATTACATACATACGAAATAAGTGTTTATCTCATTGTGATGGTAGTCGGTGCAAAATACTTTATTATAAACTTGTGCGAAACAGGTCAGATATCTCACAAAACTAGTTTATAAAAGCGTGAGTGTTAACGTAGAGATAATGACTTTCGGCGTAAGAGTGAGCACTTTCATACAAATCCAGATCTCCGTGACCTGTGTCCGTTAAACTAAAGATGAGCAGTTGTTTAATCGTCTAGCCACGAGTAGGTAAGTACAATATATTGTTAGAACCTTTAGTAAGTAGTCTGCAGGGATTGTGTAAATATCTCGTAATGGAGTTCCGACAGCGACGGCTCTCGTAATCGTCTTTTATTTATGTTTGGTATTGACAATAAAAAAAGATACGACTACCGTATTGTCTATATTTTTTGATTCCGATGGCTAAAGTCAACAGATTAATTATTATGAGAAGTAATTACAATGGCTGTTTCATTTTTGCTCACCTAAGATAGACAATACCAGCCTACAGCCATAGCTATCGGATTGGAATCAAGTTACACAATTGTCCTGCTGGTCTGGAATAATATTTGTATTTATTATTTATCTGTGTAATCTTAGACTACTCGGACGTCACACGCAAAGTATTGTAATTTCTGTCGTAGGTATTACATAGAAATGGAACCGAATCAAAGTCGTATATTTCAATAATTTGTTTAATTCATAAAACATACATTTTATAAATTTTTCGAGAGCTTCAGACTTAAATCGAATTTGCCATTTATTTATTATACAAAACAATTAAAACTATATGGTACAATCAATTTACAATATTGTCATGTGATATGTGTAACTTTAAACTAATTTTATATTGAGCACCTAATTATAGCACCAATTTGTTTTGTGATTTAGTGAGTACAACTTCTGTTTTGCTATTTCACGCTAGATGTCACTATTTCTTTAACCGCCATATCATTTTACTACATACATAAAAAAAATTGATATCTTTGAATCCAATGACTGTAGTGAGTTTTTTGCTGGTTTATTCCATGTCTTAAACTAATAATTAGAAAAATCATACATTAGTAGGTGCTATAAAATATTTGTTAAAATATAGTGCGTTTTTTACATAACGTGGTACACTTTGTGTCATTAATAAGTACCTATAAATTGCTAATATTAATACTCATAGTAAGATTATGTATTCTATCACCTTTTTATCCAAAAATAATTCACAAATTTAAATTTCCATGAATATCAAATCGATTTATTCTTAAATACATTACATAGTCAGAATAAAGCCTAAAATAAACACTTATTTTGTGATAGTTTCATGGTTTTCTTTTATATTTATCAATTGGCGAATATTAGTAATAATTTCATCTGAAATTCGATAACAAAACAACATACCTCATGAAATAATTACTTGTATAAATTGTGCGATAATAACTTTCATTCATTCCTATTCTTCTAAACTACCCTCAATATAGAAGATACACTGGTTTTTCATTTATCTACTATAACTGGATTTTGGCTTTTATTTACATCTCAAGCATTAGCTAAACAAAATTCTTTTACTACTGTTAGCCTAAGCGAATTTAATCAAAAAAATAATCACCAAATATTGCAAGCAGAATTTGTAGGCTATATTTTTATTGGTATTTAAAAATATGACTACAAAAACCATTTGTAAACTAAAGTGTACTGTGTACATACTTAATAGAATACTTAACTATTTTAAAGTATCGTAAATGGCCTCGTTGGGATATGTACCATTTAAATGGATGCTGTTACTAAAACTTAACGAATTATCCTTACTTAAATGTACCTCTGTCCTCTCCAAACTTTGATTCTCAGTATCGACTGGATAATCATCCATATTACTTGTGATTTCTAGTCTAATTGCATGTATTTTGGATTCAGAATTATTACCTTTATCTCGCTCCCACGAATCTATAGCTATGGACACATCATTTTTACTTTCTAAATCGTCAAATTCGCTCGACGTTTCGCTCGAATTATCCAAGTCGAAATCTGTTGTCTTCTCTATAACTACAACCTCTATGTGTCTGAATGGATTCTCTTGATTCTCAATCATCTGTCTCGCTCTTTCATCGTTTCTTATTATGACTTCTTTCTTCACGTTACATATTACTGGGTCGGTTGCTAGAATATCAATGTTGTTGTCGTAACTTTCTTCATCGCTTGTTTTGTTACCATTAGGTGTACATATTTCTGCATAAATGTTATCAGATATACAGTCAGGCTCAACAACTTCTACTTCAACGTTCACAGCATCAGCCACCTGGCCATAAGGCAAATCTTCTATTACAGGCAGTTTACGTTTCTGTATAGACGATATTGATCTTCTTATCTTCACTTGAGTTTGAGGTTCCTCTTCAGATATTTCTACCGCTGTCAAGTCTTCTTCAAATTCAGATTTTGGTGTAGGAGCTCTTGGTTTATCAATTTTCTTTCTAAAATTAACAAGCTTATCTCCATCGTTGGAACGTTCAGTTTTCGTCGGCATACTATTGCTGTTGCTACCTTCTTTCTTCTCACTGGGTTTTTTAGGATGAAGCAAGTTAGATGTAGACTTACTGAGTACTCTTTTAGTTTTCACGTGGAATTCTGAACATAGTTTCTCAGTGATGAAAGAATGCTGCTTGTAATTTATTTCGAAATCACTGTCATTGTACAAAGAGCCAACTCCGAACATATTTATTTCCTCACAGCTTTGGATCTGATTATAGGATTCAGATTTGACCATAGCTTTTTCAGGTATCAAGTCAGGCTGTATCCTCTGTCTTCTTTCAAGGTGGGAAGATGATTTGGTAGCTGATGACTTCTTAAGCATATTTTCGTCGAGTGACTTTAATTTTCTTCCAGAACTGGTATCACTCTCCATAGACCCACAATAGTTAATCTGATCTACACTTAAATTCTTCCTATCATGTTTCATATTAATTCCACTATCTTCCGTCATGAAAGAACTATCTGGCATTCCAGTCTGTACAGATACAGACTTCGTCAATATTGGTTTCTTATGGCTGGAACTACACTGGCTGGTTCCCATATCAGATGAAGATGTAGTGAGACTCTTGTAGGAATGACTCTTTTCAGCCGTACCATCACTTTTTCTACTTGCGCCAAATCTATCTTCAATTAACTTTGCCATGTCTTGGTACCGTTCAATAGAGCTGTGCTTCTCACCTAATGGATCAAAAGGATCTTTCACATCTCTAAACTTGTCTGTATTCTCAATAGCTGTTATTTTCTCATCCGTTAATTTCTCTGTACTTTTCAATAGTTTCAAATTCTTAAACCATTTATTTTTCTTCTGACCAGAATCTTCCCTAAAAACCTGCATTTTGTCACTAGAGAACTGTTCATGTTCAACTTTCTCATCACTCTTATCATCTTTGCCTTCGTCATCGCTGTATACATCGTAGTTCATATGTTCGAGTTCGTTTTTACTTAAAAATATAATTGATCCTTCAGTCTCATCGGGTATGTCTTTGAGCACCTTCTCACTTTTGCCGAATAGCCTCGACGTGTCAATTTTCAAGCCCTGCAGTGTGAACTTGCGCTCTTTCTCAAACTTGACGGGTTCGTGGTCTTCCTTCATGAGCTCCTCGGCGGTTTTCGCTTTGCCGACGACGGTTGAGTTGGCGTAGGAGATCTGCCTGATCCAGTTGTCAACGTTAAGTTGACAGAAGGTTAGAGCTTTTTGGAGGCGTGCAGAGAGAAACATTCGCTTTTCATTTTCAAATCCGAGTTGCGTGCGACGGACCCTGATGCTTCCGTTGAGTGGGAGTAGCTGGAGGGCCTCCTTAGCGTGGTAGCGAGGGTCCACTTGTTTGCTTGGACTGGATGGCATTGACCCATACTCCGGAAGAGTGCACATCACTAATACTGGTTCCGTTACTGCCGCCCGCAGTAGAAGATCATCTGAAATTGAAAGTTATGTCTGTATATTACCAACTTACCTTTATGTTCACTTACTAGGCTAGTAAGGCTTATCAGTATTTATTAATTGATGTGCCTACTACACTGTAGTTCAATGAGGTACCTAATTCTTATTCTTTATTGATAACCAGCTCTTTAATCAACTTTTTATTAAATAACACTCCCGCAATTACCAAGAAACCAATAACAGACAATAACAATAGCTAGATATAATATTTAAAATTTTCCCTCACCTCCAACATCATGTGCCATCTCAATGGGCACTGTGCCAGCCAGCAGTCTAACCCTCGTCGGCAGCCGCCACAAACTCAAAAGGTGTGGCAGCCTATGCGCACGCGCCGCTGCGTCCGGTGGCGCGGGCGATACCGGCTCGGCCGCCACATCCCACTCCGCCGGCGACAGCTCCTCGGGGCATACCTCATATAGTTCGCCTTTTGTATTGATAGGCACGAAGAGCTCCTGGAAATTGAATAACACCTGGTATTATTAAATATTCTGATGTGTTGACGTAGTTAAAAAAAAATAAAGTTTTTTTTTCCGCGTTTGGTATATACCTATATATACGTATTGGTCATAGGTAAAACCACAATTTCATTACCAATTAATTGTATTTGTCTTCGAATCGTGATCATTTCATTACTCTACACACTCCGACTCTTCCTTAATAAGATTTGCTAAAGCCATTTCAAATTCTGTCACATTTGAGTAGAAATACGTAAGCAATAAACACCATAAGAATTGACACAGTCAGGGAAAACGAGCAAGTGGGCCATTAAACCGATCGACCATAACCCTGGTCCATAATCCACGACAACATAACTTAGCCCGAATGGATTGTTACTTATGTTTTACAACAGCTCAAATTGCTTGCACATTATCTGAACGTAATATCGTACAATAAGTATTCTGAGCTCTAAGTAATTGTCTTTGTAGTTATTTATACGTATGCATTATTGTGAATGGGGACTTCACATCAAATATCAGAAAAATCGTTCCGATATTAAATAGATCTAAATACTTATTTTTTAAGGTATGATGATAGTAATTTTTTCACAGCTCTATTAAGTATGTATCTCTTCAAACAATTTATCGATCAAGTAATAGATAAAAGTCCATTATTAATATGCAATAGGTAGAAGGTAAGACTGTTTGCAAAAACCTTTCAGAGTCTCTATTTTTGTTCGCCAGTGTAGTGTATTAGAACCAGTACAATCCGGATAGTCTAAAGCCACCTTAGCAAGCCCAAGATATTGTCTCGCCGTTTTATTGCGAAGCCATTCATTTTAATGCATTCAACATCACGCAATACGTTATTGTTTATGTGCGCAAGCATTCCAATATGGCGGCCGTTGTCGTCTGTCAAATGGGAAATGGCTAGTGAAATTATTGTGGTATATAGGTACTCAAGAAAATTAGTTCTAATTGTTGTCTTATGCCACTTAACTTATAAGTAGGTAATAAATAAAAGTCCTCTTATGATAAATATTATAAATGGAAGTACTAGGAGGACAGCAGTGCGAGAGAAGTGACGCTGAATAAAATTGGAAAGTGAACCATGATTATTATATCGACTTTATTACTGAAGTCGTGATCAATTCAGAGCCAATTTATATAGAGTCTTTATACAAATACCTATAGCTAATTATGCACTACCTTTTGCCGGTACAACAGGTTGGCAATTCAACTGGTAGAGTTCTTTGTAGTCCTCGCCTGGCTAACTACCACTGTAAGTTGATGATTCTCAAATGCAACTCACTCGAGATTCAGTCGCCCTTTTTATGGTTGGGAATAGGGCATTGGTACAACCAATGTCCGTAGGCGACAGTAGCCGGTTACCATCACCATGGCGGACTGCCTGTCTGCTTATTAGTTATAAGCTTTCTGACATAAAAAACATTCTTGACGTTTCTACTTGTCAATAGATGGCATTACTACATTAAATTAATATTATTAATCATCAACTATGTGGCATCAACTAGTTTAAAAGACATGAAACAGATAAATATTGTTTCCTGTGTGTATTTCTTTCTTTCCTCTGTTACATTCTATGTCTACATTTCTTTCAAACTTTGGAAGATTTTTTTTTATTATTATTGTTTCGTAGGTTCTGGCTTTTCTCTTTGCCAACTCTGGTGTTGCAAAATATGCAACGGAGATATAAGTTACAAATCATTTTTATCTTGATTAAAGAATAAGATGTTACAATAATAAACACTTGCGCACATCGGCACCTAAAACATGTTTTAACAACCCACATAAAAAACTGGACTTCACCAAACAATGGTGCAATTTTAAGTCTATCTAGATTTAAATACAGGTTTATTACTTAATCGATTCTGGCGTGAGTTCGGTGCGGGCGTTGCACATTGCCATTGTTCGATAAAAAAAAGTTTAAAAAGAAAAGTTGAATATGCAAATCCGTTTTGTCGCCTTTTGCGCTTGTCTATCAAATTGTTTTGTCATCCGCTTACTGAAATGTCGGGTTATTTATCACATCTGTCACTTTTATAAATAAGAACTAGTCTGAGCATAGAGCGTACTTAGGTAATATTATCTACGGTTGCGATCTGAGCTAATTCTTAAATCCCTATCAGATACCGCAAATAATGCATGCAATTAAATAGGTACCTACCTACTGGTGGTACATAAATAAAAGCTGAATACTTATTAACTTATCTGCATTCGTTTGAGTTATTTGGGACACGCGGCTATTTGACTTTATTTACACCCATAAAATATGTAGTTTTTTTTTATTATTTTTAAAATACATAAGTAATTAATTATTTCTCATTTGCTTCTTGCATTAATTAATGAGGATTAAAAGTAATAGGACAGAAGGCATAATACTTAAGCAAATTTCTTAGGGCATAAAGCCAAATAAAATGATATGTGGTCCCCTTTACGCCCAGGACCGTATTTCTAAAAGGCTTAGTAGGCCTTTCTAGAAATTATTTAGGTACCTACTCTATGAAATAAAATACGAGAATGCTATTTTGATAACAAATTATAATTAAATTATAAACTAATTGTTAACATTATTGTATTCAATCATTAAATATTACCTCTTAAGTACCAAGAAATCATGTCTACTCAGGAGGTAAAATTTCAGTTAGAAAAACTTCGGTTAAAATTTACTTTCGTAATTGTGTACGCTAGTAGTTCCGCCTAATTTCAAAAATCGCCATTCTTTGCCATAAATTGATATTTCCTTGCTCATCTTCCTTGATTTTTTTAGTGAAGCTGAAGGAGTTAGCCATGTTATAACGGCATTTTTGCCATACGTTTCTAAGTCCATAATACCATGGCTCGATATTACAGAACCGTCCACATTTAGGACCAAAATATGAGGTATGCAAGTAATGTCGTACCTAAATTGCAGAATAGTAATTAAGGAATCGTTGTATTTCAAAGTGAACCAGTTAGCTTGGGCTTCATAGCTTAATAGCATATCTTTTTCGTTGTGATCCATGGGCACATTAATAACTTCTATTGGTACGTTGACGTACTTAACATTTTCATATATTTCGTAGAATTTTTCAACGATACCCTCTCTATCTACTCCTTTGGCGTTGAAGAATAGGACGAGCACATCTGCGTGTTCATCGAACCACTGCCACGGAATGGGCTCAAAGTTTTTATTGAATATTTGAGCGTTCTTCAACCAGTTAAATGGCTCTAAAAAAGAGTTTTCTTCATTCATTTCTGAATCCAATAGGTTAGATTATTGTTATTGAATAGTTAGATTTAAAAAAATCCTCGCACGTAATGACATATTATTGACATGTCAAATAATCGAATCAATGAGGATTTAACGGATTTAATGACTACGGTCAAATAATTGATTTTGTTTTTTTGGGCGTAGTAGAAAAAAGTTTGTACATATTTTGGTGCCTAAATGTTCAACGAAAATTATTTTATATTATGTTTTATGTGATTTAAAAAAAATACTAGAAATTGCGTATCAAAATCGGTTGAAATAGTAGATTTTTTTTACTCGTTAATAAGATTCCAAGAAAAAGTGATACAGAGCCGCTAACTCCTTATAAGGTTCAAAGTTAACCGAAACAATAGCATTGGCCGACATCACTTTAATATCTAGCACGGAGAAATCACATACCTTCTTTATTGTAAAAGAAATTAAGACTAAAATCCTTTGGGAATACTTCAACAGAATTAACTTTGCGATTCTTAATCATAAATATCAAAATTGACAAATAAGTGATAGAGGCGAAATTCGAATGTGATTTGATTTCCTGAGTGTAAATTATAGTTGGTACGGTCTAAACGTGTAATGCATGTGGAATACTCAATGGCCAACTTATACATGTCAGATACGTGTCATCGGTCTGTACGAAACGTGACCATAAAGAACTGTTACAGAATATCAATGAATTAAATATGTAATAAGCCATTGCATTTTGTACTCTACTGTACTAAAAAATAAGTTGTAAGTATTTTTGTTAGGGTAATCAGATGGTTTTACGACTTAAACGCGTCAGGTGACGAGTTTATTTTTTTACAGTTATTTATCATTTGTAAATATCGCAGGTATGCGGGGACCGAATCACTGTTATTTTCATTTTTTTCCGGTATCGATTTGGATTCGATGGACTTAAACTTCGATATCAGTTTTGTTTTATTATTAATTGATTTTCACTCTTAGGAGTAGCCTTATACCTTATACCTAAGTGATGATATATCCGAAGGTGGTAAGCACACAAAACCTAGAAAGGAACTACTTAGCAGTGCAGTCGTCAGAACACACAGTTAGGGAGACAGTTTTGCGTGATTTTACTCTGGTCACCTCAATATGTTTCCTAAACTGAATCGATAACCGAACGAATGATCGAAATGGTATGATCGTCATTTAATATGACTAGATAAGATAATGTAACAAACACACCTGCAATCATACACAAACAATCGCATTTATAATATTAGATATGATTAAGTATTATTGTTATGGGTACCAGGATATCATAGAGAACTAGGAAGTAAGTTGAAAGAAGTGCTAAGGTAAACACATATTGTTGGCTTCCGTAACTCATAAATCGTATTTAGTATTCAAAATGCCTCTAAAAAACTTCGTATCACTACAAGGTAACAAACACAATACAAACTTTATTGACTTCGCAGTTTAACTTTATTGATCGGTAGTGGTGTAGTCATCATTTAACCTTAGCAAATAATAAGATAATTAAGATTTTGTATTTATACTAAGTTTTGTAAGAAAATAGCCTGTGCGCGCGGGCCCATCACGGTTACTTTTGTCTTTGACTTGTATAAAACATAGACAAAACCCTAAAGTAGCCCATAGGTATGTAATGTCAGTACAAATAGACTTCGTGCAAATCAATATATTTTTATGTTAGCTTCCGCCCGAGGGATTAAAAGTAGCCTATGTGTTAATCCAGGGTGTCAGCTACCTTCATAACAAATTTCAATAATATTGGTCCAGCCGTTTTAGCGTGAAGAAGTAACAAACATACTCACTCACAAACTACCGTACTCAGACGTCAATTAGAATTTAATGACCGATTAAAGTATCTATCTTTGTTTATTGCAAAGCTACAGAAAGGGACAGATAATCAATCATTAAATTTAATTAATGTCTCTAAGTGCGGCCGTCACTCACAAATTTTACCAGCTATTTAGGCTAAACTTCAAATTGTCGTAATTTCGTAATTATAATTCTGAGGCTCCAGAAATTTTGCAGGATAATTGATAATAATATTTTTGATCTGAGTTTTTTTTTTTAAAGGACTAAAGTTGGTAGCCTCTGATCGGCTGCTCCAACCTTACCGGAACAATTGATCTGAGTATTGAATGATTTGCAATTTAGTTAAGTATTAGTTATTGTTATGTGTAGTGTAAATTTGGCAATAAATTATTCTTAAAACGTTGCAGCTCCTAGTCTAGACGCACAGGGTTGTCACTCGCGCGTAGCCGACCTTTATCGACCTATCGTCATACACAGTTATATCCCGCGGTAACTTTTTATTTTCCTGTCCGTTTCCTCGAAGACTTGGCATAATTATTATACTGTAGCCATCCTTTTTAGCAATACCCGTCTTGTTAGCTTTTTATAAACGGTGTTTTTACTACCCATGAGTTAAGTAACTGCATTAGTCCAGTTAAGGGCGATGGCAAATTATCAACGAAATAGGGGATCGTGATAGTTAGGTACATTGTTTTTATTCTAGGTAATTTGTAGCTTAGGGTTGTCAATTTTCTTGTTTTTTTTTTTAATTCTAGAAGTATGTTCAAAATTATCAATTCCCTGTCTGACTAGCTACAAAAGATACAGTCTCAATTCTTTAGCCAGATACTATTTATTGAAAGAAACTCGATTACTTATTGATGAATATTTTTGTATTTAATAAATAATAGAAATTAAATGTAATGAAGTCAAATGTTAAATGTAATAAAGCACATTCCCATGGGAAAATTACAAGTTTACTATTTACTTTAGGGATGTCGCCTTTGGATAATTTATTTTATTTCAATTCATCTATAAAAAAATACTAGGAGTTACATAGAGATTTAATTGATTAAACTAACAGTTTACTATACTATAACCTTCCTATAACGTAGTAGGTGTATACATCAATCAAAAAATCAGTCTAGAAACATTTTCCTTGTTTTTGTCTTAGCAAGCTAATATAGAATACATATTATGTACCTACCTACGTGCATACTTTACTGAAATGAGTTTTACTTGTTAAGCTTAAAAGAGCATTTTCCAACGTGAACTGCTTTGTATTATTTCTCTATGCAAAGCATTAGTGGCAACCCTAAAGGTAATAAGTTACCAAGAACGTTTAGGTCTCGCCTACAATGAATTAGCATCGAACTTCACTCGAATACCAAATGTATGGGAATGGGATACAGCTGATTTATTACTTCACCACTACAATACGTTTCTAAGAGAAAATGGAATTCTCAGTCTCAAAGAGTGGATTCATGCTAGCTAAGCTTTTATGGCATCCTGGTATATCAGATGAAAATTAAATCAGTGAATTCTAAGAATGCCGAATCACCTCATTCCCATAAGATCTTCAAGAACTTCTAATATTTATAGTGCCCTGGTACCCGTCCGATATATTTTTTTATTTTACTAATAAATTTTTTTTTTTACTTGTTTAAGTAAAACAATGACACTATACTCGTAAAATAGCCACGATGTAAGACGTTTACATAAAGTAAATCATTACATTAGGTACATAGATCTGTTTTTACATATTTACTGTAGGTAAGTACCGCCAAAATGATGCCGATGATGGTAAGCACACAAAGCCTATAACCAAGCCATAAGGGACTGACAAGTACCAATACTTTTAGCTGTCGGAACACACTGGTAGCTAAAAAGAGCTGTTAGTGGGCAAAACATGGTGTAGTATCCAATCTCAGTAATAAAATTATACTTAAAATAATATGATACCTATACACGTAATGTGGGAATCAGTATTGTTGACATTACCAGATAATTGTAAAATTAGAAAATGGCGGTCTTTAGATACACCACACCGAGTTTACCGAGGAAAACAACTGATTATTATGTCTAAGAAAGTTTTTAATGCTACCATAAATGGTGTCAAAATAATGATGTGCTTTGAAAGTATGCCATTCGTAAGAATAATATCAAGTAGGTATGTACAATTACATACGAAGTAACTATTAAATAACTGTATACCAATCAACCTACCACTGTAATTATTACCTACCTACATTTTGTCGATCGATCGAATCATTTTTATTATTAAATTAATGACAAAGGTAAAAGAGCAGTTCGCTGGGGAAGTACCTCCACCTTACAGAATACTGCAGAAATACCTACGTAAGGTCGCCAGAGCTCATCGGGTGGGGTAAGGGTCGGCATTGCGCGAGTGGTACCCGGGGCGCGGATTAGTATATGGTCTCTGACCCGGGTGTCGCTAGCGTCCATAGGTTACGCAACCGCTTACCATTAGACGGGCTGTATGCTTGCCGTGGCCGTATGCTATGCGCAGGAACACAACAAAGTTATTTGGCTGCAATATTCTGTAAGGTGAAGGGACTTCCCCAGTCGAGCTGCTCTTCAATTTATCATATTTTCGCTCTTGAAAATATGACAAATCTTTTTAATAAATATTTACTGTTTACTATACTAACTGTATTATTAGTCTAAACGCAGGTAGAAATCTAAGCTACTCACTCGCAGGTAAGACAAAAAACAGGCTTAAGTCTCAACCTATTTCAGACTATAATTAAAGGACTCTTTTTCCATTAAGTAGAGTAACGAAGTAGATCATCCATCAGTTCTGTCTAGACCGCCTTATACACGTTGATGGGTATAGTAAATTAGTTTTAGTTATGTTCATCTAAATACCAACCTGCCATTCTCAACGGATCTCAAATATAAAATGCTGTGATAAATATTCGAAATAACTACAGGTAAAATCGTTGCCCCGGCCTTGTATATCCCTACTTTTTAACATAAAAACAAAGTTCCCGGGATTAAAGGCAGTCTAGATTATAATCATATTCTGACAATGAAAAACCCGTCAAAATCATCACCCGTTTTCGTTTGTTTGGGATTTGGTAACTTCCTTTGAAATAAAAAGTTATCTTTATTTTGAAATCGCAAACAAATATCTATTTTATTTATTTGTATAGAATTATTACGCGTTTCATACCGTAGTTTGACTCCTTTAAGAGTGAATTTTCGAAAGATCCTTTCTTAGTGGATTCTTATACTTTACAAAGAGTACACGCTTCATGTCTCAGTGATCAGCTAGAGACTAGAATATTATATACCTACGATACGAGTATACAGCTGATCAAGGCTTTATCAAAAAAAACCTTACAATAAAGCTTGGCATTAACTCAAAACCTGATCTGATACAAATTCCTCTAAAACAAAACTAAATCCATCGGTCAGCTATCGAAAGAGAGTAAAAATAGAGTTAATAGAGCCACAAGAAGCCACAGATGGTTGGTACCGTCCGGCCCATCCGCCCGTCCGATCTATTCCAGACAGACTATGATCCTTACATAATTCTCATTAAAACATAAACAAAAGACAGCTCGCATCACTTTTCGCGGCCGTTTTTGATAGGGCTGCCGGAATTTGTCTATCTATATTAATAATTAACATAATATCTTAGGACATTATTCGCAGACGCATGTCATCCTATGAGGGCACCACGCCAAAAAATGGTTTTCGTCGTAGTGCGTCATTGGATGAAATAATTAATGGTGTTCATTACGATCACCACCAAAAGATACGCGATAGCCCGGCATATCCAAGGCTAAGCAGAGCTTGTATGTACGATGGAAGCCAGATTACTAATATCACTTTTTTATCTTTAATTATAGCTCTTTAAGGACTATCTTTGTTTAACGGTTAATGACTTCTCAAGGAGATGGTTTATTGACGTCACTTGTTTTTTGTGATACATAATTCGGTTTCTAGCAATATTTCGTTCACCGTCCAAACAATCATTTTTATAATGAACAGAAACTGACAATGACTGGTCAATAAACATTATTTATTTTAAATATGCAGTTCTCATTATCTTGAAATAAATTGAGTTACTCCACATCAATTTGTCAAAAGGTTCCAGCAAATTTCTCACACCAGATAAGTACGAAAATAAATAAAATAAAGAACTTTAATTTCGAAATCGTGACAACCCTATGTAGACGTCCTAGCAACACGGTTCACCGAGGACACTGCCCCCACGTTGTAGAAACGTTTGAACTTTACTTTTACATTATTTTCAAATCTAATACCTCTAGACTTAGAGCTTACTTTCTTGTGACAGAACTGCAAAAGATAGTTTGCTCGGGAAGGACATTCCACTTCTTACATTTACCTTCGGTAAAGTCCTTACCCATTTAGATATAAGGGTTATTTTTGAGACTTACGAGATATGATAGGGTTGTCAGATCTTTACTGTCGAGGTCCTGCTGTGTGTTACTATGAGTTGTCGAATAAAAATAGACAAAGAGTGTAATGTTCTTTTGAGTGTAAAGGAGGATTTTGTATTTTTTTTTATTTATTATCTTTTGTTCGTTATTGTAATGTCCACGCTATGTGCAGAATAACTCTTCAAAGCAGTTTTATTATTTTTGTGGCATGTTCTTTAACTAGCTGCATCCTACGGTTTTACTCACGTTACGTTATAAAAAGTATCCTGTATATTATTCCAGGATCTATATGTTATAAGTTTTATTCAAATCCATTCAGTTATGGAGCTAAGTGGTAATATACATAGGTACAAACAATATTGGTAGGAATAGGTACATATAATATTTGTTGGAAGTAATATATACGGAGTAATGACTTGCACTAGTATGACATGGTGCTGATCCTCTGGTACACAAACTAAACTAAATTTTGTAACTAACTAAAAACGTACGAATAAAGTCCAATAGCTTATATTATATTTATTTGCCAACAAAATAGGTCACGATTATTTTCTCGCTATTTAAAGAAAATTTCTGTAACTACTTATTGACTACAAGAATATTAAAATGTAAACTATCTTGTGAAAAAGAAATTACTATCCATATTCTATTGGTTTTGAATTAGTTAAACAAAAAGTAGACAAAAACTACTTTTGTTCACAAAAATAATTAGTTATAAAATTCATCTAAGTACTACTTACCTACTAATCATTTTTCTAACAACAAATCGCCGAATCCCCCCAGTATAAACTCAACCTAACTATTAAAGTTCGCTCAGAGTTACATAGAACTTAACTTTTCCTTTTTCATAGTTGTTCTGGATGTGCCCCACGGACGTGCCCCACTCGTGATGGACTTGATTAATCGATATTAGTCCACCAATAAAATACCTGTTTGTATGAGGCTGTTCTGACTTTACGTATGGTACAAGTTATAAGCGGAGAAATCTTTTTACATAAAATTCTAAGTCCCTGACTGACATATGGCATATAAACATAAAATTTGAAGGTTGTATTCCTTATGAAAAGTAGGCAGCGACTAAGAAAGAATTTTTCAAAAATCCACTTCTAAGTAAGACACAGTGGAGAAGGTCTCATAGGTAGATTTCTATGCACGATAAACACTTAATTTAGGACTTTTTAAAATATTAGTTGCCTGCTCAAAATTTGACAATGACCCGACTAGACATTAAGCGGTAGACATTAAAATAATCATTTAGCATACCGAGACAATATCATGATATTCTTTTTGAGCCAAGAGCTCTATCAAAATTTGACGATGACCCAGTTATTCTTTCTTAAATTTTCGACTCTATATTTAACACTTGAATGACAATATCATTTCCCGCCCGCTCACCGCCTGTAACTTAGCCAGAAATAAGAGCGATTAATTTTGTTCCTAGACTATAAAATCAATCGACCCTCTAGCAGTCACATTAACTTAGACTTGAATACCTAGTTAAGAACTGTTTAACTATTGTGTGGTAATTTAATTATGTTTTAAGTACCCGCTTGTATCGGGCCCCGAGTTCGCTTGAGATTAATTTAGTTTATGGCTAATAGACGAAGATAAGAGGGATTTATTATCTTTCTTTTAGATTATAGCTTTTCTCGAAGGACCATAAATAAGCCTTTGTTAAAATAGTAGCTAGCTTTTTCTAAATAGTAAACTTTCATACTAGTAGATGTGTAATATGTTTTTACTGAGAGTGATATGATTATTAAGAAAAAAGAACATCATTAAAAAAATACAGACAAGATTTTTTGTTTATTTATTAAAGACTAGCTGTTCCGCGCGGTTTCACTCGCGTTCCCGGGATAAAAAGTAGACTATAACCTTTGGGAATAATATAGCTTCCTATTAGTGAAAGAATTTTTCAAATCGGTTCCGTAATTTCGGAGCCTATTCAATGCAAACATACAAACAAACAATCAAATCTTTCCTCTTTATAATATTAGTATAGATAGCTGAATGTTTAATTTTCATTCGAATACGAATTGTGAGATTGATTACAAGACTTTATAAATTTATTTCATAAAATATAAACACAAAACTACTATTTTTTTTCCTTTTTTATATGTAGGTACCTACATGGTATATTGAATTTTGTGTATTTGTTGTAAATATTAGAATTAATAAACTGTTCAATATTACTCGACATTGCATTAAGTAATACGACATAAAATCTAGGAAGAAACAATCTACTAGGAGCTTTATTATAACAGTTGGATCGAATGCAAATTAAAGTCGTAAATACTCATCTCAGTATAATAAATACTCAGATCTCGTCAAAGGATAGCATTATTTTTATTTATATAGCCTTTAGTACGTGCCTTTTAAATAGGCGTATTTTATTATATGTTTAGAGGAGAAAGGTGTAGTGTTTTTTTATGCGTTTTTTATTGAGCGACGTAAGAGATACATATTTATGAAATAAATATGAGGAACAAATGAGTATTTTATCATGTGATTACAGGGTCATTGAACCATATTATAGATGGTTATTTGTAATTCACCTGAAATAGATGATGATAATATAAATAAATACGCGATGATTAGTTAACTCTAAAATGGCAAAAATTTTTTTTTTCATAAATTGCATTAAAAGATCGAGAAATCCTAAATATGAATTATAGATGGATTAATAGTTTAGAACGTCTAAAAACTAATACGCAGGTGCTGAAAATTCCGACAATCAAGACAAAAAATCACAAAAATTTACACACTAGCTGAACATTTTCAGTGCCCATAACAAAAACAGATTATCTTTTATTATATATTTATCTAGATATATACTTTCCTATAGTAAGTTCAACTTACGTTTCCCTGCGGATCGATGAGCTGTGCGTATTTGGGTGCCTTTGCCTTGCTTCCGTCAGCGAACACACCGGCTAGCCGCAGTGGCGTGCCGGGCCGCGCCGCTGCCCGCTCGTACTGGGCACCCACCCTACCGCCTTCTGTAGGGTTGACAAAATATATTTTCAGTAACAGTATTTTTTGGTATAGACAGGGCTATGTGATAATAAAAGTAAATTAAAAATTATAATTAAAGTTGTCAAAATATTTGAGTTAATTTCAAGTCAGCTCCCTTTAAAGTGCGTTTGATAACGAGTTGTAAATTATTTAACATACCCGAAGCTGGCCTCGCTCTATAAGCAGAGATCGCTCTTGGAGACACGAGGGCGAAGGCCCGCGTCCGCAGCAGGGCGGCGATGGAGCCCCGCGCGGACGCCAGCGCCCCGCCACGACAGCCACACGCCGAAAACCAACCTGAAATAAAACTAAATGTATAAAAATCTTGAATGTTTAGTATGTGGAACGAAAAATAACCATATTTTCATTATGTTGCTATATAAATCACATCTTGACAACCCTATTCAAATCTTAGTGTGTGGTCTCAGTTTAAAGTGTAGTCTAAAGTTTTGCGAAATGCGGAATTTGTCTCACATTTTTTGGAGCTCTGCTAGTAGTATCCTAAATAGTGACGAACTGTTGATTCCTATTCCTGTTGGGGCACTATATCTGAATATATGATAATAACGTTATGGATAAATATTAAAAATATAACTAACTACCTACTTATCATAACGTTATGCGAAGCGGCGACTCACGGCATTCATTAAAATAAAATTATACGTACTAGTCTCCTGGCAAATAACATGTCTAATATAATGTTTGTGCTTAGAATTACTAAATATATTTGATTTAAAAAGTAATCACCATTAATGTAATATACTTACTTAGTAGATAAAATTGTTGCTAACTTCTATGTTTATTAGTTTACTTTCATTACATGAGACTATGTTCGTAATAAAATTTATTATTATGGCGACTTTTAAAGCTAAATAAATACAGTTTTACATTAACATACACACGTTGTAAGTAAAGGAGAAGTTAATTACTTTTATTATACTTTACTGTGTTCTACATCACATGGTATATTTGGCGTAAGAAATGTCCACAATAGCCAGTAATCATAATAAAATTTTACTTTAGTAAGTTGAGTTAAGTTTTATTAAGACAGTACTTAAATGACTTATACTTGTAGATAAGAACTCTCTATTGGTTATCTATCTATACTAATAATAAAGCTGAAGAGTTTGTTTGTTTGAAAGCGCAAATCTCTGGAGTTACTGGTCCGATTCGAAAAAATCTTTCACTAATAGTAAGCTACATTATTCCCGAAGGCTGCTTTTTATCCCGAGAACACGAGTGAAGCCGCATGGAACAGCTAGTTTAAAATAAAGTCTAACTAGCTTTCCGCCCCGCGGTTACACCCAAGATCTCCTATTTTACCCCCTTATGGTTTGAATTATCAAAAACATTTTTTTACTATTAAAACTGAAGTAAGGAAAATAATTCGATGAGATTTAAGAGGATGCTCTCCGCGATTGACTGCAGGAGAATTAAAAATAAACCCTGTATGTATAAAGATTATCATGTCATGTACTCAAGCAGACATAACTCGGTTGATAGTGTTGATACCCTGTCATTTGTCGCGTACCGGGCGCGCGTCATATCAGCGCACATTGCGCACAAAAAGTTTCGCATCGCACGCGCACTCTCACTTCTATATAGCGTACGGTGCAAGTGATGTTTTTTTTGTGAAAACGCTAACGACCTCTTTCGTCACCTTAATTTGTTGTAGGAAAGTGGTTTGTTTCAGAGATTTTTAGGAGGTCATTTGGCATGACAAAGACCGTAGTTTACGTCCCATGGCTTTAAAAAATAAATAAAATACATTTATTTAACCAAGACTCATATACACATTGATAATTAATAGTAGGTATTAATATATAAAATTAAAAAAAACATTATAATAATAAAACATAATTAGCCGCTTTAGGTATTCCTAAAGATCTAATAATATACCGGGTTAGAAAGTGTCCTATATGTATATAATATATTCCAGATTTTGATCTACTGGCGTACCAAATTCCATCTAGATTATGCTGTTGTGTTCGAGTCTAATTGCAATTTCATAAAAAATTACAACTTTGCGACTTGAAACTGAAGCTCATTTTTTTTATTTTTTTTTTGTGCTCTTGAATTTTTTGAACCAGCGAAACGTTTATTAGTGTTCAGCCATAACTGTTCAGCTAATGAACACGTAAAGGAAAAACTGAACTGAAAATATAATTAATTTTCAGTTATAAACGGGATTTTAAAAGTCATTCTAAATCAGAATTAATTACAAAAGTTAAAAAACTTGACTGATAGTTACAGACGGTCAGCTAAAAAGGTTAAAAAAATAATAATCACAAAATGATTCCTTCTTCTTCTTTGTATAGATGGCGACAGTAGCCGCGACCAAAATTCCGTCAATGTCACATTAGTAAAAATATACGAAGGGGACTCATTAAGGTGACGATAGACGAGAAATGATGATTCTAGATTCAGTTTTTCTCTGCATTCTTTGTTGCAAGAGATTTGTAAAAAATATATGTTTATCTAGAGAATAGTTTTTTAATGACGTAAAACCGTCTTTTTTAATAAAACTGGGCCTCGCCTGTCTCG
Organism: Tethea ocularis; assembly: GCA_963555595.1. Lineage (NCBI taxonomy): Eukaryota > Metazoa > Arthropoda > Insecta > Lepidoptera > Drepanidae > Tethea > Tethea ocularis. The sequence continues at coordinate 5,953,579 of OY741979.1, forward strand.
CTTGTCCCATTCAGTTTAGTAAGGGACGTAGACAATTGAGGAGAGCATCCTCATCTTTTGAAATTTTGATGGATAATTATCATAAGGTTTCTAACAATACTAAATCGGATCAAGTATTAAAAAAATATGATGGACAAACAACATACAATTATATCCAGGCAGTCGTATAAAGCGTTGCTATTTTGTTTCTGCGTTTTGTACGCTAAAAATAAGAAATATATGAACTTCCATACCCATAAAGATAGAATCGCACTCTCACTTAATCGATTTATCAGAATCTTGAAGGTAATCAATCTTCTCTACATAGTCAAGTGAAGGCATCGCTCAACGTTTTATGGTAAATTTTTATGGGTTACAAAAAAACTCGATCGCGCTGGCCGGTGCGGTGCATCGCGCGACCTTCTCTCAAGGACGACGACTCTTGCGCACACGCCCTTCGACGTTTCATAGGGTTGCCGCACAGAATAAGAGCTACCTAAAGTAATGTAAAGATTTTTAAACGAAAGAAAGAAAATCTTACTGGCATTTATAATTATAGAGGTGATTTTTTAATCACCTCTATTTTTTAATCACCTCGATTACTTACTCATCATAATGAACATTTTTTTTGACCGGCCAGTTGGCGCAGATAAGATATCACTTATCGCGCCGCAGGTCGTGGGTTCTATTCCCATCCAGGACAAACATTTGTGTGTATGACCATGTCTGTTTGTCCTGAGTCTGGCTGTAATTATCTATATAAGTATGTATTTACAAAAAAATTGTATATCAGTTATCTGGTTGTCCATAGTACAAGCTCTGCTTAGTTTGGGACCAGATAACCGTGTGACAACCGTGAAGAATGTCCCAGGATATTTAACTATGGGACTAAGTAACAACCCTAACTCTACAACACCTTGTGTCGAGTAAAAAGTGCCCTTGCGAGGGCAGTGGGAGGGTTAAGGGAAAATTACTGTTAATATTACGTTACATTTTATAAAGATCAAAGACTTTTACTTTTATTCATAATTGGTGTAAAAGAACACACGAACAAAGGTGAATTAACTCCCTGATGAGGACGCATTGCACTACACTGTGACGTTTTTTTTTTTATTTCTCCAAAAAATATCTATATCTTTTAGTACTAGTACCTTACATCTTTTATCTATTTTATAATCACCAAACTACTGATGCAGCTATTAATTTTTTTTTATTTATTCATTATTATTGCACTTGCAACCCCCTGGCCAAGTGATAATTGTATGAAGTTTATGTATATTTAAAAATGTAATTACATAAATTAAAAAAAAATGATCCACCAAAAAAAGAAGCCTTGCTGAGTTTCTTGCCGGAGTCTTCTCAGTTCAAGTGTATTCCGAACCGGTAGTAGAGTCTATTGTAAAACTGTAACTTTTGACATTCATAAGTGCCTTATTAGAGCCTAAACTTAATAAATGAGTTTTGATTTTGATATTATTACTAGCTGTTCCCCCGCGGTTTCACTCGCGTTCACGGGATAAAAAGCAAAAGTAGCCTATAACCTTCGGGGATAATGTAGCTTCCTATTAGCATATAATTAAAGTACTACGTACAACTATTAGTGAAAGAATTTTTCAAATCAGACAAGTTATTAGTTAGTTAAGAAGTTATACACTATTTTGCACGATATATTAATTTCTTATTTTAATTGCTTTCATAATAAATAAAGTTACTTTGATGTGTGAAGAATGTCACAGGATATACATTAGAATTTAAATCAAGTAACCTACAGGTACAGCGATGACGTGGAAGTTAGATACCTGCCTGGCACGCCACAGGTCATGAGTTCGATTCCCACTCAGAACATAATTAATTACTTAAACATGTCTGTATGTTGCGAGTCTGAGAGTAATTATCTTGACATACCTGTGAGTGACTAGAAAATTTGTAAAATAGGTATATGTATGGTACATATTATTTTATAGTGTCGTTATGGTTTGAGCTTAGATAGCCGTGTGTGATGAATGTCCCAGGATTTAATTATTTTTAATCTAGCTTAAGAACTATCGATCTATTCGTTCTAGATATGCAAATGTATCATGCCTCCAAGTCTCAATTTCTAACAGTTCGTTCAGTAGTTACGGAGAAAATTGTTGAGACAGACAGACGCGACGGGGGGTTTTGTTTTATAATAATTGGTAGTGATAATAAACGGAATGATTTACAGCGGCATTCACTTGTTATTATATTACGTAAGTATTGTTTGGTGAATGTCAGATGCGCCGGCGCAACGTTTAGTACCTACCTATCTATGTGCAATATTAGAACTGATTCTATCACAACTAGCACGGATATTATGAATTTAATTATTATGACTTAATTTAAAGGGAATCCTCTAAGCTAGGCCCAGTAATTTTTTTTTTATACAACAATGTCGGCAAACAAGCATACGGCCGCCTGATGGTAAGCGGTTACCGTAGCTTATGGACGCTAACGACACCCGGGACATAGACCATATACTAATCCGCGCCCCGGGTACCACTCGCGCATTGCCGACCCTCCCCCCCACCCCGATGAGCTCTGGCGACCTTACTCACGCGCATGAACACAACAAAGTAATATTAATAAATAATTTAATAAATGTAAGAAAATAGCACATAAGCACCATTGTGTTATTGAAAAAAAAAATAGTTCTAGTCTAGTTGTTAACCTTATGTAATATATGTTTTGCGCGAACATCTGTATCTATACTAATAATAAAGCTGAAGAGTTTGTTTGTTAGAACGCGCTAATATCTGAAGCTACTGGTCCGATTTGAAAAATTCTTTCACTAATAGGAAGCTACTTTTTATACTGGGAACGCGATTGAGCCGCGGGGAACAGCTAGTATGTTATAAAACAAGTAAGTAGGTATGTACATTAAAACTGAAATTATTTTTAGAGCAAACACGTAGGTATCTAGGTCATGGACATCTAATGACTAGGTCGTGACCTAACTAGAATGTTAAGACACATATTGATAAAATAAGTTCATTAGTTTAGTACTTTAGTAGATCGTTGACCTTCGGAATCTCGCGCGTTGATGTCTTTTACACTAGATATTTAATATTATAAATGCAATTAGTCTGTTTGTTCGTTTTTGCTTCTTTCATACAGCAATTTTTTGCATAAAGATATATTGTATTTGGTCTGAGAGTTACATAAGATACTTTGTATCAGCGGAACGCAGGTAAATCCGAGGAGGTACATTGATAAAATTGTTAATCATTGATTGTATTATGTAAGTTACTTAAAAATAAATATAAACGATCATTTAACTAAGAGTTCCCCTCTCTTGTCTCGCTTGTTCCCGTCAGTTTAGTACGGGACGGAGTCATTCGCGTAGTGCATCCTCATAACATTAATCGAACCCATAGCCTTCGTAACTACATTTGACGCACTATAGCCATGATCTTGTATTATACACAATCCTCAAGTCAATATTAGCTCACACACAAATAAATATTTGGCACAAACATTTGAACAAAAACAAAAGCCGCTCGCACCAAAATGCACCATTAAAATGTAGTAAAGCACGACAAATATCCGGCTATGTCCGGTTCGCGGCGCGGCGGGCGACTAGGTGAGGGTCAATGACCTGCTTTCGTACAAAAGATCGGCGCGGATACGTCGCACGCGCACCTTATCACCGCAGGCTGCAGATCTTACCAACAAGACACAGGGGCTGCTATTGCACTGAGACTCCTTAGCAGCTGAACTAGCTCTAATGTGCAAGGAACAAACTGCAAAAAAAAAGTATCAAGTTCCATTTAGAAACTAACTCACAGACTTATAGGAGGTAATTGAGTAGATTTAAACTGTAAATAAACTTTTGTAAAACTCTGGTTTTAAGATAGTCCCGGCTCTTTCTGTAAAAAAGTGACAAATATATTTAAAACCTATAGTACCTCACATAATAAGGGGAGAAACAAAGTCCTCCCCCTCCCCCGGTAACGCCCTGAGCCGCGGTTCGTACCCCATTCGGGGGTGCCCTCAGGCGTTGTTACCTAAATATTACCCGGCTGAGAGCCCTCTGCGCTCGCCGATTTGTCCGGTAAGGTTGTTGCAGCCATCTGAGGCTACCAACGTTAGTCCTTTAAAAAAAAAAAGGGGAGAAAGTTTAGTGTACTTTGTAGTAGTCGCCTGGCTGGGTACCACCCTCACCAAGCACCTACTGTTTTTTCCCGACAGCTACACTTGAGAGACAGTTAGTTCCCTTCTAACCTTGTGTGCTTCCTTACCACCATCGGCCACATTATCACTGACCTTGTGACACTGTGATCAAACATTGTAATAAAACGTAATTAATACAAAAATGATAAAAAAAAACACGACTGCCTCTTACGAAAAGTGAACTAATCACTCGGGATGATATAAGGATTCAAAAATATTCTAATACATCTAAATTTCTACAGACATTTAAAAGTTATAGTCGAATAATCATACGCATCCTTTGAGCAGTCGTGTAAAAAGGAAAGCGCAAAAATCCCGCCATTAATGGTGCCTTAATGAAATAGTGGTCTGTCGTACGAGGAATGCCGTGATTCCTTTAAATGATATCGGTTTTAAGTCTCACTTGTCAGCTAGCCAGCTTGCCACTTAGATAATTGTGATTTTGGTCGCATGAATACTTGTTCAAATTCCGTACTGTTCGAACTACTTCCTATTGATTTGATTGGTGATAACGGATTAGCTGTTGTTGGCTAAGTTAGGAATGTAGCTGTATCTACCAATTGTAGATTGTCTTTGGAAGATATAGAATAGAGTTTTCAGAGGATATTTAGAGTGCTATGAGGTAATGCATTGTATTTTACTGTAAAACTATGCACTCTCGAAATAGTATCTACGAGTAATTCTTTCGTAAATAAAATCACTTGTTATATTTATTTTTTTAGTTTCCTTATTTTATTTCTTATTATATATATTATATACGGGTATTTTTTTTGCAAATTATTGACACTTATTGACTTGTAAATTTAGTGGCAGTTTTACCACTATAATATTGATAGTCAAAATATTTGAAAATCTCATAAATTTTGATTTCTCTCTAGCGTCATCACAAGTTGATAAAGTATTACATAATCACACGGGAAGCCTCCAAACCCGCGTTATGTACATTTTACGACGCATTTAGCGTTCAACTGCGTGGTGTTTATAACAGAACAGGTATTTATTCTGTTGACAGCCGTGTGTTTACCAGCGCAGCGGTTACCCAACCACCGGGATGCGTTAAACAAATCAATACTTTACTCCCTACCCGTATTTATGACGGTCTTTAGTACACCTTATTGTCAGTATGACACAACTTACATAAAGCATCGGCAAAATTCGTAAAATCGATCATTCCCGAAAAGAGTGCGCCTACAACATTACCCATGTTTATGGGTATGGCGCGATATGAATGATTTTTATTAGTAGTGTAAATCGGAAGTGAAGTGTAGATATACATGTAGATTTGCCGATGCTACATCTAAGTTGTGTCATACTGTACCCATCTGGAGATTCAGAAGTGTGCTTGCATAGCTAAGAATAGTCAAATATTAAGGTTTTGAAATAAATTTAAAAATAATACTGAATTTTTTAAAACGAATAACATAAGAAAGGAAAATTAAAAACAAGGCAGTTATACCTTAATACCTTGGAGTAGAGGAAGGCCTTTGGTCTGGGATGCGACGTGTGTTGATACACTGGCACTGTCACATCTTCAGTCTACCTCCAGGGCATCTGGCGCAGCGGCATCAACAGCAGAGAGCATCAAAAGGCGCAAATATGCGGCCCTTGGTGACGGCTACATATTTGTTCCTTTTGGTGTGGAAACTCTGGGGCCTTGGGGACCCGAAGCGCGGCGATTATTTAAAGAGCTCTCGACGCGCCTCATAACGTTGTCCGGTGACCAGAGGGCTGGTACTTACCTCGGTCAAAGGATTAGCCTTGCGATCCAGCGCGGTAATGCTGCCAGCCTTCTGGGCTCTTTACCCACGGGCAGCGATCTGAACTCAATATTCTATTTGTAATATTGAGTTCATAAATATATAACGGAATAGGATATTTTGATTTTGTATATATATGATACTTCTTTAGTTTATAGTTAATATTTTAGTTTAATTTAATGTTTTCGTGTAAATAATTGTAAATACCTAATATAATAAATCTAATATGAAATCATAGGCAGTTATTAAAAAAACTAAATCTCTGACAGATGATAGTGTGCCCAGAACACTGGCAACTTTGCCACGTATGGTAAAGCTTCTCCTTTGTCGAAGGTTTTGGAATACTAAGAAAATGTTCAGTGATGATTGCGATTGATATTTCAGATTCCCAGAAGGAGTAGGACACACGACACGTATGTTGTGTTAGAAAAATAAATGCAAAAAAAGATAAATAAACACTTATAAAAATTCAAAGTCTTTCACAGGAAAGGTCAATATTTTCTTAGGTTTAATTCCTACCAGAATGGAATTAGTCGTTGTGATATAAACGCATTCCCTAAACAGTCTCACTGATTTACACTTCCAAACCTAAGTGAAACAGATCACTAAGATGTAAAGATTGACGGCACTTCTAACAATCAACAACATCATTCTCATAATAAATGACTAAAGTTGACCCTTACTAGACAATTATATAATTATTGTCACTAAAAACTACTTAAATAAAATGGACTAAACTAAATGAAAAAGTCGCTATCAGAAGGCATTGTTCCCAGAATACTAGCGGCATTGCCACGTTGGATGGCAATGCTGATTCTCTGACCCAAGTATATGCCAGCATTCTGGTCACGAGAAGCTTCGACCAGGCGTTTTGATATTTCTTAAAAAAGATGGTGGCCACTCGGCTCCCACGGACCCAGAGTTAACTCACTGATAATCATCATGATATCACTACTGAGAAGAATTTTGCATATGTCACATCACAGACATGATGTAAGAAAACCAGTCACAGACCAGTTCCACTTAATTCTTGCGAATCACATGTGAGCATTGACCCCAAAAGTAGCCTAGAATATTTAATTGGAGATAACGAAACATGAAAAGATTGACATGATGTCATGCCTTGCATAGCTGGCTGCTAGGGGACAACTAGCTGTCCCCTGCGGTTTCACACATTCTCCGGGGATAAAAAAATAGCCTATATCCTAGATAACATATAGCCTTCGGGAATAATGTAGATTCCTATTAATGAAAGAATTTTTCAAATCGGGCCAGTAACTCCGGAGATTACATCCTACATACGAACCTCTTTATAATTTTAGTGTAGACTAGCTATTCCCCGCGGTTTCATTCGTGTTCCTGGGATAAAAAGTAGCCTATAACCTTCGGGATAATGTAGCTTCTTATTATTGAAATAATTTTTCAAATCGGGCCAGTAACTACGGAGATTAGCGCGTTCAAACAAACAAACTCTTCAGCTTTATTATTAGTATATAGATAAATATACGTAAGGTACCTATTTAGATATTTTCTCTGAAACGCAGTGGCAACTCAGACAAAAGCGCATACACGTCGAAATAAACAAATTGCTATTATGCACGGCTTTCGCTTGATATTTATTATGAAACCTGCCTTTACTTTACTGTCCAGAATGTCATAGAACTGACTCCCGGAATCGGTGCTACGTAATTCAAGAATTACTCAAGAACATAGATATGGTACTATAAATAAAGATTACTTAACAACAGACTACGCCCACAGTGGAGTTGGGTCAAAATGGTGATAATAATTTGCATGACTACGAACCAACCGGGAAGCACACTTATCATTGCTACGGAACCGTACATCAGAGCTTTCTCTGCATCTAAATATTTAAAGTAAACAATTTTGAGTCTAATACGTATGTAAATAAAGACAGAAATGTTTTGGTGTGGAATGAGGTTAGCTTGTTAATACCTGTGCTTCGTGATAAAATAGCTACATTTTCTGATCTTAAAGGTTATATTAGATTATAAATAGGTGAATGAGTATCTTTAAGTCCTTAAGTATATCTTTCTTCGACCTATGCTTTAGTTTTGCTCGTGTCTTTAGCCGTGTACTTAAAAATACTTTATAATAATAATCATTTTATTATCAGGCAACTTTGGCCCATAGAAATGAACCTTACATACTAACATATATATTATTGTTATACAGTTTTTATTAGTATAAAATCTGAATCCTATGTTAGTAAGAAAAATGCTAACATAGGATTCAGATTTTCGTCGTAGCCCGTAGCGCGATCGTGTGCATATAAATTGCATTAGGTACTTTATTGATATTAAATAATAGTACTAGGAGTAAATCTCCTTCAAAGACAATAAAATTAAAATAGATTGTCTTCTTTTTCTTAAATGTTGATTATACCATTTGGTTAGGTACCCTAAAAATGTTATATACGGGAAAGAGTTTATAGTCATGTTGTGTTTTCAAATATATATATACGTTTCATACGTTTTTATATTTCTTAGTTTTAACTAAAACAATGTATCGAAATTTAAAAAATACTGTAAAAGTAACAGATTTAAACTTGGTATAAGAAGGTCTGTCCGTGATGATACGGTTTCAGAATACTAATACGTGTTGGTCAGACTGCTGACTGCACTTATCTCAACACTGTCGCAATTATAAATTATTTATCCGTTATTTTTTACCATATCATCCTACTAACTGTTTTTCGCGGCTTAACCCGCGTTCCTGAGATATATAAAAATAGCCTATAAAACTCGGGGATAAGGTACCTTCATACTAGTAAAAGAATATTCAGAATCAGACCAATAACTCTAAATCGCAAGATTACCTACATTCAAACAAACTACCGGTTTTATTATATTGAGGATTTATACTATAGGTAGGTATCAGAATTTATGAAAATTTAAATAAAAAAAATACATAAGCCACACTACTAGTACTAGGTACTAGGAGAGAAGCGATGCCAAAGAAGTAATAAATCACGATCAAAACACTTATTGTAATCATGATAGCAGTAGACGGTCTTATAAATAACCAGGATAGCAGTAGCATAAGAAGATTGACGATGAATTGTAAACGTACAGTCCAATATCAATTATGAACATTTTCGTAATCGAATATTGAACATAGATACGTCGAAGATTACATATTGCACATATCATTCAAAAATATATCATGGAGCTGATCGTAAGTAGTCGGATCATTAAAGATAGATGGGCAAACAAATACTAGTCATTATTATAATCATTAATTTAACATTATGTTGGTTACAAACAATGGTTTTATTTACGCACGACTGACAGTGATAATATCAAATAACAAGTATTTAATACAGATATGTCATTATGTTTTACCTATTCGCAACATCATGAGTTTTTAATTTATACAACACTTCCACTCTATAGAATAGCGCATCCAAATTACTGCGTGTAAGTAAAGTCGCCAGAGCCTATAAGTGAGGGCGGAAAACACTTTCAGTCTTTTCCAATTTTTTGTAAATCTTTTCCAACCCTTCCTCGGATACATAAAAGAAAGAAGTCTCGTGAAATGAATTAAAATAGAATCTACCTTATTTCTGTAGAAATAGAAGTGGGCTTATAGGTCTATCAACGATTTTATCTCGAACTGTCCCATCTACGATTATTCATTCAACAAGCACGTAGGTAGTTAACATCACAACATCGATTAACTTCATCATTATGTAATATTTATATAAATACTAGAGATGTTTGTATAAACGTTCGAGAATGCAATATTTACATAATTGATCATACGATAAACGCGTAGGTTTGTTCGAGTGTGCTAAATGACATGTCAAATATGGATGATGTTATACATAACTGTTCGTTATTACATAGATTGGATGACAGCAATAGTTGCACGACTATTGTTGAACATTGAATGATGGTATCGATTATTTATTCGGATTTAGTTGACCTTTATTTTGATCTTTAAGGGGGATAGGCCGCATTTTGAATTTTTAACGGATATTTTTAGCGTTTTCATTTATTGTTTTTTATGTAGCTAGAATGATTTGACAGAAGACTTATTTAGACAGTTATTAATGATTCAATTCAGCGTTAATTTAATCATAAAAAGGTGGTGTTTAGTCCCAGTTTTCGATGATCAAAGTCAAAGTCAAAGCCGTTTATTTAATTTGGGCCCCAGAAGGGCACTTTATGAAGGTCAAATTTATTGAAGTTACCACCGGTTCGGAACCCGGCTTTCTTCAAAACTCAGTCTTTATAAATCAAATAAAATTAATGCACATAACAAAAGTGCATGTCATACCGCCATATTTACATCGCGTATCGAATCGGGCGCGCGCTGATTGTGATATACGCGCGTATTCGTAACTTCGCGTAACATTATGAACATAAAACCAATAGACTACTGGATGTTCACGGATACAATGCTCACAACGTGGTGTCTTCAGAGGAAATACTTCGAAGTGAGCATGAATAAAACATTTCTCTAGTTATCTATTGCCTACGTGCTGTATGAAATTCTGCTATTATAGAAATTTAAAGCGTGTTAATATCATTTTAAGATACCTTTCCATGTGTATTTGGAAGCCACTTTAACTTGCACCTATATGGATGATCTAATTTAAAAAAAATAAGACAGTATATAGTCAACTTGTCTAAATTAATTCCACAAAGGTGCTTTCCACTAAACAGTCTATTGAAATTCGAAAAATGTAAAGAAACCCTCGAAACGCACTAGAAAATTGGTCGTAATTTCCAAACGGCTGAGTGAATTTTCTTGAAACATAGCTAACAACACTCTTTATTATCTTTTTATTTCAAACAAAAATCTAAATTAAAATCGGTCCATCCGTTCAGGAGCTATGATGCCACAGACAGACACACACACAGACACATAAAACTAATTGCGTAGGGGGTTAAAAAGGAATATGACTTTGACAGCTCGTTTTTAGGTCACCGATTACCAGGACAACAGAAATCACTCTTAGCTTACATGCAATGCTTACACATGTACGTGTTTTGTACAGATATTCATCGATATTGAAACAATAGCTGCAATCTGCCGCGCGTGGGCGCAGTCTCACTTCGTAACAGTTTGTTATGAGCTTGTTATTAGATATTCAGTTTGCATAACGCGGATGTCGGAGAAAATATCTACCAAATTAGGGTGCGTTTGGTTATATCTGTGCCATTCCAAAAAATGCTAATGCATAGGATAGGTTGGTGGAGACATAGTCCAATTTGAAGAGGGACATCATATTGATTAAATATGTAATGCACATGCAACACTACAACATAGTACATGAACATTAAATACAGTTCATTTGAACTAAGAAATTCAAGGAAAGTTAATTAAATTAAAGCCATTCAAATAGTTTCAGTTCATTACACACATTCTCCCAGTAACCCATGTCACCCTGGTAATTAGCGAGGTTAGTGTTTCACCAGCCGGTTCCCAAGTATGCCGCCTCTTGAGACACCTCTCCAAGCTAATTGCTAAATGGTGTAACGTGGACTTACTTGGCTTTTAGTACTTATGCTCACCTGGTACATTGCTTACAGCGGTATGCAGATGTGGCATTATACTTCATTTTTTTAAATGTTAAATAAAAGTCGTTTTTTAGCATCACACGGTCGGTCTGTGTATTTTGCCAGTGTCAACTGTGTCAAAGTATATTGTATTTTCTAGTAAAGTTCAACACTAAGTTATACTCGTAGTCAATTTATGTCAGGTTTTAGTAATAATGGTGGCCGTTCTGTGAGGTTCTACTAAAACTTTTCACGGACTTTAGAATGCAACTGGAAAAGGTACACATGATCATTTAATTTCACTTTCTTTCATCTTTTTTAAAATCCATGCCGTGGTTTAAAGTGTGCGTTGATACATAATTCAGTTAGACACGATTTGTTTTATTTAGATAAATTCAACGCGAACGGAACTGAACGGAAACGCAGTTCCATAAAAACTACATAATGTATCCTTTTCTCACACATTAAATAGATAATAAGCTATCCTGTCCTATCATCACATCTTACGGAACATGCAGCCTAGTTAAAATATTCAACGTCTCAAACTTGACTTATCTGCCTTGAACTGTTTGCTACTCATAAGCCATTCGTAAACCTTTCACTGTATTGTATCTCAGTTACAAATTACGGTTCACTACCCAATGATATTTGTGTGGTATTAATAAATGATTGATCGATGATTCTTTCATAATATTGCAACTGGGTTCTAATTAACAGTGTTTTATTACCAGATTTGGCGCTTCGAAATAGGTAGGTGCGTTTGAGCAATAGACTATATAAGTTTAAAAAAAAATATTAAGAGACATTTAGATAAATGTTTATGTTACCTCATAGTAATAAAAAAATATAATCCCGGCTCAAGAAAGATAACTTCCTTACGACTTAACTTTTCAATTATAGACATTCTGTCATACATAGCTAGCATTTTTACAATCATAAAATTCACACAAAAACCTTTTGTAAACACAACAGTCTTCTACAAATTGGCTCTTAAACCTGTTAATGACTCCTAGACATACCGAGCATGTTTTTCCTGTGGGAACGGAATCTGCTGTAACCCTTCTTTTCTTCCATCACCAATCCTTGACTGACATTTGACGTAAGAATTTTTTTTATTTTTCCTCAATCTGATAGGCGCATTTCTAACTACTTACGCTATCTGTCTATTGCGCAAAGTTTTACCAGATGATGGTACAACGGTGCCTTATTTGGTCCTCACTCAGTAAGTGCCGACGCGATGTAAATACGTCGGTTTACTTTACTTTTCAACCTGATATGTCGATGTTTCGTCATGACACTTTTACTACAATTTTTATCGAGTTATATTTTTACAAAATAGGGAAAGTTGCATGTGAACCAAATGCCAGAGTATTTTTCGTTACACTAATAAAATAATCTTTGAATAACCGAGATAAAAAAACAACAAATAATTATGTAATATCAATATGTCCCTGGAAATTTCTAACCCCATGACAATAAATAACATCATCCCCACAGGGAAAGTCATCATAGAAAGTGCACGCATTGTACCAGGAAATCAGCATACAGTGGGACATTCACACGTAGATACGAAGGTAATTGTTACCTCAGTTCCCCGGTGAAAACACCCGGATGTTGCACCGATAGCGTTTATCTAGCTCGCTTGTTTTTATGTCAGCCTGGTACATCGTATTGTTTTGTACTAGTTTTTAGAGCTACAATGTTGTAAAACAGCTTGATAAGATAAGTGGCATTTCTTTCCTCTACTTTCATTGAAAATCACGAATAATAAAAAATAATGAGTTATAGGGTCTGCCTTTGTGGGTAGGACACCCCTCCGAAAAAATAAATGAACTACTTTGATTTCAAAAGTGTGGTGTTTATGATTTTAACCCCACCGTTTTTTTGGTTTTAAACTCTTTTAACCGACTTCAAAAAAGAAAGAGGTTCTCAACTCGTCGGAATCAATTATGTTTTTTTATTTGATTCTTAAAATTGGTACTACTGTAAAGTTTAATCTGTCAAAAGACACAAGTAATACTGCCATAAAAAAGCCCTTATATCTATCAGCCTTAAAGCCATAATGGTATTCCATCTCAAAGTAGCCTCACTGAATAACCAACAAGAAAAACCAGTTGCCCCACAATTAAAGGGCATAGTAAACAGTTAGTTTATTAATCAACAGACCCGTTAGCCTAACAATTGTCTCAATATACCGGGTTGAGTTGTGACACGTTCCGATCTACGCTCCATTCTGATCATGCCGTGGTCCAAACAATAGCATTTCTTTAATCAATACTTGATGCACTTGCCTGGTTGCTTAACAGATGGCCAGTGGTTATGATGTATAGCAGTCTGGATGTGGCTTTGTATTGTTTCGAAATCTATTGTATATTATTTTGAAATGTATTTCTTTTATATAGACCACAATCATGATTGGCCCGAGGGTGGCTGGCGCTGGGTGACAGATATTCAACTTGAAGGTGGTAGCCAGGTAAACCATAGGTACCTACTTTATAAGTACCTATGGTTTCCTTCACCGAAAGTTCAAACTTAAGACCGAGCTATCATCGCCTTAAAAGAGTTCATAAATGAACTCTGAAATTAACTAAGGGAAGCTGAATTTTAAATGTAGTGCCTTTAAAGAAGAACTTACATAAAATCACAGTCCTTACGTCAATAATTTTACCCTTGGGTTTTCCCTTCAGACTATTTATGGGTCGAACAAGATTTTTTTACCTTATCTCGAGATTTATTTTGAAGTACTGATTTATGTGAGAAATTTCACAAAATTCAATATCCACACTACATCCATATCCATACAGATAATAAAGCTGAAGAGTTTGTTTGTTTCTTTGTTTAATTGAACGCGCTAATCTCCGGAGTTACTGGTCCGATTCGAAAAAATCCCCGAAGGTTACAGGCTACTTTTTATCCCGGGAATGCGAGTGAATCCGCGGGTAACAGTTAGTCTTTTACAACACGATGAAACATGCAGTGTATAATTTTGTCGCTAAGTTAAGTCACTTCCAGCATACTTCCTATGTCCATCAGATTAGAATCTTTGTGCAACGTTTGATTCAATTGTGGTTGTTATCGCGTAGTGGGTTCGATGCCCGGTCATACAGCTATCAGAAGATCAGATAATCACTGCTGGTTTGTTGTTTTTCTATTGTACTGTTTTTACGGAAATTTTATAAAGCTTTCATGCAAATATAGACCTTCGGCTACAAGGTTTTTGAGTCATTATCGGATAAGAAATCTAAGCAACCAGTTAAATATGATGAAATGCTCAAAAAATAGTTTCTAATCTAGTCTTTTTACTAATCTATCCAAATCTGGGCTAGAAATTATCAATATGTGTTTTGTATCCATCTGGATCTTCCAGATATCCTGCATATGCTCAGTATATAGATAGATATCTGGAAGATCCCCAACGTATACAGCATATGCAGGTTCTATTTGTTTTTTTTTTTGTATGTTATAGTTACGTAATTTTAATTTACAAATCGTAATTATTATATTTCAAAGTCAATTCCATTATTATTTTATTTGCATACAGTATAACGCAATGTAGGTAAGTACCAGGATACAATGACAAGCAAGAGTGATGTTACGCTAAGTGTACGTACACGCGTACACCCAAGAAGCAAGGCAGTGACACTGGGCCAGATCAAAGTCACCGCAATCAGAGCGTGGCCGTCACGGTTCGTTCAGAACTGGACTTTAGGACTTGTGACGTCACTGAAAACTTTCAAAATTAGAACTTTGTCGAATTTGGATCCGATTTGGAAAAAATATTTTACTGAAAGAAGCACCTACTAGTTATAGAGAATAATAAAATTCAAAACTAACATTGTTTTTGAAAGAATAAGTTCTAGCCGTAAGTAAGTGCGAACGGATTACGTAATGAATATTAATAAATACTATGTAGATAAGAAATATGTTCATTCGAATGCATGATTATTTTATCATGTACAAATTTGCCTTAATAATTTCTTTGAAAGTACGTATACGAACTTTTATTTTTACATATTTATAAATAATTGATTATACAACACTAGTTATCTACATCCTTTCAGATAAATATACCTTACCATCCAACCTTCAAGATTCTAAATTAGTCCTTAAATATTTAGACCGCATTACTGTGCCTTTTAAAGTAAGAAAATGTTTGTTTCAACCTTATTTGCTTACCCTTAGTCAATAAGAACTATAATTATAAAATATCTTGAGTAAAGATTATTCTCAATGTCGAATCAATGCCCTTAATCTGTACTATATCTACACTAATTTTATAGAGCTGAAGTTTTTCTATTTGTATGTACCTATATTTAAACGTATTAATCTCAGAAACTATCCGTCCTATTTGGAAAAAATTGCGTTAGATACTTCGTTTATTCAGAAGGTCTACATAACATCTCACTAAAACGGGTGAAACCGCATGGCACAGTTAGTGTATCATAAAAAAATGACAACGCAAATTCGACTCGCACTTGACTATGTTTATTTATTTATTCATTTTATTATCTGTTTTATAAACTAACGTAACAATGATGAACAAATCCATCAAGCGTAAAATTTCCAATAACAATATGTTAAAAGAACTAGTTTTTAGACATTCAATATAACACGTTATATATAATCTGGCAAGTTAACTTAAATAACTAAACTGGTTATGTATATTTTGAATTCAAATATTCGTTTATATGCAAATAAGAACAAAATACATAAGGTAAAAAAAAAGTATTACGCGTCCAAAGTACCAGGCTATCATAAATTATGAGGTTACGAATCAATCACATGGAATGTTACCTAACTATACGAAGAAAGTGCTATTTTGAACTTTAAGATAAAGGCAGAAAGGTGACATTAATTATGGTGGCTAATTAATTTTAATTTTGTGGGCGCGCACCGGTGGCTATCAAGATTTCTAATAGCGTAACAAAACATAATGCTTACTTGAATAGTAATCAATCAATTTTAGAATTTATTTCCTATCAAGTAAAGCGCACGTTCAAATGCCAGTTGTTATTATCAGTATAAAAAAAATGGTAGCGTGATAATTATCTAAAAAACTAAAGGAAACAGACGCGTAAATAATAATTGCTACACAAATCTACAATTTCCTGATTTCTCAATCGTGAAAATCGTTTTAGGGTTACGCACACTTATACAATGTAAGAAAATGTTATGACAAGATAAATTACAACTTTCCATTTCTTTAAATCATGTTTCTGTCAGTTTTATTTTTAACACAAATGTAAAAAAAAGAGTGAAATATTTTCAGGGTTCACGATGGGTTCATGTAAATATGTTTGTCTGTTTCTTTAGTCCAATGTAACTTCCCAATACGTGAGAAATGTATAGTACCTATTGTTGAAATCCTTATAATTATTATGAATATTATCCCCTGTATCATATATTCATAAAAAATCAGCGCTATAGATATCTGCATGCTGAGTTGGGTTCATATATACATTTTCTTACCAGCGTTTCAGGGTTGATCCCATAGCGACAGGGCAGTTTAGTGAACTAATAATAACATTTAAAGAAAGTCCCTCGAGGTGAAGATCTTCAAACATTTTCAATTTCCGATTTATTTCTGCATATTAAAAAAATATATGGGCGGAACCCATAGTATTAAATCAGTCACGTATTTGTCTAATTCTAAGTGCACACGAACGGAAAGGAGATGTGCTCGATGGTTATTGAGGTCACAATATACATACGATAAGCATTAGTAGAAGGATAACTTAGATTTGACGATTAGTACTTACTTTAAATAAAATATAAAGTAAATTAATTAGTAAATTAATAAATTAAGTTAAATAAAATGCCTATAAAATCCTACTTCCTATTCGACTAATATATAAATGCGAAAGTTTGTGAGTACGGATGAATGTTTGTTAGTCTTCCACGTAAAACTATAGATAGATCATACCCTGG
This sequence comes from Tethea ocularis, assembly GCA_963555595.1. Lineage (NCBI taxonomy): Eukaryota > Metazoa > Arthropoda > Insecta > Lepidoptera > Drepanidae > Tethea > Tethea ocularis. The sequence continues at coordinate 5,970,962 of OY741979.1, forward strand.
AATAACATATAGGCTACGTTTTATCCCGGGAAAACATAAGATACCTCGGGAAAGCGGGTGAAACTGCAGGGCGGAAGCTAGTAATATATAAAAATCTACAACATTTTGGACCCCTCGGGGTTAAAATTTTAGGTCAGTTAAGCAGGATAGCTCAACAATGCGAGAGCAGAGGAATAGTTATGTTGAGACCAACCGATTGGAGTTTTATAGGCCTACGGTAAACCCCATGTCCTTTTGCGTTCTTTGACGCCTATCTGTTGCGACGCCTTTCCTCCGTTGGTTTGATAAAAAAAATATTTCAGGAACTGCGAGAATCGCCTAATTATGCCGCTTCTGTTCTATTATTGAAAAAGGATAGAAAATCTGTCAAATAAGTCTATCTATGCCATTATCATTTATGGGAAGTAAAGATCGGTGTCGTGATCACGTTGAAATAAGCAATTGGACATTGACAGGACGAAATTTTATTTATCCATTTCTTACGTTTTTAGCTAGAAACAGATATAAATTATAATAATTTAATTCGTGCATGTATATTTACATAAAGTACAAATCATCACAACAATACAAAATAAAGTGGTAACAAGACAAATTCCAAACTAATAATTCTCTTGACAGACCAACAATTAACAATTAGCATAGAATGGCGACAGTTGCTTTCTACGCTGGATATGTGATTGTGAAACAAATGTAAGGGTGGTCGCGCACTGTGTGTCCGAAACGCAAGACGCAATACGCACATTTGTAGGTGCGTAGTGCGTAGTGCGTTGACCTGGAGTAGGTAGCCACATTTTATTATAAGATAGTTTATAGGTAAGTTAAAAAAAATATATAACTACTAACTATAGGGACTATAGAGTTGGACCAAAATAAGTCCAGTTAGAAATTAGAAACATTTGTGTAATAAATAACCTGCCAGCAGTAGCCCTGAATGCGATCAATGCGCCTAAATTAGAGCCAGTGAATTCTTATTGATTTGTATCTACACTTATCAAGCGTCTCAGATAGTTCACACATCGATGGATAGATGGAGCCACAAGAATCTATATCGCGCTTGCAAAGTTTGTATACAGCCATCGACTTAGGTACTGACAAGATTCTAATATACAATTGGACTGTGGTCCCCAGGCACAATGTCCCAGCATGGCGGAAGATCTTCCCTTTTCAATAATTCTGCCGTCTTTTAGAGGTTTTTAAATGCCAGTGCACGGTTATCCTAAACTGAATGTCTTACAAAATCTCTTCATACATGGTATGATTTGAAACAATAGTAGTCTTAACTAGGCACTTGTTAATTAGGTAAGTACTTCATTAATATTCATAGTCGGAAATATACTGTTGACAAAGCCTTTTAAGTTGCCGCTAAGGGTACTCTTATAATTTATTGAATCTAAATGCAACTTTGTAGGATTAACGTATTAATGTTTAATATAATTTATGGTATAAAAAAAATACGAAAATTAAAAAGGTTTTATATAATTACTAGTCCCTGCAATTTGATATAATGATTATAAGATATAGGATAGTTTTTATCCCAGTGGAAGCCACTATTATATTACATTCAAAATCCGTTCAGCCATTCAAGCGTGACATCCAAACATTTATCACATATATATTTTCAAGAAGATTTGTATTTTTGTTTGTAATGAACTACAAACAAAAATACAAATAACCAGTAGAATGTAATATTATCACTGAGTAACATAAGCTATATTTTATTTTCAAAAAAATGGAATCCCTATGAAAACTCCAATAATAGGTAATAAACCAAGGTGTAAAAAAATCTTATAAAATTCCTTACATCATGCGGACCGCGGGTGAAACATTGTATGAACTTTATGTATATTTAAAACATAAATTATAATTACATAACTTCAAAGGAAAGATTCACAAAAGAAAGAACCCTTGCTGAGTTCCTTGACGCGGAGTCTTTTCAGTTCAAGTGTATTACGGACCGGTGGTAGAGTCTTTTGTAGCTGTCAGTGCCTAGGGGTGAAATTATGGCGAGGGTAAGCCGTTCAAAAAACACCGATAATTTTATAATTACAGTATATTTTAAACATTATAAAAGTGGCTTTGAAATTATGAAAATGTGGGACTGGGATTTCAAAAAGGTAAGCCGATGGGAATCGGCTTGTATGGACCCTTCGCCACTGGTAGCTGTTAACCTTCATAATGTTAATTTTGGTAATGTAACTGACGGACTAATTAGATTTTTTTAATTATCATCCCTAATGTGTGATGACACAGCGCTGATTTACTATGTGATAATACCTACACGGTAATTTAAATAGGTCTAATTTTAAATAAAGGATTTGTGTAGAGTTTTATACCTATATTCCTGGAATATAAAGTAGCAATATTACACTTCGGAGCATAACCTATCTCTATGCTGGAAATAACGCGATCCTTTGCCCCGTTGCTACGTGAAAGAAGGACAGACAAACACACTTTTACATTTATAATATTACTAGGATATCAGTTAACTGGTTTTCAAAAGAAGAAGCTTTAAAAACCGTACTCTTCCAAGTAAAAACACGTTTACCCAAAACCGTGTTAGTATGTGAAAAAGTTGTACGAGGATACTCTCATGAAATATTTTTTTCTGAGCTGTATATTGCAATTTTATCCACGTTCTCATAAAGCATAGCCTGTATGTATAGTAGTTTTTACGTGAAAGAGTAACAAACATCTTCACAACCTCATATCGATACAAGATTTCACATTTATAATTTTAGTAGGATAGAATAGGATAACTTGGTGGCTTCACTTTGGTCGTTTGCAGCGCTGAGGGCCTACTCCGAAAAACGATATACGATAGTCCGATCATCGTTGTCAAATTATTAACCAATAGAATTGCAGCAAACCGACGAGATGTAAATTGTGAGCAATTCTATTGGTTAATAATTTGACAACGATGATCGGACTATCGTGTATCGTTTTTCGGAGTAGGCCCTCTGAGTCTTACTTTTTAACCTCCTTACGTGTCCTTACGCATAACATTTTTTTTTATATGAACCGATTTTAATAATTCTTTTTGCGTTGAGTTCGGTATAGCTCGCAAGATAGTCCCTTATTAATTTTATTGACTTTGAGATAATAGTTTTGAGGTTATTTAAGAAAATAGACGAAAATTTACCATTCCCCCCCTTATCTACGATACTACTGGACCAAACATTTTGAAATAAAATACAGAAAATAGTTCTTTACCTATAGATTACAGAAAAACTTATGAGAAGCCTATGGTATTTAGAGTACGTAACATAGGGAATTACGGAACCCTCGGTCCGCGAGCGAGTAAGACTCGCGCTTGTCCGGTTTATTTTAAAGTTAACTTTTTTAGGGCCCGGTTGCTCGTACATTTTAGTTAAAGTTATAGTAAAATTTAACTATTACCATCTTCCCTCGGTCGGTTATGGTTACAGTTAAAATTTTAGTTAAAGTGGCACGAGCAAACCAGTTTGCTTTCTTTCGGCGGTTAAAGTTAACTATAACCGTAACCTAACTATAACCTTAGTAAGACCGCGCTTTATGCAACCGACCCTTAGTATGAGACCTCTCCTAGCATTCCTAGCGTCATCTAATCCAATTAGTCCAAGTGACGTAACGATATAACTAGGGATTCTCGCAGTTTTTACAGTTGCGTAAAACATAATCAAATAATGAAGTAGTATCGAGAACCTGTTTAGGATCGTGTGCTCGATGTGCGATTGCAACACGCACTTATAAAACTATGTACGCTCCGTTGGATGTGGTACACTAACATAACATTATCATAATAATGCTTTTTTGCACTTTATATTTGATATATTGACATAGTAATTGGTATGACAAGTTTTCGGGAATCTTAACTAGTTTTTATGAATATTTATTTACATGCGAAAATGACTTCATTGTTAACGCCTCAATTGCAAAACCAATTATGATGTTTCGCACCCAGACAGCCTGACATCGAGAGTGACATAGGTAACTTTTTATCCGGGGCACGCAAGTGAAACTTGTAAAAAATTTATAATCATAATAATTCAACTAAATTGAAAGATAATACGAGATGTTATTACTAATATAGGTTAGTTAACTATACTTGTTTTAGTGTTTTCTATACACGATTATAATTATTGTATTTTAGGCGCACTATGCACTCGTTCCAATAAACTACTAGCTTCCTTTCTTTCTTTGCTGTTTCACCACCAATAAAATATTAAATTGTGAAGGTTTTTAATAGGAATTCATATTTAATTCCCCCTCTCCGACTCTCTCATGATATAGGTATCTATCTAGGTATCTTCTTTCTTTATCAAAAAGAAGAAACACTACCAGCCTGCTAAGAATCTTGCCAATGATCACTAGCAATTTGAGTCATTAACAAAAAACAAAACACCTTTTTTTACCTATACTAATAATAAAGCTGAAGAGTTTGTTTGTTTGAACGTGCTAATCTCCGGAGTTACTGGCCCGATTCTAAAAATTCTTTCACTAATAGGAAACTACTTTATCCCCGAAGGTTATAAGCTACTTTTTATCGCAGGAACGCAAGTGAAGCCGCGGGGAACAGCTAGTTGTAAATAAAAATGAATATACCGTATCAAGTGGTTTGTGACTTCACTTCCCGTTCGGCCCACTTCGTCGAGTTTCGAATAACGGTCACAGTTAAGTTACTCGATGCGATAACAAACTGGGGTTTGTGGACCACTGTTAGGGGACCCGACACCCAAGTTGGGTGACCTATTTGGTCTTGACCTACATTTTTGTAAGACAAAATTAATCAAAAAAGCATTTCTTATTTATTTATTAACAATTTTGATTGTTCCAGTAATATTTACTGTTCTAAGCACTTGGAATCACCGTTCCTTTCCGACTCTTCCCGTCAAAAATGAGATCGTTAATTTCCGTATTTTACTTTTTACTAATTAACTGTACTTAATAGGTATTAGCGATTGTACTAAGCACCACACTAAAAAATTAAAAAAGTACTAGGTAGTAAGCACTTAATAATAAGTATTCAAGTCGTCATACGAGCTGTGATGCTAAATGATTACTATCCATGTAATTCTATTTTTTTAATTTAGATAAGTTCTTTTTATAAAAGTAGTTTTTAGTTTATTTACAATAAAATTATACCTAATAACATTACCTAGTAACATTAAATTACGAATTGTATGTAAAATAAATAACACACTTAACAATTTAATTGTCTTTGACCTTGAGAATTCGAGTTGAATGAAGGAACCTAGATTATCGACATAACCCATCAATACTTTACCCTCACTAGTAATTACAAATCATTAACTGAACTAACCCGAAACCCTTCGCTTCATGACCTTAGGGATCTAATGATCCATCGAACGTTTTAGACCGACATTGCTTTCTCGAGTTACTATGAGTATGTTCGATTTTCGTTGTAGATTTTGTTGGAAAATAAATCTATTTTGCTTTTGGAGTTTCAATAAGATCGCTTATATTTTGCCTTCTAAGGTGAATAAAAATAAACTTTTTTTCAATGTAAAAGAAAGAAAAAACCATAATAAAGGTAATTAACAGAATTAAGGCTTTTCTAGGGTTTGTAAAGGCCAACAATACGTAGGAATACATATTGCTGTCTCTTACCACTTAGGGAGCTTTAGTCATTATGGCCCACATCGAATGCCTCGCGGGACACAATGCCTAGTTCTATTTTATTTTAAAATTTTCTATTAATCATTATGTACCGTTGTCAAAAAAAACAATCCTAGTTACGTACAATTACGTGTTCCGACACACTTAAAAAACACTTAAAAAAATAATAAATAAAAATAGCTTTATTTCTGAAATCATTTTAACAGATTCTTACGCCGAGACTTCCCAGTAAGTAATCGAAGATACTTGTGTTGGGAATGACTCGCAACTTCCCAATTGGATTACAATGATTTCAATTGAAATTCAGTTTCCTTCTAGGCTTTGTGTGCTTACCACCATCGGCCACATCATAACTGACCACACTGAGATTGTGGTCAAACAGGCTTATACACAGTAATAACTCCATGTTTACAAACATTTAACACTACGCATGTCTGACTTTCGATACAGGTGAGTGTAAACACAGATCAGTGTTCGCTTCGATAACTTAAACTGTAGTCGTTCACTTATGTTGTAATAGCGCATTCGTTTAGAAACACATTACACAAAATTTCACACTAATTAGCCTAGAAAAGGTAGAGTAGACCTATTCATAACACAACTAAATATTTTTACTAGCTTAACGCCACGTGATCCACCTAGGAGTAGATTTTCAAAATCTTTTTTTTCTTAGTAGATGATTAGGTACATTTCACAAGGAACCTTTCAAATTGCACGTATGTAGGAGCAGTGGTTTAGGATGTGCGTTGATATGTCAATTAGTGAAGAATTTTATGTAGGTATAGAGATTTTTGACAATCTTTTATATAGTTACCTAGTATACAGTCAAGAACGTTTTCCTGCAACTACAATGGTTAATGTACCTTACTGCCTTATCTCAAAAAACCAAACTAAGCTGACTATTGCACCATTAGCACCTGACAGAGGTATAAATAACTGACCCGGATGGAAATTAAACCCAGTCTCTAGTTTGTAGGACATTATTAAATAAATAATAACAGTATCGCATTTGGTCTACTGAAAACAAAATTTTTTTTTGCCTCTAGAATAATAAGTTTGAAGCCAAATAATTTAAAAGTTAATTATGAAAAGCGGAAGGTGCAGCTATAAAAACTTATTACGAAATCTGCAGTAAAATTACAAACATGCACTCATGAATTATGTTCATGAGTTATGAACGTTAACGGACTAATAATTATTATATAAGTAATGTATTACGAATACATTAACAACTCATACAAAATACTATGATTTAACCACTTTCCATCATCACTAAAGGGTGGAAGTAATCTTTTACCAAACAGCAGAAGGCCTACCTTTATAAAATTGTTTTTCTGTCAAATGTGAAAAGAACTGTAAACTTGATTTCTAACAAAATGGTCTCGCTCTGAGCGGTTTCAAAGGAGCTTTCTACCACGGAATGATATCCCCGCCGATTTTCTTAAGGGCAGTGGCTACCAATACCATTCCAATACCTGAGAACCCCAAGGCAATGCGTGAGTGATGCCCCTGGTGTTGCAAGCTTCTATAGACGTTGCAACCGCTTACCAACAGGCGGGCTGTATATTTGCTACCTTAGTCCTAGTTCCTACTTATTATGTCAAAATGTTAAAGTTTGTATGTGTGTACGTTTTTACAATTCACCTCCGTAATGGCTGGACGGATTTGATTGAAACTTGGAAAGTAGATAGATCATACCTAGATAACATATAGGCTACTTTTTATCTCGAGAAAACAGTCCTGTCGGGAACTTGGGCGAAACCGCGCGGCGGATGCTAGTATATATAGTTAGAATTATCAAGTGTATTCGATCAAAAGTAACTTATAATCCAAATTGTAAACGTTAACCAAAGACAACAAACCGTAATTAACCGACCAGTAGGTGCGTCGCGCTCGGTTGCGCACGCGCACCGTAAAATGGAAAGTGTTGTTAATTACACTGATAATCTGCATACGCATTCTTAGGCACGCATTATTGTCTGGAACCTAATTCTGTTGCTAATTGAAAGTCTAGCATGACTTAGGCTGAGATCTATAGAGCGTACTTAGACTTTGCTCAGACTTTATATACCGTACAAAGTCGGTATTTAAAATGCACTCTTTATACCCTGAGCAAAGTCTAAGCACGTTCTATAGATCTCAGCCTTAGTTTGAACACGTGGTTGCAATACTTCATATAGTATTCAAAGGGTATTATTGAAGAGTCCACATTGTTAACAATAAGAGAAGCGTCATAAAGTAGTTAAGGGATGGGCGTCCTATCTGCGAGCCAGGGCTATTTTAAAACACTCAGATTCGACATCGGAAACGGATTCGAAAACTTCCGAAACGAATTGCCGCAATTGCTATTTTAATTTCTTTGTAAACTCACTCCATCTCCGCTATCGAATCTTTTTGATCTGTCATCCGACTGCTATGCAATTAATTTAAATGTATTGTATTTTTACCCAATTTCTATTATTTAAAAGTGTGTTTAATAAATTTGTTTCATTCTATTTAAAATAGGTCGGGGGTCAACTCGTCGAGAACGGAATCGACAAAGTTTTCGTCCACTATGGATTTTCGTTATACCTAATATCACTTACACCCGGTATACTAAAGAGGCTATTCACTACGATATGGGGAATTCTAGCGTGAGGATTTGAGAGACGATTTGATACTATCAATTTAAAGTAAATGCTCTTCCTTTAGACTAAACATTTCTAAGTTAACTTCATTAGCATAGAATATAGTAGATTAATTGAAAGTTAAGCATCGAATGAGCAAAGATAATGATCGAGCCGAGTGAAATCGCAGTAAGGTCGTCATGGCTTGCACTTGTTACTACATACTGACAGACATGGTTTTTCTTCAATGTAACATAGAAAAGCCCTTAGGTTTTACATACATACAGCAATATCTTTTTGACTTTTTGATTTCCCTTAAATCGGGTATCTATCAAAACAAGATGGCCTAAACATAAAATCAAATCGATAATTTCAAAGCAAACCGCTATGATATGGAATTCTTGAAAAAAGGTGTAAAAAAGAGTTCTTCAAGGTCGTCAACAAGTTTGACCTCTCTTAAAAACACTATGCTCGACCTCACTTAAAAATCACTACTTAAATAAATAAAACGTTGTGCGATTTGTCATTAGTCGATAAAATATTATAAAAATAAGTGGACGGCCTGGGACCTTTTTTTTTTTTTTTTTTTTTTTTTTTTTTTTTTTTTTTTTTTTTCGTGGGGAAATCCTCATAGGATACCCAGCCGCCCCGGGGGGAGCAACCAGGTTATGCCGGACTCGTACCGGCTAAAACCCCACGGTGGTCGCCATCTGCGCTGTAGAGGGGGGGCGGGTTCTCGTACAGAACGCATACTCACTCCCCCTCCACGCGCGGCGCTAGATAGCCCGTCCCGGGGGAAGTGTGATACTTCCCCCCAGCACCCTCGCTGTGCCATCGCACGATGGATCGTGACCACGACGACCCATCGTCCTCCTTGGGATCGCTTCTGGACGCACAGGGCCCCCGCCCCGATTGCCCACGACCCCAAAGGTCCCCGATTAGTCGCCTTTTACGACAGGCAGGGGAACACCGTAGCTGTTATTCTGAGCCCCAGCTACAGGGCAGGGACGGCCTGGGACCTAATGAAGAAAAATAACGGGGAAATGAAAATACTAAAATAAATCATAAAATTCCCAATCGTTCTCACCTAACAATAAGACTCATAAAAAATGCCAAGATTTACTTTAAACAGACAAAAAATCAATCCAACGACAAAGTTAATAGTGTTGTCAGCGTGGAGGTTGCGAAATCATAGACAATGGCTTGTCTATGGGACAAGCAACCCACTGTTACGAAACCTACACAATGGCTAGACGGTAATTTGTGAGTTTTATACACTGGTACTTTAGGCCCTAAGGTTATAACAACTAAACGCTTTGCGAGTTATTGTTTTGATGCAGTGATAAATTATTAAACTTCGTATAATGCTTTAAAATAGATCCAAAATTAATCGCCAAAAGGAGTGGTTAGGCAGTTGTATATATGAGCCAGTTGCCTTCTAGGCATACCTGTGCCGATCAATATTATTTTTTTTAAATCTAAGGCTACTTTGCTCATACATTTAATAATCATAGTAGCTGGGCACAAATAAAACATGTTATCTCAAAGATATACAATGAAGCTTATTTTGCAATATCTCGATTATTTATCTGTGTAATTTAGGAAGTATGGATTTTGTCTGTAATCCAAAGGCCTTAGCTTTAATTTGCGTACATCCTCGTTTGATAGACAATGGGACCATTATCGACATACGTTTCGATAAAATCTTTTATTTTTTGTTTGTAATGATAACAACGCCTAAAATGGAACAATAAATTCAAATATTTTAGCTTGACTATTCATATTTGAAGGCCAGAATCAAAACTTAAATGAATTCTCAAGTAGGTATAGATTCTTACTAATCAAAATTAAACTTTGGTCCAGATTTTAAAAAACCTAATTTAAAAATATATCAAACGTTAAAGATGCTGTTATTAGACAACAAAAAACCTGATACATATAATACTCTACTCATTAAAGATTCTTTTGACGAGTCAGTAAAAATGTACACCATAAACAAATATAAAATCGCGTGAAAAAAATTAAAATTGGATTCATATTCCTTGTTTCAATTAAAGCGAGTAGACATCCCTGTAACCAGCCAGGGCAGTGTTGAGCCGTAGCCGGTGCTTGAACGTGCCGAGTCGGAGCGTCTCTTTTATTACAACCTTTATTTTCACCACTTTCAAACTGGACATTCGTTCTTATTTCAAAAAGAATAAAGGCGAGAACTCATTTACGTGTTTGTTAAAATTAACGCGGCAAAATTGCGCGTGATTGAGATTGTATAGAGATATAGGCAAGGGAATGTCATTGTTCAGCCGACGAAAGGGAATGGCGGGAATCGAATGATGGCTGTTTAACATACTTCTCACGCGTAGTGACGGCGTAAGGACGTTTTTAATGAGAAGAGATCGTAGACCTGGAACTGTTGATTACTTGAAAACTGCCGCACGGACGGTCAATATAATATAGGTAGGTATTTTGTTCCTTTGTGACAAAGAATTTAATAGTAGCGGAACCCATATAAAAAAACTGGTCAAAACTCAGAACATTTATTTTAAAAAATTTGCGGCGACATCCGATGGATGACATTTATAATTTTTAAAGTAATCCTACATACTAAACTACATACTAAAACACAGTAATATTTATACTGTACTTATCTGTTAATATTTAAAACCGTCGATGCTGCACACAAAATGAAATGAGTTTCCAATTTCGAATCAGCAGTTAACGGCACTTTTACGAAGTCATAAAATTTAACAAAAGCAAACACCGAGTAGTTAACATAAATCAATGAAGGAAGGGTAATGAATATTATTTAACATTAACGCTGCAGTAGCTGGCTGCGTATCTGGCTGGCGATGGCGTCGAGGTATGTAAATAAATGCGGTGTCAAAGTTTGGCCATTTGGCGCCATATTGAACAATGCGCTTTGAATTTTATATTTCGAATTCTTTAATATTTAAAACTGGTCAAATGCAAGTTGGTCTTGCATATTATTAACACTTATTATTCTGTATTACAAGTACTTTAAAATTAAGAAAAGGGAAATGCTGTTCTGACTGTGATGTCTGATTGATGATTCTTTGATGACTACCAGACGCAAATATCTGAATGGCTTTAGAAAGTATATGAAAAACGTTGCAATGGCCTATAAAATTTGAAGAGTTCCTTCGATTTCTCCAGGATCCCATCATCAGATCCTGACTTGGTGAACATGGGACCAAGATACACTTACAAATAAAAAAAATATCCAAATCCGTCCAGGCGTCTTCGAGTAATCAGGGAACATAGGTACATACATAAAAAAAAGATTCCAACTAATTGATAACATCCTGTTTTTTGAAGTCAGTTAAAATGGTTGATGACATGACTAATATTTCTCTATCACAAATCAAATAAATATCTACCACAATCCGTTGAAGGCACATTTACAACCTGCCTAAAAACAATAACTAACAAAATATCACAGTTTATTACATTGTTCGACACTTGGCATTCGAACAACGTATGGCAAACAATTGAACTGCAACATTGACACCTAGCGTGCGTACGCGCACCGGTCATGCTTAGAATTCCACGGTTTGTGTTGTGATGAATCACGTCATACATCATACGGCATTGCCGACAAACGGTGGCTTTGAGGGAAAACATCGAGAGGCTCTGTATTTAAATTAATAAATAGCAAGCACGGTTATGTAGAATACATATGAAACAAAATTGTAAGAAATAGTTGATAAAAAAAAACATAATAAATGAGTTTTGAAATTCATGAAATACATAGGCAGAGTTATGTCAGTTTTCACTGAAGATAATTTCGCTGTGTCGCTCTCAAACAAACAATAAGCTTTATGAAAGCTTTCAAGTTATTTTTCTATAAACTATTATATAATAATGAATAACAATTATTTTCTTTCCCGAAATCTCAAGTGAACGACATGATGGACTAAGTCCAACATCGGATCGGACCCAACATTGATTCCAACCTTGGTCCTTAACCTTTAAATCGTTTCCAAAGTTTTCTAGGAAAGGTTATGAACATTCAACAATAGATAGCTCATGTAACCAAATTAAAGGAAGGCGTATACTTATTTAATACCCTACAAACGCTTTATAGAGATCAAACTCGAGTAAGACTATTTTATGAAGCAAAAATAATGACCTGATACACTTCGAAATAACCTAGACTAAGCAAATATACACTCAAATAGTTAAGATAAAAATCAGCCGTTGTACTTACAGACATAATTCGTTAATATAACAGAATGTAGGTACTTGTAATATTTTGGATTTGAATTGCACATCTTGGGAACTGAACCCGCGACCCGTGATTACAACGGCGGAACCGTTAGGGACGTTGTACCACAGGAATAAAGGTTGAACTATGAAAATATACTTATAATATTTCACTTTACTCGTTGTAAAGACAGATTTATCTCAAATGAAATAGGAGGGGTAGAAAATCCTCACTATTACTATAAATATGAAAGTCTGTTTCTTGGTTTGTCCTTCTTTCAAGCAATCATGATTTTTGGCATAATGGACCTGAGTGTAACATAGGCAACTTTTTTTTAAGATGGCTTTAACTTTAACTTTGAATAAGACTTAAAGAAATTATTATTACCTACTTAATTTATGTAGAGAACATTTTATCATCCAGATAAGAGTTACTTGAAAGTTGTGAAACAGGCTCCTACTGTTTTTATTATGTAAAAACTTGACTGAGAGTACCAGGATATCACAACTTTACAAGATACTTATAATGCTTTCTTGTACATTTTCTTCTTAAATATTCTGAACCATCATCGACCATTTTATAAATTAGCTTTTCGCCCCGCGGTTTCACCCGCGATTCCATAATACGTTGTAACATTTTCTCTTACAAAAAATGTCACCACCTTTCTCCCTTTAATTAAAGGGTGATCTTTCAAAAACCCTGAAAGGTGCTACTTTTATTTACACCCAAAAACAGAAATAATAGTGTTTAAAAAAGTGATATGACGTCTTTTGTCCACGCAACTCATTTGCAATTAAGAAATAGACAAAAGCCCATGTAATTAATCCATGAATAAAACTCTATCAATTACATTAACGTAGGTACAGCACTACGTTAAGGCCATGGCCTCGTATCCTGATCATGTAAGGCCTACGGTGGCTCACCTTAATAGGCCAAGTCTCCCACGCGAATAGGAAGCCTGCAAGGCTATGATGAATAGGTCTTTAGAGGATGAACAATACTTGAAATTAGGTAATAGGATTTGAGTATGGTCTTTTCTATTACTTATATAAAAGGTTCAAGAATAGATTGTGATAATCGAAAATAAATCTTATATCATAGGAATTGATTCCTAATTCATTGTTACAATTATTATGCATGTAGGCATTTACTATTATATAGGTACTAGCTGTCCCCTGCGGTTTCACTCGCGTTCCGGGATAAGAAATAGTTTACGACCTATTCTCAGACCTACCGAATAAACACAAAAAAGTCATAAAAATCGGTCATGCCGTTTCAGAGGAGTTTGGTGACAATCGCGAGAATTTTACATAGGTATTAGAATTATATAATACTAGCTGACCCGGCAGACGTTGTCCTGCCCTGAGAACAAATAAAATACTGGGACCTAACTACCTTAACCTACCTACCTCTACCTACCCCTACCTACTTCTACCTAACCCTATCTTAGGGTAGAAAGGGTTAGATAGAAGTAGCCTACCCCTACTTACCCCTACCTACCAACAACTTCTTATTTACCTAAATATTTTCCACGTAACTTTTTTTTCTGCACTAATAATGCGGAGAGATCTCACACAAATTTCCATCCCCTATTTTAGGGGCTGGGAGATGATTTCCAAAAAAAATATAGCAGGTATTTTTCGTTGGTAACAAAGAGTCTGTACTGATTTTTAGCTTCCTACCTTGAAAACTGCGAAATGTCCCCTATAAAATTTCACCCCCTCTTTTAAGGGGTTGGGGGCAGATTTAAAAAAAAAAATGATGCACGATTTTTTTGTTAGTCACAAATAGTTCGCATACCAATTTTTAGCTTTCTTTCCTTGAAATTTGCGGAATGCTCCATAAAAACTTCCACCCCCCATTTTAGGAAAGTGGGGGGTTAGAAAGAGACAAAAAGTAGCCTATGTCCTTTCTCAGGGTCTAAAGATTGTCTGTGCCAAATTTCATCAAAATCGGTTGAGAGGTTTAAGCGGGAAAGCGTAACAGACAGACAGACAGAGTTACTTTCGCATTTATAATATTAGTAGGGATATATATTTTCAATGCAAATCATGATACATTAAAAATACTAACCTACTACCTAAAATAAAACTAAACTACATACTCGTACAGAAAAATAATTACCATAGTATGTAAAAAGCAATATAAAGGAGACAAATGAACATATACCTAGAGCACAGATAATTTACATTCCCCAACCAAAGTTAATTCAATAAATCTTGAAAGCTATAGCACAAAGACAGTCAGACATTCAGGCATGTTCATCCAGACATGCAGTAGCCGGTCCTAGGGGTGAGGTCGCGACCTCCGGCGAGCCATATACGGAACACATGTAATGGGCCATTGATCCCATGTATCAGCATTCAGCTCTAGGCTGCCTAAGTGGTCGTAGCTTGCGTTTAAAGATACTGGAGTCATATAAGGGCTTTTATATTCTCTTAATTATTTCTTGGATTTGCGTTCACAAAAAGGTGATTGACCACTTCAAATGTCGCTCTAAACTACATGAAATAGAGTTCAGAGTCATGAAGTACTTAAATAGATAATGTTATTACCTATTTAATCTTAGAAAGGTTTACTTATGTCTATTTTTTTTTATAAAATAATGCTTTTGCTTAGAACGATGATCGCCACTAAACAGTGATTCCAAACTAGTAAACAAATATATTTTAATTTATTCATAGGTAGGCTAGGCACCAATAAGATACATACAATTTAATCGACGTCAAATGTAATGAAATTGACCTTACAACATAATCACATAAACGTTGCTATTTCAATAATTGGTATTCTTGTTAATAATATTAATCTATTTTTTATTATTTCCTGGTACAGTTTTGATGACAGCATAACTTCAATTTAGATCCGTCTGGCACGTGTTTTTTTTAAGGTTTAATGAATAAAATTTGTTAATCGCCGCCCCGTGACACGATAGTACCTACCTTACTAGTTAGGAATCCTAAAGTAAAAATAAGCATGGCTAATTTTTTTTCCCTATAATTATTGCACCATTAAACGTATAAATACGTTAATTTTGATGGTAATTAATTAATCAATAACTATTTCCTAAAAGAATACGGAAAATAAAAGCCATTGGCCAATTAGGTAAGCAGACAACATTTGATTGAATAATAAAATATAAGATATTATTTTTTTTTGTGCGAAAGTGTGTTTATTGATTTGCTTTTTTTAAGGTATTATAATATTCCAAGTAAAAGTTAAACCATGAAACAAGTTTTACCCGGATCAAATCTATATCAATAAAAAAAACAATCAACAAAGACAAATCAACTGAATCCGTGCAATTTCAATTCAGCTTCATTAATTCACCCGATAGATTATGTAACATAAACAATGATTGTAAATTAACTTCGCATTACTTCGGCAGTTGCGCAAGAGTCGCAAATTGTGGCTAAGTGCTATTTTCCTATCATTGCAGGTCCTAGTAATTCAGGCCGATCATTTAGGCCATTGTCGATTATCCATTGTTAAAGATGTTAAGTAATGCATAATGGTTTGTTACATGTCAATATTAACTCGTGGTTAGTGACAGTGATAAATACTTTGGAAGACATTAGCATAGTCTTTTATTATCAGTAATATTTGTAAAATTTCTGACCTGAATATGATTGGGACACGGCAAAGATAAACAAATATCTATAATGGTTAGTTGAAACTAAATTTCGTAAAATATACAGCAACATATCACAGAGCCCACATTAACCATTGATCTTTAATAACCCTGATTAATGACAGTCATATCAACTATCAGTAAAATACCTTCGGTGCTGTAACCAGGCTAGCATAAAACCTAAGAAGACTCACCGTCATAAGAATCAGGGATGTACAGCGGCTTCCCAACCAGCTTCCCTTTCTTCCCCGATAGCGGAACCGCCTCCACTCTCCTATGGGCTTCTAGTACCCTATACAGAAGCACTGGCCGATCCTCCCCATCGAATTTCACTACACGAGGGAGGGAAAACTTATCCACAAACTCTTTTAATGTCATCACTTCACTAGTATCATCTTCAGGCTCTACAGACCCGTTCCGTCGACCGAGTAAGAAATTGTCCGCCCATTCGGGAGCATTCGGCCTTCGCTCGAGAAAGTCCGGTCTTCTCTCGCTGCTCCGAGGTTTGTACCTTGGCGGGCGGTCTCTTCGGACTAGAGCTTCGTTCGCTTCCGCCAGCCATCGGGTCACGAGCCGCTCGCGTTCCACATCCAAATATCGAGGCTTAGAAGCGTCGCAAGCGAATCTGGCAGCGTCAAAGCAGTATTGAGGAGGTGGTGGTCTGATTCGAGGGGGGAAAAAGCGGGGTGGGACGTAGGGAGGATGGGGGGCGTAGGCGGGCGGCGTCCTCGGCCCGGAGCCTTCGACTGACGCCGTTCTGAACATCGTGTCAGGTCATTGATGCTGCTCCCGTCACCTGCAACAACATGTATTCCGTTAGTTTCTTTCCTACGAAAATAAAAAATATGGTATGATGCTTCATGCATATGTAGTATATGCGCTATTAGCATAGGGTCCTATTTCTAAACAAAAAGTTTAAAGTCAATATTTTTTTTTTTTTATTGAATTGGATCAACACACAGTTTTCATTACACAATGTTTCCTGTACCTACTTATATACAGATAATTCTACTTGTGAAACCCACACTATTGATCACCAAATAACAAAATATAAAAAATAGGTAAATGTAACATAGGTAACATAAAGTAGAATGAAAAGTACCTATTATAAAATAGGTATATTAGAACATAATTAAAGAAGTAGCGGGAGAGGAGACAGAAAACCAAACTGAGAAAAATTAAGCTATAAAAACAGTTTCGTTTAAATTATTTATATACCTATTGACAGTCTGTGCTAGAAGAGTTTTACTAAAAATAATCACTTAAAATCAATTTAATTACTTATTCTTTAAAAATAATTGGAAAGATCTAATTGGAAGATCCAAATTCAATTTTCCGTTGTACACTCGATTACTAATTTCACAGTTAATTATAATTGGTGGTGTGGTGCCTAGATCAGTAGCCTAAGACCTAATCTAATCATAATTACAATTAAATATGGCCGCTAACTGGCGCGGTGTTCCTAACGAGACATTTATTACACATTTATTAGTTCTAGCTTCCATATAGTGTGTTTTATTGAATTAATTTAATTTTTGGATTGCGAATATCAACTTTATTGATAAACTAGCTGTTTCCCGTGGTTTCAGCCTTTCCTAAAGGATAAAAGTAACCGATAAGTATTACTTTCTTCCAACAAAAAATCCGTCTATTAATTCCGTTGCTTCGTGAAAGAAGGACAAAACAAACAAAGACACTTTCACATTAATAATATTATACTAAGCATATTATGACCGGAAATCCTAAGCTGTTTCTAGCACCATATAATATGTAAATAAATAAATATCCGGGGACATTATTTAAACAAAGCTATCTGATCCCAAATCAAGTAGAGCTTGTACTAGTATTGTAATACTTGTATAACATAGCCAAAAAAAAGAGCAATTAATTAATCATAATGCGACATGTAAGGTGCACCTGCACTTAATAGCCAATCTTACCTAAACCTTTTTGTTGTGTTTGTTTATGATAAAAAAATGTATTCTAATTCCAATTTTAAATTATTGTTTTCCCCGATCGTACTGCATTTTCCATGATGTACGCTATGACGCAATATTTCATCGAATATACCATCAAGCAGATTCTATGTTTTGAAGCAACACAGAATCTTCTCAATCTAAACAAAGGTACCAATTTTCATCCAAGACTTATCTGCATACAGTTCCCACAAGGTACACTCGAGGACAAAAGTCTATTTACGATTTTCACAACGATACGGTATGAGTAGGTACATGATAGTGTCGACATACTATACTTTACATAGAAAATTATACAATGTAGACATTTTAAATAGCATGGTGGTGTCCTGTGAATGTAAATTTAATTATATCAAAGTAGCCCGCGAAATTCAAATTTTATTACGTTTTTTGCTAAATGCAGCTCAGTTGACGTAAGTTTGTCAACATCTGATTTGCGACAAGAATGGTAGTATATTTACTGATTAATAACAAAAGAAATCATCAGCATATTTCACGGAGTTAAATTTGTGGTAAAAAGTCACGTTTTGATAAAATTGTCGTAAATCCCACAAATACCTATAGGTACGTACAATACCTTGGAGAAATATGTTGATGATTTCTTTTTTATTAATCAGTAAATATAATCACCTTAATATCATATTACCTTCATCTGTCTGGCATCAATCACTAGGGTAGGGTAGGGTTGACACAATTTGTACAGACAGCGTTAAAAGTACTTTTCAAAAGGGAAAAGGGTCGGGATCGCCCGAATGATACCCGCGGATTAGTGGCCCGGGCTATTTATTGCCCATAGGTTACGGTAACCGCTCACCATCAGCCGGGCCGTAGGTAAACTTGTTTGCAGACAGTGTTTTATAAAAAATAATGACAGCCAATTCAGGATTGCGCACAACACACTACACAAAACCGATTACGCTACCGTCCTCGACGGCGAGGACCGCCGCGACGTCCCACTCAGTCTCGTCCCGTTCAAGCGGCCCGAGCTGCCATTAGTAATCCGACCGCCCCCAATTAGTCGTAACTCGTACAAAGTCCTCCCCTTCCCCCGGTAACGCCCTGAGCCGAGGTTCGTACCCCACTCGGGGGTGCCATCAGGCGTGGTTACCTAAATGTTACCCGGCTGAGAGCTCTCTGCGCTCGCCGATTGTCCGGTAAGGTTGGAGCAGCCATCAGAGGCTACCAACTTTAGTCCTTTCAAAAAAAAAAAAAAAAAAAAAACAGGATTGCGTCGATATTCTTAATAGTTTTGCAAGCTAAAATTGCAGACTCATTCTAACAACTAAATTGGGCCGACTGAGATTAAAAATAAAACTAAATGTCATTGTCCCCTACTAATTCAACTACTATGATCACTACTCGCACCGCACCTGTCTAACAAAAATAACTCCGACACATCCAAATGTATACCTTATTACGTTTAAATAAGTCTCAATACTGAGTGATCCACAACCAATTTGACAGCAAGGCAGCTCAGTAATACCAACATACAAAATACAGCTGTCAAAATTAATTTGAATGCCTTCGGGCTTCGTAATAATGAATTAAAAGCGGATAAACCACTTTAGAAGCGGCAAAATCAAGTTTGTCAGTTGATAGAAGCGTAGGTTTATAGGACCGGTCGCCCCATTTTTTTTTAGATCGGCAATAAATAACAATATTAAATGTTGATGTAATACTCGCAATAATAGAACGGTTTTTGTAAAGTTTTCCGTGACTAGCTATAGACAGGCGGTCTGGCCTAACTAGTAACTGGATAATAATAGGTATAATACAGTACCTGGATGACCGAGCTGAGCCCGGTTTTTTTCATTTGGTAAATCGTGTTTTCTAAAAATGAAACCTAGCTAGATCGATTTATCGCCCCCGAAACGCCCTGCATACTAAATTTCATGAAAATCGTTGGAGCCGTTTCCGAGATCCAGATTATATATATATATATGTACAAGAATTGTTCGTTTAAAGGTATTAGATTAGATAAAAACTTTTATATTAATGTATTTTTTTAAATTTACATTATTATACAATTATGTATTTGCCAAATTATTTCCATAATTAACAATACCAATCTGATTCTCTGTTGTTGAAAGATGAAACTGCGGGAACCAGCTAGTGTCAAATAAAGCCTATTTCACCATTATACGCCACTGGTAAATCCAAGCAATTCAGAGATATCAATTAGTGTACACGCCATAAACATAGCATGTTTGATTTGAACAGATTTATGGCAGGCTCATGTAACTGTTACATTATAAGGAACGTGTTTGGTTTAACTGCTATTAACTGCCTATATATCAATACATACTGCTGATTACGTTACTTACTAAAGTTATTTATCGTATCGGAACAGGTAACAGACGGACGTGGCGACATCACTACAATATAAGTACCTAGGTATGTCTATTTTCATTTTTTTGAGAAACAGTACAATAGTTTTTTTTTCGAATAACTATAAGATCTAAGACTATAAGATTTATCTCTATCTCTTTCTAGGAAAACAGAATTTAGCATGGAGTTTATATTAGTGATAAATGACGTCACATACCATATCAGATCTCTCAGTCTAATTAATAGTTTAAGGTCCGAGTTCGCCGAAAGTGAAATAAACAATGGTTTCGTAATCAGCCCGAACGGATGTGTAACCAGGAGGCGGGAATTTTAGTGTTCACCACAACTCGGACCTAAAATATTTTATTTGGTATTTCCATTATTTTTTAAGACATTTTAGTAAAAGTATGATTATCAAATATTCATCGATTAATGTATTCGTCAATAATGGTAATCGTAACAAAAACCATTATTGAAAATAACCCATCCCTCCTGGATCTTTATTTGTGTTTATTGGGATTACCAAAAGATACGCGATATCCCGGCAGTTCGAGTGTAACAAGCGTACGTAAGTAATAATCTATGGTAACCGCTTTATGGCCGTATGATTATTTACCGGCTTCGTGGTGTAAAAAAATTATTCTAAAGTCCTTGAACCAGGCAAACATAAGTCTATTGATTAATCCATTTTCCGATATTGTAACCCTAGAACGTGACTACTGTCAAAAACATTTGTGCTCCGTAAACAAACCTGCCAAAATCGTGTGACCAAATTCGGTAGAGTGGCTTCTCAAGAATGCGTTCAGATCACGACTTAGTGGTCCATTTAATCGTAACGACACCATCACGACTCAATCACTACATTTTGCACTTAGAAATGAACTTGATTTAAGTAATCTCGACTAGAGTATGAGGTACTTGCAACAACTACTATTTGAGTTCCTTTTCTGGAATTCAAGAAACATATTTTTCGTAAATAAAAGGATATTTTAAAGCGAGCTCAGTGGTAGTGACGTCGTGTATCTCATTTTTTAACAAAATAATATGAAAAGATGTCAAATACTAAAATTTTATATGACCAAGAAATACGGAAGATATATAAGCATTTTAAATGAATAATTAGACAATTATGCATAAAAAAATCATGCATATTCCATAATATTTGTCTTAAAAATTACTGCACCAAATGCTAAATTACAAACTTCACCAATAATTTGCTATACGACCCACAATATACATCTCAGCTCTAAATGGCACCACATCTGCCCACACGCTCTCGTGGTCCATAAAAGACTAAAATACCACGTGATTTGCAGAATTTACTAAGTAGTTTGTTTACCCTGCGGATAATTGGGCCGGCATTTTAATATGAATCTACCCACGTGTAGTTCATAAACAGTAGTCGATCTGTTCCAAAAGCCATTAGTGTTAGAGACAAAAAAAAATATGTGAAAAGCCTGACAAACATGACGTACCGGAAGGTTTTTGGCGACATATTTTCTACTTGAGGGTGGCAACTAGCCAGGGGACTACCAAGGGTTTCCTCACAACGATTTCCTTCAGCGATAGGTCAAGTTCATTGTAGGATTCGAATCCGCGACCTTCGTCACGGCATGACTCGACCACTGAGCTATCATCCCTTCACTACGATCAAGAAGAGCTTTAGTAAGTTTTTATTTCTGTAGGTAATGTAAAACCCAAATAGCTATGTTTAAAAAGCTCTTGTATGTAGGTTTACCTATTTACCTTTTTAAAATATCTCTAATCTATGGCTTCCATTTTGGATAAACTTTTAAACTAATGAAATAGGTACCATAAAAAATGCTATATTGAATTCATTTGCATTTTTATTAATAAAAAAATAATAAATGTAAAAAATAGGCAAAATTTTTCATTATGTATCGTAAACTTTTTTAGTATGCTGTAATCTGAATTAGAAAATGCTTATTCTAAGGCTATAATATTGATAACATTAATAAATTTAAAAAATATCTACTATAAGGTCATGAACCCAATATCGGATTACATTATTTATTTGAATAATTCACGATTTCTATTTAAATTCAAAAATGGAAAAGGCTATGTACACGTGCAGGAATAAAAAACTATGAGCACAAAAGAGGTTAGCTTTATTATATTTTTATAAAGAGAGATTTCGTTCAAAGTTCAGCTGGTATTTTTTGTACCCTTCTTAATAATAGTATTATCTAATGACAGACAGACAGCACAATGGTATCATGTGTGAATTAAAACTATATAGACACATGAGGAACTCATTGAATGGGATCGCATCACTAATCGTACAGAAAGCTTCTGCCAATAGAAAAAAAATGTAGGCCATTGGGCGTCGATATCGAAATCGAAACGCAAGCCTTTATTATACAGGTTTATTTGTAAAACACTAGTAGTGTAGGCACTTTAATTACTATAATATTATGAGAAATTTATAATTGAATTTGTCAGCGTAAAAGCGACCTAACCCTCAATTTTTCATTAACTTATCTACAACAAAGTCTACAAATTATTCAAAATGTGCTAAAATTTAAAGCCAAATCGGCCTATCTCTTGTTTCACCTATCGTCAACAGACGGCGGCGTTGCAAAACTAATTTTTGTTTATTATTTCTTTGCTAATAATGCAAAAGCTTATCTGCTACTGCTTATCTTAATCGTATATTCATATAAATATTAAAAATAAGAATAAATACTACTGCTAGTACTTCACAGCGCAGAGAAATACTTAAATTATAACAATGATATTTCATCCATTGACGTCTTAAAATTATGACTATTAGTCAATATATTAATTTACGATTCCAATTATAAAGTTCTATTATTAATATTAGTCGTGAAATATAACTAACGGGACGCTTCCTGCCTATTTGCTGAAGAAATCATAAAACCATGAGTGGAGAACCATATCTCTGTAATTTATAATGCATGTGCAACCAGGTGTTATTTCTAGCTATTCAATAATAAACTTTATGCCTATAGTATTTAGTATCAGTGAATGAAATAGGAATATCGACATAATGCTGAGAGCTTCCGTCAGCAATGAACACGTGGTTTTGATAAGAACTAACAAAGACACGTGGTGTGTAATTTTATAAATTATACTCTGAACCTTTTAGATGTAGGATATAGGAGTAAGTATCGCTTTTTAATCTCAAGTAATGAAGTCGATTAAAACGTACAGGAGATGATGTAAACATAAGTGCTTTATATCTTTAAAACAGTTATGATTATATTCATACACAATTATACACTTTCCTGAGTCCATCCCCTCCGCCCAGGTAACGCCTGAGCTATGGTTCGTTCCCCATTTGGGCCCTCAGGTGTGGTTCCCGGTTTGAGCGTTCTGCGCTCGCCGATTTGTCCGGTAACGTTGATGAAGCCATCAGAGGCTACAAATTTTAGTCCTTTCCAAAAAAAAACATATACAAAAGAGCCTTGCTGAGTTTCTTGCCGGAGTCTTCTCAGAATAATTGTATTCCGAACCGCTGGTAGTCTATTGTAGTAATTGTAACTATAGAGATTTATAAGTGCCTTATCAGGGCCTAAACTGAATACATGAGTTTTGAGTTTGATACATGGTTTCGCCCTCGATTTTACCCCTTTATAGGGGTTAAATTATCAAAAATCCGTTCTTAACGGGAATGAGCTTCCCATCGTGGTTTTCCTAGGGCTTTCCTTGGGAAAACAACATGGAGTTTATACCCTTGGTACTGCAAGTGTCTATAGGCTACGATAACCGCTTACGGTGGGCATGCTTGTGTGCTACCATAGGTACCAGTATAAAAAGTTCAATAGCATTAGAATATTATTCAAACACGTATGCACTATACTTAATATTTAATTTCATACAAAAAAACCCTGGATGACCTCATGGTGATATTAATATAAATTAGATCCCATGAGTCAGCCTTCATTGGTTGACATTGAAACGTTTATTATTTTTTTTATAAGTTTTTTATGCTCTACATACATAATATGTATTATCATGTAGTTTTTGCATGTTCCATAAGATTACATCTTCCGACATGGACGCTTTGCCACTGGTTGTGTTATGTGGCGTAGATATTCGCCAAAGCTAAATGCCAAAATAGTAGCCACGTGACGTCATCAGACATTGCTAATTTTGATCGCTTAAAATTTTTAATTCTCGTATCATCCTTTAAAATTCGAGAACACGAGACTCGTAGATAATACAACAATCAAAGGATAGTACCTAATATTTTATGAGAAAGGCATAGATTTTCCTAACTTTTTTTATTAAAACAAGGTCAACATTCTAATTAATTACAAATAAATACTAAATCCTACATACAAATTAAAGTATACACGTTACAACTAAATTGTTTGGTTTGGATTGGTGCCTAGATTGGTGCCTAGTAATAGTGCAAGCTACTTTTTATCAAGGGTATATAAGAGCCCTCGGGAACGCGGGAGAAATCGCAGTTTATATTATTTGTCAAATATGTCATTGTAAGAATGAAATCTTTATATTAGCGTACTATTGATAATAAGTTATTTAAATATTTGATGATGAAATGATGTTAAAGATGGATGTGTCACCATCCATTCAAGCAAATCATTATCAAACATAAGATGTGTGTGTGAAGTAACGTCAGTAGATAAATAGCACACTTTTGAATGATCACGGTAATAATGACACATTACATGAGTATTACATCGAGGTGGTCGATAAATACGAGATTCAATAAATAGTTGTTTTAGTAGGTAATTAAATCGTATTTTAATGGTCAATATATAGGTATACATTATTATATTTATTGTTATTCTGATTGTTCAGTGTTGTGCTAATCTTCTGATTTATAAAGAAAGTAATTGTCCCCGCGTAATTTTGGCATAAATTTGGCATACAGATAGTAATTACGGCGAGGACCGCCGCGACTACCCACTCAGTCTTGTCCCGTTCAAGCGGCCAGCTGCCATTAGTAATCCGACCGCTCCCAATTAGTCGCAACTCGTACAAAGCCCTCTCCCTCCCCCGGTACCGCCCTGAGCCGAGGTTCGTACCCCATTCGAGGATGCCCTCAGGCGTTGTTACCTAAATATTACGCGGCTGAAAGCCCTCTGTGCTCGCCGATTTGTCCGGTAAGGTTGTTGCAGCCATCGGAGGCTACCAAATTTAGTCCTGTCAAAAAAAAATGTTATTATGATGTAGGCATACGCTAAGAAAGGATTTTTGAAAACTCAATCGAGGGGATCGCAGTTAATACCGCGGGCGGAAAGCTATTTCAATATAAAATATGGTCAAATATATTTCACAAACAACTTTATTTCGAGCTTAAATTACGTTGCTAACGGTACAAACATCAGAGGCGACAAAAAGCTCGGTCGTCTCGTCGACCTTGGCGCGCTTTGGACCAATGACTTTGGTCAAAAAACTTGCGGCTTATATCGCAGACAAAGGGGCTACATAGAAGAGCTGGTTTATACTAAAATACCTATTTGCTATTATAGTAGGTATATACTTAGGTCGCTATTATAGTGATGGAGGAAATGTTTGTTAAATAATACCAGTGTTCTAAGTATGATTTTACTAAAGACTTTTTTTCGTTTCAGATTCTATAAAAATACCCAACTCAATCGATCGTAATGAATTGGAGGTTTCAAAAATTAGTACGTACGAAATATAATAATTCAATGATATAATAATAATTTCCTATGCTAAGAGAATCAAAATTATATGTAGGATATTGACGTTACTATTAATTATTATTGAATTAGGCCTGAATATTTTATTTTTACTATAAAATTACGAACCGAAGATCTTTTATAACCACGTGTTTTGCAAACAAATGATTTGATTAAGAAGATCATCTTTGTTTTTGAATTATTTTAATATTTTTTAAGTCTTGTTTATACTAGGACTTAATATTTATCTCACAAATTTTTTGGCTCATGAACTTCGTCAAAAATAGATCTCGGTGTATGGAAAAGTCTAATCGTTACAAATAACGGAACTGTCAAAACTGGTCTGCGTACATGTGTAGGTACACACATGAACGACTGTAATTTTTAAATTATCTACACCATTAGCTCTATCATGAATAATCTAAATAAATAGGTATCTTATCTTTTTAATTAATTTAGCTTTGGGTACAATAATAAAAGACTAATTAATTAAATAAATATCCAGCATCATTCTTCACATCAGTCATTTGATCCCAAACTATGCAGAGCTTGTCCTACGGAAACCAGATACTCAGATACCTACCTAAAAAAACTAAACTACTACACTCCACAAACTGCTATCTATATGCACAGACTATATGCGTATGTATATATATAGACACAAACTCAGAACAAACATAATAACAAAAGAAATAAATAAGAAAAACAAAAGAATTATCTTCGTTCGATATTTAAAACAGTAGTGCACTGTGCGTTTAAATCATAAAAGGAAACAAATATAATAACAAAAGAATGATCTTCCTTCGAAATTTAAAACAGTAGTGCGTTTAAATCCTAAAGGGAAACACGCATAAAACATGCAATGATAAAGTGAGCATACAAACATATCATTGCAGTGTTTGCGTGTGGCATGCAGCAAGACGCATGGGTGTCATCATTCACTAATAAGGCAGGCTAAGGTCGACAGGCCTCGGCTGATTGCTTTACATACTCAAGTTAATGCATGAAGCGGAAATGCTTAGAACTTTGTAGCGAACATTGATTAGATAGATCCTAGTTTGGGTACCAAACAATCTATGTAAATATGCTTTGTATTTCTATTTCTTTTTGCCCTTTGCGGTCGAGACTCGCCGATTTGAACGCACATTATCCAAAGATATTGAAGCCTCGGGGGACTGTGGGAGAGGCGGAGAACTTTATCTGCCAACGCGTTAGCTTGAAAATCCATAGAGAAAACGCTGCCAGCCTTCTAGTAACCTAGCCGTTGTCTAGCCGAGGACTTTTTTATAATATGTAGATTGTTGAAATTTTAATCTTTTTCAAACTCAAACCTAATTTATTCAGTTTAGGCCCTAATAAGGCACTATTAATGTCAACATTAAAATGTTTACAATAGACTACCACTTGTTTGGAATACACAAAAGACTCCGGCAAGAAACTCAGCAAGGCTTCTTTTTTGACAATAAATATTATTATTATTGAGAAGATCAGGGCCAGTATCTATTATAAAAAGTAAATAAACATTTCCGGTGATCATCAACTTTTAAACACGTTATCGCTTATCGCTTGAACACACAAGCGCGTTGAGGTCAGACCTCAAGTCAACGTATAAGGAACGATAAGGGCTTCGTACTATGTATGTTGATTCGTTAGTTTGTATGTAAAACATGACTGCTCGGACATTGCTGTTTTACTATGTATAGATTTGTATTTGGCCACAATCTGACTAAGACATGTAGCATGTGTAGATAAATAAATGAATAAAAAAATTGTGATATATAGATCTCTTTATTGAAAAAAGAAAATAAAAACAAATAGGTAGTAAAACTAACATTATGTAGGTACAATCGGCGGTCTTATCGCTGAGAAGCAATCTCTTGAGAAGTCCTGAATTTTAAGTGTTTATTATATTTGTAGAAATATATATTAAATACTGAAATATGATGTAAACAGTATGAGCTTAACGTATTACTCTTGTATTTTCTGTTATTTCCATATTTTGTAGGAGTGTGCAAAATTTAAAACTCTCTTACCGTCCTAAGAATAATCGGACCAGTAACTCGGGAGATTGTTTCCAACATCCGAACCGAACTTTACAGATTCCATGCGGAATTTACCTTTACGACTGAAAGTAGTGAAATATTATTAAGTATGCTTTATAAACATCATCATAGCTATAAAATTAGAACCCAAATATGGAAACCGATAGGAAATTATATGCACGCTATAAAGGGCTATACAAACCTACCCGATGACCCCCGATACGACATATTTTAGGGTCACAGTATGTTTTCTACTTCGCAACCGGCCGATTGTTGAACAAATGAAACAATAAACAATTACACGTAATGGTCGGTTCCCACACGTAACGCTGCTTAATAATTGTATGAAAATCCTTGGGTTTTTACTTGCTGAGGCTATTGATACAGATCTAAAGGTTGCGTAGGATGAAGAATGGTACCTGTTTATTAATACTCTTTGTCAACTGCATTAGCTTAAAAAAAAAGATCAAGTATTCTGCATTTACACAAGAGGTCTCGATCGCAACGGTCCGCAAGTGTACGCAACGTATCGCCTTAGAATTCGGCGGCCCAGACAGCATTTCTGTCCTGTAAATGATGGATTTATCACAAAAACGGCTGATCCGATTTCAATGAGACATTCATTAAATTAATTAAATTATGCTCTAGAAAATATTGAACCTGAAATCACATCAGCCGTTTCCGTGCTTAGCCACGGAACGTATAGTACATATGTCAAACGCATTATGTATCTCTACGTAATGTATTTAATTACAGTATAATGTGTTCAAGTCTTTATAAAATGTATCGATTCAGATATTGTCTTATAAAAACATTACAATGTAAATGAATGGGTTATTCAAATAGTACAATAGATGGAGTATAACATGATTATAATTCTTGTGTTGTCAATCAAAAGTAAGTAAGTATGTTGGTGTAAAAACTATGCTTATTTATCGAATCACACGATATATATTTGTTTTAGACTAATTTGTGTTTAAATTGACGGAATTTTTTATTTAAACAAAATGGCTCCTACCGCCACATTTATTCCTTCCACATGTTGAGCGTCTTTCAGTAGTTTCAGTCTCTATTTGCATTACTCAAACAAAAGAGACAAGAAAATTATCTACAGTGTGACAAGAATGTTTTGGCACGTTGCCAAAATCGGAACTAACGCAGAATCTTGTGAAGAGTCACTTTTTGAGAGTTCGCTCTGTCCGTTTATCATTTTTGTATGTTGTATTGTTTTTCTGACCCTACTTCTTATTACTTTCGGCATAAGTTAAAGAGCGCCCTCGTGCCATTGTCATTCAACGGCCAAAACATCCTTGTCGCTCTGTATTAATAAAATTAATTAATCATCTGACAGATGGCACGAGACATCTCTGAGGCCATAGAAACAATTAATCAGACTGATTGATCGAGCCTATAATTAATTTATAATGGCACCCTATTGTGTTCTGAGCACTATACTGTATAGTGGATCTCGTCCGATTGTCAGTCAGTCATTTTCATATGCGGAAGGGCAATAGAAGTAATATTTTAGTTGGCGTCTAATATTTTTAGTCTTGATATTTATTTACTATATTCTTCTTAGGACTAATACTGAGACGAAGGTTGCGGATTCGAACCCTAGCTTGAGCTTTCGGTGAAGGAAAATATCGAGGGGAACGCATAGCACGGTGGTAGGGTATTTTGTAGTGCCCGCCTGGCTTGTTACCAGCCTCATGTTGAAAATCTGTCGCTAAGCACCTTTTGGTGTGTTCCAATTGAGAGCACTTGAGAGCCTGTTCCCTTTTAGTTGTGTGCTTACCACCATTGGACATACCATCGTGAGATTGTGGTCAAACACAAGACTATTCTAAAGATAAAATACACTTTATCAAGCAAATACCTGCTAAAATAAATATAAAGCCTGCAATCAAAATACAGATACGATAGTATAAACAGCTAACGCACATTATCCAACACCTATAATCCAGTATACCTATATTTACATATAACAACTGTCTGTCTGTAACCAAGAATGCAAGCACGGCGTGTGCCCGAGGTCGCTTCGTGCCCTGAACGCGCGCGCAAAATGATTTCCAACAAACGTAATATTACTACAAAAACAAAACAATATCTCCCTTATTGCAAGAATGATAAGGTTCATAAAGATAGCAGGTGAAACTTTGGCATTTACGCCTATCGAGTTACGCGTTCGCATAGACAAGTCATGGCGAAATGCTTCCTTCTGTTATAGGGTTGGAACTTTCTTATCATTTACAATACTAGGAATAAGCATAAATATATAAAGACCGTTTTAGTACAGAAAGCTTACTAAAGAATATTTAAATAACAAAAAGCGCCGTTCGCTCTTGCAGGACATATTTTATGTAAATTATGAAGTTTATTTTGAAAAGAGTAATGCCGGCTCTTCTTACCGTGCCTTAGAGTCTAACAATTCATAAGTGTTTGACAACAATTTCACCGTGGTCAGTGTCGTGTAGACTAGTGCTGTGTGGTGACGGCGACGAATATCACCACCCCATGTTATCCCGTGGGGGGCGTAGAAGTCGTCCGAGGGAAGGTATACCAGAGTACGGGCAGCAGCGTATCTCTGATAACTATAACACCATACAGCGATCGCCAACCCGCCTGCCAAGCGTGGCGATTATGGCATTTCCCCCCAAATGATTGAAGATCCTTAGGGGAGGCCTTTGTTCAGCAGTGGACGTCTTTCGGCTGACATGATAATAGACTAGCTGTTCCCCGCGGTTTCACTCGTGTTTCCGAGATAAAAAGTAGCATATAACTTTCTGAAAAAATTTAGCTCCTATTACTGAAAGAATTTTTCAAATCGGATCCGTCGCTCCGGAGATTAGCGCATTCTAACAAACAAACTCTTGCTTTATTAATAGTATAGATATAGATTACTTCTGTCACAAGAGAGTGCAGTGGCAGCCCTGCCTTACAATGTTATATGCTGTGGATCTTATTATAAATCGTACAACAATCCCGTTGATTGATGAACCAACTCCAGATAAGGAAAACATGATTTCAGGACCAGATTTCATTTATCATACCTAGATAAAGCCATAGCTCACCTACACCGAAACTTGACGTTAAATTATTCTATTTTAGATTGAAATCAACAGCGAATTGATATAGTTTTGTTATTGACAACTTTGATGGATAATTATTTAGACACAGCTATCTATTTATTAAGATACTCTGAGTTGATTAGATTGACAGTACAACTATGACTTACCTAATATACCTAGTAATTTCAGTAAATTCCTAGCAGTATATTTTTTTATTAAATTCATATATTAAAGCTAGATTTATCAGCGGTAGGTATCACTCGCGTTCCTGAGATAAAATGTAGCCTATAGCTTCGTATTAGTTTAAGAATGTTTCGAATACGACTGGTAGTCATTCAAACAAACAAACTCTTCAGCTTTATTATAAGTTAGTACTAACTGTCCTCCGCGGTTTTACCTACGTTATCGGGGTACAAAGTAGCCTATAACCTTCGGGGATAATGTAGCTTCCTATTAGTGAAATATTTTATCGAATCCGACTGGTAGACCCAGAGATTAGCGCGTTCAAACAAACAAACTCTTCAGTCTTATTATTACGAGTAGTATATATATTAAGTAAACCTAACTAAAATCAATACACAAAATCTGTGCAAAATAATCAAAAACCCTAAAGAACGTTTTCCTAATTTGATAGGCTCGTTTTAAATTATAAATGTCCCCATTTGAAGTCACACCAGGGGTCTAAGTAAAGGCTTGTTAAATCTAGGTCGAATAATGAACCTTACAGGTTAACAATGACGCAATGCTTACGTCATTGTTACATGATTTCTGCACATCTGAATCCCACGCAATGAAGTAAGCATTGTTGCGATTTAGGATTTTTGGATTCCTTTATTTCTTGTAATTATGGTTGTTAGAGGCAAGGTCGGCCATATATCATAAGCAAACAATATGATATACCTACCTACCTAAACTTAACTATTTTTAATATTTATTAAAATGGATTTATACTTTATTTAACCGATCCCACCTTCACATTTAACCGAGGTATAACTTGATCGTTAGCCGAGAGAAGATTCTTCATAAAATATTATGTACATACTAGCTTCCTCCCCACGGTCTTACTCGCATCCCCAGAACAAAAAGTAGTCTATTACTTTCCGGTCCATAATCTATCTCTATGCTAAGAATCACGTCGATCCACAGCTTTATTGAAAAAAGGACAACCCACGAACACATTTTCACATTTATCATTTTAGTAAGGATGCAAGGTACTAGGTAGGTATACATAATCGTAAGTAGTTATTCTCCGTATTTCTCCTGCGTTCTCGGGATGAAATGTATCCTGTAGTCTACAGGCTTTATGTCATCGTCGGCGTCGCCTATAGGTATATGTTTGCAATATCAGGAACACCTTTCTATGAACATCGTCTAAATGTAATTATAGAGTATATTGTTGTTTAAAAACTTATTATTTCTGGGCTTGAACAAAGTTACAATGCAATTCTTACATCATAACATGATTAAACATGGTCCCACGTCGCCATTGTCTTCACCCTGATCTATGGTTTTTATGCCCCATAATTTACAATGGGAATGAAAGTGTTTTGTTTGCTCATCGGTTTTGAACTGATCAACTTTGACAGACGTAACTATGTACTTACATATCTGTGGTTTCCTTGAATAAAAATAATTGCGTAATTGTACAAAATGTGCCGTGAGTTTTCCGAGAAATATAACGCGGTTTAAACTAGAAAATAAATCCATTTTTTATTGCAAGAACTATTCAAAATTTCACATAATTTCATCAACGCGTGTAGCGTTTTGTTTCATATTTTCGAGTTTCGTGTTTAATTTATCTTTCATACCGAATAGTTTAATACATAAACTAATTAATATATATGTATAAATAGTCCTTGAATACCTTTTATGAAATCAAACAGAGACCAAAGTAACTACCATAAATGGGAAATATATTTTCTGTACAGCAGTAAGACAGGTGATATATTATATTAGACTAGAATTGAGAACCTCCAACTTTTTTGAAGTCGATTAACTAGTCGCAATTAATCAAAATAACCAGTGTCACTCGGGATGATGTGAGCATTCTAACTATATATACCCCATACATTACACAGTTATGGTGGAATATAAAACTCGCATAGGTTTTTTTTACAATGTAAGTATAAGCCAGTGTTTGACTACAATCTCACCGTGGTCAGTGATGGTGTGGCCGATGATGGTGAGCACACAAAGCCTATAAAGGAACTGACTCTCAAGTGCAGCTTTCGGAACACACCGAAACTCATTGTAAGATTCGAACCCGCGACCTTCGTCTCGGTATTCGACGTCACTACCACTGAGCTATCATCGCCTTATTGGGGAATATAATTAGCATACCCCCCCCCCTCATCCTCAATGACAAGATTCGCAGTAGTTGAAATTATGTGGTAAGTGTAGTGTTCCACATAAGAATCATATTTTCTAAGCTAATTAGAAAAACTTACATTGTTAGTGACAAGTCGCAACAAATAATAACAATGTGTTCACTAAAATGTCATATGTCACAACACTATTGTTTTTATCAGCACATCTTCCCACTAGAACAAACATAAGCTATATTAAATTAACACTTGTCTGTCCCACATTACCATATATCATGGAAACAATCAGATTAATGAGGGAGAGAGACGCAAGATGTCACAGTTTCCACGGGATTACGCAATACAGGTGATGATACAATGGGTGGATGATAAAGAAAGTGATATACGAGTGAGTTACCTACTTTAATAATTATGTACTTACATATAGAGCTTCTAAAACAAGAGAAGATTTATTGCTTTGAAAAAAAGGGAGAGAACCAATTCAAAAAGTATTTTGTTTCCCAGACGGAGGTTTTATGTAAATTATTCACGCACGACGATGTAATCCTTACCCGATAATAAATTTTTGAAAAAAGAGTAAGACCTCCTTCAAAGACAATACAATTAATAGTATTATGGGACCTATGGAGCTATACTGAACCCTACTGAACCTAACGCTAAATAATTATTAAAATCGGTTCATAAGCAAAAAAGTTAGGCGTGAACAAACATTAGAGAAAATATACAAATGAATTGAGAACCTCTTCCTTCTTTTGAAGTCGGTTAAAAATTAATAATAAATGATACAAATAGAATAATAATTGCGAAAGTCAGTTTGTTTGTTCAGACGCCTCAACTGTATATCCAAACGTGATGAAATTTGGCACGCAGTTAGATAAAGTATCCAATATAAAAATAATAAAATGTATAATATTTGTATTCATGAACATGTATGGACAATGGCGGAACATTTCCAAGTCTTTGTTGTGAATTAACCTTTATACCATTGACATATTAAGCTTTTTTCCACTGACGTTAAGCCAAGCAATAATTGGATGTGGTGACACCCTTGATATTTAAAGGAGCCTTCAGGAATAAGGGTCTGAGCACGGGACTAAGCCTTAAACCACCTCACGTAATAAGAGGGTTAAGGCCTCAGACAAGGGATTACTGTCTGTGGAGAACAAAATGTCTGGTTAGTGTGTTTTCCCGCATTCCCGCACTCACAAGCAATGTTCTGATTCGTGTTTGTTCGGAATTTCGAATATAGTCGATAACCGATCAGTTTTTATAACCATAACGTTTTATAACGAACCGTAGTATCCGAAAACATCTCAGAATAAAACCTTATCACATTTTGAACTCATGTCGGAGATATCAAGACATTACCTCGAAGTTTTTATAATTAAGTAAGAAATATTATGAAGTCAGTTTGAACTACATACAGGTCCGAATCGAAATTCAGAACAGTCAATAAGCAAACTTGTACGAAGAGCTTGCTAATGTTCCGTAAAATTTTAATACAACGTGTGTCGACCGCAATCTTTACGACTTTATAAGTATACGTACAGAAACGGATTTGGGCTTAAATATGTTTGTAGTTAACTGATCATCATGCTTTCACACATTGAGTTATGTAAGTTAGAATCAATGATGAGACTAAATTAAAATTGCTATACTTCCACTAATTCGATATTTTTAACGAAAATTTGCGCAGATGCAATAAAAAATATTTTAAGTACGTAGAAAGAGATAAAAAATCTGTGTTCCGATACATAATCACGAAACATAGCAACATAATTATAAACATTTAAAATTAAAATAAAAAATCCTAAATTTATATGAATTTATTACTTTTCTTTATAAGCCCTATATCCTGAGTTCAGCTCTGCGTCGCACATGTGCGTTAAACCGGCAATATTTTACGATATTTTACGTTCAATGTCGTATCGTGTCTCGGTAAGAATCGTAATATTTTGTAATCTGTATAAAATATTGCGGTGAATTTAATTGAGTATGTTACAGTAAATTACTGATATCAGAACTTTTAACAAATGTCTATCAATTGGGATGTGACGCAATTGTGGTCAATTATATTAGTAACTGCTTTTCATTGCGCTGTTAATAATCTACAGCTACAAAATAAAATAATTTATGGCAACCGAAAGGAAATCCCTAATTGCATATCAAGCTTTTTATGTGCGGTTTTTATTACAGATGGCATAGGAAAAATTCAAGTAGAATTGAAGTAAAAACTATGATTTAAAACTTTATTTTAACACAAGTTTTAAACCCTGTGGTAATAATGCTACTGTGTAAAAAATATCTTTATCTACTCTCATATCGTAATGTTCTTATTATGAAATCAAAATCAGTACTTTAATGAGCCACTTTAGGCACACCCGTGTATAATGATTCATTATAGTACAGTTGTTGTTCCCAAGATAATGCTATAAAATAACTTTTTTTCTATTAAAGTACACTTTGGACCTATCAATAGTATAATCAATCAGTATCAATTCAATTTGACGATGACAATGTCACAAATTTTGTAACTTGAACTTTAGAGGTAGGCATTTTTGGGAGTTGGCAACACGGATTTGATTAAGTATATGATTATTGTGTCTGTATATTTTATTGTTTTTGCCTACACATAATTATCATTTTGACCAAAAATGACACAATTTTTTTTTTTTTTTTTTTAGTTAGTAGAAATTAATTTTTTTTAAATGACATTATTTATATGAGTTTAGATAAAGTACTGTATGATACTGCACATAATTAGGTATTAAAAACTCGTGTGATACTATTAAGAACCTCGCCTACGGCTCGGTACTTAAACTCACACTCGTAGTTAATAACCCCTATTATGCAACAGTATCATAAACTACTATTATGCTTATTAGTATTATAAATGCAAAAGTGACTCTGTTTGTTATCTTTTCACGTCTAAACCACTGAATAACTGTTCACGTTGTTGGCACGCAGATACCCTATGATATGGAGATTCCGAAAATGTTACCGACCTTGTGGAGCTCTTTTTAGCTCCCCATTCCAGATACGAATAGCCCGTATTAGAAACGTCCGACTTCCTTACCTTCTTAAAACTCACACTAAATTTCGCATCCAAATAAAACATTTCACCAATGAACTAAACTTGTATCACTATGACTGCGTTACGGTACAACTAAGTACCGACAAGTAATAGCATCATCACTGATACATTTACAGCTATAATGTGATTATCTGCTTCCTTTCAACTGTACGCATTGACCGAAGATGGCCGACGGCCCTAAAAAGCGTACGCGAATATTTTGGACTTCCGCAGCTTGGAATATCGGCCAAATCATCACTAAAAATCATCGCAAAAAGGAGGGTTATGACCGATATGTATGTATAATCTGTTCCCTCAAGTCATAACTTCTAAACTACTTATCATAATTTGACAAATGAGGTAGGTATCGTTGAAGCGTCTTGATGGCCCTCTGGTTATAGGCTATATGACGTCACATTAAATTTAATACGGCGCCCTCTAGAGGACATGAAGTATTGGGTTTTAGATTTTGAACCTTTTTTCATTAATGATATAGTTATATCGTTATATTAATCAAACTTTGGCGCTATAAACTATCTATCTATATAAAATATATACTAATAATAAAGCTGAAGCGTTAGTTTGTTTGTTTGAACGCGCGTTGTTTCACTAATAGGAAGCTAGATTATCTCCGAAGGTTATAGGCTACTTTTTATTCCAGGAACACGAGTGAAACTGCGGGGAACAGCAAAATTTCTCCAGCCATAGAAGTCACAAACATACACTCACAAACTTTCGCATTATAATATTAGTAGGATATTAAGAATACGCTAATTGTAAAATGACATAAAAAAACTAGTTGCAGAT
The DNA here is from genome assembly GCA_963555595.1 of Tethea ocularis. Classification (NCBI taxonomy): domain Eukaryota; kingdom Metazoa; phylum Arthropoda; class Insecta; order Lepidoptera; family Drepanidae; genus Tethea; species Tethea ocularis. Next base: position 6,008,315 of record OY741979.1, read on the forward strand.
AAATAAAACAGGATATTTTAGGGCTCACAGTAAGATAAGCAAGAGCTCCAACAATTATCCAGTTTCCTCTCATTCCGCACTGTAGTGGTCTTGCTTGGGTGTTTTGACTTATTTAATAGACTGTTATTTATTTAGAAGACTTTAATGATTTAAGCAAGCACATGGACGTTGGATACAGCGATATGTTCAAAATATTGCCAGTAACAAAACAGGTGTTTACCACAGACCAAATACTATTATAACATGTTCTTTTTTTTTTTTATAATTTTATTCTTATGCATGACATCTAAATTCAAAACATTTTATGAATATAAACCAAAATATTTGACATTAACAACATTTACCTACTAAACACTTATTACAATTTAGGTTCTCAAAATATAATTTTAATCCTAGGTACATAAGCTATTAGGTCAAAATGATACCAAGATGTTCTGAGACATTAAAAGATTATTATGAAGACTCAATAAGTCTGCTTGGAGGTCTGACTATTCTTCCACTCCGTGTATGAACTGGAGTATATGCACCTACAGTAGAATGATTTGGTGTAATGGTGACCGGGACCTGCTGCTCAGAAGCCTCACTTAACTTAACCTGTGGAGGAATAGATGGTTCTATGAAAGCATCGGGCACCTTAAACAAATGCTGTCTGTTTCTCCGGAATGTACCATCAGTTCCTTCAACAATGTATGACCTTGGCTCTTTACACTTTTGTTTAATAACTCCTGGCTGCCACACACTTTCAGGTGTTTTCTTGTAGTATACTTTGTTTCCTTCTCCTAGGTTTGATAACTCTCTTGTTCCTTTATCATAATACTTTTTAGCTTTTCTTATATTCTTTTTCTTTTCCTCATAATGTGTTTCAAACTTTACAACCTTGGCACGAAGATGATCAGCTGTAGCTGGGAGCTGTGTTCTCAGTGCTCTTGACATTAATAATTGTGATGGAGAAGCTATATTTCCTCTAGGTGTAGTTCTGTATTGTAGAAGAGCAAGATATGGATCTGTACCTGATTCATCACATTTCATCAATATCTTCTTTGAGATTTTGACACCTGACTCTGCTAACCCATTGGAACGAGGCAAATATGGACTGGAAGTTGTATGCTGGATTCCCCAATCATAAATAAAAGATTTAAACTCTGCAGAGTTAAATGGTGGACCATTATCAGTCTGCAGCTCTACTGGAATCCCTTGACGACTAAAAACTGATTTCATAATTATTATCAAGGCTTTAGCACTTGTATTAGGCACTGTATGTAGTTCTATAAAGTTAGAGTAATAGTCTTCTATTACAATATATTTTTTACCATTATAATCAAAAAAATCAGCACCTACTTTCTCCCATGGTAATGTAGGTAACTCATGAGGTTGAAGTGGTTCAGGACGGTTTGCATTTCTATGTACTAAGCATGTAGGACAGGATTCTACAATATTTTTAATATCAGTTGATATGAATGGCCAGAACACAACACCTCTTGCAAAACTCTTAGACCTCTCTATTCCAAGATGCCCACTGTGAATAATTTTTAAAATGTCAGGTCTAATTTTTCTAGGTATTAGAATGCTATTACCTCTAAATAGGAGCTCTGCTTCTGTATGTAATTCGAATCTATATTGCCAATACTCTTTAAGTGACTGATGAACATGTTTCTTGCATGATGGCCATCCATTTTGACAGTAATTCTTCAACATCTGCAAGGTGTCATCTTCATTTGTTGCGTCTTTGAGCCATTGCAGACGTTCTGTAGAGATAGGTAATGATTTAATAAGTAAGTTGACATGCACAATCAAATCCTCATCAAGTTCATCAGAACTTGTTTCAGGAAGGGCAGCACGAGATAATGTATCTGCAATGAACATCTGTGTGCCTTTTTTATAGTAAACATTGAGATGATAGGCTTGTATTTTCATCATCATACGCTGTAGTCTTGTTGGAATTTCTACAAGTGGCTTTTTAAATAAAGTGATTAAAGGACGGTGATCAGTTTCAACACTAACAAATTGACCATAGATATACTGATGAAACCTGATACATCCAAACACAATGGCATAGAGTTCTTTCTCTATTTGAGCCATTCTCTGTGTGTTTGAGTAAATTGCTAGAGAGTGTGCAACCCAAAGTTGATGATCCCACTTCTGACACCATGTAGTGGTCTTGCTTGGGTGTTTTGACTTATTTAATAGACTGTTATTTATTTAGAAGACTTTAATGATTTAAGCAAGCACATGGACGTTGGATACAGCGATATGTTCAAAATATTGCCAGTAACAAAACAGGTGTTTACCACAGACCAAATACTATTATAACACGCACCAAACACTTTAATTACCCAACTCAGGTATAAAGTACCGTAATAGGCCACTGATTTTTTTCACACTTGCATCTCGCTTGTTCGCACCTATTTAATTACTTAGCGACTATTTGGTTCATTGAACTTGCATTTATACTACCGTTTATATACCTCAAAATAGTCTTTATTACACTGAGATAAAATCTCCCAAAAGTGAATAGGAAAATTGTCGTGACGCGCTGCAGACAAAGATAAATTGTGGCCGATTCAAAACAGTTTGGCTTCTATTGTAATAGAATTAAGAGTAAAATTGCAACGGTACTTTTGCTTTTCAGCTGTAATTATCTATGTTTTTCTATCTAACATTTCACGTACGTACGTGACAATGCGCTGAATGGATTCTTTCATTGAATTCATTCACAAAAACGGATTGATTTGACACCTGCCTATTGACGTTGCTCAAATGTTCAGTTTTGTACCGTTTTTCTGACTTTGACATGGTTCACCAAAAGTGTCACTATCATCACATTAAGAACGTGATTTTATTCTACAGTTTACAGACTACATAGTTATTAACATTAACTATTAAATAAGTTATTATTTTTGACTATATATAGAATTGGTGTCAACAAGGTTGAATTATTGATTTATTATAATAAAAAAATAAGTTTTGCTTTTTCTTGCATTTGCATTGCAATGACTTAACGCTCATTCAACTCATTAAGGTGCTGTCAACTCATGAAGTGTATTAAAAAGGTTTTTTTTTAAAACCAACATTTTTATGAATAGAAAATACATTTCTTGTAAATGAGTTTTTTTAACAACGCCTTATCGTATTTATTTACAAATTGGATCGCGCAGCGAGTAGGTAGGACCTATTGTACCAGTGTTATAAAATGATAAAAAAATGGCCAATAAAATTGGTTCTGAACTAGTGAAAAAGAAATAGTGAAAATCTCGCATTTGCAATAATGTGAGCAAACTTAATGAATTTACCGGTACTTATATAACAAACAAAATCTTAGTCTGGTGGTTCTCTAACCAATTTATATTTCAAGGCAAACATTAATTCTTCTACCAGCACTCGAACACCGGAATTTCAATACACTTAAATGGACCGTGACTACATTGATGCGGGTTTTATTTAAATGCACTTTTTTATAAACGTATCAAATCTACGTAGATTCCGTAGATTTATAAACAAAACAAACAAAATTTATAATGATATTTTTATGACGGTCATTTTAAATTATGGTAGGTACCTAATATTATACCTACTTATTATTTTTGTTTATATTTTGTGATGTTAATAAAGCTATTTCTATTCTCCTTAACACGCCAATATACAAATCCAGTTCACTATACTGTTTTGTAATTCGCTAAAGAACCCTAAAACTGTCGTATTAAGACATCAAAAGTGCCGCGTTTATTCCGCACGCACGCGCGTTGCCACAGAGTTCTGTAAAAAAATGTTACCAATAGTTTTAGTAAGATATTCACGGTTCTCCCTTTGTTTTTGACCCTTTGATCTCACGCTTTTTAAAATGTGTCACCGAGGAGGAATACAGCGTTACTAGTTTTTGTAGAGTTTTTGAAATCCGCTGTTGTTTCATATAAAGACACTGTTTTCCGCGGTTTTAACTGGGCTAAAAAGTAGCCTATAGCACTCGGGGATTATGTAGCTTCCTAATTAGTGAAAGAATGTCTAGATCGGACCATTAACTCCGGAGATTTCCTGCTACATCCGGACTTACAAACGTTACATCTTAATATTAGTGTAGATGTATATTATAGAGTAGGTACCTATGTATAAACATTTCGTGACTCTATGTTTACAAATACAGAAGTTTTCATTACCAAAAGCGAATTTTAACTTCAATATCGAAACTACACTGTACTAAAGAAATATCTTGTATCAGAGAATAAAATAAAATAATATAGTAACTATTATCAAGTCTTGTAAACCCCAAGTTTTAAGGTTCTTTCTCTCAAATGACTTAAGAAAGTGTCGGATATAAGTTAAACCTTGGTTTTACCACAGAGTAATAATATACTACGTACAAGTTTTACTAAACTTTTTTAATCCGTCTTTAAGGCGGGAGATTTTTTCAATAACATTTGCAAATATTTGAACCAACCATGGAAGCTAATAATTTTGCCAACAATTAAAAAATTATACCTGGTAACAATAAAGCACGTGCTAGGACATAAAAAACCAGGATCAAACTTCACACATCTGGACTACATTACGTTACAGATGTCAGGGAACCCCATACAAAGCAAACAGACAGTATGAACACCGTATCAAATCAAACAATATCCCTATTCATCATAAATTGAACCCTACACTTCCGTAACAGGAAACATTTTCTAATGACTGAAAACACAGCTGATCGTGTCATCTGTCTGATTTCGTGAACTAGCATTTTATATTTTGACTGTAAAGGAATATAGTTTAAAATCAAATGAAAAGCGTATAGCAGATGTGTCCATAGCACGTGCCTGGAAATTATAAAAAAATACAATAGTTGAGGACAAAAGATGTCGATACAATAAGTTGCTTTGGTCCTTATGGAATGTTATATGCTTTGGAATAAGTTATAGAGCTTACAGTCAATGTCTAAAGCTTTTATATTACATAGTATGTAGGTAAGTAACATAATATAAACAAGTAATGCAGGGACTACGGTCTATGTTCGTTTTGAGCCAAAAAGAGACGAAGAGAAACGCATAGCGAGACAAGAAGACAGCCTCATGTCAAAAAGTCCATCATAGCGTGCGACTAGTTTAAGTACCTATGTAGTATACTGAGTAATCTAGTGGGCTAGATCCTAGTCCTTAACCCGGGACTCCTCGGTCGGACGGTCCTTGGTCCTTGATAATCCGGGATCGTGGGCAATCCTGAGTATCCGGAAGTGAAGTGACCTCAAGGAGGACGATAGGTAGGTGTAGTCACCATTATTCATCGTAACATAGCACAGCGAGGGAGGTATTACCCTTCCCCGATTGTGCGTTCTGCATGAGAACCCGCCGCCCCTCCCCCCCCCGTACAACGCAGATGGCGACCACCACCGTGGGCGATGGAAATCCGACATAACCTAGCCTCCCCCTAGGGCGATTGAGTGGGTATCTTATAACCCACAAAATAACGAAAGGGTGAATTATAATTATTTATTAAAAATACTTAAAGCTATTTGTTGTTTTAAGGCCCGTAATAACGTCAATAGCCGAATCGGGCTACTGGCGCCTATTGCTTGCGCACTAACTAACGCTATAATATATTGATAATATTTATTTTCTTAGGCGAAAATTGGAATATTAAAATTTCCAACTAAGAATTTAAAGTGAAATAAATTAGCCTTTATTCTCGTGTAAAAACCGTGAAAAGATCATGTTTGGTTAAGGAGCAGTAACAAATTAAAAATGATAAAGGACCTAATTTAAATAATTATTTTTATATAGTAAATAATACGCTACGAGATTTTTGATCTAAGACAATAAAGTCAATATGTCAAAGTTTATAATATATTATTTTTATGGGTTATAATGTTCACCTATTTCAGAATTTTAAGCCCCCAAATCCCGTGATTTGAGGACGACACGCGCCTTAAAGGACTATCCTTTAAAAAATAGTTTAAGAAAATTAGTAGTTAATTTTTACATCTTTTTGTTACATGGTAAATCTAAACATAAAGGTTTTGTATGTTACGTAACTTATAATAACTCTGAATTTACCCATACTTTGATACCTCCACTGCTGAATCTTTTACAATTGATACGAGGGTGAAGTACCTATCTGTCTACCCATCATCTCTAACTACCAAAAGGATTGTCTTTGAATCCTGAACCCTGGAAACGGTATAAGCTCACGAATCACGATACAGTAGAAAATATATTCTCAAATGCATCTACCATTTTACACCGTTAGTTTCCTGGCCAGAAGATATATTTCCATACCGGAAGAATCATTAGCATCTTCAAACTGCTGGACAGATGAAGACATCACATACCAAACATACATGAATATATTAGCCTAAATAAATAATTATCAGAACATCTTAATGTTAGAAGGAAATAGCTCAATAAGCAACCGTTACGCGTTGTAAATAGTCCATAAATTAACATCTTCTCACGGCAATTGGCTAAGGCCGTACGTCGACCTTTGTGCAACAGGATGCTATGGCTTAATTAAATAACTGTTATGTTACGAACTTGTGTTACACGTAACGGTGGAAGTTTTTATTAGGGCTAGTTGCAAGCACAGCATCGGCCATCATATATCCTAGAGCAAGGGTTCCCAAAATACGCCGCGGCGCCCTGGTGCGCCTTAGAAATTAAAGAAGGGCGCCCTGAGTCGATCCTCCATCATTATCCGAAAAGGCTTTTAATAAAAAAACTCAATTTCATATTGTAGATGTTTCATTTTTGTTGATATCCACCTAACCTACTACTACTACTATTATTGTAGGTACATATGTCTTTAGACTATCTTTTTCAAATAGGCTAGGGTAGGGCGCCGTGACAAAATACTAAGTTTGTAACTGCGCCGCGGGCTGAAAAAGATTGGGAACCCCTGTCCTAGGGTAATAAACGTAGGGACGTTGCCAGGAAGAAATTGTTGCAGTGCAAACAAATTCAGACGGTATGTCTTTCCTTCTTTTTATAACTGTTCATTACTATTTTTTAACTCTTCTGGATGTACCTAAAATAAACTATCCCTCTAATTTGTACTCATATATGTACATTATGAAAAAAAAATATTTTTCTTCAAGCAAATTCCGCGCTGCTTCGATGGCTGCTTATGAGTTTATGTTATTTGTTTATTTTTGTGATATAAATAAATAAAGAAAACCGTAATATGATGTAAGCAATTATTTATTTTTGCTCGGCTCCTAAGAATCTTAGCGAGATGATAACCATAATTAACCCATAGCCTTCCTTAATAATTGGGCTGTCAATTACAAAAATATTTTTTCTTAATCCGATTGGTAGTTCTTAAGTTCAAACAAACTCTCAATAATACTTCGACCCTTTTCATGTTGCGATTGCAATTTTAATTCGTTCCGGAAAACATTAATGTGGACTTACTTTTCATTCGTTTAATTTATACGTCCTGAGTTCACTTTCCATTTAAATGTAAGTCTCCTTGGAACTGAACAACTTTCTACATGAACTTTAGTTGTTCACCATTTATTTTAAGACTATGTTTTACTTACAGCTCCTCTTCTAAATACAAGATTATGTTCAAAGATAGCCTAACAATGAAGATTTTTCTATACATACAGGTTGATTTTGGTAAATTGATAAATAAATAAAAAATATAATAAGGTAAACGTCCCAATGCTCGACATCCTAATGCCCAATAGTTGACACCCATTTGTCACCTCTGTCGCTATGGCATAAGGTTGAAAATGTCAAGTATTGGCACTGTCGAGCACAGGGACGTTTACCTTATATATCTTGGGAGATTCTTCACACACGGGGAGTGAAATATATACCTATCTCTTAAAGTTATGTACTAGATCAGTAACCAAACAGATTGCCATCTTCGCTTACATTAATGAGATTATTGTAAAAAAACAAAGCAAAACGCTTTGCAAATATCGCGTAACCAATCCTTAAAGCGCATATTAAAAAGCTTAAAACATAATTATTCTAGATCGAGATCTTACGAAGATATTAAAAATGCATCATGTAACTATTACTAGGGCATTAAGTTCACCGAATGCAATTAACTTGGTCTCGCCTGCCTACCCTGAAGGACTATTAGCCTTATTTTTAAAGGCCAAACAGGTAAATGTTGGATAAGAATAACTCGTAGGCTTCTGTACCCCAGGATGATGATACACTTTAATTATTGATGTGTAACATCATTCCTCTCGCTTTCCTATAATCTGTGGGGGTGTTTTCGTGAAAAGGAACGTAACAGGGTCGCGGGGAAGCGCGCTCTATTTGATTCGACCAATGAGCGCTCGCGGTGGTAGAGTCAGCTGTCAGACAGTACTAACCGCAGATTAATGACTATAGTACAGATAGGTATCGAAAGAACAAATCCAAGGAACGCTTATACACTTGACAAACGTCAAATTACCTATTTTTGTCGTTACAATTAAAACTCTTTGTCATTGAAATAAATACTATAATACTTTAATCACTTGAGATATTGTAGCGTTCCACCGACTTGTATGGCCGATACCATAGCGTACTAACCCATTTTCCGAAAGGTTGGTGTCAGCCAATAGTGTGTGCATGTCTGTGACGAGAAATGGAAATAGAGAATGAGAACGCATCAGCTGTGCGGTTACCAAGGTAAGGTGAGATGTAAGATGTTACACATCATTATGGATGTAAGGCTCGCACGTTTTTTTTTTTCACTAACTGTGCCCTCCGGTTTCAACCGTTATTTCATACAGCCAAAAAGGACAATAAACGAGCTATCTAAATCACTTAGGACTTAGAACTTTTTTAAGGTCTTGAATCGTGATCAAAGGAATTCCAACTTGATGATATAGGGTTCGTTGTAATAACGGATCCCTAATAAAGGAGTTCTTAAGTTACACTGTAGGTAAGCCATTTTATTGAGTGACCATAAAAATATCGTAATTTCGTAAGGTTACATTACATGGAATTAATAACAACATTATATTATGCGAAGCCTTTCGTTTGAATATTACAAATTATTTATGGTCGATAAAAGAAAAAGGAAGTTTATAATCAAAGGTTATCGAGAGTGCTTATTGTTTTTCTTTTCATAAAGTGAATTTATTCGATAACATTTCACGCCTCAACCGCTGAACTGATATCAATGAAATTTGACACGCAGATAGGCTATGATATGAACATATGGCTCCCTCAAATGTGAGTGAAACCGCGGGAGGCAGCTAATCTATAATTTTTTAGACGTCAAAAGTTCTCAAAGTATAAATATAAGCAAAAAACGCCAATAAGAAAAGGCTACGTAACCCACTTACCATCAAGTGGACCGCTAGCCTGCTCGTTAGCCTTCTGACATGAAAAAAAACAAGGTAACGCCGCTCAGTAAACCACAAAGTACAGACGATCTAATCGACATTAAAAAAAACTTTTGCTCTCAATACTCTATGGCTTATTATCACACATAGTAACGTTATGTCACCAACAATAACTCGGTTGCGCTGGCGCAGTACGGCTATTAGAGAAAGTGCTCACGAGCTCTATACGACCTTAATGAGAACGTACCATCAACAAAGTTGAAGCATGATCAGTTTTGAGACCTTTTCGCTTGCAGCCAGTAATCATAGTTTGCCCTGTCCATTGTTGACAATAAAACGGTCTCTTGTAAAATCTTTTGTTTAGACTATTTACTGACAATGACAATCTACTATTTTATGACAAGGGCATTGTCTGGTTATATTGTGTGAGACACAGGTAGCGGCTGGTCACTGCACGCAAAATACACCCTTAAGGTGATCATGCTTCAACTTTGTCGATAGTACATCTGTGTAACTATGATCTGTGGTGTATGTATATGGCGTTGAGAATTTCATAATATGTATAATAACTTCTATCCCCTATTTTACCCCCTTAGGGATTGAATTTTCAAAAATCCTTTCTTAGCGGATGTCTTTATTTTTTATTTTTATACTACTACCGGTGGTTACCGTCGCCTATCGCCATTTGCAATACCAGAGATATTGCCGGAACACACCTGTAGATGCTTGGCAACACATTTTCAACTTGAGGGTGGTAGCCAGCCAGGCGGGTACTACAAAGTACCCTACCACCGTGCTATGGTTTCCTCACGATGTTTTCCTTCACCGAAAGCTCAAGCTCATTGTAGGATTCGAACCCACGACCTTCGTCTCGGCATCCGATGTCTACTTCATAATAGTTATCTGTAAGCCAAATATCAGCTCAATCCATCTAGTGGTTAGAGCTGATCATTGATAGATCAGTCAGTCAGCTATTATCACGTAGTACCCACTAAGAAAGGATTTGAAAATTCAACCCTTAAGGGGGGTAAAATATGGTATTAACGTTTTGTCTGACATTTTCAAAGTAAGAACCACGAAACATATGAAATGGAATGAAATATTATTAATTCAAATAGACCTTCATAGGCACTTATGAATAGACTATAAAGCACGGTTCGGAAGGTAGCTTTTGCTGAGAAGAGCTATATGCTTTTGGTTAGAAATAAAGGTACACATTATATCGGCTTTTTTCTAAATTTTACCCCTCAGAGGGTGAATTAGGGGTTGAATTGAAAGTTTATATGCGAAGTTCATCTGTAGGTAGGTACTCTTGAAGGACCTCATGCAGTACTTCCATGGGAAAACTATTTAATACTACTAAGAAGGCAACGTTCAGAAACTAAATCTGCATAATAAACATACCTTGCAACTTACGAATAACATACTGCCTAAAGGCACATTAGTACCGTCTACGCCGGCAACATACATTTAAAATAGAGCGAGTATGTATATTCATAGATTAATTAAAATGTAAACAAACGCGCCAGTCTCAGTCGACACTGAGATACGCATCAGAATAAGTAAAAACTGTGAGCGAACCATAAAGACGCGCTCTTGTTGTAATGCATGCGAGCACGCAACTATAGTCGCCTACAAAAAAGGTATGCACAAAACAATCTCACCTCTCTAGCTTCACTGTTGCTGATCTCCCAACAAAAAAAAATATCAGAAATTACTAAGTACCAAAAATCTTGTTTCGTTTTTATTACAGAATCATGTTCCCTCGCCAATAACCTAAAATAGGAACTAACCGACTAGCTTAGGTAATTACAGCTCTAAGGAGGTAAAGACGCGGGGGGCGTAATTCTTTAAAAGGGTCGCGTGATGACAGTGTTATGAAAATGGCGGGCTTACACCTTGTGTTTTCGCCGAGTGTGGAAAGAAAATGACGAAAAAATTACGAAATAATTGTGCAGTTTTCAATAATTGGTGCGAATCACAACTTACTCCACATTTTGTTATTGGTACTTAGAGCCTTTTTCATTTCTGGTAATCAATTGTAAAAATAAATATTTTAGACGCGCGTTGAACTCTTTATAAGGAAAGATTGACATCGTTAATAAAAAGATTTGTTATAACATTTTTATAGCTGACTGTACTCAGTGTATTTGCTATTTTTATTTGATACAATAATTAAATGCAAAGGTTAACTCATTCGTGGTTCTATTGGTCTTTGTTAAGTAGATTAAAGAAATATTATAGCAGTAATTTTTGCGTAGATAACTACGAAAATAATAAGCTAAACATTAAATTTGATTCAAATAGAGGACTCTGGAATAACATATAGGCTGAGTCTGGTGGTAATTATCTATATAAGTATGTATTTACAAAAAAAAAGTGGTATATGTTGTATATCAGTTATCTGGTTTCCATAGTACAAGCTCTGCTTAGTTTGGGATCAGTTAACCGTGTGTGAAAAAATATCCCAGGATATTTATTTATTTATTTACTTTTTATGCCGAGAAAACATAAGATCCCTCGGGAACGTTGGTGAAACCGCGGGGCGGAAACTAGTATTAATTACATATTTAAACTATTCGTTTTATTGGGAAAATGTAGATATAGACAAGAAGAATAAAATAGAGCATGTATATGCAAAGAGATAAGACATTTATTTATATTTATTGATAGTCTGGATTCCATTAAATTTTCAATTAAATACGTACCGTCATAAACATTAATTACTCGTATGCTAAACCTATCTTGATACTAGTTTGAAGTTTATAAATAACCTTAGTACATATATATATTGCTTATCTATCTAATACATAGTTATGTAATTTATTTATTTATTTACATACACACTTAGACAAAATATATACATAGGGACTGCTTATTTTTTTTTATGTCAGAAGGTCGTCAAGCTGGCACGCAGTCCACCTGATGGTAAATGGATACCGTTGCCCATCGCTATACCAGTGGTATTGCCAATGTGTTGCCAACCTGTTACAATACCGAGAAGGCAACTGGCTCTCAAGTTCAATTGCCGAAACACACCTACCGGTGTGTAGTGTTGGCAACAGATTTTCAACATGAGGGTTACCCTAACACCGTTGTATGGTCACCTCACTACGTTTTCCGAAAGGTGAAGGAAAACGTTTCGTGAGGTGAGGTACCTCAAGCTCATTATAGGATTCGAACCAGTGACCTTCTCCACAGCATTTGACATCACTACCACTGATACATATGTTTAAAAGCACTTAATATAATATCAATTAGTTTGAAACGGAAGCCATTTTACTAAACATTCACTCATAGACCTATAATTTAAATTTTGCCACAACAGCCTATGGCAACAAAAGATCTATTTAGCATGGAGCAAAAAGTGCACAGAATACTTCGCGCACTGCAGAGGTGCATAATCTGCAATGCATCTGCTGTGTGAAGGAATGTCGCACCGCTCGCGGCCATGCTAGGGCCACTTAAACTGTGGACACTCACTTTTTCTTATTTTCCACCATATTTTATAGGCTCGATCGTTATTTGTTAGAGGTTTTATTACGCTGTTAATGCTAATGGAGTGACTTGTCTATGGTCGGTCATAAATACCAGTTTTATTTTATAAAATCTTGAGCTCATTTTTGCTGGAAAAAAGTCTACGCTAATTTACGGTTGAATCGATATCATCTCATATAACAAATCATAAAAAAGTTCATCTTTATATGCAGAGTTCCCAACGCATGTTGAGCTCAAGCCCTCAGTTTCAGTGTACAAACCAAACGCTAATAAGCGTTCCGAAGAGAAGCGAGAGGGCTCGGTAATTATTGTTATTAAACAAAAACGTGTTAGCCCCCGAACAGTTTAGCGTAGTGATACGATGCGTAATGATTGTTTTTATCGATTCCACTTGCCTCCTTCTCCATCACTACTATTAGGTCATGATAACGGGGCTTAGAATGGGCTAAAACCTCTTTTAAACTAAGTACTAGGACTCATCCATTTAAGGGTGGTTCTTACCATTTCGATAAAAAAGTACCTAGAAGCCGCAGTAAAGTTCTACTAGTGCTAGCTAGGAGCATTATGTAAATATGAGAAAAAAAATGGGGCCTGATATTTTTATTGTTTTCATTCAAAAAATGAACGGACATTTTATCGATGTAAATAAAATGTTGACAGTTATATTTTTTACATGCAAAATCGTGTCCATTGAATTCGGTGGGGATTTTATTGTTTAATAAAAGCTTTGTCTAATTTAAAATCGTTTCTTCATCTGGGATGGAGTAACCGATCTATTGTTTAAAGATCAAGAATCTATCTGCATTGTTATAAAATTTATTCTAGAATACTTTACTATGCACTCGTTTTAGTCATATGCAAACATGCATGCATATGTATTAAACGTGCATGCATGTTTACATTTGTCATGCATACCATAGCATTTAGTTAAGTGACAATGGATGTGCATTTTTATGTTAAATTGCCAATAAACTTTAATTATCTTTTTTTGACATATTATTTGCTTGAAATCATAATAAGCTCAATGGGTAAAGCAAAAAATTGTGTATGATTTTTTTAATGTAATAGGTACGTAAAAATACTGCAAAAAAACAGCTTTAAAAGAACCTTAGTCTATTAGGTGATCTTTTGCATAGAACAGTAGCTGAGTTATCTTTGCGCTTTCCAAATTAGTCATATAGTAAAACTTGTTTATACCTATTATTGAATACTAAACTTTATCTCCTGAAAGTTTAGCTACAGTTTAAAACATAAACCTGTATGGAGACTTAAAATCCACTTTCGAGTTTTAATAGTTAGGCTCCAGGTTCAATTCCAAAGCAACCATGTCTACAGGCAAAAAATAAAAAACTATAACTTATTTGCATTAACACTAAACGCTAAGGCGCAGTTAAATAAAAAATAGACTTACATCATTTTTGTTACAAGCGACCGGCGCGACGCGTCCATGTTGTGCATAAATTTTCATACATTAATAAATACTTGAGAAATAAATCTAGTATTTTATAATTTCTATTTAGACTGGGGCATCTCATTTAAGTGAGACTCTATAGTATGTATCTGTAACCTGAATATTTATAAAAAAAAAAAATGGCCTATTTTACAAACTATAGGCATAGATATGTGATTGAACTTTCTTTCAAAGTAAAGTCAATTAGTTCAGGCCACTTATGACGGTCAAAGTTGCTACAGTTACCACCGCTTCGGAAGCCAGATACATCGATATAGCTAATTATTAATAACATACTAGACGTTTACTTTGAGTTGGCTGTCGTCGAATGACGTCATGAATACAAATAAAATAATAAAGGGTTGCTATCCGTACTACGCGGTCCGACTTGAGACGCGGTTTGGGGAAGCTTTTAATTCGAATTGTGACATTTTTTGCTATCTGAATAACTAAATAGAATAAATTACTTGAATAAATACTTCTGGAATTCTATAAGTTTGGGAATGCGCGTCCTATTATCGAGGCAAGTTATCTGTAACTGAAAATCTCGTTCATCCAAAACTTTGAATAAATAAACTCAAGTACAAAACAGCGAAGTCGCTGTCATACCTACTGTAAACATGATATTTACAATACCAAGTATTTGGAACAGCTGCTTTAACTGTATTTCATTATTTTCATTTCAATGTAGTGTACACAGTTATCCGATACAAAACGGACAATCACTGGCTTGTAGCACGCTGTAAAATTTTAATCAATGAATTAAAAAGTAGGTAATGAATTTAAATTAAGTTGTTGATGTTGTACGAATGAGGTTTTTTTGTACAATTGCCAACTTTTTTTATTACTACAGATCTTATTAGGTTAGTGATGATGAGACCGATGGTGGCACGCGCATGCGCCGCGCTATAGAGGTAGAGTCTATTGTAAAATTGTAACTGTTGACATTCATAAGTGCCATATGAGGGCCTAAACTGTCGAACATATAACCTCCCCCTTTTTTGAAGTCGGTTAAAGAAATAAGTTTTATTGTTCATTGCAGTATTTACGAAGCAGTATTTATAAATAATTTAGTTGAAGAAAATCATACCCAGAGTCTGAACTTAAACTCTCTGATCAATCGGGCGGGCACAGAGCCGGTGGCGATATTCTTATAAAAACTATATTTACTAAATATGTCTATTGTAAAATTTTCTGAAATACCCGCGACATTTTACAACGCACGCGACTTGTCAGGGTTGAACGACCTCTAGCGTAGAGCTTCGAAAAAACCGGATTTTTACGATTTTTAGTATCGATAAAGTAAATAACAATGTTATTTAATATGCATTTAATTTGCTTTTATTTCTATATTTCACGAATCATTCGTAATAATTTGTTCGGTTGTTATACATGCACGAGGCAACGTGGTTTTATGAAGGTTTTTAGTCTGCATAAGTGATCAAGGCTTAGGTACGTTAAAGTTATATGTATACTGCCATAACTTGTCATGAATGTATAATTTCTACCAACACATAACAATGGGCGACCACAGATACGACCGGCCTAATTTCATCATGTCTTGTTAACGTAAAATTATGTAGCTCATAAGAAACTAGATAAAATCTAGAATTTAATAATTTCCTACTTTGTTTCACAATATTTATTATTATATTTCTTTGACGAAATATTATAAATTCAGATAAATTTAAATTTTAAGTATTTGCCACCTAGTCATTTCCAAAAAATGTACTGTACTGCAATGTCAAGTAATTCATCTGGAGCTAGTAGTCCTATTGTTGTCATTGGCTCCAGGTATACATTTTGCAGGTAGGTATTATTGTCATTGCAGTACATACAGTATGTACCTTTGAGCGCTGCGTGCTCTCCGCCTTCTATCTCAAAAACGGTAGAGCGCATAAAAAAATGTTTCGAACAAAAGTTCATCATTGGAACTACCGAAACCGAGATAATCGCGAATTTGTGACATTTGACCTTGAAGAACTCACGACGCATACACGAGATTTTATGGGACTTTTGAGAAAACTTTTAGAACGCCAAAACGACGGCGTATACGAGTTTCCAGCTTATTATCTCTCATTCCGAGGCAAAACGCTAATTAACTGGATAATAGTAATAGTGTTCATTACGATTACCGCCAAAAGATAGCTACGCGAAGCCCGGCAGTCAGTATTAGCCAAGTCATTAATGCACTAATCATAAGGCCATCCTGCATTTACCAGTAAATAAAATAAACCGTAGAGTAGATCGCAGGAATCACATCGGATATACGGCGGTAAAACATAAATTAATTCAACAATTTCTAATTCCTCTGGCCTAGAAACTAATAAATATTGAAACAGGATGTATATAAGGTCGATTCACAACTTACGATTTATAGCTTACAGGAAAATACGCAATCGTGTCCGGAATTTTATTCAACTTAATTTTACGAAGAAATTTCAAGTTTTTGCAATTTTACATCAGCCTAAAACTTTTCAAGTAATTATGTGCGTAATTTATTTTTGTCCGAAATGTGTCAATTTAAAAATAATTTATTCAATCACATTCAATTTCAAATACACACACAATACCTGTGTGAGTAAAACGTAGTATATATTTAATGACTCACTCAGCAAAGTTGTCAATAGTCTGTACATTTATTTTACTATTGTATAGGTCACGCTATCTCTCAGAGACAATTCTAAACACGTATTGTTTTTTTTTCAATAATCTACGAGGTGTTTTAAGAGTTGTTTTGATTTTAATAGATATTCATTCATGCATGCTATTGAATCTCCATACAATTGTTTGTTTAGAAAAAAACTCAAGACGTATTTTACCTTTTGTTTAGATGCTGCGAATATAAATATTAAATCGTACCTACAAAATTTTCAACGCTCATTTTCTACTCAATCTGCGAATTTCATAATCTATAAAGAAGTCATAATATATAATATTAGTTAGGTTAGGTTAGGTTAGTTACAGAACTATAGTCCTACAGTTGTAACGCCCACTTTTAAGTAAATAATTGATACCTATTTTAGGCCTTTAACACGCCAAATCTAGTTTCTTATCAAATAAAATATTCAACCTATATTTATTCACACAAATTCAACATTCCAAACCAGTAAATACACTGGTTTCTAATGCAAAAGGCTTATAAAAGCTTGTTACGTTGAAAACAATTGCATTTTAGACTAACTCGTAATTTTATGATTAAATACATATTTAAATAATAATCGTAAATAGGTTTTACATACTTTATAATAAATAGTTAAATAAACCTCTTTTGATGAGATTTAATTTTAGATATCTTTTAAGTATTTTATTTTTGTTTATTGTACATATAGTTAGTTTGAGTATAGTTTCAATATCAATAATATATTGGTTTAACACGGAAAATCTTAAGTTTATATTCCGGGAAAACATAAAAAATAAAGTGCCCAAAAATATACCTACGCGACTAAATGCTTCAAGTCTGTTTGGTATGCAGGTAATATTAAAGAATTCCGTGACTAATCAATTCGCAGTAACGTTACGCTTCAACTATGCAGGTGAGCTGAGGTACCAATGTCCTTCCAACACGCAATATTTAGTAATAAGGACATAAATAACAATCGAAGCTAGTAATATTATTTTTATGGACACTAATAACGTGTTTTTCAGGTTTATACAGTCACAATCAGACTCCATCAGAATAGGTATCAAAGCAAACATTTATGGTGGTCATTTGCAGGATAGGATTTAGGATATTGATAGTTAACAACTCGTAGGTATAACATTCAAGGTTAAGCTATCTTTAACCAAATTTAACTTAAAATTGAGATCTACGATCCTATGCTTACAATCTTTACATGGTATAAAATGAAGTCGATTCCGCTGTATGTTTACCTAGAATGACCTAGATCTTTAAAACTACTCAACGGATTTTAATGCAGTTTTCAGCAATAGGTAGAGTGATTCAAGAGGAAGATTTATATGTATCATACATGCATATTATAGTACAGAAAAGCCGAGATAAGCCGTGCGTGCTGGGGTGGGTCGCTAGTTGAGATTAAAAATGTTGAGTTTGGAATTCCAAGAAAGAAAGAAGGAATAAAAATAAAGATATTCTTATTTTTTATTAAATCAATTACCAAACCTAAATAAAAGAAGAGAAAGGTAGAGATCCAGCATAAATAAGCGGAACCGAATTTTCTAAGTTTCACAGAGATGCTAAGCTCTCTAAGGAACACATAACCATTTAATTTCTGAAACATAAAGCCTTAGAAACTGGTTCCAAACTGTGAAAAGTTCAACATGCTTGAAATTATTTAATAAAACAACTCTAGATTCTACTTAAAGATTATGTAACTTTTAAGGAGGATAAAAAACTAAAATCAACCAGATTATCTAAGTTAAAGTCAGTAGTGGATGGTTACTTAACTGTAAAAATTGTGGTATCAAATACCTACTTAATTCTTCATAATAAGTACGAGTGTATGTGATGCTAACATATTGTATTAGATAGAATACAATGGCTGGTTATACTGAAAGTAGATCAAAAGATCCAAAAGATGTGTAAATAGGATATAAGGAATTTTGCTCCTCAGGCTCGTCAATATTTAGAATAAAACCCGACCAGGGTTTTTATTTTTGAAAAAAAAATCTAGTTAGAATCTATTTTCATACAGATTGAATTCTTTCTTTTAGAACAGCTTTAATTGGCAGACCTTCAATGTATCTGAATCATTCTGCGTAAATAATTATACCTACTTTAAAATACTAAATTAAACATTGAACGCATTTTTGAGCTCTAGAAACATGGAAAGAAAAACAAGGAAAACTCTACCAAGAAAATGAAAAAAAAAACAAAATTTTTACTTTATCTTAAAGACTTTTGAAGATTATTTTTAACCATCATACTACTAACTTATATTCTCTAGGAACAATTGTTATTATATACCGCACTATTCGACATTCACATTTCCTTCAGTCAAGTAGCCCACATTCCGAGAGCACAAGGCCAGAGATATCGCCTTAACAATTCAATAAAACGTAATAAATAATAAATTACAAAACAAGGGACAAGACAATTTCTATCAAAATTTAAATCGCATTGCACAATAATTGTTGACAAATGGCTTGTGGTCCCAGGTCAACAGCATGCGATCCGCCTTGCAAAAGTTGTCCGCCTAACCCTTTTGGAAAGAACTTTACACGCTAAAACAGCTTATAGAAATAGAGCCCTTCTCAACTCGGCCGTGTAATAGGCGCTTACCTTTACAGAATCTGCGTGTAGAACAACGCGCATTTATCCTCCCATTACCACCAGACACTGAGTTGTATGAATTAAAACTTTTTACTAAATCACGCCAAAATCGTTAGGCACAATTAAGCACTGTTTCCGAACGCACGGCGATTAATTTTGACACGTTTTTAAAAGGACAGCGAGACGTCCGCACCCCACGAAGACTTACGCATAACTGAGTTGAGAGCGGAAACTTGCTCGGTAGGTCTGCGCCCGCGCAAGCAACGGATGGTCCGGTTTGCGCTTGAGTTTCGTTACCTAGCCTTTTGTCATACGAATAAATCGGTACAAGCTTTATGAAATTATGTAATATTTGGCGTTATGAGTGACTTACTGTGTTTAACATTAGAGCTACCGTAATTCGTGAGAGCGTTAAATTTGATTTTCACTTAAAACTGTTTACAAACGTAAGGTACCATACGATTAGGCAATAGTTTTCGTAGCGGCCTTCTCCGTGACTTTGCTTAAATCAAAGTTTTTTAATCAACATGAGGCCATCTTAATTAGTAGCAATTAAAATTGAGCGTGAAATTTATATAATGTTACAAGGATAGGTAACAATATTATTTACCGCTTAAACGTTTTGGTCTAGATTTTCTATCGTTTATCAACGGCATGGACTCCGATCGTAAAAATGTTAACCGTATTAACCTATAATTTTTTTAATATTTTGTCAACCACGTTACTTCCTTAACGTATATAAGTCAGTTCAATATACAAGCGTTGCCAACCCTGCAAAAATCTCTTCACACCATGAAGGGAATTTCCATGGGATATCACGGCGGAGAGTTCATTCCACAACTTATGCGTCCTTGGCAGGAGGCACCATTAAGACCGTAGGTATATACAGTAAATAGTATTTTACTTTATTTAAAATTTGACTTTTCCTTTATTATACCATGCAATGATTACTTCCCAGGAATTAATTGATCTTTATACGCAACACTGTGAGATAGACCGTATTATTGCTCCACCCTGGTTTTTCTCTATATTTTTGAGAGTTCGATTCCCGGCTAGGCAAATTTATTTTTTGAAATTCCATTATAGGTATACAGTTTTAGTTTTTATTAAAATCGGTCTCGAGACTCCTTTCAGCATTATTCACTATTCCCTATCTATATTTTTGGCCTAGCACGCCCACTTGAAAAATTCGTCCTGCATAATTGGAAATATTTTATTTTTATTTGTGGAATTAAAATCTCGCGAGGTGGTAATTTAGAATGCAAGACAGGAAATTGTAAAATTAATACAATTTACTGAAAACGCATGTCTGTATTATCACATAATAACAGTACCGGCGTTAGGGTATGGCGCGGTAGGGCGATCGCCCATCGCCAGATGTAAAGGGGCGCCAGGCCCACCTATATTTTCGGTCGCTCATGAGCGAGTCCCGCTATCTCGAGTATAAATAAATAAATAAATTCTCAAGTCTAAAGATAAAATAGTTATAATGGCTTAAAATCCCTTTTGTTGGCGGGAGAAGGGGGAGGGGGGGGGGGTTATCACATCTCGCCCAGGGCGCTGGTAGAGCTAAAACCGGCACTGCATAATAACCATAACATAATGCACAGTAAATGAAAACTTCTAATTAAAAATAATTAACTCCAAACGTCTGCACGCAAATAGTTCAATTAATTTCATAGATACGCGTTTTTTCATCACAAAGTAACGCAAACGCGTTACGATTATATAACACGTTATAATAGTTATTGCATATGTATGTATGTACTACTAGACTAGCATATGTCCGCGGCTGAACCCGCATACTTATTTTATCTCCGATACAGTAAATCGTTTAGGTACTGCGTAGCTCTCCTTAAGTCCTTAATCACAATTGAACAATACCATGATTTAACACCCTTAAATAGTCAAACAGACAGAAAGACGCTGCTTTTTTAGGGTTCCGTAGTCAAACAAAGAACCTTTATAATTTCGCCATATCGTTTATCCGTCCTTCCGTCTGTATGTCACAGCCATTTTACTTGTAAAATATAAGGCCTATGTCGCGCCTTGTATGTATGGCCTTTGAGGTAAACTATCACTCACGACAAATAAGAGTCTTCTAGTTCACGACCAAAATGTCTAAAATTTTGTACTTTTTCAAGCAGAGTAGATAATGATTTGAATAATTATAATTTCTAAATTATAATTAGGTACTACGGTACCCTGTGATACTTATGCATAATCCTACATGCACATGGCCATTTTTAAAATACGTAAGGATAGTTGGATAATGTTTATCGAGTGAGTGGGTAATGAAGAGTGTTTTTTGTTCCTTGATGCAATTAGTGAGGTTATTAGCTAGTTTAATAAAATAAATGTTGTATATGAAATGTAATCCTTCAACGTTGCAAACATAGATAAGTAAAAGAACACTTTTATAGTACTTTTATAGATAGGTCTGATAGTACGATACTAATATGGAGGAACAAGGTGGATGTTTCTCAATTTTAAAGGGAAGATCTTCCGCCAGCCTGGGTCATCCATCGTGCCTGGGGACCGCGGTTCTACTGTTGATGTTGGTCTTGTATATATGCAAATGCGCGAACAAACTCCACTAGCGCGATGTAGGTTGTATGTAGATTGTGTTGTTATACTGCAGCGCCATCTATCTATCGTTGTCTGAACTATGTAGCTGACAGGGGTCGCTACACTAGTACCTACTAGCAAAGAATAAATAATATATAGACTACTAGTAAGTACACTAGTACC
This sequence comes from Tethea ocularis, assembly GCA_963555595.1. NCBI lineage: Eukaryota > Metazoa > Arthropoda > Insecta > Lepidoptera > Drepanidae > Tethea > Tethea ocularis. The sequence goes on from OY741979.1 coordinate 6,030,512, forward strand.
TACTTGAAAATTACAGCATTGCAAACTTTGGACAGCGACTTCGTAAACTGAGGGCCTACTAAGAAAAACTACACTTCTGGACACATCTATTGGCCCACCTTAGAGTTTAGGTTTCGATGGCCCCTACCGAAATATGATTGCTAGATTGAACAAAAACTGTTATGCAGTTTTAAACCTGATTCATTTTACCATCTTTTTCGATCGTATTGTTTTAAATTTGAATTCAGAATACCATACGAAATGGAGCTACGCCTAACAAGTCGGATATGCGCCTTGTTAAAGGCAATTGATTTTTGAATAAAAAACATGTTTTATCAAATATAGGTTTAATTTAATAACGCGTGTTGCCTCCATGGGCATCTACCACAGCTCTCATACGATTAGGCATAGAGTTTATCAACCGCTCTATGAAATTTTGAGGGATCATCTCCCATTCCTCTTCTATGGCAGTTTTCAACTCCTGCATCGTCTGGGCAACTGGCTGACGAGCCCTAACACGTCTTTTTAGCTCGTCCCACATGTGCTCAATGGGGTTCATGTCTGGGCTTCTGGCTGGCCAGTCCATAACTGTGATGTTCACATCCCGAAGATATTCCCTGACGATGCCGGCCGCATGGGCTCTTGCATTTTTTCAAAAAGGAAATTTGGGCCCACATAGTCCGCGTATGGTATCACGTGAGGTTCTAAGCACTCACGAATGTACCTTTCAGCATTTAATGTTGGCAGCCGTGGTCCTGTAACAACCTCAAGTTGAGTTTTGCCGCTCGCGGATATACCCCCAGACAGTCCATGAGCCACCGCCATAAGCAACCCTCTCTTCAAAGCAGCATTGTGCGAAACGCTCTCCCTTACGTCGGTAGACCTTCTTCCTTCCATCATTGCCATGTAACACAATTTTAGACTCATCAGAAAAGAGTACACGGCTCCAATCTTGCTGTGTCCAATTTAAATGACTGCGTGCGAAATGAAGGCGCGCTGTTCGGTGGGCTCGCGTTAGTTTGGGCCCATTAGCTGGCTTGTGTGGTACCATATCGCGTTCTTTTAACCTTCTCCGAACAGTTCGAGCGCTCACAGATACTCCGTGGAAGTCGCGAAGTTGGTTTTGTATCTCAATGGAGGTAAGGTGACGATTTCTCAAGCTGGTCGTCACGATGAATCGATCCTGCCTTTCAGTTGTGACCCGAGATCGTAGCCTTCCTTGGCGACGAACAAAGCCGCCAGTCTCTAGGTACCTCCGATAAACATTTTGGACCGCAAATCGACTTAAATTAAGTTGAGCACTCACGTTTCTTTGGCTGCGTCCGGCCTGAATAAGTGCCACAGCTTGGGCGGCGACTTCAGGTGAAGTATCCATAGATTATTGATAGAACCTCACCTTAATGTTAAGAATAAGTAATGTTTGTTGCAAAACCAAAGATATCAATCACTTTTTCAAGAATTAAATCCAAGTAAACCAATAAAACCAAGTTTTCTTAGTATTCGATTGTTTGATATCAACAAACAGGCTCCAAATTGTCTTTTGTTTCTTTAAATTCTGTGTTCGAAATTCAAAAAAAGACTATTGAATGAAATTGTGAATGTGCCAGGTTCAAAACTGCATAAAAACTTTTTGCTCGACCTAATATAAAATTTTAGCTAGGACCAAACGAAACTGAAAATACAAGGTGGGCCAATAGATGTGTCCAGAAGTGTATATACACGACAGTTCGATTATCGTTGTCAAATTATTAACCAATAAAATTGCAGTAAACTAACGTAAATTTTGTGTAATTCTATCTTATACTAATATTATAAAGAGGAAAGATTTGATTGTTTGTTTGTATGTTTGTTTGTTTAATAGGCTCCGAAACTACTGAACCGATTTGAAAAATTCTTTAACTAATAGGAAGCTACATTATTCCCGAAGGTTATAGGCTACTTTTTATCCCGGGAACGCGAGTGAAACCGCGCGGAACAGCTAGTTGGTTAATAATTTGATCGATCGAATGATCGAACTACCGTGTATCGTTTTTCGGAGTGGCCCACTGTTGGTTCTGATAAATTATTAAGTTTGGTTCTTCTAATTTCTGTTAAAAATAATATGGGATGCTAAGTATAATTGTATAAAATACTAGCTGACCCCGCAGATGTTGTCCTGCCCTGAGAACAAAAATAAAACTGAGACCTACTTACCTATACCTACATCTATCTACCACTACTACTCCTACCTACCTACCTCTTCATCATCATCATATCAGCCGAAAGACGTCCACTGCTTGACAAAGGCCTCCCCCAAGGATCTCCACGATGGCCGGTCTTGCGCTACCGGCATCCAGCGGTTTCCCGCGACCCTAACAAGATCGTCGGTCCACCTTGTGGGGGGCCAGCCCACGCTGCGTCTTCCGGTTCGTGGTCGCCACTCGAGAACCTACCCTACCTTTTTTTTTTGTTTTGCAAGGTGGAAAATGCTTTACGCATTCGACCGCCTTGGGAGCGGTGGAGGGGATATGTCACCACCTCACCTCCCCTTCTCATTATGAGTAGGGAAGTTTACCCACTAAAAACCTTTACTTGTTACTTGGGCACCGTGGAACCCGCACTAGGCATTCGCGAGAGGATCTTCCTCACGCTCCCGCTCCGCCTCCTCCTTCTGCGAGATGATATGCTCGCAGAAGGAGACCACTGCCTCCCAGGACCACTCGCTGCTGAGCATCGCAGAGACGACGCTTTGCAGCGAGAGGTCCACCCGCTGAATTGCCCGTGCCATGCAATGCACGCTCCGCAGCCCAACGACTGCACACCTGGAAGGTGTGCTCAGCCGTGTCGTCGGGATCTCCGCACTCATGGCACCGTGGGCTCGGCTCCCACCTTATGTTGTGCAGGTGATGACCGAAACAGCCGTGTCCGGTCAACACCTGCACCAGCCGATACGTCTGAGCGCCGGCTGCCCTCTTCAACCATTCGTCCATCACTGGGAGGATCGCCCCCACGGTACGAGTCCCGTAAGGGGCGTCCTCCAGGATGGACTTCCACCTCTCCCGCAGCCGGCGCGCTGTCATTCGACAGGAGACCTCTACCTCCTCAGGGTCCGGGCGTTCACCTCAGCATCCAGACCTACCTACCATACCCCTACCTACCCCTAAACCTTCTCCTGGTTCTAAGCGAAATCAGTTCAGCCGTTTTGAGTTATAAAATTACAACGAAAGTGGCATTGATTTTTATATATTATACCTAAGTATATAGATTTCCAGTACTGTACTTTCGAGATTTTAAATTATAAAATGTAATTATTTTGAATACAAAGTTATGTTTTTAATATGTTTGAATCGCGGACTAAAGAAAGGAATGGACTTAGCCATAGTGTTGTTAAAACTTAAAATTCTAGATATCGAACTTAGTTTTGTGTTAGCTTTAGTTTTCTAGCATGAAAAAATAGCGTGAACCCAATGTACTGCCATGTAGTATAGCGCGGTTGAACCAATTTACTTGTTTAGTTTACCGCCAGATGGCACTGTTGTTTTACATATTTAATTTGTCAAAATAGTTCTTGAAATCAAATATATTGCATTTTTTTCAAATAAAAGCAGGAATCCTTGACTGATTTTATATTTATCTCCAAAAAATTTATATTAAATAAACAAGAAAAAAACACAACAAAATTATATGTAAAACGGAACGACTCGAAAACAAAACATGTAAATAAAATTATAATTCTGTCAAACAACTTCTGTAAATCTTTGGACTCCGACGATCCGGCTTTTTACAACTGACCATTTAAACCACAGCAAAGAGAATATAAACACTACTGGACCACAGTTCTTACGATGGCGACCAGAAAGTGTTGCGTCAAACGCTGTAATAAAACTCGTAAGTAAAGCTATTTTGAACTAACATACTACACTCACTTCACTTCCTAATTTATGATTTACATAATAACAGGCAAGTATTTAATCTTACTTCAGAGTTGTCACCAAAATACATAAGTAACATAAAAAACTGTGATTCAGCTGAAATTGCTTATGTCTAATATAAAATTATACATTTGATAGCTCTCCAACATAAATTATGTACCTAAACTGCCATGGAGTATTATTAATAAATTGGGCATTTATTAAGTTATTTGATATCAACGTCAACCAATACATTAATTCAGTTTGAGTATCAAATAAAATATTACTACCTATGTATTTACAATATCAAATATTCAAATCAATACATAGATATTTACAATTAAATACAGTTTAAAGTTTACATTACCTCTGCCAACCTCTGCCAAGTAGTAGTGCCATAGTACAGACCCAAGGCCGATTCATATTTATTATCATGTAATTTTCCAGGTGCAGACAACACTATTCTACACAAGTTTCCTAACCCGGATAAAGATTTACAGCAATTTAAGGCATGGACAAGATCTATTGGTGGTGATATCATGCTGTTAGACTGTAAAACTGTATTTAAGCAATATAGAGTATGTCATTCCCATTTTGAGACTAAATACCATTCTAGTAGTGGAAGAATAACTGGAAATGCCATACCAACATTGTTCTTGCCAGGTAACAGTTTTACATGATTTTATACTGGTTTAAAAAACATGGTTTCACCTTCATTCCCCGTTTCTTTTGTTTTATCAGGATAAAAAGTATCCTTCATCTTAATCCAGGATATGATCTGTCATGTTTTGTTTAAATCGGTCCAGTCATTGTTGTGTTGTCGAGTCACCAACATCGTAACTCACATTAACCTCTGTGGTTATACTTATATAGGTACTAGTGTGAAACTATTTAAAAATTGCAGACAAATGTTTTGTATATAATAATAGCCTTATAACCAAGGATGTTTATTCTCATTAAATAGAGAGTGCCAAAAAATTTACTTCATGGGCAATTATGTGGTCATCATATCTACAAACGTACTCTTTGAACTTAGTGCAAGCAATCAGGGTATGCACCCTCAAACCTTAGTTTTTAATGATCCATGGAGTGAATCGTAACCACATTCGGATTTAGTTTTTGGATGATGAAATTGTTTTAACAATGAAGTGCGTTATAGTTAGCTGTAAAAATTGATCAAAATCAAAACTGAAACATATGGATGACATAACATTTCATTTATAAGGCCCTAAAATTTATATTTTCATTTTAAAACACATTATTTGCCATATTGTAACTAGAGACATCTGTTGTCGAAAACATTCTAACCACTTTTCATCAATATCGTGTTTTACATATTGACGTGAATTTACATAAGCTTTATATTTTTATGAATTTCCGGTTCAAATAAGTTGCTTTAGTTTACTTTGTCTCTGAATGTTACCTAGTTATTTCATAGGTACATACATTATAATTAGCTACAAAAAAAAACAAAAATTAATTCAAATCAAGTAAATGTGCCATCTATCGACGAGTAGACGAACTAAAATGACGTAGAGTTGGTTGAGTATGAAGTAGAATTATTGGTTCAATTGAATCATTCGATTATTCAATTTATTCGAATAACAATTTTTTCATTCGATTGTTTATTCGTTGGTAGTACGAATGAATCGACAATCAAATGGTACAAATGTACGATTATTGATTCATTTGATAACTTTTTTTGCAACAATCGCCCATCGCTACTGCCTACTTTTCATTGACTAGTTGTATAGTAGGTATATTCTCTTTTGTCGCTGATTCTCTTTGAATAAATGAAACATGAACAACTACTGAAACCGACTGAAGCCGTTTTTACCTAGCGCCATCTAACGTATAGAGTTGAAACTCTTTAGAGCAGAAATTATTGAAATGTTGCTATGGCTATAAACCATTTTAGATAGTAAATGTTCTTTTTTTCCTTTTACGCTATATTGAAAGAAATACAAGAGCATACAATTTTAAGTTATTCTTGATAACGTGATGGTCAGCATAATAAATTTCGCAAGTTTAACAAATTTTATCAACATAGGTATTTATTCTGTTTTTATTATGGCAACGGTCTGAAAGATGTCAAATCAAAGATGTCTGTGGTGTATTATTGATGCGCTTTTTTTTGTGTTCTCTTAACTTTCAGTGTTATTATAGTACTATTCTATGCTTGTGATTCCCATGATGTTGTGGTTTTCCGTTGTGAAAGTGGTTTCAGCTATTGGCGTCGAGTTGAAATATCCTCCGCTGTAGCGTGAACTGACTATTAAAGTCGAGTTGAAATTATCGTCCGTTATTCATAACTTTGAACTATTTTGTGTATTTCTTTTTATAAAGTGTACAAACTACATTTGAGACAATACTTTTTTCTTTAGTGTTAAGTATTTTTTTCTGACTACACAATGTCATTTATGACGTGTTGTGTTCAGGACTGCTTAGCAGCCGCTATCAAGTTTCTATGGGCATCATAAAATACCTACTAGGGCAAAAGAACCAACTTGCCATCAAAGAAATTTAAGAAATAGTTAGCGTGGTAACACATCAACCTCCTGTTAAGCCACAAGAAAATATTACCATTGAAGAATACTTGCTACCATAAATTATGACATCGTAGTTTTTATCCCCAACCAATATTATCAATTTTTAAAATATTTCGGTAAAGTAAGCTTAAAATTATAAAATTAAATTAATCCATCACATTTCTTCAGTTTAAAACAGTTTACTGTATACCTAACATTAGAATAGTGCTGGTATTATATAAAGAGTATGATTTTTATTTTATTATATTGTAACACAAACAATCCTGATATGCCAAAAGAAAATGTTACCATTGAAGTATACTTGCTACCATAAATTATGAAGTAGTAGTTATTTATACCAAACCGATATTTTTTATTTTTTTAATTATATAGATAAAATATGCTTCAAATTATAAAATTAAATTAAATCATCACATTTCCTCAGTTAAACAGTTATGTAATGTGGACGTAACATTAGAATAGTACTGGTATTGTATAAAGAGTATGATTTTCATATTGACATATTGTAACACAAACAAACCTGTAATGGCGTCTGGTTAGTTTGTTTTTGTTTCTAGGGATGGCGATTCTCTCTGAAAAAGATCGATTCTAATTGAAACCTTTGCGTTCACAAACACAAAAATAATAAGAAGAAAAAAACTAATTTCAATTTTCTAGTGTCAGATCGATTCATTGCTTCAATCAACTCAGCCTATCGCAGTCCACTGCTGGACATAGGCCTCTCCCAGGCAGCGCCACAACACCCTGTCCTCCGCTTTCCGCATCCAGTCTGTCCCAGCAGTCTTCTTCAGGTCGTCGGTCCACCTAGCTGGGGGGCGCCCCACACTACGTTAGCCGGTACGCGGTCTCCACTCCAGGACTCGTCTGCTCCAACGGCCATCAGTCCTTCGACAAACATGGCCAGCCCACTGCCACTTCAGTTTGCTCACTCTGCAGGCTACGTCGGTTACTCCGGTTCTCTTCCGGATAACTTCATTTCTGATTTTATCCATCAAAGAAACTCCGAGCATAGCCCACTCCATAGCGCACTGAGCGACCTTGAATTTGTGGACCAGCCCGACTGTCAGTGTCCACGTTTCGGCACCGTATGTCATAACGGGCAGAACGCAATGGTTGAAAACCTTAGTCTTCAAACATTGCGGGATTGTGGACGAAAAGACTTGACGAAGTTTTCCAAACGCTGCCCAACCTAACTGGATCTTTCTGTTGCCTTCTCTGTCAAAGTTGTATCTACCGAGCTGGATGACTTGCCCTAGGTAGACATACTCCTTAACAACTTCGAGAAGCGACCCTTCGATGCGGATTGGACTCGATAAGACGTGTGAATTGTACATGACTTTCATCTTGTCCAAATTCATGCCAAGGCCAACCCGCTGAGAGGCTCCATTTAGGCTGTGCAGCATCCGGTCTAGTTGTTCCACCGTCTCTGCCATTATGACGATGTCATCGGCAAAGCGAAGGTGTCAGATGTACTCGCCGTTCACGTTGATACCCTGTGCAGTCCATTCTAGCGTCTTGAAGACATCCTCCAACGCATTGGGGATATCACATCCCTCTGTCTCACCCCTCTGAGCAGTTGGATGGGGTTGGTTTTCTGATCTTGGATCTGGACAGTCATGGTGGCAGCGTCATACAGACACCTCAACACTTCGATGTAACGCCAGCAATTCGACATCGTTGCAGAGAGGACAGAACTGCCCATATTTCGATGGAGTCGAAGGCTTTCCCGTAGTCCACAAATGCCATACACAGCGGCTGGTTGTATTCCTCAGTCTTCTGTACAATTTGCGGAACAGTATGGATGTGGTCTACGGTTGTTGTGGTGGCTGGAACTCGTCAAGTCTTCTGGCGAGACGGTTCGTGACGACCCTCGAGAACAGTTTGTAAACGTGGCTCTTAATGTCGCGGGTGTTAGACCACCGAAGATCGCGTCGCGTCAACTTTCAAATTTTTAGGTTTAAAGCCCTCTTATCTGATGAAGACAGCTGTGTGGGTGAGTGGGACAGCTCGTCTGTCTTTCATAAGTCCGAGATTCATTGCTTAATATCGATTAAAAAAAATGCTTATCTGGCCCAAAAAATCGATTCTACAATTAATTGATCTCAGATCGCCAACCCTAGTAGTTTCGTTTTAAATTTTGCTTGCTGTGATTTTGTGTGTTGGTTTATTTTTTCTTGTGTAAAAAAATGGAAGATAAAAGAAAATGTTTTAAGTGTGGTTGCTCACCTGCTAAAGATGAGGTGAAATTGTTTCGCTTTCCTAAGCCTGGAGTAACTAACCTCATTCGGTAAGTGACCTACCCTTACTTTATCAATTTCTTGGAAAGCAACGTTTTCTGCTGTATGTCTTGATTTTTTATAATATGTAGGCACTATGTAGGTAAAAATTACTAAAAATTTATATTTTGCATCCTTTGCTCTATTAAAAATTTGACCCTTTTAGCTGCTTACTATGGGCGAAGTATATGTTTCCTGAAAAGGATGAAAACGAGTATGCACTCATTAATTTTCAAAAAAAGCTACACAGTGAGCACAGAATGCTGTGTCAGCGACATTTTATGGATGCAGATTTTGCAGACAACTGTAAGAAAAAGCTACGAAGAACGGCTATCCCATGTGATGTTAGTAAAATTAGTAATTTATGTAAATTATCTAATAGGTCCTATTAGGTTTAAGCAGATTGGTTTATCGTAGAATCGTCTAACCTCAATGTTGACCCAGGTAGGGATTCAAACCTACATTCTATATTCAGAAAGCAGAACTGCTGAGGCAGGCCAGTCAACAGTCTATCATGTGACCAGCTGTAATGGTACTCCATGAAAATAATATTTGTTTTAATTTCAGAGAGAACCCACTGTAAGTGTATATCCTTCTGCGGGACAATCACAACAGAGGCCATTTCGAGAGATTTCAAATTTAGAGGCTGCACCACAACAGCAGTCTAAAGGACCATCTGTTGCAACCAATAATGATGCACATTCACATCAGACAAAAGAAAATGTGCGACCAGTGGCTGGATTATTGGCTGCTTCACCCAATGAAACACAACAGAATAGAAGGTTATTAGAAAAATGTCGCAAATATACGAAAAAAATTTGCCAACTGAGAAATAGAATTAAAAATCTAAAAAAAAAGGAGATATTAGAAGCCATCACTGAAAATTTAGCAATAAAAAAGTTGTCAAAAAAAATTACACCTGCATTTGCCCTGCTGTTACAGGGGCAATTAAGAAATTTTAATAGAAAAAATTCCGGTCGGAGGTGGTCAAAACAAGAAAAGATCACAGCACTCAGAATTTATAAAAGATCACCAACTTGTTATAGACTGTTACGAAGATTATTCCCATTGCCATCACCAAGCACATTAAAAATACTCTTGCGGAAATTGCCATTTGAAGTTGGTATTAATAAACCCATTTTTAATGTGCTAAAAAGATTTGCAGATACACAAGCATCATCTGATAATTATTATTGTCTGATGTTTGATGAAATGTCACTAAAAAAACATTTACAATATAACTTCAAAGATGATATCATTGAAGGATATCAAGACCATGGCACCCATGGAAGGTCACCGCTGATAGCAGCATATGCTCTAGTTTTTATGATCTCAGGCATAAGAAAAAGAATCAAGCAGCCAATTGCCCACTATTTTTCTAGTGGATTTTCCACTGCAGATAGGTTAGCAGTTCTAATAAAAGAGGTATTTTTTTTTATACATCCAGCCTTGATCAACACCTTTTTTTTAATAACCACTTTATCCTGACTTTTATATTACAGGTTTTACATCAATGCTTTGAAGCAGGTATTAACATTGTGGTTATTGTCTGCGATATGGATGGGGTCAATAGAAGAGCATTCACAATTCTGGGTGCAACTGTTCAGAATCCATACATTACAGTACAAAATAAAGATATTGTGATGTTTTTTGACCCACCACATTTGCTAAAATGTTTCCGAAACATGTTTATGAAATATGACATTGAAATAACAACAACAAGCATTTCTTCTTATGGGATGGTTGGTAAAGGTAAGATAGAGACTATATCATCATATATAACAATCCCTTTACCTTTTTTTAACATAGGTTATAATTTATTTAAAAAAAACCATACTAATATCTGTATACTAATAATAAAGCTGTAGAGTGTTTGTTTGATCGCGCTAATTAACTAAATAAAAGTAAAATTAAAAATTTTAAAAACCCCCTGATCCAAAAGATAAACTATAAAAACGTACAACAAATATTTTAAACATATTATAATTATTATCGTCACATATATTATGTAAGTTCAAATATTTTTATTTTCCAAGCGTCGTCGTCTTGTCGGGGGACCGGGGAATCGATCGGATATAAGGAAGTTAGTCAGATCCCCTCATAAACTAGAAAAGAGCTGATGATCTTCATTAAAAAAACATGGCTAAGAACACTCGGGATCAATTATCTATAACACAAAAAAAAACAAACGAAAATCGGTTCATCTGTTTGGGACCTACGATACCACAGACAGACATGTTAAACTTATAACAAACACCCCGTCGTTTTTGCGTCGGGGGTTAAAAATGGAATCGATTGTTCGATTAAAAAAAATCTTTTACTAATATGAAGCTACATTATCCCCGAAGGTATAGGCTACTTTTTATCCTGGGAATGCAAATGAAGCCACGGGGAACAGCTAGTAATATTGTAAATTGTAAATGCAAAATGTCTGTCTTATCTTTTCACATCTAAACCGGTGAACTGAATACGATGAAATTTGGCCTATATATATATATATATATGACGTATAAGCATATAATATGGCATGGAGAAGAACATAGGGTAGGTACTATTTATCTAAGGAACGCAGGTGAAACCGCGAGGAACAGCTTAACTTAAATTAATATACAGGCCCGTAAGCGTGGTTGGATAAGACACTACCTATCACGCTGCTAGTCGTGGGTTTAATCCCCTCCATGACAAACATTTGTGTGCATGAACATGTCTGTTTGTCCTGAGTCTGGGTGTAATTATCTTTGTATGTATTTACAAAAAAGTAGTCATCATCATCATGTCAGCCGAAAGACGTCCACTGCTGGACAAAAGCCTCCCCCAAGGATCTCCACGATGGCCGGTCTTGCGCTACCCGCATCCAGCGGTTTCCCGCGACCCTCACAAGATCGTCGGTCCAACCTGCCAACGCTGCGTCTTCCGGTCCGTGGTCGCCACTCTGCTTAGTTTGGGATCAGATAACCGTGTGTGAAGAATATCTCAGGATATTTTATTTATTTATATCTGGTTATCTACAGGTGTTGCAAAATGGTCCCATATAAAAGAATTCCACGAGGTTGACAGCACTAATCCAAACTTCGTTTATGCGCCTAAGTTGAAGAAAGAACATCTGGAACCAAATACAAAGCAAAAAATGAAGGTCAACTTAGCTGCTCAAGTCTTGAGCCACTCAGTGGCTGGAGGAATACTGGCAAGGATATCAACTGGTAATTTAAACAAAATAGGGTATTTGACTGGCATATCAAAGCAGCAACTTAAAATCTAAAATCAATTAAAATTATTATGACTATTAAATATACAACATATCTGATGTTTCCGGTGTAATTATAATAATATGTTTTATATAGGTTAGTGAATAATAATTTATTTTTCATACTGTCAAATAGTCTATTATCTTGATCAAAGATTGATTAGATACTCTTTAGCCCAGTCGGGTTAGCTTTTGACCAAAAATTTCTCGTAGCAATGTAGCCCAGTAGTAAGGATCTCACAGGTATTTTATGCGATATCAGGCCTTTTTTCTGATTAACTCGACTGGGCTACTTACTTCACAACATTGAAAGAACCCAACACAGTGTGCGAATTGACATGCACGTATCTCTTGAATTAATAAAATGTTTTAATTCCAGGTGCAATGTGTGCTGAAGCCGTTGTAACAGCCAGTCTTGTATTGGACATGGACAAGTTATTTGATTTGTTGAATGCTGACAGCTCTAACTTAAGGGGAGGAAAGCCGCATTCAACAAATTGGTCTGTAACTAGTCCACACAAAGTTTTCCTGGAAAAAATGAAATTATTTTTCTCTACAATTAAATTCATTGGGAGTCTTCGGAAACCGCCATCACAAGATGGATGGATAACAACGTTAAATGCGTTCTTAAGGTTACGGAGAAACTTGGAGGCGGCTAATATTACCACCTTGGTAACTAGAAGGCTGCAGCAGGACCCGATCGAAAACCTGTTTGGCTGTATTCGTGGGAATTGTAGATCAAATACAAACCCAACGTGTGGGCAATTTGTAGCAGGATTAAAAACTGCTATTCTTAGTAATCTATCCCATATGGGCACATCCGGAAATTGTGAGACTGATAGATATAATACTATAATTAATAACTTCAATTCCTTTTTATCTGTCTCGAAACCCACACAAACAAGCTCAGAAACTAATATCGTTATGGTCGACTTACCTGAAGTAAGAGAAGTAGATGTAAAAGAAGAAAATTCTGAAATTCAGGCCTGTGCATATGTGTGTGGGTTTATTGTAAAGAAAATGAAAAATACGTCGTGCAAAACTTGCCGCAATATTTTTTTGGCGACGACTGTGGAACCCCAACATTTATTTGTACAATGTAAGGAATATAATGATCAGAAAACCAGTTTGATGTACGTAACAAAGCCTGTGGTGGATTGCGTCGAATTTTGTGCAACATTTATTAACAAATTCCTAAAAGAAAATGGCCATACAAACTCATTAAAAAAACAAATTAATACATTAATTAAATCTAAAATTAGTTTCGAATTTATGAATGAATGTAAAGAACACAATCTTTCGAATATTGAACACATTGTAAATACTGTTTTTTTTATATGCACGAAACGATTTTGCATACTCAAAAATAGATTGTTTAGTCAGGAAGCTTCAGCAGCTGCATTGAAACGAAAAATGAAAATCATTGGTCACAATTAGTAATGTTTAAGATGCCATTAAAATCACCTTCAATTTTAATTTCAAAACGAATAACTCAATACTCAAGGAGCTTCATATAACGGAGACACTTTCATTGACTGTGCAGCTGCGAATCCTTAAGTTCTTCTTTGGTCACTTCTCCAGGAACGACACAGTTTTTTATATAAATATTTTTTATTTTACATATTTGACGATTAAAAATACTTGCAATGAGTTCATTTAATAAAGACACTTTTGAATTTGAATTTGAAAGACTTGTTCACGGTCAGATAAAAGGCAAGCGATGCCATGGCCGATCACCCGCTCATTGGACTGATCTAAAAAGAGCGATAGCCCAATACACCATGGTGCAATGACTCGCAACGCTACTAACCGCCGCAATAACTTTAATCAAGGAAAATATTGACATTTTGGACCCTCCATTTACTCCATCTATATAAACCACGACCACTCTCACAGGAGTGCCCAACTGAGAAGATTATTTTGAAAAATATTAAATGTACCTTTCAATTAACATAATTATAAGCAACGTTACGCGTTAGCTTGGCCATTCAAAGAGGAAACGCTGCCAGCCGTCTGGGAAATGTAGATCGGCATCAGCGACCGCCTTGAGGATTTTTTTATATGTACATTGTATTTTGTACATTTATTGTAAATAATTATTGTAAAATGTACCTACCTATTTAATAAATAACTTAATTATTATTGTTCTTTTTATATATTCTAATTCTCTGGCATTGTCTGGGACACTTTCATTTGTAAGAAGACTGGAAACACATACGTTATTTCCTTGATTTCAAATAAGTAAATAACGTATGTGTTTTGAGTCTTCTTACAAATGAAAGTGTCCAGAAAAAGCGTTTTTTTTTTTTTCTACTTTGAGATAGAAGCCTGGGAAAAAACTAGATGTCGCTAGGAGCGACTTCCGTCTCATTTTTTTTCTATGAAGTCGACATTCTTCTCCGCTAGGAGTAAAAGTGTTCCGTGCTGCTTAGTCAGATTTGCTGAAGGTACGTTTATATAAACGCGTTTAATAAAATTGATATCCTGGAACATTATTCACATACGGTTATCTAATCCCTAACTAACCAGAGTTTGTACTATGGACAACCTATACTCTCTGTATCTGATATACTAAATTATACTCCTTTTTTTGTTTATACACATACTTAGGTGTATGGATAAATTAAACCCAGACTCAAGACAAACAGATTATGTTGATAAAGACAAAATGTTTATCCTGGATGGGAATCTAATTGAACCTACCCTTTGTGATGTGATAGGTTATGTCTCATAAAAATAAGCCAATTGGTATGGTTGATTAAACTCGCCATAATTATGAAACGAAATTGAAATATACTTTATTCTATGTACATCATATAAATACACAAGGAACAATTATTAGATATTAAAGAATAGGTACAACACAGGTGACCTTATCGCTTATGCAATATTTTCCAGGCAATCTTTGGGTGCGAGTGTTTAAAAATTGTATGTTCATATAATATGTTCTGTTACTTTCTTAATTCAATATATGTTTTTTGGTACAGTTTAAACAGACTATGATTATACCCATTTTTTTATTAGTGGTTTAAGATCATGGTATAGTATATCTACCAAACTTAAACTCAATCTTCTTTCCTCCTTTTATACAACATCAAATTCCCCATAGTGATTTGAGCCGTTTTTGTTTTTTTCTTTTAAGGTGGAATCCTTCATCGCTTTCCCAACCCTAATACTGAACAAGAATTGTTTCGAGCATGGACCATGGATCTTGGTGATGAAGTGGCCACGTTAGATCACAATTTTGTTGTCAAGAACAGAAGAATTTGTCATAAGCACTTTGATAAAAAGTATTATGGATCAAAAAACAGACTTACTAAAATAGCTATACCGACACTTCACCTGCCAGGTAAAAGAATAAATTATTTTACTTTAATTTTCACGAACTAGCGAATAAGTCTAGACACCAAGTGATTCTAATGTAGATTACTGAGCACAGTGAGTTATTTAAATGCATAAGAATAATGCTTGTGTGATCAGCTAGCAGTTATTGTAGCAAAAAACGAATATTATTTTATTTTATAAATATTTATATTATAAAAAAATCCTACAGATCCAATTAATTGTTGGACATATTTATCACACATTGACAGCTTTAAGACAATACTTACACTAGCTTCACATACATTGCAAAAAAAATGAAGTAATTTTTTGTGAAGTGTGTGTTTGCATTTGTAAATCTTAACAGGTAAGTAATATATCAATGTCCACCTACACAGTGTTAGAATTGTTGAGATGTTTTGTGCATAGATTTATTGCAAAATTATATCAAAACTATTCCTACTCATAGACAGTGTATGGACAAAATAAATAAAAAATGCGTACAATATGCCTAGCTAGCTATAATACCTACGTAAATATTTATATAGTTAAATATATATACCTACCTAGAGGTTATACCTAGTGTTCAACGTTTCATGTCTCATCACCAGATGGAGCCACTTGCATCATTACTGACGTGAGATACCTATTTATACCCTATATATCGTCACCATACGATTGCGAACACCGCTAGTTTACAATCCATCTGGCGAGATACTAAACTGTCGATACATTGTGAACAATTTTCGATAGTTCATAATATATCCATATTAAACCGTTACATTGTGAACAGACCTCCACTTACCGATAGGATTTTATAACTTTATTATTAGTACTATTTTACGTAACGTAGTATTTTTTTTATATTTGCACATTTAAGATCAAGTAAGTCAATCAAAATTATTTTTCAATAAACTATATAAAACCCACTAAAACAGCTGTTCACTATCCGCCATCTTTGTCCACAGCCAAAGTGCGGGACACGTCACGTCAGACCAATCGGCGCGCAAGGTGTGTTGGGTCGATGATACGTCATAATTTAACCGTTTGACATGGCTGGACCATGAACTAACGATACGTAGTATCATATCATGGTAGTATCCCCTCCGGTTGCATAAAGCGCGGTCATAGTAACCATCAGGGCCGGATCTACCATAAGGCTTTTTGGGCCTCAGCCCAGAGCCCCGTGGATGAAGGGGCCCCTAGCTAAGTCAGGTCAATGTAAAAAATAGACGATAATGCGAAAGAATCTATAATTTTATTAAATTAAACAGATCTTTTGGTTTGCAGCCCTGCGAATCCTACGATTAATCAAACCCATTCAATTCATTTAATTCAAGTCTACGTTCAGGTGTTGGTACTTCGAACTGAGTTGGTACTAGCCCAGGGTCCGGCCCTTGTAACCATAACCGACCGAGGGAGCTCGATCATCGTCAATGTTAACCTTACGGTCAAAGCATGGTAATGGTAGTAAGGTTAAAGTTAACGTTGACTATAACTTTAACTAAAAGTACGAGCAACCGACCCTTAGTGATACGTGAGTTAATAATAAGTTATCATTGATAACTAACTTTTTAATAGCGTACCTACTACGGGGATTATATGACTACGGGCTACTTGTTTTAATTTGTGATTTGCAATGATATATTAAACTAATAGATAAGTTACGTTCATAGTAATTTGCGTTTTAAATCTGTTCCAAGCAATCCAAAACTGCACACATAGGCAAGTTTCACGAATAAATAAAACAAAAGATACGAAGTAGCACATAAATGAAAGAGATAGCTATATTTTAGTGAGTGCGACACACACACACTCGTGATTGCGCTCGACGCAGCTAATCACAAGATTTCCCAATTGGGTCGTTTTTAAGTCTTCACACACACGCGCTTATCTACTTCTCTTTTAGTTTATAAGTGTAAGAAAACAAACATACGGTAATACTGGAGTAGGAATGCCATCGAACTCGCGGTTAAAAAGTGTCACTTTGGTTGCAAATTAGATGGTAAGTAAATTTAATTCGAACTATCTAAATATTTGGCTTAGTTGATTACTAATTTATAGCTAAATCTTTTTCACATCCCACATCATGGTCTAATATTATACACGATAATTGTGTAAGCAATCAATCACTATATGTATCGCTAGTAAATTAATATGCGTGAAACATTATTAGCATATTATAGTGATATATGAACAAAAATATGATTATTTATTTTATTATTATATATTTACAATTATTTACACGAAAACATTAAATTAAACTAAAATATTCACTAAAAACTAAAGAAGTATCATATATATACAAAATCAAAATATCCTATTCCGTTATATATTTATGAACTCAATATTACAAATAGAATATTGAGTTCAGATCGCTGCCCGTGGGTAAAGTGCCCAGAAGGCTGGCAGCATTACCGCGCTGGATCGCAAGGCTAATCCTTTGACCGAGGTAAGTACCAGCCCTCTGGTCACCGGACAACGTTATGAGGCGCGTCGAGAGCTCTTTAAATAATCGCCGCGCTTCGGGTCCCCAAGGCACCAGAGTTTCCACACCAAAAGGAACAAATATGTAGCCGTCACCAAGGGCCGCATATTTACGCCTTTTGATGCTCTCTGCTGTCGATGCCGCTGCGCCAGATGCCCTGGAGGTAGACTGAAGATGTGACGGTGCCAGTGTATCAACACACGTCGCATCCCAGACCAAAGGCCTTCCTCTACTCCAAGGTATTAATGACATCCAGTCGGGCCTCTTACCATCGTCACGTGCAATACCGTTCGGCTCAAGTAAAACCGGCACGTTGACGCTGGTAAGGGCCCTGCGAATGATATCATTAATAGCTGCATGTCGTGGCAGACGACCAGCGCTGCGGCGACAAGAAAGACCGTGGTGACCAAGACTATTGACGCTCTCTCCACACGGACAGCGATGGGGCTCATTGGTGGTGGAGCCCAGTCGCAGACCTATAGCAAGTGAAAAAGTGCTATTTGTTAGTAAGGTGCCGACGTTTGCAGAGGGCAAAGCCTGAAGCCAGTAACCTGATTCTCTCTCGGAGACGGCAAGGAGACGAGCTCGCTCTGCAATGCTCACCGAGTTACTAAGTAGGGTTGACTGAATTTGTTTGCAGAGCGGCTCGTCCCATTGCCTTTGAATTTGGAAGTTGTCAGGTAAACTTTCACTCGGACAAGCTGTTATCCAAGCAGATTTAGCTTCCGCACAGTAAGAAATTTGGACATCGGAGTCACCTAAAGATTTGTGTATAATTTTTTTAAAAAGTTTGTGCGTACTGTGACTGGAAGATAAAAAGGCAGGGAGAGATACACTGGAAAGTTTTCTGATGCCAAGCCCACCGAAACGGATGGGTAGTGATGCTTGACACCATGATTTATCATTAAGAGGACAATTTAGAATTTTAACGAGAATTTCATGAATACACTCGTCTAAAGTAGCCAACAAATCAAATTTCCAGAAAGGACAACATCGGAGAACATACATAAATTTTGGAACAAAAAGACAATAACGGATTATATGATAGGCCATGTGTGAGTTTATTTTAAGTAAACGGTCTGAAATTTCGTTGAATTTTGACGTTTGATCATCCAAAAATGGCTTAAAGCAGTCGTTTAAAATAGGGGCTCCAAGCAGGCGAAGTGTTTTAGTATCTAAAATTTTAATGTTAGGAGCCAAAAGATTAAATTTATCTATTAACTCTGCTCTGATTTGAAAACTTAGAGAGTCGGGAAGAAAGAGTTCACATTTGGAAAAATTTAAAGTTAAACCGATTGAATTAAAATAATTTATAAGACAATTTAGGTCTGAAAGAACAGACTCAGCATCGCCTGCAAGGGTTCCATCATCTAAATACCACAAATTTAGTTCAGAAGCGAGAGAAGAAATGATAGGATGGATGGCGAGGCTAAACACAGCTGGTCCGAGTGGGTCACCCTGTTGACAGCCGACCGCCGAATGAATAATATTGTTTTTATATGTAAGAGTACTCGGTGTGCCATAACATTGCAAAAGGTAGTTGAAAATGTCTGGTGTGTGTTTTTTTACTTCATTAAGCATAGCGGTTCTATCAACAGAGTTGAAAGCGTTTTTGACATCTACTTTCAACACCACTTCACCACTATTTTTTTTAAGGAGGTATGTCCGAAGCGCATGTACTGCAGCTTCACATCCTCCCCTGGAACCGAAGCCTAGTTGAATAGGTTGAAATTTAGTACTAAGTTCGGGGAGGATATGTCTGCAGCAAATTTTGGAAATAATTCTTCTGATTGTGGTGCCAACTGCTATGGGCCTTATACCACCATCTTTCTTTTTTAAAGCACATAAGTTGGCACCATAAATTATTTGGGTTATATCAAGATTTAACTTACCGGTAAGCAAAAAATTTATTAGCTTGGTGATATCTTCAAGAAGAGCTCTACCAGCGTCCCCAGTGGAATTACACACCAAGTCATTGAAGTGTTGAGGAGTAAGGCCGTCTAAGCCACCGGCAGAGCCATTCCTGAAAGACATCAATGCCGAAAAGACTTCTTTTGAGTTTGTGATGATATTTGCAGGTTCGGAGCATGTAAGGTTAAGAGGTGTTGAAGAAGGATGCTTTTCAATAAGGGCCGCGAGTGTTTCCGGAGAGTCTGGGGCGACAACATCATTGGAAAAAAGGAGGTTTGCGGCTCCCTTCACGTCACCATCTGAAACCTTGGATTCTACTTTTCGAAAAATGTTATGATTTGGATTATTAGAGCGCCTAATTGATAAATAATTTCGAGGGTTTTTAAAACTACAGCAATTTTGTTTGATATTTGACGTGAGAGAGCTGCTACGGTCTGAATCGACATGAAGAATATTGTATGCGAAAGTTAAGAGTTGTTCCCAAGCCGCTATAGAGTTTTCATCTGTAACCCTTTTTATGATTTTTGATAGATGTTGGGCTACACTTATAGGAGCACCACGGGGTATTCTTTTTATAACCGGGCAATTGGATTTTAGC
The DNA here is from genome assembly GCA_963555595.1 of Tethea ocularis. NCBI lineage: Eukaryota > Metazoa > Arthropoda > Insecta > Lepidoptera > Drepanidae > Tethea > Tethea ocularis. The sequence continues at coordinate 6,050,768 of OY741979.1, forward strand.
GTGCTCAATAACTCTATAAGCGAATCTATGGATGTACTGTGTGTGCTGGTTGGAATAGTGGCAGAATTGTTAGATGGGTCTGACTGAACACATCGAAATGGTATTGGTTTCTTGCTATGCACTTTACCGATGTGAACGTTCAGACCCCTCTGTCCTTTGAAAAAACGTGGTTGAGAGCACTGGGAACAACGTATGAATGATGTGTCGCTTAGGGGCGTGTGATCAGGTTCGGCACCTGTCTGCGACATAAATATATAATGCAATAGGACAAAACAAATAAAAAATGTATAACTTTACTTACTAGAATATCAATATAAAATATTACACAATCACTCAAAACGTCAACATTTCACAATTTTCTTCAAAACTGGATGACACAATCATATTTTTTTTAATGAGAAAGGGCATCCATCAAAAAGTTGTCACATACAGGCGGTCGGTGGACACAGGTACGGTGCTGGAGCTCCAAGGGATTTCCTAGTTACCGTAAACGTATTACAGTTTTTCTGAAAGCTATAGACGCTCCGACAATGCACAAAAATACAACTGATATTGATTGGATGCAAATATATAAATAGAGGTATTGATATTTATTTTCCAAATTGGCATTAATCAGTTTGACAGCAGAAGAAAAATCTCTGGTGGTAATTTAAAGTAGGTACGGCATTCTCTTGGTCAAATACAGAATTTATTATTACATTATTCTGAGAGTATATTACTCAACAAGCGTATAAATGTAGAGATTCTATATACAATAATCACTACATTATCTAGTATAAAAATAAATTCGCCTAAATAAATAAATATTAAATTTATTCAACCTTCAAATGTACGATTTCAAAAATTCGGAATTATCAGAAGAAAATGAAATAACGTTTTATCATAATTTCGATTTTATTTGATAGTCTAACTGTTTAGTATAATAAATTTTATTAAAGATATACAATCTTATAATATAACAAATGATAAGATTGTATTTTCTTAGGGATTTTTGACTTGAGCTTTAGGGGTAGGAATTTTTAGGAATTGGCAACCCTGACACTACCATTGTTTGTTTGACAGATAACTTTATTCAAAACAATCTTGAATGAAATTCAAAGAATATGTAACTGCTAGCTACGTGTTGAAATTATTTCTTTCGTTAGTTGAAGTTGAGTTTTGTGCTGCTTAAATTACCATAAACTGACCCTGCATCCTACCTGTCACCTGGTCCTCGTATTCATCACAAAACGATCTATCCGCTATTCAACTTGAACCTTTACAATGGTTTTATCGTAACTAGAAAATGCCAAAAAAACAAGCCAAGAAGTGTTACTTTGGATGTAAACCATATATTGGTAAGTAATCAATTATTTCAATTGTACAATACTTTACATAATAAATAAATCACACACTTCACGTGGCATTGCATATTCAAGTTTGTGCATTTGTAAAAAAAGAAAATAGGCTTAATAAAGCCGTCCATTGGCTATACCAAAACTGTTTAATAAACACAAAGAGCTAAGTGATGTCCTATCATCATAGTTAAGAAAGGAAAAAGCTTATGTAGAGTGGTATATTATATATTCCATATTGTACCAACTACAAAGTATTGCAAACAAGGCAGGTAATGTTATAGTATTTATGCCTTGAAAATGAATTATAATAACAAACATTGTATTTACTTATTTTAGGTACAGTACATCACTTTCCACCACCAGAATACCCTAATACAGAAAAATTTTATCAGTGGAAAATAGTTTTAAGTGAAGTTGATCAAACAAAAGGTGACACCTATATTTACAACAACATAAGATTATGTGATCACCATTTTGAAGATTATTACCATACTCCCAGTAAACGTCTCACTAAAAATGCTATTCCAACATTGAATATTGGTAAGTAGCTTATTTAAAGTTAGTGTCAGACTACTAGGGGATGCAGAATCAGAAATCTATTTCACGAACTGGTTTTCCGGTTCTGATAGCCACTTTGATAAATGAAAAATATGTAAAATCACAAGGTTTTATACAAAAAATGTAAATAAGCAAGTTTGTCTGCTATGGCTTTTGACTGGTTTTGGTACAGGATCTTCTATTAATACTACTGTGACAAGATAATATGTTTCGTAAGTATGTTGTTGATGTTTTCAAAATTGTATGTTCAGAAGCTTAATGTGTCATCTGCTGGGTTCCATTTAATACCAAGTGCGCTCACGTCTTTGGGTATTATTACCTCAGAGTCGGGATTAGCCCATAAATCTTTTAGTATATAATTTAAAACTCAAATGTCATTTATCCATCAACAAACTTAAATGACATCTTGAAACCCAACGCAAAAACAGATTTTCTGACTGATTTAAAAAATCTACTGCAAGTAATGATGACACAAATGACAACAATCACAAACATGCTGAGTGAACTCATGACCAAATTATTGCAAAATTCAAAGCCCTTAAATTAGCACTTTGGAACGCTAATGGGCTGTCACACCACGTGGAAGAATTAAAGGTCTTCCTAAGCTCACATGACATTGACATAATGCTTCTGACGGAAACTCACTTTACAATGAAAAGTTACCTCACAATTAATCATTACACTTTCTATCACACAAATCATCCTGATGGGACAGCGCATGGAGGATCAGCCATCTTGGTCAAAACCAAAATAAAACACCATGTCACAAATTCCTTCTGTGACCCAGAAATACAGGCGACAAACATTGTGGTTGAGGACTGGAAAGGTTCCTTTATTGTATCAGCTGTTTACTGCCCCCCTAAGCATAATCCTAAACAACCCTATTATAGCTCTTTCCTTAAAACCCTAGGAAATCGATTCCTAGCAGGAGGAGACTACAATGCTAAGCATACGCAATGGGGATCTAGACTTGTGACTACAAAAGGACGTGAATTACTACGTGCCATTGAATGCCTTGGGCTGGATACTATTTCAACTGGTAGCCCAACATACTGGCCGTCAGATAAAAAAAAACTGCCTGACTTGATAGATTTCTGTATCATAAAAGGCTTCAATAGGAACTATATTAAATGTGTGTCGAATCTTGAACTTTCATCTGACCACAGCCCTATATTGATTACGGTGGATTCAGAAATTGTTTCAAAACCGTTAGCTTGTACACTGTACAACAAAAACACCAACTGGGATTACTTCAGATCTCTGATAAATGAATCCCTTGATACAAAAATACCACTAAAAACCCAAGAAGACATAATTGAAGCTGTAGAATTATTCAATGAAACTGTACAAAATGCAGCATGGAAATCTACACCCATTACTAGCTACAGAAATCAAACTCAGAGCTTTTCGAAATCGGTTCTAAAAAAAGTTTCTAAAAAACGATGTCTCCGAAAACGATGGCAACAAAGCAGATGTCCAAACATAAAAAAGCAACTGAATTATGAAACAAAAAAACTGAAAATACTGCTACGCAGTGAGAATAATAACAGTGTGCAATCGCTTTTAAAAAACCTAGACGCAACTCCAGCATCTAATTATTCATTATGGAAGGTAACGAAGAAACTAAAACAACCGGTCTTAGTTGAACCTCCGTTACGGAAGCAGAATGGAAACTGGGCTAGAAGTGATAGCGAGAAAGCAGCTACTTTTGCCGTCCATCTGACAGAGGTTTTTTCCCCTAACCCCTATGACGGCCCTCAAGAACATATCGAAAAAGTAATGCAAGAACTATATACGCCTTGCTTTAAAACTTTAAACTCGGGGGAATCTCTTAAGATCACAAAGAAGGAAGTGAAACAGGCAATCCAGAGGATACATTCTAAGAAAGCACCGGGATATGACCTTATAACTGGCAAAATCCTTAAAGAACTCCCAGGAGTAGGACTCGTATACCTAACCCAATTGTTTAACGCTATAATCCTCCAAGCATTTGTGCCGCCACAATGGAAAACTGCTCAAGTCAAGATGATCCTAAAACCGGGAAAGATACCTGAAGATCCAAAATCTTTCAGGCCAATTAGCCTTTTGCCAATACCGTCCAAACTCTTTGAGACATTACTCCTGGCTAGGTTGCTGCCAATCACAGAACAAAATGCACTGATCCCTGATCACCAGTTTGGTTTTCGTCATAGACATGGTACAATTGAACAGGTCCACAGATTAGTTGCTATGATTCACAAATCCTTTGAAAATAAAGAATACTGTTCTGCAATATTTCTGGATATCTCCCAAGCATTTGATAAAGTTTGGCATGAGGGATTGCTATATAAGCTCAAAAGAAACCTTCCCGCTGAGCTCTACTATGTCCTAAGATCATATTTGTGTGATCGCAGATTCCTAATTAAACATGGTGAAGAATGTACACGTCTACATCCAATTTCTGCTGGAGTACCTCAAGGTAGTGTTCTAGGCCCAGTGCTATACCTACTACACACATCGGATCTTCCTGTTTGTAAAAATACTACAACTGGGACTTTCGCGGACGACACAGCTATTTTAGCCTCACATGCTGATCCACATATAGCTTCGGATATATTACAATCAAGCCTAAACAAAATAGCTGCTTGGCTAAAGAATTGGAAAATCAGAGCCAATGAGACTAAATCGGTCCACATGACATTTACAACTAGACAAAAAACCTGCCCACCAGTTCTATTAAATTCAGTGCAAGTCCCACAGGCTGACAATGTGAGATATTTAGGCATTCATTTGGACAGACGACTTACATGGAAACACCATATCTTTACCAAAAGAAAGCAGCTTGTCCTCCAACTTCGTAAAATGTACTGGTTACTGAGCAAAAAGTCTCAACTCAGCCTTTCCAATAAGACATTACTATACAAGGCTATAATAAAGCCAATATGGACTTATGGCATACAGCTATGGGGAACAGCATCTCATTCAAATATAGAGATAATCCAGCGCTTCCAATCCAAAATGCTGAGAATAATGACAGATGCTCCATGGTATGTAACAAACAGTACACTTCATGGAGATCTCAACATTCGGACTGTAAAAGAGGAAATTACTGCTATGACACAGACATACAAAAAAAGAATCGACACACACCCTAACTGCCTAGCTAAAACACTGATGACAAAAGAATTAACAAAACGTCGATTGAAAAAGAAAATCTTACCAGCTGACAACATAGTCACGAAATAAGCTTGGGCTCATCAATGGACATGCTCAAAATCACCCTAAATACCGACATACGAAGCTGCTGAATGTCCATCACTGTGACAGATTGCAACGAAAAGGAGGGACAAAAAAAAAAAAAAAAAAAAAAAAATGTCATTTGCTAACCAGGATCTCATCTCAAAGCAACAGGCTTGATAAACCTTATGTATTTACAACAGTAACAACTTTAGAAGCGACATCTAGACTGTCAAAACTTGTTATATAGTCATCCATATAATGGTTAAAAATGATTTCATGCGTTGCTTCAGGATGCGATGGTTGGTGCTCTAGTGTGTTTTTATTTTTAATGTACAGAGCCATGAATGGGCTTGAAACAGCACCAAAAATCATAGATGACATTCAATACTCTTTTATTTACAGTTGTGACATATAGGAATAAAAATTTTCGTTGCAGTAAGAGTCTTGTCAGATGTAAATGTAAATTAATAAAAAAAGTAAATGACTGTTTTTTAAATTCAGTCTGTTTAAGCTGACATTTGACAAAACAGATGTCAACTTCACACTGGTGGCTTCTATTGCCATTGCCATGATCAATGGATCAAACTCAGGTGGTAAGCCAATCAGCATCAATTCAGCCAATTCTTCATCATCAATAATGCAGCCAATATCAGCTAGTTCTTGAGTAACAGAAATAATATTTCCCAGATAATGGTCTATGGAATTATACTCTGTATACTTTATTTGTGACAATTTTCTTTTTAAATAAAGTCTTTGACTAATACCAGCATTCTCATAGGCAGCTTTCAAATTATTCCAGGCTTCTTCGGCTGTCTTAGCATTCTTTATATGTGGATAGCAGATTGGTTTAATATTTAAGCAAATCTTTGCATATGTATCCTCTTTAATCTTTAGTAGGATCTTGAGATGCATTAACTAACCTGATAGCAAAATCCCATGGACCATAGTCTATTAATAATAATTTCATTTGAAATTTCCATGTAGCGTAATTATTTACACCTTCCAATTTTTCAATGGTCATATTAGATCCATTGGTAATTATAAAATTATTTGACGAAGGAACATTCGACGAGTTATCATTGTTCATCATTTTGGTAAAATTACACAATATTATTGCACAAATTTCACGTAACTATGTTCACAATATTTAATAATAGGTATAATGGCCTTTAACCAATGTAAATTATACCTATTAATGTATAATCAATGAAATACCTACAATTATTTAATTGTAAGCATAAAATTTTATTCAGAAGATAGACAAGAATGACAGTAAAAAGGAAACAAAAACAAATTCAACAATTCAAAATATTAGAAAACTATTTGATAAAATGAGGTTCCTTAACAGTTTAGGTCATACCTACTTTGGAATTAAAACTAGGAAACACTTACAAAGCGGTTAAAGTTTATAAAATTAAATAAACTGAAAATTAAAAATAATCAAACTGAAAATTATCCATCACAAACTCACAGAGTCTAGGAGTGGGCGATTGTGCCGATTGGATATTGTGCCGATACAATATCTATGTATCGGCACAATATCCAATACCTATATATCGGACGGCACCGAATCTATATATTCAGGTATCCGCGTACCGTACCGTACCGTATAGACGTGAATAATAGCGCGACGAGTCACACAGTACAACACTTTTGCTGTATCCATAGCTGTATCGATAACGTATAATATCATATGATATTCGGTTCAAACACAGAATAGATGTGTTTAAACCATGTTCAAACTGATTCAGGTTTAGTAGCACGATGCAGTAGGGTAGTTGACTGACACATCAAATCAGCTACTTTTTAATAAATGTCAAAACGATAGTTTATATGGAATTTTATAAGTCTAAACTTGCCCTCAAAAGCAAGGTTAGACTATATACCACGTGTATCCGCCCCATTATGACCTATGCTAGTACCTTGTTCGCACATGCAGCTCCTGCACGGATCCATAGCCTTCAGGTGATTCAAAACCGTTTCATGCTCAAAGCCACGGGCGCCCCGTGGTACATGCGTAATGAAAATCTCCACATTGATTTAGGTCTCCCCACGTTAAAACAATTTATAAAACGCGCCTCACGCAGATATTTCAATACCGCCGTTAATCACCGCAACCCTCTTATAGTGAAAGCCGCAACGTACACGCCCTCTCGTATACTCCGTATCCTTAGACCAAGGCAAGCCCTCAGCGAGCCGGATGACCTCATAACATTAGCTCAGATCGAAGCTGACGAAGCCCGTAAAAGTATACAACACACTACACAAAACCGATTACGCTACCGTCCTCGACGGCCCACTCAGTCTCGTCCCGTTCAAGCGGCCCGAGCTGCCATTAGTAATCCGACCGCCCCCAATTAGTCGTAACTCGTACAAAGTCCTTCCCTTCCCCCGGTAACGCCCTGAGCCGAGGTTCGTACCCCACTCGGGGGTGCCCTCAGGCGTGGTTACCTAAATGTTACCCGGCTGAGAGCTCTCTGCGCTCGCCGATTGTCCGGTAAGGTTGGAGCAGCCATCAGAGGCTACCAACTTTAGTCCTTTCAAATAAAAAAAATAATATGGAATTTTGTATGAAATATTACACTATGACGTTATAGTTTCACAGCATCAAATCATGTAATCTTAGTGGTTCCACTGGTAATTAAAAATCATAAAAAGCATTAAATGTACAACATATTTATTATTTCCACGTGTTTTTAGATGTTTTATGCATTGGTTAGTGTTTGGTCATTTATTTTTTAACAGTGTCAACTACCCTATTGTGCCGATACGCGCCGGCGGGAGTGAGAGAGATGTAGCATGTAGCTATGAACAAGCGAGTAGTGCGATACGCTAGTTTAATACAGGATTATAGTAGAGTTTACTAGAAGAAAACCCAGCTTCGCTCGGGTGAAATATGACTCTTAATACACAATATTTAGGTACAAAATGTTGATAGATATTTCTGTAGTTATCGGTTCTCAAGGAATATTCGTATAGCATCTTTCATTGTGTTTAATAAATATACTATTTTCCGTATATAAAAAGTACTCTTTGATCACTATACTAAACTAAATGAACACTGAAAAATTTACATTTCTTTCGACTTTCGTTTTGGCATTACACTTTGTGTATTTTGCCAGTGTCAAGTTGAGCTTGTATTTTATATTCTTCATGTATTTTTATTTCTTGTCAAGTACATTTGAATTCAGGTTAATAAATCATTTTCAAGTCATAGTCAGTCACGTAGTTAGTCAGTTTATGTTAGGTCTCATTAGGAGTTAAGGTTTTAGTACAGGTGGTCGCTCTACTAAAAAAAAACTTACTATACACGTAATCATTGTCGTTTCACTTCATTGGTGCACTTGTATTGATCTTTATTGGACAAAATACTACCGATCGAAATTATATATATATTTTATAATATTCAATAAAACTCAAAATACACGATTTTATATGAAAATAAGCAAGTTCCCACCAAAAAGTCCAAAATAGGGTTAGAATATTATTTTAATTTTTAGTATTTGTAAATATTTAATTAATTGATTATTAAGACAATAAAAACGAAAAATATGGTTAGGTATATTATTTTTAAATATCATCCGGTGTTAGTGACGTTTCGCTAGATTCGTCAATTTGGCGACTGTAATTTGATTGATTGCGCTTTGCTGTTTTAGTATTTTTCGTGTTCTATTTTTAGTTACGCGTTAGCATGAATCGAACAAAACCAAAACCGCTAAAAAAATCAAAGTACCGCTTTCGTTTCCGAGTTCCTTACAGGGGCTATAAAAAGGCCGCACGAGCAATATTGCTATGCAATTCATATCTCAAAATTACAACAGAGCTAAATATTTTTTGTCGAAAATGTAAATCATTTTATTCAATTAATTTCCAATTTAGACAAATTACACCATAATCTGCTGTAAATTCCAAAAATGAATTGCATTAGCAATATTGCTCGAACGGCCGTTTTAGCCCCCTGGTGGTCACAGATCCAGCCAATATATAGATATTGAAATATGTTTAGATGCGATATTCTAAACCAATACATAGATACAATTTAGTATAGTGTAACTGTAAAAGCGATATTAGGTACCCATGCCTATCACAGACTGATTTTGACAAAATATGACGAGTATGGCTCTGTATGAGACAATTCGATGAAATATAATCCGTAGGTATCATTTTGGAAGCACACAGTTGTCTAGTGTCAAAGAAGGATAACGTTATATTTATCTGGAAGGGATTATGTCGGTAATTTTTTTTGGGGTTGGTTGGTTGGTTTAATTCGTGTTGGTTTCATAGATTTTTACCATTTCCTAGGCACTTTCGCTAGGCTGGAATCAGTCAGTACTTGGTCAGTTGGTCTGCCAGTACAGGTAAAACGTACTAGAGTGTCGTGATGTTATCGTCGCAGTGTGAAAACGCCCATTCTGTTACGGAGTAAGTTAATTAAAGGCAGTATAATCATAGTCCTGTTTTTGCGGATTATGTAAGAAATTATTCTAGATTATTTAAACGCATTTGTGCCGCGGCGAAATCTAAATATCTTAGCAATAAAATTAAAAGTAGTCAAGATAAAATTAAAATGACTTGGAAAATTATAAACAGCGAAACTGGAAAAGTTAAAACGTATAATAATGATATTCAACTCAAGATTAATGATAAAGTTATTGAATCAGACCTAGAAGTTGCTGCCGCATTTGAAACATTTTTTACAGATATTCCAGTTTCTATTACTAAATCTCTTAACACCTCTCCCACCCTCGCTGTATCTTTACTAAGGGAAAATGTTACAGAATGTACTGATGACTTTAAGTTTTCAAGTGTTACCTCTAGTGATATTATTAAAACATTCAGATCTCTAGACTTAATAAAGACTGTTGACCTCTGGGGAATTTCTGTCAAACTTGTTAACTCTATAATTGATTGTATTGCGCCATATTTGGCCTTTAATAAGTGTATTGAATGTGGTTTATTTCCTGATCTAATGAAGTATAGTAAAGTAGTTCCCTTATTTAAAGCCGGTAGTACCGCGGACCCCACTAATTATCGACCAATTTCTATACTACCGACACTTAGTAAAGTTTTTGAGAAAATCATTCTTAATCAATTAATGATACATTTTAATAGTAATAGACTGCTTCACAGTAATCAATTCGGTTTTACAAGGGGTCGCTCAACAACCGATGCTGGTGTTGAGCTTGTTCAACATATTTTTGACGCCTGGGAAAATTCACGTGATACTTTCGGTGTTTTTTGTGACTTATCCAAGGCCTTTGACTGTGTCCATCATGAATTGCTCATCAAGAAATTACACCACTACGGTATTAGAGATACTGCACTCAGTCTTTTTAATTCATACTTGAGTGATAGGATTCAGAAGATTGATGTTAATGGCAAAGTTTCCCCTGGGTCCTTAGTTACTATGGGCGTCCCACAAGGTTCTATTCTTGGACCTTTTCTTTTTCTAGTTTACATCAACGATTTACCTTATCTTGTAGAAAAGAAAAATGAAATAGTATTGTTTGCTGATGATACTTCACTTCTTTACAAAGTGAAACGACATGATTTTAATTCTGACGATGTGAACAATGCTCTTTCAGTAGTTGTTGATTGGTTTACAGCTAATAATTTGATGCTCAATGAGAAAAAGACTAAATGTATTAGATTCAGTCTACCGAATGTAAAACACTCCGATGCCAATATTGTTATTAAGGGCGAAAAACTGGAGCTTGCTAAAAGTACTGTATTTCTAGGTATTACATTAGACGATAAGCTACAATGGGGTCCTCACATTAATAATTTAGTGAATAGACTTAGTTCTGCAGCTTATGCAGTGAAGAAAATTCGTTCTCTCACTGATGAATTAACGGCAAAATTAGTATACTTTAGTTATTTTCATAGTTTGATGTCTTACGGCATCCTCCTTTGGGGTAGCGGTGCCGACATCAATAGAATTTTTATTCTGCAGAAGAGGGCTATTCGCGCTATATATAATTTTAGTCCCAGAGACTCCCTACGAAATAAATTTAAAACTATAAATATAATGACAGTGTCGTCACAGTACATATATGAAAACTTAATTTATGTTCGAAAAAACATTCATAACTTCCCAAAAATAGCGACACTCATAGTTTAAACACTAGAAATAAGGATAAACTTGCTATACCTGTAACTCGTTTGAGCAAAGTTAGGGATTCTTTTAAGGGACAATGTATACGCTTCTTTAACAAAGTACCCAAAGAAATTCAAGAATTGTCCGTGTTAAAATTTAAAAAGCTAATTAAAGATAAGTTGTACAAAAAAGGGTACTATAAAGTTTCTGATTTTATAGAGGACAAGAACGCATTTCAATGAGTTGTTCGCTTCACATGCTATTTATTGTTATTATAATTTTTGTTATTATTATTGTCATATTGTTAATTTTAATATTTTATTTTATTTTCTATAGTTTATTTTTATATACATATTTATTATTTTTACAAATTTGACGATTAAAAATACTTGCAATGAGTTCATTTAATAAAGACACTTTTGAATTTGAATTTAATAGTATCGCTTTTTTTTTATAAAACGATTAACAACAAAAATGTATCATTCTCATTCATCTATTATTCAAATCGATTTCTGACATTCCTGGCAATACTAAAATGACATTTCATTTTTAAGGGTATACCTTCGGTTGGAGCGCGAAATTCAAATTTTATCAAGTTTTTTGCTAATTGCAGCTCAGTTATAGGTCGTAAGTTATCAACATGTTATTTGCGAGAAGTATGGTAGTATATTTACTGATTAATAACAAAAGAAATCATAAATATATTCCTCTAAGGTATATTACTGACATATACGACTATTTCATGAAAATGTTACTAATATACCTTGGAGGAATATGTTGATAATTTCTTTTGTTATGAATCAGTAAATATACTACCTACCATTCTTCTCGCAAATAACATGTTGATAACTTACGACCTATAACTGAGTTGCAATATGCAAAAAACGTGATAAAATTTGAATTTCGCGCTCCAACCGAACGTTCCCCCTTAACTTCTAATTCAGTTTCAATCATGCTATGGCAACTTAAAAGATATGCATGAAAAATTAAAACAACACCATCTAGGAATCGCATGAAACATCACAAATACTTTGTGTTGTCACTATACAATATAGTAATAATGCTAGGGTGATATTGAAATTGATAAAATTAAAATATTAATGTTTTATGAGGTCTAAAGAACAAAAAATATTGAAAAAACCTAATATACATTTGTTTCTATTTTCTGAATTAGTTTTTCAAATAAAATCATACGATTTAGATTTTTTTTTGTTTTAAATGCAGGGTAAATTGTCAGCTAGATATGGCAACATCAAATATAATGGCGTTTACTATTATGGCGACAGTTATTTTGACTCTTGCGCAATTTTATTGTGATACCGGTCGTCTTTCTGTGTTTTACTTGTTATCACGCTGAGTAGAGCATCCGTTCCTCCGTTTTAACGTAATCCACATCTAGTTTACTGCTACCACGTTGAGTTGAGCATCTGTTCCTCCGTGCTGCACCGTGAACATCTAAGACTTCTCGATTGACTTCTTCAGCATAGGCCCTCCCGTCTCAGGGAGTTTGGACCGATAATTGTGATAGTGAAGTGAGTGATCAGTTTGTTTCTTCAACCACCATGACTCAAAATTCGTGCTGTGTACCTGGGTGTCTAGTGACTAGCAAAGATGGTAAGGTTACTACTTTTTAGTGGTCTCTGTATAATTCTTGAAGATTCTATGTATTAAATACTGCGTCTTCTGAGTATTCATATAAACTATAAATATGACTGTCAGTGGTTTTACAACTACACTAGCTTCCACCCCGCGGCTTCACCCGTGTTCCGGAGGATAAAAAGTAGCCTATATGTTATTCCAGGGTAGGTATGATCTTTGTATGTGCCAAGTTTATGGACTAAAAGTGAACTATGAAGTGCGAAATGACTTTCAACACTGTGTGATATAGGCACATCAGCTACCAAGCTGCTCGTCTATCAATAAAATAAATAAATCCATTCAGTAGCATATTTTATCCGTAGTACATTTCAGTTGTCAGGTCAACCATACTATGGATATAAGAAATTATCTATGTAAACGAACAACATTTTTGTTTATCCATAGTATAATTAATTGGACTATGGAAGATCTAGGTTTTGATAACATTTTATGGTCTAGTAAAACTAAAACAATCTGAGACTATTTAATATTGACATTATCTCTAATAAATACATCATACTTAGATGATGAGAGTGAAACTATAGGGACAGCTAGTAATAAATCATTTAATAGTTAAGAGAGATTTTCCAAATTTTCTGACCTTGACATAAAGGAGTGTTTTTTTTTCTGTTATCAGATATACCTCTACACTGCTTTCCTAATTCCGATACTGATGCTGTGAGATTTCAATCTTGGATCTCTAATATTGGATCTGAAGTACTTCATTTTGATAATGATACTATCTGCAAAAAGAAACGTGTTTGCCATAAACACTTTGAGAGCAAATATCTTTATACAAAGGGCCGACTATGTAGATTGGCAACTCCTGTACTCCTGATGCCAGGTAAAGATGATTATTTAATATAAAGTATTTGATATAGATACCTATGCTAACGGAAAAGTCTATAATCTGTCATAGTATACAATTCCTAGAATCTTTTAAACATAATTTTACACATTTCCTAAATAGGCGTAACAAATAACACTAGAAGTTTTAAAGACTCATTGTAATAAAAATTCAATATCAGAATACATTAAATTAATAACAAGCACAAATTTAAATCTAAATTTTCTCTCTTGCTCACATCACAAAGAAATACTTCTTAATTATTTGATAAACAAAAGTATTAAATTCTTTATTCATAACTGGTGCAAAGACGTCAATAATGTTATCACTGGAAAGATTACCTTTTGGGATATAGATGATCCAAAGAAAAATTTGGCTAACAAACATTTTGTGAAAAATAAAGGTAGAAAAAGGAAAAGGCAAAACAATATTTTGTTAAACGTTTAATTAAGTTAATAGTATAATAATAATATAATGTGACTCATTCCTTTATGGAAAAAAAACTAGAAACTAGATCTAAAATTATCGAAACAAATTATATTTTTATATAGGTACTTATCGTCGAACATTAAAACCATAATATGTACCTATATTTTTTGTAGATAATTTTAAGTCTGGTTTCCCTAAGTTAATACTTTGGTGTCGAAGAGACGGATGAAAGGAAACTTTATGAGAGCGATATGTGGAGACAAGAATGGATATGTTGATTGGAAAATGTGTGAATAAGAGGTTTGAAAGTATCGTCCGTGATTGATAAGTTAAAAGAGAAATGTATGAAAAATTGTCAACGCATTGTATGATGGATGATGTGAGTAAGAAAGGTTAAAATCAATAATAATGTAGAGAAGGGTTTAATGGAACAAATAATTGAGAACAGAATTGACAGATGTTGTTTATTAAGTTTAAATTAATAATTGAAATAAAATGTTTAAAATATTCCTCAATAGTGGTGGGACTTCCTTTTACACTATGTAGAAAAGACATACAAAATTAGTTATTGTATGGTAGGCATTTAATTGTATTCTCAATTGTAATTACATTTAAAATTACCAATATAAAATTAAAACAATGTAACGGTTCAGTTTTACCAAAAAATCCTCTGACAGATTTTGTTGTTCATAAAATCTGACACAGGATTTATTTTTGTTGTAAAACTGAACTTATTACATTTACAAATGGTATATTAGCTAGTAAGGAGCTATATACAGCTACATATATATAGGTATCTATCTATCAATATAACTATAGCCATATATAGCAGATTTAGTACCCCCATTTATCTTCCAGGTGGCGCTCATTGCCTTAGAAAAGAAAAAAATATGAGTTGCCAGTCTATCTCCGGTATACAATAGTAGTCTTTGGTTTCAATTCCAATTTTTCAATCCGTTTTTTTCTTTAGAATTATTCTAAAGAAAAAAACTATTATTATCATTGAACTGGCTCTCAATAGGACTCCGATATTTCTGCGATTGAGACTGGACTCACGCTGTGGATCTTGGACTTCGCTGATAATATTTGTCTGTTGTTTGTTTTGCTTTCATAGTAGTACAATCAGCAGTACAATGAACGCTTTCAAATGTTGTGTCCCCAACTGCAATCGAACCCGTAAGTCACTTCTTATTAACTATTTGGTTTTCAAATCTTACATTATGCTATTATTTTACAGTATGTTGTACTGTACAGTATTTTTACTATAGGTATACTGTCTCACCGATTTTGGCTTTCGCTTAACATTTATAAATTAACTTTGCATAGACGCCAGCCTAAATATGATAAACTGGCTGTTGTCGGTGGTTTCGCCGTCTTCTCCGGAATAAAAAGTAGCCTGTGTCCTTCTCCATAATATAGGCTATCTGCATGCCAAATTTCATTGTGATCAGTTCAACGGTTTAGTCATGAAAATGTGACTTGAGTTTATAGTATACTAGCTTCCGCCTCGAGGTTTCTCTCACATTTCCGAGGGATAAAGAGTAGCCTATGTGTTAATCCAAGGTGTCAGCTACTTTCATGCCAAATTTCTTCAAAATTAGTCCAGCCGTTTGAGCGTGAAGAAGTAACAAACATACACACTCACAAACTTTTGCATTTATAATACTAGCTTTCCTGTGGTTTCACCCACATTCCCATGAGATATAAAGTAGCCTATGTGTTAATCCAGAATACCAAATTTCATGAAAATTTGTCCAGCCATTTAAGCGTGAAGAAGTAACCAACCATACCTTCTCACAAACTTTTGCATTTATAATATAAGTAGGAATAGCAGTATAGTATGTAAAATTTTAAATTACACACTTACTTAAATTACACACTTACTTATTGATAAAAATCAAGGTATCATATATACACAGCAAAAGTTTTTTTTTGTTTTTAGGAGCTGACAATACTATATTGCATTTATTCCCTAATCCCAAAAAAGATTCCACTAGATTTACCATATGGATCGATGCTATTGGAGGTGATGTAACTAATATGGCTCCGGATTCTGTTTTTTCGAAGCATAGAATTTGCCACTTTCATTTTGAATCTCAGTATCATACATGGAGCAACAGACTTAGTTCTAATGCAATTCCAACTTTAAACTTACCTGGTAAGAATTTTATTATTAATTTATTTATTTGTGATTAAAACAAAGATATTGTTTAGTATGTTAAGGTTCAATTTTGCTTGATGGGATGGATTGAATTTAAACAAATGACCACTCTCATTGATAATTTATTGACGACTAACTACTTACGTAAACTTCACATAGTGTATTAAAGTATCGGACAGATATATATATAAGCTGTGTCCTAAATGCCTTGCTTTTTCTATTATTTTACTGTATCTTCTTTCTTTCATACAATTATACTCAAACTCTGAGTTTAGGCCCTGATAAGGCACTTATGAATATTGAAGGTTACAATTGACTACCACTGAAGAAGTAACAAACATACTTTCTCACAAACTTTCGCATTTATAATATTAGTAGGATACATAAAATCATATTTTTTTTAACTATACATAATAATACCATTACTAACCATAATATCCTATTATGGTAGTTAAGGGTTTGGCATACATTATGCCATTTTTATGTTAGATATGGAATGTTTACTAATAAAACATCAATTAGAAACCCATAAAAATATTTGGATCATCAAATTTAATTGTAAAATAATGTTACTTCTTAAGAATCCTTTATTTGGACAGTTCCATCTAATAGGGATGATGACTGGGTAAAAAATAATTAATTCTATTTAGTCCGTCAGTTAGGTTATCAAAAAATATTGGATACGTATTTTTTATTTTATCAAATCAATAAAAACTTACAAAGATAGGTCGCATCAAAGTTCAGGAGTGGGGGTTTGTGACGTCACTTCTGTGTAAAAAGTGTACTCAAACGTGACGTCACGCGATATTTATACGCACTGTATCTTCGTTATTTTTTGTTTTCAGAACTAAAGAAAAAACATGTGTCCAATATTTTTTGGTAATCTAACTGACGGACTAATTTTTTTTTTTAGTCATCACCCCTATTTGCATTCAAAATATAGCCACTACACTATTTACGTTGTAGTTTGAAATGAAAATGCAATAAGGGTCATCTGAATCTACATATCATAAATTAACTTTATTGCAAAGGCATAAGGCTCGTTTTGATATTTCTCTGGCTACTGTTACTCGCACCAAACTATAAACATAGTGTATTTATAATATTTTCATTGAAGAAAATGAATGAGGTTAGGCTGATGGGCCTAAATGATTTAGCTTGTGTATAGTCGCTTTTACCTGGTTTAGGTATGAAGACGACTTTTTCTTCTCTCCACCTGTTGGAACGTAGCGGCAATTATATGTAAATGAGAAAAAAAAATACTATGATCTGAAAAATCCTGTACAAAAACTGACCTTAGAATGCCTTAGTTTATTTTAATAAGAGAAATAAAGTAACGAGTGAATATTCTCAGTATGTATGTATAATGTACTCTTTATACCTATTTGAAAGAGTGATATTTTTCATAGGCTTAAGAACTCATTTTATTTTGTAATAAATATCTTTCTTTATATTCAGGAACATATCAATAAGCAGAAATAATCAGTACAATTGTCAATTAATGGAAAAATTTGAGACCAGTTACTGAATAAAGGCTTTCAGTGAAGGCATATTTCAGGGCTTTTCATGCAGTTCACATTTATTTAAATACAAATAAAAGATTTTACCAATAAAAAATGCATTTTATTTTCTTTTAGCTATACTTGAGATCCAATCATTCGCAAACTTTTTGCTGTGTTATACAAACACTTACCTAAATGTCTACTATATCCCGCTTGTACTAGAAATTCATATATTATAGCATTTTTTCTATTGCAGGTAAGAAAAGTGCAGTTGGTGCAAATATCACAAATAGTGGAGTTACCGCAGATAATGGAGTTAATGCAGATAGTGGAGTGATCACAAATAATAGAGATGTCACAGATGGAGCAAATATACAATATGGTACAGAAAATGCAAATATACAGGATAGTACATATAGTAGTGATAGAGCAGATCCACAAGATGATGCAAATGATGTGTTTATTAATGATGATACTCAAGAAGAGACTGAAAACCAAATATTTTCATGGCAAAGAGATAGTGAAATCAATTGTGATGATTTTGAAATGAACTTAGGTTAGAGTTCTGTAATATTATATTATAATATGGTCTTACAGCCAAGAATCCCACCAATACGATACAATATAATGTACCGTTATTGATGACGTTTAGTTATATAAAAATCCTTAATTTCAGATACAATGGAATTGGCTTCCGACCAAAACATTGTTGTGATAGAAAATGAAGTTACTATTGATAATACTTTGGAGGAAGCAAGTCCAGAATCAGGTATTTAGTTCATAATGTTGATACCTATATTTTATAATTGACCACATACTACAAGAATGTTCTTTAATAGCAAGCAGCTCTTGTTATTGACCAAGACGTACTTGACGCTTATTATTTCGTTTGATAATTATTTGTGATCACTGTTTGATAAGTTTTTACGTTTTATTTTAATGTCTACTAAAATCCGACCAAACTATACAGGTGAATGTTTCTTGCATAGTGGTAGGGTACATTGTAGTAGGTAGATACCTGCAGGGCTGGCTACCACCCTCAAGTTGAAAATCTGTTGCCAATCACCTTCCAGTGTGTTCCAACATGTTTCTCTCTAGGCTTTGTGTGCTTACCACCTCAGTCTACATTATCACTGACCACAGTGAGATGTGGTGAAACACACATCATATTTTTGAAAATCAAGGTGTGTACAAAAATGTAAAACATTACTTAATACCATACTTACTATTTCAGATAACGAAGCAGTAAACGTAACTAAACAGGAAGGTTTACATGAAGGTTATAAATGTGATATGTGCAAAGGACTAATCTACAGGTAACTTTCTTAAGCAGCATTCATTTAAGGGTTGAATAGTATATTTATATTGACTATAATGTGGTGTTGTTTTGTCAGGTTCCGGTACTCTTGTGTGGAGTGCGCCAACTACGACCTGTGTGGAGCCTGCGAGGCGCGCGCCGTCCACCCGCAACACTACATGCTGCGGGTCCCGCGACCCCGACCCCATGTGAGTACACCCTCCTTACTGTTGCAGTGCAGTACAGTGCAGCTACAGGCACTGCACCCGCAACACTACCTGCTGCGGGTCCCGCGACCCCGACCCCATGTGAGTACACCCTCCTTACTGTTGCAGTGCAGTACAGTGCAGCTACAGGCACTGCACCCGCAACACTACCTGCTGCGGGTCCCGCGACCCCGACCCCATGTGAGTACACCCTCCTTACTGTTGCAGTGCAGTACAGTGCAGCTACAGGCACTGCACCCGCAACACTACCTGCTGCGGGTCCTGCGACCCCGACCCCATGTGAGTACACCCTCCTTACTGTTGCAGTGCAGTACAGTGCAGCTACAGGCACTGCACCCGCAACACTACCTGCTGCGGGTCCCGCGACCCCGACCCCATGTGAGTACACCCTCCTTACTGTTGCAGTGCAGTACAGTGCAGCTACAGGCACTGCACCCGCAACACTACCTGCTGCGGGTCCCGCGACCCCGACCCCATGTGAGTACACCCTCCTTACTGTTGCAGTGCAGTACAGTGCAGCTACAGGCACTGCACCCGCAACACTACCTGCTGAGGGTCAACTTCAATACAAAAACATAAAACATTATGAGAAAAGAGTTGTGAAAAAATTGAAATTGTTTCAGGGTGAAATTCAACTAATAATGGATACAATTCGACGGTTTTTAAAAGCAGACCCAAAATCATTACGAGCTGAAGCCAATTTCGTCAATACCTTAATGGATGAGTAAGTTTAAATATTCTTCATCATAATAATTGGGTTCTATAATTTAGTGTGAAGGAATAAAACCAACTTATTTAATTTATGGAAATATTGAAATGGGAACAATTTTATGTCACTATTTAACAAACATTTAGCAGTAAATCATAAATATAGAACCGTGTTTTGATTAGTAATACCTACTTTATGTGGGAAATAATAGTATAGTGTTTCCAGGTTGAAGTCTGAAGTATTGTCGGAGGCGGACAGCGACCCGGTTCCGGTGGAGCCGGACTACCCTCTGCACTCTGACGACTGCGACTCTAGTGAAGAACATGACGATTGCGAGGTTATTTACCTTATTTCAAATATTTGCTTTACATAGCTGTATTTTAAAACTGCTGCTATTTATAATACAGAGGCGAGAGATTTAGCAAGAGTGCGAGTCTACATTTTTAACCTAATTTTATCTAGGAAACATATTTATTTCATGAGAACTTTTAATTGATGACTGGTGGAAGATATGCTGACTTTGACAAACTAGAAACATGATCAATTTTGAAACCTTTTCTCTTAGGTATTTATAATTGTTGAGCATATAAATTCTCTTGTGTAAAATCATTTGTTTCCATCACTTTTATGACAAGCGCATTGTACGCTTGTATAGTGTCTGGCATAGATAGCCGACGGTCACTCCAAACAAAATGTAGTATACTTGAATAAATCTGTTCATAGTCAAGGTATAAATATATACTAATATTTAATACAAGGTTATCTGTTTGTCGAATTTCCCAGTATTTTTTTAATGAATTATACCTCGATACTGAATTAAATACCTTTGAATCATTTGCAGATGAAGGAGAGCCACGCCGCTCCCACACCCGCGATACAAGACGATGATGCTCAAGATGTCATCTTCCTGGACGAAAACATTGAAGAAGAATACGAAATATCTCAAGAAATTTGTAAAACAGTAGACACAACCGATATCGTTACCGCAAGTGACAAAGAGAGAGATTCA